>OZ030391.1:25496810-26759310 GCA_964023965.1 Melinopterus prodromus | reverse complement strand
CTAAACCGTCAACGTCGGCATCATCCTCGACTGCTGCCTCACACTCCAGAGCAAAGGCCGCGCCTCGTCCGAGCGGACATACTCCGCCGGGCAAGCCCAAACCTAGCAAAGGAGGGAGACAGCAGTGGAAACATGGTTTCGGAGGGGACCGAAAGGCGGGCAACCGCCGGGACTCCCAGTAGTTTCCGACATGAAAACCACTACAATTTCCTGCATTCAAGTAAACCTCCACCATGCAAAAGCTGCATCTAGCGTGCTTTCAAGGAGATTTACAAAGGAATGGTTGAATGTAGGACTAATCCAAGAACCCTGGATCAGCAGAGGACGTATTGCCGGACTCACCACTAGATCCTGTAAGTTGCTCTACAGCACCTCCCACGAAAACGTGAGAGCGGGTCTGATGTTTAACACAAATACCATATTTTTCCCATTCCAGAATTTACCACCAGGGATCTCGCCACGGCGTTGATGGAAGCTCCGACGAAGAAAGGAAAGAGACAGATAGTTGTTGCCTCAGCCTACTTCCAAGGAGACGCCGCATCCCCACCGCCAGAGGAAGTCGAACGCCTCATACTATGGTGCAAAAGGGAAAACAAACACCTAATACTCGGATGCGATGCGAACGCACACCACATTATATGGGACAGTACTGATACCAACAGCAGAGGTGAGTACCTATTTGAGTATATTTCGGCAAACGAGCTCGATATTCTTAATAAAGGCAATAAACACACCTTCATCACATCAGTCAGGAAAGAGGTACTTGACATTACCCTAGCTGACAACTACATTAGTCAATACATAACAAATTGGCACGTATCGGACGAAATGTCCTTATCGGACCACCAACACATTAGATTTGACATCAAAGGGATCGAAAGCCGCCTCTGTGAGTTCTGAAACCCGAAAAAGACCGACTGGGAGGCTTACAAAGAGCACTTATCGTCGGATTTAGAGGGGACTCTGAATCCTATAGAGACTGCAGACCAAATCGAAGATGCCACAACACACCTGCAATCAACAATAATTGCAGCGTACCAAAATACTTGTCCACTCAAAAAGAAAGCCATACAGAGGGATGTGCCATGGTGGAACAACGAGCTTCAACGCCTTAAAACTGACACTAGGCACTCTTTCAATAGAGCCAAAGTGTCGGGTAACTGGGCCGACTATAGGAAAGTCCTCACACACTACTGTGCGGAAATCCGCAAATCTAAAAGGAAAACCTGGAGGAAGTTCTGTGAAGGGATAAATGATTTGCCCCCCGCACAACGTCTTCAGAAAATCCTATCAAAAGATCACACAAACGGCATTGGACTACTCAAAAAGTCCAACGGAAACTTTACGGCAACCATACACGAAAGCTTGCAAGTGCTACTTAGCACTCACTTTCCCGGTTCCCAAGAATGTTGGAATAGAGTACATGCTGACAATGGTATAGAGGCAATTAGATGCCCATCCAGAGAAAGCAAAAAACTCGCTAAGAAAATTTTCACTCCAACCAAAATAACGTGGGCAGTCAACGGATTCAAACCGTTCAAAACTGCAGGCCAAGATACTATATTCCCAGCCCTACTACAAAAGGGACTTAAGGAAATCACACCACGCCTCACAAATATCTTTCGAGCTAGCTTTGCACATGGATACATACCTAATGTCTGGAGAGGGGTGAATGTAGTGTTCATACCAAAGGCTGGAAAAAGCCCAGATGAGCCCAAATCATTCCGCCCCATAAGCCTAACCTCGTTTCTCCTAAAAACGATGGAGAAACTCATTGACAATCACATCAGAAGTACGTACCTTCGGATACATCCACTTCACAAAGAACAATTTGCCTATCAAACAGGCAAATCAACAATAACTGCTCTACACAGACTGACAACAGTAATAGAAAAGAGCATATTGAGCAAGCAAGTTGCTCTATGTGCATTCCTAGACATCCAAGGTGCTTTTGATAACACCACTTACGAATCTATAGACACAGCAACGCGGATAAAAGGCATCGATGCCTCCACGACCACATGGATCCAAGGAATGCTTAAAGGCCAGAGGGTCACAGCAACCATTGGTGAAGAATCCGCTACGATAACCACTGCTCGGGGCTGTCCACAAGGGGGGGTGCTATCACCTCTATTGTGGTCACTTGTGGTCGACGAGCTGATGGTGTTGTTATCGAATGAAGGCTTTGACATACAGGGATACGCAGACGACCTGGTTGTCATTATAAGGGGCATGCACGATGACGTCTTGTCAAATCGAATGCAAAGGGCCCTGCAATTAATTAACAACTGGTGCTCTGATAAAGGACTCGCAGTTAACCCAAATAAAACCACAATAATCCCTTTCACAAAAAGGAGGAAGCTTCATTTAAAAGCACTCACTATGAAAGGGACGATCATCAACTTTTCAACAGAGGTCAAATACCTGGGGATCACCCTGGACCACAAACTCAGCTGGAAAGCCCACATTGACAGGACCATAACTAGAGCCACCAGAGCGACATGGTCATGTAACAAACTGTTCGGCAGAAGTTGGGGCCTGGCCCCAAGGATGATCTACTGGCTCTACACCACGGTGATTAGACCAGTCATCACCTACGGATCGATTGTCTGGTGGAACAAGACATCGGAAAAGGCAACCCAGACGAAACTGACAAAGGTACAACGATTTATATGTTTGGGCATCACAGGGGCAATGCGAACATGACCTACTGGCGCAATGGAGGCAATGCTAAACCTCACACCTCTGCACATGCATGTTAAAAGAGAGGCTGCTCTCGACGCCATAAGAATAATCCAGGCAGAGAACCTCAAGACAAACCAGGCCTACGGTCACTTAAGCATTGCCAACACGATATGTGGCAATGCCGTGGAAATGCCAAAGGACATGATGTCACCTGTCTACGCCTTTGATGGGGCAGTAGAAGTGGTAATTGAAGACCGCGCGAATGCAGCCCAGAGGCTTAGACAGATCAGCGATTCCGCATCACTGTGGTTCACAGACGGATCAAAAACCAAGGAAGGTGTTGGGGTCGGCATTAGTGGACCGGATTTCTCCCTATCCAAAGCCATGGGCCATTCTCCAACCATCTTCCAGGCGGAAGTTCACGCAATTGACTTATGTACCCAGGAATGTTCCCATAGGAACTTACAAAGGGCAAACATCTACATATGCTCAGACAGTCACGCGACATTGAAAGCGCTGCAATCAAAAGCCCACAAATCCAAAACTGTCTGGGACTGCAAAATTTCCCTGGAAAAACTAGCAAAAGAGAACAAGGTTTCACTCATGTGGGTTGCAGGACATTCAGGGATCGAAGGCAATGAACAAGCTGATATCCTAGCCAGAGAAAGCTCTAAGACTCCCTTTTACGGACCTGAACCCTGTTGCGGTATCACAAAGCGCCACATCAGGAAGATGGTGCAAAACTGGGAAGATAAAGCTAAACGAGCTTACTGGGAAACATCACCTGGCATGAGGCAAGCCAAGGCTACCATAACCTTCTCCCCCTCCAAGGCCAGACAGTATCTCCAGTTACAAAAAACAGATCTTCGAGTGATTACAGGTCTCCTTACAGGACACTGACCACTGAGATGTCATCTCACAAAGATTGGACGGACAAACAACGCAGACTGTAGATTCTGCGGGGGGTCCCCCGAAACAGCGGTGCACCTATTGTGCGAATGAGACGCTCTAATGCGCACAAGACACAACCACCTGGGAGCCGCCATCATTGAACCAGCAGAGCTGGCACAACTCACTCCTCGAACAATAACGGACTTCGTGAAAAGGCTCAATATCGAAGGACTATAATGTATGAGGGAAATACAAAAGATCTTCTAGGTCAAAGTATTTCGAAAGGCACAGATGCCAAACGACCCAACTCTACCATACCATACCATACCATACCATACCAATGATAAAGTCATGTGCCTGTGTTTTTGGGTTTTACCGTTTGTAATTACTTCGATTTTGTTTTGTTTTGTTGGGTTCTATTATGGTTTTGATTTTGTTCCCTCTCCGACCGTACGTTCTTTCTCCTCCTGTATGTCTTTCATGTATCGGCGCTTTTCGTTGCCTACCCACAGCGTGTATTATTTTTAATATTTAGTGCGGCATTTTTCGGCTTGTTTCGCTTTCAGTTATGAATTTGTCTGAAACGCATTTGCGAAAATTTCTCTGGTTTTGTTTCGTGTGAGTGTTCAGGGTACCTTGTTTTGTCTTATGCTAATGGAAAGATGTGTTTGCTGCCACCCATTCAGGTAATACCCGTTTTTAACCCGATGCTACAGATGCATAATTGTTATAGTCCGTTTTTTGATTTTGTCGTCTATATTTTAGGTTATGAATGTCGATTTTTCAATGATTTTAAACTCTGACTTGTGTGCTGGACAGAGAGCGCTAATTCGCTTAATTCAACCAATTCTCCTGACTGTAAGTTGCCTTTTTATTTTTTGATGTTCGTTTCGCTAATTTGATGTTAAAAATTTCTAGCATTAGTTCGTTAATGCCCAGATTGCTGGGCGAAACCGGTCACTAATCCGAATTAAATTAATCTGAACAGAGAAGAACAAGGAGTTTTATTTCTTCTAATCATTATTGACACCTGTTCCACGAAGCGTTACATCAATTCAGTTAAGATATCAATTTTGTTACCTTCAATTGTTTTTAACAGATCACGTCATCGACATTTTTTTTAGATGACATCCGTATATTTTTTTAATTTATTTGACAGGTCTTTTAAATGTCTTAATGCTAACATAATAGTTTTATGGGCTTTCATAGCAAAATTTTCGAGAAAAAGACAATTGAAGGTTATGAAAGAAACGTGACAAAATCTCCGGAACGGCTCAAACGAATTTAACGAAATTTTGGAAAGAAGTATTTTGCAACCATATGGTCACTGGCGTTATCATCGTTGATGCAACTTTACAGTTTCTGAGATATAACCTCAAACATAAAAAATATTTTGACACTTTCTGTTACAATCTTCATTATTATATCAAAAACATCTAGGAATTAATAATAGTATATTATTTGACTAGCACATAATTAAGGATATAAATCGCGAGCATGAAGTTTACACGCGAGCCGTAGGCGAGCGTGTAATCATGCGAGCGATTTATATCCGTTATGTGCGAGTCAAATACGACGTTTTATCTACGACTCATAAATTCCATTTTATGCAAAATATTTTAAATGTATTGTCAATGATGGCGAGGCGAACTGTCAAATAACTGTCATCCATGTAGGTTTTGGCAGACTTTGACACTAGCGTTGTATAATGATGACAGGTCTTTCAAATAATGACCTCACCAACTGTCATTATTATACAACGCTAGTGTCATTATAATCATTGGCGCGTATAATGATGGGGATTATATAGTCATAGATACGTATGCAATGAACTTATTATATGTGAGTCGTAGATAAAAACTTGTATTACGTAGGTCTAAAAATTAACAAAGAAAAAACTGACAACAAAACATTCTTAAATTTTCTACTGCAAGTACTCTAGTTGGTTTATGAGGATTCTCAACCATTGATAAGAACACCTTGTTTGAAGTTGATCAACTTATTTTTATGTTCTTGTTATTTTTTGTTATCAAGTTTTTCTTAGTTAATTTTTAGACCTAAGTAATAAAGGCTTTGGTTATTTTCTAGATGTTTTTGATATAATACTGTAACAAGCGTAGTAACATTGAATACTGAATACTACATTGAAAATGTTAAAATATACAGGGGTTCTATTTCAAAATCAAAAGGTTGAGGTTATATCTCAAACTGTAAACGTTGCATCAACGATAGTAACACCAGTGGCTTCACATGGTTGCAAAATACTTAATTCCAAAATGTCATTAAATTCGGGCAAGCCGTTTATCTTCTTTCGATTTTGCCACTTATCTTCCATAACTTTCAATTGTCCTTTTCTCAAAAATTTTCTGATATAAGGCCATAAAAATATTATGCTACCATTATGACAATTAAAAGATCTGTCAAATTCATTAAAAAATATAAGGTTGGCATTAAAAAAAGTCTATGTCATCTGTTAAAAACAATTGAAGGTAAAAAAATTGATTTGATATCATAAGTGGTATGTTAATAATTATAAATCGAGGTGTTCGTGAATTTTTTAAATTAGCAAACTTGTTTTCATACTTTACGCGCTTACTGTATATAGCACTGAGAATTATACACAACGCCTGTTTTAGTAGCTTCCGGCGAACGCAGTTTTTCCAAATTAATGTTAATTAAAAATTATCTAAGATCAACCATGCAATAAACTAGGTTAGAGGAGGTGGCTATGTTGTCAATAGAGCAAGAGGTAACAAAATAGATAAATTTTGATGATATTGAGGAGGAATTAGCAGTAAAAAATCTGATGTGGCCAGGCACATGACTTTATCATACAATATATAAAATTAATAGTTTAGCTGCATGATAATCTATTTTATTGAGATAAATCGTAGGTATTGTCAAAGCATCAGCACTTGACACTACCTACACTACGTCATTAGAATAATAGTTATTTATGTCACAAGTGCCGAAAGTACGGAATAGCGCGACGAGCGGTGATGCGGCGCGTCACCGAAGGCGAACCGTCGCCGTCGCACGTGAGCGACTCGCGCTATCTAGTTTTTGGGAGGAGTGACATCAACGTTTGTTGTGTTGCTTTTTGAGAAACATGAATTTAAAAATAAATAAATAAAAAATGGTTATATTCCTGTATAGGAAATGTTAGGTTGGTACCACTTTGACGAAACTTCAAGTTTAATTCAAATTCTGACAGATTTATATTTGTTTTTTTTTTTTGACTTGTTTATTTTACGTCGGTCTAGTTCCGCAACTTAGGCCAATCACCGACGCTGAGGGCAGGCTACACACACCCAGGAATTTTGTCCTACTGAAGGAATTCCAACCTCCAGTAAGAGTTCTTTAACGTGCACGTCGCATAATGACAGCACACGGGGCCACCGGCTTTACTTCCTCATCCGATGGAAGGCGCATGCAAAGGTATTTGTTCCCTGAGTAAAATACCAGGACAGTCGATTTTAGCCCGAGCCGGGATTCGATCCCGGGCCTCCAGCGTAGATAGCAGCCGCTCTATCCTATACGCCATCGACCCCCCTATTTATATTTGTTCATTTTGTTCATGTAGATGTCACATCCGTACCAACATACTAAAATAAAACTACACTCATCGCTATACTTTATTTACAATTTTCTCAATTTATCGTTTTTAGAATTAGATATAAAGACAGGTTGATGTTTCTTATCAACAAACAATCAAATAGGTGATCTTATTTTATTTGAAATTTGTATTTTGTAATTTGCCGCACTAGAGCGGCAACGTTCCATAGCGGTTCTCCAACCTCTGATGAAATCAGCTGTTTTCTAGTGTGACAGCACAAAAAAGTATTTGTCAAAATCCTGGCTAGTATGTAGTTTCATATCAATGCAGATGCGACCGATCTCGATCAAATAGAATTTGCTCTTGCAGCTAAACTATTAATTTTACCAAAAAATGTTATGGGCATAAATTATTCAAAATTTCCTCTACTTTAATTTATTATTTAACTATTTTGACGAAATTACAGAAATGGCGGCTCACTTGCAAAATCCTTGAGAAAGGCTTAGAATAAACTCCCTGTTCCTTTGGACCCTTTTGAACCAAAAGCTTTTCAGCTCTAAGTTAGGTCATGAAACTTCTAAATATGAACTTTCGTCCCGATGCCTTTAGTAGTTTCTCCGGAATCGTCGCCACAAAAATCGTTTACACACATACACACACACACACACACACACACACACACACACACACACACACACACACACACACACACACACACACACACACACACACACACACACACACACAGACATTTTTTTGTACCTTGGTCAAAAATGTTCAGGGGACCCAAAAACACCTATTTCCGCTAAAATCTCAATTTTTTTTTACTTTATCATACGCAGTATGGTAAAGTATTGTAATCATGCCGAAAAAAAAAATTGAGATTTTAGCGGAAATAGGTCTTTTTGGGTCCCCTGAACATTTTTGACCAAGGTACAAAAAAATGTCTGTGTGTGTGTGTGTGTGTGTATGTATGTCTGTGTGTGTGTAAACGATTTTTGTGGCGACGATTCCGGAAAAACTACTAAAGGTATCGGGACGAAAGTTCATATTTAGAAGTTTTATGACCAAACTTAGAGCTGAAAAGCTTTTGGTTCAAAAGGGTCCAAAGGAACTGGCTATTTACTCTTAGCATTTTTCAACGATTTTGCAAATGAGCCGCCATTTCTGTAATTCATCAAAATAAATAAATAATAAATTAAAGTAGAGGAAATTTTGTATAATTTATGTCTATAACATTTTTTGGTAAAATTAATAGTTTAGCTGCAGGAGCAAATTCTATTTGATCGAGATCAGTCGCATCTGCATTGATATGAAACTACATAGTAGCCAGGATTTTGACAAATACTCGTAAACAGCTGATTTCATCAGAGGTTGGAGAACCGCTATGGTACGTTGCCGCTCTAGTGCGGCAAATTACAAAATACAAATTTCAAATAAAATAAGATCACCAATTTGATTGCTTGCAATTTGCAATTTGATTGCGATGACTGTAGTTTTATTGTAGTATGTTAGTACGGATGTGACATCTACAGTGTCATGAACAAATATAAATCTGCCATAATTTGACTTAGCTTTTTAAACTTGACGTTTCGTCAAAGTGGTACCTACCTAACATTTCCTATACAGAAATATTACCATTTTTTATTTATTTTTTAATACACATTTTTCAAAAAGCAACACAATAAACGTTGATGTCGCTTGTGCCAAAAACTAGATAGCGCGACTCGCTCACATGCGACGGCGACACTCAGCCTTCGGTGACGCGCCGCATCACCGTTCGTCGCGCTATTCCGTACTTTCGGCACTTGTGACATAAATTATTAAATTATTAATGACGTAGTGTAGGTAGTGTCAAACGCTGATGCTTTGACAATACCTACGATTTATCTCAATAAAATGGATTCTCACGCAGCTAAACTATTAATTTTATATATTGTATGATAAAGTCATGTGCCTGGCCACATCAGATTTTTTTTAAATACGTAATTCTCAAAAAGCAACACAAAAACGTTGATGTCACTCCTGCCGAAAACTACATAGCGCGACTCGCTCACATGCGACGACGACGCTCCGCCATCGGTGACGCGCCGCATCACCGCTCGTTGTGCTATTCCGTACTTTCGGCACTTGTAAGATAAACAACTATTATTCTGATGACAGTAGGTAGTGTCAAATGCTGATGCTTTGACAATACCTTCGATTGATACTATTGACTATCAAAATATCTGTCAAATCATGGCTAACTAGTTTAATTTTAATGCAGACACGATTTATCTATTATATTATATATTCTATTATATTAATTTTATATATTGTATGATAAAGTCATGTGCCTGGCCACATCAGATTTTTTCGGCATGATTACAATACTTTAGCATACTGTGTATGATAAAGTAAAAAAGTTTGTACGAAATTGGAATATTGAATATATTGAATAAATAAATATTTAATAAAATTATAAACCCCTAACCACAACAAGTATTTTAAAAACCTAAATACGTATTTCAGCAACTATGTTGCCATCTTCAGTAGAACCTAAAAAGACGAAAAGAGAGATTAGCACTTCATAGTATCTTTACTGGATATTGTCCAAGCAAATCACTAGTGGAAGGGACGTCACTTCCGCGAGTATCCAGCGAGTATCCACTGACTACTAAACAGTTTAGTGCCTAAAATGTGTCTGAACGATCTGCGAATTAGTATGGTAGCTCTACACTCAGCCCGAATAAATCGGCGAAACGTTCGGCGAGGCCGGGTGAGACAGCGGGAAAAAAAGGCCATCTACACTCTCCAGGTTCGGCTCGTGCATTCAGTGCTCATCTGCAGGTAATAGAGAATGGACGTCGCTGAAGTAGCCGCTGCCGCAGCGTATAGTGTTTATGCATAGGTACTTTCATTGTAATTGTGGTTGTTATTAATTAATAACTAATTGAATTTAAAATAAAATTATTAATATTTAAAAACTTTCTTAATTACTATTGATTTGTTATTCTGATTAGATACCATTGTACATAGTAATATGATTTCCCATAGACAAAAATTAATATTTGCATAATTATTATTTTGTTTAATGTATTGCGGTATAAATTAAATATTATAGTCCATATCCATACAGAGTTAGTCAAAATTACAACTAAATAATTGTCCAACCGTAAACTAATAAACATTTTTTACTTTATCATACGCAGTATTATAAAGTATTGTAATCA
The DNA here is from genome assembly GCA_964023965.1 of Melinopterus prodromus. NCBI lineage: Eukaryota > Metazoa > Arthropoda > Insecta > Coleoptera > Scarabaeidae > Melinopterus > Melinopterus prodromus. Next base: position 26,748,966 of record OZ030391.1, on the reverse strand, counting down.
TGCCGAAAAAAAAAATTGAGATTTTAGCGGAAATAGGTCTTTTTGGGTCCCCTGAACATTTTTGACCAAGGTACAAAAAAATGTCTGTGTGTGTGTGTGTGTGTGTGTGTGTGTGCGTGTGTGTGTGTGTAAACGATTTTTGTGGAGACGATTCCGGAGAAACTACTGAAGGTATCGGGACGAAAGTTCATATTTAGAAGTTTCATGACCTAACTTAGAGCTGAAAAGCTTTTGGTTCACAAGGGTCCAAAAGAACTGGTAGTTTATTATAAGTCTTTTTCAAGGATTTTGCAAATGAGCCACCATTTCTGTAATTTCGTCAAAATAATTAAATAATAAATTAAAGTAGAGGAAATTTTGAATAATTTATGTTTATGACATTTTTTGGTAAAATTCATAGTTTAGCTGCAAGAGCAAATTCTATTTGATCGAGATCGGTCGCATCTGCATTAATATGAAAGTACATAGTAGCCAGGATTTTGACAAATATTTTTTTGTGTGTCACATTCGAAAACAGCTGATCTCATCAGAGGTTGGAGAACCGCTATGGAACGTTGCCGCTCTAGTGCGGCAAATTATAAAATACGAATTTCAAATAAAATAAGATCACCAATTTGATTGTTTGTTGATAAGAAATATCAACTCGTCTTTATATCTAATTCTAAAAACGATAAATTGAGAAAATTATAAATAAAGTATAGCAATGAGTGTAGTTTTATTTTAGCCTGTTGGTAGGGATGTGTCATAAGCAAATATAAATCTGTCAGAATTTGAATTAGCTTTTTAAGGTGCGTTTTCATTAGTGATAATGGCAGTGGTAGCAGACGCCATTATAGTATTTCCAATAGAAAATTGCTAGTGACTGATGTTTATGTACATGCAAACTAATATGTGTCATTATCACGACATGTAAGAAATACTATAATTTCGTATTCTACCACCGCCATTAGCTACCATTACCTACCAATCGGAACGCACCTTTATCCTTGACGTTTCGTCAAAGTGGTACCAACCTAGCATTTACTATACAGACATTTTTTATTTATTTTTTTAAAATACGTATTTTGTAAAAAGCAACGCAATAAACGTTGATGTCGCTCCTGCCAAAAACTAGATAGCGCGACTCGCTCACATGCGACGGCGACACTCCGCTTTCGGTGACGAGCCGCATCACCGGTCGTCGCGCTATTCCGTACTTTCAGCATTTGTGACATAAATAACTATTATTCTAATGACGTAGTGTAGGTAGTGTCAAATGCTGATGCTTTGACAATACCTACGATTTATCTCAATAGAATAGATTCTCATGCAGCTAAACTATTAATTTTATATATTGTATGATAAAGTCATGTGCCTGGCCACATCAGATTTTTTTGTTTAGTCGTACTATCTAAATTTGGTTACATTTCCTTTTTCAAACATACTACATATTTTAAATTTTTTTAATTCAGAGATTATTTTTACGAATTTATTGTGTAAACCATTTTTCATAAAAGGCATCATTTTTAGGTCTCAGGAATTAACTAAAACTCCTGTAATTTGCTGTTTGAACATTTAATATAATTCTATTTAATTGTTCTGTTATTTTTTATCCGTTTAGTTAAAATAAAAGTTTATGAGTTTAGATTAATTGCTAATAACCAAAAATGATGCATTGTATAAAAAAAGATTCCTACGAAAAGGTCTTGGAATTAATCTTAAAATGTAAAAATATTTGTTCTATTAGAAAAAGGAAAGGTTGCCAGTTTCTATAGTAAAATAAGCACTCTGTATATTATTAGTATATTTAGACGATAGCTAAAATAATCAAACAACTTTTGTTTGAATTTTTTTACTTTATCATACGCAGTACGAAAAAAATTTTTGAGATTTTAGCGGAAATATGTCCTTTTGGGTCCCCTGAACATATTTGACCAAGGTACAAAAAAAGTCTGTGTGTGTGTGTGTGTGTGTGTGTGTGTGTGTGTGTGTGTGTGTGTGTGTGTGTGTGTGTGTGTGTGTGTGTGTGTGTGTGTGTGTGTGTGTGCGTGTGCGTGTGCGTGTGCGTGTGCGTGTGCGTGTGCGTGTGCGTGTGCGTGTGCGTGTGCGTGTGCGTGTGCGTGTGCGTGTGCGTGTGCGTGTGCGTGTGCGTGTGCGTGTGCGTGTGCGTGTGCGTGTGCGTGTGCGTGTGCGTGTGCGTGTGCGCGCGGGTACGTGTGTGCGTGGGCGCGTGGGCGCGTGGGCGCGTAGTGGCGAGTGCGCGCGTGCGTGTGCGTGTGCGTGTGCGTGTGCGTGTGCGTGTGCGTGTGCGTGTGCGTGTGCGTGTGCGTGTGCGTGGGTGCGTGAGTGCGTGAGTGCGTGAGTGCGTGAGTGCGTGAGTGCGTGCGTGCGTGCGTGCGTGCGTGCGTGCGTGCGTGCGTGCGTGCGTGCGTGCGTGCGTGCGTGCGTGCGTGCGTGCGTGCGTGCGTGCGTGCGTGCGTGCGTGCGTGCGTGCGTGCGTGCGTGCGTGCGTGCGTGCGTGCGTGCGTGCGTGCGTGCGTTCGTGCGTGCGTGCGTACGTGCGTGCGTGCGTGCGTGCGTGCGTGCGTGCGTGCGTGCGTGCGTGCGTGCGTACGTGCGTGCGTGCGTGCGTGCGCGTGCGTGTGCTTGCGTGTGCGTGTGCGTGCGTGAGCGTGCGTGTGCGTGCGTGCGCGTGCGTGCGCGTGCGTGCGCGTAATAAATTAATAATTTAATTAATTTAATTAATTTAATTAATTTAATAATTTATTTATCTGTTAAATCCTGGCTAACTAGTTTCATTTTAATGCAGACACGACTGATCTCAATCAAATAGATTCTCATGCAGCTAAACTATTAATTTTATATATTGTATGATAAAGTCATGTGCCTGGCCACATCAGATTTTTTTAAGAAATACAGGAATTTATTAAATATTGGAAATACGAGTAATTGAAAATTTGCAGTTTTTCTTTTGGCCCACAGTGTATATAGTTGCAACAGATTTAAAGGCGAGAGAGAGATGTTCGCCGAGCTTGGAATCGCTAAGCTTAGCTCAGTGCAGCTGGGATCTCGCTCGCTCCCACGTAATTTTAATGCAACTGTCCTTTTCTAACCTATAACTTGAACGTATTGACACAAGTTATAGTGATATATTATTTTTACTTTATCATACGCAGTATGGTAAAGTATTGTAATCATGCCGAAAAAAAAATTGAGATTTTAGCGGAAATAGGTCTTTTTGGGTCCCCTGAACATTTTTGACCAAGGTACAAAAAAATGTCTGTGTGTGTGTGTGTGTGTGTGTGTGTGTGTGTGTGTATGTGTGTACTCGATTTTTGTGGCGGCGATTCCGGAGAAACTACTAAAGGTATCGGGACGAAAGTTCATATCTAGAAGTTTTATGACCAAACTTAGAGCTGAAAAGCTTTTGGTTCAAAAGGGTCCAAAGGAACTGGTAGTTTGTTTTAAGCCTTTTTCAAGGATTTTGCAGATGAGCCGCCATTTCTGTAATTTCGTCAAAATACTTAAATAATAAATTAAAGCAGAGGAAATTTTGAATAATTTATGCTTATGACATTTTTTGGTAAAATTAATAGTTTAGCTGCAAGAGCAAATTCTATTTGATCGAGATCGGTCGCATCTGCATTGATATGAAATTACATAGTAGCCAGGATTTTGACAAATATTTTTTTTGTGCTGTCACCACAGAAATGTCTATGGCTGTCACCACGCTGTCACACTCGGAGAACCGTTATGGAACGTCATCTACAGCGTCATGAACGAATATAAATCTGTCAGAATTTGAATTAGCCTTTGAAACTTGACATTTCGTAGAAGTGGTATCAACCTAACATTTTCTATACCGAAATATAACCATTTTTGAATTTTTTTAAAAATACATATTTCTCAAAAAGCAATACAAAAAACGTTGTTGTCACTCCTGCCGAAAACTACATAGCGCGACTCGCTCACATGCGACGACGACGCTCCGCCATCGGTGACGCGCCGCATCACCGCTATTCCGTACTTTCGGCAGTTGTGAGATAAACAACTATTATTCTGATGACAGTAGGTAGTGTCAAATGCTGATGCTTTGACAATACCTTCGATTGATACTATTGACTATCAAAATATCTGTCAATTCCTGGCTAACTAGTTTAATTTTAATGCAGACACGATTTATCTCAATCAAATAGGTTCTCATGCAGCTAAACTATTAATTTTATATATTGTATGATAAAGTCATGTGCCTGGCCACATCAGATTTTTTTGGGATTTACCACGGTAATTTGACAAATACTAGCATTTAAGCTCATTGGCAAGAGGACACGATGTGGTCTACAAAAGTGGAGACAACTCTGTCACTTTCTCTACATAGTACTACAATAGTACTACAATAGTACTACAATAATGTGGAAAATCCTCGACAAAAACCGTCCGTGCGCGCATATTAAGTCCAACCTGCATATTAAAGCCGGCGAAACTCCGCATGTGCGTGAGCACTCAAAGGGGGCTGGCTCATAAACTCAAATAAACAAGAATTTTAAGTACTTACTATTGGAATCCATTTGAGTAATGTGTTCTTCAAGAATAAAAATTTCTTCGTCGCTCTAATCTTTAATTTTTTACAGAAATGTTCAAAACATGACCGTTCAGGTGTCGGTGTCTTCTTATCTGAAAAATACCAAATAACAGTGAAAGGTTTCTAATTGCCAGTGGCTAGAGTTCTATGATAACACATCTCTGACTCTGCGCTATACTCTGCGCTCTGCAGTAATACCTGATAATGAAGAACATGTTTTATCCGAAGATCCGAAACTGCTCAAATCGATTTTTGCAGACATATCGCTTTCTGCAGCCTGGGATTCTTTGTTTTTTCGTATTCTACAATACAAATTGTTTTGTTGCTAAGCATATATTGGAGATCAAACAAATATCTTACTTGTGGAATATGTCTTCTAGCATCAAAGTGGATACCTTGTAATCGGAAATAGGCAGTCTGTTTTTTTCAATATCATGCAGCATTTTGCGGATACCTTCCTTATCGGAGTGATGAAAGTTGTATTCAAGCAAGTTCGGCTTGTCAACCGGCTCAATGTCGCTGAATGTTCTCAGCAGCGTCCTAACATCTTTGCGCGTTTCTTCTGTGACGTCTACAGTGAAGTGGAATCCAACATCTGAAATGTTAAAATATTGAATATTTGTTTATTTTAGACTATCTTCCTACTTACTGTACTTTTCCTTTAGATAATATGGGGTTCCATAGCATTCCAATTCACCGTCGTCAATGATAGCTACTCTATCGGCCAATTCTTCTGCTTCTTCCATTAGATTAGTACTCATCAATATGGTTGTGTAACTTTTCAAATCAGATATTAAATCCCAAATAACTCTCCTACCTTCAGGATCAATGCCAGCAGTTGGCTCATCGAGTATTAAGAGCCTTGGTTTTCCCATAACTGCTATTCCAATGGCCAATTTCCTCTTCATTCCACCAGACAAATTTTGTACTAATTCGTGCCTTATTTTGTACAAATTTAGTCTGTTATTTAGAAGCGTTTCGATTTCTGTGTTCACTTCCTCAAAAGTTAACCCCTTGAGCTAAAATTGGTGATGTTAATGAAAGCGGTACAAATAGTGTAATATTAAGGTTTACCAGTCCAAAAAATTGAAGGTGTTCTTTTACGGTGAGGTCTGGCAAGAGCAAATTTTCTTGTGGACAAATTGATACGTATTGTCTATTTTTAAGATCTACTTCATCGGACTCCGTGAATAGAATACTACCACATGTTTCCTCGGTTAGACCTGCTAATATGGACATTGTTGTTGTCTTTCCTGCGCCATTATGTCCCAACATTGCAGTTAGTGTGCCAGAATAGATGTCCATGTCCAAATCATTGAGAGCTACTACTTGTCCATACGTTTTTCTTAAGTTCCTTATTTCGAGAAGCACCCGTCTCCCCGTTTCATTGTCTTCAATATTTTTTTTTACGTTTAGCGAGACCTTTTCTTCATTTGTCGGCTTCATATTGTTGTTTGCACGAAGTTTGCCGAATACTCTTTCTTTCAATAAATATATAAGGTCCTAGAAGTACAGGTTTATTAGTTTTAAATATATCCATGAAGGGAATATTTGCATACCTTATTTGACTTTTTCCAACAGGCTGTAATTTTATATTTGCCTGTGGGATCGGTGTCAAATGCCCAGGCCAAAAAGATGTAAAAGATGGTGTCAAAAGCTAACACCATGACAACGTTTACCATGGTCATATCATCATTGCTATTACGTGATAGTTCTGTCCAACCCACCTTGTCTCCTATAAATGATTAGTATTACACTATGTGGGTGTACCTGTCGGGATTTTCAATAATCGCGTCAGAACATTGAAATGGTATGTATAGTGGCAAAAAAGCTGGGTAATACGATCTCAAATCAAGTCAGTATTAGCACATTTTTGACCTGACTGACTGGATTTTGATGACATTTAGTGTAAACCCTGTCTACAAAATATACCAAATTTTATATTTTATATTTATGCCTACTCCTCCATTTCTCTCCATTCTGAGCCTCTTGCCCCCCCCCCACGCAACCCGTATTCAGGCGGCTATAACTGTTCTGATCGAAGTTTCTAACTAAGACCAAGGTCAAAGTACTTAACAATTATGCAACAAACAAACAAGATCAATAACAATAAAGTACTTACCTTGTATTTCTCCATCTGATAAAATGCCAATTCCATAGTACAAAGCTATATTTGGTAGTAGAGACATCAAAAACTTTATATCGAGGGATATTACCTCCATGTTGGTTGCAATTGCTATGAAGGTTATGTACACGACAATCCAGAATATTATACCGGAGATCATCGCCAATAAAGCTGAAAATTATGAATTGTTCAATACGCCATTCGAAACGAAAAAAAAACAATTTTTACGTCCTTTGGCATTCTGTAACTCGTTTAGCTCACATGCTATCGATGAGGACTTTTGAAAGTTCATTTATAAAAATTACTAAAATTGGACTAAAAATAAAAAATCTGATGTGGCCAGGCACATGACTTTATCATACAATATATAAAATTAATACTTTAGCTGCATGAGAATCTAATCTATTAAGATAAATCGTAGGTATTGTCAAAGCATCAGCATTTGACACTACCTACACTACGTCATTAGAATAATAGTTATTTATGTCACAAATGCCGAAAGTACGGAATAGCGCGACGAGCGGTGATACGGCGCGTTACCGAAGGCGGAGTGTTGCCGTCGCATATGAGCGAGTCGCGCTATCTAGTTTTTGGCAGGAGCGACATCAACGTTTATTGTGTTGCTTTTTGAAAAATGTGTATTAAAAAATAAATAAAAAATGGTAATATTTCTGTATAGGAAATGTTAGGTAGGTACCACTTTGACGAAACGTCAAGTTTAAAAAGCTAAGTCAAATTATGGCAGATTTATATTTGTTCATGACACTGTAGATGTCACATCCGTACTAACATACTACAATAAAACTACACACTTTGACGAAAGGTGCGTTCCGATTGGTAGGTAATGGTAGCTAATGGCGGTGGTAGAATACGAAATTATAGTATTTCTTACATATCGTGATAATGACACATATTAGTTTGCATGTACATAAACATGAGTCACTAGCAATTTTCTATTGGAAATACTATAACGGCGTCTGCTACCACTGCCATTATCACTAATGAAAACGCACCTTAAAAAGGTAATTCAAATTCTGACAGATTTATATTTGTTCATGACACATCCCTACCAACATACTAAAATAAAACTACACTCATCGCTATACTTTATTTATAATTTTCTCAATGTATCATTTTTAGAATTAGATATCTTTATACGGGTTGATATTTCTTATCAACAAACAATCAAATTGGTGATCTTATTTTATTTGAAATTTGTATTTTATAATTTTGCGCACTACAGCGGCACGTTCCATAGTGGTTCTCCAACCTCTGATGAGATCAGCTGTTTTCGAATGTGACAACACAAAAAAATATTTGTCAAAATCCTGGCTACTATGTAATTTCATATCAATGCAGATGCGACCGATCTCGATCAAATAGAATTTGCTCTTGAAGGTAAACTATTAATTTTACCAAAAAATGTTATAGGCATAAATTATTCAAAATTTCCTCTACTTTAATTTATTAATTAACTATTTTGTCGAAATTACAGAAATGGCGGCTCATTTCCAAAATCCTTGAAAAAGGCTTAGAATAAACTAAAAAGCTAAACTATTAATTTAACCAAAAAATGTCATAGGCATAAATTATTCAAAATTTCCTCTGCTTTAATTTATTATTTAACTATTTTGACGAAATTACAGAAATGGCGACTGATTTCTAAAATCCTTGAAAAAGGCTTGGAGTAAACACCCAGTTCCTTTGGACCCTTTTGAACCAAAAGCTTTTCAACTCTAAGTTTGGTCATGAAACTTCTAAATATGAAGTTCCGTGCCGATACCTTTAGTAGTTTCTCCGGAAATGAATTAACAAAAATTGGGTACACACACACACACACACACACACACACACACACACACACACATACACACACACACACACACACAGACATTTTTTTGTACCTTGGTCAAAAATGTTCAGGGGACCCATAAAGACCTATTTCCGCTAAAATCTCAAAAATTTTTTTCGGCACGATTACAATACTTTACATACTGCGTATGATAAAGTAAAAAGATATGAAGGTGTTACTTTTACTTTATCATACGCAGTATGTAAAGTATTGTAATCGTGCCGAAAAAAATTTTTGAGATTTTAGCGGAAATAGGTCTTTATGGGTCCCCTGAACATTTTTGACCAAGGTACAAAAAAATGTCTGTGTGTGTGTGTGTGTATTGTGTGTGTGTGTGTGTGTGTGTGTGTGTGTGTGTGTGTGTGTGTGTGTGTGTGTGTGTGTACCCAATTTTTGTTAATTCATTTCCGGAGAAACTACTAAAGGTATCGGCACGGAACTTCATATTTAGAAGTTTCATGACCAAACTTAGAGTTGAAAAGCTTTTGGTTCAAAAGGGTCCAAAGGAACTGGGTGTTTATTCCAAGCCTTTTTCAAGGATTTTAGAAATCAGCCGCCATTTCTGTAATTTCGTCAAAATAGTTAAATAATAAATTAAAGCAGAGGAAATTTTGAATAATTTATGGCTATGACATTTTTTGGTAAAATTAATAGTTTAGCTTTTTAGTTTATTCTAAGCCTTTTTCAAGGATTTTGGAAATGAGCCGCCATTTCTGTAATTTCGACAAAATAGTTAATTAATATATTAAAGTAGAGGAAATTTTGAATAATTTATGCCTATAACATTTTTTGCTAAAATTAATAGTTTACCTTCAAGAGCAAATTCTATTTGATCGAGATCGGTCGCATCTGCATTGATATGAAATTATATAGTAGCCAGGATTTTGACAAATATTTTTTTGTGTTGTCACATTCGAAAACAGCTGATCTCATCAGAGGTGGAGAACCACTATGGAACGTGCCGCTGTAGTGCCCAAAATTATAAAATACAAATTTCAAATAAAATAAGATCACCAATTTGATTGTTTGTTGATAAGAAATATCAACCCGTCTTTATATCTAATTCTAAAAATGATACATTGAGAAAATTATAAATAAAGTATAGCGATGAGTGTAGTTTTATTTTAGTATGTTGGTAGGAATGTGTCATGAACAAATATAAATCTGTCAGAATTTGAATTACCTTTTTAAGGTGCGTTTTCATTAGTGATAATGGCAGTGTAGCAGACGCCGTTATAGTATTACCAATAGATAATTGCTAGTGACTCATGTTTATGTACATGCAAACTAATATGTGTCATTATCACGATATGTAAGAAATACTATAATTTCGTATCGGAACGCACCTTTCGTCAAAGTGGTACCAACCTAGCATTTACTATACAGAAATCATTTATTTTTTTTTAAATACGTATTTCTTAAAAAGCAACACAATAAACGTTGATGTCGCTCCTGCCAAAAACTAGATAGCGCGACTCGCTCATATGCGACGGCGACACTCCGCCTTCGGTGACGCTCCGTAGCACCGCTCGTCGCGCTATTCCGTACTTTCGGCATTTGTGACATAAATAACTATTGTTCTAATGACGTAGTGTAGGTAGTGTCAAATGCTGATGCTTTGACAATACCTACGACTTATCTCTATAGAATAGATTCTCATGCAGCTAAACTATTAATTTTATATATTGTATGATAAAGTCATGTGCCTGGCCACATCAGATTTTTTTAAGTGGACACACTGTATAATAAAATAATCGGACTATTAGAAATTACGCCTCATAAATCCCCATCGTAATCATGTTCGCAAAAAAAAGTTAGAATCCGGATGTCTGGGAAGTACTGGATATTAGCTTGGGCCTAGATTTCTGGAATCAACTGGGACAGATTAAACAAAACATACATTAGCAAGAATGTAATAAGAAGAAGTAATAGCGCTGCGGGCTAAACCTATAGGTGAAATAGTACCTATCTTCTTATATAAGTTTTAAAACTTCAAGACTTCAAATTGGAGCCAAAATCGAAATAGCCATGACGTCTTAAAACTAGTTAGTGTTCATCCTGCAGTCATAAATTTTATATAAATTTAGACATTTTCTTTTAGCCGTGACCATGGTTATCGATGGTTTTATTTATGATACCGAAACCAGTATTAGTATATAGGTATATTGTAAAGGTGTGTCGACAGTCGTCAGTTTTTTTCCATATGTTCCAAATAATTAAACATATCAAATTTATTCTAAAAGCAATAAATTCAAATTTTACTTATTCTTGTGCAAGATTTCTTCACAAATTTAGAAGATTTTTAAGATGTCATCCATTTTCTTCGACACATTTTTGTAAGCGGCTCAACATTTTTCAGTAAATACTTCGATTTCTCAAAATCATGTAAAACATAGCCCAAAATGTGTGAATGAAAATTGTGAACATTTTATAAAACATAAAACATCATATTATAAAAAATAAACAGAAAAACTGACGATAGCGCCCTTTATATACTATGTATAAATGTTAACGTCGTAATGACCAAAATATACCCAAACCAAAAGAATATTTTTACTATTACAACTTCTTAAGAGCATTAAGCCCAAGGCTTTTGTTTTGTTTGATTTAATCGATCCAATTTGACCAGCAGGTACGTTTAACCTGGGTTAAACACCTGGATCCGGACATCCTGTATAAATAAATACCTTTTTTAAATAATGTACTGAAAGCAAAAATAAAACTTATCGTTGCCGAGCAATAGAGTAGCAAGAGAACCGTCAACTGGCCAATATCTGCATGTTGAAGCGGAGCAAAGTCATCGTGAAAAAGTTTACTTGTCAAAAGAAAAACTATTGCGATGACCGAGAACACACAAATGGAAAAACCATTCACGAACCATCCGAACCAATATGCCCAAGATTTCAGTCCGTTAATTTTCATTAATTGCTGAAAATAATATATAACGTAACCCATAGAGGAAATATCATATATTCGTAAGCAACATACTTTCATTCCTGAAGATTTCTCCATTACCACTAGTCTTAATAGTGATGGAAACAAGAATGTAAAGCTGAGAATGACCAATAATGGAAGTAGGTAGCTGAATACACTCATCATGCCGTTGTCTGTCCAATGCGGTGGGTATGGAAATTCTTGGAATGTCATCGTAGTGCTCAGGGCGGTTTTGTTAACCATTTCGATGAATGAAGTTTCCAGTGCCCACTGGGTTGGTATGAACTGCTGTCCGATATATTGTTCCGACCCTATGTAAAATATTTACATTTAAATCTATACATTTGTCATTGGAACTTATATTTACATACATATTTACATATATTATTATTATCATTTTAAAATTATGTTAGACAAGTAATGTCTGCATAATGTTGAGGGCGAGGGTTCGGTTCGGGTGAGGTACAAACTACCTATTATACCGATAATATGCAACTGTACAGAAAACAAACAAAAACACGAAATATATATATTTTTTTTAACGACATTGAATGACGTTGATGAACATATTCTTGATTGACAACAAGCGTATGATAAGCGATTAAAATCCATCAGGATAAACCTTTCCCTGCCTATCAAATTTTGTAGGCTTATCGATTACCTAGAAGAACGTTGCATATCGTTCTATCTTTTTCAGTACTAAAACTAAGTAAAACTAAACACTATATGCAATAACTATTTTTATAGTTATCAATAAAAATACCACGTTTTCTGTTAATATCGTATTATAATAAGGAAACAAAAACATGACGACTGACGTATTTTTAATGGCAATTTGTATCACTTTAAATTAGTTACAATATTGATTTATTATCAAAAGAAGAGGTTCTAAATGTCATCATCAGTTAGTGTTTGAGTAAGAGTTGTTCTATGGTATAGAACAGGGATTCTCAACCTTTTAAGTTCCGTGTACTACATAACAAATATTCAAATTTCTCCGTCCCACCAACCTTTATACAAAAATGCATATACGTACATAAATGAAAAATTTTCTATCGGATTTTAAATATACATACCTACATATTATTTTGTATCAAAATAATAAGTTTTTTACGACTGTGTACTTGGGAAAAAATAAAAAAGTTCTAAAAAGACAATAGTCTAACAATAAACAATTATATAACAAAACTTCATTTGAACAGCAAAGTAAAAACATCACTTACATTGAAGTAATATAAAATAATTTAAATATTGATGCGACTGGGATTGTTTTGCTAAGCCCATTTTTTAAACCCAAATTTCATGCTCAGTGAAAGTTAGTTTCAAGCTCAAATTCGCCTCAATAATTAATTTTGTCCTATGTTTGTCCTTTAAATTAATATTGATGACAACTACATTTGATTTAAACATTGGTGTGTATTAATATTAAAGTTTTCTATCAGTCTGACGAAGTTTCTATCAATTGTTGTTCCTCTTTGGCAGTAAAGTTATCTGGTATACCCATAGTTTTTGGAGTTCTGATCCAATTTTCATTGTTATAGTTTCCTGGAAAAGAACTGTTAAACTTGGTTATTATAATAATCATTTTTTCAAGAAAGCCTTCTAATGGTGACAATAAACAACATTTATTTTTATTAACTTCTTTTTATTGTAGCGTTAATTTTACTATAATAAAATAATAATATAAAAAACTATAAACGACCATTTCTCCCTGCAAAACTTATTTATATTATTAAACTTTCCGAAAATATCAGCTAAATATGCTAACTGCACTATCTACAATTCATCAAAGAAACAATATTTGAAGTCGAAATTAGCTTCTGCATGGAAAAGCCTGAACTGCTGATTTAAGTACGAAGAGACAATGTTATCTTTTTACTGCTTGAGCCAAAACTGTTTTTAGTCTGTCTGGTATAAATTTTGCTACTAGAAAATCCCGATGGATTTTGCAGTGACTGAATTGACCTTCTAGAGCTACTATTTTATTTTTATTATGAGGGCTGCGATTCTTTTCTTTTAAAGCCCGAGCTCCATCAGTGCAGACATCAATAAATTTCTTCCATGGAAAGGAATTGTTAAACATACAATTATTAAAATTTATCACCAGATCTTCTCTCGGGCAGAGGTTCCTAAAATAAATATTCCTCTGCAATTTCCCCTGCAACCTCAAATCAGTTAAAGGCTAATAATTGATCAAAATAACTTATGTCGGTACTTTCTTCTAACTGTGGCGGAAAACATTTTCTTTGTTTTGCCTTTTTAACTATACTTTCTTTTACAAAATCTGCCATTTTAGAAATACGTCTGTGTACGGCACCATTTAATAATGGACTATTATTTAATTTTGCCGTTATAATTTTGGTTCAAACATTATCATCAATATGAATATGATTTTACCCATAAAGTTTGGTACCTTTCGTGTACCACCTGGAAGTCCTTCGCGTACCACCAGTTGTACGCGTACCTCCAGTTGAGAACCCCTGGTATAGAGGATAGATATAGCTATTCCATGATGTATTTTTAGAAAATTATGCCTATTTTTAGGAACATTTTTGGTCACAAAAAGCTTGATCTAGTGCTCTAAACTTAGAGTACTCTAGACGCTAGAGTTCTAGACATATCTTTTGTTTTGGTGTATAAATTCAACAATAAACAATGTTAATATGAACTCTTTATCTGCATTTCTTTTGTTTGTGCCCTTATCCGACTAAAAATTTATTATCAATTAGCCATTGAGCTGCTTATAAAAAAGGAAAAACAATGCTATCTGCACTATTGTTGGTTTAGTTAGTATAGATAGATAGAAGTTACTGTTATCAGTCCTTAGATAACCAACTTTTAATTTGCAATACTGACTCAAATGCGGGTGTTTTGGTGATAAGATGTATGAATAAAAATTATATTTAATTATCAGATCAATACATAAAGGGGTACAGAATAATGTTCCTGTACTTGTACTTGGACTGCGACATGTTGGTTTTGTATACTAATAATAGCCCAGTAACATAAGGATTTAACTTAGGAAAAAAACAAACCCACCTCATCAAAAAACATCTTGAAAAAACGTCTAAAGTACGTAAGCGTAACAACATATTTAAGAACTCGGAGACCCGTGTCGCGTCCGTAGTATTTGAAACTATGAGTGAATGTCATATTATTTTACAATAAGAAATGCAATAGCATGTAGTTAAAACTTGACTATTTCCGAGATATTTCTTCAGAAGATCAAGGACTGGTTTGCGGAAATGCACCAAAACTACTGTAACAATGTTTTCAACAAATCTACGCTAGTAACGGATACTACTTCTGCAAAGTTAGCCGTTTTCGATATACCTGGTGATTCAGTTTCGTGCCTCACCATTGGGATCTCGCTTATTAGTAGAGATAGAGCCTATGTTTAAATTTGGCAAAGTTTCGTATTTTTGAGCTAATCAATTGTCTGAAAAGAAATGTAAGCTATCATTTTTCATTTTGATGATATCCACAAAAAACTGAAATGTTAAGATATCGTTTTTAATTTTTTATTCAAAACGAAATGTAGCTAGACATTTGACACAAAAACATTCTACAGGTACTTTTTAACAAGGAATGCAGTGCCATGTTTTAATTTGAAATAACATGAAAGGTGGCGGCGTAACCATGGCCAACTTTTGTTTTTCTTATGGGCGCCATATTGAATTTTGGCATTTTCCGATGCTCGCGTTTTTTCTCATTTCCGCAATGTATAACATGTTACCATTCTTTATTTAAATAATGGTGTAATAATCAAAAAACATTCGGGTACCCAACTGGAGCTTGGTTACAGACCGCCGGAGTCGTTGCCAAGCAACGCCAGCAAAATGCACTTGGATCAAGCGGCGCCCTCAGCGTTAGGTTTGCCATTTAACCAAATAAACCTTAATTGTGGTTGATTGTGGATGTAAAATGCCGTTTACCAATAACGAAAAGCGTGATATAATAAGGGTTTATTATTGTTCTCTTAGAAATGTCGCATCGTAAAATATTCCTAACATTGGACGGAAATTTAGCGGACCATGGATCGTTTAGTAAACCCTGCAATTCTTATAATCCTCATGGACATGTTGAAACTGATCAAAAAGGTATTTTAGAAATAGTAAACGTTAAACTACCATAATTTGCAATGCTTCAACTACTGGTTTTTAGATAAATGACGATCCTCGGATTACTAAGTGGGAAGTACGCCTTACTTTGGAATTGCCTCAAACACGTGTTTGCAGACCATTACGAACAAAGAAATTGAAACCGTACAAACCCCATACAAGTCAAACTTTGCAATTGTACGAAATTATTTAAATCAACACTTTCCAAATCGCTGGATCGGTAATGGTGGAGTGGTGGATCCCCTGATTTAAGTCCTCTGGACTATTTTCTTTGGGGAATGTGAACGACGAAATTTATCACGAAACTCGCAGAAATATCGATGATCTGCGGGATCGAATAACAAATGCGGTCAATGCTATTCCGGGAAGAACAGTTAGAAAAACATAACAACATGTAGCAAAGCGGGCATGCTTTTATGCGTCCAAGAAAATAGCGGCCAATTTGAATATTTACTTAAAAAATAATCTTTATGTTGTATAAACTTGCTTTTTTAAAATCTGAATGTTTTTAATCCAAAGCACCCTTGGTCAGTCCGGCGCCGGCGGTCTGTAACCAAGCTGCAGTTGGTTACTTGATAAGCACGACAAACAACAAGAAAAAGAAGAACATGTTTTTTTATTATTAAACCATTGTTTGAAAAAATAATGCCAACATGTTATACATTTCGAAAATGAGAAAAGACACGACTATCGGAAAACGTTAATACTCTTAACTCTATCACGCTTTTCGTTATTGCTAAACGGCATTTTACATCCGCAATCAACCACAATTAAGGTTTATTTGGTTAAATGGCAAACCTAACGGTGAGGGCGCCGCTTGATCCAAGTGCATTTTGTTGGCATTGCTTGGCAACGACTCCGGCGGTCTGTAACCAAGCTTCAGTTGGGTACCTGAAGCTTTTTTGATTATTACACCATTACTTAAAAAAAGAATGGTAACATGTTATACATTTCGGAAATAAGAAAAACACGACTATCGGAAAATGCCAAAATTCAACATGGCGCCCATAAGAAAAACAAAAGTTGGCCATGGTTACGCCGTCAACTTTGATGTTATTAGAATGTTTTTGTTTCAAATGTCTAGCTACATTTGGTTTTTAATAAAAAATTAAAAACGATATCATAACATTTCAGTTTTGTGTGGGTATCTTCAAAATGAAATATGATAGCTTAAATTTCTTTTCAGATAATTGATTAGCACAAGAATACGAAAGTTTGCCAAATTTAAACATAGCCTCTATCTCCACTAAGAAGCGAGATCCCCATGGTGAGGCTCGAAATTTAATCACCCGGTATATTCTTCAGAAAAAAAGTTGTTTTTAAAAATAATACTTAATTAAGTGATTTAATACAATTTCCGCTGGAGGGAACATTTCTTCTGTCTTTGTGCCATACTTGTTTTTAGAATAGTATGAATAGTATTTTCGAATAATATGAAAAAAAACACAAAATTTTGAAAATTTTATGTTGAAATTATATTGAGAAATGTTTAATTATTTGATAGAATCAAGATGTAGCGAATGCTATAAGTACTATATCTAGACATTTATCATTTCACTAAGTTTATAAATATAAAATATCAACAGGAAGATAGTAATTGAAACTAATCATAATTAAAATATAAGATAATTAAATTCATTTAAGTTTTAATGATATCTTTAAAGGCACTTGTAGATTAGTTAAATATCAATCTGGACTCGAAAACAACTCATTTAAATAATGAATACAATATAAAAACTTTAACGTTAAATTACAGTAATTAAATAACAATTTTGTGTAATACGTATGTAGATTGGTATATTTACAGTGTATCATTTTTCATGTAGAACTATTAGTTTTTGAAACCAATCTAAAATTGAAATTCTATAGGTATGTACTTATCGGTATATTGATTTATTCCAGTACAAAGAGAAGACCAAAACTTAAATTTAAGCTTAATACAAATTTAAGCATGGTTTATCGTGATTGTTTTAAATTAGATTTATGATTTCATGTTAGCTTATATTCCTAAAACGTACCGACTCCTGACATGTAGAGGATATCATGTCTAAAAAGCTTATCAGTTTCCCAATAAATCATATCCTCATACATTTGAATGTCGTACTTCAGCACTTTCGGTCCTACATTATCGAAAATGATGATCACTGTAATTCCATCGTCTCCGACATTCCTGTAATGCCGCAAGATGTCCTCTCTGCTACGAAATCCCTTGATGTTTTCACCGTATAAGTGAAGTTTTTGTTGAACTTTTCCAATTAAGTTCTCGGTGAATTCGGTCTTTGGTGCGTAGAACATTTTCGTGTCTTGTACGTTGAGCGTTGTGGATAAGAGCTTATCTGTTAATGGGTCCACATAACTTGCGTTTTTGTATTCTTTGTCGAATTGCGGAAGTTTACTCCTTGCATACGCGGCGCTCACAAATATCACAATGGGTAGAACAACTTCAAGCATTGTTTGAAGCCAATGCCGCGTTCGTACTTTAAAGTGCTTCCACAGGATCGCCTTAAGTTGACGGTACGAATGCCCCATTTCTGCAACAGTGAATTTGATTAAAGGGTATTATGACAAATAATAGTTTGGCTTATTTATTGATATTGCAATGTATTGTGCAATGTTTCAACTCATTTTTGTTTTTGTTTTGTCTTCTCAATATATGTACGTTTATTAAACTACGTTTATCAGTTTACTATGGTTACCGATTTGTTATTTATAGCTCGTTACACCTATTTAAATAAAAGGTCTTGTTATCATATTCCAGTACATTTCTCCATTTCAGTTTAAAATATTGTGACACCGATTCAAGATATGCTTGCGAATCAAATTCGATACGATATACCTATATAAACACTGCTCAATAAGACCGTAAGATTTTAATTGAGCGCTATTTCGGCTTTTATTTCACCATTTCCTTGGCGTCTCTTCGTGAGTACGTGTGTAGTAGTTTTCATTTATAATTTTAAATGTAACAAGTATTAAGCTATCGAAACCGCCTCAAATGTACCAGAGTGCGTCACCACTGTGTTTGGTTTGTTTGTTTTCGGAGTTATGCCTCAGTGGAACTAAATAATTCAATCTATGTCTGCATTTTTGCCTCCTCATACACAACAATTACAGGGTCATGAATAAAATGAGCTTTAACATTCCTAACAAAGCGAAACGTCGACGTGAGAAAACAGTTGTTTTTATTCACTTGACTTTTCCGGGATATTCCTTGATTCTTTGCCAACAATTATGTTGAAACATCCACCAAACATGATAATTCCCAAGATCAACGAGTGAGACAGGTCGAAAGGAGACAGATGGGAGTTAATAAACATGCAGCGCTGGACGAGACAACAACGTGTCCTTCCCGTTAAATCTTACTCTCAAAATGGTGAAAGTTTGGCTGCTACAATAAGTAAATTGATTCCAATTTTCGGTAGAAATAATGTTCTAAATTCAACCACTGTAAAAAGAATAGTCGTAAAATTCGAAAGGACTAGTTCTGTAAAACACACGACACGCGCTCATAATGCACAAAGACGAGAAACCATTAAAATCCAGTGTATGTGACTATGCTTCTGCACAAAGTACCAATGTTAGAAGGCATAAGAGAGCGCACAGGGGTCGTTCCGAAACAACTGACTATACAACTTCTCCCACCAGACCATGCACAGCGACGAGAGTATACTAATTGGGCCATTGAACAACAAAGAGTGACAAAATAATCTTCAGTATCGAGGCTCATTTTCACCAATGACGGGGTACGCATTTACTGGATGTCTTGTTCCATACATAATTCACGGACGTCTACATTAAAAATCTATAAATATAACAGTACTTTGCTAAAGATAACCATGTTTAATTTAAAATTCAAATAATGCGCCTTTATTCAGACACCCTTAGTAGTTTGAGCAGCCAGGGGGGAGTTAGCCATAAAGATATTAATACAATAATACCATTTATAAATTATATTACTTCAAATTTCAAAACTCCAAAATCAGTTATCGATGAGTCTGGAGTCTACTCAGTCAAATAGCCAAAAATAGGTGCATACAGTAAATAACAAATAAAAGTGAGTAGCAACGGCAAAAATGCTCTAATTGTGACGCTGTTTATGTATGAAGTTAGCAAAAAGGATAGCGGAACATACATCTAGTCCTAGATGTATGTTACATTTATCAACAAACAATTTAAACAAATTAGGTGGATTACAACAGCCTGAAATAGAAAAACATAAACAAAGACAATATTACTTTATTTAACGATCTATTGATATGAGCAATGCCAAGCATAACAAAATACATAAAAACGGTTGTTAATTCTAACAAAAACTTCTTGCTTGCTAACTTCCCGGCGTATCTCAAATGCCATTGTAAATTCTACATGCTCACATTGCTAGAGTTTTTAATACCTGACTGCAAGTTAAATTATTATCTATTTTATTACTATCATCATTTTTCGTATAGATTTAGACCAACAATGTAAATTTTACGAAACCGGACCTATGATCATAAAAAATAAGAAAAAAAATCTGATGTGGCCACATGACTTTATCAGACTATACACGGTGGGCCAAAAAAACGGTACAAATTTTTGATCACTCGTATTTCCTATAATATTTTGTCAATTCAAATATTTCTTTTAAAAACGAATTGCCTGTAGTGTGAAGATTGAAACCGTACCATACTCGCAATAACAGGACGTTTCAATCCACAGTTATGTTGCTTTGTGTTTGGCTATGCAACATTTCTGATAACATCGTGTCAATTTAATGTGAAATGCAAGCTGTAATAAAATTAGTAGGTAATGATTTTTTTTCCTTTGGTTAAAGGGACAGCAGAGATTTTATTGCATCGAATACAGGGTGATTTTTTTGCATACAGGGTGAAATTTTGAAACATCGTTTTTTGATGTTTTTACTGAAAAAGAAGAAGTGGAATTGCGAATATGGTATGTTTTCAATCGTCACAACATAAGCAATTAGTCCTTCAAAGAAATGCTTGCTTTAATTTACTTAAAATCTTTGGAAATAGAAGGAATTGAACATTTGTACAGTTTTTTTTTTGGCCCACAGTGTATATAAAATTAATAGTTTAGCTGCATGAGATTCTATTTGATCGAGACCGGCTATGTCTGCATTAAAATAAAACTAGTAGAACTAGACAGATATGTCGCCCAAAGCTGCGTTCGGATATTGTAAGTACTTCGTGTACACCGAGGTACACCGTCCAAATGACACGTACGTGTTATTGGGTGTAAACAGTGTACGACGTACAATATCCGAAACCAGCTTATATTGACAGTTATGCGTATTGCCAAACATTAGCGTTTGACACTAAATGTCACTACAATCAAAATATCTGACATATCCTGACATATCCTCAAATAGAATTTGCTCCTTCGGGTAAACTATTAATTTTGCCAAAAAATGTCATAGGCATAAATGATTCAGAATTTCCTGTACTTTAATTTATTACTTTCGGAAATTGGAAAAATCAGAAAAAAATTGGAAAATCATTCGTTTGATTCGAGTGAACCATCGAACAATTAATAGCAACGATTATTTTGTATTTGTATTTATAATCCCGGGAGTCCGAAAATACTCACTATTTGTCGGGATCTCGGAATCCGGAGATTGGAGGTCCTACTGGCTACCTATCGTGTGCTGATTCATGCCCCGGCGGGGGTGGCGAGGATGTGTTGATGGTGGTGTAAAGGGGTAGAACTGCGCACGTATTATGGAGTCATACGGAATAGCGGAGTACGGAGTCATACGGAGTAGCTACGGGTACTAAATCCTATATTGTACTAATTCCTATATTATACTATAATGTAATTAATATAACACTAATAATAACACTAAATGCACTACCGCTCGCTATCGCTCAGTGATAACACTGATAAGATAACTCGAGATTCTCCCGATTAATGACGTCATCGTGACAGCCCTCGATGCGCTCGTCACTGTTATGCCAGATCTACAGGTCACAGATTAGCCAGATGCGAAACTCGCAGGAAAATACATGTTCCGATTAATTTTTTTTATTCATAAGGGAGATCGCATACCATAATCCAATGATAGTCACACGTGGTGAGTTTATTTATATGCTTAGTACTAGGAGGAGATGCCCAATGCTATGCCCTTTTCAATCAGTCACAGGACAACTAATATAATATAGCAAATACTGGTATAACTACTATCAAATTAAAAACAATACACCTTAATGTACAGCTTTTCCGCCAATCGGACCACATAGTATCCCGATATCCGACAACTCTTGAGGTTAGTACGCCACTAATTTTCCATTCCCTGCGGACAAAGCCACGTAAAGTGATGACGTCTTATGACAGTAATACCATCAAATGGGATTCAAGGTCAGATAAATAAGTCAATCCAGTTTAAACGTGCCGACACGAAGTTTCGCACCTGGCTAATCTGTGCTAAGCCCGAACGTGTCTGTGAAACGTTCGGGGGGGCATAGGCAGGGCGAGAGATCATACTGCGTATGATAAAGTAAAAAGTATATAAAAGGTATATTCTTTGATTTGCACTCGTTTGCACATTAAAAAGCAAGAAGATATTCAAAGAGATCCGCAAATCGAGCTTGAAGGAAGTTTTAAAGAAGAAACATATAGCCAGTTACATATATTCAACAAATTCCCAGAATTTAGTGCGTACGTGCAGCGCCCAGTTTCATTGTAGTAGGCTAAAAGCTTTACCCTATTGTTCTGTTCATATTCATTGGTTAATAACAATCATATGATGTGTCAAACGGAGACTGACGACAAAGTGCAAGGTCAAATCTAATCTAGGAGGCGTGGGTATGGAATAGGTCAGTTTTGATACTACACCGCTTAGGCCAGACTACGCGGCAGTCGCGCCCTCATTTATTTTTGTGTGTCAATACTACGTGTAAATAAAAGTAAAAAATACATAAAAGACATATTCTTTGATTTACACTCGTTTGTACATTAAAAGGCCAGAAGATATTGAAAAAGATCCGCAAATAGGGCTTGAAGAAAATTTTAAATAAGAAACATAATGCCTGTCAATAAATTCAACAAACTAATTCCCAGAATTTAGTGCCGATGTGCAGCGCCGAGTTCCACTTTTGCAGACTAAAACTACCTTATTGTTCTCTTCATTTTCATTGGTTAATAACAATCATACGATGTGTCGAACGGACTACAAAGCACAAGGTTAAATCTAGGAGGCGTGGGTATGGAGTAGGTCAGTTTTGACACTACACCGCTTAGGCCCGACGACGGTCACGCCCTCATTTATTGTGTGTGTGTAAATAAAAGTAAAAAGGAAATAAAATATATATCCCGGTCAAAAAGTATTGTCTATGGGGATTCCTCTTCCACTGTTTATGCTATCAAATAAGCCTTTACGTTTCTTTTTTGGTTCACTTCAATTGGATTACTATGAAATCAGTTATGGTTCTTTCTACTTCTTATAATACCTACTATCATAGTATTAGTGTGGGGTCCCTATTTTGCCGACTCGCAGCCGCAAACGCGGGCATTATTCAATATTTAACACAAAATATGAGATAACTGTTAGAGATAAGCACTTTTAATATTTATGTTGCAATTCAACTATAAACTCAACAACAAGCAGGCTCCATGAGAACAATATGCAGTGCTCACGACAGAAAAAAGATAGGTTTGTTTTCGGTATTCGTTATATTCGGAAAATTAACATTGTTTCTTAATCTCAGATCGTGTGGACTAACTCACCTACTTTTTGTTCGGTCTGTTATGATACTCAACGTTACTGCAATATTTTAAGTAAGAAACCGCAAACGTAAATTAAACTATCTACACCTGTCGCGCACGACAAACTGAGCGACTTAAGTCGGTCAGAGCGCAATCATAGCGATAATCTATATCACTTCACAAAACCCCAAATGTGCCCGGTCGCGTTTAAATCGTTAATTAATATGATTAGGTGGGTATTATACTCGAACCTGATGAGTCTTATTTATGATGTGATCTAGGATTGAAACTTTTATGCCAATTGCGTACAGACCAACGTTAATAATATCAAGGGGCGATGCAAGTTTCTGAACACTTTGTCATCTATTGAATCGTTGAGATTTAATATGAAGAAGATGTTCTACGCAAAATAATGTGATTCTATGCTTCGGGGCTAGATAACGAACACCATTCACAAGCTTCTCGAGATTTTATTTCCGGTACTACCATTTTGCTTAGTAACTTCAACCATAGTGTACTTGCAAGCCCCTACGTGCCCTTTGATATGAATGAGTTTTCTTCTGTTCTACACGCAACTCTATGAGAGGGGCTATGGACCGATTAGAAGTAGGTACCCGTATAATTTTTTGGAGGAGCTCCGATCAACAGTAGACTACATACTTAATAAAGGGTCATTATAAATGTTTTTAGTCGAGGTAGGCCATGCCCAATTTAGGGTGGAGCGAAAAACACAATTCTCGAAAATCGTAAACGCTCTATGCGGAAAAGTTGTTACTAAGTTAGATAAGAAAAGTAAAATTTTAACAAAATCGGGCAACGTTTAGCGGTGCCCCCACCGTTTGAAAGATCGCATGATCATTAGAGGCGCTGCAATTGGGGGTTATTACATAGTGGGCGGTCGCTAGATAACATAAACTAGACCAGTTTGCTAGTGACCATTGTCAATGTTGAGTTGTTAGTTATAACCTCAAAGCGGATTTGAACAACTTATTGTAACTAGTGTTGTGAAAATAATACTCATAATACTAATAATGCCCTTGACGAGAAAAAACAAAGAATGTCCTGTGTTTGGTGCACCTGTGCAATTCAAAGGTAATGTGCTACCAACTTACGCGGATGTAATGAGAAATTACTCTTGGATACGGTATGCAATACTGGATGCTTCCCCTAAAAAAGCAGAACCAACTTTAGCGAAGATTTCACGTACACTAACTACCGAACTAAAGGTACTATGGGCTAAAGCTTCTATTCCAGTAGTGTCGGATAAACAAATTTTACATTTGATCAAACAATATCACGATAAAGTGAGAAAACTTAAGAAGCTCGTGAAATCCAGGCAAACTGAGACACTTAAGCAAAAAATAAAAATATTTCTTGATAGCGCAGAACATAAAATCTTTGACATTTCTTCATGTAAGTGTTCCGACTATCTCTCTTGTAGCTGCCAGTCTAAAATTCCGTTTAGTGAACTAGATTTTATCGTGGACCAAAGAACTGATAGGAAAATGTTTATAAGCTCTGTTGATATAATAACCACTACGAAGCTTAAACGATCGATGTACCGGAAAGATTTAGAGACTAAAAGTCTAGCGGCCACTTCCACATCAGAAATGATTTTGAGAGAAACGCAAGAGCTCAAAATGACAAAGAAGAAGATATTTCTTCTGTTTGTAGCTATCATGAACATTCAACACCTAATTTAAGACAAAGGAAAGAACAAAATTTGACCCAAATGCGCATTCAACTGCCAAGTTTGGCCCAAGCTTGCAATGGTACAGGCGTTTCTGATCGATCAGCCGCTATAATAGCAAGTGCGGTATTAATGGACATCAGAGTTGTGACAGCGACAGACACAACTAAAATAATCGATCGAAACAAAATAAGAAGAGAACGAAAAAGAACTCGAGAAAGCGCCCAGGAAGCACAGAATGAGAGTACAGTGCATGCTATATACTTTGACGGCAGGAAAGATAAAACTTTAAGTCAGTGCAAACTAGGATCAACAATGCATAGGAAAACTATTGCTGAAGAGCACATTGTATTAGTATCAGAGCCTGGCTCGAAGTACTTTGGGCATATTAACGTAACATCAGGAACAGCGAAAGAAATTTCATAAAAAACATTCCTACAACAACACATGGACTTGACCGAGTTAGTTGCTTTGGGAAGTGATGGAACCGCAGTTAAATACACAACGGTATTATTCGCACAATTGAACAACAAAATCGGGAAACCATTGCAGTGGATAATATGTTTGATGCATGCAAACGAATTGCCGTTGCATCACTTAATAAAACATTTAGATGGCGAAACGAGTGGACCGTCGCAGTTTTCCGGTGATATCGGCAAAGCCTTACAGTCTTGTGAACAACTTACTATAACAGACTTCCATCCAATTGCAACAGAACTCCCACAACTGGATACAAAGTACGGACCAAAAGTATCTATTTGAGATAAGCTTAGCCATCTTAGAAGGTAGTGTATCAGAAAGCTTAGCGAATAGACAACCTGGAAAAATGGCACATTCTAGATGGCTAACAACTGCCAACAGAGTTTTGCGGTTGTATGTAGCTACCCTGGAACCATCTGATAATTTAAAAATCCTGACAGAATATATATTAAAAGTTTATGTACCCACATGGTTTAATATTAAAGTTAAATGCGAAATGAACTACGGGCCCATTCACTTGTACGATATGATACGCCGATCTCGGTATATGCCACTCCATTTGAGGAAGATAGTTGACAAAACTATAACACATCCTGAGAATATTCTAGTGGCAATGCTGGGCGATGAAAGGATGCACATTAGACAACTGGCAGTAAAACGAATTTTAAAATCAAGGACCGATAATGTTGCAGGAGTAAGAAAATTTCATATACCAAAAATAAATTTTCAAGCAAGTGAATACACTGAATTAATTAACTGGCACACACTAACTATTTCAGAGCCACCTATTATAAAGAAAATCGCGACGGATCATCTTAAAGAAATGACAGTTAACGGTCATAAACAAATTGAAATTTTAAATGTTCCTTGTCATTCCCAAGCAGTAGAGCGGTGTGTAAAGTTGGTGACGGAAGCTTCATCGTCTATTTGTGGGCCAGATGCAAGGGATGGATTTATAAGGTGTCGTATGTTTTCTAGGCAACTATTGCCAAAATTTGATTCAAAATCTGATTTTATGAATATGACAAAATAATATTTTTTTCTCTGGGCAGGGTGGGAGGGTGGAACTCGACATGCAGCCACCTCATCGTGGTGAGTTCTGGGAAGTTTTTAGTAAAAACGCGCGAAGAGCTGCATAAAATGTAAGGAAACAATTTTTTTACATTTTTGGCCTTGGGGGCACCGGAAGATGAAACCTTTTAGAACTCAACTTTTGCAGGTTTAATGGACAGGTTCTATCCACTTTTCCGCATATAGGCAAAACAAAAATAAGACAAAAAAATATTTCAGGTCTTTCGATCCACCCTAATGCCTATGTTAGTACATTTCTGCCGCGTAGCACAAACAAATATCAAACTTATATTAGGTTATCCAACCAATTTAACAGTTGCGTATAGGACAATAGTATCATAGTAGTATTCCGTTTTTATGAAGCGGCAAACACAAATTTTTACATTGGGTGTCAGCGCCTACTTTGACTACAATCTTTTATAATGATGTATTTAATATGTATAGGGGTAAACAGCAAATACCTAGTTTCTTGGAATATAACCGTTGTCGAAAACGATTTAACTTGTTTAAACGCCACCATACGCTCTGTTTGGCTGTTACCACTTATCTTATAGCGTTCACAAAATTGTGCTCTGGTGTGCAGGAGTTTTACCAAAGGAAAACGCTATTAGCATTTTTCCTTCGCAATTTCTCCGTTGTAGTTAGATGGTTAAAATTATTTATTATTTATCTTTCTTTTATTATATTTTATTTATTTTTCTATATGTATGTCTTGTTTGTCAGTTATTACATTTTATTTACTTATTGACATTATTATCATTTATTCATTATTATTATTAGTTAATATTATTAATTAAATGATTATTGTTAAGTTTAAAACAATTTAACGTGGACTTTTTTTTCTTGATAGCTGCCTCTTTTTTTAAATTTGTCCTGTGCTATTTTGTTCATGGACTTTGAATGTATCAAATACTTATTAGGAAGTATATGTCATTACACTTTTTTATTGTTAGTCATATAACGTAGAGTACAGGTACAGGTGAGGTAAATTAGTCGTATTTGCGACGTTTAATTGGTAAACAAGATTCTTATGCAAAGTACAAACTTGGATAGCCAAGTAATTATTACCTGTATTCTTTTTCCTAATTTTCAACTATATACAGGGTGTTGCGATTTGTAAGTTTTTATTTCCAACTTTCTGTTTCTTTATTTAGCGTAATCTCAAATTATCGATGTTTACTCATGAACCGCAAACGACGTAATAATTATGAAAATTTCAAGTTGATAATAAAAAGTTGTCTCTATGGATTGACATTTGTTTTTTCGTTCAGATAATTACTATTTTCTAAAAAACATAAATTCTTTTTTTTTATTTCTTTTAGATTATTTATTCCGATCGTATTAAAGATTATTTGCTTAATTATAAACTTTAGA
This sequence comes from Melinopterus prodromus, assembly GCA_964023965.1. Lineage (NCBI taxonomy): Eukaryota > Metazoa > Arthropoda > Insecta > Coleoptera > Scarabaeidae > Melinopterus > Melinopterus prodromus. The sequence goes on along the minus strand of OZ030391.1, from coordinate 26,721,054 downwards.
CCTTTTCAGGAAGACATAATTTTCTATTCAATTTTGCCAATTATTAATGATATATGTAGTTCAGAGATAACTTAGTAATTTAGGTGGATTATGGTTTTATAACAAGATTTTTGCTGCATTATTTGAATACTTTACAATGACCAAGTAATATCAGCTATTAGATATGAGAATGATATTTGCAACGCAAGCCACGAGCCAAAGGCGATTGTTACAAATCATAGGAGTTAGCTTTTTCAATTAATTTTGGATTAGCGCACGACGAGCGCAGCAAGGATTGCCCCAAATAAACCAATCTGTCCCTACGGTTTTCATTATGATACTAAAAACAGTATTACAATAAGTTCGTTATTAAACCAAACTAGAACTTACAATCTGAAAATGACTATTTTTGCGCACGACGAGCGCAGCGATGAGTGCATAAATGCACCAATGCGTCCCTCCTAGAAATTGAAAAATTGCGGTTAGATTATGTAGTCGTTGTAGATTATGTTAGAATATGTTACTCACGGTTTCATTATGAAACTGCAACCAGTATCACTATTAGTCCATTATGAATTCATAGTAGCAAATAATACAATAAGAAAATTGTTTAGCTCACGACGAGCGCAGCGAGGGAAGCGTCACAATAAGTCTATTATGACAACAGAACTTCAGGTTGAGTATAACGACGAGCGCAGCGAGGAGTGCCCACACAAACAAATGTGAATATGATTGGGTGTCGCGCCAGTAGAGCGCGATGTGTACACGGTCCCCTTATTTAGGACTAGGCTGGCTATCCGTTTTACACGATCAGCTTATATCTGCGTCTATACGCGTCTAAACGTTGATATGCAGAAATTTTTAATCTTCAAGACTTCTCTAACTTCATCGATAATCTACCTACCTCACCAAACAACTGACTTAAGCGATCTATACCAATTGCGGCGGTCAACCTTTTTCAGCGATCTACGACTTCGACGATCTACCTACCCCAGCGATTTACGAGGCTCTAGTATTGTCACTAAAACTTCAGGTGTTATACATTCCTTCCGACAGTGTATATATACGCATTACGTATGTTACATACAGTGTGTCCCACTTAAGAGTGACCTTCATATCTTTTTTATTTTTACTCCAGTTTTAATTATTTTTCTTTCAAATATAGAACACATATATTGCTCTATTTACTGCCAAAAAACAATTGCCTTCTATAAATGCCTTGTGATGGCAAAATAAATGGCAAAAATCAAGAAGACACTTAAGGGATTTTTTATCGAAAAATTTTACTAGTAATAATTGTTCAGAATTGCCCAAAATCCCTAAACCCAAAATTTTATGAAAATTAAAAAATATGGAAATTTTTGTTCAAAAATAATTCCAAAATAATCCGTAAATATTATTTGCATGAGCAGCTGCGCTTAAAAAAGTGTGCCGTGGAAATTTTGTTTGAAATAAAACCTGAACTGTCAAGTGCTTTGTCGTATTTACCCATGTATTTACCTAATTATTGTCTGAATAATAATGCTTACACTCGCCGAATAGGTGGAAATAATATTAGTCGGTGATAACGGGCGATCAGCAAGGGAAGCAGCTGTAAGAGTTTAATAATCGCCATCAGGATCGGAACTCTCCGGAAAGTACTTAAACATAATAGAGGCGCAAAAAGCTGACGGAGGTGTAATAGAACAAAAAAGAGTTTTACTAAGTTATGCTTTGTATTTATTGTATTTTGTATTTTATAATGGTGTTAATTTTGTTCGAAATTAAAGAAAAAACAATGAAATGAACCGAATTTTTATTAAAATTTTATTTATTACATTTCTGCTAAATAATAAACGCTATTATGCAAAAAGTAACCTACAAACATGGCAACATCTTATTTTACTTAAATACGACAAAGCACAGACTGCACAGACAGTTCCGTTTTATTTCAAACAAAATTTCCACAGCACACTTTTTAAGCGCAGCTGCCTATGCAAGTAATATTTACGGACTTCGAATTATTTTTGAAGAACTTCAATATTTTTTAATTTTCATGAAATTTTGGATATAGGATTTTGGGAAATTCTGAACAATTATTACTAGGAAAATTTTTCGATAAAAAAATCCCTAAAGTGATTTCTTGTTTTTTGCCATTTATTTTGCCAATTTTTTTGCTTCACATTTATAGAAGGCTATTGTTTTTTTTGCTGTAAATGGAGCAATATCTGTTCTATATTTGAAATAAAATAAAATAATTAATAATAAATAAATAATAAAAATAAAATTGGACTAAAAATAAAGAAGATATGATGGTGTTACACTCTTAAGTGGACACACTGTAGGTGCTACATCATATTACATCAATTCTTTACTTGAGAAAATAATTGCATGGATATTTTATGCAATTACTATTTAACTATTTTATGTCTTTGAAATTATGTTTCTCGACCAGAATGACTATTTTATAGTGTTTAGTAAAAATATTTATTTTGTAGCGATAAGATAATTTATAAAAAGTGTCCAAAATCGTTTTATGGAAATTTTTGCGGCGTTTCAACCGAGTTTGTGAAGTTTTATGGAGTATCACCAATTTGAATGAAGGGCAAATCTGCCCCGGCAAGGCAGAAGACCCCGGCTCGAATCCGGGCTGAGACCATATCTTTTAATTAATTTTAACTTCTCACCTGGGTTCTCTTTCGCCATTACCCATATATACCTTATATTTAAACCGACTAAACTAGTTTCCTATATACGAAGCCCTAGCCCCTGGCAGGTGACTACCGGGCCCATGCTTTAAGACAGCACTTATGGTCATCCTGAGGTAAACCTGGTCATTCCTTTGTTATATTGTAGTCTCTAGGAATAAATTAATTCTAACCAAATCTATAATAAAACACACACATTTTGAGATACGTTTATTCTTTTACCCATATTCACACTTCCTCAACATATATAATATATATATACAGTAACACCATACAAAATGGCAGTAGATCAAATACAATATAAAATCTTCTTTGTGTGCGCACAAAATTCAAAGGTTCTCAACGTCAACGTATTCTTTAAGTTTTCGAAAACAGATTCGCGCTGACGTGGTGGCTTGGCTGGTCTTGTCGTCTTAAGAAGAAAATAAATCGCGTCCGTAGCGTCCATCGTTCCGGAAAATTTGTTGCGGCGGTAACTTTGCTTAAAGAATATTTTAGCGTACATCAATTCCTTTGTTTCCTCACTCGTTTCTTTGTCGTAATTTGCCGACTGAGTCGGTCGCGAACGAATCCGCCGCGTAACTTTCACCTCGGAACTCGCTGATGTTATTTATCCTAAAACTTTAAAGTTTATAAATTCGTTACAACGGTACGAAAACCAATTTCACCTTCGGAGACGGGACCGGAAAACTTTTACAAAGTGGTGTATATATGTGCCCTATTTCACGCACATATAAATTTATCAAGTTTTTAAACAAATTTACAACGATGTGTTGCACCCATAAGGCAAATGTGTAAATTAGAAAAGAATGGATTTTAAACATCGTCATAACCTCATTGTTCAGTGCGCATATAATTCAAATCCTATAAAGAAGAGGACCCTCACGGAATTCAATGTTTTAATTTTTTTAAATCGATGATCAATAGAACGATGTTGGGGTATGTTAGGATACAAGTATGTTGTTCGATGTACCTACCTATGTTTTGAATCCAAAGATATAAGTAATATCACATGGTCAAAAAATATTAATAATAATTATATTTAATTACAATTTCTACTAAAGGCGGGTTTTTCTAGGAGCAGGTTTTTTACGCAGCGCACAACGTAACGTACGTCTTCTCAGACGGCTGTCACTTTTGACAACTTGCAAAGATCCCTTGACCAAACTATAAGTAGACCACCTGAATAGCTGATGCTCCACGTTTGGAAAATACAAACGCGGCGCGTATTAAGCTGTCAACCAGCTGTCAACTTGAAATGCGTTGTATGCTGCGTAAAAAACCTGCTCCTAGGAAAACCTGCCTTTAGTTCTGTTTAGAAAATTGAGCAGCACAAAAAAATCCACCACATCAGTTTAATTAAAGTTAATTAAACTAGATCTCGATTTAAACTCTTTCTCGCTTATTTTCTTGAAATTTATAAGAAATTAGCCCTAACCTAATTGTATCTATTTTTCTTTTAATCCGTACCCAAGAGCTACACAATTACTTGCAATATATTCACAGTTTGGAATTTCTTCATTTATAATTTCTATTTTTACTTTGCTCAAGATGTAAGATATGTTTAAAGAGACAATAAAAAATTGTAAATATACAAGTTTGATTTTAAATAAAATATATATATTTGGAAAACGGTGCATCATTTAAATAGAAAATATAATTAACACTTGAATTAATCAGATTGTTCCAGATTTTATCACAATCTCGTAATTTTATTTTGAAGACTATTTTTACTATGTTGACTATAAAAGGTCCTCTGTTTTATAGTTATAAATTGTTTAATAATACGATAAACTATACTGGTACATAGCAACGCTGCCAATTAAAGAAATAGAAATGCTTTTATTATGGAAAAGAATGTTGGAAATGATCGCCGCCAAGTATTAGTCTTCGATCGTAATAATTGGTGTGGGTAGTTGTATTTTATGGTTTACGGTTGCAAATGTATGTTTTTGCATGATGGTGCACCAGCATTTTTCACAACAGTAGCTCATGAATGTTTGGACGATGTCATATCCAAGTTGGTGGATAGGCCTAGGAGGTCCACAAGAGTGGCCTCGTCGAGTTCCAGACCTAAACCCTTTAGATTGCTTTTCCTGGAATCACCTTAAAATAATTAATTTATACCACTCCCGTTGAAAATATTGATAGCGTCCACATAGATTATTTGTCTTTGTCGTGTGACGTTTTAAAACAATTTATATACTTTTTGACACTGACGGATCTGGAGTGTAGAACGATGTTGTTTTTTTTTCGTATGTTTGATAAAGTTATATTAATAAAGTTGTTTTATTGGCTGTAATAAATGGTGAATTTATGGAGCTGTTTGCCAAACGATTTTCTATTCACTAAACAGGCCAAAGCTGTATACAAAGCTATATTTGATTGCAGTTAATTATTGACATTAAATGATTTTGTGTTTTTTTATTGTAATACATTACAAATGTATAAGGAGGTATTTGTATAGGTCAGCTGTCAAAGGCCGTGTCCGTCGGTGGGGCTGTGTACAAATGAACAGGAAAACAGCAGCACCCAATGATAGGTATATAATTTGCATGAACTGTCTTAAGACCCAGTTCTGTCTCTCCTAAAACGCGTTTTCAAATAGAAACGTTGTTTTTTCTATGACGAAAAAAAATTTGACATTTTAGCTCTGTCGACAGGTAATAAAAATGATACTTTTTATAATATAACTTTTTTTTCCCGAATATATATAGGTAAGTATACACTGTGGGCCACAAAAAACGGTACAAATTTTCAATTGCTTATATTACCAAAAATATTTAGTATATTTAATCATTTCTTTGATAATTTAATTGCTTATATTGTGAAGATTAAAAACATACCATATTTGAAATAATTGAAAGTTTTAAACCAATAATGTTGCTTTATGTATGGCTATGCGACATTTCTGATAATATCGGGTCAATTTAATGTGAAATGGAAGGTGTAATGAAATTAGTAGGTTGTTTTGTTTTGGTCAAAAGGAACAGTAGAGAGTTTATAGCATCGTATAGCATCGGTTTTTTTACCATACAGGGTGAAATTTTGAAAAATTGTTTTTGCTGTTTTTACTCAATAAAAAGCAGTTGAATTGCACATTACCATAAATAAAAAAACGATTCCATTGCATAGGCACGAAAAGTCCAATTTCGAACTTGAGTTATCTTTAAAGATGGTTGAGAAACCATCCAACGTTTAGTTCTCTTATGGGCGCCACGTTTGTTTTTGAAGTTTTTAAAAGATTTTTCTTACCTGTTTTCAAACTTGTAGTACACTTATTGGGCTGTAAATTTTTTGCAAATTTTTATGTTTTTGCAACCAAAACATGAAAGTTTGCTTTTGAAGTGATTTGGAACTAAAATCAACATCGTTTTTTATTAACTAAAATTATGGCATTTTGCTTTCACTTGTCTGATGGTCAGGCATTTGCTGTTCGTTTTTCACGTAAAAATTATATCTTCAAATAAAAAAATATCTAAGAAAGGAACACCACAATGTACTTAGGCTGGCTGCAGGCTGATGTTGGAAGTGCTCTTTATTTAAACATGACATAAAAATAAAAAAGAAGACTTGGTTTGAAGTGATGTGACATACTAAAAAAACGTTGATTCCAGCTCCAATTCAATCTTATCAAAAACAAGGAAAAGAACAAGAAAAAGTAACATACGCCTAAACAATGATACGTGATACGTCATAATTAAAACTGACGAAAATACCACATAAAATGATAAATGCAAAGATGCCGCCCATAACAACACCAATGGTTTCTTCACATTCATTCAAGATAACTCAAGTACACAGTTAGATTTCTCCTGCCGTGTTTTTGTTACAAACGTCATATTCCACTAGTTTTTACTTAAAGCAATAAAAAACATGGTTTAAATATTTTACCTTGTATAAAAAATCACCCTGTATATAATGCTACAAGATCTCTGTGCCCTTTACCAAAACAACACGAGTGTGTTGTTGATTTTAATACACCTTTCATTTCACATTAAATTTACCCGATATTATCAGAAATGTTGCATAGCCAAACATAAAGCAACATAACTTTGGATTGAAACGTTCTGTTATTGCGAATATGGTATGGTTTCAATCTTCACAATACAAGCAATTCGTTTTTTAAAGAAATATTTGAATTGACTAAATATTATTGGAAATACGAGCGCTTAAAATGTTTTACCGTTTTTTGCCCACAGTGTATACAAATAAGTAAAGGTAGACATTTCCTTAGCAACGCAGGTCTAATTGTGTAGAACAGACTACCAGTTTACAAATTTAAATGTCACATCGATTGAAGTAATATGTTTTTCAATATAAAACCGTCAGTTTCACACAACCTCTACCTACATTCTAATACTTTTTTCCCTTGTATAATAAATAACTATTATTGTTCTAAGATTATGAAATTTCCAGTGTAACTTTTTAGATAAATAACGAGTTGGGCTAAATGAAAAGCTTCTTTTGGAAAGATTCAAATTAATTTTACTTCTACATCTTTGGCTTTTTTCAAATATAAAATATCTAGCCCAAATCATGGTACAAAAAGAAGTTTTTTATTTAAGTACGATTATATTATAACCCACAATGTATAATTGCGATAATAAAACGTAATTGCGAGAAATGTATTTATTTGCACATATTACTGATGCCCGGTGTAGACAGCAGATGTCCAGAGCTTTAAACACCGCCTATAACTGGTGACTACGGACTGACGTTGGTGGAGGACAGGCTGACCACTCCCAGCAAAAAACAATACATCGCAACGAAATATTCGTTTCGGAGTTGCGATCTTTTCAGAACGGATCCTTAAAAATGGACGAGCAAAAATGTGATAAAATGCAAAAAAAATCAATAGCTACCTATTTTCAGGAAAAAGTCCACATAATCAACTTATATTTGCACTGTTTATTGCTAAAATTAGTTAATCCAATGTATCCTATATGTTTCTGAATTCAAAGAATGTAATATAACAAAAAATATTAAAAAAGTGTACCTAATCAAAATCGACGTTTTTATTACAAATATTTAAATCAGTCCAGAAATGACTTTTCTGATATGTCTTAATAGGGTCCTCTCCACTGTCATAATAGGGTCCTCTGCGCTAAGAACGGGCATACATTTATTTTTGATATTTGTTACATAAAGAAGGGCATCTGTAACAATAATCGTTACAACTTAATATCTCATGATAACTTTTAAGTTGAAAAAAGCATAATTATGAGGAAGCTAAATGATAGATGAAAGGTGATGATACATAGCAATGAGAAGTATAAAATCGACTTTACAAGATAGAAGAAGCCAAGACACCACATCACCGCGTGGTAATAAACACACCACTCTCAAGTCTCGTCTACGGCGAAGAGTCATAATTAGAAAACGGATAAAAACGCGTCCAAATCACGGAAGGTCGCTAAGACTTCATAAAAACACTTATATCACGTGTCGAGGTCGTCCTCGGTTTGGGTCTCGACGGTCCTATCGACGGCGACTGGTCTACAGGAGGTCCTCAGGAAATGCCGAGGTTGCCGCCGCTTGTAGGGCTCCCACTCGGCAGTACTTGTTTGTCAGTGCGTCACGATGACGTCAGGGGCCGACTTGGTCGTCTGCACACTGTACGGCCTTCGCTTCTCCTCGTGTTTGCTCTTCTCTATCTCGATTTTTGCTTCTGCCCGATATTTTCCTTCCTTCTTGTAGCCGAACGTGCTGAAAGGTGCTGGAGGACTGGGCTTGGAATTTGCCGACCCTATGCTGTGGTTTGGAGTACTATGCTCTGAATTGTAAGGATGGAAGAGACTCTCTCTTGTCTGACAAGCACTGTCGCACATCTCTGGTTGTGGTGCTTCCTCGTCGAAGGTGGTCGTTTGATTGTATGCGTCTCCGTTGGTCCTCTCGTTTCTGATGATGATGGGTAGTAATTCTCCGGGAACGTAACATGGCGTGTTCACAATCGCGTTTGCTCCGGTATACCTTTGGGAATCTGAACTTTGAGTGCTGTTTGATCGTGATCTGCCCAGTTTTGAGACCTTCTTCTCGAACTGTTCCTGCTTTCCGATTTCGTTCAACTGCTGCTCGCGACTCTGCCGTAAATATTCCTGAAAGCACAAATAAATATAAGATTTCTAGCGATTTTGTAGTGGAAGGATAACAAAAACCCTGTTTTATTAAACGTAATATTCCTCAAGCAAGGTTTTGAATTCCTGAATAGGTACCTGAATACCATCAGTGGGAAGGTAAAACTGTTCCACCCACTTATTATATAAATAATAGTAAATAATAATTCTGTACAATAGCTATTTTGGAGTTAACCCTTACATGTAAATATTGTAAATATTGACATGAAATAGATGGTCGAAAAACTGACTATATCATATAAATTTAACTATAGACATTGATAACGGTTGAACGAAGGTGCTTTTGTAGTTTGAATGACTGGACTCGTCTTGTGTCTCAGGTAATTTGCAATATGTTTCGATCCAACGAAACGTGCAGAAAGTAGCAATTCTGAGTTATGCTAGTGCCTGTAGAGGTAGGTCCGCTTTGAAGTTCTTTGAGGTAGGTAATATAACAGTGTAGTGGATACATGCCCTTTCCAGCCGGTAATACACACCGTCATGTCTCAAGGACTTCTTCAAACGTTTGTTAAGAAGCCAATATTACTTTACGTCATGGACTATTACTATAAGATCTAATGTTTTTCGAATTAAGCGTGTAGAGGAAATAATGGGTAGGAGAGAGAATAAGGAGTCTACCTAAAGACTATTTTACACGATACTAGTTTCGTCTTTTCCTAAAACTTCTTTTTAGTAACTAAAAAAAGTTCTAAATAATAGTATAGTGGGAAATGCCGTGCTATTATATTTTAAAACTTTTTCTTAGCATAGACGCATGCGCAGTGGATGCCTTTGTAAGGTCATTTGAATCATTTTGTTTTGTTTTGACATATCGCTGTAAGGTATACGTTTAACCTGCGACGCGCCACTCCTTGAACATTGCATTGATAGATCCACCTTAAGGGTGGATCTATCAATGCAAGGTTAAAATAGCAACTACGGGTTTAATTTAGGTTAACTCTTAACTTTGAGTTTATGGGTTCATCAATGGTCGGGTTCTCCCTACCACTTAAATTGTGGTTAATTTTACCCGCCATAATTTTTTATAGTTAAAGCACTAACTCGTAGTTTACGGTGGCGCGTGCATACAGTGATGCGCGGAGAATCGTGCAGTGGATATTCTAACCTAACGTTCTGTTGTGAGGCTTTATTTATTTACTATAGTGATGAATCTTTTGGATGATCCTTGTCGACTCGATGATGGTGAAGAAATCAGCAATTTCGACTATCAAAAGAAACTTTGCTTGTTATCTCGAGTGATGGGAGTATACCATGTCCATTACATATTATGTAAGTTCAGATTTTATTTGTGTTTTGTGTTAAATAGTGTTTCTTTTTTAGAAATCATGCTGTGTCCCCTATTAAAAACTTCTGCTAACTCTCCGAGTCTACACTACAGTGGGTTTTAAGTAGCAGTTCCTGGGCTAAAAGGGTCAAACATAGGTACGCAATCTCCAAGCAATACAAACAAGTAAATAATTTTTACTTTTATTAAACTACGTTTATTGTAGGAACTGACTAAGCTGAGATTTTTAGAAACAGTAAGGGCTGCATCTCGATAAACGTGCCGACTGTGACTTTGCCTAACCTACTTCCGAACAAAATTATTACGAAACAAGACTTTGCGTTGTAGTATTGTCTTACGGGGTCTTAAAACATATATTTCCTGTTTTGCATTGAGCTTACGACTGATACTACAATCTTGGTAGTAACTCTTGCAAATGAAGAAGTTTGTCCGCAAGATCGGAATGTTGCCATTATACCACATGAAGCGGAGAGTGACTGGCATAGTACCTATAAAATAATTATTGTAATGCTAGGGCACAGATATTGGCCAAATATTTCCCCATACTATACAATAAACAAATTTTCTGTTACATATAAATAAATCTTGTGGTGTTATATTTTTTTAAGTGTAGAATATAACTGATAACTAACTATAAACCTTCTTCGTAAAGTTAAGTATTTGGTACACAATGTGCCACTTAATTGATATCCAACAGTATTGAACACGGATGAGTAACGGTGAGTATTAATTGCAAATACAGAAGACTTTCGGTAATCCGGACTAACCTGTACTCTTACTAATCTAATGTGAAAACATAAATGATCGATTTTGTTAAATTTTATTCTTCAAAATCTTTTACCAATTTTTATTGCGGTTTGCCATGCAAAATTAGATCAATATAAACACAAGGTTAAGTATATTATTATAATAAACAATATAATTATAATATAATTTATCAAATGAGATATAATACAATCGCATGTGCGTAATAGTCTATAAATAAAAAAAGTACAGAAAACAACATAATATGTAAACTCGTAAACAAAGAAAATCTCGAAGCTTGAAATTCAAACAGAAGTGCGGTAACATGGCGATAACCGATGCACAGACACTATATATCATTAGAAAATTACTAAGATCTTCTTTTTCTATGATTGGCGGCATTGCTTTTTCATTGTCAACCTTAACGTAAACTACCAGTTTGTTAACTAGAAGATTTAACCTTGCATGGATAGAACCACCCATAAATGCATCAGGTTGGCTATTCTGAAATAGGTAAAGAAGTGTGTCTAATATACCCATCCCTTGTTACTTTCTTCTAATTACTAAAAAGAAGTTTAGAAAAAGACGGAAGAAGTGCAGTGTAAAATAGTCTAAACTCTCCACGGTCTCAAGTTTTTCTTTGTATACGTAGCAAGAACAGGTAACATAAACATATAATAATATACTAATCACATTATTTCTTTAGAAATTTGTTGAATTATTATTTAACATAAATGCAATCTCATGTAATTTAAAAATCATTTTTTGGATTAAAAAGAAACTATTTATTTTCCTTTCTCGAAATAAAATCTTTCAAATTGACGGTGGTTTCTCCACTGATACAAAAGCACGTACTCGATTAAATTCAACATAACGATGTTTTCTTAACTCGGCTAAAAATTCATAAGTTCTTAAAGAAACTTTTGTTTCGAGCGAGTTTATTGGCGAACAAAATTGACTTTAACGGTAAATAACAAAGAGTAAGATGCCAAAATTGCATATTGTTTGGACCACAAGTTAAAGTGTCGCTTTTTTAATTCAAAATATCTATGAAATCATTTGGAATTCTCCTGTTTCCACAACGGATTTTCGTAAATCTGCAACACTAAACGGACAAATCCATTTCTTATCTCTAATATTAATAAAATTATCCATACAATCCAACGTTCCGTGAGGCACTGTATACCCACGCGACACAGGACGAATAAAATTTTGTGAAGTGTTAATAGAAAAAACTGCTATTTTTGGGATACTCTTGAGGTTAGTATCGCTTCCGGATTTTCCGGAAACGACGTCACCATTAAAATTTTGAATGGCACCCTATATTATTTTTGTGATATTTTTAATCAGGATTACATTCTGACAACAAAAACATATCGATCGTCAAATTTTATCACCTAGGCGACGAAAAAATAAATTTTTTGTGTATTGATCAAGGTGGCAAAAACTAATTAAATCACGCTAGAGGGCGCCAGTAATACAATATCGGTCAAAATCGATTTAGTTGGTGTTGGACGATTTGCAACTATTTCACCAATTCATAGCTACATGGATCAATAAACAAAAAAGTTGTTTTCGTTGCCTTGGTGATAAAAAGTTCGGTATGTTTTTGTGTTCAGAATGTCATCCTGTCATTTCCGGAAAAAGAGGTAGAAATACTAATCTAAAGAATATCCGAAATACTGATATTTTAAGTAGTAGCACTTCACAAAACTGCATTCGTCCAGCGTCATAAATAAAAAATGAATAACCTTTGGCGTGGGTCACCCGGTATAGCTTATATTAAACGTTTCTCTCCATGCTCGAATGCACGGTGCGAAACGCTTCGAAATATTTATTCACCATTGCAATGTAATATCTAAAATTAACAAATTACCGAGCCTTTGAATAAACTGATTGAATAAGTTCACAAGATTAACAGGATAGTCCTTCGAGCGCTTTGGGCTCCGTGAGGCGACATCAGGATGTCCGTTTTTCGGCTGCCGAAAACTTATGGCGCTGATGATAAAATTTTCCTCCGCGGATTTAAGTTGGTATTAAATTTCCCAAAGTTACGTTCCGGACAAAGTGGCCCTGATTGGATGTCGATTCACGCAAATTTGGCCTTTCAGTACCCATCCAGCGCCAGCGGTGTATTACATCAATTTAAATGAAGAAATAAATGCATCACCTGACTTCAGCATGCCTCCTTTGAAGTATCATTTCCACCGTAACGAATAGGGCGTTATCTCTCATATATTATTTCCCTCGCTATACATTATACAAGTATACGCTAGAACTGTTCAGCACTAACAGGGCATTCACATAAGCTGAAGTTCCGCTATGCTACGCTACGGTGCGCTGGGGTCCCCTGCGCTCGACAACGCTCCAAACGCTGGCCCACGCTATGAACGCAAGATGCCAGCATATGTATTTTTGTAAGAATACAGCCGTATGAAATTGACTGCAGCTATTCACTACTTCGCTACTTATTCACGCTCAAATATTACCGAATTGGTTTTCTTAAGACCCAGTTCTACCTCTCCTAAAATACGTTTTCAAATAAAAACGTTATTTATTGTTCAAAGTTTATGAAATTTTCAGTGTAACTGCTTAGATAAATACCGAGTTGGGCTAGATGAAAAATATTTTGTTGGAAAGATAAATATTAATTTTACTTCTAAATCTTTTGCTTTTTTCAAATATAAAACATCTAGCCACAGGATAGAAAATTGATTTTTATTTCAGTACAATTTTAACCCAAACATTATAATTGATATAATATAGCGTAATTGCCAGAAATAGGGTATTTGACTATTATTGGAAAACCATCTTAGTGTGTTTATTTGTTCACTCTACTTTGTAAATGCATTATTTTTCGTAATTACATTCTCTATATTTCATAAAAATCGGTGAAAATTAAATCACAAAAAATCCCGCCAAAACGATAGTTTCTGGCTTGTGACGTCACACGATACCTTATGTCCAATCGGCCCATATGGTCTGTAAGCATCGGCTTCGTCGCCGTTTGGTAATTGTGTTGTATGATGTGTAGGTTTAGGAAATACGTCAATAAAAACGTCGGATAAACTATTTGTAGCTGGTCCGCAAGATTTGAAGTAGCGAAGAAAGTGGTTGAGCCTGGCACGTAGAAATCCAAAAGAAATACATAGCGGCCAATACAAGTGATTTTTGTTGTGAAGATTACTTCGACATAAGTAAAACAATTAGAATAAGTTTCCTATCGTATTTTCGACAGGTATTATCTGACAGTTTACGGTTAGGACTTACCTAACCTACAAAGTTATGCTTACATTGCACTTTTTTACACGTTGCGTCGTTCCGGAGCGTAAAAATAAGGATTATGTTCAAAGTAGAATCCCACCATCAAAGCGTTAACCTTCGGTAGATTACCACTAACCGCGTTAACAAAGTTTTTTCCAATTGTTTGTAAATTAACGTAGTAAATTCGAACGGGAGATTCATAAGCGTACTAACGAATGAAGTCCCTGGAGACTGAGTCAATTACAGAGCGTTTTCGATCACGTGGTAGGACGTGAATAAAATTGAATTTTAATTTTGGTTTTTTATAGAAATAAAGTTTTTTTTTTTAAGTAATAACAAATAGTTTGCTTAAACTGTAATCTATTAGGATGACTATAATACAAGCCATATTTTTAATACAGTCAATTACCCTATTGCCCAATTACTGCTGCCAGGTGTAGACAGCAGACTTCAGGAGCTTTAAACACCGTCTATAACTGGTGACTACCGATTCACGTTGTTGGGGGACAGGCTGACCATCCCCAGCAAAAAAAAAATCTGGTGTGGCCAGGCACATGACTTTATCATACAATATATAAAATTAATAGTTTAGCTGTATGAGAATCTATTTGACTGAGATAAATTGTGTCTGCATTTTGATAGTCAATAGTATCAATCGAAGGTATTGTCAAAGCACGCTACCTACTGCCATCAGAATAATAGTTGCTTAACTCACAAGTGCCGAAAGTACGGAATAGCACAACGAGAGGTGATATGGAGGTGATGCGGCGCGTCACCGATGACGAAGCGTCGTCGTCGCATGTGAGCGAGTCGCGCTAGGTAGTTTTCGACAGCAGTGACATCAACGTTATTTGTGTTGCTTTTTGAGAAATACGTATTTTTAAAAAAATTAAAAAATGGTTATATTTCGGTATAGAAAATGTTAGGTTGATACCACTTCTACGAAATGTCAAGTTTAAAAAGCTAATTCAAATTCTGACAGATTTATATTCGTTCATGACACTGTAGATGACGTTCCATAGCGGGTCTCCGAGTGTGACAGCGTGGTGACAGCCATAGACATTTCTGTGGTGACAGCACAAAAAAATATTTGTCAAAATCCTGGCTACTATGTAGTTTAATATCCATGCAGATGCGACCGATCTCGATCAAATAGAATTTGCTCTTGCAGCTAAACTATTAATTTTACCAAAAAATGTCATAGGCATAAATTATTCAAAATTTCCTCTGCTTTAATTTATTATTTAACTATTTTGACGAAATTACAGAAATGGCGGCTCATCTGCAAAATCCTTGAAAAAGGCTTAGAATAAACTACCAGTTCCTTTGGACCCTTTTGAACCAAAAGCTTTTCAGCTCTAAGTTTGGTCATAAAACTTCTAAATATAAACTTTCGTCCCGATGCCTTTAGTAGTTTTTCCGGAATCGTCGTCACAAAAATCGTTTACACACGCACACACACACACACACACACACACACACACACAGACATTTTTTTGTACCTTGGTCAAAAATGTTCAGGGGACCCAAAAAGACCTATTTCCGCTAGAATCTCAATTTTTTTTTTCGGCATGATTACAATACTTTATCTTACTGCGTATGATAAAGTAAAAAAAACGTCGAGCTATTTCATGTATATATTTATATATATTTATATAATTATATATTAATAATTATATATATAATTTATATATTTATATATATTTCGTGTCGGAGTTGCAATGTTTTTACAACGGAGCCGTAATAGTATCTTGCTTTTTATTGATCAGATGATAATAAGCGTTTTATACCGATTATTTTTCCATCGCGAATTAAGAAACTTGAACCGAAACAAACAAAAATTTGACGTGGTCTACATTTACGAAATTAACTTTCTGATTAACTTTGCCCAGCTTTGCTTAATACTTATTTATCATCAGTGTTGGAATAATTTTATTCTTTGGACACAAATTCATTTAAAATTGTAGTAACAAATATTTTTCTGTTGTAGTCAAATAATTTTGTGAAGCTTGTGTATGACACAGTTTACAATGGAACTACTGGAGTTAAGGAAGAAAAGACAGGACTTCTCCAAAGTACGTCAGAAGAGGCAGCTGCACTTCCCAACGAGCAGGCTTAGATAAATTAATGTTTGTGACTAGTGATGAAGTACTACAATATTTAATTGCTGTGAATTGTGAGTCGTATATTTTGTATTACTGTTTAAAAATATTATAATACCTTCGTCTCCTAATGAATGTGAATTATAAACGATAAACATAATCAAAGAACAACAAACATTTGTGACTTGGAAAAATGGTTAAAAATGTTTTTTTTTATACTTTTTACTACCAATTAATGTTAGGGCATGCTCGATGAGAGTATTCCACAAAGTAAGTTTGTGTTATCGATATGTGAATTGTATTACATTTTAAATGTTGTGTGTATAGTGCCTACATTTCACCTATTTTCGAGACCAGCGTTAGTAAAAGTGGAGATCAAACACATATATAATTTATGTAGAAAAGAAAGTGTAGAATATCAGGCCGGAAAGTTTCAGGAACCAAGATGTCGACGAAAATAGGGAAACGTTGACCAGTATCCGGTAATTATTTATTTTTTTGCGCCGTGGAAAAAGAAACGAGCAAGTGGAAAACAGTCGGACACCTAAGTAATTTTTACACAACCTATTCTTCCCCCTTTTCCATTATCTCCACGTTCGTTCTTTTAATTACACCATTACAACGACAATTCGTTCGCCTCTCGTAATAATCTACAAGAAACAAACTCATGGAGGCAAGTTTGAGATGATTTCAAACAGAAAGGGAAGTCTTTTAAACTCTTAATGGTGTCCGAACTTTTTTGATTGCCTATTTTCAACAATTCTTGTCAAATACATAGGCACTGCTTTCCGGAAAATGGCAGTTCGTATAAGATTCAAATTGCTCAATAATTTAAATAAAATTGTCACGAAATGCCTATTCTGATTAGGCAAAACATTGAAAAGAAAGAGAAAATAAATAATATAATTTTAAACCTATCTGTCGGTTTGTGTTTTGTTCTAACAGAGCAAAGGTGAGATGTTGTCTCTACTCGTTATTTTGGTGCAGATTAAAACTGCTTCTATCTCGGTGGCTGTAGCTGGAACTTGGAAGGCCCGAAATCCGAAATCCTTAGTTCAAATCCAAGTAGAGACACTATTTTTATTTCACTTCTTTTCCTGGTATATCATTCGCTTCTTTGTAATATTCATCAAAATATTATAGACATTAAATTTTTCATCATCTCCATCATTTGATCTAGGTATTTTACTTTTAAAATTATTGGAATTGAGACAGTATCCAGTCTAATAACTTTAAAGGTAAAAGATGAGCACGGCAGGTTTACTAATGCAAAAATCAGCTAGAAATACACCACGCCATACAACCGTAGAGCTGAAAAGCTTTTGGTTCAAACGGTTCGAAAGAAACTGGTAGCTTATTAGCATTTTTCAAGGATTTTGCAAATGAGTCGCCATTTCTGTAATTTCGTCAAAATAGTTAAATAATAAATTAAAGTAGAGGAAATTTTGAATAATTTATGCCTATGACATTTTTGGTAAAATTAATAGTTTAGCTGCAAGAGCAAATTCTATGTGATCGAGATCGGTCGCATCTGCATTGATATGAAACTACATAGTGAACAGGATATGACAAAAAAAAATTATGCTGTCACACTCGAAAACACCTGATTTCATCAGAGATTGGAGAACCGCTATGGAACGTTGGCGCTCTAGTGCGGCAAAGTACAAAACTCAAATTTCAAATAAAATAAGATCACCAATTTGATTGCTTGTTGATACGAAATATCAACCCGTTGTTATATCTAATTTCAAAAACGATAAATTGAGAAAATTGTGAATAAAGTATAGCGATGAGTGTAGTTTTATTTTAGTATATTGGTACGGATGTGACATCTATAGTGTCATGAACCAATATAAATCTGGCAGAATTTGTGGTATCAACCTAAAATTTCCTATACAGGAATATAACCATTTTTTAATATTTTTTTTCAAATACATTTTTCTTATGAAGGAACAAAAAACGTTGATGTCACTCCTGCCGAAAACTACATAGCGCGACTCGCTCACATGCGACGGCGACGCTCCGCCTTCGGTGACGCATCGCATCACAGCTCGTCGCGCTATTCCGTACTTTCAGCACTTGTGACATAAATAACTATTATTCTTATGACAGTAGGTAGTGTCAAATGCTGATGCTTTGACAATACCTACTGCCACTAGTATCAAAATATCTGCAAAATCCTGGCTACAGACACGATTTATCTCAATCAAATAGGATAACTCATGTAGCTAAACTATTAATTTTATATATTGTATGATAAAGTCATGTGCAACATCAGATTTCTTTTTATTGGAGGTTGGTCGGTAACATACAGATTTCTTTCTAACTTTGGTGTTAGTCATATGATGAATTTTTCTACATGTACAAAGGTACAAAGGCATTTTCTTGTCAAGAAAACTGCCCTCATGATATCCGATTTCTTGAGTGTCATACAAATTGAGAGAGAAACAAATTCTGTGATTTGGAGGTTATCAGCAACATAGTGCTAAATGGTGAACCGATTAATTATTGTAACAATATTGTGTATCGTACAAGATTAACATTATTGTGAGTTGCAACTGAAAATTGTTTATAACTTTTAAAATTTCTGTAGAACTCTATGGTATATGGCAACATGTAGATAATCAATCGACATAGTGTGTGAGATAGTCACTCTTTCACGATCCGTAGCAAAAAAACTTAAATCACAATAATTTATATCGACTATCAATGTAAGTTTTGAGATACATTACGAGGCAAAGCTACGGAAAAGTTATATAATAAAGTTACTACAGCTTCTACAAAAATTGTTTACAAGATATCGTTCTCTCATGTACCAAATTGAAAATATATAATTATTTTGCTCTTCAATGTTGATCGGTGGTGAAAAGCCCACAAATAACGATATTATATGGATCACCGACTGGATGGAATAGACATTTTGGTTGCCTGCGATAAAAAACTGGTTGCAACTTTTTTCGAGATTATGGGATAACTTTTCATTATACTCCAAATTGACGGAAATTAGTTTGAGCAGTCAAATATAAATGCAAACCGTTTTGTTCCAAGAAGAACTATCGTCTGAGCAACACTGTTTGCGGAACAAGCAATAACGATATTGTACTTATATTGTGTGTTCTCAACTAAACATGGAAAATGAATTGAACTAATAAATAGCGTCAATATTTGAGCTATTTTAGTGCTTTAGATTTACATTTAAAAAGAGTATAATTTGATTCCACAACTAATGATAGGACTATTTATTGTTCCGCAAAATAACTTTTGGCTCAAAATTTGATGATTTTCACTCTTATATCTTTATTTACATTAAAATCGAATTAAAAAGGAATATATACAAGCTAAAAAGGACTACATGCATAAACACAATATTATATTTAAAAAGGTAGAGTTTTTTTTTTGTCACAAAAAGTACCTACATTCTTTTCCATTTTTTTGCATTTTATATTAAATCCAAATTGTGGCTACGGCTGTGAACTTTCTGAAGTACCCAAATATTTTAATTATAAAGAATAATCTTTTTCTCAAAAAGCTTAGCAACTGCACTTACCCTCCATAAAAAGTTTTACTTAAACAAAAAATAAACGGCCGTACTTACATATGGCGTGGATTACCCGCTATTAGGGATTAGAGTAGCGGATATGGTTGGTTGGCAATGCGATGGATTACGGGATTGCTACATCTTGTATTTGGCCATCCGTTAATTAAAGGTTTAGGGGATTTATGCCTAAGAATCCCGTATCCCCGTAATAACCTTCACACTATCTGCACCAGGTGTTTCACGTATCTCCCGGGAACGATCAAATCCATACAGAAGTTTTAAGAGATCATCGGTATTTACGATACTATTAAATTTAGTCTGATTATTCACATTCTGATTCTCAATTTACAATATAAATACAGAATGTATTATACTAAGTAGTATAGGACGTAGAAAACGTATGAAATAAACCATACAGTCAATGGTGTCTTGGAAAAAAATGATTTATTTCTAAATCGTAGATTTCAAATAAAGCAATTAAAGCAAATAAAGTAATTTTTGGAAAGTAAAAAAATGTACCGTAAAAATTTCATATCCTTAAGTACAACGCCTATTAACGCAAAGATTCCGAATCTGTACAACACTTCTGGTAGACTATATCGTTAAGTAACTCTAATAGCATTTGCTATATCTTGTTTGTAGACGGAATATTTTAGCTGTCTAGTATTGTTGTTTTTCAAATAGATTTACATTAAGAATGCATTAACTAAAATTTTTATTTCAATTTTTGTCCATTTTCAGGTATATTGTGCATGTGGTATAATAAGTGCATTTCGGACAGGTCGGCAAGTTTCAAACGTGGCACAATATTATAAACGCATTTCATAACAGTTGCTTTCTAAACTTCTATATGCAGGATATCGTACAGCAAGGTTTCTAAAGTTTCATCTTACGTTACAAAGTTTGCGAACTAAGCATAACAAATATGAAAAGCGTGGAACCAGTTCCGAGTTTCTTGAACGTAAATATTTTTCACCATTGGACTGCGCCAATGCTCATAAGACATTAAGATAAAGTGAATAAACACGATAAACTGCTTTTAATTGTACAAGTTTAGGTAAAATATTTTAAAATATTTTGTACCAAGTGAATAATTAAATACTTTTGGTCGTAAGTACTGCTGACGCATGTATATCTCTAGTAAAGGTTTTTTATAGAAGCTGTTACTAATTGTATAGCTGTATTCAGAACAATTCTATTTCACGGTCAAACTTTTCAGTCCGGGTCCAATCCACTGATGCCACTGAATAAATGGTGGGCCATTCACACTGTGGTCTTAACATCTGTCAAGTTAGCATCCCACTTTTTAATTCTATGTCGATTTTGATGCCAATCGTTCGGGAATCATTTGGGATTAAACTCAACACCTCACTTTTCAATTTATTGGCGGAAAGTTACTATATCGGTTGTATTTTGTGATAATTTTGGGCATTTTTTCACAAACCGTTAGAATATGGTTAGGAAGGATTACAAGATCTATTTATGATAACAGGGACATCATAATTTGACCGCAAATCCATACCTTAGTTTGAGTATAGAAGCCGTCATAACTGATGTATTTATCGGCTTTGTTTTCTATAAATTGACCGCACTTCCGCATCGATTCCGAATAGCTAGGGGGGATTAAAATGTCCACTTTTTTTTTTAACCACAAATCAATAATAATGATTGAGGCTATGTACATACTCAACTACTGTATTTATCGGATTTCTTTTCAATAGATTCCATATATTTCGTCATAAGTCGTTAGACAATCTTTGGAAGGATTATACAGTCCTCTTTTAATGCATGGGAGTGTATAGTTTTAACAAATTAATATATTTAAAGCCTTTACTGTCTATAAATTAGTCCTATATCTTCCTAAAGTCTTAGGATATTTTAAGCAAGGGTTAGGGAGTTTAGTTCTAATGTGCCCGGAAACTGAAAAATGAGGTTATGTACTAAACTTTTATATTATTTTGCGGTCAAACTAATTACTCCAAAAGCTCGAAAAAGCACTTTCTAATCCTCCCTAACGAGGTCCAAACCAATCCAATCAAGAAATTCACAAAGTTTGAAACTTGATGGGACAACTTCAAGCTAAGAAAAGCAATTTTCGTTAACTAAAAAACCATGCAGTCCATAACGAGAAAAGTGTACTCCCGAACCGTCTCTAACGAGTCCAAATCGGTTGGCATCAAAATCGACGTAAAATTCAAATGTGAGGGGCTAATATGACAAAGGTATGGCCATAGACTGTGGCGATCCTAACATGATCCTAGCCCAGTAGATCAGTGTTAAACTGTGCTTGGCTGGTAGGCACTCAGCTTCTTCAAGTTAAACGCAGAAGACAGTACTAACACATTTTTATTGAATACTCTACATATCAGGAAGGTGGCTCTTCACGGCAAGAAACATAATTTTCTTTACTGAAAACCCATAACGAGAAAAGTGTCTGTATGTACTCCCGAATCTTCCCTAACAATTTCCAATCGGTTGGCATCAAAATTGGCGTAAAAATTCATATGTGGGGGGCTTACTTGACAGAGGTGTGGTCATAGACTGTGGCGATCCTAATCGAGCTTGTCAGTGTTGAGCTGCCCTTGGTTGGTAGGCACTTAGCTTCTTCAAGTACTAACAGTACTAACCCATTTTTAATGAGTACTCTACATATCAGGAATGGATGCGTTGCATATGGTTAGAGACGCGTAGCGCTTACGCTGCTATTTGCAAGTATGGCTTACTCTATTATTACCTATCCTTTATTATACTACTACAGTGTAAAACACCAACCTAGCACTCATTATGATAGGTGACCAACAATTACAAAATCTTTTAACCCACTAACAGAGTCATTTCGATATAGGTAACCGTTGTCAAGTTAGCCCCCCCCCCCACTTTTGAATTTTAAGTAAATTTTTATGGATATCGTTTGGGAATCATTAGAGAGGGTTTGGGAGTAGAGCTTTTTCATTTGGGGATACATGGTTTTTGAGAAAATGAAAATTGTTTTTTGTACCGTCAAGTTGGCCCCCAACTATCGCATTTTGTGATTTTTTTATTGGAATTGTTGGGAAATCGTTAGGGAGGATTACGGAGTGTAGTTTCGACGTTTTGGAGTAACTAGTTTAATTGCAAAGTAATATAAATGTTTACTACATAACCTCACTTTTTAGTTCAGAAAATTACGCTAACGGCTTTGTTTTGCTATACATTTTACCCATTTCTTCACAGCCGGTTAGAATATGGTTAGGGAGGATTAAAATGCCACTTTTTATATCAGAAAGTGCATTATTTGACCGTCATAGCTAATGTATTTATCTGCTTTGTTTTACACAAATTGGTCGAATTTCTGCAATAAACCGTTAAAGAATAGTTTGGGAGGATTAAAAAGTCCAGTTTTCATGTAATGGAGTGTATAGTTTGACCGCAAATAAAAATTAAAGATTGAGGTTATATACAAACTCAACTATTGCATTTATCGCTTATCGGCGCTTTCCCTTCGATAAATGGCGCGTATTTCGTCATAAGTAATTAGAAAATCGTTAGGAAGAATTAAAAAATTCACTGTTGGTGTAAGGGAGTAGATAATTGTACCGCAAATCAATATCTAAGTCGCGGCTTTCCATAAATGGGACGTATTTTGTTCATAGTCTCGCAATACTAAATTTGTAAATTTAATATATTTATTTATTGCTTTTGTTTTTATATAGCTACATTACACTTATTTTCGACTGTCATAAGCGCCATCTATGAACACAGAATTATACTGTGAACCACGGGAACCACAAACAATTCCAAATTGTGGCAAGGTATCCAGCCAAATGTACTTGTATACGTACCCGTTGGTTAGGGAACTTTTTAAATACTCCTATCTAATAAAATACATTATAAAAAACTTTCTTCGAATGCCCGAAGAAACAAAAATTTATCTAAGACCCCGATTTTTATGGTAGTTATTACATATATATCTTGTCTTTATGACTATTTTGAACATAAACGAAAGACTCATACTCGTGATAAGTTATTATGATATTCCTCCATTACGATAATTACGATAACAGTTTTAAAGAAATACGTACAATTTATCTCAACATAAAGCCAATATAGCCAACATTCCGCGGGAAAACAAAATGACGGTTTTCATCTAAACTTTTACATTAATTTACGATGAAAGTCAGTATGTTCTTCCAAACATTAAAGTAAACTCCATGATCGTCCCCAGGTATATTGCAAGACTATGAACAAAATACGTCCCATTTATGGAAAGAGAAGTCTTTAATTAGGTTAATTCAGAAGGTACATAACCCCGACCTTAGATATTGATTTGCGGTACAATTATCTACTCCCTTACATCAAAAGTGAACTTTTTTATTCTCCCTAACGATTTTCTGATGACTTATGACGAAATACGCGCCATTTATCGAAGGGAAAGCCGATAAACGCAGTAGTTGAGTATGTACATAACCTCAATCTTTAATTTTGATTTGCAATCAAACTATACACTCCCTTACAGCAAAAGTGGACTTTTTGATCCTCTCTAACGATTCTTTAACGGTTTATTGCAGAAATACGACCAATTTGTGTAAAACAAAGCAGATGAATACATTAGCTATGACGGCTTCCGTACTCAAAGTTTTCTTTTTTTTAATTTGTGGTCAAATAATGCACTCTCTGATATGAAAGAGGCATTTACTCCCAAACGACAAAATATCCTCCCAAACCTTCCCTAACGATTTGCATAAAAATGTTTTCAAATTCAAAACTGGTGCGGCTAACTTGACAACGCCATGTTATTACACAATGTTATATATGGTTATATAAACGTCATTAATGACGAGGACGTCAAGGCTCGAACTGTGAACCTATCATAAAAATAGTACAAGGAGATTGTATGATGATGTTTATCGCATATCTACAAACAATGACGGTTACCATCGTTGCATTCGGTTAATCTCCTTGGTACGGTGTTACTGAGCGTTAGCAGAGACTATCTTGTTTATGTCTTAAATACTGCTTTATACAGGGTGTGTCAGAAATAACGGCTAACCTTGAAGGAGGATATCTACGAAAGACAGAGAAGCAAACGTCCGTATAAACACTCATCATTTAAAAATTAGACAGATTAGTACGTACCTAATCCAGAACTATGATGCAGATTTAAAAACATTGTGATTGATAAGCGATATCCGTCGAACAAAACAAACCGACTTAACAGAGCAACTGCTGGGCACGGCTGATCAAAGTTATGTCGAATTCTAGCTATTCGTCGCATACAATTGGCGTTCATCCGTCTCTGGTACTACACAAATCAGTACACAAAGACAACCACATGAAGATTCTACAAGATTCTTATTGTGGATAAACCAGCAAACAGCTGAACACATATGAGCCTGGCGAATGTAGGCCAATGTCGCTGTACTCGTCACGCCAAGGTGGATGGAGACCGATATGTTGCCGGCGGCGTTGATGTGCCACCAGTTGCACTACAACTGTGGTGGAGTGTTGTCGAGTTTCTTGCGCTGAGCAGGGACGTCTTTCTTTATTAATTTTCTCAAGAATGCGTTATATCATACGTTATTTGATAAATGCTCCTTCAAAGTTGCCGTTATTTCGGAAACAGCCTGTATATATAGATAAACAGCGATTACCCAGCTACATCACTTTTATAATTGCAGGACCTTTATGAAAATTTTTGAGTGTGCACTCAAATCAAAACGCTATACAAAACGTTTTTCCGGCCAGAACTCTGGTTTGTTTGCATTATCCGCTATTGACAGAAGAACACCAATCTTGAACAAGAGTACACACGGTTATGGTACAACAGTTATGGCTATTTTATAGATATTTTCTTTGGGGTACAAAACATCAATAGATATAATAAATAAAGAAAATTAATTTTTAATAGTACTTAAATAGCTTACCTAATAATATTTTATGCTATTCTAATACAGTGTTAATATGTACCCCAGTTATAACTTTTATACTGTGCCATAAGATACAATCTATTCCATATAAACACCACTTATTTTCGGCACAGCACAGGGCGAATAATAAACCAATTTGTAATACACTTACATCCCCAAAGATAACTCGTAGTCATTACCTGTATCGTTCGGTGGTCCCTTATCAATTTCTTGACGCAATTAAAGATGAACGTGAAGCACATCCCGGAGAGAATCAGGGAGAATATTACCATAATGATGATGATGTGATTCTCGCCGACTGGGAAGTTCTCCGTTTTCTGGAACATACAGAGGATGGGATATAGAGCGCGAGATTACATTGCGTAGAGATCGCCATGGCGACAGTTCCCTCTTTTTTTTGTCGCGTACAGCGAAATTACAACGGTATGTCCGCAGTTCCTTTATTACTCGGAGAAATTTAATCAAAAAAAATCTCATCTCGGCCAAATGTGCAGCAGTGGTAGCGGCAATTTCGGTCCATCGTAATGATACATGATGCATGGTTCATGAGCTATGTTTTATTAAACTTACTGCCGCCTGCCTATTTATAAAATATTATTTGCATGGAGCTTTTGTTTGTTCGACTGTTTATTTAGCAACAATTCAATAGTAATATAGCGTAATTAATAACTACGGACGGGAAATTCATATTTTGGCTGTATTTAAACGTTCAGTATGTATTAAAATGTAAAACTCACTATTATTGATATGCTTTGGCACAAAAACTGCCGATGTCAATTTGTTTCAATATGTTAACATATCCATTGATGATGGAAATTAGTTTTCAATAACTTAAAAATGGGAATGTTGTTATAGCCAGGGTGAGTCATTACAATTTTAATTGATTGTCTGCATCCGAATGTACCCATGCAAAGTAGTTTATGTTTTGGGGCAATTGTGTCGTTTTATTTTGTTAAAGGGAAAGAAACATTTTCTATTGATTATTATGATTATGCATAAAAAATAAAGATACTTTTATTTGAAACATTTTACGTATCTTACTGATGGTATCTATTGTGATGCTTTGTGGCTTTTGTGAAAACTGTCAAACTGTTTTGTTCTTTTGTATTACACTCGGATAATTGGGCTAGTTATTATAGTACCTATATTATAATACAAGTTTTATAAGACTGAAATAGGGTATTTGACTATTATTGGAAAACTATCTTAGTGTGTTTATTCCTTCAGTCTACATTGTAAATGCATTATTTTTTTAATTATTTCCTTAATATTTCATAAAAATCAGCGTTCAAAATTGAATCACGAAAGTCCCGCCAAAACGATACTTTCTGTTGTACGTAGATCACGTGATTCTTCTGACGTCACACCATACTAGATGTCCAATCGGCCCATATGGTCTGTAAGCGTCGGCATCGTCGCCGTTTGGTAATTGTGTTGTATGATGTATTGTTTTCACAATATCTACATAAAAATGGGTTATAAATGCTGTATACATCCACAATGCAGAAAAACCTCAATAAAAACTCCGATTATACTATTTGTAGCTGTTCTGCAAGATTTGGAACTGCGAAGGAACTGGTTGAGACTGGCTCGTAGAAATCCAAATGAAATAAATATCGGCTAATACAAATGTTTTTTTGTTGTGAAGATTACTTCGACATTAGTAAAACTGACTAGAATAAGTTATATATCGTATTTTCTATCCAGGTATAATCTGACAGTTTAAGGTTAGGACTAACCTAACCTACAAAGGTATGCTTACATGGCGCTTTTTACACGTTGCTTAGTTCCTTAGCGTAAAATAACAATTATGATAACAATTATGTCGTGGTCGTGCCGTTCATTTTGTCTCTGCAAGCTGTTATTTTTCGTGCCAGGACACTCACAAGAATAAATTCACCCGGTAGTGTGATTATGTTGTTCTTCAGAAAAATCGGTTTGCAGTGGGTTCGTGAACTAACTCCTTCAAGAGCTCTTACTGCTCATTTTTGAAACACAATTATTTTCTGTGCGTGAGCAGACCGTCCCCATGCTGCGATTCCATATGCCATTCGTGTGTGGAATAAGGCGTTGTAGGCCTGCAGCCCCGCAATGGTGTCAATACACTTTATTATTTTGCGGATTGCTAATATAGCCGCCGATAGCTTTTTGGCCGTCCTCAACATGTGGTCGCCACGTCAAGCGAGGATCTAGAGTCACACCGAGAAACCTTCCATAGGTGTGGTCCACCACCTCCCGTCGTGATGATGTAAAGTAGATTTAGTGGAATTAATGTGATCTTCTGTGTGTTCAATGACAGCTCGTTAACCGAAAACCATTCTTGGACCGTTGCTTCATCGATTTTGATGTCAGTGTCCGTAGTTTTTGCACTGCTGGTCAGAAACGTGGTATCGTCTGCGTACAACACCATGTGACCTTCCACAACTCGAGGCGGGAGGTTATTAATGTACATGGACCGATGAGAGATCTCTGGGCAACTCGTCTTCCTGTCCGGTACGCACTGCTCCTCTGACCCTCGGAATCTATTACCTGTGAGCGATCTGTGAGGTATGATTGTATTATATTCAGTGTCACTCCTCTTATTCCGTAGTGATGAAGCTTTCGGAGCAGGAAGGCATGCGATACGCAGTCAAAAGCCCTGCTGAGGTCAAAAAGCGCGGCTCCACACTGCTCTCTCCTCTCCAATGCCCGAGCAACCCAACAGACCAGATCCATAACAGCCTCTCGGGTGCCTTTCCCCTTCTGAAAACCGAATTGGCGGCCATCTATGATCTTCTTTTCGGTTATATACTTAGTGATGCGCTCAGTCAACAGTGATTCTATGATCTTGCCGACAATTGGCAGAATCGTTATTGGGCGATAATTGTCTGGATTTGAAGTATCCCCTTTCTTGTGCAGAGGAACTACTCTACCGATCTTCAGGCACTGTGGGAAGGTACCATCGCTGAAACAAGCATTGACTATGTGCGACAAAGGATGATATATCATTTCCTCCACGAGTTTCACAACTTTTGTATTCAGTTCATATATGTCTCTACTTCATTTGTTTTTCAGTCTCTTTATATGGCTTCGTACTTCCTCTGGAGTTGTGGGAAAGAGATACATCGAAGAGCCCGGACAAACCGAGGCGCGTATACTGTCCATGATGTCCAAATCGGTGGAAGGGATTCTCCCAAGTAAATCCTTGATTGTCGCTGGGAAAGATTTGGCAAAATCCTCTGACGTTGGTTTTCGATTTTGGCCAGCATGTTTACTTCGTCCAGTCTCACGGTTTATGATGTTCCATGTGGCCCTCTGTCTGTTGTCTGGTTTAGTCAACTCCTGGCCATTTCTGTATTTCCTCATTTTCTCACATTCGTTTATATAGGTTTTTTTGTAGTTTTTATATATTCTAAATGTTTCGGGGTTTGTTTGAAACTAGCGTGAATCAGATCCAGTGTCTCCATCATGTGTCCAAGTTCCGCGTTGTATGGTTTGGACCTACTCCTGTGTGGCCACTTCGTTTTTGGGAAGCATTCGTTGTAGTGACCAAGAAAACATGATAGAAAGAGGCTCATCTTAGTTTCAACGTTTGGAGTATCTTCAATTTTGGTCCAGTCTTCAGCAGTCATGGAGTTGTAGAATTTTATACAATTTTCATTTGATGGTGTCCTCGACTTGGTTGTTCGTTTTTAGATTTATTGGAAAAGATATTAAAAGAGCCTCATGGTCAGAGATACCTATGTGACAGACTTTTGCTTGATACTATTTTTTGTTTGTAATAAGGTTATCTATACAGGACTCACTCGTGGCTGTTATTCTTGTTGGTTCAAAAATAGTTTGCTTTATATAAAAACTTTGCAACAAATTTCTGATTCTTTGCTCATTTGTGCATGACTGTACGCTAAAGTTCGCATTGAAGTCACCGGTGAGTATTACCTCTGTCTTCGGGTCAAAGTCGGAAATTGCCACCGAGAGCATATCCTCGAGTACATCCAAAAAGACGTTGATGTCTCCTGCTGGCGCCCTTTACGTGGAAATTATCAGAGTCCCGATATCTTTAATGTAACAGGCTGCCAACTCAATGTCAAGCTCCCGTGCAAATTCATTTGCAAATTCAGATGCATGTTCCCCCATGAATGCGCTCCCGTCTGCAGAAGTAGCTGCTCATGTGGTAG
The DNA here is from genome assembly GCA_964023965.1 of Melinopterus prodromus. Classification (NCBI taxonomy): domain Eukaryota; kingdom Metazoa; phylum Arthropoda; class Insecta; order Coleoptera; family Scarabaeidae; genus Melinopterus; species Melinopterus prodromus. The sequence goes on along the minus strand of OZ030391.1, from coordinate 26,691,255 downwards.
TGTGAGACCCCATACAGTTTAATATTCTCTTCTCTTAAAGAATAATCCAACCATCAAAGCGTTAACCTTCGGTAGATCTACCACTAAAGCGGTACCACTAACCGCTTTAACAAAGTTGTTTTCTATTGTTTGTAAATTAACGTAGTAAATCAAAACGAGAGAAGCATAAGCGTACTAACGAATGACGTTACCGGAGACTGAGCCAATTGCAGTTTTCAATCACGTGATAGGACGTGAATAAAATTCAATTTTGATTTTGGTTTTTAATAGAAATTGAATTTCTACACTGTATACCGGGTGACCTACGGCATAGGTACTCCCGTTTATTTCTTTTGTTTATGTAGCTGGACGACTGAAATTTGGGAATGTAGACGAAAAATGCCATTCTTTGTGATACTATTATTACTTCCGGTTTTTCCGGAAATAATGTCATCATTGAAATTTTAAATGGCACCCTATATTCTTTGTGTGATATTTTCAGTCAGGATGACATTCTGAACACAAAAACATATCGGTCGTCAATTTTTATCTCCAAGGCAACGCAAAAATAATTTTATAATGTATTAATCCAGGTGGCTAGGAATTGGTGAAGATAGTCGAAAATTGTCAAATAAACACTAACTAAATCGATTTTGGCCGACATTACATTACTGGCCCTGTAGCGCGATTTAAGTGGTTTTTGCTAAGTGAGTAATTTTTTTTTCGGTACCAAATGATACCACCCTGATTATTCGATAGAAAATATCTTTCCGATTACAATGACACCAAATACTTGATATTTTATTGAAATTCTTAGCGTACAAACGGTATTAGGAGCAAGAAAATCGAAAAAAACTATTGACCTAATGATCTAAGTCAGCGCACGAGTCAAAGTCAGTTAATAGACTACTCGAAGGAAGTACCCTGACTATGCGAGGAAAAACATTTTTCCGACACAATGATACCAAGTTCTTGATATTTTGCTGATAATCGTAGCGTGAAAATGACGTTTAAGGGTACTTCCTTCGAGTAGTCCATTGAGTAACTTTGAATTGTACGCTGACTTTGATCTTTAGGTCAATATTTTTGTCGATTTTCTTGCTGCTAACACCGTTTGTACGATAAGAATTTCAATAAAATATCAAGTATTTGGTATCATTGTAATCGGAAAGATGTTTTCTATCAAATAAGCAGGGTTTTGGCCATTGGGTACCCGTGAAAAAAATGATTCACTGGCCAATTACCAATTAAATCACGTTAGAGGGCACCAGTGATGCAATGTCGGCCAAAATCGATTTAGTTAGTGTTTATTTGACACTTTTCGATTATTTTCACCAATTCCTAGCCACCTAGATTAATACACAAAAAAGTTATTTTTGCGTTGCCTTGGTGATAAAAATTGACGATCGTTATGTTTTTGTGTTATGATTAAATGTCATCATGATTAAAAATATCGCACAAAGAATATAGGGTTCCATTTAAAATTTCAATGATGACGTAATTTCCGGAAAAACCGGAAGTCATATTAACTTCAAGAGTATCCCAAAGAATGGCAATTTTTGTCTATTAAACATTTCCAAAATTCATTCGTCCAGCTTTATAGACAACAAAAATAAACGGGAGTACCTATGGCATGGGTCACCCGGTATATTCGCTATTTGTAGCTAATATCATCAAAAATGTATGTGTTAAACAAACCCCATAAACAATAACCCATAATATTGAAAAGATAGCGGGTTTCATTATAACAACCCTCTCAAATATACGAACACTGAGTAGTACCTACTGTCAATATTGGATGTCATATACCAACACTGTATTTTCATTATTTCTTTCTTTATTAATTTTATTATTTTACGAAAACGCTGTATGTGCCCATATGATGTAGACTATATCAAAACAAAAAGTACGGTATCTTAAATTGGCAAAATCGTGTTTTTCGGACAGTTTACCGTATTAAAAATAAAATACAACATGAAATGTAACTTGCTGGAAATAATATCATTTCAATGTTATTTTCCTAAATTAAAGTTTTTAGAAAAACAAGTTTAATATTTTCATGTAAAACAAATAAAACCGATATATTTTATAGTACAGACGTGGAAAGGTATACTATAAAATTAAACTGAGAATAAGTTTATCTTATTACCTTTTTAATTTAATTGCGTTAAACAATGATTGTAATAATATCAAAATTATATTTAATGGTGCACAGTTTGCTTTAAACGACAATTATTAATGGAGTTCGTATACTTATAGCTGCTAGTATTTATATTTATAATATTTTCACACATTGATTTTATCATGTGTAAGAAACTGGAATGTGTTAGTTGCAACAGTGGACAAAGAAAGAAAAAAAAATCACACAAGTGGGTGTTATTCAAATTTTGTTCAAAATTACTGTACAAATAACTAGTAAATATTTTTTTTTCTAAACTGGTCTACAAATATATAAAACCAAAGAAAGCCTGAAATATCTATAAGCCAATCAAAAATCCATATTTACAATTCTTTCCACTAAGTACACACTTAACCTTATTTTTTGAGTCAGCTTACCAGTAAACCCTGCAAAGAAATAGAAACAGTTGAAGCAATAGATGTAGAAGTTACAGCGAGAAGCAAGAGAATAAAATTAAAAAGGTTAAAATAAATATAAACGTTTTTCTCCTTTAATAAAGCGGTAATTTAAACAAAACATTATCTGTTTATGTAGCTCATAAATTATACTAAAGAATGAGAAGCGCAGAGGAAAAAGTTATGCATTTTGTTTCAACAAAGCGTAGAAGCGGAGAGAGGCATAGTTTGGAAGGAACAATTAGTAGAGAAACTCCGCATTGTTCTTTTCGTGTTTTATACGGGACTTAAAGCTGAAAAAGCTTTGTATTTTCCGGTATTCAGTTAGTACAAGACGAGAATACTTTTGTGATAATACACCAGTACGCAACTGTATGCAATTAAAAAGTAGCTCTTCTCCGAATACGCGATATAGAGGTTACATTTTGACAGGAACATTTAAAGTTTAATAAAATGTTATTTTATTGGATTGAAGTTTCCAAGACACTTGTCGTGAAATGGATAATGGATGGTGAAAGGTTGGAATTCACAATTAAAATGCAGGGCTAAGACCGCCAGCACAGAAGAATTTAATTGCAGCAAAATTGCATCTTTGGCGCTAATAAATGCAATTAGTCCAAACGAGCGAATAGCGAGACTTCAGCATTAATTAATGCTAGATCTCTAATTGGAAATTCGACGTCATTTGACAATCTCATATTTATGGCCACCACAATGTACAGGTGTCCGGCAAGAGCGGCTATAATAGTATAAACCAGGGGTTCTCAACATTTTAAGTTCCGTGTACCACATAAAAAATATTCAAATTTCTCCGTACCACCAACCTTTATACAAAAATGCATATTAATAAATGTACATAAATGAAAAAAGTTTATATCAAATTTGAAATATACATACTTACATATTATTTTGTACAAAAATAATAACTTTTCAGCGACAGTTTACTTGAGAAAAAATAAAAAAGTTCTAAAAAGACAATAGTCTAACAATAAACAATTATATTACAAAACTTCGTTTGGTATACAAGCAAAGTAAAAACATCATTTACATTGAAGTAATATAAAATAATTTAAATATCGATGCGGCTGGGTTGTTTTGCTAAACCCATTTTTTTTTATTTCATGCTCAGTGAAAGTTGTATTCAAGCTCAAATTTGTCTCAATAATTAATTTCGTCCTATGTTTGTCCTTTAAATTAATATTGATGACAACTGTATTTGACATAAATTTGTGGTGCATAAAGGCATTAAAAATCTAATATCTTAATCTGCAATATCTTTAAAATAATTCTTCCTCTGGATTTAAACATTGGTGTGTATTAATCTTAAAATTTTCAGATGAAGTCTGATGAAGTTTCTATCAATTGTTGTTTCTCGTTGGCAGTGAAGTTCTCTGGTATACTCATAGTTTTTGGAGTTCTGATCCAATTTTCATTGTCATAGTTTTCTGGAAAATAACTGTTAAACTTGGTTATTATAATAATGATTTTTTCAAGAAAGCGGACAATAAACTACATTTATTTTTATTAACTTCTTTTTATCGTTGCGTTAATTTTACAATAATAAAACAATAATATTAAAAAATACGATAAACGACCATTTCTCCCTGCAAAACTAAATTTATATTATTCAACTTTCCGAAAATATCATCAAAATATGCTAACTGGACTATCCACAATTCATCAAAGAAACAATGTTTGAAGTCGAAATTAGCTTCTGCATGGAAAACTTGAACTGCTGATTTAAGTACGAAGAGACAATGTTATCTTTTTACTGCTTGATCCAAAACTGTTTTAGTCTGTCTGCTATAAATGTTGCTACTAGAAAATCCCGATGGATTTTGCAGTGACTGAATTGACCTTCTAGAGCTACTGTTTTATTTTTATTATGAGGGACGCGATTCTTTTCTGTTAAAGCCCGAGCTCCATCAGTGCAGACATCAATAAATTTCTTCCATGGAATGGAATTGTTAAACGTACAATTATTAAAATGTATCACCAGATCTTCTCTCGGACAGAGGTTCCTAAAATAAATATTCCTCTTCAACCTCAAATCTGTTAAAGACTAATAATTGACCAAAATAATTTATGTCGGTACTTTCATCATGTGGCGTAAAATAATTACTTTGTTTTGCCTTTTTAACTACACTTTCTTTTACAAAAACTGCCATTTTAGAAATACGTCTGTGTACGGCACCATTTAATAATGGAATATTATTTAATTTTGCCGTTATAATTTTGGGTCAAACATTATCATCAATATGAATATGATTTTACCCATAAAGTTTGGTACCTTTCGTGTACCACCTGGAAGTCTTTCGCGTTCCGCCAGTGGTACGCGTACCACTGGTTGAGAACCCCTGGTATAGAGGATAGATATAGCTATTCCATGATTTATTTTTAGAAAATCATGCCTGTTTTAAGGAACATTTCTGGTCACAAAAAGCTTGATCTAGAGCTCTAAACCTAGAGTACTCTAGACTCTAGAGTAATCTAGATATATCTTTTGTTTTGGTTTATAAATTCAACAACAAACAATGTTCAATATGAACTATTTGTCTGCATTGCTTTTCTTTGTGCCATTAAAAATTTATTATCTATTAGCCATTGTGCTGCTTATAAAAAAGGAAAGACAATGCTATCTGCACTATTGTTGGTTTAGTTAGTATAGATAGATAGAAGTTAGTGTTCAGTCCTTAGATAACAACTTTTAATTTGCAATACTGACTCAAATGACTCCATGCGGGTGTTTTCGTGTTAAAATGTATGAATAAAAATAGATATTTAATTATCAGATCAATACATAAAGGGGTACAGAATAATGTTCCTGTACTTGTAGTTGAACTGCCACATGTTGGTTTTGTATACTAATAATAGCTCAGTAACATAAGGATTTAACTTAGGAAAAAATCAACCCCACCTCATCAAAAAACATCTTGAAAAACGTCTAAAGTACGTAAGCGTAACAACATATTTATGAACATATTATGATAATGATTTTTTCAAGATAGCCTTCGAATGCTGACAATAAACTACAACTATTTTTATTAACTTCTTTTTATCGTTGCGTAAATTTTACAATAATAAAATAATAATATAAACAATAACAATAAACGACCATTACTCCCTGAAAAACTAAATTTATATTATTCAACTTTCCAAAAACATCAGCTAAATATGCTAACCGGACTATCCACAATTCATCAAGGAAACAATATTTGAAGTCGAAATTAGCTTCTGCATGGAAAACTTGAACTTCTGATTAAGTACGAAGAGACAATGCTATCTTTTTACTGCTTGATCCAAAACTGTTTTTAGTCTGCCTGATATAGATCTTGCTACTAGAAAATCCAGATGGATTTTGCAGTGAGTGAATTGAGGTTCTGGAGCTACTGTTTTAATTTTTTTATGAGGGCCGCGATTCTTTTCTGTTAAAGGCCGAGCTCCATCAGTGCAGACACCAATAAATTTCTTCCATGGAATGGAATTGTTAAACATACAATTATTAACATTTATCACCAGATCTTCTTTCGGGCAGAGGTTCCTAAAATAAATATTCCTTTGCATTTTCCTCTTCAACCTCAAACTAGTTAAAGACTGATCAAAATAACTTATGTCGGTACTTTCATCGAACTGTAGCGTAAAATATTTACTTTGTTTTGGCTTTTCAACTACACTTTCTTTTACACAATCTGCCATTTTAGAAATACGTCTGTATACGGCACCATTTAATAACGGAATATTATTTAATTTTGCCGTTATAATTTTGGGTCAAATATTATCATCAAAATAAATATGATTTTACCCATAAAGTTTGGTAACTTTCGTGTACCACCTGGTAGTCCTTCGCGTACCACCAGTGGTACGCGTACCACCGGTTGAGAACCCCTGGTGTATACTATATGAACGTGAGTTTTTGAATGGTGGTAACCCTGCCACCATTCAAAAGCTCACGACGACTTCTTTAATAGCGCGGGGACAAATCGAGCATGTAACAAAAATGAAATAAAATTTTATAATTTATTCGATAGGCACATCAAACTTGTTTGGATGACATTTTATAAGACGAAAATGTTGAAGATCCAGTCTTTTTAATTTTCGTGATGAAATATATTATTTAAATTTATTTCAAATAATATATTAATAATTCATTAAAAATTAAATGAAAAAAAAACTTTAATTTTTGGCTTTTGAAAATGTTTTGAGACCCTAATAGAAAACTTGAAAGTAATGCTATCTTGTTGACTTTATTGAAACAAAGATCCGATTCATACTGATGTAAGCCAGGTAGCTTATGTTTTCTGCACCCAAAATGTATTATCATAATATCATATACCATGGTGACATAAAAACTACAGCCAAACATAGAGAGAACACTAGTTGTCATTGAAGGCGTGGGATGAGTAAAAATGTAACACAAATGCGTGAGTTTTTTGTTAATATCTTCAACACTAAGTCCGGTTTAAACCATAACCTGAGGTTAGATATCCTTGAGACCTAAACTCGGTATATGGTTTAAACTCGCATTGAAAAATCGGGCTATGTGCCTGTCAATTATTGATAAATTAAATTACAATTTTTTGATGGTGTGGTTATAATTATTAAGCAATTGCTACAAAAAATTAAAACAAATAAAAATGAATATAAAAAACGAAATATTTTTTACAGTTTCTTTAATGCTATTGACTTTTTATTCTGGTTTGATGTTATTATGATATAGGTATTCATGTACTATAAAGCAGAACTTGACACACAAAAATTATTAACGGAAAAACATTTTTGCGCAATTTTTTAGGAACTCGTGTCAATATATCAGCAGTGTGTCAATGATACAGCCATGTACGAGTTTTTTCTTATACTGGCCGGCCGTTCGGCCGCTAAGTGCAAAAAATTTTCCGTTTACGCTGAATAGTCCTATATCGGAAGTTTATTATTTGCGAAACCTTGTTCGAATGCTTTGAATTGGTTTATAATGATTTATATTTATATAAATATATATTTCTATTTATTAGCTTAACGTGTAATTAATTGATGTAATTCCTACATTCCAATGTAATTGTGTTTTTATTAAATATAACGTTAATTTTATATTAATAAACATAAAAGTGTTCGATTACATGAATTGAAAATCTTATTTCAAGATATTGCATAAAACACAGGAAGTTATACAAACTTATTTTATTGCATCTAATAGCTTTTTTGCGTTAATAAATACAAAAGTCAACTTCTTGTTGTCAATATTTTTACAGAAGGTTATTTCAGAGCTAAGATATGTATATATTAACATTTATTCACTAGATATAAATAAATTAAAATTAAAATGCTCTAAATTTGTATTTATGATAATTTGTTACTTCTTACTGGTGTTTTCGAGAGATCTAGCTTCAACGATATTTTGCAGTATTTAACTTAATAAACAGAAAGGAGTATATATTTTGTATAGCATGAATGTATCATTACAATTTTTTTATATCATTATTTTGTATTTACTTTACACTTTACAGCAATATGTTTCAAATATCTTACAACTGAAAATAATGAATATTATGTATATCACTAATTTACAAAAATTTTTAATAGCTTGTGGAAGCAAGGTCTAAATTTTCGAATTTTGATGGAAGTAAATATGTAATTTCTTGATTGTTTCCATTGATATCACAGGGGCATTCGCATTTGAAAATGACAGTGTTATTTTTTTGATAAAAGGTAGAATATTGTGTGATCTTTGTGGTTTAAAAAAATTTAATCACAATGAAGATAAAATTAAAAAAAGATATTAATGTGTGGAACACAGTTTATAGTGTAGGTTAATAATATGGTGACATACAGGCGGGATGTAAATTTTTAAATCAAAAATTACAGGCACAACCTCGATTTGAACCATGGACCTTTGTGTCGTTAGCACAATGCTCTCCCATCTGAGCTATTGATATTGTGCCACCGACGCAAATGGCGTTGGTTCAAATCCAGGTTGTGGCTGTAATTTTTGATTTATTTAAAATTTACATCCCGCCTGTATGTCACTGTATGTCAATATATTATTAACCTATAATATTACTTTGACAAAGTATGTCGTTAAACATTTTCAGTTATAGTTTATAGTGTTTCGAAATAAAAAGACCTTTATTTTTTATGTAAATGCATTTAATTAACCTTAGAGTACACAATTCAAAATGTTATTTTCAACTTATTATCGTTGTTAATGCACGCCTCTTAATTTATTTAGAAATTTGGAAATAAAATTTCCAATAATGTTCCAGCTTTTATATTGTAAATGATAAATTTGTGCTTATTGAACTGGAACTATATTACAATAAAACTTCTAAAGAATATTGAAACATTAACTGCTGTAAAATAAATACAGATATAATATTTGCATTGTCATTTATACAAAATACATGCTCCGTCCTAAATATAAATTTAACTTAAATTTAGACTATTTATTTACATTAAGTGAATATATTTGAATATTACAATTCTGAAATAGTCTATATTCAGTGATAAACCTTGGCAACAAGTTGATTTGTTCATTTACTTACTTACTTACTTAAAGCCGTCATCCTACTGCTGGGCAAAGGTTTATTAATTACTTACGTAATTAATATGTGTATAATATATTATAAAATAAATTTACATAATAAGTTGTGATATTACGCAGTATCTTAAAACGAGATTTTTGTATCATATTATTAAATTTCATGTTTATTAATATTATTATAAAAGTAATTCTATATTTAATTAAATGCATTACCTACTCGTAAGCTTAACTGTAGTGGTCATATGACATTTATTACATTTCAAGGAAGGTATCACATTAAGGAAAAGAGCGGACACTCTTAAAATAAACTAAATCCTGTTACATTACATCCATCGAAAAACCACCTCGTGACGGACTACTTTTTGCAAAGCGGCCGGGTAGAGAGAGTTAAGTACACGAATATATAACCGACATACTATTTTCAAATCCTGCAATAGCCATACGAACACACTTATTTCCATGGCGTACAAGACACCGAAACGTGTTGTATTAACACCAATTTTATTTTTTTTCTGTGTTGGTTTAATTTCAAATTTGTCTATCCTGGACCATAACACTTTTTGCCCATATTATTTAGTCTCAGGCCTGCAACGTGAAAGTGTCGTCTCCTTTCATATGATATAAGACTAATTGCATATATTTTACGTTTTTCTTAATTTACTAAGTATCAAAACCATCAACTCTCTCTAAAGTATCATTTCTATTCAACTAAATACCTGTAGGGGAAATCCGGTATACTCGGTTGCCCACATGTGGATAAATTGACAGTTTCCGGAGTCCCGTGTTTCGTTAGTGTTTTCTATAGGTCTGCGCTTTGCTGAATTAAGACTTGAAGGGATGACGGCAAGGGCGCTTAGGATGGAGGAAAACGGGGTTTGCGCGGTTAGCAGCGTCGAAATTGTCCCGGGAAGCGAGGGAGTGGGGTATTATGTACTTACGTTACATTCGTCTTCATCCCACCGGAAACGGCAATTAAACTCTCCGTTGCACTTGAGCGTTGAGGAAATGCACGTCGCATCATCGCAGTTGAACTCGTCCGCCCTGCAGTCAGCGTCTGCAAAGAAAAAGATAGCATGGGGCACTGCTTCGACTTGGTAATTCACTTAGCTCGCCTCGCGAATCGTGTTTTTATTGTTTATTTTGGATCAGTTAACAAAACACTCCAGCGACGAGATGACACTAGAGAAGTATCTAAAGCCTAATGTAGGGGTAAGGACGTCAAATATTTGCTGATGTAGTCTTTCATTTTACTTAAAAGGTCCTGACTATTATAAAACGTCAAAGATATCATTGTAGTATTTTATGTTGTTTTTGAAAAAAGCGCAAAAATTACACGTTTTAGCATATTTTAGGGTGTGCCACTGCAAAGGTAAAAAGAAGATACAATTATATGGTTAGTAGTGTCAGTCTATCTGCCGAATTTCTCTGCATTAAATAAATATTCTTAAATTATTATTAATAACCTAAATTACGAACCGAGTCTACAGTAGTTATTGCATATTCATATCATAATTACAACCTACAAAAAAATTGTCCTTACATAGGTATATTTTTAGAATCTCTTATGTGTGTGGAGCCGGGCGGTTTCACTGTGAGGACCACTGTATTTTACAAAAACTGGTTTATACAACTTTTAATTGTTTATAAGTCGAAAGTACCTACATCTGAATGTAAGAAAGTTTAGTCATGATTTTTTAGTGCAGAAATTTTGGCAGTACTAGCATAAATGGGGAAAAGCTTCTTCTTTCATTACGTGTATCTACACTTTGTTGCAATCGGATGAAAAAAGAACATGCAGTTAGCCGTTCTGACACGATGTATTTTTCTATACTCTATCTCTAAGGATAAAAATGATCAAAGGTTATTATTTTTTACTTTATCATACGCAGTATGGTAAAGTATTGTAATCGTGCCGAAAAAAAAAATTGGGATTTTAGCGGAAATAGGTCTTTTTGGGTCCCCTGAACATTTTTGACCAAGGTACAAAAAAATGTCTGTGTGTGTGTGTGTGTGTGTGTGTGTGTGTGTGTGTGTGTGTGTGTGTGTGTATGTGTGTATGTGTGTACCAGATTTTTGTGACGACGATTCCGGAGAAACTACTAAAGGTATCGGGACGAAAGTTCAGATTTAGAAGTTTCATGACCAAACTTAGAGCTGAAAAGCTTTTGGTTCAAAATGGTCCAAAGGAACTGGCTATTTACTCTTAGCATTTTTCAACAATTTTGCCAATGAGCCGTCATTTCTGTAATTTCGTCAAAATAGATAAATAATAAACTAAAGTAGACGAAATTTTGAATAATTTATGCCTATGACATTTTTTGGTAAAATTAGTAGTTTAGCTGCAAGAGCAAATTCTATTTGACCGAGATCGGTCGCATCTGCATTGATATGAAACTGTATAGTAACCAGGATTTTGACAAATATTTTGTTGTGCTGTCACACTCGAAAACAGCTGATTTCATCAGAGGTTGGAGAATCCATGGAGAACCGCTATGGAACGTTGTCGCTCTAGTGCGGCAAATTACAAAATACAAATTTCAAATGTAATAAGATCACCAGTTTGATTGTTTGTTGATAAGAAATATCAACCCGTCTTTATATCTAATTCTAAAAACGATAAATTGAGAAAATTGTAAATAAAGTATAGGGATGACTGTAGTTTTATATTAGTATGTTGGTACCGATGTGACATCTACAGTGTTATGAACAAATATAAATCTGTCAGAATTTGAATTATCTTTTTAAACTTGACGGTTTGTCATAGTGGTACCAACCTAACTTTTCCTATACAAAAATATAACCATTTTTATTTAATTTATTTTAAATACATATTTCTCAAAAAGCAACACAATAAACGTTGATGTCACTCCTGCGAAAAACTAGATAGCGAGACTCGCTCACGTGCAACGGCGATGCTCCGCCTTCGGCGACGCGCCGCATCACCGCTCGTCGCGCTATTCCGTACTTTCGGCACTTGTGACATAAATAAATATTATTCTGATGACGTAGTGTAGGTAGTGTTAAATGCTGATGCTTTGACAATACCTACGATTTATCACAATAAAATAGATTCTCATGCAGCTAAACTATTAATTTTATATGTTGTATGATAAAGTCATGTGCCTGGCCACATCAGATTTTTTTTTTTAGTTATAAAATGTATAAATATACAGTGTGTGCTATCAGAAAAAGGAAAAGTTACCAAAAATCCAGAATAAACGATATTTTGTTTAAACCCTGAAATATGTTTTGTTTGATAAAGTTTTTATTAATTTTTGTTGCAGAATTATTTCGGTATTTTGGTAATTTTGTCTATGTTTGATTAATTCAGATTTTCAAAATAAATTCAAAATGGCGGAGTAAACATGGTTAGCCAAAATTACCGGAACACCTTGGTAGTTCTTCAACCGTACAGAATTTCAAAGAAAAATTTAAACTAAATATTTTTGGTTTTAAACAAACTATCGTCTAAATATATTTACAATATTCAGGGTGTTCATTTTATACTGGAAATTTGGTAACATTTTCATTCATTCTAAAAGCTTTTGTAGGATTTTTTTTATTAAAGTAATTTTTTTCACCGTGTTATAAGCAATTAATCGATCATTAACGGACAAAAAATACAAAAAGCAAACTATTATTAAACTATGAAATAGAATTAAATTAGATATTCAAGTTGCCAAATTAAAAGAAATTTGTTTGTATGTGGGAAAATATTCTTAAATTGAAGTCCAGGAGTTTTGATTAATTGCTTAACACTAAAAAATGATAGTAATGTATTAAAAAAAAGTTTCTACAAAGGAAATAATCCTAGAGTTAAAACATGTATAAATATACAGGTGTGCTATCAGAAAACCCAAAAATTACCAAAAATCTAGAATATCCGATATTTTGTTTAAACCCAGAAAAATTGTTTCTTGTTTTTTTTTTGTTGGAGAATTATTTAGGTATTTCGGTAATTTTGTCTATTTTTGATTAATTGCTTATAACTCAAAAATGATCAGTTTTATATGATAACCATACAAAAGATTCTTAGAATTAATCGAATTAAAAATGTAAAATTATACATGATGTGATATTTAAAAAGAATAAATATCCAGAATAAAATGAACAACCTGTGTATTAAAAACATATTTGTTGGAGAATCATTTAGTTGTTCCGGTAATTTTGACTAAACCCGTATATGGCGTTATGATAAGAGTATGATATAGAGTTTGATGATTACATACAATATACATGATACTATTCAATTTCCTCTTCTACAGTTGTAGTCGGTACGGTCAGGGGGTAGCAAAATTCAAAATTTTCACCACTTACATACTTGAGGACTTTTTTAATATTATCTGTCTTTTTGATATTGATATTCATATTGATTACTTGGGCGTACCTCAACAACGATGTGAATCCAAATTACGAAGTTGGAGAATGTTTACGACTGATATATCCGGAGAAACTCAGGAGAAACGCGTTGTATGAGGGAGCAAAAAGGCACTGTCCTGGACTTATTTCGCCCAAGCCAGTCATTAAACACAGCTCAATTAAACAATGATTTGAATATAAAACTGCACACGCGGAATACTTAGTATGGGGTTCAGTTAAGTAGTTAGGCTACGGATAAGTTAAGGATACTTTTTATAAGGATTTGATAAGTTTAGGCAAGGAAAGAGTAAGGAAATACTGCTAGGAAATGGACGAGACTTGACGGTATGGGAAGTAAGAAAACGAGAAGAAACGGGGATTATGCGTCATCATAATATGGTATCCGCATGGTGATTATATTTCGTAGATCATGCTGGAGCTGCTAGTATTATATAAGTTTTGTAATAAGTATATTTATTGTTTAAGGTTATGCCCTAACCTGAGTGTATTTCCTAAAATCTGAGAAAGATATACTATATTTTCAGCGCTCTACTACGAGTGAGTCGACCATACATTGAACAGAAGTGTTCCGATCTATTCCATATTTCACTTACGACCTCATCGGCGAATATTTCTGGTCTGGTCGGAACATGGGCAATATCTTTTGTTCTTATAACCGCGCCGATTCGCAATCGACGTGCACAAATGGAATATCGACGCAGTAGTGTATGCACGTTGCAAACAGCAGCAATAATAATAATAATTTACGACCGATGTACGGCGGCGGAGGGAGGAAACGTGCACACCGTGCCATTGATTTGTGTGCAGTCTCTGCTCGGTACCTAGGCCCCTTTTCTACAGTATATCCGAGGCATTCATCATGAGTACGCGCAAATGGATTACGCCACGGACTATAAATTTGCCATTTTGCGGCCAATTTTACCGTCCGCGTGATACTTTTATCTCGGGCATCTGCATCTCGAAAAAAATCTAACAAAGCTGATCTGAAATCGACTGGGTTATTTAGGAAAGTGTATAGAAACTTCAATACATTGATGCTAAACCAATGTAGGGCTGTGGAGTCAGAGTCAGAGTCGTGTAGTTAGAGTCGGAGTCGGAGTTCAGACAAATTTCAGAGGTATCGGAGTCGGAGTCGCAAAAAACTCTGACTCCGAGTCGATGTTTAAATATTGTACAAAAAGACATGCGAGATGGCCGTTGCCTCAAAAGATAGTAAACAATTAACTAAACATAGTGTTAGGTCTTTTACGTCTATCTTTTACTTTTTATCTACAAATAATAAATCGGACTTCGATGCGTGAAGCTTTCAAAGTGAAGCGACGATCGATGTGTGGTTTTCCTTATTCATCAAAATTAAGAAGATTTGTCCGTATTCGTTCGGCTACAAAGAGCAATTGAATTCATTAAATATTGCAAAAAGTATTTTAATGATTTTACCTTGCAAATTTGAAAAGGAAGAAAAACCTTTCTACAGCTGCTGTGCCAGAAGAAGCAGCGTGATGGTATTACAGTCGTGTTATTTTTATTCGCTTCAATATCTGAATGGTTGTAAAAAAACCTTTACTAGTAAAACTTTACAATTTTAACTTTAATGTTCGATGACTTTAGGTAACTTTAACCGAAATCGATTATTTGTTTCGGCACGTGAACAAATTTATCACAGCCCTTTGTATTTAACAAATATGAATCTTATTATACCGGGAAAAACAAAATGATGTTAAAAGGACGATAAAAAAGTGATCCGACTGAAACTATCAAAAAAAAAGAAATTTAAACAAGAGATTTTAAATGGTAAATGAGATTGTGAAATAGGACTGTTTATTTAAGTTGAACGTAGGAATATCCATGTATGCTAGTCATACGTGTTGCAGCCAGAAATGTGACGTTATTGTCACTAATAGTAAGAGTTGATATTACTTTCAGCTTATTTTGCACTTAATTTTGTATTCACTGTAATAAATTGTATTTCGTACTATACGGTGATTTGTCATTACTTTTATTATTATTAAAGATAGAAATTCGGTTACAAGGACAAATTAGTTCAGAAATGTGTCCTTTCTAATGAAGAAACTGTTGTATTTCTAATGATTTCAGAGATATTTTGAAAAAAAAGCGTTTTTTTAAATATGGTCATAACTTTGTGACCCTATCAACATGTCTTTTTACATTTATAGGCATAAATATTACGTTTTCGAAATGCCCGCTACGTGCAGAGTCTACAATAGCAATTTCAGAGGGATCAAATCATAATTACTACCTGCAAAGTAATTAATTATTTGTCCAAATGGCTGATTTGCAGAATCTCATATCTCTTTAAAACCTTTACGAACTACAACATCTCTTACAGCAATCGAAAGTAATATAAAATGTATGAACTTTGATCATTTTCATTCTCAAAGATGCGAGTGTAGAAAAGAACATCGTTTCAGAAAAGGATACTACATAGTGCAGAAGTCCTTTCATTTTATCGGTAGTAACAAAATCTACACTAAATGAAAGAGGAATTTTACCACTTATGCTAGTTATTGTAGACCGAATTTCTGAAAATTAGTGATTTAAAAAATCATGTACTTTTATCATTTTCATCTCCTTATAGAGATGCGAGGATAAAATTGTAAATATACGATTTCCGAAAATCAGACAGCACTTATATTAGTTATTGTAGCCCAAAATTACGGTACGTAAATGGTGGTAAATTATGAATTTTGAACATTTTCTAGTGTTGCTTTTACGAAACAATGTATTTTTTCTATACTCGCATCACAGATGAATGATAAAAATTATCAAATTTCATGTTTTTTTCTAGACCACTAATTACCGTAAATACGGGCTGCTAGAATAAGTGGAGTTAAGCTTGATCCATCATTTTGATACAACCGGATGAAAAGTGATGTATGCGGTTTGCTTTAATTCTGAAACAGTGTAGTTCTCTCTACCCGCTTAGTTGAACATAAAACCCTTCATAATTGATGAACTTTGTAGGCTATTA
Organism: Melinopterus prodromus; assembly: GCA_964023965.1. Classification (NCBI taxonomy): domain Eukaryota; kingdom Metazoa; phylum Arthropoda; class Insecta; order Coleoptera; family Scarabaeidae; genus Melinopterus; species Melinopterus prodromus. The sequence goes on along the minus strand of OZ030391.1, from coordinate 26,674,798 downwards.
ATTGCCATTATTTTGGACTGTAATAAGTAGTAACTATGAAAGCATGCACTGTATTTTTAGTTTTGTTTGCTGTAAGAGATGTTGCAATTCGTAAATTATTACACTGATAGAAATGTTGTTCCAGGCAAAGCAATCGTTGTTTGAATACAGACAGAAATATAATAATTTGCTAAAAAGAGTATTTATTTGAGTGTAGTAAAGATTACTTTACGCAAACAAATGTTCTTTAGCTCAAATAAACATTAAATAAATATAATTTTTCCTCTATTCAAACAACGATTTCCTTAGTTAAGTTTTCCTTAGAGTTAAACAAAATTTTCTAACTATGTAACGGAAATATCAGATTCTAGAATTGTGCCAATTTTGCCATGTTTATATTTTTACTTTATCATACGCAGTATGCTAAAGTATTGTAATCATGCCGAAAAAAAAAATTGAGATTTTAGCGGAAATAGGTCTTTTTGGGTCCCCTGAACATTTTTGACCAAGGTACAAAAAAATGTCTGTGTGTGTGTGTGTGTGTGTGTGTGTGTATGTGTGTGTGTGTGTGTGTGTGTGTGCGTATGTGTGTACTCGATTTTTGTGGCGACGGTTCCGGAGAAACTACTAAAGGTATCGGGACGAAAGTTCATATTTAGAAGTTTTATGACCAAACTTAGAGCTGAAAAGCTTTTGGTTCAAAAGGGTCCAAAGGAACTGGTAGTTTATTCTAAGCCTTTTTCAAGGATTTTGCAGATGAGCCGCCATTTCTGTAATTTCGTCAAAATAGTTAAATAATAAATTAAAGCAGAGGAAATTTTGAATAATTTATGCCTATGAAATTTTTTGGTAAAATTAATAGTTTAGCTGCAAGAGCAAATTCTATTTGATCGAGATCGGTCGCATCTGCATTGATATGACACTACATAGTAGCCAGGATTTTGACAAATATTTTTTTTGTGCTGTCACACAGAAATGTCTATGGCTGTCACCACGCTGTCACACTCGGAGAACCGCTATGGAACGTCATCTACAGTGTCATGAACGAATATAAATCTGTCAGAATTTGAATTAGCTTTTTAAACTTGACATTTCGTAGAAGTGGTATCAACCTAACATTTTCTATACCGAAATAAATCAATTTTTGAATTTTTTTAAAAATACGTATTTCTCAAAAAGCAACACAAAAAAACGTTGATGTCGCTCCTGCCGAAAACTACATAGCGCGACTCGCTCACATGCGACGACTACGCGACGCTTCGTCATCGGTGACGGGCCGCATCACCGCTAGTTGTGCTATTCCGTACTTTCGGCACTTGTGAGATAAACAACTATTATTCTGATGACAGTAGGTAGTGTCAAATGCTGATGCTTTGACAATACCTTCGATTGATACTATTGACTACCAAACTATCTGTCAAATCCTGGCTAAGTAGTTTAATTTTAATGCAGAAACGATTTATCTCAGTCAAATAGATTCTCATGCAGCTAAACTATTAATTTTATATATTGTATGATAAAGTCATGTGCCTGGCCACATCAGATTTTTATTTATTAGGTTTTTATTAAGAATTTATTCCTGTGCAATTTACTATAGATTCAGCATGGCGTGGGGTTTCCAAAAACGTACCATTTATTGAAATCAGCTAAAAAATCTTTTTCGTGTAACTTTCATACAGTTCACAAGTTATTCTTATAAATTAAAGGTGCTCAAGTATTGGTGAATAAAAGATGTTCAAAGTGATTTCCACCGATTAAACCAATAAAGATTACCACTAAAAATAAAATAAATTGAGAAATAGGGCCAGTGTATCCGAAATATAAGGATCTGCATATAGTCCTGCGATTTTACTGACTCAATAAAACTTTAAGCAATTACGTACAATAGCTGCGATTTTCGAATGTATTATTTGTATGGTCTAAGCGGCTCCAGTTTATAAACAAAATACACATAGCGAGTAACAGACTCAGTTAACAGATGTGACATCGCCCAGCAATCTCAGAAAATAAAAATGTCACAGAATTTGGAATCGATATAATTATGACATAAAAAACAATTGGTTAAGTTACAGTGACGACACTATCAATTATTTTTTATGGAATTCGAATAATTTTGAGGGAGGTAGGTACCGAAATAACTTCTAGAATAGAACTTTGTCAAGATTTTTACGATTAAGGCTGTATTCACCTACCCATAAAGGACACACTGTGAATTAAAAACATATATTTGTTTCTGACATAATTGACTGATATTGATTATAATTTCTTATTAAAAAAAATCTTATATCTATTGTTTTTAATTTGTGAGATAAGTTGGCGTCGACAATGTAAATTCATTGCTTTAAAAGCCTTGAACACCGGGAACACATTTTATTTGATGAAAATTCGCATTTTTAAATGAATTACAATATCTGTACTTTAATTGGTTTTGATTTATAAGGTCATCGATATTTAGGCACCATCAATAGTCGTTTCAAAAGTAGCATGTGTGACTTTATTCAAAGTATTAGAATATTTAAATAGGTTAAACTTACTATTTTCATTTTCTCTATACGCTGTGAATAACGCTTCAAAATTTGAGTCTTCGGCTGCGTCGTGAGTGGCGTAGAATCTGATATACATGATGTTACTCTTCGAGTTGACCGTGTCGGCGATTGATCCGCAGAAGTTCTTCACCCTCGACGGCAGGTCCGTACTTGTTGAAAATATGTCCAGGAAGTTTGATTCGCAGTCGTTTGGCCTGTATAACTTGAACTTGTTGAATGAGAGCTGGACCTGTGGCGAAATTGCAACAAAGTATAAGTAAGCATTTGTACTTGAAGGTTATTTTACATCAAGTTCCTCTGAAACAGCTCTGATGTGAGTGAAATCGTTTACTTTTGAAATATTTTCTGTTTGTTTACTAGTTCCTGAATAATAACTTGGATGAACGAATATGGTACAGCTTTACAGTGTTTATGTTTGAAATAATATCTACAATGTCGCCATCGATATCACCACACGAAACGATGTGAAAAAAGAGCGATTGTCTGAAAATGTCACTTTTTCGTAAATAAAATAGTGATAATAAACTACAGCTCCTACGAGCTACTATAGCTGGTAAATTAAATAATATAATAAATAATGTTCAGGATGGAGGTGATAGTGATTGGAGCTTTTCATTTATCGTTAAAAACACAAGAATTCAGCTTGTTTATTTATCTCAGTGAGGACTATCGGTCGATGGTTGAAAATCTCATTAAAGTTTACAGACTATGAATTGGCCAGTACAACAATATCGAATGTTGTGACAGTATAATTTTTATTAATTACTAAGAATGATAGTGTAGTTTGGTTTGCTTTTAGAAACTTAAGGAAACTTAGATCAAATGTGGTTTTAAAGGATTATTAAAATCCATTATTATGCATCGACTTAAGTCATACAAGTCTTATGTTTCCGCTTTGATGTTATGCACAACCATAACTATTTTGAGAAAAAGTTTTCATGAATTAGAAATTTATACGGGTATAGAAAGTTTGTCTTAACTATCCTAAAACGTAGCGATAGTCATAATTTTGATTTAATGTTCAGGCTGGTTGGAAAACAATAAATTTTTAAGTATCAGTTTTTCTCAGTGTTATAAGAAATGTCATATAGGAAAGATGTTGTAAATTTTACTGCTCAGATATCAAATTTGAATATTTGGTTTTAATTTTTTTTCTTTTATTTTGATAGTTTGTTCTTAAATATCATAATAATTAAAAACGAATGTTGACAGCTGAATGAAAGTAAATAAAAGTGTTGTGTCACAATGAGTCACAATAATAACAATGACCTGTGTTTCAGTACTTTGTTTTTCATTTGGTGTATAACTTGTAAGATTCTGTAAATAAATGCCACCCACTTTAGCTTAACTTAAAAAATCTGATGTGGCCAGGCACATGACTTTATCATACAATATATAAAATTAATAGTTTAGCTGCATGAGAATCTATTCTATAGAGATAAATCGTAGTTATTGTTTTGACAATAATCAAATGCTGATGCTTTGGCATCAGCATTTGACACTACCTACACTACGTCATTAGAATAATAGTTATTTATGTCACAAATGCCGAAAGTACGGAATAGCGCGACGAGCGGTGATACGGCGCGTCACCGAAGGCGGAGTGTCGCCGTCGCATATGAGCGAGTCGCGCTATCTAGTTTTTGGCAGGAGCGACATCAACGTTTATTGTGTTGCTTTTTAAGAAATGCGTATTTAAAAAAAATAAATGATTTCTGTATAGTAAATGCTAGGTTGGTACCACTTTGACGAAAGGTGCATTCCGATTGGTAGGTAATGGTAGCTAATGGCGGTGGTAGAATACGAAATTATAGTATTTCTTACATATCGTGATAATGACACATATTAGTTTGCATGTACATAAACATGAGTCACTAGCAATTTTCTATTAGAAATACTATAATGGCGTCTGCTACCACTGCTATTATCACTAATGAAAACGCACCTTAAAAAGGTACACTGACAGATTTATATTTGTTCATGACACATCCCTACCAACATACTAAACTAAAACTACACTCATCGCTATACTTTATTTATAATTTTCTCAATGTATCATTTTTAGAATTAGATATAAAGACGGGTTGATATTTCTTATCAACAAACAATCAAATTGGTGATCTTATTTTATTTGAAATTTGTATTTTATAATTTTGCGCACTACAGCGGCACCTTCCATAGTGGTTCTCCAATCTCTGATGAGATCAGCTGTTTTCGAATGTGACAACACAAAAAAATATTTGTCAAAATCCTGGCTACTATGTAATTTCATATCAATGCAGATGCGACCGATCTCGATCAAATAGAATTTGCTTTTGAACGTAAACTATTAATTTTACCAAAAAAATTTTATAGGCATAAATTATTCAAAATTTCCTCTACTTTAATTTATTATTAACAATATTTTGGAGACTGTGGCGAACTTAATAATAAAATTATAAACCCCTAACCACAACAAGTATTTTAGAAACCTAAATACGTATTTCAGCAACTATGTTGCCATCTTCAGTAGAACGTAAAAAAAGAAAAAGAGAGATCCTTTTCAACAAAAATTGTCTTTTATTAGTTGTTTAGTAAATAGGTTATTGAAATTTCCATTGTCCGCAGATAGATATCAGCAAGAATTATTGTTTATTAAGAATGTTGTCATATATAATGGGTACCCTGAGAAAATAGTTGATAGAATGATTAAGAAGCAGAATCAAAAAATGTATGTAAATCAAATATCTACTTTAAATACTTTGTCTGTAGAAAAGAAGAATTATGTTAAAATACCGTTCGATCGTGCATATACAAGGGGTTTGAGAAGTATTTTTACATCACAAAATCTCTGTTTAGCATATTCGACTCATAATAGCATAAAGAACCTTCTTGGAAACCCAAAGGATAAGGTAGATGTACTTGATAAATCGGGTATATATTGTATCAAATGTCATGACTGTGAAAAAGAATACGTAGGCCAGACTAGAAGAACAATTTTAACTAGGTTCAAAGAACATGTAGCTCATTTTAAATATAATCGTTTTGAAAAATCTAGTGTGGCTCAACATATTTTAGACACAGGTCATAAAGTAGTTGTAGATGACTTAAAACTTGTAAAAGCTGTGTCAAATAATAGGGAACTAAACAGCTTGGAAAGTATCTTTATTCACTTGAATAGAGATAAATTAATAAATTCAGACAGGGGTCCTATACCTAGTTCGCCATTGTTTGACCTGCTTTAATTAAAACTTGTTTTTTACGCTTCAATGATCAAAATTCACTGAGGCGTGAACAACAAATGGGTATATATAGGATAATTTTTAACATGGACGTCACTTCCACTAGTGATTTGCTTGGAGAATATCCAGTAAAGATACTATGAAGTGCTAATCTCTCTTTTTCTTTTTTTACGTTCTACTGAAGATGGCAACATAGTTGCTGAAATACGTATTAAGGTTTCTAAAATACTTGTTGTGGTTAGGGGTTTATAATTTTATTTTTAATTTATTAATTAACTATTTTGTCGAAATTACAGAAATGGCGGCTCATTTCCAAAATCCTTGAAAAAGGCTTAGAATAAACTAAAAAGCTAAACTACTAATTTTACCAAAAAATGTCATAGGCATAAATTATTCAAAATTTACTCTGCTTTAATTTATTATTTAACTATTTTGACGAAATTACAGAAATGGCGGCTGATTTCTAAAATCCTTGAAAAAGGCTTAGTGTAAACACCCAGTTCCTTTGGACCCTTTTGAACCAAAAGCTTTTCAACTCTAAGTTTGGTCATGAAACTTCTAAATATGAAGTTCCGTGCCGATATATTTAGTAGTTTCTCCGGAAATGAATTAACAAAAATTGGGTACACACACACACACACACACACACACACACACACACACACACACACACACACACACACACACATACACACACACACACACACACAGACATTTTTTTGTACCTTGGTCAAAAATGTTCAGGGGACCCATAAAGACCTATTTCCGCTAAAATCTCAAAAAAAAAATTCGGCACGATTACAATACTTTACATACTGCGTATGATAAAGTAAAAAATAGTACTTGTTGCTTGTACTTGTATAGTAAGGAATTAAACAAATGTACGCAAAAGTTTGATTTGTAAGAATCTTAAAGAAGTCCCTATAAATCCATGTTAACAATATACACACTACCAATCTTCTGGGACAAGCTGTATATCATCTATTAGCTAAAATTGAATTAACACTAAATTATTATAGAGGTTATTACCAAATTGGACGTGCATTGTCACAAATTTTGAAATATCAACATAAAAAGTTATTTCTATACGTAACTGTCCGTCGCCTCCGCCATTTATTACTAACTACTTTCTTCTCATCGCAGCTGTGACAGACAGGGGCGCCGTTACATATGGTACCCCTGCATTACGAACCTAACTGCGGCTAAGCCAGAAAACGGCTTACTCTCCAGGATTTAAAAAACCTCCCTACTTCCTACTGACGTTTCGCCACTAATAGTATATAGTGTACCAAGCAAAAAATTATTCTTTCTCAAGACTGGATATATCTTGTGGACCGGAAAACATTTTTTTTCCGTGGCGCATACAAAATTTTTTACCCTACACTACATTGTCGTAATAAATTCACTCGTATCACTGGTACAGGTAGGCGAAAAATTTGTGATCGATCACAAATGAAGGTCGGTAAATTGATCTTATCGATTCGAGAAAATAGATTAGTTCATCATCGATCAGATCGATCTTTTCGATCATGATAAGATCGATAACTGAGGCGTCAAACCGAATCAAAACCCGTGTTTTTATTGGACAGACGGGTCAGTCGCCGCCTGGTAGTTATATTGTGTACTATTATACTGGGTTATATTGGGTATTAATTACACGTCTAACGGAAAACTAGCATCATTCGTATCACCATAGAGACGCAAAAATATTACATTTTCGTATAGTGTAAAATAAAAATAAAAATATTGCGCGACAAATCAGTTTTATTACATTGTATGTCTCCAGTTTTGGCCATATTGCCATCTCTGAAGAGTCGCGAAAGAGTCAGAACATAAATAGTTGCGTTTAGTTTAATTATCGTAAAATGTAAATAAGGTATAATTGTCAACTTTTGATTAGAAACTAACGTCCAGAAACACACCGCTTAGGAACTGCAGATAGCCGGAATATGGTACCAACTTTCGAAACTGCATTAGGAAAGTAGGTTGTGTGAAGTATCATAGAATAGATATTTTAAACCCAAATAATAGGTACGTAAAACCGTATTTATTTAAATGCTCTACAAAAATCAAAGATAATGTCAAATAGAAAAAGATTGGTACCAAAATTACGAAACATTGGTTATTGAGAACCTTCTTTCGTTATTTGTTCAGAAGTAAATAAAACGCTCATTCAGTTTTCGTTTTTTCTTGTCCTTTATTTAAAACATTGCCGACGTTTCTTCAGCTTCTTCAGGGCCTAAAATATACAATAGTTGAATTTGTTGCTAATACACAATTACCAAATGAGGCTATATAAAGAGACCATATACATATATCTCGCGGCATATCATATTAATCTTCATACGGACATGTTATATAATAGAGTCGTATTGTGATATTGTAGCCATTTTATATTATCAACAAATTCAATTATTAATAAAGGATTCAGGACAAAAAAACGAAGACTGAACGAGCGTTTTATTTCCTTTTGAACAAACATGCAGCCGATTGTAGTTTTCCTTTCAAACGTTATTTGGTTTTAAAAGGATTTATGCCACTATGTTCCCCCTCCAGATTTGAAACAATACGTTTCAAAAGTTGGTCTATTATGGTTTTTATGGTCTGTAAACCTCTAACATTTTACCCTGATTTCCAATACAATTATACATATAGTATAATTAATTAAAAATAATTAGTTTATATAATACCTATAATTTTTGTATAGGAATTCCAATTAATACTGCTTTCGCATCGTTTATTAATGTGCTATGAGAGTTGCTGGCTAGTGTACATCGAAAATAGTAGAAATGAGACAAAATTAGTTAGCATTTACTCGAGGTATTTGAGAGATAATGTTTAAACCCGTAAATAGAGAAAAAATGGACAACATTGAAAATTCTATAATCATGTTTATTGAAAGGCGACCATTGTTGATTATATATTAGGGCGTGGCCGACGAACACGAGCTAGAAATTCTTATAGGAAATTAACAACAATTACTCATAGCATATTAATAAGTAATAAAGGGGGTTGAAGCTCTTACAAAATGTTAAATTCTAGGATAAGAGTTTAATGATTCGGAAAAATATAAAAAATGTTATAATAATAAAATTAATTAATAAAATTATAACTCCGCCCCTGTTGGCAGATGAATATTATATTGTGTTTATTCTACCTACCAAAACGTTATTATTTAAAATTGATCATTTACTAAACGTTTACGTGTTAATTTAACTTGCAGGCCATCATTTATTTACCTTCCATCCTTCCTGAACAGTAATTTCCCAAATACAGTCGATTGGCATCTTGTGTTTTCTATTGAATTCCAGCGTCTCGTTGTCGATGTTGCTCTTGTTCAGTCTTCCCTGGTGTTCCCCGCTTATGGAGATGTTACACGGCCTGATCTCGGGCGTCTCCACTGCAACAAATGAGGCGTTGAAAAAATTGCCATAATCAGTACCTGACACTTTTATATATCGCTTCTACGGCGGAGAGAGGAAAAAAAAACAAAGAATACTTCTTCTAAATTGGATCGTTACTTGTATTGTTATACCGCGGTGAATTATAATGACTGTCGTTCGTAGATATTATTAATTCGTAGATTTAGAAAAGAAAACAATCTAAATTTGATTTTATCGTATTTTTTAGTAAATTTTGTTAGTAAATGTTCGTTTCTAAAAGAATAACAAACATTCAATAGCCTCAAACTGTCGGCGTATGCCTCCTAATCTTCAAAGAAACGGTCATAGCTGTCAATTCAGTGCTTTGGCGACCATCTTCTAATAAACATAATTATGTTTTGTTACTGCATTATTTATTTATACTAGAGTATATTTCTCTAATATTCTAATCCTAACCCTAATCTTCAAAGAAACGGTCATAGCTGTTAATTCAGTGCTTTGACGACCATCTTCTAATAAACGTAATTATGTTTTGTTACTGCATAATTTATTTATACTAGTGTATATTTCTTAGTTGCCCCATACCTTTGGACACATGAAACTTATAGATTTAGTTCAAACTGTCGGCGTATGCCTCCTAATCTTCAAAGAAACGGTCATAGCTGTCAATTCAGCGCTTTGACGACCATCTTCTAATAAACATAATTATGGTTTGTTACTGCATTATTTATTTATACTAGAGTATATTTCTCTAATATTCTAATCCTAATCCTAATCTTCAAAGAAACGGTCATAGCTGTCAATTCAGTGCTTTGACGACCATCTTCTAATAAACATAATTATGTTTTGTTACTGCATTATTTATTTATACTAGAGTATATTTCTCTAATATTCTTAGTTGCCCATACCTTTGGACACATGAAACTTATGGATTGATTACATTCAAAATATCTCACAAATAGCAGTGGCGGTTAAACCGGCCCAAATGGGCACATAATATATTGACCTCAAAAGAGAAGATTACTTAAAATTATGTTTTAACGTCTTTAGAAACACCTGGCAGAATGATTGGTCAAAATCTAATTTTTTTCAGTTATTTATCCTTTGGACCACCAATATAAATTATTTAATTATAAATAAAATCTGTTGATCATCATGGGTACTTGAATTTAGGGCAAAAGTAAAAGATGGGTTGTGGGTTTCAATATAAATTCACATTCCAAATGATTACCTACCGCCAGACAAGTTCTGAACTTCTGAAAACGAATTTTGCCATACTGTTAATAGAAAAGCAATTCAAATACAGACTGATTTACAGTTCTAGGCGGACATGACTAAAGCTAATTACAATAAAAATTCTAACAATAAATCGTTTTTTTCTAAAAAACGAACAGGAGTCTTTATAGTTGAATTCAAAATTTGCTGACCTCATTTAACTTTTTTTTTTTTTTTTTTTTTTTTTTGGGATTGTTTATTTTACGTCGGTCTAGTTCCGCAACTTAGGCCAATCACCGACGCTGAGGGCAGGCTACACACACCCAGGAATTTTGTCCTACTGAAGGAATTCCAACCTCCAGTAAGAGTTCTTTAACGTGCACGTCGCATAATGACAGCACACGGGGCCACCGGCTTTACTTCCTCATCCGATAGAAGGCGGCATGCAAAGGTATTTGTTCCCTGCCTAAAATACCAGGACAGTCGATTTTAGCCCGAGCCGGGATTCGATCCCGGGCCTCCAGCGTAGATAGCAGCCGCTCTATCCTATACGCCATCGACCCCCCTCTCATTTATCTTACTTAGCGGTTTAAAAGAAAATATAGAAACCATTGGTTATAGATGAAATTAGGGTGTACAAATAAAAATATATTTAAATTCACATTTATACAAAATGAGTTTTAGGTCTTTTCGCTGTGCACATTCTCAACTAATTCGTAATGGAATTTATTAGCACATTTTAGTGTTCTGAAGGCTATTTTAATCGGTTGTAAGCTTTGAAGAAAGTAAAAACAAATAAGATTACCCATAGAAAAATCAATAAAGTTTATTTGCGCCTTTTCTTACTGAAACATCGCCTGCGAACATTACCTGTCATATTGCTGTATTTCTTTTTTACAATGCGCCCTATGATTGCAATATTGAGATATATATTGTTAATTTGGTTCCAACCCTAATTCAATGGTTCCATAAGGGTGAAGATGTTATGAAATACTGGTATACCAAATAGACGATCCGATTCAAAATCTATCTCACAAATAATCAGCTGATATGAAAGACGTCGTTCAGACAGGAGAAGTAAAAAGCAGGCATCTTGTATCAAAGGTTGAAGTTATCTAATTAGACGTATGAGTACACATTTGTTTGACTAAAATAAATTGTTTGAATAGAGGTAAACAAATATTTATCCATCTGTAAACTACCGTATTTGCCCGAATAAAAGCCGAGTTTTTTTTCAAGAGAATTATTTATATTCGCCTTCTATTCGGTATTTTACCGACAAAGCGAAAATAATGTGTTAGCGCGGAAGCAAACGTAAGCGGGCCCAAAGAGTGTGATTCGCTTCCAGACTTGCTAGTGATGTAAATACGGGAAGCCCCTAAACGCTTTCGACCGATGTGAAGTTACAAAGGCGCGCTTTTGTTATTCGTTAGCAAACACTTGTACGGATTAGCCTTGTTGAGAGTGCCGCATGAGTTATGTGTGATGGAGTTGAAAAACGACGTACGCCGAAAGGTCAAATACGTAAAAATATCCGAAGAAGTTATAATACCAATTTTAAAATTATGACTGTTCGGGAAAGAGAAAAAAAACAAACAATTGTGCAGCCGCTAAAAAGTATGGTACAACAGAAAACAATATTAGACGTTGGCGACTGCAAAAACAAAATTTTTTAATGGTCACTCGACACGAAAAGCCTTTCGAGGACCCAAAAGAGGTCGATTTCCAGAAATATATGAAATTATTGTTGATTTTGTAAATGAAATGCGTGGACAAGGATTTCACCTAACAAGAGAAACAATTCAATTAAAAGCTCAAGAAATAGCTAAAAGCAAAACCATCCCTCTAACTACATTTACGGCAAGTTATGGATGGTGCAGCAGAATGATGTTTAAGATTTTGAGGAAAAACTAATTGAATATCAACGTTACGTACTAAACTTACGAAAACAGCACAAACATCCTTTACACTTGATATGTAAAGCGGATCAAACATCAGTATGTTTTGATATGGTATCAAATTATACTATAAATAAAAATCTGATGTGGCCAGGCACATGACTTTATCATACCTTATATTAATAGTTTAGCTGCATGAGATTCTAAATGATCGAGATCGGCCACGTCTGCATTAAAATAAAACTACTAGAACTAGACAGATATTTTGATTATATTTACAGTATGTAATGTCAAAACATCAGCATTTGACACTACCTACTGTCATTAGAATCACAATATCTGACAAATCCTGGGTAACTAGATTTAATACTTGTGTTTTAACGCAGTACGAGCGACCCCGATGAAATAGAATTTGCTCATGCGGCTAAAATATTTATTTTACCAAAAAATTTCATAGTCATAAATTATTCAGAATTTCCTCTAAATTAATTTATTATTTAACTATTTCGCCTAACTTCCAGAAATAGCGGCTTATTTGCAAAATATTTCAAAAATGCTAAGACTAAACCTCCTTGTCATACTACATATGATAAAGTAAAAAGGTTATTGGTTCTGATGATTAATATATTATATTGGCTTCTAGCATACTATATTTTTGGGTTTTACCCCGTCTTCAGTGCTAACTACAAAAGTTCATAAAGAATTATGCTCAATATTCCAAATAAGTTTTAATGTTACCATACCGTCCTACAATCTTTCTTGTATTTATTCGCGAAAACATAAGAACATGGCTATCCGCAATCGAAATACACATTGACACCAAGATGTTTTAATATTGTTGCACTGTACGCGCGCGCATTCTCGCATTCTCCATGCATTTGCGTGTTGAATTGACGTTTCGCAACCGCTGACGTTCTGAATACTGTGAAAAGATTCAAAATATCCTGGCTACCTGCTATTAATGCAGACACGATTTCGATCAAATAGAATTTGCTCTTGCAGCTAAACTATTAATTTTACCAAAAAATGTTATAAACATAAATTATACAAAATTTCCTCTACTTTAATTTATTATTTATCTATTTTGACAAAATTGCAGAAATGGCGGCTCAGTTGCAAAATCGTTGAAAAATGCTAAGAGTAAATAGCCAGTTCCTTTGGATCCTTTTGAACCAAAAGCTTTTCAGCTCTAAGTTTAGTTATAAAACTTCTAAATATGAACTCTCGTCCCGATACCTTCAATAGTTTCTCCGGAATCGTCTCCACAAAAAACGGGTACACACACACACACACACACACACAGACATTTTTTTGTACCTTGGTCAAAAATGTTCAGGGGACCCAAAAAGACCTATTTCCGCTAAAATCTCAATTTTTTTTTCGGCATGATTACAATACTTTATTATACTACGTATGATAAAGTAAAAAATCTGATGTGGCCAGCACATGACTTTATCATACAATATATAAAATTAATAGTTTAGCTGCATGAACATCTATTTTATTGAGATAAATCGTAGGCATTGTCAAAGCATCAGCATTTGACACTACCTACACTATGTCATTAGAATAATAGTTATTTATGTCAAACGTGCCGAAAGTACGGAATAGCGCGACGAGTGTTGCTTTTTGTGCTGCTTTTTGAGAATTATGTATCTAAAAAGATAAAAAATTGTTATATTTCTGTATAGGAAATTTTAGGTTGGTACCACTTTGACGAAACGTCAAGTTTAAAAAGCTAATTCAAATTCTGACAGATTTATATTTGTTCATGATACTGTAGATATCACATCCGTACCAACATACTTAAATAAAACTACACTCATCGCTATACTTTATTTATAATTTTCTCAATTTATCGTTTTTAGAATTAGATATAACAACGGTTTGATATTTCTTATCAACAAACAATCAAATTGGTGATATTATTTTATTTGAATTTTGAATTTTGTACTTTGCCGCACTAGAGCGGCAACGTTCCATAGCGGTTCTCCAACCTCTGATGAATCAGCTGTTTTCGAGTGTGACAGCACAAATAAATATTTGTCAAATCCTGACTACTATGTAATTTCATATCAATGCAGATGCGATCGATCTCGATCAAATAAAATTTGTTCTTGAAACTAAACTATTAATTTTACCAAAAAAAGTCATAGGCATAAATTATTCAAAATTTCCTCTACTTTAATTTATTATTTAACTATTTTGTCGAAATTACAGAAATGGCAGCTCATTTGCAAAATCATTGAAAAAGGCTTAGAATAAACTACCAGTTCCTTTCGACCCTTTTGAACCAAAAGCTTTTCAGCTCTAAGTTTGGTCATAAAACTTCTAAATATAAACTTTCGTCCCGTTACCTTTAGTAGTTTCTCCGGAATCGTCGCCACAAAAATCGTTTACACACGCACACACACACACACACACACACAGACATTTTTTGTACCTTGGTCAAAAATGTTCAGGGGACCCATAAAGACGTATTTCCGCTAAAATCTCAATTTTTTTTTTTTTCGGCACGATTACAATACTTTACATACTGCGTATGATAAAGTAAAAAATCAAAAATGGATATATTTCTGTATAGGAAATATTAGGTTGATACCACTTCTACGAAACGTCAAGTTTAAAAAGCTAATTCAAATTCTGACAGATTTATATTCGTTCATGACACAGGAGATACATCCGTACCAACATACTAAAATATAACTACACTCATCGCTATACTTTATTTACAATTTTCTCAATTTATCGTTTTTACAATTAGATATAACAACGGGTTGATATTTCTTATCATTTATATTATTATGTTTATATTATTGCGTTGTCCTGTAATTGGTGTATACTGTTGGGCAAATAAAGATTATTATTATTATTATTATTATCAACAAACAATCAAATTTGTGATCTTATTTTATTTGAATTTTGTACTTTCCGCACCAAAGCGGCAACGTTCCATAGCGGCTCCCCAACCACTGATGGAATCAGCTGTTTTCGAGTGGGACAGCCATAGACATTTCTGTGGTGACAGCACAAAAAAATATTTGTCAAAATCCTGGCTACTATGTAGTTTCATATCAATGCGGATGCGACCGATCTCGATCAAATAGAATTTGCTCTTGCAGCTAAACTATTAATTTTACCAAAAAATGTCATAGGCATAAATTATTCAAAATTTCCTCTGCTTTAATTTATTATTTAACTATTTTGACGAAATTACTGAAATAGCGGCTCAATTGCAAAATCGTTGAAAAATGCTAGGAGTAAATAGCCTGTTCCTTTGGACCCTTTTGAACCAAAAGCTTTTCAGCTCTAAGTTTAGTCATGAAACTTTTAAATTTGAACTTTCGTCCCGATACCTTTAGTAGTTTCCCCGGAACCGTCTCCACAAAAAACGGGTACACACACACATACACACACACACACATACACACACACACACAGACATTTTTTGTACCTTGGTCAAAAATATTCAGGGGACCGAAAAAGACCTATTTCCGCTAAAATCTCAATTTTTTTTTCGGCACCATTACAATACTTTACATACTGCGTATGATAAAGTAAAAATACACACAATCAGGACGGGCAACAGTCACGACAACTTTTCAACATTAGAACGCAATTAACATATAACTTACATGGAGCAAGAAAGTAGCGAGATTGACAATCATTAAATAAACTCGATGGTCACTAGAACGAAAACAAAGAGCACACACGACACCATAACAAACAATCAAGCACAGTCAACGACATTACAATTTTCGTGTTTGCAAAACTGGTTTTGGGAACATCCAGGTACCGAACAGACGGGAACATCCTGGACACACGTCTTGTTATCAGGTCCGACTGCCAGGTGGTAATCTTAAAATGGTATACTAAGCCCACCTTCTCGGAGAGATACATCAACTATTTTTCAAACTACACCATGAGCCAAAAGGTCAATATTGTAAAAACATAAAGCAAACGGTCCTGACCATCTCTGGGCCGCAGTTCCGTGAAAGCAACAAGCGCAGACTACACAAGATATTCGCCAACAACGGATACCCCCGGCTTGGTGAAGAGCATACTGCACAACATACCTAGGAGAACCGAATCACTACCCACTATTGCTCAATTACCGACTGTCCCCTTCAGCTACCATCGATTCCCGTAAATCCCGGGTCTCACCGAAAACGTTGCCAGGCTGGTGGGCGGCGATGCCATAGAGCTCGCTGGGTACAATCTGCTCACCACAAAACATTTGTTCAGTAAGGTCAAGGACAAAATAGGTATTTTGTCCTTGACTACTACATTCCAATGTGATTTATAAGATACCTTGTGGTCGCTGTGATGGTGGGTATATCGGTCAAACATACCAGCTGTTCCGGAGGAGGATTGGGCAGCATCGGACCGATGCTTCCAACCGGACTGAGGGAAGGAGTGCCCTGGTAGAGCATTCTATGACTACGGAACATGTGTTTGATTTTGAAGCAGCCTCCATCCTTGCGTCAGAGTCCTGCTACTCCAAGCGATTGTTTGCAGAGATGTTTGTTATTAAGAAATACGACACCTCGGTTAACTTTCGTACTGACGTTGCGGGGCTTAGCGACATATATGGTTACCTGATTCAGTTGGACTAGACGCGGCGCATTTTCCCCGATGGGATTTGCCTGACCTTGACCATTGACTTTTGATCGGTCTGGTATATTGGTTTTGGGTCCGTGCGATCGCTGGATCGGTGCTGTATTCTGGTATTCTGTTCGGTACCTGGATGTTCCCGGATCGAGTTTTGCAAACAAGAAAATTGTAATGTCGGTGACTGTGTTTGATTGTCTGTTATGGTGTCGTGTGTGCTCTGTGTTTTCGTTCTAGTGACCATCGAGTTTCTTTAATAATTGTCAATCTGGCTACTTTCTTGCTCCATGTAAGTTATAATGTTAATTGCGTTCTAATGTTGAAAAGTTGTCGTGACTGTTGCCTGTTCTGATTGTGTGTATTTTTTAAATTCTAGAACGTTCTTCTGATGAAGCCTAAATAATAAAGGCAAAAGCTTAACTAAACTACATAGGAGTCTTCTTTTTATATTGTCCTCTGGCCGATACCCCGCCAGTCATACACAACAACTGGTGACATACAGTTTACTTGTAAGATGATGTGCAGAGTTTGTGTTGGTATTTAATTAATTTAAATTTGTGGTCATTGTAAAAACAACTAAAACATCCCTCCTAAGTTCCGAACAGCTTCTTT
Source organism: Melinopterus prodromus (assembly GCA_964023965.1). Taxonomy (NCBI): domain Eukaryota; kingdom Metazoa; phylum Arthropoda; class Insecta; order Coleoptera; family Scarabaeidae; genus Melinopterus; species Melinopterus prodromus. The sequence continues at coordinate 26,657,333 of OZ030391.1, read as the reverse complement.
TTTTCAGGCCAAATAGCTGACAAAATCGGGAGCTGTATATTTCAAATATCATGTTCCTACTGCATTTTAGGGGATATTGCTGAATAGAGATTTGGAGCATTTTGAGTTTGTTATTATATAACTAAATAACTTTTCAACTCTCCGCAAACTGAGGACATTGCATTTCAAATTAAATTAATAATTTAAATTAATAATAGTAAATTAATAATGTTAATCCGATAGTCGCCGTCTGCACAGTACAAAAAATGTTTGGCGCTTCCAAATATACCGTTTTCTCATTTCTTAATCATCTTCTCCAAACCCCTCTAGGAGATAATTAATTCTGGGACTTTAAAGTAATGAGTATTTACGGCTTCAAAATGCCCGGACAAAAAAGAACGTCAGAAAGACGCAAAAAAGTAAGACAAACGGGGGAAACGAATGAATGTGAAGAAATTCTTCTCGATTATTGCGAGGGGCTGCCGGCGGTCGGTGGGAAAAAATCGACGCCGTCGCTGCTTTGTGCATTAGCGGCGTCGTTAATTTGATGGGACGCTCTGCGGTAGTTAAAAAAATCCGTCGCCGACGCGCGCCCGCGCCCGCTAAATGAGCCGCAGATGAGAGTTTATTATCATTGGGCACGATAAAAAGTGTGCTTTTATGGGCGCATAAAGCCCGAGGCAAAAATTAAGATCGGCCGGCACAAGAGAAGGTGACGACTCGCCGTAAAATAAATGGATCGGGATACAATGAATAGTAGTGCTGTGTAGTAAAATACTTAACAAAAAGAATCCCACCGTTCGCATTCTAGACAGCGTTGGCAGTGCAAAGTTAAAGGACAACTTGCCAAAATACTCTATTTTTTCACCTACACTGTCCGTGACTTGCTAATTCATCTTATTGTTATATGTTATTTTTAAGCAATTGAAAATTCGTCGGTTATCAAACTATAGTCATCACAGTCTCCATTTTTCAAATAAAACCAGGAGCATTAAAAGAACTTAGCACTAATATTCAACAAGATTGAGCTTGAGCTAATGCTACAACAAACCGCACTCAAACATGGACAACATCACAACATAGTAGGCCTTTCAAACCTACGAAGATGAGCACTTCGTAGCACTGCGTTACTTAGTCCTGAAGATGCCACTTGCAACAGAGTGCGAAACGTCGACCGACTATTTCAAGTCAACAACACGGTTTCCATACGGAAATCAATATGTTGTTGACTCAGACCGCGGAAGTCTACAGTCTAAATAGTACTGATCATTTAAGATATAAGCTTTTGCATTTGTGTATTTTTGCGTTTACCTAGGACTTTCCAAAAAACTGCTTGCTTGATGATTAAAGAAGTAATTACTATTACTTCAAGTAAATGCTTTATGTAGTAGCTTTTACTTCAAGTAAATACTAAAAATTATAGCATTTAACCTACATTATTCTTGAAGTAAGACTGATGAAGTAAGTAGTAAGAGCAATTAGTTCATACTTTGCTTTATATACTTCGGTATATAGAAGTCAATACTAGAGTAATTACTAATGTTGTCTAGTATTTACTCCATCTGGGAGTCGTGTGTAGTTTTCAAGAAGCTATTCATAGAGTAACTTCGCGTGTATTACTTCGGTTGCAAAAGTGTTACAAATGGCTGTTATTATGAATTTACGTAGGAAAAGGTGGGAAATATGTGAACGTAAAACGCATGTGGAGGAACTGTATAGAAAAATATTTCGGTAAGTCAATTATTTTAGCTAACTTTATAGTATAAGGCACTATTCACCTAGCAGCAATGCAAAAAATCTGATGTGGCCAGGCACATAACTTTATCATACAAAATATAAAATTAATAGTTTAGCTGTATGAGAATCTATTTGATTCAGATAAATCGTGTCTACATTAAAATTAAATTAGTTAGCCAGGATTTGACAGATATTTTGATGTCAATACTATCAATAGTAGGTATTGTCAAAGCATCAACATTTGACACTACCTACTGTCACCAGAATAATAGTTATTTATCTCACAAGTACCGAAAGTACGGAATAGCGCGACGAGCGGTGATGCGGCGCGTCACCGATGACGGAGCGTCGCCGTCGCATGTGAGCGAGTCGCGCTATGTAGTTTTCGGTAGGAGTGACATCAACGTTTTTTGTGTTGCTTTTTGAGAAATACGTATTTAAAAAAAATTAAAAATGGTTATATTTCTGGATAGGAAATGTTAGGGTGATACCACTTCTACGAAACATCAAGTTTAAAAAGCTAATTCATATTCTGACAGATTTATATTCGTTCATGACACTGTACATTTGTACCAACATACTAAAACGTAACTATACTCATCGCTATACTTTATTTACAATTTTCTCAATTTATCGCTTTTACAATTAGATAACAACGGGTTGATATTTCTTATCAACAAACAATCAAATTGGCGATCTTATTTTATTTGAATTTTGTATTTTCTACTTTGCCGCACTAGAGCGGCAACGTTCCATAGCGGTTCTCCAACCTCTGATGAAATCAGCTGTTTTCGAGTGTGACAGCCATAGACATTTCTGTGGTGACAGCACAAAAAAATATTTGTCAAATCCAGGCTACTTTGAAGTTTCATATCAATGCAGATGCGACCGATCTCGATCAAATGGAATTTGCTCTTAAGGCTAAACTATTAATTTTACCAAAAAATATCATAGGCATAAATTATTCAAAATGTCCTCTACTTTAATTTACTATTTAACTATTTTGACGAAATTACAGAAACAGCAGCTCATTTGCAAAATCCTTGAAAAATGCTTAGAGGAAACTGCCAGTTCCTTTGGACCCTTTTCAACCAAAAGCTTTTCAGCTCTAAGTTTAGTCATGAAACTTCTAAATATGAACTTTCGTCTCGATACCTTTAGTAGTTTCTCCGGAATCGTCGCCACAAAAATCGAGTACACACATACGCACACACACACACACACACACACACACACACATACACACACACACAGACATTTCTTTGTACCTTGGTCAAAAATGTTCAGGGGACCCAAAAAGACATATTTCCGCTAAAATCTCAAATTTTTTTTTCGGCACGATTACAATACTTCATCATACTGCGTATGATAAAGTAAAAATGTTGAATGGATGGCTGACGATTTTCTTAGGAAATCAGATTGAGACGAGAGGAGCAGGTTTGTGAAAGTAGCGAAAATGGAGAGATTTTTAAGAGGTCTAGGCGATCCTTGGTTTCCTTGGTGTTGGTGTAGATGTTGGTGTACATCAAAGCACCGCTTCAAAAATAATTAGAGAACTTTCACAAAAAATCTGATGTGGCCAGGCACATGACTTTATCATACAAAATATAAAATAGTTTAGCTGCATGAGAATCTATTTGATTGAGATAAATCGTGTCTGCATTAAAATTAAACTAGTTAGCCAGGATTTGACAGATATTTTGATAGTCCATAGTATCAATAGTAGGTATTGTCAAAGCATCAGCATTTGACACTACCTACTGTCATCAGAATAATAGTTAATTATCTCACAAGTGCCGAAAGTACGGAAAGCGCGACGAGCGCTGATGCGGCGCGTCACCGATGTCGCGCTATGTAGTTTTCGGCAGGAGTGACATCAACGCTTTTTGTGTTGCGTTTTGAGAAATAAGTATTTACAAAAATTCAAAAATGGTTATATTTCTGTATAGGAAATGTTAGGTTGATAATGGGTTGATACCTACCACTTCTACGAAACGTCAAGTTTGAAAAGCTAATTCAAATTCTGACAGATTCATATTCGTTCATGACACTGTAGATGTCACATACTACTGTACCACCATACTAAAATACGTAACTACACTCATCGTTATACTTTATTTACAATTTTCTCTATTTATCGTTTTTACAATTAGATATAACAACGGGTTGATATTTCTTATCAACAAACAATCAAATTGGTGATCTTATTTTATTTGAATTTTGTATTTTGTACTTTGCCGCACTAGAGCGGCAACGTTCTATAGCGGTTCACCAACCTATGATGAAATCAGCTGTTTTCGAGTGTGACAGCCATAGACATTTCTGTGATGACAGCACAAAAAAATATTTGTCAAATCCAGGCTACTATGTACTTTCATATCAATGCAGATGCGACCGATCTCGATCAAATAGAATTTGTTCTTGAAGCTAAACTATTAATTTTACCCAAAAATATCATAGGCATAAATTATTCAAAATTTCCTCGACTTTAATTTATTATTTAACTATTTTGACGAAATTATAGAAATGGCAACTAATTTGCAAAATCGTTGCAAAATGTAAAGAGTAAATACCCACTTCCTTTGGACCCTTTTGAACCAAAAGCTTTTCAGCTCTAAGTTCAGTCATGAAACTTCTAAATATGAACTTTCGGCCCGATACATTTAGTAGTTTCTCCGGAATGTAATATCATATCAATGCAGATGCGATCGATCTCGATCAAATAGAATTTGCTCTTGAAGCTAAACTATTAATTTTACCAAAAAAAGTCATAGGCATAAATTAGTCAAAATTTCCTCTACTTTAATTTATTATTCAACTACTTTGTCGAAATTACAGAAATGGCGGCTCATTTGCAAAATCATTGAAAAAGGCTTAGAATAAACTACCAGTTCCTTTCGACCATTTTGAACCAAAAGCTTTTCAGCTCTAAGTTTGGTCATAAAACTTCTAAATATAAACTTTCGTCCCGATACCTTTAGTAGTTTCTCCGGAACCGTCGTCACAAAAATCGTTTACACACGCACACACACACACACACACACACACACACACACACACAGACATTTTTTTGTACCTTGGTAAAAAATGTTCAGGGGACCCAAAAAGACCTATTTCCGCTAAAATCCCAATTTTTTTTTTCGGCACGATTACAATACTTTACCATACTGCGTATGATAAAGTAAAAAACAGTGTTAAAAGAAAAATGTTGGGATTTCTTTTCCTCAACATGCCAGCGAAATGGAATTAGCTTGAGACGATTGGATATCTGGAACAATAGGAGCTATAGATTGTACCTCTATCAGAATAATGAAACCAAAAGTTCATGGGGAAGTATATTTCAACCGTAAAGGTTTTTGTAGCATTAATGTGCTCCATGCATTTCTAAAAGAATTTTCAGACTGTGGGGAAATTCAGAAATTCACATTCTTGGAAATATTATGTCCTAGCATTACTACTAGTTTCTACTTCTATCATATGTAAAAGCTACCCATTGAAGTATTTACTTTATGTAATAGATTATACTCCATAAAATACTATGAAGTAAAAGCTCATACGTAAAGTAAAGGTAAACAAACAGTCTTTTTAATCATGCCACCCATTATGTTTGCTGGAAAAGATCTAGTTCCTTTGGACTCTTTTGAACAAAAATGTAGCTAATGGTTGTTAATAGTAGTTGACTGTTGCTTAATAGTAGTTGTAAAAAAAGAAAAGAATAAAAAATTGCAAGATGCGGCGAGGTTCTATTCTATAATCAAATTCCTACCTATTCCCATAATAAATAATTCTAGCTAATTAAATTCCAGAGGAGAAACGGTACCTACAACTTTTGATTTTGTAATGATTCATGCAATTCATCAAACCAACCAATATATAAAATAAATGATATTCAACAGAAGAAGCAAAAGGTACGGACTTATTTAATAGTCCGTTCATCACGTTCATCACAGTTTTCAATTAGAAAGGATTATGGATTATAGTTTTGCATTACTTTTTCAACTATGTAGAATTGCAAGACGAGTACAAAGACTAAACAATACAATCTTATGAATGAGAATACTGCTTTATGATTTGTTGATACCACCTTAAGCAAAAAAATCTGATGAGGCCAGACATATGACTTTATCATTGTTTAGGCAGTTTCGATGGGATAACTGAAATTAGTTTAAGCGCTATGGAAAAGTCTGGAAAAACACACCAACCAAGTCCACGGCGCGGCGCTGGTTCAGCATGGATAGATAGCATCTCCTAATTGACCTAGTGATAACACTAAACACTAAATGGCCAGGGGTTGACCACACTAAACACTTTGGGGTCGCGTTGTACGTGACAACTATATAAATCGAGAAGGGTTGGGCGTGTGTTTATGACACGAAACAATGCACTCCGGTCTCTTGCCGATAGCTGAGTTGAGTGAGCTGGATGGTGGGAAATTTGGGGGTAAGGGAGGAGACGGCAAACTGGAATTCACCAAACATTCTGGTTCCAATAATGTAAATATACTGTATAATGTAAATTAACTATTGCGCCGCAATAATCATACTATACAGCAGAATCTCTATTTAGCAAACATCAATTACGACGGGTTTGTTAATGCCCGAACCCTGGCATTCTTTCCTTGAAGTGATAAATTCTCTCTAAATTTCTATTGCCTTAGTAGCTCAACTGGGAGAGCTCCCAATGGAAAATTTGGGCTTCCTGGTTAAAAACTAAACCGAAGATTTGCTTTTGCACGTATTATCCTTACCTAGATATAAAAAATAAAATGCCGTACTTGCAGTGACCACAGACCATTTAAAAGGCAATATACAATGAATTTGCTTCCTAAAGGTCCCCTATCTTGAATAATATAGCATATGATTACGCAAGATGGTGACGAAATGGAAAAAAACAAAAAAAAAGTTATTTAAGTGCAGTGGGGTTACCCATTAATTAAATGTTGTATCCTTCTGTTGTAGATTATTCGCGGTAGTGGCAGCTAATAAATAATCAAACAGTTATCCTGCTTGATGAGCTATTTTGCAATCTAGTTTTCATATCACACTCCGCTTTCCTCCATGTAATTTGCAGTCAACGTTTACGCTCCGCATAAATTTTTGTACTATTCACGGCACATTGTTCATTATTAATCGCCGTCGACTTACTGTCATAGTTCCCAGTCATGCTTCATTAGCGACAGCGAATTTTCGCCAACGACACTAATAACAGCGCACTGCGTTTCGCTAGTAAATTCACACCAGGGTTATTCAAGCTATCATTAATTCTTGTTTATTACGAGATGGAGTGTTCTAGGGCAACGCAGTAGGTACTACCGTTTCAGTACCTAATGAATTTTCCAGCTGCGTAAGATGACACTATTACTTCTTCCACAGCGACGTCGTCATATTGCAAATTGTGGCCATCCAACATGACATAGAATAAAGTAAGATATTTCATATTTTTTACAATTCCTTATTACTATATGTCAGGAATAATTCTTATTGAAATTAGGAATATCAGGAGCATCGCAGCTATAAAACAGTGGTCTGAACTGGCCAAAAGTTGGCAAAAATTCTGAAACTTGGTATATGAGGGATTTCGCGGTCGCTAATTACGAATTTAAACTCTAAATTGCTAAAAACAAAATGGCGGATCCAATATGGCGGACGACTACATTAAAATATGCTTTGACTTAATTGAAACGTGGCGGTTTGAGGTTTTTGAGGTAGCAGATTATGAATCTGAACTCGCAATTTCCTAAAACAAAATGGCGTATCCAAGATGGCGGCCGACTACATTAAAAGATGTTTTGATTTAGTTAAATCATGGGTTTTTTTAGATTTTTCTGGTCGCTGATTATGAATCTGAACGCAAAATTTGGAAAACAAAATGACGGGTCCGATATGGTGAACGACTACATCAAAATATATTTTGATTTACTTCAAACGTGTATTCTGGGAGTTTTTGAGGTCGCTGACTACGAATCTGAACTCTAGATTGATGAAAACAAAATGGCAGTTTCAATATGGCGGACAACCACTTTAAAATATGCTTTAATTTATTTGAAATTTGGCGTTTACAGCATTTATATGGTAGCTGATTATGAACCTGAAATCTAAATTTCAAAAGAACAAAAAATCAAAATTGCGGATTGCATATGGAAGATTACTTTAAAAAATTATTTATTTTTTTCTACTTTGCGTTCGTTATAAACACATAACGAAACCGCTTTCGGTATCGCTATGAAAACACTAGATCACAAACTTTCAGTAAGTTTTTAGATTTCCAAGATTGATGAAATTGACGTCAAGTGTCAAAGAAGGCTGACATCTCAATGGCTATTGGCTCGCCTCAACCGTATTTGTGAATTTTACTACAACACCAACTGTTGAAGATAAAAATTACTCTTGATTGTAAGATGACAACCGCAGTTTTCGACATTTATGTAAGATCGCTACGCTCGTCGTGCCCAAAAAAGCTCGTGCGCCAATTTTTGTCTTATAAAACTTGTATTATAATATACTATTTTGAAAACGTGGTCGAGGACGCGTAGTCACAATTATAAAACTGTACCGACTGGAAATTTTTCTTCAAAAACTATTTTGTTTATCTGAAACGTTGGCTGTATGGGATATTCTGCTTTTATTACTATTATGAACGTAAAATTTGCAAGAATTTGCAAGCTACGTGTTGGCTAAGTAAGTTTTACCTATAATATATTTTTAGGTAGATATTAACAGATATTAAATACAAATTAACAACCAAACAAATAAATAATAAAAAATGTACTTAAAATCTAAAGTATTAATTCTAAAGTATCAAGTAATGATAGATCGACAAACTCGTTGGTATAATCTTCTTCTTCACTATCTGAAACTTGATTCTCGCAGTATCGCTTCTGTGCAGTCATGGAAAAAGAAGGCTCAGCGTCTGACGTAAATGGCCGTAGTAAACAAATAACTTCTTTCGGAAGCGGAATCTCTAATTTTTGTTGGCGCTTTATGCGAGTTTTTAAACTAATTCTCGATATTATTGGGTCCGTGTCTATGGCTCTATTAAATACATATTCTAAGTTATTTTAAAAAAACTATAAATTTAATTTGATGCATTGCTTGTTACTTCATAGAACTAAATAGAAGCCAACAACTTATTTGAAACTTGACGTAAGTATTGCGTTTAACGCAAGTATACTAATTTCTCGCAAAATAAGCTACCGAAGAAAAATAAATTGCGGAGAATACGCAATATAAGTGGGATTTGTAGATAAAGAGTGGAATCATAAATATATCCTACAATAAGTGCAAATGGGTTAATTTTTTTTTTATATCTATCGGAATTTTATGTTAATTCGCTCTTCAGTCTTCTACAATTGTGGTGGATTTGAAATTTAATTCATTCCAATTTACGTAATATGTTATGCCTAGCTTCAGTAGGATAGTCCAAGATATCACTTTCAGTTATTTAGAACTTAAATAAACAGAAAATATACACCTGAGTAATGTTCGATCACCACTTGCTGTTCAATTCAATTCAGTCCGCATTCAATCTAAGCTACGATCAGATGATTTAGTGCCGTTCGATTACAGCTAATCGTGGCTTAGATTGAATGCGGACTGAATTGAACTGAGCAGCAAGTGGTAATCGAAGACTACTAGTATTCGATTTTTGCTGAGCGCGTTTAAAATAATGAATAGTGGTAGAAGCGCACTATGCGCCATTTTGCTTTATTACTATGACTGAGTGCGCTGTAATTAAGCATCAATTCCACGCGTGTTTAATGAATTAACCTGTTTACTTTCATATAGGGTACAGAATTTAATTGAAACAAAACTTGAAAATTTGATTTTTTGTCTACATTTCGGTACTTCTAGACCTTATCTGAAATAAATTTTTTTTGAATCTTGTTCAAAAATGATCAGGGGACCCAAAAAAGGCCTATTTCCGCTAAAATCAATTTTTTTTCGGCACGATTACAATACTTATCATACTGCGTATGATAAGTATAAAACTTCTGGAGCGCCACTTATTATACAATACACAACTATGCGTTGTGACGGTAGTTACTGAATGGGTTATTAAGTTGGTTACTAGGTCCACTAGTAAATATCCCAGCATAATAATTGCTAATGTTTATCACATTATAATCCAATGTCAAGTTTACGATGGATTAATCGTTAGAGTTTAGAATGGCTATTTTTGAAAATTGAAAAATAATCCTTAAATTGAGATTAAACCAGCTGCGGCAGTAAAACGCGAAGTAAAATAAAATATATGTGGTGTGAGACATTTGGTTCATGTGGACACAGGTGTGGTCTTCTGTTTGGATATGGGAATTCTTCCATTGGTTTTTAGTTATTTTGAAATTATGCAAGCTGCGGCCTGCAAGAGACTATAATAACGTACTTGTAGGGGCTTGTTTTCTTGTGTTCTAATGGACTTCTACTGAAAGGGCATAGGAATCCGTATGAGCTGTTTTCTTGGTTTGCTGCTGTAGGGGGAAGTTGTTATCTTGGTTGTGCCCGACGACTTGCTTCCGTTGTAGTAATAATGTACTTTTTTTTTAAACAAAACCTTTTTTAGTTACATTTTAACGATGTACTTTTACACACGTACGTACAAAATCGTGACAGTGCGAGATCCGGTATAAGAAATATATACCCTCATCTGTTATTTAATGATAATAAAGAAAATATGCTAGATAATGTATACATTGATACATCACAAATAGGTGGGCTAGCTAAATCACGTGCCGATGATATTAAATAATAAAATGTTTAATTACATTTCTTGGATCAACTACTCCGATTAGTTATTTATGAAAGTCGCTCATCAGCTGAGAGAATATACCCCAAGGAATTGAAAAAATAAAAGTTGCCTAGTTTCTCCTCTGCGCAACTGTGGACTTACCAGGTATAAACAGATAAGTAAGCGTTATTAATATACTCTCATAAGTTATTTTATCTAGTTACATATCAAATGAAAGGCTATTTTATACCTATTCCAACTATATTAGGTTGCCTTATCAAAAAGTTTGTTGAATCCACGGTTCGCGCTGCACTCTAGAGTTCCACAGGGGTCCCTACTTGCCCCCATTTTGTTCACTTGCCCACACATTGTTCACAACACCCAGTTTTACAATTCCTTTTATATGACTGATGTCGATGATGGATTCGAATCCATAAATTCGGAGCTCGAAAAGCTTGCTTAGACCCCTCGCCTCCACGGTAAGAAATCGCACATTATGTTATTTGACCCGAGTGCAAAGAGAAGAGCGGTGGCGGATAAGATTAAGATAATTATTGACGGTGAGGAAGTTAGAGTGCAGTACAGTGTGAAGAGATTAGGCATATGGTTGGTTGAGCATCTGACGTTCCGCGTGCACACTAACAAAGCATGCAGCTGATGGTAATCTTAAAGTTATATAGGTACTTCAATAGACCATATCTGACGACAACAGTAATCGATTTATTTTTGAGTTCATGGTGTGTCAATTTTCAATTATGGCGATAAACTATACTCCTCATGGTTATCATCTGTTCAGAAAATTCAGAAAATTCAAAACTCGTCAATAAGATTCGTATGTGGGATACGTGGCAGAGAGCATGTATGTCACAAGCTGCCACAGGCAAAAAGGTTGAATATGCAGGCAGGGAGTTTGCCGCATGCGTGTTGCCTTTACCATTCGGTTATTCAGACTCACAATACACAAACCACTCTACCTGTACAACAACATTATATTCCGAGGGGACGAGCATACCTAAAATATAATTCAATGGTCACCTTTCCCCAACGATACATAAATCTGCCGAATTTCGAAAATCATTCGCATATCAAATCTAAAAAGTTAATAATACAATTCCAAAGGCTTTTAAAGAGTACCCGTCTGGGGAGATATAGGGAGAATTTTAAAATCCCAATAAAATTCCTTAAATGCACACTGGACACAAATAATGAGACATAACAGCATGCAATGATAAATTATAGCACGACGTTGTTGAGTGACAGCTTGATGTTTTTTCGAGAATATTTTTTTGGAAAACCACACATAGGTATGCCAAATCCAAAACCCTACAATGGCCACAAAGTATAACAACAATAATCTTTTATTCAACTAATTACATCAGAGATATAAAAGAACATCAGAATAGTGGTTATTGGATGAAATTTCATATGCTTAGGTTAAATTCAATGGAACATGGTTACGTAAACTCGTCAGTAATGTAGAATCAACTAAAGAAGAGAATGATGATTAACCCAGATGAGGATAATTTTTGGAAAACACCTCCGCCTGGATTTGAACCAGGAACCCTCCAATTTCCGGTTGTCAGCTCTCCAATCCGAGTTTCGAATTAAACAAACGTTTGGTAATGAGGAATCGCTAAATGTTTATTGCTAAACAGCTCATATACATGAATAAATTCAATGAATAAATTCGGAAATTGGAGGATTGGGAATTGGAGGAATTATCATTCGCTTCTTTAGTTGCTTCGGTTAAAGTTCAGTGAATTCGCTTGAATAATTATTTGCGTCGATTGAATTGAGAATCGAGTTAATCAGTTAATCAATTATTTACTGATTAATGGCAATACATCTACTGTTTGCATGTGTGTAATGTATTCTGGAGTGCAGAATGGTCAGAATGGGGAGCGTATGATCCGGAAATTAGAAGCAATCAGAGTTTGGATTGTCTGAGCGCAAAACGATATCGGTAATTATCATTTATTATTATTCAATTTCGTCCGGCCGAATGAACCGGACGTACCGTATGCTGTGTGAGAGAGGCCTTATTAATTGGATATCCCTCAGTTCGGAAACGAGTTCCCTTTTCGAGATCTCATCCTGATTAATTAGATCCACTGGCTCGGACGGAGCGTTCGATATTATGCCGATTTAATTAGAGAAATGGACCGAATCCAATGAAATTCATTTGTTCCATGCTACACCTGACAAGGTCCATTGTAAATAGTAAATGTTTGAAATGGTTTCCGGAAGTCGCATAGTAGGTATTGAATGATCTCTAATGGGTGTACCGGATGAGATGTGTCTTACCAGCAGACAGACAGGCTTATTCCACTGGTGCTTCTATACATATTACATGTCAGACATTTAATGTAATATTGTAATATATTTGATCTTTGGATCTTCCAGAGGAAAACACTGAAAGATAAAATTTAGGTTTACTTTTGGGCTGAGTCAGTTCCAATCTTTTCACTCAGAGATCTTATTTAGTCGATTGACAAATACTTTTTTAATGAAAATGGTGATTATCTTAAAAAACACAATCCTGTTACTAGTACTATAACCTAGTAGAGCTAGCTTTACATCAATATTATCCAATAAGGACTAGAAGTCATTCAACCAGGCCTGACCTAAATTGATTATTGTGATATGAGTGTTAATGAATATGACTATGAGGTATACACACATACAACCTCAATCCTATAGACACAATACCATCGCAACCCTATTTATGTCTGCTTCAATCCAATCAGAACCACGCAAATAGCAGATTGACTTTCACAATTCTTTCCCACCAAATTCTATTCGATCTAATTATCTGATAATACTCAGTTTGGTCAAAAACTTGCGAGATAAACACAGTCAAATTGTTTGGTTTTGATTCTTGTATGACTCATTTGGAGCATAGTTTCCAATTTTTGAAAAGATGAAAATTTGTTTTGCTATTGTTACCATCTACATATATACCGAGAAAAAGAAATTGTTAAAGTGAATTGTACGTCGTATGTTACAGCAAACATGCGTTAAACGACTATTCAGAGTTATTTAACTCTAACAATTCTGTAAGTTTATACGTCGTCGCCAGCAATGTTGCCTGCAAATGGATTTTTTTGTCATCAGTTGCAAAAATTAGAAAAAAAATATTTATAATAAGTCCTGGGTCAATTTGAATTAAATATGCAATGAATACATTCGATTAACTTAATTATTACATTACATAATTAATTTTATGACCTTACACGTTGGAATCAATTTGAATATTTCTTGAATCGATTGTGCTATATCTGCAGTTGAGTGAGCAATGCCAAGGAAATTCCATAAAAAATACTTATATTATATTAAAAGTATTATCAACTGTCAAATAAAAAAGAGTTATGTTTGGTTAATATTACGCAATATTTGAATCCGAATTAAACCTCAATTCATTAAAATTCAAAATTATATTTTAACAACAATAGATAATTCAACCAATACACATAGAATAAGTATCAGTAAAACTATAACAACAATAATAAATACTTACACAACAACAACTCAAAATAATAGGTACCCCAACCGGTATCTGGCTTCACATTATATTCAAGCGACGCACTAAAAATACGCACTTCCCCACTATGCTGTGTCAATGTGCCGTTGCAGTCCGTGCGTTTTTTGTTTTGTTTTAGTGTTGATTTTCGATAAAGACATGCCAAAAAAATCAATTACAGTATTTTTACAGGATATTTATGTAATTAGTTTTACAGAATAATAAGAGTAATTTTACAGCAGAACTGTTGTTTTAATACAACTGCGGTTTGATAACAATGTATCGCCGGTTACTTATCTCACAGCAAATGTGTGCTGTTCTGGGTATCGATATTTTTAATATCAAAGGCGGTAACATCTGGTGCGAAAGTCTTAAGGCCATTGTTGTGTAACCAGAAGCGACTAAAATGAAGCCACGATGTGAATTATAGGCTAAGAAATCGCACTATACACGTTAGTGAGAAACTGAGTCTAATATTTTATAAATGAAATCATACAATTTGTATATAATCATGATTTTCACTTGCATTTCCAACCAAAAACGTTGGTACTTGAATACGCAGCGTTAGTAACGACAATTTATGACATTTAGGACAATTGAGGGGTCGTTGAGGGTTCACCCATGAAAAAAGTTTCAGAAGAAATTGTTGTTCACTGTACGAAATCTACTAGAAGACCGCTGTGAATATTATTGAATTACACATATTATTGTGTGTGTCTGTGAGTGACTGGAATATTGATCCTCTGAGTTCTATTTGTGGAAATTGTATGTATCAACATCATACGTGTACCGTGTACAATAATTCCCCTAAAGTGGTTAATGTCCTTTTTGTAATACTCACAATAAATGAACCAGAGTCTCACTTTGAAGGTATATTTCATAATACATGGGATTAAAGTTTAGTAAATAATTCAACAGCATAGCCCAAACAAGCGAGGGGTAAATATAGCCATGCCTAAAGCCAGCCGGCTTACATATGAATATTCAGTGCCAATTATAGGGAGAGATAATATAAAATAGATGTTCACTTGTAAGCGCTTTTCCAATGTTCGGAACGATCCGAATCCTACCACATCCATATAGCTATTGTGGCCGCCACTTTTAGCTGGTTACCCAGGTATAGAATTACAGGATCAAACGAACTTACCTAAGTGAAGTTCGATCGTGATTATATGAAGCCTCGTCGAAATAAATAATATATTTGTAGATCGCTCATTCCTTGTACTGAACCAGACGTTTAGAGCAAAAAGCTAATAAAAAGTACCTGCAGTGCCCGGGCGGGCATATGCCTGATTCACTATTTCATTATTTCAGAGTCTGGGAAAAAAAATTTGCTGTTACTTAAGGGGCTATTAGGGAGTGGTGGGCGATTATTTATTTCGACGGGGCTTCATATAATCAAGATCGAACATCAGTTAGGTAAGTTCATTTGATCTTGTAATTATATTTCAGCCTCGTCTCATAAATAATATATTTGTAGATGTTTAGAGATATAAACAGCAAAATTTTGTTTCTCCCCTATAAGAAGGTTTGTTTCAACAAACGATAATCGAAATTATTAACTTCAAAATAGCTTCCAATGATCCTAATAAAGCTAATATTAAGCTATCTTGTACGTCTTGTAGTTAGTGCCATCAACACTGCCAGTTTGGTGGACAACAGTTCCAATATGTTATGAACATATTACATACCCTAGGACTATCTCCGATTCCCAGGTAACGTTATATTTTGACAAACTCGGTCGTAACCCAAACGCGCCTTTAATAAATCTCTAAAAACCTTGTGCTAATTACCAGAAATTCGCAATATGGCTGATAGTCAAACATTAATTATTGAAAATTCCAAAACAAATACTACCGTTGGATCCTAATATTGAAACATCGATATCTAAGACGCTTCAGGTATCCAGCTTTCTACAACGACTTGTACGACAGCTGTGAGGGCCAAAGAAGGACCAAAGGAGAAAAAAACTAACTAACTAAAAACTAACTATTGTGTGACATAGTTTAAAAGCAAAATCTGCAAAAATGTAATTTTTACATAATTTCAAAGAAGATCGTGCAACGGGCATATCTTGGAGAAATAATTGAAAATCTCAGGTACTATTAAAGCTGAGAGTTAGCAACCTATACGGTTGGATAGCCAAATTTATTAGTATTCATACAATAATAAAATATGCAGGGCGTTCCATTTAAAAAAAATGTACATACTTTACGTCACGCCTAAATGCAACACCCTGTATAAATGAAAATAATTTTACGTCATAGAAACTAGTGAGCCAAACAACTTTTGTCTTAAACATTTTTTTCTTGGTCTTATGATTTAGTAGGTATCGACCACCGGGATACTAATAACCAGGGAACGGACGTTCGGATTCCACCGCGAGTGGACCAATCTGAACGGTCGTCGAGTCACCGCGAGGTACCACTTCCACTGCTGCGCTGGCTCCATAGGCGCGCTATTATTTAATTTCAAAACCATAGGAATTGTGCTCTCGTTAGGAGTTTTAAAGCCAGTGTATTTTTCAACAAATTTTCGAAACATTGGATTCTGAAGTTTGTGAAAGGTATATCCGCTGCCATAAATGCTTCACACATGTCATCATGATACTGTATTTCAGAGTACGATTTATGTATGTGTGCCTCTGGATTTGTATGACCAGCAGATTCACTATGTTTATTTATATTTGACATTGTAAGGAATATCAGTTCCTTTTGACATCTATGACAAAATACTTTATTGTCTTTAATAATCGTGAATGTACTGCCAAATTGCAGCATTGCTTGCGCTAAGGCTTCACTATCAAGGCGTTTAGGCATTATTAATAAATTGTATTACCGACAATCGGCAAACGACACAGGAAATAAATACGATCGTAAAGCGTAAATAATTCAAAGGCAAGTTGACTCGCTCTTTATGCAGCTCGATCACCTCGACCCCCTACCATACCTCAGTGCGCTCACACTGGTCTAACTGCGCCACTGGCATAGTAGTCCAGTCAAATTAGATCGAAAAAAGGCAAATAGAAAAATTAATTAGCACAAAGCTAAAAATTGGTTAAAACCTTTATTTGGGCATCCCTTTAAACATACTAAAACTCCTGACCCCCACCCCCACGGCTCGATCCGCCATCTTGAAAAAAAGGTGCACTATTCCCGTTTTTTTACGAATATCTCGGTAATCGCTGGTTTTATCTATAAAACAGCTATAAAAAAGGTAGAATTCATTTTATTCATATATCTAATAGTATTTCTGCAAAACAGCGTTAAACATAGGTACGATTCTTATTTGTTCCCTGTGCTCTTGAATTTGTGTTTCTACAGGTTGAAAATAACAACAAAAAAACTATGGGCAACATTTTAAAACGTCTCTGCACGCATGGGCTAATAATGGCTACGAAATAGAGGGTCCCTGGGTAAACCTGGGCCCATGGAGTAAGGACTTACTGTCCTTACTCCATGGTAGCAGCTGCTCTATAGGGCTTCAGTTCCTATTGACCCGTCGTGCACGATACTCGGTCAGAAATATTATTCGTCGTTTTTCTTCTCGTTAATAACATTAAAATATTATTTCTCATTAGTTGTTATGGTTCAAAGAAGAAAAAATGGGTGACGCGGGAGAATGTGTTCTCTGCGACAAAAATCTTTCCGATGAAAAAATTGTTACTGTGCAAAAAAAGGGACTAACCACAATAATAAAATCGAGTGAACTTAGAAAAGACGGTAAATCCGAAATAGTAAAAGGACTAAGTTCCATTGTGGTACATGTGGCGTGTCGAAAAGAATACACACGAGAAGACAGCATTAGGGCTGCATTAAAAAAACTCAACAAGTGAGGCCTCGACGACTCAGGTCGGCGATCCCACATTTCGATTTTAAAAAGGCTTGTGTGTATTGCGCGGAAGCGATACATGAGGCATTTTACGACAGCGAAAAAAAGAAAGAGATCAGTAAACGTTTGAAAGTGCATCGTGTTGAGACCCTGCAATATAGAAGCACCATTATACAAGCAGCAGAAAAGAGAGCAGACAAATGGGCTCGAGAAGTGTCGGTCCGGTTGGAAGGTATTTCGGACTTAGTCGCTGTAGAAGCAATTTATCACTATCGTTGTTCCGTGAGTTTTTTCAAAATGCCAAGTGTCAGAGCGAAGAGCGGACGCCCTCACGTTCCAGATGTAACGTCGGCCATGGAAATGATTTTTAATTTCATGGAAATAGTGACGACTGTCAGTTTGCCATGCCCGATCTGATTGCCCTACTAAAGGATTACGTTCCAAGCGAACTAACAAATTAAAAAAAGAACTAAAAGAAAAGTATGGTGACGACATTATTCTCGCGACAAACAAGAAAATAATTACGACCGTATGTTTCCGAAATACGGGATATCAAACTTTATCCAATCATTGGTATGAGGAAAAAAGAGTCGATGCACGGGAAGAACGTCTTCGAATAGTTACTGTAGCTGCAGTCATAATTCGAGAGGATATTCGTTCACAAATAAACGATACGTCTGTATACCCTCCGAGCGATAACTTTTTGACAGATGTCAAAAGCTGTATACCCGAAACATTGGACGTTTTCTTGGAAAATGTTATAGCGAAAGGCAGAAAATTCCAATCTCAAACGCTCGAACGAAAGTGCATTGCAATAGCACACTCGATTATATTGGCGACCAGGCCAAGATCTTTAATCGACAATGAAAACGGGGACGATACATTCAGTCTCGCAACTTCCTGCAGAAACGGAGGATACTACATAAAACAGGCTACTCCCACTTCTGGTCGATTACAACAATATTAAATTGTAAGAGTTGCCAAATGTTTATGTTTATAAGAAATATTAAATAGTAATTTGATTATTTTTGTTAATTCATATTTTTTTACAGGTTCTGCACCGAGAGTGACATTCTAACGACGGCCTGCGACCGAAAAAATATTTTTCCCATTATTAATCATCTTATGAAATCTAAAATATTTAAGATACAAATAAATTGAATTCTACCTTTTTTATAGGAAATTTGATTAGCTTTCATTTTCTTAATAACTCCCATTCCGATAAAACCAGCGGTTACCGAGATATTTGCAAAAAACGGGAATGTCCACTTATGTTTCAAGATGGCGGATCGAGCCGTGGGGGTGGGGGTCAGGACTTTTAGTATGTTTAAAGGGATGCCCAGATAAAGGTTTTTACCAATTTTTAGCTTTGTGGTAATTAATTTTTCTATTTTTGCTAATTCGACTGGACTATAGCGGACGGAATCCCATCCGCCTATCGCTGCTAATAACTCACCCTGTATAACTATCAGACCAGAATTTTGTTACGATAAACACTGCCATCAATTTGCAGATTTCTCATTATTGTTGCATTCACACACCTAATTGTTTAATGACAAATACCTATTTTAATTTAAAAATATTCATTTGTTACTACCAGTGGTATTGCTTGGCGCCATATTGCATCACATAAACTTGAACTGAATTTGTTGACTAGGCATTATGATATACAATGTCTTTGAACCCTATTCTTCAAAAACGCAATGTATGACAACAAATGTTCTTGTCGAGCGTGTCCTACTTTTATTTAGCAATAAAATTACCTTGCATGTGCATTTTTGTATGTCACTTAAAATCTAGCCAACTATAATTATAATGGATATTTCCTACCTCACTTCTACGCTATGACTCTAAGTCGAGTACCTGATGTTGAGAAACCTTAATTTTTTAGTTTAATTTTTTCATCTTTAGGCTCCTTCCTGTAGTTGTTCTGCTCGATTTTTTTCCGCTTGAACTGATGGAAATTGACATCTCTCCATCATTTGCTGGTTCTGTCGGCAGACATAAGATACCACCATCTTCCATTCACATGAAAAATTCTTCTTGGTCGCGTCTTCTACTTTCTTCTGTGCCGCTTGTTATTATTTCTTGGTCGCTTGTTCTTCATTCTTCTTGATCGCTTCTTGTTTTTGCTTGTTCGCTTTTTGTGCTTTCTTCAACTTTTTCTTCTCCTTCTTTCGTCTTGGTTGCTTCTTCGTGGTGGCTCTCTTTTTTAGGCATATTATTCGTCTTGGTTCTTCTTGTGCTGTTCCGCCTTTGAAGCTCTTGTGGCAGCGAGTGATATTGTTCTGCTCCAAGTGATCATCGGGATGGCGCGTCTACCATTGTGACATTATACGAGTGGGGGTGGTTACCCTTTGGGTGGATAACCACCCTTACTTTCCCCGAAGGGATTAAGACTTCACAACGTTTTAAAATTGCTGTATTTAGTTGTAGTCTTACTTATGCATGCTTCTTAATAACTAACTAAGAGCTGCTTAATAACTTGATGATTCCGTATTTTATAGTGGGTTCGAAGGTGAGATATTCGAATGTCGTTCAGTGGCGTAGTTGTTGTTGTTATTTCTGTTTCTTAATAGACATGCCCGGGCCATGGCACATGTAGAAGAATTCTAAGCTGACCTTACTAATTGCTTATGTTATTGCTTCTAAACACTCAACGTTACAATATATTTAATACTTGTACATCGACTACAATTCAGTATACTTCTAAGTGCTATGTTTTGTTTTTTCTCAAGACTATCAAACTGCGTGTTGTTCAGTATATTTAAAATAGTTGGGCAGAAATTAAAATGAGGAACTATTATCAATTTTCGTTAAAAATGAATAGCCAGATACCTTTTGCCTTAAGTAGTGTTACTAGTTTTTTAAATATTATAGATAATTTCGAATTAAATGTTTATATTGAAACTATAGGTGAAAACTTAATAAATGAGTATAAATAAGTCCTTTAATAAATCATTGCCTGCAGAAAACAGTAGAAACCTAAAAGTCAATATACGGAAACAGAAGTCAACGGAATACGAGATTCTCTTGGACCGCTTTATAGCGGTGTTGCTGAATCCGTACACAAGAAATACGTTATTATGCATTACCCACAATGCACAAGAACGGGGGACGATACGACAACGGAAACATTGATTAAATGCAAACTCAATTTAAGTTGTGCAGTGTGAATAGATCGAATCGGTATGGCGGCCGGTTGGAACGACGTGAAATTTTACCCTGTTGTAGTGATCAGAACTTTGTGGAACTAGTTAATTTTAAATATAAACAAATCTCCCGGGCACTGGCCGCTTGGTTAGTTAGTCAATTTGATAATGCTATACATAATACATTTACACGTTGCGAATAGATACCCGAAAATACAAACAAAATAACCAGTGGCAATTTAATTATTGTCAGTGGTGTAACATTACAATGAAAAGTACCCTGCTAATTATCAACGCTCCTGAAAATCTTGAAGCTACTCAAGTACTCGACATGGTAGAAAAGCCACATGAAAATGAACGTGTGTCGTGAGCGACGTAAGTGTTATATGAATAAGAGCTATTCATGGCATAGTGGCTTTCAGACGTGTATATAAAACAAAGTCTAGAATGTAAACATCAAATAAGGTCAGGAGGTAATTTTCATTTTAGGAATTTTCTGTATAATTACTGTAGGTAGTAGAAAACGGACAATGAAAATAAAATAAACTATTCTTTTTATAAGACAGTGAGTGAAACAGTGTTAATTGTTGGTCTCCTGGCGTTTCGAAACATGTCATAAAAGGAAAATTCCTGCATGCTTAGCTTTGAAATAGTTATAATTTGTTTGGGGAATATAGATCAGCCTGACAAACTAAGTATTCGCCACGGCAATTTTTGCACCTAAAAATATCTACTCAGCACGACAAATTAGGTAATCGTAACGTCAAAGGCGTCACAACAATTTTATTTTCTATTCAACGGTTTGCATCCGAAATAATCTTGATAATTGGAGCAAATAAATCCAATATTATATATTTTTCGATCTCTAATTTGACGATTGACTTGATATCTTAGAATTGAAAATCAGGTATTTGAATTTAATATTGTCGACAGAAGAAGCAAATCCTCCAGATTTCAATATTATGAAAAAAAAAATCTCGAACAATTAAATTTTCAACTCAAGATATCAAAATATATTTGTTCCTCAAATTGAGTAATGTTACACCTTGAAATTAATGCACTTACTATGAATATAAGAGTTAAATTTTAAATATCAAATGGAGGAGTTGTTTTATAACTATTTAACCAACAAGTATATTAAAAGAAGTGATTAACGATCGAGACTGTTTAACGCACGAGCGATTAGCGAGTGCGTTGTTTGTCGAGACCTTTAATCGCCTTTTATTATTCGAGTGGGTAACAACATTTTTTGTTATGCAAGCTATGAAAGGCAAGTTGCCTTTCATATCTTGCACATGTGACATTTGTTTGGAGATGTCGGCGAAAATTATAATTATAATGTATTGTGAGTGTGCCGTGTTTTTTAATTGTTTAGTTTGTACGATTTGACTTATTGACTATTTGGGCTGATGATGGCATGTTAATTACTGCCGAAACCGGTACCCATTAAAATATTTGAACACAAAGGATATCGAGGCTTTTATTTTCACCGTTTTTCATATTATATTCTTTACCTTTGTCAATGGATCTCTTCAAATAACAATTTGTTGTTAGAGCACACAAAGCTCTTTATAAAGAATTATTGTTATTCATGCCATTAGTATCTAGCACACCTACGTATAGTCACGGTATCTTATTTTATGGAATTTTTATTTTTTAGTTAATATGTTTATTTATGTTTTGGGTTAATATTATGGTGACATGCAGGCGGTATATAAATTTTAAATAAATTAAATCTACAGCCACAACCTGGATTTGAACCAGGACCTTTTGGGTTTTGGACTCCGTAAAAACCAAGGTCGGTGTTACAAGCCACTTTTTAAACTTCTGAAGGACATACCCCGAAAATGTTCAAGTTTTAATTGCACGCTATTGGTCTTTTTATTATTAAATATGTCTCTCAAAGCTCATTCAAAAATTTGGGACGCGGAATGGCTCACCCAGCTTTATACCCATACGTTATACGTGCTTTTGATGTATTTCTAGACGCATAACTTGAAAATTCGTTTTTAAACGATGTATAGACATTTTAAGTATTAAGAATTAAAAGATCTAGAGGTTTCCTGAAAACATCCATTATAGTCCGATCAAGAAGAAGGTCCAATTCGGTAATCTTTGACAGTGAATAACTAGCAACCCAGACACGATATCGATGGGGACTTTTCATACAATATTTCTCAAGCCCAATTAGAGGCCTTTTCTGATGTGCATAGCTTTATTTGTTTACTTTCACTGGGCTAAGACGCGATAGTCTAAGTCTCAAAACCCGACGAACAGGCTGCCGAGAAAGTTTTATATGTCTCCAAACTGGCTCCTGAGTTCGAAGGATCTTTTAAAATCGTATGAATATTAACGCTTTACATTTACTTTCTTACAGCCGCCTGCCAGCCGCAAACCCAGGCATACCGCATGCTGAATCTCCGCCGAAGAAGATACAGCCAATTATCAGGATGCCTCTCAAACTCCGATGGACCCCGAACACTCCGACCGACCGGATTTCCCAAGGCAATGGTCTTCTTGCCAAAATTGTCTCTCACGCCGCCCGAAATGTCCGTCACGCCATCAAGCCAACATCGTTTGGTTAAACACGTTGGTGTTGCACGTTGCAGTCACCAGAAACAGAGGCTGCACAATACCGCTGATTCTTGGAGCTGTTAGACGATTCCCAGGCCTAGTAACTAGTGTCCGACCGAACATTCGGCTTCGGCTTCGGCTTCGGCCACCTTCGGCAAAAAATTTAACCTTCGGCAAAACATCGGCTTCGGCCAAAATTATGCCGAAGGTTTAGCCGAAGCCGAAGGTTCGCGCATAGCGCATGCGTAGCAAGAATTGTGAAAAGAAAGTGAAATATTTGATAGTTTGTTTACTTTGGTGCTGGGCGAAAATATGCATGAACGTCTTTTTATGTCCTATCATAATAGATAAAGTACTGCTAACACTATAGTAGAAGCATTAGAAAGAATTAGTAGTAAATAAACTCAACAGGTCTAACGTTAACAACAAAATACATATGAAAAATATAGTTGTGACGCGACAATAATTATAAAATCTTTCTGTATTTTTATTGAAATTTTAAACAACTTTTGTTTGGTGTTTTTTTGTCGACGCATAATCAAAAACCAATACATATATGAAGAAAATCACCGTAAGACGGAAAATGTCTTTTATACTGAATTTGAAGTAATATTTTCACTTTTTTTCGATAATTAATAGCGGAAAAAAAACTACGTCTTTTGCGAGTAGAAAGCAGATGGAAGTTTTTAAATAAGATACTGTGTGTCTCCAGATAGACTTTATTATACATATAATGGCTCTAAATTTCAATTTCTCGAGATAAAATCTTTCTTCAAAAATAGTTCTGGGTGCTCTCAAAAGTCCATAGCCATAGTCAGAAATGCGACAGAAAAAAACGACAAAAATAAGAAATGATTAAATTTGCTCGTGAATAACCTATAACGATAATTGCTTTACATTTAAATTTAAAATGTCTCAAATCTCAGATATCGGTCCAGTTTATGGCGAATCTGAATCGGCACCTACCTAATTAAAAGTAATAGCGATATAAAATTTTTGAATAAGAAAATTTTTTCATGTGACGTCACATGATTTTTTAAAATGAAGTTAAAAACTAGTAAGGAAATTATCTTCAACCGTGCTGAAGTTAAAATACCCCCACCGTAAAATATTTTAAATAAAGTAAACAGTAAAAAAAGTGATTTTACCCATTCATGAACTTGTCCTTACTTTTTAATAGATAAGCTTGTATAGTAGACCAGGGTCGATAATTTTTTAAACCAAAAAAAAAATAAAAGTAGAATGAAACCCATTGGAGAAGGCAGAGAATATAACAAAAATGAAGGGAAAAATAATTTACGGGCGATCTGAGGTCGGGAAGTGGGAGAGGGTGAGTTTTTAAGGGTAAGAAACGGTTTATCTCGATTTCCGGCAAAACTACAAGTCCTATGGAAAAAAGTTAAATGGCAAAGTTGTAGGTAATGAAAAGATCTACAACTTTTGTATTTACACTTTTTTAACATAACCTCAAAATTTATGTGAAAAATTCAAATAACCAAGTTTTTGGTTTTTTTATTTTTATCTTTTACAAAAAGAATTTTTCTTTCACGAAATTTGGTGAAAACTTGCCTTGTTATGTCCCAAATACACTGTAATTTTTTTGATTTAAAATATTTATTTGTTCATCTTATTTTGACTTATTATCGAAAAAGCAGCCTAATTTTCAATCGAAAATTCTCACGTCAAAATATCTCCTTTTTTAATAAAGTCGGTGGGCTTTTTGTTCGTTGAAATCTCTACTTTCTGATGGTGAAAAAAAAGTATACATTACTATGGTAAATGTTCTCAAAAATGCAAACAAATGAAAAAAAAGTTAAATCCGATTTTTTTTTAATCGTTGTGTATAATTTTGAGCTATTTATTAAAATGTATACTTTAATTACTCGATAAACGTAAGATTCCATGTTACATTGATAAACAGAAAAATTACAAATCCATAAAACACGAAGATTGCAAAAAATATGCGAAAATAGTTGTTCTAAATATAATTAAAGCTAGGATTTAAAGTATACTTTATCTAAAAAATGTGACTGTAGTAATGTATACTTTTTCTTCACCATCAGAAAGTAGAGATTTCAACGAACAAAAAGCCCACCGACTTTATTAAATAAGGAGCTATTTTGACGTGAGAATTTTCGATTGAAAATTAGGCTGCTTTTTCGATAATAAGTCAAAATAAGATGAACAAATAAATGTTTTAAATCAAAAAAATTACAGTGTGTTTGGGGCATAACAAGGCAAGTTTTTACCAAATTTCGTAAAAGAAAAATTGTTTTTGTAAAAGATAAAAATAAAAAACCAAAAACTTGGTTATTTGAATTTTTCACATAAATTTTGAGGTTATGTGAAAAAAGAGTAAATACAAAACTTGTAGATCTTTTCATTACCTACAACTTTGCCATTTAACTTTTTTCCATAGCACTTGTAGTTTTGCCGGAAATCGAGATAAACCGTTTTTTACCCTTAAAAACTCACCCTCTCCCACTTCCCGACCTCAGATCGCCCGTAAATTATTTTTCCTTTCATTTTTATTATATTCTCTTCCTTTTCCAATGGGTTTCATTCTACTTTTATTTTATTCACTTTTTAATATTTTCAAAGGCATCAGCACTCGTCTATAGTTTGTACACCAAATTAGAGATTATGGCAGCTATCGTGTACACAGACAGACGTACATAGCTACATCGATTCAGTTTTTAATGCGCATCAAGTACATATATAAGTCTAGGAATATCATAGACATATAACTGAATATCATCACAGTAAATACGGAACATTTCTAGAACAGTGTACAGAAGTTATTACGTAAGAAATACGGCTTTGGCTTCGGCCGAAGGTATCGGAAAAGCCGAACATCGGCTTCGGCTTCGGCCTAAAAAATCGCCTTCGGTCGGACACTACTAGTAACCCCGCGACAGTGACGATTCCCCGGCCCCAGTGACCTCCGCGACAGTGACGATTCCCCGCCATAATGACGTATTTCCCCAGTGAATTTTCCCGAAAGAATCAAATTAATTTTTCCGATCGTTTATTTTTTCCCGACGTGGGGATGGTGTAACGAAATGCCGCGTTCATTTAATTAAAGCTAGCGAATGACAGTTCCGACCATATTGGCAGTTAAAGCTAACGAATGATATATTGTTTTACATTACCACACCTTCGGAAAAGTGGGTTGTGTTCCGTTGGTACCGTTCAACGAGACTGTTGGCAATTGAGCTAGCGTCTTGTTCAATCGACCTATTTCACTGTAAATACAGTGTGTCTAGGAAAGTTCGCATCATTTTTTACTTACCATTTCTCAGATAATTTTATTCTTTATAAAAGTTAGCGGTTTGTATGAAACCAATACGGCAACAGTCAAATATATAAATTTCGATACCATATACCAAGCGAATCAGAATATATGAGTTTGTGATAAGAGTAAAGTACCTTTACTCTCATTATTATCAATAAACTTTATTTGGAAATGTTGTTTAGATGTAAAAATTATATTCAAATATGAAATCACAGTCACCTATTTTGAAATTTTTCTTTTTGTTTTTTATAATTCGTACTTTTATGAGTAATATTAGTCAATGCCACTGATACTAAAATGTTCGTTTTAATCTATTTTTAGAAATTTGAATACATGTTTTAAATTTTTGATTATTTTGGTATGATAACTAATGTTTATTTGGAACTAGCGCAAAATTACTCATTTTCTTGATGCAAAGTTGTTATTTTACCCTGTACCTAATAATAGATCATACAATAACTAATACATGAGCGCCACTTACTTTTAACTCAATTAATATTAATGACTTTAATATGTTTATGATAGTGGTTATCCATCTACAGAAAACCGATTATCTCGATGTAGCTGACATTTTCAATGAAAAACACCTGGACAACCAAGTTTCTCATTCAACCATTTCTAGGATAATCAGGGAATTTACGCAGACTGGGTTTGTTGAAAATCTCTTTAAGATTTCGGCTTTACAAATTGCTTCTCACACCCAATGCAGTAAATCAACATCACATAACATACAAAAACTGAACAAATTTCACGTTTATAAACCAAAATAACTACTAAACTAAAAGTAAGAGACTATGGTATCTGGTATGACGACTTCCGTTGGACAAATTGCTTCTCACACCCAATGCAGTAAGTCAACCACACATAACATACTCAAACTCAACAAATATCACCTTTAAAAAACATACAAAGTTTATATGTACACTAAAGGAAAGACACTATGGCATCAGTACCATACCTATGACATTAGACCTGATGCCATAGGTATGACTTCGCCATCTGGTTTGAGGGGGAAATGGAAGAGGACAGATTTTTTTTGTTAATATTCTATGGATAGACGAGGCAACATTTACGTCAAATAGCACTGTTTTATCACAAAATAGTGGACAAAAGAAAACCCGAATTTTACGGTAAAATGCCGATATTAGTACCATTTTAAGAGGAATGTACTTTGCGGTATTTGAACAATCAAATATTTGGGACATTTTTTGTCAAAATTTAAATGTAGATTAATATCGTCAGTTCCTGAACAGCGTGTTAACACCTATTTTTAAACACCGTCAAGAACTTAAACCAGAAATTAGGTTAAAAATTAATACATTTTACTTATAAACAACTTCTTCAAGTAAAGTTTATCGATAATAATGAAGTTATACCAGATACCATAGTCTCTTGCCTGTAGTTTAGTAGTTATTTTGGTTTATAACGGTGATAGTTGTTTAGTTTTTTGTATCTTATGTGCTGTTGATTTACTGCGTTGGGTGTGAGAAGCAGTTTGTCAAACCGAAGTCGTTTCCCGCTTGCAACACTGGTAAACATGCTTCCTTGTTTTCGCCATTGACTAATATTTGTCATAAAAGTAAGAATAAACAAAAACAAAAAAAGATAGGGGGCTGTGACTTCATATTTAAATATAATTTTTAGTTCTAAACAACATTTCCAAATAAAGTTTATCGATAATAAAGTAAATAAGGGTACTTTACTCTTATCACAAATTCATATATTCTGAATCGCTTGGTATATGGTACCGAAATTTACATATTTGACTGTTGTTGTATTGGTTTCATACCAGCCGCCAACTTTTATAAAGAATACAATTTTCTGAGAAATGTATAATACAAAATTTTTCCATATGGACTTTCCTGGACTGTAAATTTCCTATATGTAATTGTTTTATTTATGTTCATTTTTCCGTATAAAAGAATAAATTTATTCTGGTTTAAAGATTGCTCCAGTTATTATTATTATTTTACTACGAACCTTCTTCGACATGAAAGCTACCTGATCTAGGGATAGCTTTTGATTCAATAGGTATTGTTGTGACGTTGTCTCATGGCGTGGTAAGATGTCCATTACAGCGCATATTTTGAATTGGCAAGCTTGCTTTTAGAGCTAGTAGCGATATATTGAGTGTGTTCTAATGTAAATAATAAAACTCTTTTGTCTATATTTTTTTTTCCAATTTCTACAACTTTCCTTTTGTTTATTAGTTTACCGTTATCATAAAACTTTAGAAACTCTAGAAATTTGACTAAAAAACGGCAATATTTGAGGATTCCATTTCCTACCGCCTGATTTGGGACGCCATTTTACAAGATGACAGTGCGAGCGCCAGTCTGTCGAGGTTGCAAATCTACTATCGGTTGCAAACCACCAGAAAACCACCTACATAGGAACTATCTTATCTGTACTGTTGTCGTTGTAGTCTAGTAATTCGTCATCAACATCATCTTCATGCAACTTGAGGATAGTTGTTTCTACAATTGAATTGAATTGATCTTTATCAATGTATTGGATTTGATTTGCAAAACCAAAAATGTGGTGCAAAAGTGCAACGCAATTTTGCCATATCACTTTTGAAACAGTGCTTTGTTACATAAATTCAACATATCATTAATTTAAAATGTACTGTAGCTTTTGCAACTCTTCTTGTACGTATGCCCAGATTAATTCAATTGAAATAGGCTACAGGTAACCACAATTGTTTTACTTCACTGTTTCTCTTGATGGTGATTTTTTGGGTACAACAGCTGTGCTTTAGTTATTTGAGAAAGAAATGTCATACATTGATAATTAATTGTTCTACTTCCTACTTCCTTGGAATAATACTTCAAGCATTCTTGCTCAATACTTGCAAAATCATATTATTAGGGCATGAGAAAAAATATTCGGTGTTGTTATTTTATTTGTTTATGCTACCTGATAATTGCTGCTGTCGATTCAAAAGGCGTTAAAAACAAACAGAAACATGCTTATAGCTCTTCGCTGTACACTTGCAATCTATTATTTTATTAAACAAAGAGTCCACCATTCCTAACCTTCAACTTCAATGCCGGTTACATCAATAAATGTGTACGATGTTTGTTTTAATAATTATTATAGAATTATTCTAAGTACGGGCTTCTGATACATGCTATGACTCGGCGACTCGACTCGACGACTACGTTAAACGACGTGACGTACTTGCGTGCTGTACCAAAATTATATCGTTTATTTATGTCGCCTTATGAAATTAATGCGCGTCACGTGACGCGCATGAAGTGTGACAGGTGGGCAAAGGTGAGAACGGACTGGTTCCCAATCGAACGCGGAAGAAGTATAAGAAGACAAGAGAAGGAGATGGAGAGACGAGTTGTAGTCGTTTGCCGGGAAAACCTGGCATAGGATGGCACTGGATAGACAAACCTAGAAAGAAGAGGGGGAGGCCTTTGCCCACCAGTGGGATTCATAGGTTTAAAGTGAAGTAAAGTATAAAATTAATGAACATCTGATATATGTTTCTATTTCAATAGTCTAATTAAACAAAATTTTGCGATTGTTTTTGTACCTGACTCGTTATCGTGCTAATACTCGTTGCCGAGATATCGGCGTCCATGAAAATCTTGTTTATAGCTTTTATTGCAAAGAAAATTAGTAAAATACAAAAGCCAATATGTAGACAAGAGCTTGACTTATACTTGGCGTAAATTTGAATTTTTTTGGGCAAGCGGCATATAAGAAAAAAATTTGGAAAGACGGGCGTTTATTAATAAGTGCTAAAATCGTGTACACTTTTACACTTCTCTCGCGCTTCTGTGCAAACCTAGGGGCAGAAAATTTTGATAGTCAATCATGTTATGTAGAAATTATTCAGTAGTAGGATAACACAAATTATTTAAATTTTTTTTGTTCAGTCGTTGCAGAGTTACAAACCTCCAAACACAGGGCTCAATACTTTTGCAACCGATAGGTATGTAACACGAATTTACGAATTTGTTCAAAAAACACAACATACCGATGCCTTGAAAAAGTACGGAACTGAGAGGAAGTTGAATAAATCGATCTTCCCCAATTTTAATCCGGTCAAAAATTTGCAATCCGTACATTCTTATACCCACCGCCCCCGATGCCGTAAGACAGATATTCCTGCTCGCATTCCATGCATTTTTTATGTCAAGGCTAAGGCTAGGGGCAAGGCGAGGCAAGCAAATAGTATAATGGGGTTTAGGCGTAGGGGAAGTCGCATTATTGACTAAAGATCAAGTGCCGGGTAAAATATTTACCGTCAGAGGATCGGGCTACGAAGTCGTAGACGGCCTTGAACCCCTCGTGCTCGACCGTGTCGTCCGATTTGAAATGGAGCCACAGGTGTCTGTCGGAGGAGGTGATCATCGGGGGGAACTGGAAGCCGCAGTACGGACCGCCGATCGGCTTGTTGAAGCCGTGGGCGCCGTCGTGGACCTCCAGCAGGTCGTTCTTGCAGTGATCCCCCTCCAGCTTGAACTGCTCCCTGAAATCCAGATGGATGATGTGGCCAGGTGGAGCTGAAACCAAGTTTCGAATTAGTGGCGCCTCCGGCAATTACATTTGTACGAACAAATTGCTACGATACATTTCTTGGATATTGTAAATCTTACTCTATTACTCATAATCTTAATGTTTGAAAGACTTTAGTAAACATAATAGATTTGCCTAGATTTGCCATTATAAATATGATTCGCGTATTGCACAAATAATCTGCCATATTTAAGATACATACAGTGTGTCCAGGAAAGTTCGCTATCCATTTCTCAAAAAAATATATTCTTTATAAAAGTTGGCGGCTTGTATGAAACTAATTCAGCAACAGTAAATTTCGATACCATATACCAAGCGATTCAGAATATATGAATTTGTGATAAGAGTAAAGTACCTTTATTTTCATTATTATCGATAAACTTTATTTGGAAATATTGTTTAGAAGTAAAAATTATATTCAAATACGAAATCACAGCTACTTATCATCCTATCTTGACAGCTACCTATCGATCATATCTTTTTTGTTTTCTTTTTTTAATTCGTACTTTTATGACTAACAGATCAGACAATAACTAATACGTGAGCGTGACTTACTTTGAATTCAATTATTTATCTATCTACAGAAAAGCGATTATCTCGATGTTGCTGATATTTTCAGTGAAAAACACCCGGACAACCAAATTGCCTATTCAACCATTTCTAGGTTAATCAGAGAATTCAAGCAGATTGGGTCAGTTGAAAATCTCTTTAAGAAACACCACAAAAAATATATTGCCGAAAATAAGAAAGCAAGTTTACCAGTGTTTCAAGCTGTAATTCAACATAGAACGACTTCGATTGCACAAATTGCTTTTCACACCCAATGCAGTAAGTCAACAGCACGTAACTTACTAAAACTGAACAAATATCACCTTTAAAAAACATACGAAATTTAGTAAGTACAATAAAGGAAAGACACTATGGCATTAGTACCATACCTATGACATTAGACCTGACGCCATAGGTATGACTTCGCCATCTGATTTCAGCGGGAAATGGAAGAAGTCAGATTTTTGTTAATATTCTATGGATAGACGAGGCAACATTTACGTCAAATAGCATTGTTTTTTCACAAAATAGCAGTTGGTGGACACAAGAAAACCCGAATTATACGGTAAAATGCCGACATTAGCACCATTTTAAGACCAATGTACTGTGCGGTATTTTGAACAATCAAATATCTGGGCCTTTTTTTGTTAAAATTTAAATGAAAATTAATATCTTCTGTTTCTCAACAGCGCGTTAACACGTTTTTTAAGGACTTTCAAGAACTTTTTAAACCAGGAATTAAGATGGAAATTATTAAATTGTACTCCTAAACAACATATTCAAGTAAAGTTCATCGATAATAATGAAGTCATACCAGATACCATAGTTTCTTGCCTTTAGTTTAGTAGTTATTTTGGTTTATAAAGATGATATTTCTTCAGTTTTTGTATCTTATGTGCTGTTGATTTACTGCGTTTGATGTCAGAAGCAATTTGTCAAGCCGAAGTCGTTCTTTGCTCGATTACCGCTTCTAACACTAATAAATATGTTTCCTTATTTTCGGCAACATTTAGCGGTGTTTCTTAAAGAGATTGTTAACAGACCCAGTCTGCTTGAATTTTCTGATTATCCTAGAAATGGTTGAATGGGTAATTTGGTTGCCCGGGTGTCTTTCATTAAAAATATCAGCAACATCGACTAGCCGCTTGCTGTAGATGGATAACTACTATTATAAACATATCCAAAGTCATTAATATTAACTGAACTAAAGGTAAGTTACGATCGTGTATTAATTATTGTATGAACTATTATTATCTACAGGACTTTGCTGGACACACTGTATATGGCTAGGTACAACTAGATGATTTACCAGCAGTTTAGTAAATTGGGACCCGTAAATTCTACGCGATAAACCTATGGACGAAGTAAAATCCGTCAAAATATTAATCATACGTTTATAGTCTTTGAGCTTTTTTGAGGGTAAAACCAAATCAAAGTCGTAAAATATTGATAACAATCGCGAACTTGGGTTTTGCCCATGGTTTTACCAATGAAGTATGTTTACTAGAGAGGACCTTAGTTACTCTTGACGAAAAACCTGTTTCAAAATTGGGTCCATGCGACGGCTGTAGTTTGTTCCATACTGAAAAAATAATTCCCTTCAATTCCCCCCCCCCCCCCTGTAAGGGATTTTCTTATGGTAAAAAAAAACTAATAAATATTTATGTTTTAGGTACCCAATTTTGGTTGTTTTGTTTATTTAGTATTTTTATCTTTTTCAAAGTTAAATAGATTTATTCAATATATCTACATACAAAAATATAAATGAATGTATTACAATAAATGTTTATAAAACAGTTAACTGTAATGTTTTCTCCCTTCATCTTCACCTCGGGATAAGGACGAAATATCCGATCTCG
This sequence comes from Melinopterus prodromus, assembly GCA_964023965.1. Taxonomy (NCBI): domain Eukaryota; kingdom Metazoa; phylum Arthropoda; class Insecta; order Coleoptera; family Scarabaeidae; genus Melinopterus; species Melinopterus prodromus. The sequence goes on along the minus strand of OZ030391.1, from coordinate 26,623,577 downwards.
GGCTAATGGTATCGAGGGTGCCGTTTTCTTGATTGGTCGAGCTGGTTGTTTAAGCTTTGACTTTTCCGTGTAGAATCAGTGACTTTATTTTTAGTTTGAAACTTTCATATTTTAGGTTTTTTGTGTCTGTTTCTAGATTGTTGTATGTATCTAGAGCGTTCCCTTGTATAAAGGGAGCGTAACGATACGTTCTAGATCTTTCTGATCTTATGTGTGGCCTACTTCTTGTTGTGTACTCATGGATTTCGCCGGATTTCTTTAATTTTATTTCAGATTTTATCATGTTCCTATTGATCTTATGTATTAGTAATATTCTGTTAAACATTATTCTCTGTCTTACTGTGAGCTCCTTTGTGGTGTTGTGGACGTCGTGTGTGGGTGTTGTTCGGTCAAGGCAGTATAGGGCTTTCAAAATCTTGTTTTGTTGTCTTTGTAATTTATTGATGTTGTCTTGTTTGGTATCACTCCAGATACTTATCATGTAGTTCATGTTGGATATGTATAGACAGTTGTAGATTGTTTTTTTGATGAATTCTGGTAGTAGATGACTGATTTTATGTAGTGCGGCTATGGTCTTTGCATTTTTGATCTTGATTGTCTCTATGTGTGCTTCCCATTTGAGATTATCTGTTATCGTTAGTCCTAGGTATTTTACCCTTCTAGTTTGTGTAATTTGTGTTTTGTTGAATGTTATATTCAATTCGATGTTCTGTCTTTTTGTTGATAATATCATGTATTCTGTCTTGCGCTCATTGACGGTAAGCAAATTTTCCAGAAACCACCTCTCCATAATTTTTATGTCGTTGTCAATGTCTTGTTGTAATTGTTCTTTAGTTTTTGCGGAGTATAGAATACTGGTATCGTCCGCATACATGTACACCGTTCCTTTTAGTGGGAGCTCAAAGAAATCGTTCGTGTACAGAATATATAAGGTGGGTGGTATTATTCCTCCTTGTGGTATTCCATACTCCGCATATGTCGTTTGGCTGGAAGTTTGGTTTATTTTTGTTGTTTGTGGTCGATTTTGTAAGTATGTCTTTATTATGTTTAGAAAGTGGCCTTCCACACCAATTGTTCTGAGCTTACTTATCAGTATGTCTTTCGATATAGTGTCGAACGCCTTTTTCAAATCGACAAAGATGCATGCAGATATTTCTTGTTTGTCTAGTCTTTGTTTTATATCATTTATTAGATCAATAGCTGCTGATGTTGTTCCTGAATTCTTTTGAAATGCATATTGTTTTGTATGTATTATTTTATTCTTAGCGATGTGATGGTCTAGTCTTCTTTGTATTGCTTTTTCGATGATTTTACTCAAAGTTGACGTTAGCGCTATTGGGCGGTAATTTTCAGGTTTGTTCTTTTCTCCGCTCTTGTGTATTGGTGTAATTACTGTTTGTTTAATATACTCTGGATATACTCCGGTCGCAAAAGCCTTATTGATTAATTTAATTAATGGTGGAATTAATTTATTTTTATTTTCTTTTATTATGTGTGTTGGTATTTCGTCAAATCCTGGTGCCTTGTTGTCTTTCAATGTCTGTACTATTTCTTCGACTTCCCTTTCATTTGTTTGGGTTAATTCTGCTTGTTGGTAGTTTTTGTTAGTTATCGTTGTCTGTATTGCTGACGGTTGGTGTGTATTTATTTGTGCTACGGCAAGATTCCTGCCAATAGTTGCAAAATAATGGTTTATTACATTACATTTGCAATGATTTCAGTTTTATTCAATTCTAAACATCTAAACTACATCAAAACTTATTAATCTAATAAAAACAAATGTGTATATAGTACATGTGCGGCGACTTTAAAAGTTGACTTGCCCATCCTGTATATACTGCGCCCTAGGTTCTGCAATTTATGTATAATTAATTCAAACTTTGTTATTACAAGTTAATCTAACATATAGTTGTTCAAGTAATATTTGCCGACTTACAGTGGTTTTGCCGTAGGATAATAAAACAAAATAGAAATAATAACCCAGAATTCGCCAACGTAAACAAACCTAGCTAGTCAGAAGCTGGGGATTCGACGGTAATTAAAGTTGAGGAGGATGCACCTCGAGGTATCTTAATTTTCGTTCGGAAATGAGGATTTCTTACATTGCTGAGCAAAATTGCTTTAACGGAATCTCAGGAAACAAGTGGTTGTCATTGCACGTCATGAAAATTGACGCGTACATGTTCACTAGACTTACTACTAGGGTGGATCGAAAAATTGTATTTTTTTCGAAATTCAAAATTTCTATTGATAAAACGTTGTCCCTATGCCCCTACATATACTACAAAAAAAATTGGTGCAATTGAAAACTATTTAGGTCTCCTGCAGAATTTTCTTTAAGAATTAGATTTTTTTTTCAATGAAAGATTAAGTGATTTTTCATTTTCAAATACAAAAAGTTTAACAATAAGGTGTTTACCGTAAACAATACAATTCGATGCAATTTTTAGAAAAGTTATCATTTTCGTATAATTAAAAAATGTGCGTAAATGTTGATAAAAGTTTATTTGTCATTAATATTATTTTCTTATGTGCGGACATGTTGGCTTTGAAAAAGAAAACCACCTTAACATTTCATTTAAAAAAATTCAAATTTTTAAGGAAAATCATAAACTTTAGGCCTCCTACTGTAGACCTAAATATTATTAAATTAGGCCATTTTTTTGTGGTGGATGAGGGTCAACAGAGACAACTTTTTAAACGTTTTTCCGATACACCCTACTAACTAAGTAGTGACTAAATGACAGTAGGATTAGAAGTTATATGTAAAGGACACGATAATTTCTAACTTGAATCCAATATGACCAATGGCGAATTTATAGCGACAAAATTAGTTGACGGGCCACCAAACCAGTTGTTCCCAATAAATCATATTTCGTGTCGTTTAGACCTAAATTTATTTATACATAAAATATTTCGCTTAACATGTTGGCCATTGTATTTAAACCAATGCATAGTGCAAAAGTTGTCTCGGGTTATTCATGGATATCATCTATTGTTATGGAGCCGTTTCTTGCAAGAAAGGAAGTTACACTTAGAACAAAAGTGGAAGTATAGAAGACCATGTTTGCACCGACACTACATTACGTCTTCGGCACTGCCGAACTGTTTATACCGCTCAGAGAGATACAAAATCATACGAGACAAACTGGAATGCAAAATTTTTTTTCTGTTCCGAACAGATCACAACTATGGCATGGTATGGAGACACGGAGATGGAGAAAATAATGGAAACACTACATCTACTCATTGTAATAAGGAATAACCTGGACATAATAAAAACAGTAAAGGAGAAGAGTATTAAACAAGTGAGTATCTTATCGTGTTATACGCAAACGGCGGAATTGTTAAACTGTATGTATTTGCAGCCTCCACTGGCTGTACAAAATGCTGGATGAGCCATAATGTTGTTAATCATCCAATTAATGTGAAAGATATCCGTTGTCCGTTGTACATAAAAACTCAACGGATACGTACAAATTCTAAGATATTTTGATCTTATCTCTTAAAGTGAGGTTTTGCCTCCGTTGCCTCAGTACAGTAAGTACATGCTTGATTATACTTTTGCTATAGTTTTTTAAATATAATGTTCATTAAATGGACTAACACCCTGTAGACATTATCCATTAGAATATAGTCACAGTGTATCAATTTCAAAAATTACTCATTGTAATTTCGGGTTGTGTTGGGGAGAAAAGTCTAAAATCCACATTAGTACAGTTTAGACAAAATGTTGTAAAGACTTGAAAAATATACAGTCCATCCGATCCATTTACCAGCCGTTCGTTTACATTTAAAAAACATGATATTGCCCCTGATTTTTCCCCGACACACACTAGCGTCATCTACAACAGTGGTGTCAAACTCAATTGTGTGCGCGGGCCACAAAATTCTGATCTGAACTTCGGCGGGCCGCATACAAAAAATACTCAAAAAAGTGATTGGAAAATAAACTGGAAAAACAGTTTGTTGTCTCGTATTATTTTTTCATTTTAATTGATCTTATACCAGGTTGCTAATACCGTGTTAGATCAACTTCATCAGTATGTTAATTTTTGATATGTTTGATGACTCACATCAATATTTTGCATTTATCTATGCGTGCGCATGCGAGCACAAGTTCGGAGTTTACAAAATAAATAAAAATTCAATAAGGATTTTTTATCAAACATTTTTCATTTGAAATTTATAATTACCCAAGAAAAGTACCATGAACATTAAAAAATAATGTTATTTTTTACAATTTAACGAAAATCATAGAAAATAACATCAACTAAAGAAGAGAATGTCTAGAGAAAATCAACTTTGAAATCGTGCATTTTATTATTACCTACTGTTCTTGTTGTATGGCTTTTAAAAACAAAGATAATGAAGTGAATCGAAAATCAACATGTTCATAAAATATTCCGGTGTCATTCCAGTTATTGCCAGTTTGTTATAGCTGGAACTCCACATAGTACTTCAAAGTTCACGCAAAAATTATAACATAATTCTAAGACCCTGTCTATACTCAAAACTGAAAGTTGAAATAAAAGTTCTTCATCTGTACATCTTCTGAAGATTTAGGCTACCAGTAAGTGAAAGAATCATCAAAATGGTTCAGAATGATGAACATTAAAAATTAATGATAAATTCATGTTGTTTCTGGGCTATTACTAGTAATTTTTTAGTAAAAGATTGAAATGGTGTTATACTCTTCATGGGTGCAGTTGCATAACAAGTCGTAAAATGTCTTTAGTTTCATATTTGAGAGTAAAATTTCACGTCGATGAACAACACAAGTGGACGCGTGGGCTGAACTTTTCGGTGGATGACATGATAGGGAACTTTAAACACAAGGTTCATATTTAGCGCATAGAATGTTCCGAAAACACCCTGTGACATGCATAATATATGTGAAAATTGCACTTGAATGATATATTTACGAAAATTCCACCTTTAAATTATTTACCTTTTATTTATAGTAAGCCCAATAATGTAGGAATATCCAAATAAAAATGGTTACTGCTCTGCTACTTAATAAATAACAGCTAGTGTCCCTGCTCCGAAGGAGAAAGGTATTGTCGGGCAATTCCGTTTCCGAAGCTCATTGCAAACTTAGTAATTAAAAATGTTACAAATCAGTTTAGTATATTTTTTAAACTTTTATTGTATTGTAATACAATTTTACCGAGGGCTCGCGGGCCGCACAGTAGGGTATTGTGGGCCGCTGACATCACTGATCTACAACAACCCTAACAAGACGTTCTGTGAGTTTCTTCGTACAACAAAAGTTTGGAATATTTTTTGTGGGAGTATTTTTTTAGATAAAGTCACAGGTTAAGATGTAATGGCATACCTTGTATACTGGGCGCAAGAATTTGAATGTATACGTACATACATACATACGTATACAGGGTTAGCCAAAATTACCGGAACATCTAAATAATTCTCCAACAGTAATAAATTTCAAAAAATATGTTTAAACAAAACTTTTATTTTATATATTTAATATACAGGCTGCTTATTTTATTATAGATATTTGGTAATCTTTCCTTTTTTAGATAGAACACATTATTACAAATTTTAATTCTAAAATTAATTCTAAGATATTTTTATAGGAATAATTGTTTTATAAAATGTATTATTTTTTATAAGCAATTAACCAAAATTACTCAAAATTACCGGAACACCTAAATAATTCTCCAATTGCAAAAAAATATTCTAATAATCTTTTGGGTTTAAACAACCTCTCGTTCAAAATATTTTTATTATACAGGCTGTTTATTTTATTATGTTTAATGCTAAGGATAATTCTAAGAATTTTATGAATGAATTATTTTTTATCAAATGTACTTATAAGCAATTAATCAAAACTTGCTTTATACGGTAATTCGGTACAAACAAGTTAAAACAATTAAAATATCTAATAAAATTCAATTGTTTCGCGCAGAGATTTATATACGCGGCACCAAAGAAACGTTTGTAAAAAATGTTTGTTGGGTAGAGCTATTAATTCGGTTTATCCGACATTTAAAATACAAAATGCACTAAAAGGAAATTCGTGCGTGTTGTATGTAAACCCAACGGGCTCGACAGCATATTTATGGCGAAAATTATCACGGGGCAGAATATTTTTTACGGCGACTGGCCGGCGCATTCGTCGTGAAATTTATTGATATTGGGTTGTCCGCCCGGATGGGCCGAAAGCTGCCCGCGACCAGTCTATTTCGTCGCGACCTACCACCCCTAAAAGATATAAAAAACAGCGTCAGCGGGTTCATATAACTTGACCCGATACGCGAATAAATCACACGTCGTGTTGACAGGTGTTGACGTTTCATGGTGCATACAGAGGGCAGCACTGATGCCTGATGGATACTGCAGAGAGCCGATGAAGCGATATGACCTCCCCGGTGTATAACACGATTACAAAACAAATTTTTGGTGCGTCCGAGGTCTCCAAAAATTTATAATCTGCAGTGGTAATCAATCAAAACGTTTGACTAACGGCGACGGAACGGCCCAAGTTTTTTTTATTTCCGCTTCCCTAAATCCGTTTAATACACGTCGTTTTGCAGGCATTTATTTTTATTACGCGGGAGGGTAGTATTCGAATAAAAATTGGGCTAATGCTCATGATAAATTACTGGAAATGAATACGCTAATAGCTTAAGCATGTATACAGAAAAATATGTATTTTTTATACTGTAGTATTTTAGAGTATGGCACCAATGTTTCCAAAATAAACGATTCTGTTCAAACTGTACAAAATTTACATGTTTGATATCTTATCATAATGAACATTGTTTATTATACAAGACAGAGAGATGCATGATATATTATGTTGTATATTTTGGTAGAAAATGTCATTTTCGCGTCTCTATGGAGACACGAAAGACGCTATTTGCTGGCCAAGCGTGTAATGAACACTTTTCACGGCTAGGCACGAAAATAACTGTACATCATCTACCCACCAGCAAGCGAAAACACAGTTTTCGATTCAGTTTGACGTTTGCGATTAAAACGTCAACGTTGTTTATTTGTCAATATGTCAGTGATTAGTCTTTAGAAACGGCCAAATTTTTTACGATATTGTTGTTTAGGATAAAATAGAATATTATTATAAGTTTTATAAGACGTCAAATTGGTGCACGAGTTGTTTTGAAAGTTGTGAAATGAAACGTGTGCGACAATACGGTTTATAAAACGAGTGTAATATACTATTTTTTCAACTTTGAGTCAATAATTTTGTGGTTACCATATTGCGCTAAATTAAAATCTAGGGTATTTTGCGGGTACCACGTGGCAGTACTGTACTAACTGTCAACTTCGTAAGGTTGCGATAAAATCATGACAAAATCTAATTATGAATAATTTTACTCTACTTTAGTCTATAAGTTTTAATAAATAATCCACGAGGTCGCAACTATGATCAGAATGGAACTTGAGGCAACAATTTTAACCCTACTATCATAAATACATGAAACATAACCTAAAAAGTCTTTTTTTAAATAGTGGTTTCATAATTATAATAATCAGAATAGACGTTTTTGGCGATAACTGATTTGTTACTTCAAATAATAAGAACTTACTAAAAGATTGTTATACGTATAACGGTTAACGTTTAATAGCAGTTTCTATCTAGTACCACTTAGCTTATACAGCTAACACACAGCTTATACAACTTTACACGCACATATAATTGAAACTAAATTGTAATTTCCATATAATAATTCATTAGAATAAGTTATTCTTAGTAAAATTACAAGTGATGGAGGTAATACAAGTACGTTGCACACAACCAGAACTAAGACGAAGTCAAAAGCGACGGACAAAAACGAGTACGGTATTGAACCGAGCAGAGTTCGGTCCAAAATGTTACCGAAAACTTATACGTTACATAAACTAAGAAATCCTCAACACTTTAAATATACTATAGCTTTCGACGAGTATGGTTATATTCAGTAAACCATTTATTGGGCATATACAATCTCGCAGCAGTAATTAAAATCGTTCATATCTACGATGTAGGTTTGATCTTCGCATAATACATTATTAAAATAGATGTGTTCCTTGAATTATATCTAAAAAGGAGATTTGATGTTCAGTTGAAAATAATGATGACGATCACTTACCAGACTCGCAAAACAACCGAAAACGTCATGCTGGCGTATTTTGATGAACACAGCAAAACTAAGAAATCCCCAATCCTTTGGCAATACACAATATACTATCTATTCATGGTTACAGAAACATTTTATCATCACGGCGGAAGAATATAATTCTTCCGCCAGCCATGTACATGTAACCACGTCTTTCATGAGAAAGATTTTTGATGGTTTAGTTGACGGCCATGATTTAAATGTACCTATATCTAAAGTGTCTTCATATCTATGTATACGTCTCCGTTATATTTGTGTTTTGACTTTTATGTTGAACAACGTGGCTAATGACGTTGGTGCAGCAACTTTGACACTTTCATTGATGATGCCCTTGATTGAAAGAGCGAAACCGGTCTGAAATAAATAAATTATAAGTTGCAAAAAAAAAGGTGTTTTAGTTTACTATATTTACGAAAGTTGCTTCAATTATTTATTACCAACACCAATTGTACTAAAACGTGTTTTTTCTTAATCAAAATTACAAAAAATGAGACCACAGCCAACTTTTTATGTCTATTTTTAAAGTCAGTATTTAAAGTCAATGTAACAAAAAAATACAAAAATAAATTATACACTATATTAAAGACAAAGGATGTGGGTAGAATATAAACAACAACTACCTACTTAAAAATTATGTCAAAAAAACTGAAAGATATGTCATGCGATGATAGCAAGATATGTCTAGTGTCAATAATAATACCTTTTCTGTTAAGTCACTTGTCCTAACCACACTTCTGCATTTTTACTTTATCATACGCAGTATGATAAAGCATTGTAATCGTGCCGAAAGAAAAATGAGATTTTAGCGGAGACTTTAGGGTCCCCTGATCATTGTTGACCAATGTACAAAAAATGTCTGTGTGTGTGTGTATGTGTGTACCTGATTTTTGTGGCGACGATTCCGGAGAAACTACTAAAGGTATCGGACGAAGTTCATATTTAGAAGTTTTATGACCAAACTGAGAGCTGAAAAGCTTTTGGTTCAAAAGAGTCCAAAGGAACGTTTGGTTTAAGTATTTTTCACAAATTTTGCAAATGAGCTGCCATTTCTGTAATTTCGTCAAAATAATTAAATAGTAAATTAAAGTAGACGAAATTTTGTATAATTTATGTCTATGACATTTTTCGGTAAAATTAGGCAGAAAACTGACCGATGCGATAAGCGACTTGCGATACGCGATTTCTATAGAAACATATAATAGGCTGTTGTGTATCGCCGATCTATGTATCCATAGAAACATATAGGATGTCGCGTATCGCTAGTTGCTTATCGCATCGGTGAGTTTTCTCCCTTAATAGTTTAGCTGTATGAGCAAATTCTTTTTGATCGAGGTCGTGTCTGCATTAAAACTTAGTTAGCCAGGATTTGACAATTATTTTCATTCTGACAGTAGGTAGTGTGTTTTCTGTCAATTTTTTGACAATTTTTTGTCAATGTTATGAAAATATCTGTTAAATCCTGGCTAACTTGTTTTATTTTAATGCAGACACGATCGATCTCGATCAAATAGAATCTCCTGCAGCTAAACTATTGATTTTATATATTGTATGATAAAGTCATATGTCTGGCCACATCAGATTTTTAGTATACTGTATGAAATTTTGAGAAAAAAAAATCGCATATAATGGTTTTACCGAATGGACGTTCTCGACGAAAACATTTCGTTCACACCTCTCAACGCGTAGCTATCTTTTCGCTTTCTTATGGGCACCATCTTTTATTTTGACATTATTGAAGAATTTTTCTTGCTTTTGACACATATAATAAACCACACTTATATTCTGTAGATATTTAACAATTTTTTCAATTTTTGTTGTTGCAAAGTGTTTTGGAGCTAAAATCAACATCTTATCTCATTCGTCTATTAGTTTTTCACGTAAAAATTACGATTTTCAAATAGAGTATCGGAAAAAAATACTTCAATTTATTTAGATGGTTCAGCGTGCCATTGGACATGCACTTCATTTTCAAATAAGAGTTGCGTATGAAAAAAAAAATATTGGGTTTCAAGTGATATGTTATATGCAATTCCACTATTTTTTAGTAGAAATAATACAAAAACTATTTTTTTGTAGTTTTAAAATTTCATTCTGTATAACATAACATTAGATTGAAACGTTTTGTTATTGAATATATGGTATGCTTTCAATCTACACAATATAGGCAATTGTTTTTTCAAGGAAATATTTAAATTGAGTAAATATTATTGGAAATACGAGTAAGTACAATTTGTACCGTTTTCTTCTCTACAGTATTTAATAGAAACAAGCGTATAAGCCTCCTTAAGCCAAGTATACGAAATGGAATGCGGTGACATTGCACACTAGTTACAAAATATACATATACGAAATTGTGTAAAATTGGCAAATCGCCCGCACATAAATTGCCGATAAATTAAATCCAGTAATCGAACGGAACCTGCGCGCACCGAAGTGCATTAGCCCGCGCTACAAATTGCACTTTGCGTCGAATAAATACGGGTTTAAAATCTGCACACTGCCGTTATTAATTTCACACACCCAAAATCTTGTTCATAATTTAAGTCTAACCCACTTATCCAACATCTTATTATTTACCGTGCTGCTGCATTAGTGCTACATTCCCTAATATCATTGCTTGCATACTTATGAGGGAGTATTTCCGACATCAGCTATAAACCTGGTGCATATTAATCACGATAGTGTCAAATTCCGCTCGAAGCAACTGGTTACGAACCCGCCGGTGTATTTCGTCGCTAATAACCTCTTAGCATAAGCGAATTTACCTTACACAAGACTTTCGAATCCTCGGAGGTGACGACACGCCTGCTTTTGCCTGATGAATTCATTACCCACCCTCTTGTCGATGCTAATGATGCGACATTACTCTCTATTCAGGCTAACGATTAAGCTCAATCACGGAACCATGAATGAGTTATTATACTAAGATATGGTCGGCGTTGTTACTGAGTTGCTGAAATGACGCATCTCTGTCATGTTCTAAAGTATACATTCAGTAGAACTTATTTCAATAAAACTATAATTGAAATTTAATTAAATCGATTTGTCTTATAAAATTAAGTCATGTAATATCGTTAATAGCTATAACCGCGGAGAAGCTAGCCATAACTTTTTTTTCGAATTTTGTTATGATACATATATCAAATGATATGATAAAAAATTCATCAAACAGTGTTGCCGGCAATTTGATTTATATCGTTACGCGTCACCTATTAAGAGCACTTGTAATCTCAATAAAGAATTGCCTATAACCGTTTGCAACAATCCCATGGAAAAACAAGTGATACAAATTCAGAAAACGCATAAAATTATGCATCCAATAATGGTAATGGGAAGGTGCTACCCCTAATATCACTTACCCCCATACGAGTATAATACAAGAAAATGACTAAGAAGTGCTTTTAACGAACATAACGCACGCTAAAATTGTTGCATAACTTTCCTAAGTTCGTCAAATTATAGGCAATAAAATGTACTATTTACCCTTGAACGCTCGGAGTTTTGCTCGACGGCGAACAACCCTTAAATGACGATCATGTCCGTACGCAACCGTCCCCGCCGGCAATCATATGTCGGTTGGTTGTTGTAGGATAATATTTATAACTTTTCCAAATATTGTTGCATAACTTTCTATAATATATCAAGTTGTTAGATAATTAAAAGGGCTTTTCCGCGGTATAGCTATAACAGTTTATGTTACTTTTGTAGATTTGACCAGGAACGAAGAACCCGTCCATATGATAAAGGAAATTTAGTTTCAGATTTTGACGGAATCATGTAGCCAATAGAAAGAGCTATCTGTTACCGTCATAATCTCAAAATTAAAATTGATTGTACTGGGGCGATTCCATTCGAGCTCACATATATTAAAACCTAATAAACCGACCATTTAAGTGTATTAAAGTGAAAAATAATTGATTGATAATAACATAAATATCAAGTAAAAAAGAACACCTGGCTAACTTAACAACATACTAATTCTATTCAAGCACATGATAGTTTACATCATTTAATTATAGTTGAAAAGATTTTTAAAGAATCTGTTATTTGGACTCTGTTATTTTTACTAAATTATATATTATTAACAAAATATCATTTGCTTTTGTCAATAATACATAATTGCTTTGTAACAAACAAATTGGTACAACTTAAACAAAATAAATTTGCATATTACTGAATATTATGCTACGTCTACACTAATTTATTTTACTTCCGATAAAATCAGATACGACCTTGATGTTTTTTAACACATCAAGGCCGCCACTGACGGTACTGCGCCGCAGTACGATTTTGTTGGATGCAACGAAATTGGAATGAATCGGTCGAAATTTGACCGTGTGTGGGCCCGACCGATCAAGTTGAGTCTGCTTGACGTGTAGTTAAAAATTTTTAACTTTGCAGTACGAGTAGTACGACGCGGTCGCTCGGTTGCCCATATTGGACCGTGTGTGTATATCTGCGACTAAATTGTACAGCGGCGCAGTATCAGTTGATACTAGTAAAATACATGGGTCAGGGATTTGTTGTGTTCAAGGTTGCCAATTTAGTAGAATTTCTACTAAATCTGGTAGAATGAAAGAAATATTTATCGGTGACCAAATTTTGAGTTTAGTAGATAGTGGAAAATCTGGTAGATTGACATATTTTTTTAGTAGTTGTCTATTCTGTACTTATATTACTTTAAGTTATACTTAACTTATACTAATACTAATATAAGAACAGAAATCCTTACTCCTTAACAAATGTGGCCAGTATTGCTAAATCAGTAGATTTTTATTAGATATGGTGTATCGATTAGAGATGTTTAGTGAAAATCTAGTGTCATAAGTCATAACTCAATAGTGTTCTGTTCTATACAATCTTTAATATTTATATAACAAATATATATTTTATACTACGTGTATATACATTATACCGCATTGTAGGATAGGCATAGGTGATTATAATAATGGTAGATTTAGTAGAATTTCTGTAGAGCTAGTTGAGAAAACTAGACTTTAGTCGCTTACAGATAGTCGTGCCGATTGTACCGCCTAAACACCTAAATAATTCTCCAACCATAATAAAATTACAAAAAAAATCAAACCTTCTAAGTTCTTTGGGTTTAAACAATCTCTCATTTACATATACTTTTTAATATATAGGATGCTCATTTTAATTTTTATATATTTTTTATTTAAAGATTAATTTCCAAGATTTTGTTGTAGGAGTTTCGATTAATTGATTATAACTCAAAAATGATGCGTTTAAAAAAATTATTCCGACAAAAAATATTCTTAGAATTAATCTTAAAATAAGAAAAAGAAAACATACACGGTATTCTATTGGAAAAACAAAATTTTACAATTTTAACAAAAGTTTCTATAATAAAATGAACACCCTACATGGTAAAACTTTATTTGGACGATTAACTTGATTAACGCAAAAAAACATTTGTTTAAACAAAATTTTTAAATTTTTTTCATCTTCAACACGCTGGCTGTAGCTTTAGCTAACAATAAATCTTACGCTGTCTTCATCTTTACTACACGCCGTCATGGCAGAGACTGCCGGGTTGGATCGTGTGTGGCCTCTCAACGTATACTGCGAAGTTGTACAACGCCGCAGTACGATTTTGTCGTACTGCGGCGCAGTACCGTCTGTGGCGGGCTTTAGTGTAGTACGTACACTACAGTCGCTTCTAATGGCTCTGTTCGCCTTAACAAAATTACCGTTTGAAAACCGTTGGTTACTATGGATCAGATGTATCAGTGCGACAAGGGTTGGGAAATAATACCGAGAGGTTGTCCATCATAACCAACGGGTTCCAAACGGTACATTTTGTTACCGCGATCAGACCTAATAAGACTTATAGTTCTAATATTCTAGGATTACACTTGCAACTTACAATAGAAGTCGCAGATTAGTTATATCTAATAACGATTTCATTCAACATTGTAATGATTATAATAACATAGTTCATATTATATATAACTACATTAATTACTATATTAATACCTAATTACCTTACCTAGTTAAATTTCTTAAACCGATTTCCTTTAAATTTAAAAATGAAAATTTCGAATGCCACAAAAAAGCGATTTAGAACCCGGTTTTTAAAAAACCGACAAAAACTATTGTCCTACTGTGTTAGCAAATGAATACAATTTTCGCAAAATTAATAATCTTGTCGTTCGTAAACTTCGTTCAAGTTTACGACAATACAAAACAACGAAGGTTGCTGTAAAACAAAGTTCACGGAATTCGTTTTAGCACTTTCAGGATGGAATCGTGCATTTCGCTAGTAGCTCTACATTATTAATTCTGTTTATAAATTCGCAAACTTAATGCACCAGAAGTATTATTTCGCAGCAGAGCTGCAAACTTTCTAAACGCGTCGAGAAGCGAGAACAACTAACGCGGCGAAGACATCAGACAAAACTTTTCATGAAGCAATCTATCTCACAGTACTGAGAGTCTAATTAATAATGCAACCGATAAGAGCGCTGACGCAAGAAATATGACTTCTTGGATACTTATTATGCATTATTTCTATTATACTACTAGGTGAAGTAAAGAAAGTCAACATGGTCCGGTCAAATTCCGGGGGTTATAAAAGTTGCGAAATTATGTCAATAAATAATTCTGAAAAAAATACGAGATTCGATGCATTGCATTGGAGCGCCAGTTCGTTAAACTACGTGTAACGTCTTTAGCGAATTTGACGCGAATATTAAAAATATCTGATGTGGCCAGGCACATGACTTTATCATACTATATATAAAATTAATAGTTTAGCTGCATGAGATTCCATTAACCATTAAAACAAATATATTGAAATTATATTAAGTGAACAGCTCGGTAGCTACCGCCACCGCCTTCGCCGTTTCCTTCGCGATCAGGCTCAACGTCATCATTATAGCTGACGTCCCGCTCAGCTACTAGTTGAAGAGGTCCCGCATCCGCATCACCTTCGTGCTCGTCCCCTGGCTAATGCGGTTCCGGCGCTGCAACCTCTTGCGGATAGTTTGATACTATATGGATACTATTGACAGTAAGAATTGTCAAAGCATCAGATTTTGACACTACCTACTGTCATTAGACTGACAATATTTGTCTAATCCTGGATAACTATGTAGTATTATATCAATGCAGATGCGACCGATCTCGATCAAATAGAATTTGCTCTTAAAGCTAAACTATTAATTTTACCAAAAAATATCATAGGCATAAATTATTCAGAATTTCATCTACTCTAAATTTATTACTTAACTATTTTGACGAAATTACAGATATGGCGGCTCATTTGCAAAATCCTTGAAAAAGGCTTAGAGTAACCATCTAGTTCCTTTGGGCCCTTTTGAACCAAAAGCTTTTCAGATCTAAGTTTGGCCATGAAACTTCTAAATATGAAGTTTCGTCCCGATAACTTCAGTAGTTTTCTCCGGAGTCTTCGCCACAAAAATCGGGTGCACACTGCACACATACATATATACACATTACACACACATACACACACACACACACACACACACACACACACACACACACACACACACACACACACACACACACACACACACACACACACACACACACACACACACACACACACACACACACACACACACACACACACACACACACACACACACACACACACACACACACACACACACACACACACACACACACACACACACACACACACACACACACACACACACACACACACACACACACACACACACACACACACACACACACACACACACACACACACACACACACACACACACACACACACACACACACACACACACACACACACACACACACACACACACACACACACACACACACACACACACACACACACACACACACACACACACACACACACACACACACACACACACACACACACACACACACACACACACACACACACACACACACACACACACACAGAATTTTTTTTTGTACCTTGGTCAAAAATGTTCGATTTGAGGACCCACAAAGACCTATTTCCGCTAAACCCTCAATTTTTTTTTTTCGGCACTATTACAATACATTATCATACTGCGTATGATACAGTAAAAATCGTCC
Organism: Melinopterus prodromus; assembly: GCA_964023965.1. Classification (NCBI taxonomy): domain Eukaryota; kingdom Metazoa; phylum Arthropoda; class Insecta; order Coleoptera; family Scarabaeidae; genus Melinopterus; species Melinopterus prodromus. Next base: position 26,607,345 of record OZ030391.1, on the reverse strand, counting down.
TGTATATGCTATAAAATCTCTACTGGCCCTTTTGACAAAAACAAAACAAATTTTATTTTCTATTCATTGTAATACATAAGCAGCAAAAATGCTGCTTACTCACAAATAAAGTAACATAACATTCGTAGCGATCTATTATCGCGAATATGGTATGTTTTCAATCTTCACAATGCACGGTGGTCGATTCTGCGTTGCTTGCTGGACAAAAATGAAACAGCGCATTGGCAATTCAAACTGCACTAGATAGTAAGAGTCAAATATCAGTCATTTAACAAATTTATTGACAAAATTTCAATTCCGCGGGTGTTGCACCATCACAAACTGAACTTTATGCTCAGTAGCAAAAGTGCATTACCATTTGTGAATTCATCTATGTAAGTGTGACAGTTCTTCCGTAATAACTAATAATTTGAGGTATTTTAGCGCTTAGTAAAATTTACTCTCACCATAAAGTTATAAAAAAACTGATGTAACTAGGCACATGACTTTATCATACTATATATAAAATTAATAGTTTAGCTGCATGAGATTCTATTTGATTGAGATCGGTCGTGTCGCCATTACAATAAAACTAGTTTGCCGGGATTTGATAGATATTTTCGTTTTAATGACAGTAGGTATTGTCAAACGCTAATGCAGACACGACCGATCTCGATCAAATAGAATTCGCTCATGCAGCTAAACTATTAACTTTACCAAAAAATGTTATAGGAAGAGAATATATACAATATGTCCACTACTTTAATTTATTAATGAACTATTTTGACAAAATTACAGCAATGGCGGCTGATTTGCAAAATCGTTGAAAATGCTTAAAGTAAACATCCATTTTCAATCTCTCATTTCAGTTGGTTCTCGATATACTTCTAATTATAGCTCGTTTTCACCCTGTATAAAAATTAACAACACTAAAATATTCATCAGCGTCGGCTTAATACACTAATGGCTTAAATTAAAAATAATAAGATTAACAGTAGACCAAAAAAACGCTTTATATTTGCATAGCACCAGATGGATACCATTTGCTTTATTTATTGGGGATGCAAAGATTTATGCTATAGGTAGATTATTATGACATTTGCTAATATAAATTTGCGTATTTTAATCGATGAGAAATTTCCTTATTGAAACATGTTACACAAAAGCCATTTTGGCAAGAATTGGAGTTAGACTATTTTCGTCGTAGGCTAACAATTATTATATTGTTACGGATTTTGGTCCGGGGAAGTCCGGCGTTGTTTGACCTAATTTATTTATTACACAATATATACATTATGCCAATTATTATCTAATTATTAAACATTAATACTATTCACTATGTACTTATTTATAACTGACCATTGAAAGCAAAACTTCAATAAAATTTTTTTTGATGTGTAGGTATTTACAGTAGGAATAGTAGGTGTTTTGCCCTGTGACAATCAGTCTAGTTTTACATCTCAATTGTATTTTTACATTGTCATTGTATATTTACACTGTGATTTTACAAGAATTTGGCCCGAATATTACACCGATTTTAATTTAATTTTAAGTGATATATGGGGCAATGCGTAATAATTAAAAATCAATTGAAACGTAATTTTAAATTAAATATGAGGTAATGCGTAATAATTTCACATATATTTCAGAGTAATATTCAATGAAATATGCCGTCTTTTTTATATGTATAATTTTATTGTGATCTTGAGTAGGTATTAACATTGGTGATCTACAAGGACAATACAATTGTTCTGCACTGTGGCATAGTATTTTAACCTACACCTACATGGTATCTACATAAGTTTCAGTTCACTGTATCACTGTTACTTACCGGGAAATACGACGCGCCCGACTATATACTGCACTCGATGGTATGCGTGCCGGCGTTCGTTTGCAGAACAGCTGATCATACGTACCGCATGCGTCTGGGCGTTATAATATCAACAAACCCACTATTATAATAGTAAAATCACAACATACGTTGTAATTTTACGATTTTACGAGTTATATTTCCATTGTATTTTTACAATAAGATCATTGTAATGAACGTGCAAAATTAACGTGTAAAGCAGCAATATCGCTGTAAAAATCATTGGAATTACGTGCAATATTTATACTTACCACATTTCTATTGTAACTTTCACAATGATTTATGTGTAATTTTACAGCCTTTTACTTTATCATACGCAGTATTTTATGCGATGAGTGTAGTTTTATTTTAGTATGTTGGTATGGATGTGACATCTACAGTGTCATGAGCAAATATAAATCTGTCAGAATTTGAATTAGCTTTTTAAACTTGACGTTTCGTAGAAGTGGTATTAACATAACATTTCCTATACAGAAATAAAACCATTTTTTTATAATTTCTTTTAAATACATAGTTTTCAAGAAGCAACACAAAAAAGTTGATGTAACTCCTGCCGACCACTACATAGCGCGACTCGCTCACATGCGACGGCGACGCTCCGCCTTCGGTGACGCGCCGCATCACCGCTCGTCGCGCTATTCCGTACTTTCGGCACCTGTGACATAAATAACTATTATTCTAATGACAGTAGGTAGTGTCAAAGCCTGATGCTTTGACTATACGTATGTCAATAGTATCAAAATATCTGTCAAATCCTGGCTAACTAGTTTAATTTTAATGCAGACGCGATATGTCTGAATCAATTAGATTCTCATGCAGCTAAGCTATTAATTTTATATATTGTATGATAAAGTTATGTGCCTGGTCACATCAGATTTTTTTCAGTGTACTTGACTTTATTTCCGATGAAATTACTTGTTTCCAACAGTAAATCTTTCAGTCCCATTAACTTTGCCTAACAATTTCCTGTTGACCTATCAGAAACACAACGGCCACATGATACACACATACTCCCGAGTATCGTTAAAATCACTTAGCCATTCTATAACTGAAACCAGCGCTCGCGCTACGTAATTTATTAGGCCATTACGAACTCCTTAAACAGCAATAAAAACTTCGAGGGTACACGGCCGTTGACAAACGCCCCGGGGTAATTGTTTCCGAGATCCGACACGCCAACCGCGCAGGACTCAGCCCCATTACAACCACGGTACGAGCAAATCTGACGAGAAAAATATATTGCGGCCAAAAATCAAGTTGAAGAATACTCAAGTCGCCGCTTCCGATTGCGGACAGTTTGGAGTGTAATTCCCGCTGGAAGGATTGATGGAGCGTACTTTGCAAGAAAACCCTTGGGGCTGGTAGGTTGGATGTACGTCTTTATTGTTTCTAGAGTTTAGGATTGCCGGAAGATTCATGGTGGGAACCGCAAAGGTGTGTTTCTTGATTATGCTATTAAGTGCTAACTCAGTTCTCGTGTGGATTCTTTGACTTTGGGCATGATAAATTTCGCCGAAAGAAAGATAAGTTAGGTAGAATTAATGTTAGTGTTTCGTACAACTACACTCTGCTACACAAAAAAACGGAAAACACAAAATTTTGCCAATATTTGACGTTTAATAAATTTTGTGGATTGAGATATTTTTTCGACATATTGTAAACAAAATTGTCGAGAGTGTCACACGTATTTGCAAATTTCATAAATATATTCGTAGAACTTGTTATACTGGGCGGAACAAGATGATGTTTTGGTGTCAGGTGCCAGATGTACAAGTAAATTATTGCAACTTTAGCTTTAATAAATAAAATAAAAAGGATAAACCAGTTCACTAACGATGTATTTTTATTGTGGGTCTAATTTGTTACATGTTTCGAAAATGACCTTTCGTCTTCAGGCCAGGCTACAAAAAAACAATAATTTCATATTTTTAGGGGTCAACATCAAACAATTACTATAAGATTTGGATATACGATTTGGATGTACAATGTGCGTCATAAATATTCCTCTTTTAGGTTATGCCTAAGTTGTCAAGGATGTTATGTAAGGGTTTTATGTGTGCGTCGCTTCCTCTAAAAATCATAAATATATCATCAACATATCGTCCGTAATATATGATGTGTATATGTGTGTATGATGTGTTGTGTCTCACTATATTGTATTTGTCAGAAAATAGGAGCTTCTCTAATTCATTTACGTAAAAATCTGCAATTAGTCCTGAAGTAGCAGAACCGAACGTCTGTCATAGTAGTATTTATTTTTAAATTGAAAGAAATTTTGTTTTGTAATGACATGAAGCAAATCAATCAACTTGGATACATAAAAACAGTCTAGGTTATCATATTTATGTATATTGTCAATCAAGTAGTTATTAATTATCTTTATAGTTTTGTTGACTGGGGCGTTTGTATACAGGTTTTTAATATCAAAACAGATCAGTTTATATGTTTGATCAATTTGTGTTTGATTTTATTTATCAGATATGTAGAATTAGGGATGGTATATATAGGTTTGAAATTAAAATTGAGTTGCATAATTTTCTGTATACAACGAGGTAGCTTTCCTGTAGGAGTGTTACTGTTAGTGACAATTGGACGGATGCTTGCCTCCACTGGATTTTAAATCCAACTATTCCTAAACTATTTGGTGAAGTGTCGGCGCTTGTCCCCCGCTCTGAATTAAAAAAACTCCTGCTGACATTTTACATGGTTTAGTACCTATATTGGGTAGCAAGAAAATGATTTTTTGGTGAGACTGGGTATTTTTCAAGGCCCGGCAATCACTTTTTTTGCGCGGTACACAGCCTTTTTATCCTATGGATGACTATACCGATTACAATCGTCACCAATGTCAGTTTCATTAGATTGTTTATCTCCAGTTTTCCTCGCAAAAGATAAATTGACCAAGTTTACGGTTTCGTGCTTTAGTCCAAAACGACCACGAATTAAGGCTTTCATTTATTTAGTCGTACTTATTAGGTTCCATTAATTCGCATGTTTTTGCACTGCTGAGTTGTTTAACTCAAATATACTGGGCGTTAAAAATAAGTGTAAAATATAGATAAAGTATACTGATTAGTCAACTTTTGATACCGAACTCATGTCCTGAAATACACCTGATACCGTTTAGGTGTAGGAAAGTTTGATACCGTTTAGGAAAGTATTACATAATAGCTACATATTGCAAAACCAAATAATTTATGAAACTTTGTTTAGCGTCTCTAAAAATAATTAAAGATAACTGGCTAATAATTGGCCAAAATTGGTACCAAAATTACAAACCGGTTCTCGTCATCTCCTTTCAAGGACGTTAAATAAGTCAGACAAATGGTATTTGATGCTATTTTTCCTATGCTATCTGTAAAATTGGTTCCATCTTCCGACTCTCTCCAGCATTCAAACAAAACTTTTTCGGAATGAGTTGATTAAAAAATGTTACTACTATATAGTTTGTATGGTCTGTATACTGATTTCATATACAGCTTATACATATATAAAACAATTATTATTAATTAGTTGACTTAGTATCGTCGCCTTTCAAGTGTCTACGTATAATAGTAATAAGTTTTGTATTTCGTTGTCGATGATCGTTATCCCAGAATATTCAAATTTGTCAACGTTTTCTCTATGTTTAGTTATGTCACTAATTATTATTTCACTAAATTATTTCGGCTAAATTTTAAAATAATATTGTCGTTTTTCTATTGTTTACCAATTTGTTATTAAGACTTTTTATCGGTTGCTCGATAGACACCATTATAGAATTGAATTATCAATTGGGTTCATTTTATGCCTGTAGTTTTGGTATTAATCATTCTCTATTCTCTACAACTGTGTGAATTTTAACTAATATTGCCTTCGCATCGTTTATTTATTCTGTATAAGAATTGTTGGCTCGTGTTCATCGAAAGCAGTAGAGAGACGACAATATTAGTTGGCAACCACTCGAAATATTGAGACACCATGTTTAAAACTGAAAATACAGACTAAATGAACAACATTGAAAAGTCTATAATCGTGTTTATTGAAAGGTGACCATTGTTCACATTAGGCCTTGCTCGATGAACACGGGCTGAAAATTCTTATAGGACATAAACAATACTTACTCCAGCATATTAATAGGTAATACATATTCTACAATATAGGTTAACAATCAGACCAAATCTGAACTTCCAGTATACAAGACAAATGATTCTTAAAAAAATATATAATTACAAAGCAATTCTAGATAACAGTTATTAATTATACATTAATAAACGATAGAAAGGCGGCAAATTTTCTTGCAATTAACTTAATATAAATATGCTATAGGGAATTTGGTATAACAGAAGGCATCATTTGTCAGTGATAACGTCAATGCCAACTCGGACTAAAATTAGAGTAACAACCTATATTTTATACAAGACAGCGCCTGCCTGAAATGCAACCTGAAATGTAGGTGTAATTTGATCCACTAAATCCATTAAATTTGCGTGTTGTCAAAAGCGACAGGCGTTAGCCCTTGTAATTCGGCCAGTAGCGTAGTCGAATAAAATTTGCCTAAGGGAAAGCAATGTCTGTCAACCGTAAACTAAATAATCTTTGATGATTTTTGTAATTGCAATATTTAATGATTCCGATTTAGGAGAGGAAAAATTAAGATAATACTAGGTAAAATTTTATCACTGAGACTTTAGACGTTCCATTGAAATTTTGAAGTCTACACGGATAAGTGCGACAAACTACACATTGACCTACGTACAATGGCATATCTACTAAGAAATTTACAAGCCTTACAAAAAGCGACGATAGCCATATCGCAAGTACAGTCAAATTCAAATCAGAGTGCGCGTGAGTCACTGGTCAGTGATAACGTCGTTTCTAATTTGCCTAAAATTTACTCTAACTGTTTCCATATGATACAAGAGGGTACTTTGAAAGCTACTGAAGGATAAAACTTATAATATAGCACAATTTTCAAGAAAACCGGCGAATTTATAGGTTAAGTTTTAATATTAATTTTAAAATCCGTCACCTCCACCATTTCCTGAAGTTTCAGTTGTAATAACTGAACTTCTTAGATAACATGTTTGTTTACAAAAAATAAGCGAAAAAATCATACTAGGTTCATCAAAATTATAGTACATGTAACATTTTTAAGCAAGATTGAATAAGACAAGAGATAATTAAAAAGTAATTAATAGTACTTCCAGTGTGGAATTTGGCTTATTAGTACATTCACTGCAGTGACATTTATTTGCACTTTTAGTGTTGAATTTCAGGTCTGTATCGTGTTCTGTTTACGAATAATAGGTATTTTCATAAATATTGATTTCCTATTTCACACCCCTTAACGGGAATTTTTTGAAAATGGTAAAGCAAGCATTTCTTTATTTGTAAAGCAAAATATTAATGCCTATTTTCATTACAAAATATACTTTCACATATTTTCCGCCATTTTTCATCCCTCTTAAGGGGATTTGCGGAAGATATATGTGAAATATGGGTTTCACCCACTTCCACCTCCGTGTAGATACGAAAACGGCGAAACAAATGTTTCATTTTACAGTATTATTGTGACTGTCACAGCATTTTTGCTGTATTTTGATACATTCATTTTCTGTAACTTTACATTGAAATTTTCCTCTGTGTATAAAAAAATCTAAAATTTGAAAAATCTGATGTGGCCAGGCACATGACTTTATAATACAATATATAAAATTATAAGTTTGGTTGCATGAGATTCTATTTGATCGAGATCGATAGTGTCTGCATTAAAATAAAACAAGTTAGCCAGGATTTGACAGGTATGTTGATAATATCATATAAATACAAAATGATATAAAGAATGTTGGTAACAGCAGGCTGTTCCAACACTAGCGTTGCGACATATATCTCTATCTCATCCGACGTAGAGCCACTGGACACACTACGCATGCGTCAAGATCGTGGAGTCGATTGGCTGGATTGGATCCATAGGCTGCCACAGTGCTGCCACCAGCTGCCACATGTATAAGGTTATCTATCGGCTGTCACTGGTTTGCGTTAGTGATGCCGAATATTACCGGCTAACGGCCGCGGTAATATCGACCGCGCACTCTAAGCTACAATAGCGCCATCTGTCGACGGTCCTAATAACTACTGGCCACGCACGCGCCCTTTGATCCCGGGCGCATATAAGCCTTGTGCTACCTGCCACGGCACCAAGTAAATTGACTCCGCCTACATCGCGCAGCGGTTGGATGGTAAGCGGGCTGCCTTAAGGGTCGGCAACCGATTAAGCACACAGAAATCAAATAAAATCAATATCTACCAGGCGTTGCGTTGGTTAGTGACAATTCAATTAATATCTCAATTGGCAAGATTGATAATGAATATCTTATTTTAATTACGTACCTCTTTTTATTGATGATTTTTAAGTACTAATAACCGCATAAAATAGATACAATTCAGATAAAATAGAGATTTTAACATCCATGCTCTCCTAAACCGAATGGTATATACAACCATACTAAAATATATTTGCATTAACACGTTTTGTACATTCATCACTTAAATAATGTACTATAATCATGCTTGTTGACACTTCGTGCCATTTCAGCGTGCAAATTATCACTACAAATTGGTTCTGTATTTACAATTTAGATAGGCTCTGTTGTGATCTTTGTTCGTTTTCGTTTCATTACATGAATGCGAAATATTTGAAAATAAACGATGACAATGAACGGTAAAAAATGATGAAAATTGTTGATGCGTAAATACTCATCTCGCGTTGCTACGAATATCGGCGGCTCGTATTAATTCTTACTAGTTTTGGTAAATTTTATAAATTATTTCGTTTTAATTTATAAAAGTTCTATATATACTTACGATTTATAAACTAATGTTATAAAAAAGAAATTAAAATCACATATAAATCAAGTAAAATCAATATCTACCAGGCGTTGCGTTGCGTTGTTTAGAGACAATTCAATTAATATCTCAATTGGCAAGATTGATAATGAACTTCTTATTTTAATTATGTACCTCTATGGACTGCTACAAGATGTCGTTGTATTTCAACTGTCATGCACTGTCGGCGCTGAGAAAACAAACCTTAAAATAATTAGTACACCGTAATAAAACGTGTTCTACTAAGCAGTGCAGTATCAATAGATGGTCAATAGTGGCTAATATTGAGTTGTCTGTTGAGTTCGCGACAATGAACACATTTTCGATAACAGTAGATCTGCTTCCAAAGCTATTTACCAATGAAATAGACACTGCTAGATCAAATCCGAATATGACCATAGGCCGTAGTAACATTAAAACCATGGAAGATATCCATATGTGGGTGCGGGAATATTCGGAAAATACTAACACCCAGTGGATAGTGCATAAATCTCTCCCAAACACAGAAAAAATAGTTTGCTAGTTTGTATTTGCCGTGTTATTTGATATTATAGTTTTAGTAAAATATCGACAACAATAACTTATTAACTTTTTTTTAAGTTTTAATATTTCGCCTAAATCAAAGACTAACTTAACTTATTTAATGCATGTTAACTTTTCTATAGAAGTTCTTTAAGATAAGTTATGTGCATTGTTTCATCCGTGACGTTGTTTATTCTAGACAATCGTAACGATGATAATGTTCATCATATTATTATAATATTTATTTAACATTTTAATTTCTTTTTTATAACATTAGTTTATAAATCGGAAGTATATATAGAACTTTTATAAATTAAAACGAAATAATTTATAAAATTTACCAAAACTAGTAAGAATTAATACGAGCCGCCAGAAAAGCACCGAATTCGGCCACGCCCCCGATATTCGTAGCAACGCAAGTTGAGTATTTACGCTTCAACGATTTTCATCATTTTTTACCGTTCATTGTCATCGTTTATTTTCAAATATTTCGCATTCATGTAATGAAACGAAAACGAACAAAGATCACAACAGAGCCTATCTAAATTGGAAATACAGAACCAATTTGTAGTGATAATTTGCACGACGAAATGGCACCAAGTGTCAACAAGCATGATTACAGTACACTATTTAAGTGATGAATGTACAAAACGTCTTAATGCAAATATATTTTAGTATGGTTGTATACACCATTCTGTTTAGGAGAGCATGGATGTTAAAATCTCTATTTTATCTGAATTGTATCTATTTTATGCGGTTATTAGTACTTAAAAATCATCAATAAATAGAGGTACGTAATTAAAATAAGATATTCATTATCAATCTTGCCAATTGAGATATTAATTGAATTGTCACTAACCAACGCAACGCCTGGTAGATATTGATTTTATTTGATGTCTGTGTGCTTAATCGGTTGCCGACCCTTAAGGCAGCCCGCTTACCATCCAACCGCTGCGCGATGTAGGCGGAGTCAATTTACTTGGTGCCGTGGCAGGTAGCACAAGGCTTATATGCCGGGCACCACATCGATAGACAAAATGTATATCTCCGTGTCACATTGTTGGAACCGAGACTACACATTGGCGCTATAGGACAAGCTCCGTATAATCCCTAATACGTATATGAATAATGTTGACAGTAGGTATTTGCCGCAGTAGCCTTTGACACTACCTACTGTCAGAACAAAAATAAATGTGAAATACTTGCTAACTAAGTATTAATGCAGACACGATCTCGATCAAAAGGAATTTGCTCATACAGCTAAACAATTAATTTTACCAAAAAATGTCATAGACATAAATTATACAAAATTTCCTCTACTTTAATTTATTATTTAACTGTTTTGAACTTTATATATATATGAATAATATAATATATATGAACTTTGGTCCCGATGCCTTTAGTGGTTTCACCGAAATCGTCGCCACAAAAATCTGGTACACACATACACACACAAACAGAAATTTTTTGTACGTTGGGCAAAAATGATCAGGGGACCCAAAAAGACCTATTTCCGCTAAAAACTCAATTTTTGTTTCGGCACGATTACAATACTTTATCATACTATGTATGATAAAGTAAAAACAATTTTACAATTGCTTCAAAAGTTACAGCTATTTAAAATATCAACAAAAAGAATGGAAACGACAATACATATCAAAATATTATGTGCCCACGAACAGGAAAATGCCACTGCTATTTGTTGCGAAACTCCTAGCGGTATCTCGGCCGGGGTTTTGCGGACCCCTGGTTGAAAAGACCAAGACGCTAATCACTAAATAGTGATTAAATTGTGGTAAACAGCCAAATATGGGGATGTAAGCACTTGAACGAGAGTTAAAATAAGCCCATCAAAGTTAAAGTTCCCTAAACAGCTTACAATAGTCAGGAGACATCGCTATATTAAGCGAACACTGTCCAAAATCTGTAATAGCCCGTAGTTGACAAATGACCACTCGGGACTGCCGGCGAAGACGTGGGTTGATCTCTTTCTCGCCCGTTGATAGTTCCACCGTAGACAGCACTTAGGCTGGTCTCCATCACCTCTTCTCCCCTTCCTATAATCTCGAACATTAATTTAATGTCAGAACTCCTTGTAACTTGTAACTCCCGTATACCCTTCTAGGGGAGAACAAGCGAATGAGGTGCCCTACCCTTACTGTACGTTATATTAACGTGTCGTAATGTACGTAAATGTCGACCCGTCGTGATTTGCATAATTACGCCGTGCCTGGCCGAGTGTTAAAGTTCCGAACATTGTTTGTAGTGTGCGGGACAACTTCCCCTCCGCGCCTCGTCAACACGCGAAAATTCTAGTGGGGAGAGGGTGTGTGGCTGATGTACCTACCAAGAAATACCATTTCGGCAATTTTGGGGGGTAATTTTGAAGCACACTTAATTGGAACGTAGGCGTCAGAATTGCCAAGTTAGCTGTCAGGGGAAGTTCTAAAGTGTCTAGATGGAGGTATAACCTCATGTTTGCGGGTGTAAGTTGTTAGATTTTAAACTGTCGCGTCGTCTAGGGTTAGTTGCTAATTTTCACTTACCGTTATGGAATAACGTTAACATTGTTTCGTTGACGTTCTGACAGAAATTTGTGAAACTATTGAAATTACTATCAGATATTAAATATCAATACTAACACTGTAACTTTGTTTCAGCAGAATCGCTATGACCACTACATTTTCAGTAATTAATTACTCAAACATGATGCCACATAGAGTAAAAAGTATTTATTTTTTACTCCAATTATCAAGATTGAAAACCCGTAGAAATTATTGCACTGATTTAATACGCAACAAAAAAGAACCTTTTAATGCTTTTGGTGGAAGTCCGTTTATTTTTTTAAAGATCTTAATTATTATTGAGTCGGTTTAATATTACTAATCGTTCCACGATTGAAACATTAAAATGTGAGTTATTTTCAGTAGTGCCAAATTTCGCAATTTTTGTTTTGTATCGAGTATTATGTTTTAATATATCGCAAATATTTTAGAAGTTGGAAAGTTTTAGTTATTTTTTTTCAAACAATTATATAAAATTCTTGAGGTAACCGGCATTGCTAAATTAATAACATTAAGTCAACAGAAAAGGTCTTAAGAGATGATATTCGATTAAAAATATGTTCTGTGCTTCGTTTTTAAATCATGTCCAGGAAAACAATTACACTATGATTTAACACACTGATTTAACAAAAAAATAATTATACTCTCAAAATAAGCGATGCCCGAGGCTCTAGTATGTAGATTACAAAAGTAGGTATAATTATTTTTAACCTAAGGCATTTGCGCGGCCGTCTTGCTGAAGAATAACGTGATTCATCACATTTTACACAGGCCAAAATCACCCCCCTTAAATCATTCGTTGAGTAAAACTAACATTTACTGTTAGTTTTACTAAATTTCCCCATTACTTTCACGGCATCCTAAAATCGGGAGGAGTTACGGGAGAGGGGTTACGGGACTAGGGATTCGTCTGTTGAACTCGGGACACTACCGGTCAAATATGCACGTCTGGCAATATCTGGTTAAAATCCGCATTTAACCAGCGTTGGATTGTCATACCTCAGACAATGCATTTTTATTGCTGAGGTATTGCAGCGTTGGATTGTCTGAGGTATTGCATTTTAAGTCTCATTTAGCAAATATTTTCTGACAAGTGCTGACGTTTATCACACACCTACAAAATAATTTTTACTTTATCATACGCAGTATGATAATGTATTGTAATACTGCCGAAAAAAATTGATTTTAACGGAAATAGGTCTTTTTGGGACTCCTGACCATTTTTGACCAAGATACAAACAAAATTCTGCGTGTACCCGATTTTTGTGGCGACGATTCCGGAGAAACTACTTAAGGTATCGGGACGAAAGTTCATATTTTGAAGTTTTATGACCAAACTTAGAGCTGAAAAGCTCTTGGTTCAAAAGGGTCCAAAGGATCTGGATGTTTCCTCAAAGCATTTTTCAAAGATTTAGCAAATGATTTGCCATTTCTGTAATTTCGTCAAAATAGTTAAATAATAAATTAGTAGAGGAAATTTTGTGTAATTTATGTCTATGACATATTTTGGTAAAATTAATAGTTTAGCTGTATGAGCAACTTCTATTTGATTAAAACCACATAGTTAGCCAGGATTTGTCAAACGCTGATTTTTTGACAATACCTACTGTTAATATTGTCAAAATATCTGTCAAATCCTTACTAATTTGTGTTATTTTAATGCAGACACGATCGATCTCGATCAAATAGCATCTCATGCAGCTAAACTATTAATTTTATATATTGTATGATAAAGTAATGTGCCTGGCCACATCAGATTGTTTTTTTAGATGGAACCTTTCAATCGTAAAATATCATACAAGCAATTTATGAACAAAAAATCTGATGTTGCCAGGCACATGACTTTATCATACAATATATAAAATTAATAGTTTAGCTGCATGAGAATCTATTTGACTGAGATAAATCGTGTCTGCATTAAAATTAAACTAGTTAGCCAGGATTTGACAGATATTTTGAAAGTCAATAGTATCAATCGAAGGTATTGTCAAAGCATCAGCATTTGACACTGCCTACTGTCATCAGAATAATAGTTGTTTATCTCACAAGTGCCGAAAGTACGGAATAGCACAACGAGCGGTGATGCGGCGCATCACCGATGGCGGAGCGTCGTCGTCGCATGTGAGCGAGTCGCGCTATGTAGTTTTCGGCAGGAGTGACATCAACGCTTTTTGTATTGCTTTTTGAGAAATACGTATTTTAAAAAAAATTCAAAAATGGTTATATTTCGGTATAGAAAATGTTAGGTTGATACCACTACGAAATGTCAAGTTTAAAAAGCTAATTCAAATTCTGACAGATTTAAATTCGTTCATGACACTGTAGATGACGCTCCATAGCGGTTCTCCGAGTGTGACAGCGTGGTGACAGCCATAGACATTTCTGTGGTGACAGCACAAAAACAATATTTGTCAAAATCCTGACTACTATGTAGTTTCATATCAATGCAGATGCGACCGATCTCGATCAAATAGAATTTGCTCTTGCAGCTAAACTATTAATGTTACCAAAAAATGTCATGGGCATAAATTATTCAAAATTTCCTCTGCTTTAATTTATTATTTAACTATTTTGCCGAAATTACAGAAATGGCGGCTCATCTGCAAAATCCTCGAAAAAGGCTTAGAATAAACTACCAGTTCCTTTGGACCCTTTTGAACCAAAAGCTTTTCAGCTCTAAGTTTGATCATAAAACTTCTAAATATGAACTTTCGTCCCGATACCTTAAGTAGTTTCTCCGGAATCGTCGCCACAAAAATCGTTTACACACATACATACACACAGACACACACACACACACAGAAATTTTTTTGTACCTTGGTCAAAAATGTTCACGGGACCCAAAAAGACCTATTTCCGCTAAAATCTCAATTTTTTTTTCGGCATGATTACAATACTTTACCATACTGCGTATGATAAAGTAAAAATATTAAAACTTTTAATTTGCTTTATTATCCATTTACTGTAACAATTTAAAAATCAAGAAACACATACTCAAAGAATATTTATTGGCCAAAAACATAATATTTCAAATAAAACTTCAAAAGAATGTAATGAGGCTAAGCACATGTTTTTTATACTATATATAAAATTGAAGGGTCTAAAATCTAATAGTTTAGCTGCATGATATTCTATTTGATCGAAATCGGTCGTGTCTGCATTAAAATAAAATTAGTTGGCCAGGATTTGACAGATATTTAGATTCTATTGACAGAAGGTATTGTCAAAATATTAGCGTTTTATTAATGATTTTAATAAGAATCCACTACATGATGTTCTCTACGCTTAACAAATGATATCAAATATTATAATTGTTTAATAAAATTATTGTGCCCATCAAATTTTAGGTAGTAAATCAGTGTATTTACCCAGGTAATGCACAAGCATTTGTTCCGTGACAAGCATTCCATAAATGACCATAAATTGCATCGACTCCGGAAGGTTTGCTAGTTGTCCAGTAATCCCAAAATCACAATATTATGTATATACCGTCAAAAACACACATCTCGGTGAAGCAAGACAGAAAACTGCTTGTTATTTCTGAAAAAAATTGCTGCATGACATTCTTCCATACGTCAAAATGTTACGGGTTAGTGCCCGTTTCATGCTCCGTAGCAAACAAATCACAATAATTTCTGACGATAATTCCGTAGGTTTGGTTTTACATTATCGGGAACAGATACGAACAAATTATTATAACTTTTACAATGTTGTTTATTTTCCTTCATATGCCAAAGTATTGGCAATTAATTCTCTAATTAATGCTGCTTGCCTCATTTTTCCAATTTATAGGTAATTAATTGGGGATCACTAGGCTATTAATTGGAAATCAGTCATAAATGCTGCTTGATAGTGAATATACTCAATTTAATAATTTAATCTAATGCGAAAATGTATGAAATAAACAAATAGCGTTAATTTCTAACTTTATTTCTTTTAAATAATAATTGAAGTCCAACGATAGTTATGATGGGTTACGGAGTATTTGTGTCTAATTTGTCTAATTTGTGTCACATTATATTGTAATTTGACTCAACTACTACACTCAACAGTTAATTGAACATGTCAAACAAATTTTAATTGTCTGCGGGTCTCTAATGTATTAATATTTTATAAAAAGATGAACCACACTAAATGTATTTCCGATCATATAAGGTTTCCCGTTTTCTTATTAGCATATACCATAGAGAATTAATAACTTTATCAAATTTAAATTAGGATAAGATTTGATGCCCCCTACAACAATATAACAGTGTTGCAATTCAGTGCTACCATCTCGTTAAAACTCGTTCCGAAGCCAAACATTTCCTACCACCAGCAGCACAGGCAGCAGCACGAGCAGTAACGCCATCAGTCCTTTTACCACGAACCGCCGGTACTTGTTGGCCGATGTCTCAACGGCTTTACTGCGGTGTTTGCTCTTAGGGACGAACTGTCTCTGCCCGGTCCCGGAATTAATTTAGAGTCGTGAGCATCCTTTTGGAAATCAGCGCACGACGACGGATATATTACCCGATGGTGGGGCATGGCGGGGTTCGCCAATTTCTCCATTCCCCGCGCTCCTCGTCAGTAAACCTCGAATCCTCAGCGCCAGGAAATTATCTATTAACTTTTCGTCCGCACATTTCCCTAATGGCATCATACATCACCTAACTTTAATTTGTACGCCGATGAAAGGCGGTAAATAACGCTCTCAATTCTCATATGAGGATATTTTACAAAATCATTAAGTTATATGGAGCTAATATTGGTTGAGCAAAAATATGAACATTATTTTAACAATTTAAATAATGTTATATGCTTACATATTAATGTACGATATGTCACAATTAGTATTAGAACTTGTTTTTCTATTAAAATTAATATTTTACCTATTTTCAGAATACGACGATTTTGGTGGAGGTGCAGGACGTGTCAGGAGTCAGGATTGTATTATGCAGGTTTCTCAATACGAGTGTACCAAATGCAAATAATAAAAAAAGACTTAGTACTTAGACTTAGACTTAGTAAAGACTTACTACCGATTTTAGTTTTTCTGTCCATCCTGTCTATCATAACACATACGTCCTTCAGCGTGGGAGGCTTTATTAATATTTGAATGAATTTAGCCCAAAGTAATTGAAAGTACTGTATTATCTACTTCCGATTTGAGCTGAAAGTAGGTAAGTACAAATTTTATAAACTACGTAGGGAAAATGGATTGTGTTAATTTAAAATCACCGAAGAGTGACTGCTTTTATCTGTTGGTACAAAAAAAAATATTATTTTAAAGAGAGTCATCTGACGCCTCAACCGCTCTAATTTCCATGTGCTATTTCTCAAGTTGATGACATCCTACGGTTCTCTTTCCAATCAAGTGAAATACAAAAAGTATCAGATAAATCGTATATAAACGAGCTTTCCTAAAATACATGGCACGACCTACTTTTTCTATGCCAGAATGTGGCCCAGAGGTTACGTCCAAAGCTTACGAAATGAAGGGTTTTCTGTGGTTTTCTGCACTCCACGATGCAATTCTGGAAGCCACACAAGGTATACAAGGTATACTAAATAAAAGTTTGCAAACTTTGAAAAAAGACTGTGGTCCTCTTCCATCACGGTTACGTGAAAAACAAAAGTTGCTGGATCTAAACGAATGAATAATAAACAGTAAGAAATACCGCGCTCCCATTATATCTTCGTTCGAAATAACACAACACGTGCACGTGATATCAAATCTAGATATAAGCCGTTAAATAGCGGGTAAATCGTAAAGATTTCAAATTAGTAAATACAATTTTGGATAAGCGCCCATGGCGCAAGGCACCATTTTTATAGCATTTGAAATTATGTTTACCAAAAGGTATACCAAATAAAAGTCTGCAAACTTTGAAAAAAAAAACTGTGGTCCTCTTCCATCACGGTTACGTGGAAAACAAAAGTTGCTGGATCTAAACGAATGAATAATAAACAGTAAGAAATACCGCGCTCCCATTATATCTTCGTTCGAAATAACACAACACGTGCACGTGATATCAAATCTAGATATACCGGATAGTTGGGCAAAAGTCATATTTTCAAGTTTTGAATTCTGTTAGGCAAATTCTGTACCTTATATGATAGTTAACAGGTTAGTTAATTAAACAAGAGTGAAATTGATGAGCAATTGCAGCGCAATCAATCACAATAGTGGCGCTGCTACCACATTATTTTACACGCGCTTAGCAAAAATCGAATACTGAGTATATAATTTGTTTATTTAAGCGATAAATAACGTAAAGTGGACTATATGTTGGACTATCCTACTGAAGATATGTATATCATATTTCGTAAATATAAATTAAGAATAGTTTTCAATCATTACAATAAAATTATAGTACGTCACAGAAGAATGAACTAAGTTCTGTGCCGCATCCAAAAAAAAATATTGCACTAATTTGCACTTATTCTAGCATATATTTATGATTCCACTCTTTATTTACGAGTCTCACCTACATTTTACAGTTCATACCGGCGCATTCTCTGTAATTTATGTTTTTTCGATAGCCTGTCAGTATCCCTGTTTAAACGCAAAACCCGTCAACTTTCAACTAAGTTTTTTGATGTTATTTATTTATAGAACGTTATAATATTTGTTATAAATCCATCTTTTTTATATTAGAACGTAGTTTTATAGTTAGTTTTCTTACAAATTTTGCTTTCAGGGTAATAATAAAAGCAGAATACCCCCTAGAGGCAACGTTTCATGTGAATAAAAGAGTTTTGTATTGCTTTATACTGGATCCTCTATTTTGTTTTAAACAATTGTCAGTTCAGTTGTATTAGTAAGATTAGTAGTCTTGAATACCTCCCAATCGGCTACGGTTTCAATAAATTAAGTGTTTTTTAAAGTAATCGCGTTCAGATTCATAATCAGCAACCTCACAAACCCCGAAAAGGTCACGTTTCAAATAAACATTGGTCAATTTATAATACCGATTCGTAATCTGCGACCTCGACAACACCAAAAACTGCGTTTGAAGTGCATAAAAACATATTTTGACATAGTTATCTTGTTTCCGGAAATTTCAAGTTCAGATTCATAATCAGCTACCTCAAAAACCCGCAAAAGGCCACATTTCAATAAAAAGCAACTAAAACAGCATATCTTAATGTGCTCGTTCGCATTATGGGATCCGCCATTTGGTTTTCGCAATTTAGTGTTTAGATTCGTTTAGAATCAGCAACCTCAAAACCCCTTGTACACCAAGTTTCAGAATTTCAGCGATGGAATTGAGTTTTGCCGTTCATGGCTCAACCTACGAGACAATGTCATTGGACCACTAAATGAACTTCATTCACAGTGCATTTGTTGAATCTCCCATGTAATGGTTCATTCCGTATATGGTGTCGTAGAACCCTTGCATATCGGTCGTTGATGTATACAAAAATCTGGGTCCACAGCCATTACCTGGTAGTGTGTTCAATCTTGTTATTGCCGTTCTTATTGTACCTAATCAAATAACAAAATGCTGACTACATTGAATGATACAGAAAGGATTTTTTTACATGAAAAACATCCTCCCATGAGCACATTTTCTGAACTGAAAATTAAATAAAAATAAAAATGTACAACAGCGTTACTGAGGAATGAACCTACAATTGAGCAAAAGAAACACCAAATTATGCAAGTAATGAGTGGTTTGACAGACGATCTTTGACGAACTTTGATATTAAGAGATACTTTTACCTGTACCTATATGTTAAAAACTATTTTATCGTTTATTGTGACTAGTTTTTTTTTAATTTGGTTATATTTGATTTCTACACAGATAGAACATTTTGTTTAATTCAAATAAACAATTGACTGAAACAAATCTGGTGTTTCAATAGAAACGGTTAAAAATGCTGATAAAAATGCATTTGTTTGAAATATTTGCTTGCTAGGAAGAACGTATATTTGTGTCAAACAACTTTAATTTTCAGTCACCACCTTTTGAGATGTCGCACATCCTCGTCCAGAGGTTAGTTTTCTCGGACCAACATATAATCAAGGTTAACGTAGCAGTGTACGCTAATTCGGAATCTGAATCGTGAACCTGCGTGCACTGTGCTCTATACTGCCGATCACACGGTCTTTTTTAGCAATTTAGCCAGACGCATACATCAACTGAGCGGTAGCTTTCTCTAGTCTATTTACTTATAGTCGAGATAAGGCACTGCGAGGAGAGAGTTTACAGCGCCATACAGTTGGATGAGGTATTCACATTAAAAATATATTTATTTGAATTAAATTATGATTTTTTTGGCAGATGTAAACCTATTTTTACGCCAAAGCAAAAATATTTATTTGAAAGAAATAAATCTCTTCTTGTGAACATGTATACAATAGATTTCTTCGGTGTAAAGAAACGTCTTTTTAAATCAAAACAAAACTATTGCTTTCAAGGAAAGTAATTTTTGTTCGTATCCAAATATATTTATTTGACTTAAATAAATATTCCAAATAAATTAATTTCTACAAGGAAATAAAGTAGAGTATTTAATGAAGTAAATATTGTTGGCGTCAAAGAAATATGTTTTGATCCAAAAGAATAAATTCCGAAGAACATATTTCCTAAAAAAAAGAAATCTTTTGTATCCTTTAGGGCATTACCGGTCAAATGGAGCCCTGTGTGAACAATACACATTTGCAAAGAGCTGTTTGTAATGCACTTTTACAAAGCGCTTCTTTATTTGCATATATCTAAATTATTCTATTGAGAGCAATTCTGTATACCTTACATTGTTATCTAATTAAGCGACTCCAGAATGGAATAAACGGGATACTGAATTCAATTTAAACGAATTCTGTATCAATTTTGCTCTACGCAGAAGACAATACTGTTCCCGTAACGTTATTACCATGTGTAGTGAAACGTAATTCGTCCGTAACACCAAGACTACCGAGACAAAGGGAACCGGAAAATTGAATAAACATCCGTACTGTTGTGAAATTTGCTTCGGAAAGTCCTCTCAAACTTTCCTCCTATATAATTTGAATCTGATAGACATAAGTTAGTCATCTTTCTAGAACTACCGCTGCTAACCAGAATTTCTAGGACATATACATTTTGAGTTTTACACACAAATGGTCTTGATACTAATAGAATATTGTCTGTAACCTATGGCACTTTTCTAGCATACCAGTCTCTGAAAGTATCCGGAATGTACACTGTTCAACAAAATTGAGGGACCACAGTTCTGAATGCCAAAACATTTTTCGGCATATTATGGATTTGTTTCTTTTGTTATATAATGATAACAAGTTTGCTTATTTGTTACTACCAGCTGTTTGTGGTTTGGGGTAATCAACATTTTAATGTGTTTGGATAGTTAATAAATGCAAACAAATGTTTATATAATGTAATTTCTTTCAATGATACAAGCTAAATTATTAAATAAATTATTAAATAATTGTAGAAGAAATACATTTTGCATTTAGCAACAAATGTTTATTTCAACAATTTTCTATTGCTTAGTTTGTCGCATAGAACATAATTTTATTGCTTCATGATATTTAAACCCGATCGATTACAGCTGAAAATCGGCACAATTAAAGCAATGTTTACTACCGTCTGTCAAAGTAATAAAATATGAATTAACTTTGCATTAAGAAACACAAAAAAATACATTTTTTAATTAACCTTAATTTGCTTACCACTTTTCAGTGTCAGAATATTTCACAGTTCTACAATTACTTAATTTGTCAAAACTACAATAATTGAATCTTAATAATTAGCCTGGCAAACAATTAAAGCAATCGATTTAGTAATAAGTGAGAATCTGAATCTAATTTTCTCCTTCTCATAAACTAGACACAAATTTTTGGTAACAAATTTAGATTCTACGACAAAAAAAAAAAATAAAACATCAGAATCGTTTGTAACTTGTGTCAACTTATACAGGTCAGCGTAGTCATTTAGTTTCAATTATTTAACTTTTGACAAATTAAGTAGGTAATTGAAAATTTGTGAAATGCTCTGATAACTCAAATGTTTATAGATTATCATTTTATTAAAATAATAATCGTGGTATGCATATAAATTTAATTATTTTTTCATAACTTTGACAGCCGGTAGCGACCACTAATTATATTTTTTATTTGTCAGCGACATTACAGTTTGAAGAAGTGGCAAAAAGTGGTTTTGACAAAATCAGAAAAATCGTAGATTAACAAAAATAGTATTGAAAATAAAACTATCGCTGTATAGTCTAGGGTAATTTATTCCCCTACGAAATCATAAACTGCGCCGACGTTTCGCTCGGTTGATCTCCGGCTTCCTCAGGGCAAGTTAGGTAAACGTGGAGGTCGTCAGTTTTAGTTAAGCGCATAGGAGGGTCGAATACATCTTGGCAATATCTATATTTACGTTTGCTACGTATAGGTCGTGCGGTAGGAATATGTTCCGGTTTGCGACTTCTAGCGAGAAGACAACTAACAATGTTGACGGTATACAATACAATTTTTCATGCGAAATGCGAACCAGTGCATTCGAGAATTTCAAAACGGAACAGTACAATGACGCCGAATGCTTACGTCCGAACAGACGTCTGAATTCCTTTAACTTCTGGTTTATTTTCTTGAGTAGACGCTCCTTTTATCGACAATTTAATTTTTTTTATTCTTACTCTTTTTTTAAAAAGGTCTAAAATGTGATTTTGAATGAGATCTATTAATAATTCCCGTCAAATAGCTTTTCGTAGTTTTAATTCATGGATAGCTACAGAAAATTGGGTCGCCTGCAATAACGTTATACAATTTATTTAAATAGCGTTCGTAACTGTAATAGCAATTATGTAATGGTAGCAATAGAAAGTCACGTGACAGGGGAGCATTGAAATCGTTTTCATTTCTTATCTTTGTACAAGGGATCTTTTCATATCAACATAGAAGGATCGAAGAGCGGGCGAGCCCCGCTGTTATATTAATATTTCTCTCACTTGAATGGCGATGGGGTCCGCTATTATTCCTTAAAAAAAGAGCCAAGGAAAAAATAACCTTTCCAAGGGAAGAATGTATTCGTATTTAGGCCGGGAAACGATGTGCCTGATACCAGATACTGCATGGCGAATACATTTATGTCAGCTTTAGAAATCGTGTGCAATGCGTGGAAAAAACATTATTTTTTGAATTCATATCGGTATAAAATTCGAAAGAAAAGACCTTTCACTCAGAAGCATGTATACCGGGTGATTCAATTTCGAGGCTCACCATGTGGATCTCGCTTATTAGTGGAGATGGAGCCTATATTTAAATTGTGTTGATCAATTACCTGAAAAGAAATTTAAGCTATCATTTGTTATTTCGAAGATATCCGCAAAAAACTGAAATGTTGAGATAGCCTTTTTAATTTTGTTTTTTAAAACCAGCGTAGCTAGACATTTGAAACAAAAACATTCTACAGCTACTTTTTAACAAAGAATGCAGTGTCATTGTTTAATTTGAAATAGCATCAAAGATGGAGGCGTATCCACAGCCAACTTTTGTTTTTCTTATGGACGCCATGTTGAATTTTGGCATTTTCCGGTAGTAGTGTATTTTCTCATTGGACACAAATTTAGCGGAGAATCAGTTCAGTAAACCGCGCCATTCTTATAATATTCATGGAAATGTTGAAAACGATCAAAGATATTTTTGGAAATGGTAAACGTTTCATTACCATAATTTGCATTGCTTCAACTACTGTTTTTTTGATAAATGATGATCCTCGGATTTCTACGCGGGAAGTAGTCTCTAATTTGGAATTGCCGCAAACACGTGTTTGGCTACTAAATAAAATAAACCAAGAACTCAATTTCTTAAATCAAATCATTTGGTCGGAGTGTTGAAATTTGTATATTTTGACTCCTCCGACAAAACGTTCTGCGTTTTTTTTTATTTTTTTTTATTTTATTGATTTTACTGTAGGTTGTGTCTTTTCAGATAATGACGTGATTTTTTACATTTTAAATGGCATCCTATATTATTTTTCGATTTTATTCATCAGGGCGACATTCTGTTGACATAAATATACCGATCTTCAATTTTTATCATCTACGCATTGAAAACATTACCTATGTGTTATGATTAAGTAATCTCGAATGTGTGTGTGTCTATGTGTGTGTGTGTGTGTGTGTGTGTGATTGTACACTCATGAGAACACATGAAAAAACGACTTCTTATCCAAAGACCAATTGAATAACGCGAGATGTCGCCAGTGTTTATTTGACACTTTAGGACTATTTGAATCAATTCATAGCCGCCCAGATTTAATAAATAAAATGATTTTTTTCGTTGCCTTGGTGATGATGGTAGATAGGTTTTTGTGTTCAGAGGTTATTCTAATTATTTTTCTGTTCCCAACGACATTTCCACGCTAGAATTTTCAGCAAAATATCAGCGCACATGTGAAAAATACTTGGCCTATTGACCAAACCCCATTTAGTGTTTATTTAACAACTGCATAGGTAGGAGTGCACTTGTTTCTCTACCGGGTGTACCAAGTTTATGGCGCGTTTTGACAGTAAGGAAGCACCACGTAGAATGAAATTATAGTTTAAAGCTATGAATAGAGCAAAAATGGACATGGAACTACTCCGTGAAGTAGTATATGCGGTAACAACAGAGTTATTGTTCTAGTATTGTAGATCAAACTTTAAGCTTGGTATTATGTATTTATATTACCATAGTTTGGTGTTGCCTTATTTATTTTTCTCTGACGTAATATGCAATACTAATCAAATCAACAAAAAACAAAACGTCTACCAACGCAGGGGACATATGAGCACCTGTTGACACGCAAAGGTGGGGCTTTTCTATTCAATAACCCGAGCTGATATTTTCCAATATCTCGACAGATAGGAGGCTTTATTGCTTTGTTGTATGAGAGTGGAGTAGATGTGCTGTGCGGAGTACTCCTAACCGTGGTGATTATCATAAATCCGATATGCATAGGCGATTCATTCCGGAGGAGCGCTCCTGTTACGTGTTTGGCCTTCCTCGGCGCTGCTGTGCATGCGGGCTCGCCAAACTTACCCCACAGCGTCCTCCCCAACCCCTGCCAAGCACCGAGAGCACGTCCGCCCCGGAACTGGATACTGTAATGCATAAATCTGCAGATTACTATCTCCGCTGAAAGGAACATCGCCAAAGCTGCCCTACCACAACAGAAGAACACGATCGGTGAAGTGTCGATGTCGATTTTTACACCCGACTCGCGCTGCACTGTTTTTGCGTTCGCTGAATAAAGAGTGATTCATTAACGTCTAAAGTTTTATTTTGTTATTTTATTTCCTTTATTAGAACAGCGTAGGCATTTTTTTTTTCTCTCGCAATCACACCAGCCACCACTCCCGCACTTGACTCAAAAAGCTGACCATTAATTAAATAATACATTTTTTTGTGAACTTCTGAAGAGAAAGTGTGAGGTGCTTTTGACAGATTTTCGTTCGCTGGAGCATCCGGCTGCAAAGGGTACGGATTGGGGCTGTACCACACTACCACCGACACTGCACCTTCGTTGGGGGTGTGCGGAAGGCATTTTTTTCCTCCTCCCGAAAAAAAAGAAGTGTTGTACCACTGCAAAAAGCGCAAGGATGAGCAAATTTCAAGCGTTTAAGTAAACGTAAAAAGTTTATGGTTTACTCTTAGACCAATTTAAAACAACTTAACAACTTAAAACACAAGAGCTTGCAATCTTTTTGTAAAAATTACAGACGAAAAAATATGCCATAACCAACTCAGACAAGACATTTATTGTTTATTGATGAATAAATTACTTTATTATCTCTCATTATCCCCACATACAAAAATATAAACAATATCTGCGTACAACTCAAAAAAAGAAATACAAACAGGTCTTACACACATGTCCACATATTACACATGTCTCGCATGTGTCTTACTTTTACTTTGAAGGTTCTTGTATTTAGTTATTTGGCATAATTTGATAAGCTATTGTATTTAACTATCGCGTTAGTGAGTAGCTCTTGTTGGAGTTTCACTCTAGTGTATGTGTTATGTGTTCTTATATGTGTGCTGATTCTGGTATTATGGTTGTGTGGTTGTGTTATGGTTGTGTGATAGTCGTTGCTTGCTTTTAGCTTTATGTTTGTCTTTACCGTCCTTTGCAGCATTTTGTGGATCATTACTAGGTTGTTAAGTGTTATCAATTTCCTTACGTCTAGTTCTTTGGTCATGTTGTACAAGTCGTATGTGGGTGTGTACCTATCAATACCGTACAGTATTTTTAGTGTTTTCTGTCTTTGTATTTCGTTTATTTGTGACTGTGTGGTAGCTAGGTTTCTTATACGGTACACAATGGCTATTGTTTTGGCATTCTGTTTGCCCAGAGTCCCAGTTATTTGACTTCTCTCACTCATCTTAATTCTCTTAAATCTCTTAATTTCTTCGCCCTTTATTTCGATCCTGATGTCGATGCTATTTCTTCCTTTTGTGAAATTTATATAATCTGTTTTACTCTGGTTTACAGTTAGTAAATTGTTGTAGAACCAGTCTGATAGCTTGCTTAAGTCGTCGTCTATGTTGTGTTGCAATTGTTGTTGTGTTTGCTGTATACAGTAAGCAGGTGTCATCGGCGTACATGTATAGTGTTGCATGTAGCTCCAGCTCAGTAATGTCGTTTGTGTAGACTATATATAGTATAGGAGGGATATGTCCTCCTTGTGGGATTCAATATGACTGTTACTCTACATTTGCTTTCTACATTTACCTGTGTTATCTGTCTCCTGTCGTTTAGGTAGGCTTTTATTAGGTTTAGGGTTTTTGTCTAAATCCTATTGCTTCCATCTTTGCAATTAACATTGTCTTTGAGATGGTATCAAAGGCTTTCTTTAGGTCAATGAAGAGTCCAGCGACCAACATTCCGCTATCCCTTCTAGTTTTTATCTCATTTATCAGAACGTAAGCTGCGGACGCTGTGCCTGAATTTTGTTGGTATGCGTATTGCTGGGCACTAATTACGTGACGCATAATTCTTTTTTGTATTGTTTTTTTCTAATATTTTGTTCAGCATGGACAGTAACGCAATCGATAATTTTCTGGTTTGTTTCTGCATCCAGATTTGTAGATCGGTTTTGTTTTTGTTTTTTTAAGTATTACTTTCCGTTGGCCAATACTTGGTTTGTGATATCAGGTAGTATTGGGGACAGTGTTTTTCTGTTATCCTTTATTAATTCCGTTGTAATTTTATCGAACGCTGGCGCGGTATTGTTTTTAAGTGTGCTAAATATTTAGTTCATTTCTGCCTCGCTCACTATCTCAAATATTGCTGTTTCAATTTTATTTCTTGGAATAGTTGTTGTTGGTTTTGTTTTGCTGTTTCTTATTTATTCATTTGTAGGATTTCCATCTGGTTGCATCATTTCCTGTGTTTGTTGTTCGTTTCTGCGATTGCATGTTATGTTATTGTTTTATTGTTATTGTTTTCCAACATTTTCTATATGTTTTTTGTTAGAGTCTGGTAGTAGGTACTGGGTTTTCTGTTTCTGGATAGCGGTTGCTGTATCTTTCTTTATGCGGTGGTATTCGTTTCTTAAATTTTCGTTATCTGGATTCTTCAGTAATCTTCTGTATGTTTTATTCCGTTCTTTTATTTGTTGCACATCATCTGCCGTTTACTTTAAATTAAAATACTTTAGCATGAACAACACATACGAGATCTGAACAAACTACTACATTCCGTAAAAATATCAAAAACGATCGTGTTTCTTCATTTCGGGTCATATGATATGGTTATTAATGCGGTTATACTCGCGCTATTTCGGTTCGAATTGCAAACACTATACATTGACACACAGTATATTTCCCCATACGTAGGCATACTAGGTAGGATAGAGTGGGAAACTGTACAATTACTGGAATAATTTATAGCTCAGTCAACCGCATAGAATTGAATCCTAATACGTCGGGGAGGCTAATGGTTAGAACCTATTAACAATGCACCTATTACGGAAATTGTTCCGATTATCAAGCAACCGCAGCTTACGAAAATTCGGTCGCTATAATCAATGTCCAAAATTGCGTCGGCACGCTTTAGCGATAACTACATTATACAGGGTGAATTATTAGTATCTCGGCGATCGATAGCTAATAAATCGTTTGAGAAAGAAAAAAAAAATATACAAACGTTGTTTGACTCGCCATTTTCTATAACGTAAAATTATTGTCATTATATCAGGGTGTTGCATTTAGGTATGATGGAAAGTATGTAAATATTGTTAAATGGAACGTCCTGTATATTTTATTATATTATGAATTTATCCAACAGTGTATGATTGCTAAGTCGGAGCGTTGATAGTTCGAGAGATATTCATTTTTTCCAACTGTTTTTTCCAAAATATAATCGTTGCAGGATCTAAAACTATGTAAGTACGACATGTTTGCCGATTTTGCCTTTAAAGTACCTGAGACAATAGTCAAAGCCAGTAGGTAGATGATAGTGCCCAAAGATATTAGATACAGTTCCTTGAACTTAGTAAATCTTGATGTTTTTCAAATGTTTTTTTCTTGAGTTTTTAAATGGAACAGCTTGTATAATATGTGTTTGCTGTAATAACCCGTTATTTAGCTTCAATTTACGGCTAGTATGTCATGCACAAAATGTTACTATTTTTTATGATATCTGAAATTTAACGATTTGCCATAGATTGTATAGCAACCGAAGACCCGATTTAGAAATTTCAAATTACTGCTAAAGGAGTAAAGAGAAGGAGGAGAAGGAGGGGAAGGAGGAGAAGGAGGAGAAGGAGGAGAAGGAGGAGAAGAAGGAGAAGGAGGAGAAGGAGGAGAAGGAGGAGAAGGAGGAGAAGGAGGAGAAGGAGGAGAAGGAGGAGAAGGAGGAGAAGGAGGAGAAGGAGGAGAAGGAGGAGAAGGAGGAGAAGGAGGAGAAGGAGGAGAAGGAGGAGAAGGAGGAGAAGGAGGAGATGGGTATCTTTAAATTAAGACTACGAAAAAGCATAAAACGGACACAGTTTTCATTTGTGCAATTTTGTTCATTGTTGGGCAGCGTAGTCACTTAGCTTAGATTATTGTATCTTTCACAACTTACGTAGTTGGAAATATGTTAAATGCTTTAAATGCTTTATATTATTGAACTAAACACAATCGCAATTATGACGAGAGCTGGACGTGAGTCATCGCTTAAAATCGTAAGAATAGACGCATAAAAAAGCACGGCGTTTCTGTCTAACGCACGGGAATGGTCTGTAACGTATCAGCAAAATAACAGCTGAACTCGATGACTCACGTCCAGCTCTCGTGGTTTTGCCTATATTGATCGATTTCAAATTTCAAAGGAATTACGCACGGATATAAACAAATTGACAGAGGCCCGTCATAAAAAAATAAACTTGAAAAATACCCTATTTTAACTAATTAAAAAAAAATTTACGCAGCTTGACCCGATTCAACTGTTTTCATTTCAAATAAAAATATCCCATGTATTCTCACATGTATTTCAAAATCACATACAAAAAACCAAACAAAAATCCGCATATTCGGGTACCCGTCGAAATAGTTGTACTCAAATGTAATAACAAAAAAGTTATTGGAAAATATAACTTCCCATCGCCAATATGGGCGCCTGGTTTTGTCCAATTTGTGTGCTCGAATTTTGTGCTTTACCACTCGTATCGATGATTTCAACCGTAGCAATTTAATTCAGAACAAATGAAACCGAATGAAAACGGTTTCGTATAAAAATAATAAAACCGTTGCGGGCTAACAAATCATGCACGAGATAACACTTTATTTATTGTATAACATAACATTTAACTAAACAGAACTGTCGGTAAAAAAGGGATTAAATCGTAATTTAATTTATTATAAATTGTATCAGCGAAACACTACAATATCGGGACGTTCAGAATTTATGCCCGTGTAATGGATTAAACCGAAAACAAGGGCTACTCAATCTTAATTAGAGATAAATTGGCTGCACGTTAGATAAATACAGGTCCATTGATAAAATTATGTAATTATGCGGTAAAGTTCGGCTTGATCGGAGTATTCACTCGGCGAAGAGGGAAGTTGCCCATGACTCTCCGAATGAAAATCGATAAAATAAACTTTCTCCAGAACTGAGATCCGATACGATATAGTAACTCGCCCTGGAAGTTATCTATCCGCTAGATTGGAAAGTTTATGTTGCTCTAGGAGTTCCTTCCCAGTTTATGATTACGTGTACGTAATTTGGACGTAAATTGGATATAGAATATTTTCCGGTGATATACGTATATAGGTAATAGAGTGTTTCTTATCTTGTCCGATTATTTTTCTTTTGAAAGAATGTTAAGTGACTATCAAAACAATTAAATAGTATGTGAATGGACCATTCTCATATCCAGCGAACACAACAATTTACCCCGAGATGAAATTGAAACACCATATAAGCAATAATGTAGTTTTATAATTTGAAATTTACTATTTACATCACTGATGACCTTTTCACGATTAGGCAATGAGTTTTCTATTTAGATCTATTTAAATAAAAATGCACGTTTCGCCAAGATAAGCTGATTATTGTTTACATTACGGATGTATTTTTGTATAATTTCAATCCTTAACTACGCAATGTGTTGTAGTTCCATCAGCCCTCTACCAGGATTATATCCTTTTTCCATCAAACCCCTAATTGTTTGAGAATGTTCCCCAACGAGTCAGAATACCTCTTTCTTGTACCACCGATAGAAGTGTGACATGTAATATGATGTTCTAATAATATGAAAGTGTGCGTTTAGGCAAACATAACCCATGGCAAAATTACATGTTATAATTGCAACATTACTCATGGCAAAAGAATACATAGCCAAAGCGTGAAAAGGTCTCGACTGATGTAAACAGTATTTTAATGACATGACCAGTATTACTTATTGTTATAAAGATAGTTTGTAAATACCGTTACGTATCATAACTGATTGAAGGACTTATTGAACCACAAATGGACCTGTTGAACAATGAGGCTTTCCATAGAGAATATCCTGTGAACACGTCTACAGGAATCTCCCAGCTATCTCAAAGAATTATTTCAAACTGCTGCCCACTTCGGGTTTAGAATCCAGTCTAAAATAACGCGTCAGTTTCTAGAGGTGTACACAGAATTGCCTTTCGGGATTGCATTCTTTCTTAAATTCTATATTATATTTCGCTGTTATTTAACATGATGTTATTTAACATGATGTTATTTAACATGATGCTATAAAAACTCTGTTACGCGGTGCTTAGAGAATAAGGTCATAATACAAAATAACGATATTGAAGGTGCTATGACCATGGGCGTAGCCAGGGGGAGGGTTTTGGGGGTTCAAACTCCCCCCGAAAAGTTAAGATATAAACATTCATATGAACATTCTTATGAATATAAGAATGTAATATAATATTTTATGTACTTTTAGTCGTTTTATTTTCTAGAAATAAACTTTGTTTAAATTTTCTTCTACATAAACAGATCACGTGAGCGATGACGTGCAAAGACAAGCGCATAACTATCGGTTCGAGCATAACAAATTTTCTATTGCCACGTGTTGGTATTTACAGGGACTCCCACGACGAGCTGCCATTAGAAGTATATGAAGAACCAAAAGAACGTCGCCGTTTTCTGCTAAACATGCTTCACTTCTTTTTAACATACTATTATTGGTGGCGTCCCTGATTGAGAGCACATAACCCATCGAAATCTGCTCGAACTCTATCTTTCATGTTCTCCTTGTTAAACTACATCTTTAATAGCTTCCCAAATGAAAAAAATTCCATTGGCGTCAAGTCGGGGGAACGCGGTACACATTTATATGACCCATTAAGCGCAATGTACAGATCGTCGAACACCTCGTTAAGCAAGCCTCTGCAACAGTTACTGCAACAGTCATGTGAGCTGGAACACTGTCTATTTTAAACCACCCAATTATTGTTTGTATTTTATTTCCTTCCTCTATCGCTCCAAGCAGTAAATCAATTCAGTTTCCATGGCTATCGGGAGCTGCCACAATAAAACAACTTTACTTTTTTGCTGACGTTTCGGTCTATTCTTTAAACCTTACTCATAGCTACAAAATACACAATTATTACAACATTAACAAGACCCGCAATTATATTTACCTCAAAAGTATGACACAAAATTAAAATACACATTAAAAACAAAAAATTACACCCACTACGCCTCACACGAGTGTGTCGGTACGACGGACATCTTACAATATGAATTTCGAACAGAAACAAGCCAAAAGTTCCAAAACGGTTCTTCTTATCCACACATGTCACAACAGTTGCCTATATTTCAGGTGTTAATTAGGTCGGGAATTTTGCGAGTACATTAGAGTAAATATCACTTAAATTATCAGTGTCGGTCCTTAAGTTTACTGTATTAGCTGTTCTTTTTATATAAATCATTTCCATAATGCGTCTCTTATTGTAATGTGGCTCCATTTTCAGAATCCTTGCCGTGTCAAAGTCGAATGTGTGGCCGCTGGAGAAAGCGTGGAGTGCAAGGGCGGTTTTACCTTTTTTGTTAGTATTTGGAACCGTTTTGGAACTTTTGGCTTGTTTCTGTTCGAAATTCATATTGTAAGATGTCCGTCGTACCGACACACTCGTGTGAGGCGTAGTGGGTGTAATTTTTTGTTTTTAATGGTTATTTTAATTTTATGTCATACTTTTGAGGTAAATATAATTGCGGGTCTTGTTAATGTTGTAATAATTGTGTATTTTGTAGCTATGAGTAAGGTTTAAAGAATAGACCGAAACGTCAGCAAAAAAGTAAAGTTGTTTTATTGTGGCAGCTCCCGATAGCCATTGAAACTGAATTGATTGTTTGTATTATTGTTTGTATTAGTGTTTTACTGTAGGCATATAATTTTATAAATGCTAATTAATTATAATAAAAAATGACATAAAAAACTTGTTTAATAAAGTTCTGTTTATTCCAAATTGTTCAGTTGTTTTCAAAAGCAATCTAGATTTGGCAATGTTTGCAATTTCTACTGTGATGGTTGCGATTTCAGTAGGTACACGTACATTTTAGGTATAGGACATTGTACACAAAGTTGATCTAAAATTTTCCATTGAGAAACGTATTCATATGTTAGGGTTGCCATTTGAACAAATCGACTTATAGTACTTTTCTCGAATACAACTTTGATCTTAAAATTTGAACATCCTGTATAACTTTTAGAAGAGTTCTACCGATGTGTCAATATTACGTTACCTTCGCAACAACTTTGCTGAAAAACCTTTTTCCAACGGTCACAAGGGAAAGTTTATCAGTAATTGAAAGTAACCGTGTAGCTGTCATTTTTTAATGAAAAATCTGATGTGGCCAGACACATGACTTTATCATACAAAATATAAAATTAATAGTTTAGCTGCATGTGAATCTATTTGATTGAGATAAATCGTGTCTACATTAAAATTAAACTAGTTAGCCAGGATTTGACAGATATTTTGATAGTCAATAGTATCAATAGTAGGTATTGTCCAAGAATGATCGAAACAGAGATTACGCCAATCGGCGTACCAAAATCGTTTCGTTCTGCGCATCTACGTCACACCAGACTTGCTGTCAAAACAAAGTGTCAACGTGACATATATTTTGTCAACGAACATATGACGAACATGTTAACATTGATGTGAGTGATTAGTTAGGTTATACGAAAAAAAACAATCGGTTGTCAAGGTATGGTTTCGTCTGGTATAATGCTATGATTGGTATGACGTCACACTAGACAAAAACATCAGCTGATTGTCAAACTCGCTCAGAAATTAATGACAACCTGCGCAAGGCGTAATCTTCTATTCTATAATTCTTGGGTATTGTCAAAGCATCAGCATTTGACACTACCTACTGTCATCAGAATAATAGTTATTTATCTCACAAGTGCCGAAAGTACGGAATAGCGCGACGAGCGGTGATGCGGCGCGTCACCGATGGCGGAGCGTCGCCGTCGCATGTGAGCGAGGCGCGCTATGTAGTTTTCGGCAGGAGTGACATTAACGTTTTTGTTTTGCTTTTTGAGAAATACATATCAAAAAAAATCAAAAATGGTTATATTTCTGTATAGGAAATGTTAGGTTGATACCGCTTCTACGAAACGTAAAATTAAAAAAGCTAATTCAAATTCTGACAGATATATATTCGTTCATGACACTGTAGATGTCACATCCGTACCAACATACTAAAATATAACTACACTCATCGCTATACTTTATTTACAATTTTCTGAATTTATCGTTTTTACAATTAGATATAACAACGGGTTGATATTTCTTATCAACAAACAATCAAATTGGTGATCTTATTTTATTTGAATTTTGTATTTTGTACATTGCCGCACTAGAGCGGCAACGTTCCATAGCGGTTCTCCAACCTCTGATTGCCTCTGATGAAATCAGCTGTTTTCGAGTGTGACAGCTATAGACATTTCTGTGGTGACAGCACAAAAAAATATTTGTCAAAATCCTGGCTACTATGTAATTTCATATCAATGCAGATGCGACCGATCTCGATCAAATAGAATTTGCTCTTGCAGGTAAACTATTAATTTTACCAAAAAAATGTCATAGGCATAAATTATTCAAAATTTCCTCTACTTTAATTTAGTATTTAACTATTTTGACGAAATTACAGAAATGGCGGCTCATTTGCAAAATCCTTGAAAAACGCTTAGAATAAACTACCAGTTCCTTTGGACCCTTTTGAACCAAAAGCTTTTCAGCTCTAAGTTTGGTCATAAAACTTCTAAATATGAACTTTCGTCCCGATACCTTTAGTAGTTTCTGCGTAATCGTCGTCACAAAAATCGAGTACACACATACGCACACACACACACACACACACACACACACACACACACACACACACACACACACACACACACACACACACATACACACACACACACACACACACAGACATTTTTTTGTACCTTGGTCAAAAATGTTCAGGGGACCCATAGAGACCTATTTCCGCTAAAATCTCAAAAAAATTTTTCCGCACGATTACAATACTTCATCATACTGCGTATGATAAAGTAAAAAAACGAATATCTCAAAAAGACACAAGTTAGGTATAGGGAAGGTAACATAAAATTGATCTAAAATTAATTGATGATTTCAAAAATGCGATAAAATAGTTGATCTAAAATTTTCTATAGAATTGAGAAATGTATTCACATATTAGGGTTGCCATTTGAAAAAATCGACTATTAGTACTTTTCTCGAATTCAACTTTGAAGTTATACTTTGAACAGCCTGTATAACTTTTAGAAGAGTTCTACCGATTTGTCGATAATACGTTACCTTCATAACAATTTTGCCGGACAACTGTTTTCTAACGGTCACAGGGGATAATTTATAACTAATTGAAAGTAACCGTGCAGCTGTCACTTTTTAATGAAAAGAATTAATATCTCAAAAATGACACATGTTAGGTATAGGGAATGTAACATAAAATTGATCTAGAATTTAATGAAGATTTCAAGAATGCGATAAAATACAGGGTGTTCCATTTGAAATATAAAAGTTAACATCATTTCCGGTGTAACCGGAAGTAACCGAAAACTCAAAATATTTTAGTAGAGACGATCGTATCCAACAATAAAAGTTTACTAATTTTCAATCCCTCATTTCATTTGTTTCTCCATATACTTTTAATGGCAGCTCGTCGTGGGAGACCCTGTATTATTTTGACTGTAGATTACCTCAGTTATACAGCTATTTGTGACAGTGGGCGATGATAATGTTTTTGTTTTTATTTCGACAATAATACTTTCAATATCATTACAACACGTTGTATTAAAAAGCGTCTTTTTAATCCAGGAATTGTATGACGTCAATACAATGTCCTCGTGGCAACCGACATTGCTTTTCATTGCTATTTTTTGCTGAACCCATAGCGATAGTAAGGCGTAAGGTGCGGTTACGGGTGTATCTTATTTTCTCTCATTTGTTCCGGTTTATCATAAAGATAACTCCTTATAGATTCAATATTGAAGTCAAACAAATGCCCACCAAGTATCAAAACTCTCGTAGTATTTTCTTCTATTTTAGCGCTGTTAACTGCGGTAATTACTTAGAAATCGATCACTGCACATCCTGGAAAGTTTTCTCAATTTTCCCACGTCACGACGACGCGACAATTCTGAAATACTTTTAAATTGCTTGAATCAAAAAACAGCAACAACTTTTAATTAGTTATGCTAGCAATGAACACAGTTTTCGCTGTACTAAACATAAAAAGTGTGGCCGTACGCTGGACATTAAAGTTACAAAGGGTCCTTGCGGCGATACTGATGCAGAATCCTAAATAATAGCTGAAATTTTAATGACGACTCGTAGTTACGACCTGATGCGGGTGGATGAACACCAAGCGAAAAACAAGGGGATGCCACCCCGTGCATTTTTACATAAATTATGAAATAAGTTCACAGTAGGGATGTCGTATTATAACAATGTTTTCTTTCAAATGGATCTCTGTAAAGTAAATGCAAAATACCGTATTATATTTTACTCTTACAAAAGGCAAAAAGAAACTGTAACATAGAAACGCTCTTACGTCGTCGTTTATTTGAAAATTTAAATGACAAACATGTCTGAATCAATTTGTATGTAGCATTCAGATTTCTTTATTTGATCACGTCGAGGGAAGAAGGCTATTTGAAAGCACGATATTATTTATTACTGGGGGCGTGCTCGTAAATTTTATATGGGAAACCGGTAGCCCTGACGATGTGACCCAGTCACCCTTTTCAAGAGGAAGGAAGAATGGAGCCTAAGACTTTAAAATTTATATCTCAGTCAATGCCCTAGCTTTTTTGCTCTCCTTCGCGCAGTTTTATGGCTTTCCTCGGATATTTATTACCCGGTTTTTTTGCGGCAAATCTTGCGTTGCAGTTAACTTACCGAACTTTATGTTTTTACTGCCGAGTGCTTCAAATAATGTAGAATGTTATAAAGTTAGATCGCACTTACTTTTACCAGTTGGAAACTCGAGGTGCAATTATGGCAATTATTAGACTGTTCCTCTCAATAGTTCGCCTGCCTCCGAAAAGTATGACCTCATACTTTATAACCTAGAATCTAGGTTATAAAGTATGAGGGCACTCAAATATTATTTTTAACGTTGGATCACATGATAGGTTGATCAGTTGTTCCTTCTGGAATGTTGTCAGGTTGCTCAAAGATTCAATAGCATCAAACGAAAAGGGGCCACGGATCCAGACCAACTTTTTGTCTGTGGGTGGGAAGTATTGTCTTATACTGGTCTTCAATGAGCTGAGGTGATGTCCAATTTGAGTTTTAAGGTCCGCAAAAGCAGATATGCTTTTTTCTTTTTCTGTCAGAAATGAGTTAAAAGTTTCAAAAGTATTACAGTTTTCTATTTCATTTTCCCAGAGTGTTATTTTTTTAATCATTGCGTTCGTTTTGTTTTCAACATAGAAAATATCAGAAACACTACCTTGCATGTTCAGTTTTTCAAAAATATCACTATAATAAGCTAATTTTAAAAGCCAATCAAAGTCAATGAGTACTGAAGATAAAGTAGATTTGTGCTCTGTCAAGAAAAGATGCAATTCTTTGTGGAGCTCTAACACACGGGCCAGCTCGTTTTCACGTGAAAGCCAGCAAAGTTCAGTGTGTAATAACGAAATAAAGTTCCCATGAAGACTACCCATATCTTGACAACGGATCTTAAACTCGCGAGGTTTTTGAGGCCTAGTTTTGATCAAATTCACAATTTTTACACTCTCGTCGGGGACTTCTTTTAACTCATCAGGAAGGTGCTGGCTGCCAAAGCCTCACGGCGAAGGACTCAATGAGTTACACTCATTGTTAGTAGAGAAGTTAGTTAGAGAAGTTACACTCAGGCGACACATGTCTTATGCAGCCTACAAGTCCAGTTATGTGACCACTCATGGCCTTGGCACCGTCCATACACACTGACACACAGTTTTTCCAATCAAGCCGGTTCTCGGAAAAAAAGAAGCGGGGAAGAAAAGAAGTGTGAAAGTGTCTCGTCTTCTTGTAGAAACATTTAGTGGCTTACAAAATAAAAGATCCTCAAATACTTCATCCTCACGTATTCCACGCACAAAAACGATCAACTGGGCTAAGCCAGCGACATCTGTCGTTTCGTCAATTCGTATTCCAAAACACGGACTTTCTCGTATTGCTTGAACGAGTTGTTCTTTTGTGTTGCTTGCCATGTCACTGATTCTCCGTAAAACTGTGCCATTTGGCAGTGGTATATGTTTAATACTATTTGCTTCTTTTTCTCCAAACATGCAAGAAACTATCTATAATGCAGCAGGACGAATAAGGTTTTCACGAATGGTGTGGTTTTTCCCAGATTTGGCAATTAGATGGCAAACTTTATACGAAGCTTTCAGAGCTTTTTCATTTTTGTCTGCGCCAGAAAAATGTTTTATAGTAGTTTTCTTACTATTAAGATCTTCCAAAAGACGTTTAAAATACTCTAAACCTTTATTTACTAAATTTCCATGTTTACTTTCAAAATTGCGTTTCAAAAGAGACGATTTCATAGAGTTTTTGGATAATATTTCTGCACAAACCACGCATTGTGGAGAAGCCTCGTCTGAACTTCCTATCCAAGTAAATCCAAATTTTAAGTATGATTCGTCATACTTCGTTTTTTTATTTACACCCTGTGCCACTTTTTCAGGGTTTTTATTTTTACAATCGGATTGACAATTATAATCAGGCCAACTTAAATTTTGAGACGATGATGGCTCAGGGTCTACGTGAAGATCTTCATGAGATATTTTTCGTTTGAGCCACTTATCCATTCTTAATTTCACACTGAGATTCCCACATTAATCGGATAACAACAGTCTTAAATTGTTTGAGCAGATTTGAGGTTATAAAACACAAGCACAACACAGTGCAACAGGCAACGCTGCACTGACTGATCCGAATCAAGGACAAAGAAAAGAAATCGGCAGGCAGCGCCCCCTACCATAGTCACTCATTGCCCCCGCGGCCCACACTGCCAGCCAAGTGGCGGTCACTATTTCTACGAAATAGTGAGACAAACCTATTGCACCTGTTGGTTTGAAGTAACTCGAGGACACAAGTATTCAATTAGATTCCATTATAAATTATAACCTTGCATGATAACGAAACATTACAAATAAAATGAAAATTTACCACAGGTTGTACCACAGGTTGAAAACCCCTGACCTAGTATTAAAAATATGACTTGTATTATAGTCATCCTAATAGATTACAGTTTAATGAAACTATTTGTTATTACTCTTCACAAAAAAATGCTCTATTTCTATTAAAAATCAAAATTAAAATTGAATTTTATTCACGTCCTATCACGTGATTGAAAACGCTCTGTAATTGGCTCAGCCTCCAGTGACGTCATTCGTTAGTACGCTTATGAATCTCCCGTTTGAATTTACTACGTTAATTTATAAATAATAGAAAACAACTTTGTTAAAGCGATTAGTGGTAATCTACCGAAGGTTAACGCTTTGATAGTGGAATCTTCTTTAAACATAATCCTTATTTTTACGCTCCGGAACTAAGCAACGTGGAAAAAGTACCATGTAAACATAACTTTGTAGGTTAGGTTAGTCCTAACCTTAAACTGTCAGATTATACCTGGATCGAAAATACGATAGATAACTTATTCTAGTCAGTTTTACTTATGTCGAAATAATCTTCACAACAAAAAAGATTGGTATTGGCCGCTATTTATTTCATTTGGATCTCTACGAGCCAGTCTCAACCACTTTCTTCGCAGTTTCAAATCTTGCGGAACAGCTACAAACCCGGGGGTTTTATTGACGTATTTCTGCATTGTGGATTTATACACCATTTATAACCCGATTTTTATGTTGAAATTGTGGAAACAACACATCATACAACATAATTGCCAAACGGCGACGAAGCCGATGCTTACAGACCATATGGGCCGATTGGACATTTAGTATCGTGTAACGTCACAAGAATAACGTGATCTACGTACAACAGAAACTGTCGGTTTGGCGGGACTTTTAGTGATTCAATTTTTAACGCAGATTTGTATGAAATATTTTAGGAAATAATTACGAAAGATCATGCATTTACAAAGTAAAGTGAAGGAATAAACACTCTAATGGTTTTCCAATAATAGTCAAATAGTTATAATTGAAGAGTGTAACGATCCTCGATTCTCGAGAAGTTACACTCTTCAATCAAAGACGAATTGTTGCCCAATTGACAAATTCAAAATACATATGTAAGTACATATTATATGACATATGCAGGGTCTTTCACGACGACCTGCCATTAGAAGTATGTGGAGAACCAAATGAAATGAGGGATTGAAAATTTGTGGACTTATGTTGTTGAATACAATCTTTATAACAAAAATATTTTGCGTTTTGGTTAGTTCCGGTTTCACCCGAAATTGTGTCAACTTTGATATTTCACATGCAATATTCTGTATTCTAAACCATTTTTTAAATCTTCATTACATTTTACGTCAATTGCATGTTACATACCCTCATATTCTAAAGGGGCGCAAAACTTAAACCGGCATTGGGTTGGATTCTGAGTTGCCAACTCCAAAAACTAGAGTAATTAGTAATGTTACATGGTAAGAAACAAAATAAGTATTTAGAGGTTGCTATGGGCTATCAAAGCGAAGTAAATTTGCACTCCACAATAATCTTTAACTTAATCAAAAACATCAATAAGCTTTTGGATGTAGAAACTACCCCGTCCTTATCACAATAAAATGACCTAAATATCTTTATCTAAAGAATTCTCAATCTGAAGGCAAATACTGTGATTTTTTTTTTTTTGAGAAAACCAGTACAAAAGTCGCAAAATACAACATAGACCTACACGTACCCCTTAAGTGAAAATTTGTGAATCTTGTTCTTTAAATTCTTAAGTTTATTACTTATTTTATTATTAAGTTAATACTGCATTTTCATTGTACTTAAAACAAATGTTTCTGCAGCTGATAGCAAGCTCTAAATATAATTCTTTTCAAATTATAAAAAATATTCAAATTGTGTATGATCTTTTTCAGATTTTGTTATATTTCCCCGCTTTAAACGATATTTCTACGTTGCATTTTTCAAAAAAATATCAAATATATGATTTAAATGAATCTAGAGGGCGCCAGTTATATAATTTCGGCCAAAGGCAATTTCATTTACTTGAAAATTATCGACTATTTTCACAAAAATTTATAGCCACCAAGATTATTAAACAAAAAAATGTTTTTTCGTTGCCTTGGTGATAAAAATGGACACGATCGATAAAATCTTCATATTTTTTCAGTACTATCAGGAACTTTGAACAGTGTAGTCGTGTTTTTCGCGGTCAGTGATACGTGAGTGCTACGCAATCGAAATTTGAGTTCCGCGAGTGACACTGGACACCAGGTCGTTCGCTCGTGGAACAAATCCAGCCAGTTATTACAACAATTCATAACAATGTCCCAGAAAAATGTGCAAGGTCAGGAAATAACTATTACAACACCTAACGAGTACGCTTTATATGCCGCTTTAAAAAAATCCCAAGAGGAAAATCAATCATTGAATGATGTCATCCAAAAACTCAATGAACAAATGCAATTATTGAGTAATGAAGTTGCTGAACTAAAAGCAAAAATTGTCGAAACTTCAGTTTCTCAACCAGAACAACCTCAGAAAGAGTACTGTACTGACGAGGAAGAATTGGCAAAAGAAACTGAATGGGCAAGAGTTAAAAGCAAAAATAATAAGAAAATAAAGATGAATACTTCATTGAGTCCACCTCAGCTTCGACAAGCAGGCCCAATAACTATACAATCGGAAGCAAAAAAAAGTACCAGCCCCTCCCCCAATAATAGTGGACGGCATTAAAAATTATGAAACGTTTTACGAAAAAATTGGCGAACAAATTCAAACAAAAAATTTTACCACAAAAATAATGAGTAAAGAATGTATCAAGGTAAACGTACTTGACAAAGAGCTTTATATAACAGTGACAGACATACTGAGAAAAGAGGACCACATTTGGCACTCATATGAGAACAAACAAGATAGGCCAATTAAAGTCATGGCTAAAAACTTGCATCATACGTGTCAACCTGACAAAATTGTGAAGAACCTAGTAACACAAGGATATAAGGCAGCAGGGGCTGTTAATAAACTATCCTGGAGGAATAGAGAAGCACTCGACATGTTTATACTTACTTTTGACGCAGAAGAAGACATAAATAAAATTCATAATATAACCAATATAATGAGCTGCAAAGTAAGCATCGAACCGCTAAGACAATCCAAACTAATCCCATAATGCAAAAGGTGTCAAGCGTATGGGCACACTCAACGATATTATAACAGACCCCCGAGGTGTGTTAAATGTGCAGGAAAGCATCTCACGAACGATTGCAAGAAAGCAAACAATGTGGATGCTAAATGTTGGCATTGCGGAGGAGCACATCCAGCTAATTATCGAGGATGTGGCGTAGCTATAGAACTACAAAAAATAAAAAATCAAAATATGAAGACCAAACACTCTAAGGCTCCACAAAGTCAACGCGAAAACGCTCAACAAGGAAAACGAGAAAGTCAGAATCCAAAAGTGACTGACATGAGAACGTACGCCCAAGTCATTCAAAAAGAAAATAATGACCAAAGGACCGAACCTCAAGAAAATAACGGTAACATTAGCCAAACTCTACAGATCATACTAGGAAAACTAAATAAACAAGAAGCATTTATCACTACGATTGATGAGCGAATAAAAAAATTAGAACACAAGTCACAGGGAGCTATTCCTAAAATAAAACAAAAATGAATAATACACTCAAAATAATGGCTTGGAATGCCAACGGATTACTGCAACATCAACAGGAACTGCAGGCAATCCTTGACAATGAAAATGTGGACGTGTGTCTCATTTCTGAAACTCACTTCACTAGACAATCATTCATAAAATTTAAAGGATTTAAAA
Organism: Melinopterus prodromus; assembly: GCA_964023965.1. Taxonomy (NCBI): domain Eukaryota; kingdom Metazoa; phylum Arthropoda; class Insecta; order Coleoptera; family Scarabaeidae; genus Melinopterus; species Melinopterus prodromus. The sequence continues at coordinate 26,564,591 of OZ030391.1, read as the reverse complement.
CATATCACACTATCCACCCTGATAACGCAGCTAAAGGAGGAAGTGCAGTAATCATTAAAGACAATATAAAACACCATGAGGAATTTAAATATGAGACAGAAAAAATACAAGCAACAGCAGTAAATATACAAACAAAGAATTATTCGCTTATCGTGGCAGGATTATATTGTCCGCCTATGCATTCAATAAATAATGATGACTACTTAACTTTCCTTGGACAACTGGGAAACAGATTCATAGTTAGAGGAGACTTTAATGCCAAGAATACTTACTGGGGCTCTAGGTTGACTACAACTAAAGGTAGAGAATTGCTGAAAGCAATAAATGAACTTAGTTGTCAAACAATGTCAACTGGAAGTCCAAAATACTGGCCAACAGATCCAGCAAAAGTACCAGATCTAATAGACTTCTATATAGTTAAAAACATTAGCGTTAATTTCCTACAGATAGAAGAATGTCATGACCTAAGCTCTGATCACTCTCCAATACTTTTGACCCTGAGTGAGTATATTATTCAAAGGGAAAGTAATCCAACATTGACAAACAAATACACTGCCTGGGAAAGTTTTCGACAGACACTCGAAGAAAGGATAAATCTGAACACACCACTAAGGAATGAAGAACAACTGGAATCAGAATTGGAAAAACTTGTTTATGATATACAACAAACTGCCTGGGAGAACACCCCTGATAGACAGAGGAGAGTAAAAGGAAACAATTACCCCAAAGAGATAACAAATCTGCTCTCTGAGAAAAGAAAGGCAAGAAGAAAATGGTTCCAAACTAGAGCACCACGAGACAAGACGAGATTAAACAACCTCACTCAACAACTCAGAAGAGATATTAAAGAACTAAAAAATGAATTTTTCAACGCCTATCTGAGGGAACTATCCAACACCAGCGAATCACACTATTCGCTCTGGAAGGCAACCAAAAAGCTCAAAAGGCCAATAATTCAGATTCCACCGATCAGAAAAGCTGATGGAAGCTGGGCCAGGAATAATGAACAAAAAGCCCAAAGGTTTTCTGACCATTTAGAAAACATATTTCAACCTCATCATGGAGAAGATGAAGAAATCCATATGGAGGAGAATGACCAAGAAGGCACGCAAATCATGCTTACCACACCAACAGAAGTTCAGAACTTAATAAAAAAGGACATTAATCGGAAAAAAGCCCAAGGCTATGACTTAATAACTGGAGAGGTACTTAAAGAACTTACAAGGAAGGCCATAGTTAAACTTACAAATCTTATCAATGCTGCCTTCAGACTAAGGTATGTTCCCAAACTGTGGAAGGTAGCAGAGGTGATCATGATACTGAAGCCTGGGAAACCACCACATGAAACAACGTCTTATAGACCTATCTCTCTGCTGCCCATCATGTCAAAAATCTTCGAAAAATTACTACTCAATAGATTGAAGCCAATAATTGAGAGCAAAAGGCTTGTTCCAGACCATCAGTTCGGATTTCGGGATAAGCACTCTACTATTGATCAGATACATCGAATAACCAACATAATTGAAAAATCGTTAGAAGAAAAAAAGGTTTGTTCTGCAGTCTTCCTAGATGTGGCACAGGCCTTTGATAAAGTCTGGCATGAAGGACTGAACAATAAATTAGGAAGTATTCTACCAAAACAGTTTGCACAACTATTAAAATCTTACCTGACTGAGAGATCCTTTAGAGTCAAACAAGGTGATGCATGCTCTGTCCTTAAGGAAATAAAAGCAGGAGTGCCGCAAGGTAGTGTTTTAGGGCCGGTCCTTTACCTACTCTACACCAGCGACCTCCCAGCACTAGAAAATAATACTGTCGCAACTTTTGCTGACGACACGGCTATCCTAGCTGTTGGGAACAGTAATGAAGAAACGACGAGAAAACTCCAAACAGCTCTTGGTCATTTTCAGGTCTGGACAAAGAAAAAAAGAATTAAACTGAACGAACTCAAGTCAGTACATGTTGACTTCACGAACAAGAAAATACAACACATCCCGGTTACTATTAATAACCAAAAAAAAAAAAGTACCGTACGCTAACACAGCCAAATATCTCGGCATGACATTAGACGCCAGGCTCCGCTGGAAAGCCCATATCAAAGAGAAAAGAGAGGAACTAGGAATCCGTTATAGAGAGATGTACTGGCTGCTAGGAAGAAACTCTACGCTGTCAGTACATAATAAGCTTCTCTTGTACCAGCAAATTCTAAAACCCGTGTGGATGTATGGTGCTCAACTCTAGGGTTGCACCAAAAAAAGCAACATTAAAATTGTCCAGACCTTCCAAAATAAAGTATTGAGATGCATTGTAAATGCGCCTTGGTAGATTAGGAATGATGATCTCCACAAGGACCTTAAAATGGAGTTTATTTGCAAAGAAATCCAAAAATTAGCAAGAAGTCACCAGGAAAGGCTTCACCATCACGTGAACGTTGAGGCCATCCAGCTCCTCGACAACACCGCATTAGTCAGAAGACTCAAGAGAAAGAAGCCTTTTGAGTTAGTGTGAATGTGAGATAGTGATAAAAGCAGAGTAAGTGCTAGTTGTAGGTGTTAGTTCCAAAAGCAGAGTCAGTGCTACGTAGTGCGCAAGAAAAACGTGCCCAGTATACCAGGACTAACTGAGAGACATCGATGGGTGCCTGTTAGGTTAAGTTACACTAGTAAAATAAGTTAGAATTAAGTTACTCATTAGTCAATTATGACTAGATTGTAATGCTCTTATTGAATAAAAAAAAACATTTTAACCTCAAGAGTAGCCCAAAAAAATGTTTTTTTGGTTGTTCTCACAGTTTGAAATTTCAATTCTGAAGCTTTTTTACATTGTAGCATCGCCTTAACGCAATATCAAATTGAAATATGTATATCACATTGACCATAGCATAGTGGTAATTATTAATAATAGCCGGTTCATGTGATAAATTATTCACCTCTTAACTTGGATATTATTAATAAAACCCGGTAATTATTAATAATTACTTGAGTGCGGACTATAAGCATTTCGCTTGGACAGTTTTAATGAAAGCAGTTCAAAAAGGTTAAGAATCTCCAGGAATCTGGTAAAATAAAGCATTTGGCGCTAATTTTATTGTTTATTTTTCTTTTTTTTCTGGATTTTGCATATATGTGCTTATTTTGCCATATCCGTGCTTATTTTAACTACTTACGAACTTTTTTTAGCTGAACAGCCAAATAAACAGGTATAAACATAAAGCGCCAAGCTGTGAATTTTAATTTCTAGAGTTCGTATGTCTGTGCATTTGCGATTCAGAAAAATCGCCTCTACTGCATTGTGATATACCTGCTATAAACGTGCTCTCAGCTGAACAGTTTTTCGACTGTTTAGTGCTTTTTTATCTCCTTTGAATTGTTTTGATGTTCATTCTTTGTATACATTGATAACTTGAAAAAATGTATTGTATTCTATATGAAATGCCAAAAATTAAGGATAAAGTGCTGCCTACCACATTTCCCGAATTAGTTATTCCTACCAATAAAATATTCTGCAGAATGTGCATGAAAACGGTAAGACTTTTTTGGAAGATTATTTATTTTAGGATTTGTCTCTTGGTAGTTATTATTTTGATTTTAGGCTTTTTAGGATTTTAGGATTTTTATTATATATTGTAGCTTTATTTCACAGTATTCACATGAAAATATTTAAGTGTAATATTTACTTCTTAGCAATACTAAATCGCTTCATTAATACATCTTTACTTTTTATTTGCCCATTTACTTTTAATTTTAGAGATAATATGTATCAAAAACAATCTGGCACGTAGTTAAATCTGCATAAACAAATGCAAGCATGCAACTAAGTGAAAAATCACCATGTCTTTTATTTCAATTAAGTGGCTCACAGGCAGTGTTAAGTTACATTGAAATCCTATGTACTTTAAATTATATAGCGTTTACTTATTGTGTATAGTTTATTTCTTATTTTAAGTATCAATTTTCTCAGTTATACCAATGTTTTATTTGATGTGTGAGTGCTAATAAATACATGTATACAAAAATAAATGCAAAAGTGCTAAGTATAAAAAATTGTCCGTTTACGCTGCATACTCGAATATCGGAAATTTATTATTTGCGAAACGTTGTTCGAATGCCTTGAATTAGAAATAGAAACAGAAATAGAAATTTATTACGCCCTGTACAGAGGAACGTCCAACATAACAATTTAATAATTTAATATTTTACAATAAATTGATGATTATATTTCATTGTTTATAATTATATATTATCATGATTTTTATGTTTCAATCTATTAGCTTAATGTGTAATTAATTAATGTAATTCCTATATTGCAATGTAATTGTCCTTTTATTAAATATAACGTTAAACATAAAAGCTTTCGACTACATGAAATGAAAATCTCATTTCAAGATTATCTATAAATCACAACAAATTATACAAAGTTATTGCATCTAATGGCCTTTTTTGCGTTAATAAATACAAAAATCAATTACATGTTGTCAATATTTTGTACTGAAGGTTATTTCAGAACTTAAATATGTATTAACATTCATTCACAAAATGGAAATAAATTAAAACTGTTGCTTTAAATTTGTAATAATGGTAATTTGTTTGTTGTGATGTACTGGTGATTTCGAGATATTTAGCTTCAGCGATATTTTGCAGTGTTAAACTTAATAAACAGAAATAAGTATGGATTTTGTATAGCATGAATGTATCATTACAATTTTTTTAATATTATTATTTTGTATTTACTTTACAGCAATATGTTTCAAATATCTTATAACTGAAAATATTGACAATTATGTATAACACTAATTTACAAAAATTTATAATAGCTTACAAGCCAACTCAAAATTTTCGACGAATTTTAATGGAGGTTAAACATGTAATAATTATTATTAAAAAAAAAAAATAAATCAAAATATACGACCATCTTAGAGAACATTTCGACAACATAGAAATTATTATTATTAAAATTAGTTCAAAACTACTACAGATAGATATTTGAAAAAATATATATTAACATTTTCAGTTATAGTTTATATTAGTTAAAAGGCCTTTTATTTTTTATGTAAATTCATAAGTCAAAATGTTATTTAGAAATAAAATTTCCAAAAATGTTCCAGTTAATAATATATTGTAACTGGTAAATGTGTGCTTATTGAACTAGAACTATATTACAATAGTTAATCAATAATTATGAAACACTGCAAAACGAAAAATGTAACACCATAAATACATAATACAACAATAAAGAAAATATTATATTAAGTAAAAATATTAATAATATGAATTAATAAATGAACAACAAAAATACCAAAATGTTGTTTTTTTTTAGAAACTAGAAAGTAATAAGTTTCATTTGGTCTTATAGGTTTACTTTGTTCCTTCAGAAGTTGGAGCCGTTTAAAATAAGATATTACCTATTAATAATTCAAACGGCTGTAAATTTTGAATGAGTTGAAAAGTACTTCTTTCCGAAAAAATGTTTTGTGGAAGAAACCTGGGACAGCATGTATATATTATTGCTATAATTTAAATTATTTTGGTTTCAAGCATGTATTAGATCTCATAGAACATTATTGAAACATTAACTGCTGTAAAGTGAATACATATATAATATTTCCATTGTCCTTCATACAAAATACATGAACGTAAATTTAAATTAAGTTTAGAGAATTTATTTACATTTAGTGAATATTTTTTAATATTACAATTCTGTACTAGTCTATATTCAGTGATAATCCGTGGCAACAAGTTGATTTGTGCATTTACTCACTTAATTAATATGTGTATTAGATAACATAAATTTATATAATGTGTCGTGATATTAAGCAATATCTTAGAATGAGATTTTCGTATCATCTTATCAAATTTCATGTTTATTAATATTATTAAATAAGGAACTCTATATTTAATTAAATGCATTACCTACTCGTAAACTTAACTGTAGTGGTCATATTACATTTATTAGATTGCAAAGAAGGTATCACATTAAGGAAAGGATCGGACACGCTCAAAATAAACTAAATCCCGTTACATTACATCCATCGACAAACCACATCGTGGCGGACAACTTTTTGCGAAGCGGCCGGGTCGAGGGAGCACAGTGCACGAATATATAACCGCAAATCCTGCAATAGCGATACGAACATACTTATTTCCTACCTACGTATATTAAGAGAATATATTTGTTTTTCTTAAATAAAATATATAGCGTTTTCTTATTGTATATAGTTTATTTCTATTGGTAAGTATCAATTTCTTCCGTTATACCATGGTTTTGTATGGTGTATGTGTGTGTGTGGCCTAGTAAATATATACAAACATAATACATTGTATACGTTTTTTGTAACGCAGTTTTGTATCTTTTTTTTTTTTCATTCTTCTTGCTTATTTTAAGCGCTTATTTTCCAAAAATAAATGCCCATAATTCCGCAGTCTAATAATAACCCATTACCCACTCTGACCGTATATACCCATGTGAAATATTACATCGCGTCCAATAAGACATCGAATATCTTGGCGTTAAAGATGACGAAATGAACTCATTATCGATATCAAATGTCTGACTATTTGGGTTAATGACGTCTTCTGAAACCGCTGGTAACCCGGCAAACCGCGTGGGGTGACCTGGTAGCACCATTAAATCTTAATGTTTGCATTACATCAAATTACACAGTGGGAATCCGGTAGCCCAACTTTCCAACGCCCAACGGGCACGCATAGCCTGGAATTCTAATGATGAGGGATGATTTACCCCTTTCAGTTTCGCATTCACAGCCGAGCTGCAAACCACTTCGCTGACGATATTTCGCAAATTTTATAGTCTGTGTCGCACGAACCCACAAAGTTCTCACTTTAGTTACTGATGACAAACTTTAGGGGAGTTGAAATTGAACCCTAAGTATAGCGTGACAATCTTCAATCATATACCCGAGCTTGAGGCCTGTTTTTGTTTTTGAAACAGGTGTTTTTATAGAATTTCCAGGTCAAATAAATATTCCATATTTCCAAGCATTTCCGATTTGATTTCTCGTAGAGGTTGATATTGAACTAGATATTATAGAGAATATTATAAAAATTCATTTATATAAAAGTTTTTTCACAAAAAATTATTTGCATTTATACAAGATGTGGCATTAAAGAGTGAAGAAGAAATATTACTTTCTTTAATTAGACTGCCCAATATATTAACCATATTATCATTGTAGTCATGTAAAGAAATAGTTTCGACGTTATTCAATTTTATTAAAAACTACATCAAACCACTCCATTTTTGCAGATTTTGTTAGAAAATATTTGTCAGATAATTACTAAAACCAATAGGCCAATGCTGTTAAGGAAAATAGAGTAGAGTAGAGTAGAGTAATATTGATAACGTGCTGTGGGTTGTTTGAAGATGTTTTATAATATTTTTTTGCTATGAATTCAAATCCGCATTTAACGTTGCTTACCAGCTTGCTTTTGTGTGTGAACGCACAAATCACTACAAGGTAACGTACACTGTTCAAAAACTTCCGAAGCTCAACAAATTTTCAGGATAGGCCACCTTAAATCGCGGGGTTTAATGTTTATTTTAGTAGCACGTCTGAAAGTTCGTTTGCAATACGAATGCAAAAATAGCTATATTTATAAAATTTTATATAAAATTGTTCATATCTTGATAACCGTAATACCTGCATATAGACATATATACAATTTTATATAATACTTGTATAAATCTGGTTAAATAAGTTCTAGATTACCTCCCCCATTTTACTAGCAATTACCAAACACCCAGTACACTGAGCAATATTACATTACATTACATTATATTTTCGATTAATTGCATATATCACAAAAAAAACTTAAAATCCGTGTAAGACTTACTTAATATAAATTTAAGAGTGGATAATGGTCATTGCAGTCGGCAAATACTATACATCTTGTTCCACTTGAAAAACTCAGGAATAAGCCATTTGAAATTATTTTTTTCAGACATCAACATATTGGTTTTGATGATTATCTGATAGAGTGGGAAGACAAAGAAGAATGCTTCTACCAGAATAACCTTTCTAATAGCAGTTTTGAACTCCTTTATGATGTTTAGATGCCAATGTTGTGGAACTACGTTGGTGAGGTAGTGGTGAATAGGTTCAGCCGAAGTGGTTTTTGTGCGGTAGTATGGGATGTCTATGTTAGTTGCATTTCTGAGGGTTCTCTCTGTGGGGTCCCGCTCTCTTTGGCTTCTCGTCGCCTCTGCAGTGCTGGAAGTTTATCTCTCGCGTTGTTGTTGGTATATGTAGGCTCTGGTGACTGTAAAGATATTGAATTTCTGAAACAGTGGCCTGCAGTGGTTGGTTTTGTCTGTTCGATTGTTCTTATCGCCTTTTTCTGCAGAGTGAAGATGATGGTGAACATAACAACATGCACCCCAAAGCCGCGGGCCGTAGCTCATTCTGGTATGGAAGAATGAGTAATGGGCTGTTAGAGCTGCAGTTGCCCCACTATTTACCTTATTCTGAGTATAGCGTAGATACTGTAGATAGCTACATAAAGATTACAATTATTCTAAAATTTCAGGTGTTGATCTGGCATGAACCAAAATACCCAAATGTAAGAATGAAATTCGAAACAAAATTGATAAGCAAGCACTAAATTTTAAAATATAAAAGAGTGAGCTTTTAGCATAGATATAACAGTAAAGAAAGGAAAATATTGGGCGACTCCTAGGTTCAACAACGATTTTGACAAAGTAACACCACGATTCTGGAAGCAGTTTTCGGTAGACATAAAATAAACAAAGTTTATTTAAAAAAGACCGCGTATTGTTATTACGCACTACTAAAGTGAAATTTCTGTACAAATCTACATACGCAACAATTTTCCAAACATTTTCGCGAAAAACGGATTAGGACAATATTGACCTAAGGGCTTTTTCGATGTTTTGTGTTGAGTACGAAACCCAAAATGTCTATTTCATTCTCAATTTTACATTCGTATTTTTAAATTTGTGTACTTTTATACGTCCTTTCCTTTTGTCACTCATTATTTCAACGGTTTTCTGGGAATTTTTTACGGCGTTGCGTTCTCGATGTTTTTTGTTTACATCTAGTCGCTTTAGTTTGACCTACGTAAATTTCCTTCCGTGCCGTTCGCTGCTATCCACTAGACATATAAAACTGGCCTTCCGCAGAAATTTATATTTTTTAAATTGCATGCTATACATTTCTTTACACATTTGGAAGCCTTTTATGGTTGCCTACATACCACCTAAATTTTATTGATCGGATGAGCGACTGCAACGCAAAAAAATAAAAACCAAGAAAAAAAATAGATTTTGCATCGTTGGCTTTTAAAAGCAATAAAAACCACAAATTGCACCTCGTTAACAAAATTTTGCGACGCGCTTATTAAGTTAGATCTAGTAGTCTCGTTAACCAAGTGTCATTGATCCAAATTCTACAGGCTGACCAAAATCTAGTGTCAAACTGGTCAAACTTCAAAGCGTGTTATTGTTCGTAATTTAAATGGGAACCTATCTATTTCTTTAGGTGAAACTATGCAAAATTAAAACATAAACATTGTTTCTAAATACAACCCCGTCACAATTCCCAATATTTTAAAAGTTATTTGCCGAAAACTCATTTTTCAACGTTTTCCACGGCAATTTTAGGTAATAAATATCGTACGTGTTGAAAAACAATTTATTTCATAAAATATAACGCAGAGAGGTATTTTAGATTTGAGTGTACTTAATTAAGTAGTTGTTCAATTGCTAAATTTACTGCAAAATGTACCTATAGTGGTAAGTGCTGAAACGTGGCTGCAACATGATAGAGGTCCAGGACATTTCTCGTTACATGTCAGGGACCAGCTCAACGAAATCTTTCCAAAGCGGTAGATTGGAAGAGGAGGGCCAGTTGCTTGGCCTCCTCGATCACCGGACTTAACGAAACTGGATTTCTTACTGTGGGGCTACGTTAAGGACATCGTTTATGCTGAACTTCCAACAACAGCAGAAAACATGCAAGAAAGAATCCGGGGTGCATTTCAAACTTTTACGCCCGACCTATTAAGAGCAGTGGCGAGGTCATTTCATAACTCGTCTTCGTTTGTGCGTCGAAGAGCACGGAAGACATATCGAGCGACTACTTAATTAAGTATACCCAAATCTAAAATACTTCTTTGCGTTATATTTTATGAAATAAATTGTTTTTCAACGCCACATATGATATTTATTACCTAAAATTGCCGGTGAGAGTTTTTGGCGCATAACTTTTAAAATATTGGGAATTGTGACGGAGTTGTATTTAGAAACAATGTTTATTTTTTAATTCTCCATCGTTTCACATAAAAATGGATGGGCTCCCATTTAAAATAAGAACAATAACACGCTTTGAAGTTTGACAAGTTTGACACTAGATTTTGGTCACCCTGTATAATTTTGATCAATGACACTTGGTTAACGAGACTACTAGATCTAAGTTAATAAGCACGTCTGAAAAATTTATTAACGTGGTGCAGTTTGTGCGTTTTATTGATTTTAAAGTCAACGATGCAAAATCATATTTTCAACCGATTTTAATAAAATTTTGGTGGTATGTAGACATCCATAAAAGACTTCCAAATGTGTAAAAAAATATATAGCATACAATTTAAAAATATATATTACCATGGCGTTGCACATTTTTCGGACACCCTGTATAATCAACAATAATTTCTTGAAATGTACCTTGAAGTACAGGGTAAGCCTGCAAAAGGTCAAACTCTTAGCTTAATTAGTAACTGAGCTACAGAAGACGGGAGCTGAGTTGCAGGACCCTGTAAGTATAATTAATACCTATACTTTTTATTCGATACCCCTGTTATTATCTTTGTTAAGTTGCGGCAACATTTCAGGATCATATGCAAAGCTTTAAGTTTCGACATGCTGTCCTGGGGCGGAAACTGAGTGAGCAATAACTGCATTATGCCTCTGGGCATGTAGCACGTAGAGCCGTTTTGTTAACACATGCATACGCATTCCAGATCGATGACGTCTAATTTATAGCGGACAAATTCTATCGTTCCACGATAACGAACACCCATTGATACTTAACGCAGCTGCAGCGGTATTGTAGAAGAAACAGTGCCTGGTCATACCGCCAGGCCAAAATTCGCACTAAACTGCACTGATTCGTGATGTATGTGATGACTATTGTCGTCAATGCTGTTGGGTTAAATAATGTGCTCGCTGTAGCTGCAGACCAATTGTCTCCCACAATTCCACATCAATTTAATCATTTGTTCTTTTATACTTCTTACCTTACGCTGCTGCATTTTTACGTAGCTCTTGTTTGAGGACGATGCCTCCAGGTTAGGATGGATATGTAAATAAAATACGCGTTGTTGTTTGCAAGCGTGTATTGTTGATGTTGTTGAGTTCTGGAACTCGTACATCTGGACGCATAGCTTATAAGACGTGCTGCACTGTACTATACTGATCTGTGCCGCAAACTAATTTTTTGTGCTACGCCGTTTTGTTGCTTTTAAATCGAATTTGGCAATACTCAGTTAGGACTGTTGGTTAATTTGGCCTTCCTGAGTTAGGACCCTTGGTTGCACACCATCTTTTGATGTTTGGTAAAATCAGTTTTAATATTAAAGTCTAGATGCGAACGGAAAACAGGTCACAATGGAATGTGCTTTTGCCCCAAAAGCAATTGCCAGATGAGATGGGTTGGACGACCTGGGACCCTATTCTCGTCATCTTTTTGAAGCGAATGCGTGACTTTTCGGATGGAGTAGGGTTGCCCTCTGGTTCGTATCTAGGTTGTTGCTAAGAACAATAACGCACGCGCCACGCCCATACATTACAATCAAACGTATGGGAACGTATGGGCGTGGCGCGTGTGTTATTGTTCTTAGCAACAAGCAAACTTGCTCATAGATACGGGCAACCGGTTATATCCCTACTCCATTCGAATAGTCACGAATTCGCTTCAAAAAGATGACGAGAATAGGGTCCCTGATCTCAGTTATATAATGTGATCATTAATGGTTATTAAAATTTACACATAATCCGATGGAGAAATTAAAAGTTGCATAAACCCACATAGATAATGCATATCGCCAAACAGTGGTGCTACACTGGGAGAAATTGCTGTGAACTTAAATCATTGTATAAATTACAATAGGTGTGTAGTCAGTCTAAAAATTGCACGGAATGGTAACTATTTTAACAAGTCTGTATGATATTATAACAGTAAGTACTGCTGCTTTATTTCAATTACAATAATAATTTAGTAATAATACAATGGAAGTAGACCATAGAATCGTAAAATTAGAACGTAAGATGCGATTTTACTAGTATGCACGGTAGTTCTATTTCAAGTATGTAACAATGATGAACGAAAAACATATGTACATACTAGGGTTGCCCGCTTAAAAATATCTTAAAATTTTGTAAATATAAGACGACAAATAATCGAATACCTTAAATTGTTTTTTTTTTTTTTAATTTTGAACTCGCCATTTTTTAATAACGATATCCTCAAAAGTAGTTTTCTCTAGTTGTTTAGAATGATAGACGACCCTTGGTTGGGTATAGATTTTAGTTCGATACAAGTAGGCAGTGTTTTACGTAAAAATGAATTAAAATTAAGAACATCGAGATTGAAGAGCAAAATTGAAGAAATGAGTTTTGTGCTGTATGGTTGGTTTGTATTATTTGTTATTCATTATGTCGTCGATATCTTTCGTCTCATTGTGTTCCAATTATTATTTCCATTATTTGGAAATGATTTTTTAAAGTGCCCACGACTTTTTCAAAACTTTTTATGATTACCACATTTTTCTCACAATTTAAAAACAATCTTTAGTGATATATTAATTTCCGGGTGGAATCGGCGTTGAGGAGTTTGAAGCAGTCGACGTTTCGCGCTCTGTTGCAAGAGGCATCTTCAGGACTAAGTTATCACATCAAGTGCTAAGAATCATCGTCTTTGACCTTAGTGATATTGGACGATAGTTGTTAGGATCATCTTTGCCACCTTTTCTGTGGAGTGGAATAATCTTTGAAATTGTTAGTTGATCCGGAAATACTCCCTGAAGCAAGCATTTATTTATTATCGAGGATAGTGGTTACGAAATAGCATGAGACGTACATTTCGCCGATTTCGCTGTGTGTCCATAAATATTTTCGCATTTGGATAGCATAAGGCTCTATATAATGTCTAGTCGCATTTATTCGTTGACAAAAGAAAAAAATGCACTTCTATTGTGTGGCAGCTTCCGCAGGTGTTATTGCGGGGTAGAATCTGCCAGTGGAATGCTATGTAATCTAGTTGCCGGTATTGAAGCCATGAAACTACTCACCTCTCTACGGTCTAGAAGAATTTAATTGTAGAATTAATTAGTTTCCAAGCTGCTATGCAGCGGTTTTGCAGATGATTCGATAAAGTTCTTGTAATAGTTTTCGCATGTTTGCGCAGAACCACTCTGGCTTGCCATAATTGGTAGCTGTTCGGTAGGTAACTGGGCTCCAAGTCTCGTTAAAGATGCCGACAAACTTTTCAACGAAAATATTCGAAACCATCCGACGCCGAAAACATAGTCACGTCACCATTGGGTAGTTATGAGTATTTTATATTGAATTTAGTTGTTGGAGTTGGAGATGTTAATGTCAATTTGTTTAGAAAATCAGCAGAGTTCTGTACGCTGGTGGATCATTATGGTTCAATAAACGTCTCATACTATATGTAGAGGCAACGGCAATTTTATATTTTTTGTCTGAGTTAAATGTGAATAATCTAAGCCCTGAAATTGTACATTATTGTTTACAAAATACATACACCTCCATGAATATAAGTACTTCTAAAGAAATGAGAAGCTACTGCTTATTTTAGAATATTTACACTTTGAGTTTCATCATTTGTTAACCAATTCTCGGCCACACACACACACTACATCAGCATTAAGATCAGATAGAAATATATCAAAGCTATGTACGTTGTTTCTTAAACATTGTATGTTGGTAAACCCTTCCAGAGTTTGAAAATTTGCATTATGTTTCCTGAAAAAGATACGATTTACGAGCACAGCCTTTACGTTACAGTCATGTCACACTGCCCCCAAGCTCAATAACGCGCGCACTCTACTGGCAGCAAATGAAAAGTAGCCCACAGTCTACAGCTACGTTTTCAATAGGGTTGGGTATTCTCGCATATAACCCACTCCGTCTCACACAACCCCATTGTGTCATCTAGTGCTCGGAACGCCCCAGAGTGAGAACCACTGTATTTTAGAATGAAGCCAAAATAAATTGAACTTGGAGAAGAAGTCTTTATTTAAAAAACTGTTTATGACACTATCGATTTCAATGCTTCAAGCACCATCATCAGGTCTCGCTACAGTCTGAGTTAAGAAAACAGTTGGCTCCTACAAGTGTACAAAAGTCATTACACAACAGTCATTTAAACAATAAAAACTTACACTAAATCCAAGAGACCCAATCGTAAACCTAATATTTCGGATGCACAAATCTTTGACAACAAGAGACGCTACTACCTGGCATCGGCCATTTTCTTATAAATATAAACAGTAACAACAATTTCCGTTACAGCATAATGTGAAGTCAGGCGCGGCTATACACATTTTGATATTAGCAAAATCGAAATCAGCGAACAAAACGAATCAGGCTATAAAACTAATACAGGTGATAAAATTGTATTTAATACATCTTGGCCATGAAAAGGTGGTCACCCGGGACCTCTGTGATGTTATTAAGAACAGTATTATTGTCCTTGTCTTTCTCCGTTCGCTTGTAAATATGGTACATCTCAATATGTGTAATCCATTAGCGCCGATTTCGGTAGTCGGTTGACGAGTTGCATGTTTATGATGTTAAATCTGTGTCCTTCATTATTCATATTATGCTGGTATACCGCGGATGAGCTTCTGCTAGTGTGTTCGCTGAATCTGATTCGGAGATTCCTTCCCGATTGTCCAATATAATCTTTTCGCAGTTTGAACATTTTAGCAATACTATGGCTTTCAGACTAAAGGTTTTTCTGTGGTTTTCCTTTACTCCACGGCAAATGCTGAAAGCCAAACAACTTTAATTCGGGCGCCCCGTAGGCGTAGTGGCGAAAGCTGTTGGGGGATATTAAGCCGTGGATTATTATTATTATTATTATAAATTCCGCTACATTCTAGTGGTGGTATGGGGTCTTTGTTGTTTATCAGCATTTTCACTACGCTCTTTCTGGTTGGGTGTGCTACTGTTATATATTCTTCAGCAACGTTTTGTTGACTGCCCATAGACACTCCATAAAGTGTTGGGTGGAATGTCAGCTTTCTGTATACTGGTTTGGCTGTGATATGGGGGTATATCTGCCGTAAAGTGGTGTTTCGTTTTATTTTTTGATATAGTTGCTTTATCGTGGTTTTACCGTAGCCGTAGTATTTTAGTCCACCTTAAGGTTATCGGTGTACTTATTCTAAGTTTTGATTTGTAGCGAGACCTGATGATGGTGGTTGAAGCATTGAAATCGATAGTCTCATAAACAGCTTTTTAAAGAGACTGCTTCTCCAAGTTCAATTTACATATTTTGATTTCATACTACTATACGAACATGGAAGAGGTGGATATTTTCACCAATCAAGTTACTGAATTTTCGTAAAAAATAATACTCTTGTCTTGTACTAGTAGTATTAAGTCCGTTGTGTGTTTCAACGATTGGGACCCGAGGCTATAATTACTTGTGATCCATAACCTGAAAAATTACCAATGGAGGTATCGCATTTTTAATTAAACATACATTATTTCTGAATTATCTGGATGACATCTTTTGAAGTAATATTGCTTGTACCACTCACTTTGCTCTAAAGAATTCCTGTGGAATATTTCAAAAGCATTGAGTGGGAAAGAAATTGAAGTATTAAAGTAGCCCGTCGAAAATTCCTTAACGGGGAAAAGCTCTCGTCGGTTAATGCAAAATGAACATTTCGACATCTGAAAGTCCATTCTGCTGAAGCTGAGGCGCCACTTTTCTCTTCCGCCGAATTACTGGCGTAAGACGGGTTCATTGGAAGGCCGCGACAGAGTAACTGAAACCTTTAATGTCTTACATCGCATCGGCAAGATTAAATTACGACAAGCCCGGAACTGGCATGAAGAGCTGAAGAGCTTTCTCGCTAATCGAAAGCAAATATTGAAAATTGCAAAGTACGATCTTTGGCGCCGAAAGATAAACACTGGCATAATGGAATTTGATTATGTTAACAAACAGGATTCACGTCCGATTGGTTTAATTGTTCCGAAGTATCTATATATGTATGCAAATGGATTTTAGTTGTCAACAATTGGAAACTCAATTATTACTCTTTATCGATTATAGTCGGAAAGTTACCTCAGTATATTAACTCCGTACCATTTGGCGTGGGAAATGCACTAACAAAATATGCATTTATGCTATTATTTGATTAACTAGGAAATGTACAGCATTATTCATATAATAAAACTACGGTTTTATTTGCAAATTTTAATCAAAACACCAAGCGATCGATTTCGACTTTTACATCATCATCAGGCTATCTGAAAAGCACGTGGTGTTAATTACATATGTTAAAATATATACGCCAGGTACTCATTTGTCTAAGCATTTCAAAAACAATAAAACAACCAACACAACGCCAAAGAGTCACAAGGCTTACTGAGGCATATAACGCATGCAAAATGCGTCGAATAAATGATATATTGATTTCCGGGTGGAAACCGCGATGAGGACTTTGAAGCAGTCGACGTTTCACGCTCTGTTGCAAGAGACATCTTCAGCACAAAGTTATCAAACCAAGCGCTAAGAAGATACTGTCGTCTGTTGGGACGGGTCATTATATATGAGTGGAGTCACAGTGGAGTGGTGTCACCAGCTGGTGTTTGGAGTGGGGGTAACGAAGTGGAAGGGGTAGGGTTCACAGGTAGTTGGCTAGCAGGTGGTAGCGGTTGGGACAGTACTGATTTCCAGGTATGATGTAAGTGAAAACCTTCGTCTCTAGTGATATTGGAGGGGTGTTTTAGGATTTCTATTGATTCACGGATCCTTCTAGGGTAGTAACGGGCGAGAATTTTGGTATGTGTAAACAGGAGCTCATATCCCGTGTTATATCTGTGTTCAGCGAGAGCTGAACGAGCGATTTGTCGCAATCTAGTGCAGCGCTCGTGCTCAGATACTCGGACGCTAACTGATCGCTTCGTCTCGCCAATGTGTGCACTTCCACGAGCACATGAAAACCGGTACACACCAGAGGAACGGAGAGGTGGGATCTTGTCCTTTGGAGAAGAAAGTAAGTCCGATAGTTTGGAAAGGGGTTTGAATATCGGTTTTATGTTGTACTTGCGGAGAATGCGTCCAATACGATCTGTCGTACCCTGGACTTAAGAAAGGAAACCTGTTGCAATTGGGACGTCGTGATGCTGATGAGGTGTATTATCGGATGGATTTAGGTGTCGGGAAATGGTTTTAATTATCGACGACTTGGGATAGTTGTTTTGGGATAAGACTTTGGTTAAGTTGTCAAGTTCGTTTTGGAGGTATGTGGGGTGGGTTATACAAATTTTTCTTTCCACAAGGGTGTTGACCACTGCTTGTTTCTGAGCGGGGTGATGGTGGGAATTGGCACTGAGCTATCTGTCGGTGTGGGTGGGTTTTCTAAACACGGTATGTTCAATGGTGCCGGATGGAGTGCGAGTAACTAAAACGTCGAGGAAAGGGAGAGAGCCATCTGTTTCCACTTCCATGGTGAAGCGTATCTCTGGGTATTGCTGGTTGAGGTAGTCGAGGAAATGTTGGCAACCACAGGGGATAAGGGTGAACCAATGGCAATTCCCGAAACTTATTCATAGAACTTGCCTCGGAACTGAACGTAAGTGGAATATAGACAAGCACCTACCAGGTCAGCGTAACAGGATGGTTGGTTATCAGATGTAAGGAGTTGTGTAACTATGGTGATGGTATCCTGGATTGTGCAACCCTGGTAAATAAGGACTCAACGTCGAAACTAACCAGCAGGTCTTGAGGATCAAGGGACAGGTTTTGGATTCTTTGCAAAAAATGTTGGGAATTGAGGATGAAGGGGTCCGTGTTACCGGTATATTTGTGTACAATTTCTATTATTGCATGATTTGTTATAGGCAACCTAACGACTTCATTATAGCCAATCGAACATAGGTAAAATAAAACCATCCTATCAAAACATTCCACATCACACACAGTCCACAACTGTCAGTGTCAAATTACATAGATGGTTATATAACCACAAACGACATCAACGAATAAAATCTATGTAGACGCCGCGGCGCGCCGCCAGAAGAATCCTATCGACGAAAAAATGTTGTAACCAACTCGAATATTAAACGGTGATCGCTAATCGCTCGTGCGTTAAACAGTTTCGATCATTCTTTCTAATATATTTGTTGCTTAAATAACTATTTCAGGATATAATTCTACATAAAAGAAATCTGATGTGGACTGGCACATGAGTTTACCATACATACAGCAGTGTTTTTCCAAGCGACTGCTACGCGCAAAACGCTGATGTTCTGACTAGAAGTGGGGCGATCTTGGAAATTTGTGATTGATCTACGATCACAACTGGACATCGATCCATCAGATCGATCGGTCTTTTAGTTCTTCATTATACGTACGATACGTGTTCGGCCACATACGTATTATAAAACGATCGATAAGATCGATCAATTTCTTTGCCCAGCCCTAATTCGGACAATATTGTCAAAAGAATCAAAATATGTGTCAAATCCTGGTTAACTAGGTTTATTGCAGACGCCAACGAACTCGATCAAATATAATTTGCTCATGCAGCCATTGCAGCTATATATAAATACAGATTTCTGTGACCAAGGTGCGGTTCGCATCGAAACGTCAGATCAAGTTTTTAATATGTGGTTTTACTGTTTAATTTAATGTGAACGTGCAAACATTGTAAACAAGGCCTCAAACCCCAATTAAATAAAAAAAATTTTAACTAATGTTGTGTATTTTTTAATATATTGACAAGGCTACATTTCTAATATAGTATTATATTTATATCTATACATATATAGAAACTTAAACTAAGTGTAAGCCCACAACAGGCCTACTATAATTTAATTTTAAAAACGTTTGAGTCACGTGATTGTACTGGCAGCATATATTATACCTTAAAAAGCCAGAGTGTGTGATCAATTTTTTTTACCTGTCTTACGAATTTGTTAACAGTAGTAGGTACTCTAGGATTTCGTTACAAGGGGTGATGTGTAAGTATGTATTTGAGATGATAAGTGCGCTTAAGTGCGAAATAATCAGCATGGTTTCGCGGTACAGTGCAAATTTCTTAAAATTAGTAAATTCGTTTGTCGGATTCCGTTACAAACCCCCATAAGAAATGGACCAATAGATGAAAAATTTTACGTACTTTTAGCTTTAAATTAAGTTGGCCTATTCCTTTTGAACATTCTATGAACAAATGCCGGAGAAAACCCTTGGAAAGTTTACTTGTTTTGCTACCAAAAATACCGCTGAAAACATCCATGGAAACGTGAAGTATTTTTTGCTTATTAGCGTTACTAAATCTTTTGTAAGATATTCCGGATATTCCTATAATAATCCATGCGCTCACATACTCTATAGCTGAATACAACCACATAATTCCTGAAATTCCAACGTACAACCCTCTTGTACTAAGATAGTGCACGAATTATACCGAAACGTCACATTCATCCTCATAGGGAGGCATTGTTATAAATTCTGAGCTGACTATATACACCAGTAGAAGTAAATTTGCGAAAGCACTCTCACTTTTGAGGATAACGAGGCCCATTCTAGGGGTGCGTACCCCTCGCTGCTTATTACCGACGTAATTTTACGGCCTCCAAACGTCGGGAGATAGTAGTGGTAGGGACGGGGGCACCGATCTGCATATATTTCGCATATTTTGGCGAGCCTCGACCAATTCGGGCCTTCTCCAAAACCGCGGGCTACTTGTTTCAACTCGACGGGACGGATGGCCGCCATCAGGGCACATGTTCCCTAACAAGATTATGGTAATATAAAGTTCTCGGACTGGGTGGCGGCAGCGGAGAGGTAAGAGTACGGTGAAACAAGGGAACCCACTTGATTTGGGGAATTAAGCAGGTGACTATTTTATGTCGCTCACCGAAAACGAATTACCCGAGGGAGGTTCTGCGACACACATGGGACGAACCTGGTGGTGGTTGTTTCCTTACCTGTAATAGAAATTAAATGTGTTACTTACTTATGAAGAATATAAAAAAACACGGATTGCAATGGAGTTTTTCTTTTGGCATGCATGCTGATATAATTTCTAATAATAACAATTTTCTGCAGTTATAGCAGTACTGAGTACATATTATCTTGATATAGTTCTAATTGTTAGAGATTACAGATGTTCTAGCCGGGTTTATACAAAAACCAACTGAAAACTATGGTTTTCGTATTTCCAACAAAAGAACGTTTAAAAGCGGTATACAACTTCGTTCAAACGAAATCCACAAAATATACCTACTCCACACAAATAAATAAGTACTTTAAACGAAAACATCTTAATATTGTTTATTTTGTCTATCACTTACATTCCAAAAAAACATTTTGTCATATTTTAATGGTCCTACTGAGTAAAAAATGTGTGTTAAAAGTAGAAACAATTGGAAAGTTACTGTTTTAAATATTAACAGAAGCGTTTTTTTAAGGCCTTGACTTATTATGGATTTTGTAAAAGCAAATATTAAAGTCGATATTAAGTTGTTTAATCAGAAATCAATTTACATTATCTTTAATTATTTTATAAACTTAGAAACCCCGTCTTTTACTACTTTATAATCATTTTTACCCTACACGATGCGAAAATGTCATTTTCGCGTCTCTGTGGAGACACGAAGTATGCTATTTGCCAGCCCGCCACAGCCACGAAAATGCAATAAGTCTGTCCAATCAAAACACAGTTTTCGATTCGGTTTGATATTTGTGATTATCACGTCAACAGATTTTATTTGTCAAAAACCAATATGTCAGAGATTAGTTTTTAGAAACGGGTGATTTTATTACGATATTGTTGTGTAGGATAAAAAATTATGTGTGCACCATGCCCAGAAAGTGGGTTTCCGGGCCTCAAGAAGTGCCGAGGCTCGCTATGCTGGCCTGTGGAACTCTTCTCTTGGCCCGGAAAAGAATCACTCCCTCGGCTTGGTACACTTGGT
Source organism: Melinopterus prodromus (assembly GCA_964023965.1). Classification (NCBI taxonomy): domain Eukaryota; kingdom Metazoa; phylum Arthropoda; class Insecta; order Coleoptera; family Scarabaeidae; genus Melinopterus; species Melinopterus prodromus. The sequence continues at coordinate 26,543,375 of OZ030391.1, read as the reverse complement.
ACTACTGTTGTAATGATAAACGTTTTCGAATTGTTTCACATGCATTTTATTTTCAAACTAATTTTAAGAATAAACAAAAAGACTAATATGCCTTTAATATAGACCAACTTGTTGATATCGGTTTCCACGAAAAAAAACAAATACGGGAGTTATAAATACAATAATACGATCTTTGCCGATATGAGTAGCTCTATATGGCCTTCCATTATTCGCAATAGTGATGACAACATCTAACAAATTGCGATTGTTGGTCTGATTTAACTCTGGCGAAGGCGCCGGGCGCATCCCGGTTCCTCCATTATTCAAGCTCTTAGATGTTCAAAATAGACGACACAAAATCTTTTTTAACGCTCTATATTATTTAACACTATAATTTGGAAGTAACTACTTTTTCGAATATTTATTTTTATGCGGTAACATTATTATTCAAGATTTATTGGATCTTATGTTTTTCATAACATCGTAATTTTTTACTTTTGCATTGGAAAGAAACTAACCGATACTATAGTATTAAACAGTTTTGGTACAACAAAATAGAATTAAAATATATTTGTTATAAAAACAATAAATATTGACGTGAGATTCTATTAAAACTTTTTGAATTTAATAGAATTTTATAGAGTTTGTTCTAAAATACGAGGTTTTTAATATTAGGAGCAGGCTATGCAAATGACACAAAGAAATAACAGATGAATGAAATTAGATGAAACATATTTTTTGAAATTCAAAATTTCATGTTGATAAAAAGTTGTCCCTATGCACCTACATAAACTACAACAAAAATTGGCGCAATTGAAAAATATTTAGGTCTCCCGCAGAAGGCGTAAAGTTTATAATTTTCTTTAAGAGATAAATTTTTTCTTTTAATGAAAGATTAAGTGATTTTTAACAATATGGTATGAAATTACCGTATACAAAAATATATTACACTAATGTAACATTTAGATCGCCTGCCGTTTATTTAGATTCGATACAATTTTTAGAAAAGTTACCACTTTCGTATAGTTTAAAAATGTTGATAAAAGTTTATTTGTCGTTAAATTTTTTATTACGTTCAGATATATTCCCTTTGCAAAAGATAAACCACACAAAATTTACTTTAAAATGAGAAAAAAATGTAACTTTTAAAGAAAATCATAGAGTTTAGACCTCCTGTGGGAGACCTAAATACTATTCAATTGAGCAAGTATTTTGTGGTATATGAGGGTCCACAGGGACAAGTTTTTATCAACTTGAAGTTTTGAATTTCGAAAAAGAAAACAATTTTTCGATACACCCTAATACACAGTATTAAAATTTGAAAGTAGTATAATTAATTAAATGTTTATATTGGCGGTTATAATATACAGAGTTTGTTTAACCGACTGATTAAACTATATAATTAATCAACTAAAGAAGCGAATTATAATTAACCCAGGTGAGGATAATTTTTGGAAAAAACATCTCCGCCTGGATTTGTATATATAATGTATAATTAATGTTTACATCTTTTCTTGTTTGAAATAGTGATAGCCCAGTACAATTAGACAAATAAAGCTATTCGCTGTCTCCGTGTGAGGCATGATAATTTACAGGACAATCTAAAGGAACATCGTATTAATGTTAAATAAAAACAAAGAATATGTTATTTAGAAGTAGTGGTTTGTAACAAGGGGTGTACTATCATACTCTATAATAAAGAGCTAACGAGGGGTCTATGCTGGGGTTAGCGATCCGCACACGATGGGGAGTCTAATGGAATACAGGGCTGCGGTGCGTAGCGCTGACACGGCTGGTATTTTATAAGACACTTTGTAACTTATACAAGAACATATCGGAAATGGTCAGGTATGATTTTAACTGCCTGCTGTTATTTTTGCTCAATTGCTCAATTATGTTTGGGAATACTTGGGACACGGAAGGGCCCACTCGGCATAAAAGTACATTGTTACTCTTACTTGCTATTGACGTTTTTCAGACGTATAACTTGAAAACGCACTAGTACTGAAACATTATTTTATAATAATAATAATAATATTATATATTTCTTTTTCAACTTCTTTATTATAGTATTCCCGCGACTATTTGTAACCGATTAATCTATTTAAAATGTTTCTGCTTGCGATTTTTTGTACGCAGTTATTCCTTATCGAATAAATGCTTCCACAGCTTTTTCGTCCACCTGAACGACGACTACTACTTTGGAGTGGAAAGCGATTACGCTCGATCAAATGGCTTGATCGCAGGCCAAAATGGTTGTATAGTTGCTTACTATTATCACCTGGTGTGTCCCGATTCTATAGTTCGGAGAAGGTTGAAACGAGTATGCACAGTGTTCGATTTTTCTTTTCAGGAGAATATTATTTATAATTCGCTTGAGAATTGTATGGGATTGACGTTCATCGGTAAAGTTTTTATGCACGGTATTTGCACTTGTTTGTATGGTTGAAAGAAAACAATGGAACATGTTCAAATCTGTTGGTAGAGGACGAGTATTTGCTCCGTTTTAAACAACAAATCAACTAAATCATCTAAATATCGAAATCACTTTAGGATTCTAGATGATCCTAAATGATCCAAGAAGCTCTTAAGCGATCCTAGAACATCATACAAGGATCTTAGAAGCTTGAACATTACATGTATTCATTTATACCCTGTATATCAACATACACCTACAATATACATCCTCTAGTAAATAACAGTACCATAATAAGTGCAGAGTATCTAATATAACTCACACTGTATGTATCTTAAATAGCAGTGTACCGGAGTGCTCCGGGATGTCGTAAAATAAAACCGAGCGAAATTGCCGATGAGGGTGTAGTTAGGGGCCCGGGTCTACGGCCCTTATGTCGCAACCATCGCGCGGTAAATAATTAAATAGTTGACAAGGGGACGGTGAAATTTGTAAACAATTCCGGCTTTAGACCACGATTACTGGGACTGGTGCGACCGTCTGGATCCATAGATTGGATACGGAATTGCCAACGTACCGCCGTTGCCGAGATAGATTTTATACGTTTAATCAGCGGATTTTGTTAGTGTCGCCCTTAAATTGATAATATTAAGTAATGGGAGGGTTGCTGAATTTTGCACGAGGATCATTTCAGCAACACCGTCCATGGTGAATTTGTATTCCAATTTTCGGCTGTAGTATGCTTTATGTATTCAATATACAGGGTTGTTCATTTTGTAAAAATATTCTGCAACTTCAGATATAGAGGTATTAGTAAAAGGGACACAAATATTGTTGAAAGGGTTTACCCTTTTTGACTTAAGTCAAGACACTTCATAAATTACGTTTGTAGCGTAAACTATTTGATGGATATTTTTACTTTATCATACGCAGTATGATGAAGTATTGTAATCGTGCCGAAAAAAAAAATTGAGATTTTAGCGGAAATAGGTCTTTATGGGTCCCCTGAACATTTTTGACCAAGGTACAAAAAAATGTCTGTGTGTGTGTGTGTGTGTATGTGTGTGTGTGTGTGTGTGTGTGTGTGTGCGTATGTGTGTACTCGATTTTTGTGACGACGATTCCGGAGAAACTACTAAATGTATCGGGACCAAAGTTCATATTTAGAAGTTTTATGACCAAACTTAGAGCTGAAAAGCTTTTGGTTCAAAAGGGTCCAAAGGAACTGGTAGTTTATTCTAAGCCTTTTTCAAGGATTTTGCAAATGAGCCGCTATTTCTGTAATTTCGTCAAAATAGTTAAATAATAAATTAAAGAAGAGGAAATTTTGAATAATTTATGCCTATGAAATTTTTTGGTAAAATGAATAGTTTAGCTTCAAGAGTAAATTCTATTTGATCGAGATCGGTCGCATCTGCATTGACATGAAATTACATAGTAGCCAGGATTTTTCAAATTTTCGGTCTAATGCATGTGTAATGACAGTACAGGTAGTGTCAAATGCTGGTGTTTTGACAATATCTCACTACATCTACTGTCAATACTAAAAAGATTTCATATTGTGATACCGTGTACGGTCCTTGCCTGACGGCGTCGGATAGGCAGCGTGTGTTCAATATTCAGTGTTCAGCGTGTCCAAACTGCATGTGTTCTGTTTGTTTTTGGTTTGAGGAAGTATGATCATGTATCGAATGGGCTGGGCGACTTGGGGTGGTTAAACATGGATAACACTAGGGTGTTTCATGCAGCAATATTATCTCATAAGTTGCTATCCAAGAGAATCCCACAATACCTCATGCGGAAGATACGCTGTAGAACGGATGTCCATAACCTTAATTTAAGATTCAGTGGTTTGTTTGCTCCACCTGCCCATCGCGCTGAGCTGTATAAACGGCCATTCTCTTAGCAGGTCAGTCACATATACACTGGGTTTCAGGGAAGATATGAAAAACTTATCGTTAACCAGTTTTGGGGGAAAGGTGAAGTGTTATCTGTTTGCTCAACATTGAGCGCACATCGCAGGCTGTTTTAATTTTTATTTTTTATGGGCGTGTGCGATGTTTTGTTGAGTTGGATTTGCTGCAATTACGCGTAATTAGACTCAGAGTAATTTTTGTTTTGATAAGTTCTCGAAATAATTGTTATATTATTGATACAACTATTTAGTTCTAGTTTGCGTAAGGGGTTGAGTGGTGGAAGAGCAACGCAATTTGGAAACAAGTGTGCTGATCGCCCTAAGTATAAATATTATAATCAAAGTATTGAAGATGGTGATATCCAGGCGGGATGCAAATTTTAAGTAAATCAAAAATTACAGCCACAACCTGGATTTGAACCAGGGACCTTTGCGTTTCTAGCACAATGCTCTGCCATCTGAGCTATTGAGGCCTATGACATTTGTTAGGGAAAATTGTCAATTCTAGGTATAAATATTATGTTGTTGCATTTAATATTGTTTTGTTAATAAAGGAATTATTTATTTATTTAATTATTTATCAGTCAAATCCTGGCTAACTCGTTTTATTTTAATGTAGACACGACTGATATCAATCAAATAGATTCTCATGCAGCAAAACTATTAATTTTATATATTGTATGATAAAGTCATGTGCCTGGCCACATCAGATTTTTTTAATAAGCATAGGGAGCTTGACATATTGAAACTAATCTAAATCTGAATTGTTAAAACTAGGTACTTGTCTGTAATAGGCTATCCACTGATGTCCTATAATTACTTTGTCCTAAACGAGAAGCACTAACACTTCACTCACTGTGCTCTGCTTTTTACACATTTCACTGATTCACTAATTCGAAGGGTTTAGTTCTTTTTAGTTACTAGATTCTGGTTGTTCAGTAGCTGCAGGTCCTCTACGTTGATGTGATGCCTTAGGTGAGATTCATGCTTAGTGGCGAATCTTTTTATCTCTTGGATGACTTGTGGGACACCAAGATCACGATGCAGGTTACCATTCCGTATGTACCAAGGAGCGTTAACCATATTCCTTAGTACTTTATTTTGGAAACTCTGGATTCCTTGTATATTGGAGTTTTTTGCGCAACCCCATAGCTGGATGCCGTATAACCAAATCGATTTTAGTATTTGGTTGTAAACTTGTAGTTTGTTCTGTACTGACAACGGAGAGTTTCTTCCCAGAAGCCAGTAGAGTTTTCTGTATTTGCGGCTCTTTTCTTCTTAACGTGTTCTTTCCACCTTTTGTATGCAGAGTCATACCTAAATACTTTGCAGTGTTCGCATATAGAACTATGGCGTCGTTAATCTTGACATGAGGTATGTCCTCGATTCTTTTGTTTGTAAAGTTAATGTGGACAGATTTCAGTTCGTTGAGCTTAATCTTCCATTTGTTGGTCCATTTATAAATGTTATTAGTAGCTTGTTGAAGATTCCTAGTAGATTCTCCAATAGTTGATCCCACTGCCATTAGAGCCGTGTCATCTGCGAATGTGGCGACTGTTACATTTTCCAGCTGTGGAAGGTCACTTGTATATATTAGATAGAGAATTGGTCCCAATACACTACCCTGGGGTAGCCCAGCTTTTGCTTCTTTTAGTTCCGAGTATTCATCGATCTGTTTTATTCTGAATAGTCTATCAGATACATGGCATACACTTTAGTTTGTCTATCAATCCTTCGTGCCAAACCTTATCGAAAGCTTGTGTCACATCAAGAAATATTGTTGCGCAAATAACCTTTTCTCCTAATGCTTTCTCTATGATTTCTGTTATTCTATGGACTTGATCAATAGTGGAATGCTTTTCTCTAAAACCAAATTGGTGATTAGGAATTAGTTACTGTCTCTCAATGTTAAGTTTCATTTTCTTCAGAAGCAACTCTTCAAAGAGCTTTGATATCATTGGTAACAGTGATATTGGGCGATATGATTTGGCTTCGTTCGGTGGTTTGCCTAGTTTTGGTATCATGCTATTTTCCAGACACGTGGGACGTATTTTAATTTAAATATCAATCCAATATGTTGCATACCTACTCACTATCCTTTATTATAAAATGTAAACAATATATAGTGTTAGCAAATATTGCAAGATGGAAGATAATTTCAAATCCTGCATTTCATTAATTGTATTCAGCAAGAACAGCAAGTGAATGGCTGATCTCGCAGACCTACCAGTTTACCAATAACGGTTCTTTCTGATCGCACAGTGACAAAAGCGTTAACAGTAACCGGTGTGAGTAACCTAGCGCCAGACTGTGTTGTCAGACTTAAAAATGGATTCTTAGGCTAATTTTGGATACTTTGATTCCGCTTCCTTTGAGGTACAATTTGAAGAGGCATAGACGGGTGCACCCCATGCTTCTTCGAATTACGTTAACCGCTTTCGGATTTCTTTAAAAATTCAGATTTTTGGTCCTTGGCGATTTTCGAATGCTCTGACTTTTGTACTTCCGGCCGTTTTGAGGTACAAACGACATGAAACGAGTAACAAAGTATAGATTTTGTCGAATGAGTCCATCATTTTCAAACGTGAGTAATGCATCTCTTGGAAATAAAGTATCTTTGATCATTTGATTATCTTTTATTTTAATAGGAACCGGGTTCGATCAGCTAAGTGATAATCATCAGCCTAAATCTAAAACGTAGAAGAACCTATAATTAGAAAAAGCTTCTTGTGAAAATTACAGTTAAGGATAATACTACAATTTAAAAAAATAACTTTCGGGAAATAAAGTTACAATAATACAATAATACAACAAAAACTTACGGTCGACTTATGAAGTAAACAATGAATAGCGAAGAGCAGTGACGATGCAACATGCATCTCGTTTGGAGAGTAAACTGAAATGAATGCGAAAAACAACGAGTACAATAAACATGCAACCCACGTCACCAAAATTACAGGTTTCTATCTCGCTTCACGCGGGCCAGACTGCAGAATACAGGGTGTTTCAGAAATAACGGCTAACCTTCAAGGACCATATCCGCCGAGGACAGAGAAGCAATTTTTGTCAATTAACCTTAAGTATATTTCAAACTTTAAAGTACCAAAAAATTGTATTGAAGAAATCGTCTAAGGCCTGTCCTGATGCATAGCCGTGCGCGCATGACTGAAATACCATTGCAAACAACAAACATTTACGACCATTTACCAATGGAAACATAGAGAGATTAGTACGCACCTAATCCAGATGTGATGCAGATTTACAAACATTGTGATTGCAAAGCGAAATCCGTCGAACAAAAATCGATTTAACAGATCAATTGCGTTTCAAAGCCGATCAATGTTGGCTAGAATGCGACATTTCTAGCCTACAATTGTCATCCATCCGTGTTTGGTACTACACAAATCACTACATAAACACACCCCATCAAGATCCCACAGTCAAAACGATTATTATTGTTAATAAACCAAGAAACAGCTGATCACTCTTATACGTGACCTACGAATGTAGGTCATGGTCGCTCTGAGCGAGAGCCGGAGTGGAGGGGGGCCGATATGTTGGCGGCGGCATTGATTTGTCACCAGTAGCAACACAACTGTGGCGGAGTGTAGTCCATTTTCTTGCTCTTAACAGGGGCGGACTCCGTCTTTCTTTATTAATTTTCTCAAGAATGCGTTAAGTTAGACCACACGTTATTTGACAAAATATGCTTATTACGGCCTTGGGCATATGCTCCTTGAAGGTTAGCCGTTATTTCTGAAACACCCTGTATATTTGAAAAGGGGTCGATGTGGAAAATTGATTTGATCGGTAAGTAGATTGACATGTTTATTAGATTTAAATATCTCGATTTCGTATTGCTCAAGTAAATCGAGTTTCTACCCTTTTTTTACATCTATGTAAAAGTTAGATGTTTTCATAACATAAATTGTGATCCGTTTCAAAGTAGTGTTTAATAAACTTGAAAATTTTTTAGTTTTATGTTCGTTGATTCTTCGTGAAATTTTCCTGACGCTGGTAGCCCTTGGGGTAGCCTTTTTTTAGATTTACCTAAATTTAATATTTACCCAGATTTTAAGAGCTCTACTCAAATTTATAATTTATTATCCAACTTCAAAATCAAACATCAAAATCATGGATTGTTCTAGTGTCTACTCGGTCAGCTGCTCGAATTGTTCTTCTTCTTACATAGGCCAGACTGTAAGGACAATTTCACAAAGGATCAACGAACATAAAGCTAGAAATTCTTCAAATTTATTAAAACAGAAATTAGAAAAGAGTCACAACTTAAATTATGAAAAAATCAAACTTTTACATAGATGTAGAAACTATATATATAAATCTAATAAACATGTCAATCTACTGAACGATCAAATCAATTGCTTATTCTGCCGTCAAATGGTAAAACGCTGTATTTCCATACAAAAAATCGCACAATTTGTACGTAAAACAGGCTAATTTGTTTTAATTATTCACGTCATATATAAGAGAAAACGGAAAATATTTCAATTAATATGTACTCGTCGTTGTTTTTCCCATTCATTTCCGTTCATTATCCAAACGAGAGGCATGTTGCATCGTCCCTGCACTTCGCTATTATTGTTTACTTTATAAATCGATGATCAGTTTTTGTTGTATTATTGTAACGCTATTTCCCAATAGTTATTTTTGAAACTGTAGTATTGTCCGTAACTGTAATTTTCACAAGACGCTTTTTCTAATTATTGCTTCTTCTGCTTTTTCGATTTAGACTGATGATGATCACTTAGCTGATCGAAACCGGTTGCTATTAAAAAAAAGATAACCAAAGGATCAAAGAGTGCGGTATATGATGGATATAAATATTACGAAAACCAAATGCAAATTTGCAGTTGGATTCTCGACTCAGGTGAAGTTTCTTTAATTTTATTGAAGAAGGATGAGAATAAGTTTACAGGAATCCGATAAATATACAATTGCGAGATAACTTGATAAATTATTTTGGAATAAGTTGGGGAAAAACACTAATAGATGCACAAGCCATCCTCCACAACATCCTCCATAATAGAAACAGTAAAAAACGCTATAATCTGATGTAATATGCAACTTTCAAGCTGTGCCGTTTTATGACCAAAAAGGGCCAGGAGGTACACATTACACAACTCAAGTATAACTCAGAAGCCGTCGTTGGGGATGAACGTAATGTCTGTGGGAGAAAGGGTGAAAATGTGCGGTACAACTGCATTTGCCATTTTCTATAGGTCGCAAAGAATCCACTACGTTCACGTGATTGCACTGTAGTTTCCAACGAACCTTTACCCCCAACCAATCCTATATATTATAAAGGACTTCATTAATTGGAATCATCGTCACCAACGATGCTGTGATAATTTGAGATTTATTATCTAATATAGGTAACATTTGCTTGGGAAGTATAGTTGACCGAATGTGGTGATAACTAATGACAGTACCTAGTACACAGAGAGAAATTTTTGTTTGATTCAAATAAATATGCATTGACTCAAAGAAATTTGTTGTTTCAATAGAGGCAAAGAAATATTTATTTGCGGGTAAAAACGCATTTATTTGAAATATTTGTTTGGTAGAAAGAACATTGATTTGCGTCAAACAACTTATGTTTCCAGTTAAAAAGTTTGCAATTTGTGTATTATAAGAAATGAGATTTATTTACTTCAAATAATTATGATTGTGTTGAGTGAAAGAATTACATTTTTTTAAATTAACAAAATTGTTGGTCGAGTTAAAATGCTTAAAATTATTAATTTGTTGAAGGAATTAATAGACAAGAATTTTTCGGAAGACTCGCCATGTGTCACCTCCTTTTTGGGATGTCGCACATCCTCGACCAGTGCTTGGTCTTTCCAACCCAACATATAGTCAAGGTTAAGTTAGTAAAGTGTACTCTGATTTGGAATCGCAACTTGAACCTGCAGGCACTGTACTCTATAAGTTCTATACTGTCGATCACGCGGCTTTATACTCTCGATATGTACGAAGTGCGAGGAGAGAGTTTACAGCGCCATCTAACAATACAGTTGGATGACATTAAAAATATATTTATTTGAATCAAAATATGATTTCTTTGGTGGAAGGAAACCTATTTTAAAGCCAAAACAAAAATATTACTTTGAAGGAAATAAATATCTTCTTGTGTAAAAATATATTTATTTTAATCAAAATATGATTTCTTTGGCGGAAGTAAACCTATTTTTAAGCCAAAGACAAAATATTACTTTAAGCGAAATAAATCTCTCCTTATATACAAATTTATATGTTAGAATCAAAATTATATTTCATTGGTGTAAAGAAACGTTTTTTTAAAATCAAAACTAAAATATTACTTTAAAGGAAAGTAATTTTTGTTTGTATCCATATATATTTATTCCACTCAAATAAATATTTCAAATAAATTAATCTCTGCAAGCAAATAAACTAGAGTATTCAATGAAGTAAATATTGTTGGCGTCAAAGAAATATGTTTTGACCCAACAGAATAAATTCAAACAAATACATTTCTTTGAAACAAGAAATCTTTTCTCTCTGTGTATCAAACGCTGATATTTTGACAATACCTACTGTGAATAGTATCAAAATATCCTGACTACCTAGTTTTATTTTAATGTAGACACGACCTATATCGATCAAATAGAATCTCATGCAGCTAAACTATTAATTATATATATATAGTATGATAAAGTCATGTGCCATGTCATAGTAACTAGGTAAAACGTAAACTTTCTAATAGTAAAATTAAAACCGAAATTACTATCGGTATGAAATATTTTGAATAGTTATATAGACTCAGTTATATGTCTTCATCATGTTTTACGATTATGTTTACAACTGTATTATTTGTTAACCGCTTGCATTTGGCACAAGTGAAGTGAAACACTCTGTATTAAAGAAAGTTGATTTAGATAGTGAAGAAACTATTGACTGATCTTATAAAATAACACAAAATACTCACATAAATAAAGAATAAATAAATAATTTATTCGATACACTTAAAAGTATAGGTCACGTCAAACAGAAAAAAATAATACATTTAGATATACATACATAAGACAAATTAAATTTATTTCAGTAAACCTATAAATTAAATGTAATAAATGAAAATGGGATGACATGGAATAATAGGCATAATCCATCAAATGCCTTCAACGTTTTATCTTAAACCACTCAAAATTTAGGCATCTGTATGCTGCCGGGAAATGATAATAGATTGTCATCATTTGAATTATTGCTCCCTGGGATATTATGGCTGATCTGCTCTGTTGAATTGAAACGCTGTGTTCAAATTACCACGCAATCCTTGTATATGGTAGATGTTATTGTAGATATTATATTTCCTCTTTACAAACATAGTACTTTCTAAGATGTATGTTACGGTCATAGTGATAAATAGGTTATTATTAATAATTACCGGTTATTGTTAATAATAGCCAAGTGGCGAGGTTAAAGTGAAGAATTTATCACATGAACCGGCTATTATTAATAATTTCCAACATGCTGTGGTCAATGTGATATAAATACAATTCGATATTGCATTAAGGTGACGCTACAATATAATAGCATCAGATTTGGAGTTCTATTAGTATCTACATAATCGCCACACAACGAATCTATTCACTGGGTTTTCAGTGTTGGGTCTTAAGCGACGTTAGTCTTGGCTAATTTATTTAGTTACTACTCATGACTAAACTAAGGAAGATTATCAAAACGAGACTAAAAAATGCCAATGCTTACTAACTGCATGCACGAGTGCGTAACTCGTTGGGTCATGCTTATTTGCGCAATTCTTAAAAGCTAAGTAAGTAATACATTAGAAACTCGGTTTGTATTATTCTGCCAGTGCATACGTACATAGTGCTTCTGTATATTGCAATTCGAGGCAAAAAAAATTATTTATAACTTATTATTTATTATCTTTTTAATACACAACTTTAAAAAATGTTTTATATTTAATTTTGGATACAAAAGTCCTTCTAGACCTTTATTTTTTTTGTGGTAGTACAACAATTACACCATTTATATTGTAAAAATAAAGCAAGATATATATATATATATATATATACAAGGAAAAAGGTTATTTATCAGGCAATTCCGTCATTCGAAGAAGCAACCGTAGACACGTGTTTCGGACTATTAGTCCTCATCAGTACGGTATAGCCAAGGAGTAAGATGTACACTCAATGGAAAAAACACTCAAATGGAGACCATCCATTGAGTGTCCATCTTACTCCTTGGCTATACCGTACTGATGAGGACTAATAGTCCGAAACACGTGTCTACGGTTGCTTCTTCGAATGACGGAATTGCCCGATAAATAACCTTTTTCCTTGAATATCTTACCGTCGATAAACCTTTTCCATATATATATATATATATATATATATATAATCAATAAAACCCTGCTTACCCTTCGGTGTTAGGGTGTAAATTTACAAAATCAAATTACATTCTCAACAAACAACTTAAGTAAATAATTCAAGCTTAACTCAACACAAAAACTCTCTGAAAACGCCACTATACTTCCGTCTGTAAACTATTGACGATGCACAAATAGCCGCCAGTGTCTTCTGTCTTTCGCCATGTTCTTTGCCTCCAGCCATGTTACGCCTCTTCTTGTCAGTATCCGTCTCAGTGTCTGGTTCCATGTCTCTTGTGGTCTTCCCCTTTTTCTTCTCCCCATTGGCTTAGCTCCCATGCTTGTTTGACTGATCTTTCTGTGTGCATTCTCTGTAGATGTCCCCACCAGCTCAGTTGTCGTTGTTCTACAAACTCTGTCACTGGTGTAACTGCCAGCTCCTCTCTGATGTGTGAGTTTCTCTGTCGATCTCTCAATGTGACTCCTTTAACTTTACGTAGGTATTTCATTTCGACTGCTTCCAGCTTTCTCTTCATTCGTTGCGTCAGTGTCCACGACTCGCTTCCATACGTTAGAGTAGGTCTAAATATTGTTCTTAAGACACTTAGCTTTGTTTCTCTGCTTACCTCCCGTCTTCCTATGAAGGGCTTATTCATCGCGTAATATAGGCGGTTGGTTTTCTCTATTCTCTCAGCTATGTCTGTTTCTTGGCTGCCTCGTTCGTCGAGTATCACTCCCAAGTACGTGAACTTTGCAACTTGCTCAATTTTTCTGCCATTAATTTTTATTACTTTATCATACGCAGTATGTAAAGTATTGTAATCGTGCCGAAAAAAAAAATTGAGATTTTAGCGGAAATAGGTCTTTTTGGGTCCCCTGAACATTTTTGACCAAGGTACAAAAAAATGTCTGTGTGTGTGTGTGTGTGTGTATGTGTGTACCCGATTTTTGTGACGACGATTCCGGAGAAACTACTAAAGGTATCGGAACGAAGGTACATATTTTGAAGTTTCATGACGAAACTTAGAGCTGAAAAGCTTCTGGTTCAAAAGGGTCGAAAGGAACTGGCTGTTTCCTCTAAGCACTTTTCAAGGATTTTGCAAATGAGCTGCCATTTCTGTAGTTTCATCAAAATACTTAAATAATAAATTAAAGTAGAGGAAATTTTGAATAATTTATGCCTATGATATTTTTTGGTAAAATTAATAGTTTAGCTTCAAGAGCAAATTCTATTTGATGGAGATCAGTCGCATCTGCATTGATATGAAACTACATAGTAGCCTGGATTTGACAAATATTTTTTTGTGCTGTCACCACAGAAATGTCTATGGCTGTCACACTCGAAAACAGCTGATTTCATCAAAGGTTGGAGAACCGCTATGGAACGTGGCCGCTCTAGTGCGGCAAAGTACAAAATACAAAATTTAAATAAAATAAGGTCACCAATTTGATTGTTTGTTGATAAGAAATATAAACCCGTTGTTATATCTAATTGTAAAAACGATAAATAGAGAAAATTGTAAATAAAGTATAGCGATGAGTGTAGTTATATTTTAGTATGTTGGTACTGATGTGACATCTACAGTGTCATGAACAAATATAAATCTGTCAGAATTTGAATTAGTTTTTTAAACTTGACGTTTCGTAGAAGTGGTATCAACCTAACATTTCCTATAGAGAAATATAACCATTTTTGAATTTTTTTTAATACGTATTTCTCAAAAAGCTGCACAAAAAGCGTTGATGTCACTCCTGCCGAAAACTACATAGCGCGACTGACCATCGGTGACGCGCAGCATCACCGCTCGTCGCGCTATTCCGTACTTTTGGCACTTGTGACATAAATAACTATTATTCTGATGACAGTAGGTAGTGTCAAATGCTAATGCTTTGACAATACCTACTATTGATACTATTGACTATCAAAATATCTGTCAAATCCTGGCTAACTAGCTTAATTTGAATGCAGACACGATTTATCTCAACCAAATACATTCTCATGCAGCTAAACTATTAATTTTATATATTGTATGATAAAGTCATGTGCCTGGCCACATCAGATTTTTTCCACTTCTGTATGTTCTTTAGCCACTAAAGCAAGATAAAGAAAGATAATAAAAGAAGTACTGCAAAAATCATAGTAATTGTATTTCCGTTGATTCAGTTTTTTTTTTTTACTCTACCGACTATAGTAACGACGCTACCGAATTCAATAGACCTCAAGGTGGCAGCACTGGGTGGAATACCGGGAGCCTGTGAAGCGACTACAAGGTAGTGTCAATTATGTGAACGTTGAAGGTTGTGTTGTGTCTGTTGCAACTTGCATGTGTAATAATTTTGACAATGGATCATTTGGACATGATGAAGACACGGTTTAACGATGGAATTATGACGCTTAAATCAACAAAAGGAAAAAATCATCAGTTATTCTCTAAGGATGATTATTATACCTTCTTGTACATTTACAAAAAACTACCCTCATGCATTAAATATAAAAATAGGTGTTATTGATAATAAAATGGTTAACTTTTTTGAACACTCTGTATAAAATGTTGTTTTTTATGTTTTCGTCTTTGGGTGTATGCCAAATATCATTACCAATTATATCCAGTAGTTTCTAAAGTACAAGGGGGACAAAAGAAAACATGCTGTATTATCAATGTTTTGTATTATTCGTAATTTTGGTCAATGGGCTAGCCGTACTGATGATTTGCGTTGACTAAATAAATATAATAGCTTGCATAGTAATCAAAATAACTTAGCTAACTTCTTTGAAGACTGTATACAAAGGCTCTTTTGTAAAAAGTAACGTGTTTATCGCTTTTACCGTGCCCGTTAGGAAATTATTAATAATAGCTGGTCCATGTGATTATTTAAGTGTTTCTAATCACATTGACCAAATGATGCGGTTATTATTACTAATAGCCTGTAATTATTACTACAAACCACATTTATCACTTTAACCGTAACATATACGCGCACAGCAGTGACGGTATAAATTACGCCGTAAATAGCCCGACGCATGAATGACGCTTCCATTCAAAAATGCTTTTTGCCACGCCTTTTGACAGACTAAAGAATGAAGATGCAGCAGAGGGATAATTTTCTCAGAAAATTGTCACAAATTTGACTCTGCTGTAGATGTATGTGCATTATCGTGTATGTAGCGCATTAACATTTAATGTTAACTCGTTTTGTTCCAAACATTCCTCTAATTCACTTAAGCTGTTGGAAATTTCAATTTTCATACCCACTTTGTTGCAGGAGGCCGGGTAAATCATTTTGTAAATGGTGTAAAGGAAAGACGTAGAATTAATCCTTGTGGGACTCCCCGGATCCACTGTGCATTACTAAGGTATCATTTTATTAAATTTAGGCTGGGATCGACCACTAAATCGTATTAATTCTTGGCTTCTACAAAATAATATTTAGGTAGATGAATACATCAATTTGCAATGTACACATTACAAACAAATACAGATGTATTTAACTTAACACCGGTATTACGATACTAAGAGCAGTTTTTATCAGACAAAATCTTTAGTCATAGCAAAACAGTACGCTAATAACTTTTTTATTACTTTTATACTAGGTACTCCTGTAGCATAATAAGTCTAATAGCCACCGTAAATATTTTAGATGCATAGTCCACGTATTACAAGAGGGATTTTAATTCTGCGAGATAGTAAGGTAGAAATTATTAAAGCCATCGTTAAAAGCTACTGCTATTCTCAGAAACTTAGCGCATAATTTCTTCACCTGGATAGCCAAATTTTTTAAAATTAAATAACAAAACGTGATAATACCAACATCGTTTTGCTCCATCTGTACGACTTCATTCATAAATATTTTTATGAATGTAGAGGAAGGCTGAAAATAGTGTTTGGGGGCGCTTCGCATACATATAAACGCGAAACGTCATCCGTAGACTAATTTACGTCGAGATATTATGATTAACGAGTGCGAGATTTGTTTCTAGTATTTTGAAAAAGTTCCAAGAACTATATTCGTCTGCGATACAAGGTTATTCGGTCCATTATGCTGTAAACTACAAACAGAACTACACACATTATATACATACAAACAAAATAAGTTGTTATACCGGGCGACAGACAACATACAAATACATGATGCATTAATAAATCATAACTTACAAATCCATTCATTATGTACGTATCTATGAATAAAAATCAGTACTGATGGCAGTTTGTGGTTAATGTTGACACTTGAAAAGTACGCCTTCAGAAAGAAATACCCGCTAATTTCTTTTTTTATATATGCATTTCAAGAAACAGAAATTTGTGATTTATATAAATCGCTCGCATGATTACACGCTCGCCTACGGCTCGCGTGCCGTTTCACTTTTTACAAACATTCCTAAATCTTTGTTGTTGGATGTTTTAAAAGAAAATTTAAGTGAAAATTCCTTTTTAAGTATGATTAGATTAATCTTTAATACTGATTATTTTTTTTCTCAAATTGACGGAACTCCTATGGGTTCTCCAATTTCTCCTATTTTGGTAAAAATTATTATGGATAAGCTTTTAGATGATATTATCCCAAAATTACCGTTTAAATTTTCATTAATTCATAAATACGTTGATGATATTATTTGTGCGTAGCCCGAGAACCAAATTGAAAATACCTTACTTTGTTTTAATAGCTTTAATAAACATATCCAATTCACTGTTGAAAAAGAAAATAATTCTAGTGTTTCTTTTTTAGATATAAATAATATTAGGACAGATGAAAATATTTTGCTTTTAGATTGGTTTAGAAAAGTTACAAATTCGGGTAGATATATTAATTTTTTCTCATAAAATTCAATTAATCAAAAAATCAAGTCAGTTTTGGCACTAAAAATAGAATAGAAAACATCTGCAATTCCAAATTTCGACGGAAAAATTTAAAAATCTTGTTTTCGATACTTTTGACTAATGGTTTTGCAAAAAATTTATTATTTGGTTCTCGGTCAATTCATAACTATAATGTTCCTTTGCTTCAACAACCTCCTTTGTTTTTAAAAATTCCGTATATGGGTTTAACATCTAGTTTAACCAAAATTTTAAAAAGTACCTAATAACATTAAATTAGCAAAATATAATTTGTTAAAAATTAATAGTTGTTTTTCCTTTGTTAAAGATAAAACACATTTGGCTTTAAAATGTGGTATGGTTTATTCTATTCCTTGTTATTGTAGTAATTTATTTTATGTGGGTCAGACTGGTAACTATTTAAAAACTAGAATTTCCTTACATAAATTGGACATCAAAACAAGTAAATTAAAATGTGCATTATCGCAACATATTTTTAAAGGAAACCACAAATTTGATTTTGAAAATATTAAAATTTTAGGTGTTTGTAATAATCAACGGAATAGATTTTTTTTTAGAAATGTTGTTTTTACCGAATTAATTACATATAAGTTTAAAACAGATGTTGGAAACGTGAGTAATTTATAAAAATGTATTAATGTTACTGAAATCTTTTAAGAATCTGAAATCTATTTTACGTCGTTATGAAGTATTTTGTTTGACATTTGTCAGAAGTTTTTTAAAAAGTTTTATGTGTTATTGTAGTTTATAGTTATTTTAGTAAGTATTGATAAATTTGTTATATTCTTGGTTTAAAAAACGTTCCTTGTAGATTCCCTGATGATGCATATGTTATAGGCGAAATGTGGAAATTATAAAAACTAAAAAACTTTGTTGCCGCTTTCCCAAATATTGAATTACATTATTATATTATTATATACGCACAAATAAAAAACGTTGGTCCCTTTTTGAACCAAGTGGTATACAAATAGCAAATAAAGAAAGAGAAAAGAAATACCTGAATACGAGAGGGAATGTAAATAAAAAAATAGTAAATTCTAATAAATATCCGGTAGGTAAATAAAGTTACGCATCATTAAAGTACTCATCATTCTCTGGTCCACCTAGCATAATGTGAACAAGAATGTGTTATTTTGGAATAACGACTTCATTAAGTAAAGGTTACATGCCGTGGTCCCACCAGTATATATAAGAAACCAATGATTCATCATATATCTTCATATACCTAGCATACAGGAAGATGAAACGATTTTGACATATTGGACGGAGCAGTACAATTTTAAGACCAGTTGAGCCACGCCCTCTTCAGTTAGATTGCGAAAAGTTGGCGACACTACTGACGCAGCTGAATAGCAGACGGGCCAGTTGGGTCGGTCGTAGTTGTCGGAAGTTTGAAGCTGCACCTTCAGCTTTCGTCTTGGAAATGCAAGCGCAAATTGTCCACAATTTCTGCAGTTGAAACAGTTCCGGAGCATATGCTTTATGTGTTAATTTTCACCGGTTGGAAACTTTGCGGTTTGGCAAAGTTCGGCGCGAACGTGCAAAGTTAGGTAAAAATGCGGTAATACGGTAAAGCGAGAACTCTCAAATAATCATAAAACAATTGCGCGGCAGGATTTTAGCCTCTCCGCAGTCCTCAGACCGAAATGGTTGGTGAATTTTATGCTTCCACTCTTATTATATGGCGGAGAAACGTTATGTTTCACGACGTTATAAAAGCGCTTTTATTTGGAGGTCTGCGTCTCCCGTTCCAAATATCACATTTCATTTTAGCCATTCCATTTCGTGCCGACGCGATTTTATTTCAAAGCGAGCCTGTATGTGATCGCGGAGGGTCACCGCTGCTGGAAACCGAAAACCTCCCTACGGTAAATTGTATTTAATTTCGCGAGGGGGTTAAGTGTTTCGGAAGTTCGGACCTCAAAACGCAATAAAAAATGACGGCGCTATTCGATAAATGGATAGCGTTGCTAAAAGTACTTGAGCGTCAAGAAATATTAACCAATTCGCTTTTGTGTGTGATCTTTGAAACAAATGAAGGACAATAATTATCCAACAGGTAGATAGATCATTATGAATGAAAATCACTGTGTCACAAATAGGGCTTCCAATCCCGGGATTACGGGCTCCCGGGATCCCGACAAATAATGATTTTTTTTGGGATCCCGGTATTATAAATCTAAATCCCGGGATCCCGAAAAAGTTAAATCTGCATTATTTTCTTATTTCTTTGTTAATTGGCGAAATGTTGGCAGTTATCCACAATAAAAGTTAAGTATCAAGCATAAAATGCTCATTTATACCAACATGTTGCTATAATCGGAAGAAGAGACTTTGCCAGAAGTACATATAATTCAATATGGAGGCAAATATAAACTTTTACTTTTTAGTCACTATAGCCGCAACAACAATGACAAGTATTTAAAACAGAAAAGAAAACATAAACGTAAAAGCAAAAAAAAAACTATTTCGTTACCTGTATTCAGTGATGTAGGTACTACAGAATATCAAATATAATAGGTAATAAAATACAAATAATGCTACAGTTTTTCTAGTTTAAGGGTTTTACCTTAAACTTAAAAACGAAATATTTAGGTACGAACAATCTCGAG
The DNA here is from genome assembly GCA_964023965.1 of Melinopterus prodromus. NCBI lineage: Eukaryota > Metazoa > Arthropoda > Insecta > Coleoptera > Scarabaeidae > Melinopterus > Melinopterus prodromus. The sequence goes on along the minus strand of OZ030391.1, from coordinate 26,523,250 downwards.
TTTGTCATATGGTAATATGATCATTTTTGACATTTATTCATCGCACAATTATCGCTTTTTTCTTTTTTTTTCGCTTTTTTAGTGGAAAAGTTTTGTCAAACGCAGCACTTAGATATAAATACATTTTTATAATGTGATGTGGGCTACTTGAACTGTATTTGAGACACCTGAAAGACGTAGTATAGCCGTAATATATTTCATGACAAGAAATTGAATATTTAATATTCTAAGTTGCATTGAATAATAATAAATAACATCTTCACTTGAAAATGCGTTTAGAACTGGGTCTTAAAGTCATTATAGTTATTGTTTGTAAACAATAATCGTTTTATTTAAAATGCAAATAGTTATAGACCAGGCAATAGATATTTTTGAGTGGCAAAAATAGTAGCAGAAAGCCGACGGTCCCAGTCTGTAGACGTATGTGATGTGTTTCCTACTCGCAAATATCATTTCTTAATTTGTTTTAAACAAAACCTAACAAAATCGTGTTTTTTTGGTTTTTTGATTGTAAAAACGGAACCGATGTAGCAATCTTGATGCTTTCAACAGACGAATTGTAGAGAATCAAAAGACGAAAAAAATGAACCCTTTACTCGATTGAATTAATGTTAACGGAGGAAATACGGAAAAACCGGAAAAAACTGCGTTTTTTCAAAAATTCCTTCGCCAAGTTGTAGCGAAGGCTTTTCTCGTGAAACTAGCGATTGATGGGTACTTTGAGTGTGCACAACCCAGGCGTTGTCCGATTATCAGTTTTTGCACAATTACGATTTGATTTTTTATATGATATGGTTCGGCGAGCCTGGATGCGTCAGCGGTCGCCCGATTTTAGTTTTATAACGTATTTCGAAAGTAGACGTATTGTGCTACAAAACATCTATTCTGATTTTGCATTAAAATGTTGCGAAATAGGTGAAAAATGCTTGCAAACATGACCGAAAACTGCCGCGCGCTCCAAACCGGTTAACTTCTACTTTCGAAATACATAAAAAAAAATATTAAAAGCGGACTACCTCCGACGCATCCAGGCTCGCCGAAACATAGTGCATAAAAATATTCAAATCGCAATTGTGCAAAAACTAATCATCGGACAACGCCTGGGTTGTCCACAGTCAATAGCTACTTTCACGCGAAAAGCCTCCTCTACAGCTTTGAAAATGGAAAAGTTATAAATTTTTGAAGAAACGCAAGTTTTTCCGGTTTTTCCGTTGTTCCTTCGTTAATATTAATTTAATCGAGTCCGTGCGGGGTTCATTTTTTTTCGTTTTTTCATTATCTACGATTCGTCTGTTGAAAACGTCAAGATTGCTCTATCGGTTCAGTTTTTACAAGCGTAGGTTTTGATCAGGCAGTTGTCGCTATTTCTTCATGAATCCCGGGATCAAACCCATTTTCCACTCAAAAATAATCACGCGATGTAAGGAATATACAAACCCTTTTTTGATACAATTATAAAAATCATTAAAGGCAGGCATATTCTAAAACGTGCATCTGACAGAAAATATTCAGCGGGAATTTCATATTTGTGCGCCAATAAATTGATTTAGATTTCCGGGTATTTATTTTCCAATTCAAAAACTTTCTGTGTGAAATTTGTGGAAAATGGTACCTAATTTGATTGTAAAAAGTGTATAGGCCGGGCTTTCGATTTGCGCTATAAGCTTTTTGCAACACATGTTTACTAAAAATTAAAAACGTCTTTTTTGAAAATTTATAACGAACAAACTAGATTTTCTGGAACCTTTCAAAAAGACTCACAGAAGAGCCCTTTATTGCGTGTCTTGCTGTGTCGGTCGTCCAAAGGTAAAGCGCCGTATCTACAAAAACGATATTGATGGAATTATTTGGCGTGTTCTCTTAAATATGGCATTAATAGTAATAATAAGTTAGCAAGTTTTACGTACAAAAAGTTAGTTAACATAATAGTTTAGGGTAAAAGTCTTTAATATGTAAAAAAAATTGGTGATTTCTTAACTTAAATAGAAAAATTACACCGAGCGTTTCTATGTAGACACGGCGTTACCGTTCACGACGTAGATCGTTTTCTACGTATACATCGTAGTCAGTCTACAAAGAAAACGTGTAAGGAGAAAAATTTTAATTTCCAAAAAACATTATTTTTTGTCTAAATAGGGTCACTGATTATTTAATTTAAGTATTAGATTAATTAATCAAGGACCCTAGTAAGTCAATATCATCCCAACATTTTGAAAACAAAATTTATAGTGAAAGAACCCAACGCTCCAGAAACTTCAAAATGATCTTAAAGTAAACTATAGGTACTCTTAGAATTTTTTAAAGATTTTTTTAACCAACATAAACTCGCTTACCATAATTATTAGCTTAATAAATAAATAACAACAATTAATTGTAAATCTGGTGGTAGTACCTTCAAAATGATTTTCTCTGATTTTCCTACTCATCTTTAGGATTATCTTATGTCAAATGCACTATCGGATTTCCGACACGTGTTTCAATAATATTTGAGCTCCAAATGTAGTTAAACTAAGTGGACCTTGTGTAAGAAATGTAAAAAAAATTTAAAATTTAAGCTTTCACTACTGTTAATTGGCCAACATAAAAATGCACAACTCTTCCGGAGTTTCATAGCAGTTGAATCTCTTCAAATAGACGATATTCCAATGAATTCCCAAGAAGACTCTGTATAAGCGGTTTATTTTTCTGGAAATCTAAGAATTATTTGAGCCTATTTTATATGTTCTCCAAATATTTTGCAAATGTAAAATAATATAGTAATTAACATTTGTTCTACTACACCACATATAAACAATCTTAAAACAAAGAAATACAAAGACCAACTTATTTTTTACTGTCTAGGTCATTAATGAATATTTTAATGGGAGATATAGTATACTCATGTACGAGTAATGTATATGTATGGTCATGCCAATCATACAGTCTGATGAATGCGTTTATGTCAAAGAACACTCTAATCTATCAAACTTGGTCATTAAACTTACAACTTGACTACGGCTCCGAAACAGATGTATTTAAAATGTCCGGAAACTATAGTTAAAACGTTAAACGGTACAGAGTAATAAACTACAAACGTCTACTTAAGTTCCTCGGAGCATATTTCGAGTTAAATGAAACGGGGATAAAAGTCTTATCTCGCCAAAAACTACACGCTAACGTGTTTCCACAGTGTGTTTCTTTCGAGGGGTGCTGCGGGACGAACGGGAAGTCGCTCTAGAGCGCCAATATTTCATGAAAACGGATGATGTACGGCGCTCAGCGGCGATATACGCCGCCTTTGTCTTCTTATACGCTAGCAGAATTTCCTCGGTTCAGACCAGAGCGGAGCCAAGCTTAAAATCGCTTGAAAAACACCGCGAAATTTATCTCCAGCGGTTTTGACCCGATTCGAGGGCGCGAAAGAAACACTGTAAACTACACCTATTGTAGCTCCTTACGAGGACGCTCTGCCGTGAAACTGTGCGATTATTCCGCGCTCTGGAGGAAATTATTTCGAATTTAAAGGGATATCATACCAGAGAGCAAAGAGAAAAATCTTTTGCTATTTATTACATCGGGCGACCACTGTAACTTTTTGTGAACGTTAGTACAGTGGCAAGTTTTTAGTGCTTAACTCTAGTATTTATACGATTATATCATCATATGTACCAGTGAAATGATTGTAATATGTTATATAAAGTAATGTAATATAATATGGTTTAAAATTTATCAATTTTGTATTGTTGACGTGCCTTATATCATTGCTTTTATTTTCTTTGTATTTGTGTATGATCAATGGCTAATAAAGAATTTGAATTTCAAAAACCAATTTAGTAAAACTTCGGTTGAAGAAATGAAATCTTTGAGACCTGCAGCTGAGGGGTGAGGTTTTTGGTAACTGTCCAGCTTTCGCAAACGTAGACTGATAATGATTTGTGCGGATTTTTGTTCTTAGAGAGTACACTAATGATCTCCAAATTGTCTGAAGCATTCCAAAGGCGAACTGTGCTTTCTTTTTTCTCTCTTTGATATCTCTTTCTGTGCCTCCAGTGTTACCCACATCTTAAATACACAATATACAGATACTTGTACATTTTTCGGTTTTGTCAAATACAGTTTAAATAACCCAACCATACATTATAGATTTTTTTATCTAAGTGCGCTTACTGACAAAACTTTCCACTAAAAAACGCGATAATTGTGCGATGAAGAAATATCAAAAGTAACCATATTACCTCTGTCACAGCTCATCACAAACTCGAGATGCTTGGTACCAAAATTTTACATTTTTTACTTTAGGGTAAAATTCCTAACTGTAAGAAACTGTTTCGCTGTATTTTATTCCCTATTTACTAATTTTATATTCTGTAGTACATCACTGAATCCAGGTAAAGAAATCCGCCACGAATTTCTTTATTTTTACGTTTATGTTTTTTTCCTGTTGTTGAGGGTAAAGTAACTAAAAAGACTTAGGCAAGTTGATTGTCTCCATATCGTACTAGCAAAATCTGTTCTTCCTACTATAGCAACATGTTGGTGTAAACGAACATTTTATCCTTGATACTTAATTTAATCAGAAAGGGTGCTATTTTAGACTGATATTCACACTTCAAAAATAGCAGCTCAATTGATTTATTGTAGGCTAGTGCTCACATTTCGTTAATTAACAAAAAATAAGAAAATAATTTAATGTTAACTTTTGTAGGATCCCGGGATTTAGATTTATAATCCCGGGATCCCGAAAAAACTTATTAGTTTTCGGGATCCCGTAATCCCGGGACTGGAAGCCCTAGTGTGTATGTGAGTGTGTACCCGTTTTTGTGATGATGATCCCGGAGAAGCTACTAAAGGTATCGGGACGAAACTTCATATTTAGAAGTTACCTGACTAAGCTTAGAGCGGAAAAGGTTTTTCTCAAAAAGGGCTCAAAGGAAGTGGAGGTTTACTATAAACATTTTTTAACGATTTTGCAAATGAGCCGTCATTTCTGTAATTTCGTCCTAATAGTTTAATAATAAATTAAAGTAGAGAAAATTCTAAATAATTTATGTGTATGACATTTTTTGGTAACATTAATAGTTTAACTGCATGAGCAAATTCTATGTGATCCACATCGGATTAAAACTAGTTAGCCAAGATTTGACAGATATTTTGTGTTCAAAATATGTGTCAAATCCTGGCCAACTAGTTTTATTCTAATGCAGACACGACCGATCTCGATCGAATCTCATGCAGCTAAACTATTAATTTTATATATAGTATGATAAAGTTATGTGCCTGGCCACATCAGATTTTTTCTTTATAATACTAAGAAATAACAAAGTATTATTACCGTCAATATCACTTGAAAATTTAACATCTGTCACTGCCGGGACCGTTTTATAAATAGTACATTGCTTTAAAGGAATTTGAGGAGATGAATGAAAGATTGAAAGAATGTAAAGCAGTTGTGGTCAAAGGTGATGAACAACTGGAAAAAGGCGGTTGTAACAGTGACAGAAAGCACGATATTCGTGGTTTTAATAATGTCGTGCATGAAATGACAGTAAAGAAATTAATTATAAAAGAGTGCAGTCAAACAATTCGGAGGACAAATAACATTCATTGTATATCAGCAGCATAACAAATGTGTGTCAAACAAAACAAAACAAAATAGATAATTAATATTAATGGTGCGAGGGAGGCACCAGTTGAAAACAACACAAAGGGGGCTGGGGGTGTGATAAATGTAATTTGAAATTAGTTAAAAGGTCTGTATAGCTTAATGCCATGAAGGTTTTTATTTCGTTCAATATGTAACCTCTGTTTACCGTTTATGTTTTTCTATGAGATAAAATTCATAATAATCAATGAGGAGATATTTATTGGCTTGCTTCATATTCTCCAGAGTTGTTGTGTGGCCTTTCTCCATCATATGCTGGCCGGCAGCGGAGGGGTTATTAATTCTTAAAAGGTTCTTTAAATCTCACATCCATCGACAGCAAGTCTGTCCAATATACATCGATTCACAAGACACAAGACAGGTGGTATATATATATATATATATATATATATATATATATATATATATATATATATATATATATATATATATATATATATATATATATATATATATATATATATATATATATATAGGTGTGCCCGATTTATCTTTGCAAGTATTCAGGGCTTTAAATTTATTAATTGTGTTGTAATTAGTAAGGGTTATGATATGAAGATTAAGGATATTTTTAGTTTGTTTTGAATCGGAGGTAAATATGGAATTAAAAGAGTGGTGTTCGGTCGTCTATTAAAAAAATGTCTAAAGGTTGAAAGTTGTGCGATGGTATGATGCTGGGAATGTTTAGGGATAACTATGTCAGTAATAATTTTAAAATAAAGCACAAATGAAAAAAATCATTCCCAAACCAAAAACTATCACTTGATCAGGTGTTAGACAACTTGGGCTTGGTCTGACAAGTGGAGTACATTTCTCGTACAATCTGGATCTGAAAACAGAAGTTGTGAATTGATTTTAGTTTTTGGGAAAATCAGAATACTCAATACTACCCGCAATTCTACTCTAATTTCTGCCATCACATTCATATTCTGCGAAGAAAAACATAAGATGATCGGTTGTACTTTTTTGTTGTTAGTCAGGGTAGTTATTTAGTATCGTTTATTGTACTTTTGAAATAGTCTGATATTAAAAGTCAAAGATTTATGAATTATTTTTTGGTAGTACACCGCAGCATACAAATTTAGTGTTGTTTACAATGCGGCGGTAAGTTTTCAAGCTAGCAAAGAAGAGATACTATGAGAAACGTATACCTATCTACAACGAATCAAGGCCCGGCTTTAACACCTAACAACGATTATACAACCTTAGTAAACAAAATGGTCAATAAATAGGCAAGTACTCCGAATACTTAATAGCGATATTAAAAAAAAAAAAAAAACGTAAAAAGACCAGAAAACTGCAATCACAAAACTACCTTTGGACCAGATAATTTTCATAGAAGAAGTTGTCGGTAGAAGTTTCAGAAAACGAGTTACATGACCATGAATAGCACCAGAAGGAAAAACTACAAATCCAATTAATTAGATATACGGCAGAAGGAAGAAGACAAAATACTTTAAAAAATACGTCCTTAGGATAACAATAAACAAACACTAGAAACTGGAGAACAACTCCAGGAAACTACATCAGAGACTAAGTCAATGTTATTTCAGAAACAGTCTGTATATTATGTATATTCATTTAATTTAACAGTAAACAAGTAGAATCAGAAATATTTTCGTTACTTTACGTTTCTATCCTACAAAACAGTCAGCTCCACTGAAACCACATATTTTATAATAACCTTCATGCATGAGAAAATGTGCCCAATATAACTTGTATGCCTTGTATGCGTGTCAGTAATAATTACATTACAGCCATAGGGGGAATGCCATTATACATACCGTATCTACTATAATGACGTCAAATAATAATGCATTATGGTAATGTCTAATTTGGTTCGCACTAAGATGGTTAGTTCGGAGTATACATTGTTGCCCCCACGTTTAATGTCACAAAGCGGAATGACTCGCTTTGTCTTTGAACGTCTGTAGACGTAGTTAAGTGCGTGCCTGAGTAGGCCAATTCCGTGAGAAAGCCTTCAGGGAATCGAAACATATCTTTGATGTGCTGCATTCCGCACTTGCAGTTTTCTCATTTTTCTCGTATTTCTTTATTTGTCGGCGTTGAAAGCTTATTATGTTTGTACCCTAATGTAATGTAAATATCTATTTGTTCATCAGTTATACAATAAAATTATGGCCCAGATCGGTTGCTATCGGTTGCTAAAGTATTGTAATTCTGCAACGACTGAACATAAAAAAACCTGAAAAACCTGAATCGTTTGTATATAACATGTGTGATTTTTTAATTAAACTATTTGTCACAAAAATTTCGGATTTCGTTCAGGTTACAGTTGGAACATCGCTTACACATTAGAGTTTGTGTTTTCATAAATTTGTATATAATTAAATAATTCTTATGAACTGTAACTCTACAATTGACGTATAATAACATGAATGTTATTTATTATTATTGTCACCTGAAAAATATGTATTTTCGTATTTTTTTTAAATTTTATTGGGGTCTGACTGGTGGTGCTTTAAAACAACGTGTTTGCAGTACTTTGCAGTACTCTTGTAATCTAATTTTACATAGAAAGCTTATTAGCACACAATTTTTAGATGTCTACTTCAACGGTGTTTAAATCAAAAAATACCTACAATCTCTGCGCTGTGTCTACAGAAGTACACTTTTTCATTTAGAGCAAAGGAGAGCAAAGAATACCATTTGTTAGCAATTTTAGTCAACAGCGGGTCCTGTACCTATGTAAAAAAGTTATGAATCTCTTTCTACAGCACGTTTAACAATCTGTAATTTTTACTATAATACATTAATTTTTATAATGATATTTTTTTACGACAGAACCGGTATTTTCACACTGATTATCACACTGAAGTTTGTCCTCTTTTACACCCTATATTTTTGTGTGGTAATTATACTGATTGGTACTTTTGACACTTTTGATTTCAAACATTAAAATAATGCTATACGTATACAGCGTGTCCAGGAAAGTCCGCATCATATGATAATTTTCTTTATTATCCATTTCTCAGAAAATATTATTCTTTATAAAAGTTGGCGGCTTGTATGAAACCAATACGGCAATAGTTAAATTTCGGTACCATATACCAAGCGATTCTGAATATATGAATTTGTGATGAGTAAAGTAGCTTTATTTTCATTATTATCGAGAAACTCTATTTGGAAATGTTGTTTAGAAGTAAAAATTATATTCAATTATGAAGTAACAGCCACCTATCTTGAAACTTTTCTTCCTTTTGTTTTTTTTTAATTCTTGCTTTTATGAATAATATTAGTAACTGCCAGTGATACTAAAATGTTCGTTTTAATCTATTTTATAGAAATATTAATAATTATTTTACATTTTTGCTTATTTTGGTATGATAACTCATGTTTATTTAGAACTAGCGCAAAATTACTCATGTTCTTGATGCACAGTTGATATTTCACCCTGTAGATAATAATAGATCATACAATAACTAATACATTAGCGTGACTAAGTTTTAATTCAATTAATATTAATGACTTTGGATATGTTTATAATAGTAGTTATCCATCTACAGAAAACCGATTATCTCGATGTTGCTGATATTTTCAATAAAAGCACCCTGACAACCAAATTGCCCATTCAGCCATTTCTAGGATAATCAGAAAATTCAAGCAGACTGGGTCTGTTGAAAATCTCTAAGAAACACCACATAAAAATATATTGCCGAAAATAAGAAAGCCAGTGTTGCATACGGTAGTCGTGCATAGAACGACTTCGGTTCGACAAATTGCTTCTCACACCCAATCCAGTACATCAGACCTGATGCTACAGGTATTACTTCGCCATATGGTTTGAGGGGGAAATGGAAGAGGACAGATTGTGTTTTGTTAATATTCTATGGCTAGACGAGGTGACATTTACGTCAAATAGCACTTTTTTTACAAAATAGCCGTTGGTTGACAAGAGAAAGCCCGAATTTGACGGTAGAATGCCGATATTAGTACCATTTTAAGACCATTTTGAACAATCAAATAACTGGGCCCTTTTCTTGTTAAAATTTAAATGTAGATTTATATCTTCAGTTCCTCAACAGCGGGTTAACACCTTTTTTAAACACCGTCAAGAACTTTTTAAACCCGACATTAGGTAGGGACATTAGAAATTATTAAATTTTACTTGTAAACAACATCTCAAGCAAGTCATACTAGATACCATAGTCTCTTGCATTTATTTTAGTAGTTATTTCGGTTTATAAAGGAGATATTTGTTCAGTTTTATATGTTATGTGATGTTGATTTACTGCATTGGGTGTGAGACGTAATTTGTCAAGCCGAAGTCGTTCTATGCTCGATTACCGCTTGCAACACTGAAGTAAACTTGCTTCCTTATTTTCGGCAACATATTTTTATGGTGTTTCTTAAAGAGATTTTTTCTGATTATCCTAGAAATGGTTGAATGGGTGATTTGGTTGTCCCGGTTTTTTTTTTGTTGAACATTCAATGGAAAATGGTTATTACGTAAACTCGACAGTAATATAGAATCAACTAAAGAAGCGAATGATAATTAACCCAGGTGAAGATAATTTTTTGGAAAAAAATTATTTCCCTTGAATTTATTCATCTATACGAGCTGTTTAGCAATAAATATTTAGCGATTCCTAGTTACCAAACTTCCATCTAGCCCCAATAGGTGTCACGACGGGTTTGTTTAATTCGAAAACTCGGATTGCAAGTCCAGAAGTGACAAATAAAACCTATAAATTTCCATCGCCTCTGTAGCTCAACTGGGAGAGCTGTCAACCGGCAATTGGAGGGTTCCTGGTTCAAATCCAGGCGGAGGTGTTTTTTCCAAAAATTTTCCTCACCTGGGTTAATTATCATTCGTTTCTTTAGTTGATTTCATTGAAAATATCATCAATATCGACTAATCGCTTGCTGTAGATGGATAACCATTATTTTAAACATATCAAAAGTCATTAATATTAATTGAATTAAAGGTAAGTCACGCTCGTGTATTAACTATTGTATGAATATTATTGTCTACAGGATAAAATATCAACTTTGCATGAAGAAAATGAGTAATTTTGCGCGAGTTCTAAAGAAACATTAGTTATTATACCACAATAATAAAAACTGTGAGAAAGGTGTTCAAATTTATAAAAATTGATTAAAACCAACCTTTTATCACTGGCATTGACTAATATTTGTCATAATAGTAAGAATTAAAAAACAAAAATAAATTAAACTTTCAAGATAGGTGGCCGTGAGTCGTGACTTCACCTTTGAATATAATTTTTACTTCTAAACAACATTTCCGAATAATGTTTATCGATAATATCGATAAAAAATCGAAGTATGCTGAATCTTGCACCTATTGTGCGCAAGATTCAGCATACTTCGATTTTTTTGTTGATGTACATTATTTTTCATAACTACGATTAGAGTCAAATATCTCTGAAACGGGTAGTTGTATGAAGAAAGACTAACAGTCTTTATGCATGTACTATTGTATTTTACGAACTACAACTTTGATGACTTTTTATTTTATTTTATTTTTTGCTGCATTCGTATTTCAGTTGTATCTTTCGTATATTATCCAAAAAACATCAAGAGTCAATATACACTTGCTTTGCATTCGTCCAAGTTTGCGTCATATCTCTAAAGACATTGTTCTTACATTCCAAAAGAAAGAAACATAAATTAATGGTAAACATGATATTATATCTAGCCAAAAATGTCGTGGAAAATGACGTTCTTATATATAATATCTCCCGCAATATTTTCGTAATGAGAAATGTGTTTTCTTTATATCAAAATATTCTAAATAAGAAAAATGTTGTTATATAAAAAAGAGTCGGCTGGGGAAAATTTACACTAATTGGAATGTCGCCCTGGCGCTGCGGAGCGAAAAAATACGCGAAGGCACATAAAAGGTTCGGGACCGGTTGGTCCAGGACAATTCCCCGAGGATCGTCGGGCAAAAGAAGCGAAAATAAATTCACCGTTCAAAAAATATTTAAGAGATCGCGATAATCGATAGCGTGCGCTGGCCGCTGACGACTTTACTCTCTCTCGATAAGTTGAGATTTAAAGTTTCTCAAGCGATAAATCCAAGGGACTCTTATAAGAGACCCTAAACAAAGGGGGTACGACTCTCCAAGACCGTCCATAAATCAGATAGGGCGCCCCTTCATGCATTTTAGACGGAAAGTTTCGTATCGGCGCTAAATTAAAATTGAGACCGGTCTATAAACAGTTTTATTACAGTGACGTAGGTGATGAAGTGCAGAAAAATATATTTTGTGAATGAATCTTACATTTTACTTTATCAGTCATTTCAGCGTAAAGGGTTTACAATACAAGACATTATTGTTTTTTGAAACTTGCGCGATGGAAACTTTTTGAACCCGATTCGTTTCACGAGTGAATTATTCTACCCAAAACGCAATTTCATATTCAATTAAAAAATCCCTGTGTGTGTGTGTGTGTGTGTGTGTGTCCCTAAAGCTATCAATATTTTACAATTTTCAATTGTCAGTTTCAGGAACATTTTCTTTACGAGGGCTATAAAATGTTTTAGCTCCTATTTTAGCTTCCAAACTAAAGATCTACCAAAATCAATACGAAGTTTAATTCGTTTTTTTGCGAATTCAACAAAAATTGAATTCAATAAATCAGTTTGTAAATAAAAAAAGCTTTCTGTAATTTATGAAAAGGGCATCTTGATCTTGATCCAAAAAATAAAAAAGGTATGACCATATTTAAAATATATCGCTTTTTTGGGTTTTCAAAATAACTCTGAAACTATAAATAAATATATAAATTCAACACTCCAGTATTCTCAACAGATTATTGGAGAGAGCATAAATCAGCTGATAGGAAGGCTTCAACAAAGAATATCTAGTTGTAAGTAAATTACCTGTTAACACTGTATTCGTTTTCAAGATTGTATCATTTTCGCGTACCCTCTAAATAAGGTAACAATGATTGATGAAAGCTTATGGATTGGACAAATGATCCTGTTTTAATTACCCTTCTAATTGACTATAGCCTAGGATATATCTGGATTTCTCTCTATAATAATAAAAACAAAAGCACCCATATAATCCAAAGTCCCGCGAAAAGCACTGTATTAGTGTTTTTTCCCAACCAAAAAAAAAGTTGCGGACCGGTCTTATATTCCATTTTATTTGCGACCCCGGACAAATAATTAAGAATCATTAAATAACAAACATTTTTTTATTGCAATAGGAACACATTACATGAAACATATTATAAGGATTGATATAAAATAAACAAGAAAACACATTTTAAAACATAATATACAGTTCATATTATAATTAAGCCGTCAATGCGATTGCTGCTACTATTTTTTGTTGCTGGTCAATATTTGGTAGTAACTAAGGTAGTAACTGCAAGGCATAAATAAGGCAGATTCCATACTCAAACCGATTGCGCTATTTGGCTTTTATAGCTGCCATTGCCATTTTACAAATCGTACACCTTTTATGACGTCACATTTTAGATTTGGCTTAAACTTTTTTTAGACGTTGTGTGCACTAAATAACGTTATACCTGTATCAGAATATAGTCTAAAAAAAATTATTTTCAGAGTGATGAAAGTTCTAAGTTTGGATTATTTACGATTATTTGCCAAACCTTGCCATATTCACAATTCAATATCTTTGGTTCCAGTAACCGTATCGGACCCATTGTTGTTTTATTTGAAAGGTTGAAATATTTGCTAGATAACTGCGTACAATCAGTATTGTAATTTATATAGTTTTCTAACCGTATCAAACGTCTTAAATTTCGAACCTATAGATATTTCAAGCCATTCAATTTGCCTCCGCATCCAAACATAAAGAATAATAAACTCTCAGAAAAGTAATAAAATACAAATTATTGGCATTAAACATAATTATAACATCTAGGTAAAAGTTATCACGACTGTTTAAAACGTATGACTTTCATTCAAGCATCAATAGATTGTTATTTTGGAAAATGTTCTGAATGTCCTGGTGTAACACATTTGATCGACGAATCACTTATAGACAATAGATGAACGTCGGCAGAACCACTTTGCAACTAATGATATCCTCAGTTGACGAATATTTACAAAAGTTGACGACCGGTTTAGAAAAGCTACTATTTCATTCATACTTAGTGAAAAGCCAAAACTATTTTATGAACAGCAAGAAACAAACCTTGCAAGAAGACGAGTGCAGTGTTATCTGTGATTTTTCTGAGAACTATACTTTTTTCTTTATATTTGGATGCGGAGGCAAATTGAATAGATTGAAACATGTATCGGTTCGAAATTTAGAACGTTTGATACGGTTAGAAGACTTCGGCACTTTTTAAAGGCTTTTAATAAGTAAATATTTTTAGCACCTAATAAATAAGTACTTCCACTCATTCCGGTCTTAAAAAACAAACTGAACCAGTCTGCTGTCTGCAAGATGTTCAAGAACGTCGCGCACATGCCTGAAGTAGTCGCTTGCTGCGTTTTTCATTGAGTTTCGACACGCCGCGCGTATCTTACGTCGGATAAAATTTAATATCTTTTGAACTATAAGAGACTCTATCCTAGAAATAAATGGATTTAGTAGGTAAAAGTGTGGGAGATATTATAAATATTTTTTCGTTTATATCCATTGTGGGGGCGATTAAGTAATAATTATTTAAATAATTCAATTGTCTTTGCTTTTTTACATACATAAATTAAGATAACAGTTGTAAGCAGTGGTCTAACAAATATTTCAACCTTTAAAATAAAATAAAATTGCGGCCGATACGATTACTAGAACCAAAGATATTGAATTTTAATTATGGCAAGGTTTGGCAAATAATCGTAAATCATCCAAACTTTAAGCTTCATATCTCCGAAAATATATTTTTTAAATTAATTCCCGATACAACAGCTGTCGACTAAATTTCCGAGAAAAATAGATAAAAAAAGTTTGGCGTAATTTAAAAAAGTGTCGGGAGAGCATTCTCTGTGCTAAAGGCCTTTATCACGGTAGACACTTCTTTAACTTGAAAACTAAGATAATTTTGTGCCACTCTCTTGTGCTTAATTTCAATCATTGCGATGTGGTGTGTGGGCCTTGCTTGAGTGTTTTAAATGTGGCGCGTATTCAGAGGGTGCAAAACTCTTGTTTACGATTGCTTTTTGGTATACGCAAATACGATCATGTGTCGCATGGGCTTAATGACGCGGGATGGCTTAACATGAGCAACAGGAGGGAGGTGCACTCACTGAATTTATATCAGCCTGCTAATGTATAAAACACCACGATATCTCTACAACAAGATTTTATTTCGCACGGATGTACGCAACATTAATGTACGCAGTAGAGGTCATGTTACCTGCTCATAGAACCGCGCAGTTTTGGAGACTGTTTCGGTTACAGTGTGCCCCATCTATATAACTCTCTACCGAGCCCGTTAAAGACTTCTCGCGTTGCGGCATTCAGGGCAAGACTGATGACTATGCTTTTTGAACGTCAGAGGTATAATATGTCGGGTTGAGTGTATGTGGTGTGTATCGTGTCTATTTATAGAGCGTAATATTAATGATATTATTTGATGTCATTTAGTCAGTAAGATAAACCTATTACATATATGTTGTTTGAATTAGTATCGTATGAATTTGGGTCATAATTAATTGCTGAAAACTGGTACCAGATAGAGAAAAAAAGTCATGTAATTTTTTATTCCAATTATGAAGATCTATAACTCCTAAAAATTAATGTACTCATTTAATGTACAACCTGTATATTATGCAACTTTTAACTGCACATCGTGCTCCAGAGAGTTTCAGTTTAAGGCAGAAAACTGACCGATGCGATAAGCGACTTGCGATACGCGATTTCTATACAAACATATAGACTGTTGTGTATCGCCGATCTATGTATCCATAGAAACATATAGAATGTCGCGTATCGCTAGTTGCTTATCGCATCGGTGAGTTTTCTCCCTAAAGTAGTAAAGTTGGTAATAAAAAATCTGATGTGGCCAGGCACATGACTTTATCATACAATATATAAAATTAATAGTTTAGCTGCATGAGAATCTATTCTATTAAGATAAATCGTAGGTATTGTCAAAGCATCAGCATTTGACACTACCTATACTACGTCATTAGAATAATAGTTATGGTGATGCGGTGATGCGGCGCGTCACCGAAGGCGCAGTGTCGCCGTCGCATGTGAGCGAGTCGCGCTATCTAGTTTTTGGCAGGAGCGACATCAACGTTGCTTTTTAAGAAATACGTATTTAAAAAAAATAAATAAATGATTTCTGTATAGTAAATACTAGGCTCGTACCACTTTGACGAAACGTCAAGTTTAAAGGTGCGTTCCGATTGGTAGGTAATGGTAGCTAATGGCGGTGGTAGAATACGAAATTATAGTATTTCCTACATATCGTGATAATGACACATATTAGTTTGCATGTACATAAACATGAGTCACTAGAAATTTTCTATTGGAAATACTATAACGGCGTCTGCTACCACTGCCATTATCACTAATGAAAACGCACCTTAAAAAGGTAATTCAAATTCTGACAGATTTATATTTGTTCATGACACATCCCTACCAACATACTAAAATAAAACTACACTCATCGCTATACTTTATTTATAATTTTCGCAATTTATCGTTTTTAGAATTAGATATAAAGACGGGTTGATATTTCTTATCAACAAACAATCAAATTGGTGATCTTATTTTATTTGAAATTTGTATTTTATAATTTGCCGCACTACAGCGGCAACGTTCCATAGTGGTTCTCCAACCTCTGATGAGATCAGCTGTTTTCGAATGTGACAACACAAAAAAATATTTGTCAAAATCCTGGCTACTATGTAATTTCATATCAATGCAGATGCGACCGATCTCGATCAAATAGAATTTGCTCTTGAAGTTAAACTATTAATTTTACCAAAAAATGTCATAGGCATAAATTATACAAAATGTCTTCTACTTTAATTTATTAATTAACTATTTTGTCGAAATTACAGAAATGGCGGCTCATTTGCAAAATCTTTCAAAAAGGCTTAGAATAAACTACCAGTTCCTTTGGACCCCTTTCAACCAAAAGCTTTTCAGCTCTAAGTTTGGTAACAAAACTTCTAAATATGAACTTTCGTTCCGATACCTTTAGTAGTTTCTCCGGAATCGTCGTCACAACAATCGTTTACACAGACATACACACACACACACACACACACACACACACACACAGACATTTTTTTGTACCTTGGTCAAAAATGTTCAGGGGACCCAAAAGGACCTATTTCCGCTAAAATCTCAATTTCTTTTTTCGGCATGATTACAATACTGTATCTTACTGCGTATGATAAAGTAAAAAAATCTGATGTGGCCAGGCACATGACTTTATCATACAATATATAAAATTAATAGTTTAGCTGCATGAGAATCTATTCTATTGAGATAAATCGTAGGTACTGTCAAAGCATCAGCATTTGACACTACCTACACTACGTCATTAGAATAATAGTTATTTATGTCACAAATGCCGAAAGTATGGAATAAAAGGAAGAAGGCGGACTGTCGCCGTCGCATGTGAGCGAGTCGCGCTATCTAGATTTTTGGCAGGAGCGACATCAACGTTTATTGTGTTGCTTTTTAAGAAATACGTATTTTAAAAAAATAAATAAATGATTTCTGTATAGTAAATGCTAGGTTGGTACCACTTTGACGAAACGCCAAAGACATTTCTGTGGTGACAGCACAAAAAAATATTTGTCAAATCCAGGCTACTTTGAAGTTTCATATCAATGCAGATGCGACCGATCTCGATCAAATAGAATTTGCTCTTAAAGCTAAACTATTAATATTACCAAAAAATGTCATAGGCATAAATTATTCAAAATTTCCTCTACTTTAATTTATTAATTAACTATTTTGTCGAAATTACAGAAATGGTGGCTCATTTGCAAAATCCTTCAAAAAGGCTTAGAATAAACTACCAGTTCCTTTGGACCCGTTTCAACCAAAAGCTTTTCAGCTCTAAGTTTGGTAACAAAACTTCTAAATATGAACTTTCGTTCCGATACTTTTAGTAGTTTCTCCGGAATCGTCGCCACAAAAATCGTTTACACACACACATACATACACACAGACACACACACACACAGACATTTTTTTGTACCTTGGTCAAAAATGTTCAGGGGACCCATAAAGACCTATTTCCGCTAAAATCTCAATTTTTTTTTCGGCATGATTACAATACTTTATCTTACTGCGTATGATAAAGTAAAATCATTTTTATATTGTTAGTATAAGTACCTACTCACGGTTACCAAATACCAAATGCCATGGTTAGGTATAATGAAGACGGAAACTCACCTAAAATAAAGAATCATATGTTAATATTATTAGGAATTGCAGATTGTTTATAAGATAACACGCTTTGAAATAATTATTTAAAGTATTTATTAAGATAATGATCTTAATCTCATTCGGCAACAAATAGTAAAAATCAGTAAAAAATAGCAAACTAAATTGCACATTATAGAAATTATAAAAATATAAACGAAGCCACGAAAAGCTATAAATATACGCTACCTAATGATAACGACAGTTTTGCTATGTTGGGTCGTTGTCAACATAATATGTCTTATTATACCGTTTAATTAAATTGTCAAATCATTGTTCTTCTTCAAATTCAACTGAGGCGATAAGTCGAACACATTCACAATTCTTACTCATTACTCAGGATTCGGTTAAATCATCCGATCACAGATATGATACCAGGATTTTCGTGCAGACCGTCCAATCAAAATCAAGAAAGGAGTACGAACATGTAGACGAAAAAAATATTTTCCCCACAAACTTCCCCGTTTGTTTTCATATCTTTCAACTACGGTTTTCCGCTATTCAATAACTCTGTCCATAAGATTTGTATCTTTGAACACTCTTTTCAAACACCTTCATCACTCTTCTCAAACGCCAAATACAGTGGACGTAGGCGAGTCCTAGTTCTGATGTTAGAAAATACTGAAATATGTAAGATAAATTCAAATCAAGTACCTAGTTTATTAATTTTGCAAGAACAGCAGACAACACAGGAATCGAGGAATGAGTGATCTTACGGACCTGCGGCTTTACCGATAGCGGTTCTTTCTTATTGTAAAGTAACAACAACGTAAGCAGGAGCAACTGAGTTAAATCACTCATAAATTATAATACAAATAGGAGTGTTTGTATTTCTCTAAAACTTGACCAATTTACACTAAAATTCCTAACAATAGCTATTATTGTTATACAATATCCAACTAAATAGAGATCTTTACATTAGCCAATGTTACATACATGAAAAGGCATATTATGGAACAGGGGCAGCTATAGCAATTTGTGCTTAATTGTCGAGTTTCTGTTGCGCTTAACATGCGTAACAATGTACACCGTTGCCTTTGTTTCGGTACTGAAGTAAAGTGCACTCTGCAATAAAAGCTCATTTGCAAGTGAACTATGTCGGAATTTACGTCAGCCGGCAAATTAATCCCAACGATTCCGTTTCATCTATATAATTGTGCTCGTGTTCGTGTATATTCCCACTCAGATATTCCTTGGTTTATTTAATACACAACTAATCAACGAGTTTTCCTATAGTTATTCGGTTTGCTGTACGCGCTTTGCTCTATACAGTGAAATAACAATATAACATACTGATACTTTCATTAAGACAATGTTTCATTTAGAAAATAAATTGTTTCCGGATTATGTCGTGCAGCAAAATTCGTATTTGCTGACATTTTGCCATTTGTTCAGTTCCTCAGAGCTAACTCAATACTGAAAACCTACTAACCTATTTTACCTTATTTAATTCTTACTGCACACGTCTGGAGCTCCCGCTCCCATGCAATTTTTACCTTAACCGCGTTATAGTTGTTGTTGGGAGTATTGTAAATTTGGATGACCTCTCTAATCAGCGTTCGATAATAAATACTCATTCTTGTCATCACATCTTCGCGTTATCGAACTCAATCGTATGTTCAGCAATAGCGTACTGTTGAAGCTTGCCTAGCCGGACGCCACTGTGTTCTTTTATTCGCATTTGATGCTGTGTCATATCTGTCCACAAGCTGTTGTACACTGTCCAAAATATTAGCACAGATAATATTCGTACCAATATAAATTGTGTAGTATCAGACAGGAAATTGGCTCGAATATGGGCAAACTTCCCAAATTGGCAAGAAATTAGCAACATGTATTTCCGTTCGATATCCTAGTTAGTTTCTTCTGACTAGCGCACAACGGCTTCGCAAGCTCATTGTACGTACACAACCGTCGCACATTGGGCTATTTTAGCCAAAAAGCTGGCCATAAACTAATTTCTAAATTGTTAAATTCCAAAAAGTAAACCAGTATCTGGGATAGGTAAAGGACCGATGTATTAAACGGCGGCAATATTTTTTCACCTGAGCCCTGCGCCATGTGTCCTTGTCAGCTAAAAGATAGATTTTACTATGGCTGAACATAGATGCTCATAAGTTGACGCTCTTGAAAACGGTTGCAATATTGTGTTTTAAGGAAAAATGTGACTTTTTTTGTTATACCTTCTTTAGAACCAAATATGAACTTTCATTCAACATTGTTTTTATTAAAATTTATCCACAATTTTGTTGGTTGCAGGGCCGAGAACATTCGCTATTATAAAAACAAAAACAGTTTTACGCAGAATTTGAGTATTTTAGTTTAGAATTTAGCTTAATTGAGCTCTTAAAAGTGGTTCAAATTATAGTACACATATTTGACATTACAACTAAAATCCAGAAAATCCAGAAATTGATGGACGGGGTTATATGTAATTTGACGGAATTCCTTGAAACCGTGATAGTAGATACAGGTAATTTAGAACATATTTAACCATATTTAGCTAATAAAATTATAAAAACCTAACCACAACAAGTATTTTAGAAACCTAAATACGTATTTCAGCAACTATGTTGCCATCTTCAGTAGAACCTAAAAAGAGGAAAAGAGAGATTAGCACTTCATAGTATCTTTACTGGATATTGTCCAAGCAAATCACTAGTGGAAGTAGTGGAAGCAAATCACTTCCACTAGTGATTTGCTTGGACAATATCCAGTAAAGATACTATGAAGTGCTAATCTCTCTTTTCCTCTTTTTAGGTTCTACTGAAGATGGCAACATAGTTGCTGAAATACGTATTTAGGTTTCTAAAATACTTGTTGTGGTTAGGGGTTTATAATTTTATTATTAAGTTCGCCACAGTTTCCAAAATATTGTCACATATTTAGCTACATACAAATGTTACGGTTATCGAGATATTGACAATTTTATATTCAATGCCTCTTGTATGTTGTAAATGCCGTTCTCTACGTATATTTTTCCATTTTGGGTCATGTATAGCAAACAACCCCGATGACCTAGACTCTTAAAAATCATCTGAAAAAGCTGAAACTTTGTACTTGTATGTGATTTTTTTGGAAATGTGTTGCTTGAAGCGAGTCGGATTCATATCCATGAATAGAAACTGGTTAGGCGTTTTAAAAAAATGTGTTTATGCGGAATGCGAATCCGGGTTCAAAACAATCGTATTAGGGTCATACCAGTAAAAAAACGACCTTTTCAGCTTGAAGGATGATCAAATTTCGTAGTTTTCATGGAAACAATAAGTATAAGTAGTAGACAATTTTCAAATAATACTAAAAACAATAGTTTTTATAGTGATAAATATGGTTAAATAGATTCTTAATTACCTCTACAATCACGTCTTAAAAGAAATGTATCTAACGGAAAAAGCATGAATAGCGTTTCAATACACAATATCGACTCATTTTCTTCCTCTACCACTGGTCTTAAAAGTAAAACTTTTTTGAGGGTTTTCTTACAATTTAACAGACCCAAAAATATTATCTCATATGACTCAGAAACATGTAGTGTTCCATTTTAAATCCGTCTATGCTGCGTATTTAAACAGGACATGCCATATATATTTTTGTAAATTTCTCACAGTAATAAATTATTGATGACAAATCTTGTAGCAGTAATTAGTTTACAATAGGTGTACTACATTGAAGAACAATTGTTAATACAGTTTACCTTTTTTCTCTATTTTCTACTGTTTTAAGGTGTTTATTAAGCTATTAACCTTCAAATACTACATAAGTATGAATGTTAAAATGTTAAAACAACACATCTAGAGCTCTTATAGGTGAAAAAATAATGTTGCCTAGGATTTCGGGTCAAATATCCCACTGTGCGTCGTTTATCTCTGTTTATATGTATGCATTATTACCTACGCAATATGTATTAGGAAAATTTTGCCGCAGGTTTTTGTACATGTCAGTTTGTTCACGAGCGGTGTGATATATTTTGCTATTTTTTTGCCACCCTGTATGTCAGACTTTAGTTTATCTCTGTCATTTGGCCACACCACAAAGGTGACATCCACATATCTAACCCAATGTTTGGGTTCACTGTATCCTGTCGTCGGCTCATGGCTTCTTTATAACAATTCCTTTAAGAAATTGGAAATTTGCTGTCTTAACTGTCTTCAAATCGACTCACTTTTAAAGACTGATGTTACGTCAATGCTTACACGTATATCCTCAGGTTCTTTGACAACTTCCTGCAAAATCTGAATAAAATGTTTAGAGTAATTAACAGAAGATCTTGTCCTACGAAAGGTTGGCTAGTTTTTGATAACTATTTTGCCAATAATTAGGACCAAGGAGTATTTGCGCTGGCCATAATCGTAGATTCCAAGGTACTATTCGCGCAAAAAAAGTCGTATATAGCCATTTTTTACATCACGTAATCCTGGATTGTTATTGTCAACTTGACTGTTGATGTATGTATTGTACTATCGTGGCCATATATTATGTCCCTTCTTTTGACGTCCATTTTCTCGAAAACCTAGGGGCGAAAAAATTTGAAAAAATTCTGGTGGTGTCCTTGATTAGTGTACTACAACTAATAAAACTTAGAAAGCTGTATATGTTGGCGTTTTCCCGATTTTTCCAAATTAAGAAGAATTGGCGCTGTTTTTGCCAAGTAAATTTTATTCGTTTAACTTTAGCAATTAATTACTCCGGAAATAATACATAGATTTGAACGAATTAAAAAGTAAAATCACCTGCGGAATGCTAGCTTTCAATGTGCGTTTTTGTAAAATCATTGGATTAGTGCTTGACCCACAAAAAGCAATATTATGCAATACCAGCAATTCCTTTATTAGAAGAGCTGGAATAATGAAATATAGACTACAGGCTACCCACTAATTCATAGGTTTAAAGTTTATTACATAGCCATGGTTTATCTTGCATTTTCCCTAAAAAATATCGAGTTGAAGCATCTCATGGTTGCTGCAGTTGACGCGGCGCTCTTCGGTCCTTGTGGCGAGCGGGGAAAGGGATCGACAGCGACGCTGCCAGTAGTGGCGGATCGCACGTGCATTACTAAGTTACTAGTGTTTACGGACACAATACATAAAACGACATGGCGATTATGCCTCACCAAAGAAATTTGGATATCCGGCGACAGATTACCGAGTTAAAAAATAATGGCAAAATAAGTCAATAAGATAACAAAACCACGAACAGGCATTTGAAAGTCCCATGGGCGTTCTTGGCAATTTAAATCGGGTTTCGGGTTTAACATTTAAAATTAATGAGTGATCTGCAAAATATTCTATGTGTCTACAAATTTACGATGCTAAATTTGTAAAAGTTTTTTGATGTTTTAAGTTTTATACGCTCAGAGCTGAATAAGCTGTTGAAACTGTTATAATAGTTTATATAACAAAATCGGGCATATTTTTTAAATATTTTTTGGGTTTATCACGCAAGCTTAATTTAGTATTCACTACTAATCGGAAAATCTGCTAACTCCATATTATTAGATTTATCCGCTTCCATCAAAATCTTGTTTACAACCTTATTGTATAAAAACTGAAGAAAATATAAACGCCAACCGATAGAACAGATTTCTCTCGTACCGGGTTACATATTATACTCAAAATTATGCAAATATTAAGAATTTAATTGTTAGTTAAAATTACTACCTTGTCAAGTTATGGTTCTTTTTGTGTATTGATAAATAAGCTGCCCGGTTCTCCCAGCTGTCGGGTCTCTCCGACATGACTGCACGGCTAACGCCTCTCTTCCCCGCAGCACCCCAAAGACCGTAGAGCGTCGGAATTCACGCGGAGTTTCAGTACGATCTTTTGTAGGAAAAGTGCAAGATAAACAATGATTATGTAATAAACTTTAAACCTATGAATTATTGGGTAGCATATAATCTATATTCCATTATTCTAGCACTTCTAATAACGGAATGGCTGGCATTGCATAATATAGCTTTTTGTGGGTCAAACACTAATCCAATGATTTTACAAAAATGCACACTGAAAGCTAGCATTCCGCAGGTGATCTTACTTTTTAATTCGTTTAAACCTATGTAATATTTCCGGAGTAACTAATTGCTAAAATTAAACGAATAAAATTTATGTAGTAAAAGCAGCGCCAATTCTTCTCAATTTGGAAAAATCGGGAAAACACCAACAGATACATACAGCTTTCTAATTTTTATGAGTTGTAGCATATTAATCAAGGACAGCAACAGAATTTTTTCAAATTTTTTCGCCCCTATGTTTCCGAGAAAATGGACGTCAAAAGAAGGGACATAATATATGGCCACGATAGTACTTAAGATTAATGGTAGAATGACAGCGCATGGGTTATAAGAGAACCGTTTACAAAGCTAACAAAACTGTTTTCAGTATATTTGGTTGGAATTGCAGTGTACGACTTTTTTTGGTGCGCATAGTACCTTAGCGGCTTTAACGTGATTTCGTTGTTTTTTTTTGTTCGGGAATAGATGATGAATTCGCCAATTTCTTCACTCGTCTTCCTCCATTAATTGTCAGATCATTTCAGGCGTTTGTACGTTATATCGTAGGGTCCAGTATGGCACAATAGTTCGTCCACATGTCTATAGTAGTTTCCTTGTGGTTCTGTGGTTAATATTACCGTTGCCTTCCCTTCGTCCGCAGGGAGTATGGTAATGTATTTAATGTCTTCGATAGTCTTAAGAGAGTTCTTCTCATATTTTGTAGCATTAAGTCTTCAATGGCGTAGCTTTCTTAATTACTATAGAATTCCTGAATCTTGAAATCAAGATGTATACATAGGATGTGTATCAAAATCGCTGTTCGTATCGAATGTGTTATTTAGTTACATTACCTCGAATATGTTATTTAGTTCCAATCAACTTGAAATTTTTTGTTATATTACCTATAACGATGGGGTAGAAACCTTCTAACAAACTTGACTCATCCAAACCTATTCCTCATAACTGACTATCCTAAATTTTTTTATTACCAGCACTATAAACCAACATCACACTTCGGTGCAAAGTACCCTAATGTGTGCCGTTTTAGGTGCACTTTTCACCACTTCTGCACTGTAGTAGTATCCGGGTGATAAAACGTCGTAAGTAAAATTAATTTCGAGGGTGTAAAAAGGCCGCCATTACGTGTCGGAAATGGACTGGGACGGCTGTTAGACGCTCGATGCCATTACCCAGTGATATTTCTACGCGTCAACTTCGCATAGCACTGCATTATAGCGGACGGACAGCGCCGTCACACTCCATTAAACAGATGTCGATGTAGAATTAAGGGCCCATTCAAAGACTGTTTAGCACTTCAAATCGGCCTAACGGCTGCGACTCGTCATGTGCGTCACGGATCACTCCGACGTCTGTCACACAAAGCATACTAATACCCCCGGAGCGCTGGCGCTGTCGTGTTGCTAAGAAGGAATTGCAAAATTTCCATTTTTACGTTAGTCGAGCCAGTTTTCTTTTTTCCAACGCTCTCATGTTACCAGCACGCGTATTTTAAATTATAAAATGAGTTACAGTTCACTGCACACTTATTTTTTAATGTATGCTTTGGTTTCGTATGTACCTGCTGTATATGATTTTTACTTTATCATACGCAGTATGATGAAGTATTGTAATCATGCCGAAAAAAAAATTTGAGATTTTAGCGGAAATAGGTCTTTATGGGTCCCCTGAACATTTTTGACCAAGGTACAAAAAAATGTCTGTGTGTGTGTGTGTCTGTGCGTGTGTGTGTAAACGATTTTTGTGGCGATGATTCCGGAAAAACTACCAAAGGTATCGGGACGAAACTTCATATTTAGAAGTTTTATGACCAAACTTAGAGCTGAAAAGCTTTTGGTTCCAAGGGGTCCAAAGGAACTGGCCGTTTCCTCTAAGCATTTTTCAAGGATTTTGCAAATGAGCTGCCATTTCTGTAATTTCGGCAAAATAGTTGAATAATAAATTAAAGTAGAGGAAATTTTGAATAATTTATGCCTATTTTGGTAAAATTAATATTTTAGATTAAAGAGCAAATTCTGTTTGATCGAGATCGGTCGCATCTGCATTGATTAGAAACTATCATAGTAGCCTGGATTTGACAAATAATTTTTGTGCTGTCACCACTGAAATGTCTATGGCTGTCACACTCGAAAACATCTTATTTCATCAGAGGTTGGAGAACCGCTATGGAACGTTGCCGCTCTAGTGCGGCAAAGTACAAAATAATAAAATTGAAATAAAATAAGATCACCAATTTGATTGTTTGTTGATAAGAAATATCAACCCGTTGTTATATCTAATTGTAAAAACGATAAATTAAGAAAATTGTAAACAAGTGTAGCGATAAGTGTAGTTATATTGTAGTATGTTGGTATACGGATGTGACATCTACAGTGTCATGAACGAATATAAATCTGTCAGAATTTGAATTAGCTTTTTAAACTTGACGCTTCGTAGAACTGATATCAACCTAACATTTCCTATACAGAAATATAACCATTTTTGAATTTTTTTTAAAACGTATTTCTCAAAAAGCAACACAAAAAGCGTTGATGTTACTCCTGCCGAAAAATACATACTGCGACTCTCTCACATGCGACTGCGACGCTCCGCCATCGGTGACGCGCCGCATCACCGCTCGTCGCGCTATTCCGTACTTTCGGCACTTGTGAGATAAATAACTATTATTCTGATGACAGTGGGTAGTGTCAATTGCTGAGGCTTTGACAATACCTACTATTGATACTATTGTCTATCAAAATATCTGTCAAATCCTGGCTAACTAGTTTAATTTTAATACAGACACGATTTATCTCAATCAAATAGATTCTCGTGCAGCTAAATTATTAATTTTAGATTTTGTATGATAAAGTCATGTGCCTGGCCACATCAGATTTTTTTGTTTAATCCTACCACTGAAATAGTCAGTGTCTAACTTGGAAACGACAGCAGAAAGTAGTTCTTTGCCTCACTCAAGCATAGGAACGCGTAGGTGAATTTTTTTTCACTCACGCGTTATCGTGACAGTCAGCCCACTGGTTTTCAACTTTTCAATACTTTTTTTATGTCACTGGGAATAAATAATATAGATCCATATTTACTAAGATAAAACTTTGCACAGACGATGAACGGCTGCGCCTCGTGCGGAATTCCGACATACAAGTGATTGAAAACACGTGATTTCTTCACTTGTACTGTAATATTCTATTCTTTTAATAATTTGCAAATCATGTAATCGGAAATCCAATCTTTCAGTTCCATCGTAACTCCCATATTCCATAATATTCTGTAGTATCCCAAGAAAGTGACTCTTTTCCAGGTTGAGTTTCGGAAAACCACGTTCAAGTTGTGGTGCACACTACATTTGAAAAAGTATGCTTTACTATTATAATATATTTACTCGTTGCTAAACTTGAATCACTCATATTGTAAAACTACTTGCAAGGCACGCAATACTTATTTATGTACCAAGGGCATTACACGGATGTTTATGCCCCGAGGATGACTATTTAAAAAGCTCGAGGCCCGACAAGCGAGAGCTTTTTAAGTCGCCCGAGGGTATAAACCTCAAGTAATGCCCGTGGTACATACAAAATTGTATGCCCTCCAATGGTTTTGTTCCTCTATTTGAATAATATTAATAAATATTTAGACGTTATCAAGTGCGCATGTCACATCTACGGAGTTGAATAACAGTACAAACAATTCGGACTTGAGTGACAATACAGACAATTAATTAATTGTCAAACTTATAACCTTAATCGCCAACAATTGACATTGATGAGTGACAATTCAGACAATTAATTGTCAAACTTATAATCCTAATCGCCAATAAATAATTGACGTTGACGATTTAAAATTTACAATTTGAATGACAAATTTTTGTTATATTTGACATATAACCATGGCAACCCTTAATGCCCGCGCGGGCGTTAATCCTTTACGCCCTCGCGGGCGTTAAGAAGCTGTTTTTGCCCCGGCATTTAAGATGTAAAATGTCACTTTATGATCATGTAGGACATAATTGTTATTTATTATACGAGGGAAAAAGTATTGGATATTAGCTCGAAGTTGTGTTGTCTCCCGACGCAAAGCGGAGGGAGACAAAAAACCCAGAGCTAAAATCTAACATTTTTCCCGTGCATAATAACACTATTTTTTCTGTGACCGGGGAAAATGACGATTTTATATTGAAAACATATTACTACAATATATTAAAGTTAATCGATGTGACAGTTGAATTTTTAAACTGGTAGGCTGTTGTACACAATTACACCTGCCTTGCGAACGAAATGTCTACCTTTACTTATGTATATATATATATATATATATATATATATATATATATATATATATATATATATATATATATATATATATATATATATATATATATATATATATATATATATATATATATATATATATAGCTATATATACCGGGTGATTCAAATTTGAGCCTCACCATGGGGATCTCGCTTCTTATTGGAGATAGAGGCTATGTTTAAATTTGGCAGTTTCGTATTTTTGTGCTAATCAATTATCTGAAAAGAAGTTTAAGCTATCATTTTTCATTTTGAAGATATCCACAAAAAACTGAAATTTTAAGATATCGTTTTTAATTTTTTATTCAAACCCAAATGCAGCTAGACATTTGAAACAAAAACATTCTATAGGTGTCATTTTTTAATTTGAAATAACATCAAAGATAGCGGCGTAACCATGGCCAACTTTTGTTTTTCCTATGGGCGCCATATTGAATTTTGGCATTTTCCGATGATCGTGTTTTTTTCTCATTTCCGCAATGTAGTACATGTTACCATCCTTTTTTAAATAATGGTGTAATAATAAACAAAACCTTCAGGTACCCAACTGGAGCTTGGTTACAGACCGCCGGAGTCGTTGCCAAGCAACGCCAGCAAAATGCACTTGGATCAAGCGGCGCCCTCAGCGTTAGGTTTGCCATTTAACCAAATAAACCTTAATTATGGTTGATTGTGGATGTAAAATGCCGTTTACCAATAACGAAAACCGTGATATAATAAGGGTTTATGAGAACAATAGTTCTCTTAGAAATGTCGCATCGTACAATATTCCTAACATTGGACGGAAATTTACCGGACCAAGGATCGTTTAGTAAACCCTGCAATTCCTTTAATCCTCATGAAAATGTTGAAACTAATCAAAGAGGTATTTTAGAAAAACTAGGTAAACGTTAAATTACATTGATTTGCAATGCTTCAACTACTGGTTTTTACATAAATGACGATTCTTGTATTTCTAAGCGGGAATTAGCCCTTAATTTGTAATTGCCGCAAACACGTGTTTGCAGACCACGAACAAAGATATTGAAACCGTACAAACCCCACACAAGTCAAACTTTGCAATTGTACGAAATTATTTAAATCAACAATGTCCAAATCGCGGGATTGGTAATGGTGGAGTGGTGGATCTCCTGGTTTAAGTCCTCTGGACTATTTTCTTTGGGGAACTGTGAACGACTAAATTTATCACGATACTCGCAGAAATATCGATGATCTGCGGGATTGAATAACAAATGCGGTCAATGCTATTCCGGGAAGAACAGTTAGAAGAGCATAACAACATGTGGAAAAGCGGGTACGCTTTTATGCCTTCAAGAAAATAGCGGCCAATTTGAACATTTACTTAAAAAATAATCTTTATGTTGTATAAACTTGCTTCTTTTGCAATCTGAATGTTTTAAATCCAAAGCACTCTTGGTCAGTCCGGCGCCGGCGGTCTGCAACCAAGCTGCAGTTGGTTACTTGATAAGCACGACAGTCAACAAGAAAAAGAAGAACGTGTTTTTTTTATTATTAAACCATTGTTTTAAAAAATAATGCCAACATGTTATACAGTTCGAAAATGAGAAAAGACACGACTATCGGAAAAAGTCAAAATTCAATTAAACTCTTAATTATATCACGCTTTTCGTTATTGGTAAACGGCATTTTACATCCACAATCCACCACAATTAAGGTTAATTTGGTTAAATGGCAAACCTAACGCTGAGGGCGCCGCTTGATCCAAGTGCATTTGTTGGTGTTGCTTGGCAACGACTCCGGCGGTCTGTAACCAAGCTCCAGTCGGGTACAAGCTCCAGTCGGGTACCTGAAAGTTTTTTGATTATTACACCATTATTTAAAAAAAGAAAGGTAACATGTTATACATTGCGGAAATGAGAAAAAGCACGTGCATCGGAAAATGCCAAAATTCAATATGGCGCCCATAAGAAAAACAAAAGTTGGCCATGGTTACGCTGCTATCTTTGATGTTATTTCAAATTAAAAAATGACACTGCATTCCTTGTTAAAAAGTACCTTTAGAATTTTTTTTGTTTCAAATGTCTAGCTACATTTGGTTTTGAATAAAAAATTAAAAACGATATGTTAAAATTTCAGTTTATTGTGGATATCTCCAAAATGAAAAATGATAGCTTAAATTTCTTTTCAGATAATTTAGTAGCGCAAAAATACGAAACTTTGCCAAATTTAAACATAGGTTCTATCTCCAGTAATAAGCGAGATCCCCATGGTGAGGATCGAAATTGAATCACCCGGTATATCCGGGAAAAGAGTACTCACTTTTTTCCCGGGGAAAAAAGTATTTTATTACCTGTCAACAGAAATAATATGTCAAACTTTTTTCCCGCACAGAAAACTGTGCCTTCCTTTTGTATCAATCAACAAAATATTTGGTTTCAGTTACTTAATCCAATTTATATCAGACCATCGGATTCCTCGAAAAAACTTGTCTTGATGATTCCAAATGTCCACTTCCATTGGTGGCTGAGTATGAAAAACCAAAAACAACTTCTTTTTATTGATTCGCAAAAAACTTGCAGATCATTACACCGGGACAATTAAAATGTTGTTCTGGGGAAACGAAATGCAATGACAATGAAAACTTTGAAACACCCAGCGGGAAAATTAAGGTTTTTGATCACTTTCTCAAGAACTCTGTGCAAGACCATATAAATAGTTTTTGTGATTAACTAAAGTTAAATCAAAATTTTAACAAATTTTGCTCGTTTTTCAAAAGTCTATCACATATTTGATTTTGAATTTAATTTTGCCGTAAAAACTTCAGGTGGGCATAAATAAAAAGAAAAATTTTAAAAAGTTCTTGTAAAATGGGTTTTGACTAAAATCATACGTCGTGCATTACGAACAATAATTAATATGCTAAAAAATGTTTAAAAGCTAAAATTGCAAATGTATTGTTAAAATTGTTTTTTCTTCAACAGTACAGTATCACAAACGCTTTGGCATTTTGATCAGTACTCACAAACAAAATGTTGGGAATTCATATAACTTTGCAACCGAGTAGAGAATCTGACCAAGCATCTTCATATAATAAGTTGCATTCTCTTTAGCGATTCTCGATATTCTTGATAAATTTTTCGAAAATTTGCTGTCAAAATAATCAAAATCGGTTAAAATTTCTCAATATTAAATCTAAAATTACAATATTATACTTGGAAAGCTGTACTTGTACAGACAGATATTGGGACAAATCAAACACATAAATTGGAATTTGATAAGTTGATCATCTTCCACCTCTCTTGAATTATTTATCAAGACTTTGTCTACTATGACCTCTGTAAACTCTTTAAATATTTGGCGCTTATTTTTTAACACCCTGTATATAAATAACTATTATGTCACTACTAAAAGCACTCTTAAAGCATCAAAAAGCATAAAAAATAATAAATGCACAAAGGAACATTAGATGTTAAGACAATAAAATCAGCAATTTCAAAACTCCTAAAAATGCTATTATCTACAAATATGCGCTATATAACAATGATAGATGTGCTGAACGTATATGCACATTGCTATAAAATGCATTTGCTGGCGCATTGTATGCACAGGCATCGATAAGATTGGAAGCGAAGAGATGATCTTATAGGATATTCCAACGCGCATAGCAAGTAGCGACAGCATAAAGATGAAGTGTAATTGAATTTTTCGGATTTCTCAGTCGCGGATAACAACGCCACTTCACTGCTACAAATGTGTACCCATCATTCGGTGAATTTCATTTTAGACAACTGATATGATTATATTCAACATGCCACCAGAACAGAACGTTAAGCCCAAAATTTTAAATGAGCTTTTCCATTTGTGCGTTAATGCACGGGCCATTAAATATCGTTTAGTCGCACGAAAACGCATTCACTAAACGCCAGGACTAAAAGCTGTGTTCATGTGTTACTTCTGCAAAATGTTGAGTCGAAAACTGCAAATTTGAATACAAAACAGAAACAGATATCATATCCAGAACAACTGGAGCAATTATCACTAGTCAACAGTCACAATGTACATTCGATGCGGCTATTTTTTCTTATGTACTTAGGTCCGCCAAACACAAAAATCGCATTAAAAATTTTTTAATAAACGTTTTTGAATTATGGATTTATTCTTGTTTTGCGGAGATACTTTCACTATTTGGTGCATATCTCGAGTTAGGAACGTCCAATATGGTCACACATAGTATTTCAATCGCTTCAGTAGTTTTAACGCAATTGGCCACACCATGAAAAAATTGGGGCCAAAATGAAAGTCGAACATTTACTCTATCACAGGCGAAAAGTAGAAATCGTGGAAATATGGTCAATTTCTTATTTTTTTACATAGAGTATACACTTTTACGAAGACAACAATGAATTTAGGATAAAATCTATGGAAAAATGCCGAAGTAATAAGCAATTATGATTGATAGGTACCAAACTACCAAAAATCTTCTTTTTCTCTATTTATCACTTTGACTAATTTCGTTTATTTTTATTGTATGTTTGCAATATATAATGACATTAGAAGTGATTCTGGCTCCTGCTTCGCCTTCTGTTTTGTCGGTATCTGTTTCTCTTATGTAAAACCAAATCATACTTTCATTCCAAAATCCCTGGTAGCGTCTCTCAATGGTATTCATCTCCTGGTGGAACCTCCACCATGCTCGTCACTAATGTCGCCAAGATACTCAGGAAAAAAATCCAGGTGCGAATATAAGAAATGAATTTTCAGAGACATGTTGACGCCTTTTGGAACATAAATAAAATTAAAAGCATATAACACAAAATGAATAGGAAAAACAGTATGTGTGCCTATTTCTGAAGCAAATCTTCAACAATTGTCTGGAAGTTCGGGCTTTTATTGTTTCCAAGGAGATCAGAAACAATTAATTACCTTAAAAGAATTCCAAGCTGCTGTCTCATCCGATGACAAATTAGTCTATTTTTCATCTTTCAACGGCTTCCTTATTTGTGGACCGTCAAAAACCCCTTCCTTGATTTTCGCAAAAGAAAGAGTTTTAAATAAGGTTCTCAAATAAGCAGCCTTCTTTATTCAATGCTTTCACAAATTTTTTGAAGAGTCTAAGTTTAATATGTAGTTGCGGAAGAATGAAGTTTTCTTTTTGGATGAGTTGGACATATTTAATGTTATCTTCGCCCACTGCGTTTGTTTTTTTTTTCTTTCCGGCCATTGTTTTCTCTTATAATAATGTTCTCAATCACGGCTGTCCCAGAGCCATAGGAAACAACAATATTTTGTGTACCCACCTTGCATTCCACATAACATTCCCATCACTTTCAAATCGGCACAAACTCTCCAGTTGTGTTCTTCATACTTGATAAATTTCATCAATTTGACCATAGTCTCGTAAGATTCCTTAGTTTTGACTGCATGTGCGATGTCAACCGATGGTTTCTCGTTTCCGTTATGCAAAATTACTGCTTTCAAACTTTCTTTACTGCCGTCAATAAATAGCCGCCACTCGGTTGCATTGTAAGGCTGTCCAAGCTCCTCGAACAAACAAGGAATGTCCTTGCAAAAGCATATGTTATCTTCTATCGTTCAATAATAATAATAATAATAAATGACTTTATTGACCTTACTGAAAAAACAATAGTAACAGGTAACAAAAATTCACAATTGGTCAAACGGTGCGGAGACAGGCGTAATGCCTGATATCTACTCCGAACCGGTGTACATAAAATAATCACTAGTTCTAAATGGTAGCACAGCAAATAACTTAAACTAAAATAACTACACTTCTATACACATATTGGCAAGGATCTGTATCTTTAATGCTTTGCTTGCTGACTCAATAAAAAGCTTCTGCAATACCTCCCGAACGTTAAGACACTGAGCTTCTTCCAACTGACTGGTATGCTGTTATAAATTTTAGCCGCGCAATAGGAGAACGAACGCTCAAACAAGGACGTTTCATGCCTAGGAATTGTAATCAATGACTTACGTCGAATATTGACATTGTGAACATCCGTTCTGAATCGAATTGTGGAGTAGAAATAGGCAGGCTTTTGCGTGACAACTACTTTGTGGAAGATGCCTGGCGTAAGGCTTGGGTTGCGACACAACTCAATTTACACTACAGTTATACACTGAAGTAAACAGTACAGGGAAATACAACGATTTGCAACACAAAAAGTTGTTCTGTAGAAATGACATGCGCATCTTGGCACAAATCACGTGATGTACTCGTCATCCGAAGGTAACGGGCCTCTACCATGCATTGAACGGCTCTAAATAAAGAAAAATACAAAATAGAAGACAAGCTGAATTTTGGTAATTTCATACCTATCAATCATAATTGCTTATAACTTCTTTATTACTTTATCATACGCAGTATGTAAAGTATTGTAATCGTGCCGAAAAAAAAAATTGGGATTTTAGCGGAAATAGGTCTTTTTGGGTCCCCTGAACATTTTTGACCAAGGTACAAAAAAATGTCTGTGTGTGTGTGTGTGTGTGTATGTGTGTGTGTACCCGATTTTTGTGACGACGATTCCGGAGAAACTACTAAAGGTATCGGAACGAAGGTTCATATTTAGAAGTTTCATGACGAAACTTAGAGCTGAAAAGCTTTTGGTTCAAAAAGGTTCAAAGGGACTGGTTGTTTCCTCTAAGCATTTTTCAAGGATTTTGCAAATGAGCTGCCATTTCTGTAATTTCGTCAAAATAGTTAAATAATAAATTAAAGTAGAGGATATTTTGAATAATTTATGCCTATGATATTTTTTGGTAAAATTAATAGTTTAGCTTCAAGAGCAAATTCTATTTGATCGAGATCGGTCGCATCTGCATTGATATGAAACTACATAGTAGCCTGGATTTGACAAATATTTTTTGTGCTGTCACCACAGAAATGTCTATGGCTGTTACACTCGAAAACAGCTGATTTCATCAGAGGTTGGAGAACTGCCAGTGCGGCATAGTACAAAATTTAAATAAAATAAGATCACCAATTTGATTGTTTGTTGATAAGAAATATAAACCCGTTGTTATATCTAATTGTAAAAACGATAAATTGAGAAAATTGTAAACTATAGCGATGAGTGTAGTTATATTTTAGTATGTTGGTACTGATGTGACATCTACAGTGTCATGAACGAATATAAATCTGTCAGAATTTGAATTAGCTTTTTAAACTTGACGTTTCGTAGAAGTGATATCAACCTAACATTTCCTATACAGAAATATAACCATTTTTGATTTTTTTTAATACGTATTTATCAATAAGCAGCACAAAAAACGTTGAAGTCACTCCTGCCGAAAACTACATAGCGCGACGCTCCGCCATTGGTGACGCGCCGCATCACCGCTCGTCGCGCTATTCCGTACTTTCGGCAGGAAATAAATAACTATTATTCTGATGACAGTAGTGTCAAATGCTGATGCTTTGACAATACCTATTATTAATATTATTGACTATCAAAATATCTGTCAAATCCTGGCTAACTAGTTTAATTTTAATGCAGACACGATTTATATCAATCAAATAGATTCTCATGCAGCTAAACTATTAATTTTATATTTTGTATGATAAAGTCATGTGCCTGGCCACATCAGATTTTTTTTATATCTAGATAGTAGACTTTCGTTATTTTTCCATAGATTTTCATCGTAAATACCTTGTTCTCTTCGTAAAGGTACAAACTCTACGTAAAAAATAAGAATCTGAGCATATTTACACAATTTCTACATTTCCCCGGCGATTAAATACTGTTCGATTTTCATTTGTTCCAAACATTTCCCAAATTGTGGCCCATTGCACTGAAACTACTGAAGCGATTAGAAAACAATATGAATAAGTTTTATTGGTGATTCAATTTACTTTAATTTGATGTGCAGAGCGACCAGATTGGATGTTCCAAACTCGAGATATGCGTCAATTAGTCAAACTACCACAGAAAAAATATTTCTTTTTTAAATCATATCTCGAGAACGTATCCATTCAAATTTTTTTAAATGCGATTTTTGAGTTTACCGGACCATAGTATCTAAGAAAAAAATAGTACGCGCCCCTAGGGAACATTTTCTTTTTTTAATTTTGTTGACTAGTGCATGGTATGTTCTTTATTGAACAGACAATCAAATACGGCAACAACAATAATACAAATCTATTGAAAATTTGACGTCTCCTCTAAAAAGAATTGAATAAACGCGAAATTTCTGCGAAGTATGAACTATTTCTTTGTTGTCAATCTGTTTACAAAATGAACAACTCCAATTCAAATATCAAACCCCTAATCAATCCCCTAATTTAAAGCGATGTCAAATATTTTGTTTAAAATGATAATCACAATATTTGTAGTTGTCGAGTTAAGTTTCTAATATTAAGATAAAACGGGAAATTTTTACTCTGTTGTCACCTTTTTTATTAGGACTTAACCTAGGACTAGAGCGCGATCCCCATTATGCAATTCTCACTTCGGATTTTGCATTCAGCACTCAATTCTCTAGGAGTCCTTGCATTGGAATTTAGATTTATGATAGTAAGTTACCATAATAGCCGCGAACTTTGGAATCAGGTTAAAATTTTCTATTCGCTGGGGAATTAAAAAGTTTGCGACATGAAAAGTTCAAGTTATTCTATAGCGAAAAGACTTCCTTCCTATTTGTCTATAACTTCGTCAAACTCTGCGCAGTAACTTTGCATGTTTACAATCTGTAGTAATGACTTGCGAAATTCACATCGGGGAGAACCGTTCTTGTATAAATTCTCTGTGAAACGTTTGGATTTCTTTAAAGATTTTGTACGTCAAGTGCACCCCAGAAGTACGATTGAAATTAATTATTAGAAAATTTGATGAAGTTACACTGAAACATGATTTGTATACATAATATTAAACTTAGTTGAATTACACGCCAGTTAGTTAAAACTATTGATGTCCGAAACGGTGGATATTTTACCGTTTTGGGTAACGAAATACAAAATGCATTAGTTCAGTTTACATATTTTAAAGGGGAACATATATGTCAAATATGATCACTTAATTGAGGGTGTTTATAACTCCACTGATATAATCGTCGGATATAACAATATGAACAATAATGGCGTAGGGTAAACGCCCCAAATTCCGACAGGTTAAGAAATTTTTGTTACATTTGTAACTGTAGAATTTATTTTATGTGGTGCTATCAACGACTATCAACTATCAAATTTTTTTAAACACATAGTTTTGGCTATTCATTTTTAGAGAAAATTGATACAAATTATGTAATTTATATAAAATTGTTCACACATCCACGCAAAATTTCTAAATATCTATCACTATTTAAATTTTCGTTGTAAATTTCGTATCTAATTTCGTCCCCAGTATACAGGCTGTTCCCAGTATACAGGCTGTTCCATTTGAAAAAAAAAATGTTTTTTACGTTTGCTGTATAAGATATCATGGTAAACTAAACATCGTATTATTTGGTTATGTTTTTAGTTTTAGACCACCAATCATGAAACTTCTAGTTTCAATAATAACAGAGATATTAAATTTTAAACGTATCCCCGAAAATCACCAAAAAATAGTAAAATCAACAAAAAAAAAACTCAAAATTGGTGATATCTAGGTATAAGGAAACCTTATTAAAAATGATGTATATTGATACGTAGAAGCCAAAAATAAACTTTAAATTATATCCTTCCATTTCAAATAATCAAGTTGATACCGACTTCCGGTAACCGAACGTGACAGTTAACTTGAGAATATTTTAGCTGAAGAGCTCTGATCGAGTAAATTCTAATTCCAAAATTTCAAGTTTCCTGAAATAATAGAACATGAGAAACTTCAAATGTACCATTAGCAAGAAATAACTCCATATTCATCATTGGAATCACTATTGTATAAAAGAAAAATTCTTTTTCAGGAATGATGAAATTTATTACTAAATTTCATCATTCCTGAAGAAGAATTTTCCGTTTTCTTTTATACAATTCAAATGTACCTGTTCCGTGAGACAACCTGTATACATAATGCACAGAGCGCTGAGCACCAAAATTTTTTTTTTAGTCAATTGCTATGCAGGCTTTCAATGTTAAAATTTGCCCTTGCAGCTAAACTTTTAGTTTTTCCAAAAATGTCAGGCATAACTTATACAAAATTTCCTCTACTTTAATTTATTATTTAACTATTTTGACGAAATGACAGAAATGGCGACTCATTTGCAAAATCCTTGGAAAATGCTAGGAGTAAACCCCCAGTTTCTTTGGGCCCTTTTGAACAAAACTTCTTTCAGGTCTAAGTTTAGTCATGCAAGTTCTAAATATGACGTTTTGTCCCGATACCTTTAGTAGTTTTCCCGGAATCGTCGCCACAAAAAAAAACGGGCACACACAGACACTCACACATACACACATACAACCACACACACATTTTTTTGTACCTTAGTCAAAAATGTTCAGGGGACCCAAAAGGACATATGTCAGCTCTAAATCTCAACTTTTTTTTTCGGCACGATTACAATGCTTTATAATACTTTATAATACTTTATGATACTTTATAATACTTTATAATACTTTATAATACTTTATAATACTTTATAATACTTTATAATACTAAAGTCAAAAATTGGCGCAATTGAAAAATATTTAGGACTACCGCAGAAGGCCTAAAGTTTATAAATTTCTTCAAGAATTAGATTTTCTTTTTTTTTCAATGAAATATTAGGTGAATTTTTCTTCAAATACAAAAAGTTTAGCAATAAGGTGTGAAATTACCGTATACAAAATTAAATTACTCTAATGCAACATTTAGAACGCCGCCAGTTTATTTAGATTCGATACAATTTTTAGAAAAATGACCATTTTCGTATGATCTAAAAAATGCTCTTAAATATTATTTGTCATAAAATTTTTACTTTATCATACGCAGTAAGATAAAGTATTGTAATCATGCCGAAAAAAAAATTGAGATTTTAGCGGAAATAGGTCTTTTTGGGTCCCCTGAACATTTTTGACCAAGGTACAAGAAAATGTCTGTGTGTGTGTGTGTGTGTGTGTGTGTGTGTGCGTGTGTAAACGATTTTTGTGACGATGATTCCGGAGAAACTACTAAAGGTATCGGGACGAAAGTTCATATTTAGAAGTTTCATGACCTAACTTAGAGCTGAAAAGCTTTTGGTTGAAAAGGGTCCAAATGAACTGGTAGTTTATTCTAAGCCTTTTTGAAGGATTTTGCAAATGAGCCGCCATTTCTGTAATTTCGACAAAATAGTTAATAAATAAATTAAAGTAGAGTAATTTTTGAATAATTTATGCCTATCACATTTTTTGGTAAAATTAATAGTTTAGCCTTTCAGTTTATTCTAAGCCTATTTGAAGGATTTTGGAAATGAGCCGCCATTTCTGTAATTTCGACAAATTAGGTAATTAATAAATTAAAGCACAGGAAATTTTGAATAATTTATGCCTATGAAATTTTTTGGTAAAATTAATAGTTTAGCTTCAAGAGCAAATTCTATTTGATCGAGATCGGTCGCATCTGCATTGATATGAAATTACATAGTAGCCAGGATTTTGACAAATATTTTTTTGTGTTGTCACATTCGAAAACAGCTGATCTCATCAGAGGTTGGAAAACCACTATGGAACGTTGCCGCTGTAGTACGGCAAATTATAAAATACAAATTTCAAATAAAGTAAGATCACCAATTTGACGTTTGTTAATAAGAAATATCAACCCGTCTTTATATCTAATTCTAAAAACGATACATTGAGAAAATTATAAATAAAGTATAGCGATGAGTGTAGTTTTATTTTAGTATGTTGGTAGGGATGTGTCATGAACAAATATAAATCTGTCACAATTTGAATTACCTTTATAAGGTGCGTTTTCATTAGTGACGATGGCAGTGGTAGCCGACGCCGTTATAGTATTTCCAATAGAAAATTGATAGTGACTCATGTTTATGTACATGCAAACTAATATGTGTCATTATCACGATATGTAAGAAATACTATAATTTCGTATTCTACCACCGCCATTAGCTACCATTACCTACCAATCGGAACGCACCCTTAAACTTGACGTTTCGTCTAAGTGGTACCAACCTAGCATTTACTATACAGACATCATTTATTTTTTTTAAATACGTATTTCTTAAAAAGCAACACTATAGACGTTGATGTCGCTCCTGCCAAAAACTAGATAGCCGACTCGCTCATATGCGACGGCGACACTCCGCCTTCGGTGACGCGCCGCATCACCGCTCGTCGCGCTATTCCGTACTTTCGGCATTTGTGACATAAATAACTATTATTCTGATGACGTAGTGTAGGTAGTGTCAAATGCTGATGCTTTGACAATACCTACGATTTATCTCAATAGAATAGATTCTCATGCAGCTAAACTATTAATTTTATATATTGTATGATAAAGTCATGTGCCTGGCCACATCAGATTTTTTATTATGTGCTGATATGTAGGCTTTAAAAAAGAAAAACCACTTAATCTTTCATTAAAGAAATATGAAAAAACTCGAATTTAAAAAAAATGATAACTTTAGGCCTCCTGCGGGAGACCGAAATACAACTGGGCCAATTTTTTTGTGGTATAGGGGGGTCCACAGGGACAATTTTTTATTAACTCGAAATTGTGAATTTCGAAAAAAAACCTTTTTTCGATACACTTTAATGCATATAAAACAAATGAAAGGATATTTTTTTCGAGCTTGAAAAGAAAAACCAGCGTGTTTAGTATCAAAACACATAAAAGATAATTTTCTAGTAAATGTTTGACATTTTTGTCAATTTTTAAAAAATAAAGAAAATTTAAAAAGTAATAATTTGCCTTGCAAAACATGATGGTCTAAATAATTATAGTCTATCTCTATATACATGAAATAACTATAAATATACGTTAAAAACAGTAAAGAAAAATCTAGTACATATGGGGTTTTGCGGGTGATTTCGATACAAATTTGGTTTTAATGTTTTAAAACCTAGTGAATATAATTCACAGGTGCAGTGTACCTACTGCACTAGTATACTGTGAATATACGAAAAATAGATTAAAAATCTAAGTAACAAACGGGTGTTTTTGACAGGGTAGCGATTGAGAAATGAAGTTTATATTAAAATTCGTAAAATACACGTAATGCAAAAAAAGCTTAAAGATGTAGCCTTATCTTAGGCTTATTTCCTGGTCATATGACGTCACAGAGACTCGAGAACAAACTAACATAAAATAAGCCATCCTGAAGACTTTAATTACATATATGAATTTCTACTTCCGGAATGACTGTAAGTAATAACTGCACTAAATTTCGGAATTTAATATTAAAAGTTAAGTCGTATGTGGTATGATTGGTATAAAAAAATATCTTTCGTTGGAAAAATCTTGGATTGTTGGTTGTCCAAAACTGAATTAAAGGGCTTAAAATCGGCGTCATCAGATGCGCTAAATCCTTAACAATAAAGACTAACTAAATACAAAATAAGATCCTGTAATTTTTGTGATGATTACAGGTTATGCAGACGCCATAACAGATTCTGGTTCGTAAACATAATGATGTAGGAACATTTTTTTCAACCAAATTTTGTTTCTTATTAAAAATCTATCTAATCATACCGCACACGACCTTGGTTTTGGTTTGAAACTCCACCCCAACGTACTTATTACTACTTTCGGCATTTTCTGGAAATCAAACCTGTTAAATATATCATGCCAATTATTTTCCTGAGCCTCTATGGCGTCGTATAATCAAGAAATAATGCATTCCACCGGCCTACACTAACCGCAAATATATTATATTAGGACCGTCTTGTCTACGTAGTCATGTAACCTAGCATTACCGCAAAAAACTGTAAACTTAATAAAATTTCTAATTTTTACTTATGAATATTTAAAAGAAAACCAATACTCATCTTAACACAATTCGGACATATTAAACTTTACACCAACAACATTCACAACCACTTGGTAACAAACTGTTCAGCAAGACAAGCGAGAATTGATGAGGAAAGTAAAAATTAGTACTAAAATCTACATCGGACTTTAGCCCATTAGTTAAGTTTACCTAAATTTTCCAGAATACCAATTAACCATGTAATTGGTTTTAAGTCACTTTGGATTAAATTGGACCATACCGCTGAAATTATTTTCAACGGCTTGGTTCGCATTATCGACCACTTTGCGGCGGCTCGAATGAGTCATCCTATGTAATAACTTCTAATATAATACTACTAATTTACCCGTTATAACCATATTCTAACATAATGAACACCGTATATTCAAAATATTGTTGTTAGAACGCAAGCATTCCAATAAAATCAACAGCGCTTGTGAAATAGAAAAACACCCTACCTTATTACGGCAATTGTCCTCTTCAAATTCGACGTAAATCTGATGAAAAAGTCAACCGGAATATCACTACACCAAACGTTACACATTTACCAAGTTTATAAATCAACACGCTGATAGTTATTAAAACAAACAACGCGGAAAAATTGGAAGACGCTAACATTTTTGATGCAACTACCGGGGTCGGCAGACAGGTTACCACGGGCTTGAAACAGATGACAGATGAAACAGATGCATATAGTGCGTTGTTAAGTAACGTGAAGCTAGCTGGGCACCAATTTATTATTTTATATATTGGTGTAATTGTTCTTATTGGTGTTATATGTAGTTTTTTCATTACTTATTCCGTCGCTTGTCAAATATAATAACTTAGCATTTTATTGAACAGTTCGTTAATCGTTTGTTATGTTATGTGTGGTTTTAAGTAAACGTTGCCGATTTTCCTTGTCTGCGAGGCTTCCACAGTATTAGTTGTGGCGAATTATACAGGTATCTCACGGAACTGGTACATTAAAAGTTTCTCAGGTTCTACTATTTCTGGAAACTTGTAATTTTTGAATTAGAATTTACTCGATCTAGGCTCTTCAGCTAAAATATTCTCAAGTTAACTGTCACGTCCGTTCACCGGAAGTCGGTATCAACTTTGTTATTTTAAATGAAATGATATAATTTTAATTTTATTTTTGTGTATCTACGTGTCAAAATACACCATTTTGAATATGGTTTCCATAGGGAAACCATATTTATTTAGGTATAGACCTAAATATCACCATTTTTTAGTTTTTTTTTTTATTTTACTAATTCTTTGGTGATTTTTGCGGTTACGTTTAAAATTGAATATCTCAGTTATCATTGAAACTAGAAGTTTCATGATTTGTGGCACAAAACTAGAAACATAACCAAATAAGACGAAATTTAATTCATCATGATATCTTATACAGAGTGTTTTTTTACAATAATAATATTTACAACACAATAATTGAATTTTCAAACGAAAAAAACTCATTTTTTGCAAATGGTACACCCTGTATACCAGATACGTCATTCGATAGGAAATCCCTATCAATCAATATTAGGGTTCCCTATGTCTATCTTTAATAGGTTTTGAGAGAACGTTTTGTAGCACTTGCCTACGGCTCGAGCTGCAAACTTCGTTTTCGTGAGAAATTGCTTACATTACTTGCTCATAGAATAACATACACAGAGAGAAAAATTTGTTTAATTCAAATAAATATGCATTGACTCAAAGAAATCTGTTGTTTCAATAGAGGCAAAGAAATATTTATTTGCGGATAAAAACGCATTTGTTTGAAATGTTTGATTGGTAGAATGAACGTTGATTCGTGTCAAACAACTTATGTTTCCAGTTAAAGTTTGCAATTTGTATATTATAAGAAACAAGATTTATTTACTTCAAATAATTATGATTGTGTTGAGTGAAAGAATTATATTTTTTTTAAATTAACGAAATTGTTGGTTGAGTTAAAATGATGTGGTTTCAGGTTGCAATAAATGGTTCTTTGATTAAAGAAATTATTAATTTGTTGAAGTAATCAATGTGGAACTATTATAGATAAGAATTTTTCGGAGAGTACAGTAGACTCGCCAAGTGTCACCTTCTTTTTGGGATGTCGCACATCCTCGACCAGTGGTTGTGGTCTTCCCAGCCCTACATATAGTCAAGGTTAAGTTAGTAAAGTATACGGAGATTTGGAATCGCAACTTGAACCTGCAGGCACTGTACTCTATAAGTCTATACTGTCGATCAGGCGGCCTTTATACTCCTGATATGTACAAAGTGCGAGGAGAGAGTTTACAGCGCCATTTAACAACACAGTACAATATAATGCAACACAATACAACACACTAAAAATATATTTATTTGAATCAAAATATGTTTTCTTTGGTGGAAGTAAACCTATTTTAAAGCCAATACAAAAATATTACTTTAAAGGAAATGAAGCTCTGCTTGTGTACAAATATATTAATTTTAATCAAAATATGATTTCTTTGGCGGAAGTAAACCTATTTTTAAGCCAAAGACAAAATATTACTTTAAACGAAATAAATCTCTCCTTATATACAAATTTATATACTTGCGAATCAAAATTATATTTCATTGGTGTAAAGAAACGTTTTTTAAATCAAAACAAAAATACTAGTTTAAAGGAAAGTAATGTTTGTTTGTAT
Organism: Melinopterus prodromus; assembly: GCA_964023965.1. Lineage (NCBI taxonomy): Eukaryota > Metazoa > Arthropoda > Insecta > Coleoptera > Scarabaeidae > Melinopterus > Melinopterus prodromus. The sequence goes on along the minus strand of OZ030391.1, from coordinate 26,478,452 downwards.
CCATATATATTTATTTCACATAACTAGATATTTCAAATAAATTAATGTCTGCAAGCAAATAAACTTGAGAATTCAATGAAGTAAAAATTAATGTAAAAAATTATGTTTTGACCCAAAAGAATAAATTCAAACAAATATATTTTTTAAAAACAAGAAATCTTTTCTATCCGTGTACTATTACTTATGATTACTTCATTATTATTTATTGTAACTAATTTATTGTACTGTACGAGTATTTTTTTTATATTTCTTAGTGTAAATTGTACATCGCTGATAAAAATTGAACGAGAAACTAAGGTCAATTTGTAAATTGAGAAGAGATGTAGGGAAATTTTAAGATGCTGTCGGGCTCGCTCAAATTCAATACTTTTAGTATAGAGATACACCTGTATTTTCTTTCTCCTAAGAAGAATATTATTGCGAGCGATTATATGGTTTCGAACAAAAAGTTTTATAGTAATAATATTTACAGAACACAAGATGGAAATTATATCCCAGTTTACCTGATATAAATTTTGTTCTCTGCCAAATTGTAAAAGATGAGCAGACTGATTGAAATTTAATTCAATCTGAGTCCGGGTACAGCCGTGAACAACTTCAAATTAAGCAATATTACTTTCGAGTGGGATGACGCTTCATTTTGAATTTTATCCAACCCTAATAAGTTTATTTAAGGCCTAAATTACAGGAAGAAGAAATTAAATCTCTAAACGCAGTTTATTATAATTTTATCATGGATGATATGTACAAAGCATTTTTCGGATTCTAATTTGTAAATATAAGCAATTACAAATAAATTGGGTAACTTCAGCTTGATGCCTTTATTGATCTATAAGTTTTATAATATAAAACGTACATTTTGAACAATTTTGCTTATTATATTCACTCAAGAATGTACCAATAAGCCAATATGCTATTTTAATATAGCTGCCTTTGTTCGTAAAAAAATTACTGGTAAATCTGCTGGTCAAGATTAATTTTTACACAGTAAGTCTAATATGTCACTTTAATTCACTTTTACCCGGTCCAAAGGTTATACCGCTCTACAAAGCACGCTAATTTTAAAAGATATCCGTATTGTAAAAAGAAAATATACAAAAAGTATTATTTTAACCACCCAATTATATGGTACTTGACGGCAGTTCTAGCAGTTCTCTCCAATGGTCAACCTAATAAGGCACTAAATCGCCAAATATAAAAAAATTGAAACAATCTCATGTTTCCCAGTTTTGTCAGTTTAGTTTGGTGCCTATTTTTTTGTAACTACAACAGTTAAAAAAATCTGATGTGGCCAGGCACATGACTTTATCATACAATATATAAAATTAATAGTTTAGCTGCACGAGAATCTATTTTATTGAGATAAATCGTAGGTATTGTCAAAGCATCAGCACTTGACACTACCTACACTACGTCATTAGAATAATAGTTATTTATGTCACAAGTGCCGAAAGTACGGAATAGCGCGGCGACCGGTGATGCGGCGCGTCACCGTAGGCGAAGCGTCGCCGTCGCATGTGAGCGAGTCGCGCTATGTAGTTTTCGGCAGGAGTGACATCAACGTTTTTTGTGTTGCTTTTTGAGAAATACGTACTTACAAAAAATTAAAAATGGTTATATTTCTGGATAGGAAATGTTAGGTTGATACCACTTCTACGAAACGTCAAGTTTAAAAAGCTAAATCAAATTCTGACAGATTTATATTCGTTCATGACACTGTAGATGTCACATCCGTACCAACATACTAAAACGTAACTATACTCATCGCTATACTTTATTTACAATTTTCTCAATTATCGTTTTTACAATTAGATAACAACGGGTTGATATTTCTTATCAACAAACAATCAAATTGGCGATCTTATTTTATTTGAATTATATATTTTCTACTTTGCTGCAGTAGAGCGGCAACGTTCCATAGCGATTCTCCAACCTCTGATGAAATCAGCTGTTTTCGAGTGTGACAGCCATAGACATTTCTGTGGTGACAGCACAAAAAAATATTTGTCAAATCCAGGCTACTTTGAAGTTTCATATCAATGCAGATGCGACCGATCTCGATCAAATAGAATTTGCTCTTAAAGCTAAACTATTAATTTTACCAAAAAATATCATAGGCATAAATTATTCAAAATTTCCTCTACTTTAATTTATTATTTAACTATTTTGTCGAAATTACAGAAATGGCGGCTCATTTGAAAAATCTTTCAAAAAGGCTTAGAATAAACTACCAGTTCCTTTGGACCCCTTTCAACCAAAAGCTTTTCAGCTCTAAGTTTGGTAACAAAACTTCTAAATATGAACTTTCGTTCCGATACCTTCAGTAGTTTCTCCGGAATCGTCGCCACAAAAATCGTTTACACACAGACATACATACACACACACACACACACACACACACAGACATTTTTTTGTACCTTGGTCAAAAATGTTCAGGGGACCCAAAAAGACCTATTTCCGCTAATATCTCAATTTTTTTTTTCGGCATGATTACAATACTTTATCTTACTGCGTATGATAAAGTAAAAATAATCACATCAAACATCAAAAAAATTAGCGTGAAGCAGAATTTATATTCAACTTTATTTTAATTATTTTCCGGATTTTGTGTTCGAGAAGAAAAAAATACGGGATCCTTATGGGGTCACTCGTTTGTCTGTCTATCTGATATCCAACACAATGCAATTTATTTGAACACTTATTATTCCTTCATTACATATAGGTGAAACTTATACATATTTATTACTTATTATTTAATCTAAAGTAGTTTCCTTTAAATTTTATGTCAATCATGTTTCATGTGCCTCGCGATTTTTCCAAAGATGCATACTTAATTAATTTATTTATAGAGGTTACATTAGAAAATTTTCTCGCAAAAGACATTGAAAAATGTTAAATACTAATGTAAAGTAACGTGGAATACGTGAATTTCGGGAATAGAACGTGCAGAGACAGATTTATTTGCACTAAATATTAATTCTGATTTCTACGTCGTAAATTTTCGAAAATGTTGAGATCAAAATGCCAAAATTTAAATTGGTTGTCCGTATAGGAATATATGCTGGTTACTAAGCTTTGTTACCGTGTAAAATTTCAGCTTGATAAAGTTCAGTCCGGAATAAATCGACGGACATACACAGAGAATGGACCATCGAGTGATCCCATAAAGATTGCGTTTTTTCGTTGTAAGTACGAAACCCTAAAAAGAGACAATCTAAGTTTATATATCGCCTTTCAGATTTACATAAAAGCCTATCATTAAATCATGTGTCTATAAAAAGTTTCCTCGTCTTGTTCCACCGATCCCTCAATGGCATCGCGCACTTTATGAACTGTCCTCATTACATTATATGTACTTAGGTTCAGGTTTTCCTACTAGGTGAATGTCTACTACACTTGTTATTTTTTCCTAGGTTGGTGTTTAAATTTGTTTATGTTTTAAGTTTGAACGCCTGATTCTAAATTAAAAAATCTGATGTGGCCAGGCACATTACTTTATCATACAATAGATGAAATTAATAGTTTTACTGCATTAGATTCTATTTGATCGAGATCGATTGTGTCTGCATTAAAATAACAAGTTAGTAAGGATTTGACAGATACTTTGACAATATTGACAGTAGGTATTGTCAAATAATCAGCGTTTGATAAATCCTGGGTAACTATGTAGTTTATTATTTAACCTATTTTGACAAAATTACAGAAATGGCAGCTCATTTGCAAATGCTTTGAAAAATGCTTCGAGGAAACATCCAGTTCCTTTGGAATTTGGATCCTTTTGAACCAAAAGCGTTGCAGCTCTAAGTTTGGTGATAAATCTTCTAAACACTTTCGTCCCGATACCTTTAATAGTTTCTCCGGAATCCCAAAACCCAAAAAGACCTATTTCCGCTAAAATCTCATTTTTTTCGGCACGATTACAATACCTTATCATACGCAGTCATGATTGGTCGTGCACGTTAAAAACCTCTTACTGGGAGTTGTGATCTCGCCAGTTCGACAAAATTCATGGGTGTGTGTAGCCTGCTCTCAGTGTCGGTGATTGGCGGGGTTTCGGAAATAGACCGACGTAAAATAAGTTAAAAAAAGCTAAATTTGAGTTAGAACAACATAAACCAAACTTAGCGATTAACTGAACATAGTCCTATGTTCAATTTTAAATTTACGGTGTCAAATTGTTTAAACTTGCATTAACAATCCTTCAAATCCTTGTTCTTGTTGATTTCCTTTTTGCTTTGTATCGGTTTTATTATTTTTTTCGTTTTTTATTATTTTCTTCGTTTTTATCGTTTTTATATCTTTTACCCCGTTTACCCCTTTTGTCCATTTTATCACTTTCATCAATTTTGTCCCTTTTAGACTCTTTATGCATTTTCTTCCTTTTCATCCCCTTTGTCCTTTTCATTCTCTTTATGGTTTTCTTGCTCTTCGTCCTTTTAGTCGCTTTCTTCCTTGTAGCCCATCTCGTCCTTTTCATGCTTTTTGCCCTTTTTTACGTTTACGTTTACGCCCTTTATTCTTCTGGTCTTTCCTCTTTCGCGATTTGATTTTCTGCATTTCTATCGCGTACATAAATATATCTGCTCGTCAAATCATTATGAGCCACAGATAGCAGCTAGAATGCACATACATATATGTGGTGCTCGTCATCTATTATCATATTTGATGTTTATTTGGTCTGAATTTAACAGATATTCATTTAAAGCTGTGCTCTATTTTGATCTACGCCTGTATTCAGATTTGTTTTGCTTTTGGTTATGTATATGTGTAATATTTGTATATTGACGTTATATTGCATAAACATGGAATGTGACAATGTCGATCTAATGACAAAAATGTAACTTAACCTTTTCATCCCTCTTATTCCCTTTATGCCTTTTCGTCCTTTTGTCCCTTTCGTTCTTAACACCCTTCTCGCGGTTTTCATCCTTTTATACTTTACTTCCTTATTCTTCTGGTCCCTCTGGCCCTTCTGATCCTTCTGGTCTTTTTGGTTTCAACTTCTTGTTCCTTTCGTTCTTTTCGTCCATAATCTTTAGCGTTTTTATCTATTTAATAAATACAGGACAAAGTAGATCTGGATGTACCATTTGACGTTGTCAATTTGAAAGTAAACATTGGTCTATGTTAATTTAATTTTTGATTTGACATAATAGGTTTGACCGTGGGGTATTCCACCTTAACACTTAAAGAATGTTAAGAAAAAAATATCTTAAGTTTATAATGTCTGATATGAAAAATAATTTCAAAATAGCCACAATACATCAATGGCAAAATTGTATAACGTAAATTGTATAAACCATAATACAATAATAAATATATTTTTTTCTATAACAGGATGTTGGTAAGAGTAGGTATTTATCATCAAATTATTTGTTATATTATAGAAGCTATCAGTATTTACAATCATCCCGATGTATTATTGTATGGAACGGTGTACCTATACTATGTATTTGTATCGTTCGGTATGTATACGAAACAATGAAGACATTTGTATTTACAGCACCAAACAATATAATCAAGAACGGCAAAAGAGATCTTTGGAATTCAAGTGAATACGCGAGAAGCATCCAGTTAATTAAACAATAAAACGATGTCGGTTTATTTCGCTCTCCTCGGCATTCACCCTAGCATTTCCTGGCATTTTCGAAGCCAAACTACCCTAATCCTCTTAACAAAAATTACTACTACGTTCGGACTATTGTTTCAGCTGGTAATACCACAACCGACCAGCAATGTTATCATTAACAACCAATAACACGGTAAATTGGATAGCACACACCAAACCGTAGAGTGTGCCGCTAATCCAGGACCGTAGTGAAAAAGTTGCGACACGAAAAATACCGAACACCAAAAATTCAAATTGGCGATGTTTTTCGATGTGGCGCATGGCCGGATTCAATGGGTTCGTTAAGTTCGGCGAGAGCTACAAATTGAACTCGATCTGTCCGGTTTGTTCGTATGGTTTTTGGGAGCACGGCTGCGGTAGTTAATACCGACACTCGATTGCGCGAAAACAGGCAGCACAAAAAAAGAGAGTATTACTTGGCAAGGCAAACAATAAAAATTCTGCGGGAACGAAGCGAAAACAAAATATGCCCGGTCGCGTATATTTAAATTTGTTCCAATTGGGACGGCATTAATTAATGCCGTTGTGCTCTATTTTTAAAACGTCATTTGAATTCTCTACTGCATTTACGGACGACTGATGGTGGCACACAATAGTGGCATTTAAAATGTTTCGAGTGTTTTCGATATTTTTGGGCAGGGTGGCATCAAAATTGCTGTATACGTTTTAAACTGAAACACAGCATGTTTCAGTTTTACAAAAAGACCATTGAAAATAGTAATTTATTGTACAGGGGAGTATTTTTTCTGTTTAGTATATTGTCTGGCATTTTCGAACGTACACGGTACAATAGTTGTACGTCATACATCATAAACCAGCTGCATGCTAACTCTGTGGAGAACGCGTTTTGTGAATGAAAAGTTAATAGGAATTGTTTTAGATGTGTATGCGCTGAATCCAAATACGGACCTAAAAGTTGTGTATGATGTCGATTCTTGCGTGTTTGTTACTTATTTTTGTTTTGGTTTACTTTGAGCATTCTCAGTTCCTTGCGCATTATTAGTATTACTTTGTGAACTCATTTTTCGTCATTATTTCCTAAATGCTTAATAAAAATTGTTAAAAATTGGATCACAAAAAGTCTCGCCAAGACGATAGTTTCTATTGTACGTTGGTCACGTGATTCTTGTGACGTCACACCATACTAGATATCCATTTGGTCTATAATCATCGGCGTCTTCGCTGTTTGGTAATTGTGTTTACCAAACAATTTATACATAAAAATGGGTTATAAATGGTATAATTCCGCAGTGCACAATCACGTCAAATAAAACTCCGGATAAACTATTTGTAGCCGTTCTGCAAGATGTGCAACTGCGAAGAAAGAGGTTGAGACTGGGTCGTAGAAACCCAAATGATATAAATAAGTGTTTTTTTTTTTGTGAAGATTACTTTTACATAAGTAAAATAGACTAGACTAGTGTTTGAGATACAGGTACAATCTGACAGTTTGAGGTTAGGGCTATCCTAACCTACAAAATTATACTTACATTGCACTTTTTACACGTTTTTAAAGAAGAATCCCACAATCAATGCGCCAATCTTCGGTAGATTACCACTATCCGCTTTAACAAAGTTGTTTCTAAATTAACGTAGTAAAGTCAAGCGGCAGAAGCACAAGCTTAATACGATGTGATGTCACTGGAGACTGAGCCAATTACAGAGCGTTTTCAATCACGTGATTAAACGTGAATAAAATTCAATTTTAATTTTAGTTTTTAATAGAAATAATACATATTTTTTTATTCCTTAACTGTAAATCTAATAGGATGATTATAATACTAACCATATTTTGAATACAGACAAGTACTCCTTTATACGTGTGCAAATACCTCAAAAGCACGTAAGAGTAAAACGTATTTATGTGCTGGGTAATCCATTTCGTGTATATGAAAATATGATTGAGGATCATATTTTATAATAAGAAAAACAATAGCCTGCCATTTCCTAGATATGTCCAAGGAAGATTAAGAAGTGTCCTATGTAATACCCATCTTGCTGTCTAGCGGAAATGCAATAAAACTCTTGTAACTATGAACTTGATAAATGTCTCCATTGTAGTCTGTTTATATAACGTGGCCGAGAAAATAAAACACACAGGTTCTATGTCAGAGTTGGTTTTAAATAAAAATATATATCACACCGTCGATTTTGGTCTTTGACCATCTTCAGGTGCATAACATCGAAAGGGATTAAAAACACAATTATAAACACATTAAATTTCACATTTCACCGCGTACGAGTACTAGTCGTCGTCTTGTAACTATGCATTCAAATAATGCTAGTAGAATACTGGTTTTGGGAAAATCTCATAAAAAGCAATGGAGGTAGTTATTTAAAACACTTCTTTCTTTTGAAGAACATATTTCGAAAACGGACTTGTGAAACTTGTGACGGCATGTTTATTGTTGTTTTTTTATCATCAAATATGATACCACTTAAAATGACCCTGTACGTTTTACAGACACGGACTGTATAAAATATATAATGTATTCTTTGCTCGTGTTTTGGACGCTTTTTGGCCGTATGGCGTAAAAACGGTTATTCATACGAAGAATACGTAACCTTTATAGTAGAAAATTACCATGACCAGTAGGGAGCAAGTGAAGTCACATAGACAATTTTGCACATCTTTAAAAATCTTTTTCTTTGTCAATATCTTTCTAACTATAGTTTGACGAGAGTGAAAGTTGGGATACAATTGATAGATTATTAATCACCTACAATAAATGCATGCATTTTTTGTTTTGTACAAATTACCGTTCTTACTGAATACAGCTGAAAAGCATCACCGACATGTAACAGAAACACGGCTCACATTGTATACTGAGTGTAACCGTCTAAAACTAGTATCGTTTACTAGCGTACTTTTGAATACATAAGTTGTGTCGCTGTAACAGTTCGTCGGTTGGGTAAAATCTGGTTAGTAAGTAACCATAATTTTAGTTTAGAACTTTATCTAAGTACCACAACCTTAACCATTATGAAATTTATCTCTCTAAACATGCTCAGCACGCAAGTAAGTTCTTGCAATATGACCAATGCAGTACTTTATCAGACAAAGCCCATCACTCTTAGGGCCTTTTCACACGGGGCACGGCGTCCGTGCACGGATTTAAAACGGCACGGCACGGTACGTGTGAAAGCTACCATTTAAACTCATACACTTCGAACCGTACACGGCGTCCATGCGGATTCGACCGTCCACGGTCGTTGTGTGCTTACACACAGGCACGGATTTCAAACGGCACGGCGCGGCGCGGCGGCGCAGTTGCTGCTGGCAGTTGGCTGACAGTTGCGCAGTGTTTGCGACGCACGGTTCAGTACTATCTCATTCGCTATGGAGCGTGCACGCATAATTGCGTTATGGTTTTTTTTACCGACGTCGGCAACGGCAGAAACGCAGACAAAGAATTTATTGGGTGCACCCAATAAATCTTAAACGTGAAAACTTGACAATTATTCTCAAATTTTGTTATTAATAGAGATAGAATGATTGTAGTCGAAGTATGCCATGAAATCAAATGTAAATATTGCTGGTTGCTGGTCTATTTGAATGGAACACCACTGTTCTATACACAAAAGCTAATTTGGTTACATAACCTATTTCACTTTTGGCAGTTGTTTGGGTATAGCGGCAGAAAAATTATTAACATTGACACGGCCTACTTCGACTACAATCAACTATAATCATCCTGTATATATATAATACATTTATTACGTAAACAAGAGTTTGTGTCACAAGACAATATTGGATCTTACGCATGAAACTAGTAACTTCTAAGGCAGTAATTGTTTCAACACTGGTACTGCACAATATTGTCTGCAACCGAAATAAGTAATACCAGATCAAGACAAATAATAATAATAATAATAATAATAATAACTTTATTGTATCAACAGTAAAGGAGCACATACACACATCAACAGCTTATAAGAATGTAATTACTGTTTGATACAACAGGCGTGAGTTCGAGAGTACGGCAAGAGTCTGCCGCATCTCGGTCTTCCACTCAAACCAGAACCTAAAACTAGACAGTAAAAGATACAAAAAAAAGAAAATTAAAAATACAAATAAAAATGATTGGTATAAGGATTACTTCTAAACTGAATTTTCGGGATTATAAGTAATCATTAACAAGTTCTATTAACAAGTACATTGAACATACTGATCACACTGACTAACAGCACTACTGACGCGGTGGGCCCTGCAGCCGGAACAAATGAGACATAAGTGACCCCCTAAACCGACGCAGTGATTCCGCGGATGCAAACCGACCAGACACCGAGTTGAACACCTTCGCCGCATTGTAGGTAAATGATCTCTTGAACATTGCCGTCTTATGCCGTGGGATAGTCAACAGATCCTTGCGGCGGATGTTTATATTATGCACGTCGGTTCTAAAGGTTATCCTGTCGTGCAGGTAGGGCGGAGATCCGGCAGACATAAGCCTGTACAAGAAGCAAGCATAATGCAGAATCCCTCTATCATACATATTCAGCCACCCCGCCCATAACAAGGTATGAGTAACATGATCGCATCTGCGCAACCCAAACACGAACCGAAGACATGCGTTCTGCACTCTCTGGATACGGGAGCGATCGTAAGCTGTAATGCAGGGACCATACACGGCGTCGCAGTAGTCAAAGGACGACAGTACAAGGGCATTACATAATTGTGCCTTGAGCTTTTGACTCAAAAATCCACGGCCAGAATATAGTTGTTTGAGTCTCAAGTAGGCAAGCCGAACCTTAGCCGAAACATGCCCACCAAATCTCAGCTGACCATCCACCAGAACACCTAAGCATTTTACTTCTGGTTTAATCGGTATCACCCGACCACGCAAGGCAATCCTGAACCCGTCCGGCATGTCCAAGCTTCGACGACTAAAGACAACAACCGCCGATTTAGCTGCATTAACCACAAGAGACATTTCCTCAGCCCGCCCCACAATTGCCTCAACATCAGCATTCACCAGACGTCTCGCACCATCAAAGTCCAACCCATCAAACCGATAGTAAAGATAAGTATCATCAGCGTACTGATGATACCTACAAGCGGTCAAAACATCTGGTAATAGAGAAGCATAAATGTTAAAAAGAACCGGGCCCAATATTGAACCCTGCGGCACGCCGCGCGTTACCGCCAACAAATCCGAGTGACGCGACCCAACAACAACTCGCTGACATCTACGCCCCAAATATGAGCGAAAAAAATCAATTGCCAACTCTGAGAAGCCAATGTGGTATAAAATAGCAAGGAGCGTATCATGTTCCAAGGTATCAAAGGCTCTAGAAAAGTCCAGAGAGACCAACACTGCAAGATCTCCATCATCCAGGGCACGCAGAAAATCATCGGTCATGCTAAGCAGGGCCGTCGCACAGGAGAAACCCGATCGAAACCCGGACTGGAAATCTCGCTGCAATCCATGCTCATCCAGGTGGCGAATCACCTGCAGACAGACAGCCCTCTCGAGTACCTTCGACAGAACAGGCAGAATACTTATAGGGCGAAAGTCTTTCAAGCTACGCGGTCTCTGCACCTTTGGCACCGGTACAACTCTCGCGGTTTTCCATATATCGGGAAAGACGTGACCCTCTATGCATGAATAAGGACCACCGCCCCATAGGGGTCGGCTCGCTGACCCAGCTTTCGCCATACAGCATCCAGTATACACCATCTAGGAAACATGTAGCTGCCCCCGAGAGTCCGTACTCCAGATGAAAGAGGCCATGGCTGGCAGTTATAAATCCACTATCTAAGATCTTTGTCTGCACCTATGGTACCATCACACGCAGGCTCCCAAGACACAATTTCGAGCACGCACAATACAGACCAGCCATGGGGGCACTCCTTCCCCTCGGTACTCGTGTTAGTCGGGCTGCCCCGACACCGTTGGACGAGTCGCCGGCGAGGCCACTTGCGCGAACCTCTACTCAACATCTGTACACACCGTAGAAGGGCGGCCATTCACCCACGGCATAGGAACCATGGTATAGGGTAGCCCCCGGTGGTTCTAGGGGTCTACACCGAAGAGTTAGTGCATCCCACAGCCTTGGCAACGCCAAGTACTCGTGTCGGAAACCTTCCGGAATCCACGTTTGACGAGTCACCGCCCGGAACGCTCACGCGTTATCCGTACCCATCGAGGTTAGAAAGGTTACCCTTTCATCGGAGGATGGGTGCACCGTCGAGCACGCTTAAGCCGAGAACTCTACCACATGTCATCTCCCTCAGCGGCGCCTCATTACCCACAAATGTGGGGTAGGGTAGCTCCACATCAAGAAGGGTATAAACGTCATGTGGTCTATAGCGTCTATCCGCAATTGCCTTAATCCCTATTCGGATATACTAGATATCAGATCGTTAAGTACTCATTATGGCCAACTTCCGAAGGCCCCGAGATGAGTCACCGGTCGAGCACCAGATGCCTGGTATCCCTCCCTCACGTCTATTACTGCCTTGGTCGCCTTTCCTGACTAGGTCAACCAGAAACCTGGAATCGGTTGGACTTGAAACAAGACAGTTCTATGGAACCGCCTCGTGAGGTCTGCCAGCGGCCCGGGACCCTCTATGCAGGCGTTCACAATGTGCGTGATAAATGGAACAATAAGGGGACAACAAAGCCTCACCATTTGAATTGTAATGCCATCATCCCCCGCCGCCCCCGTCCGGATAGCCCTTAAGAAACCCTCGACGACATCCTCGGACACAGGCCTGAGCTCCAGCAAACTGCCGAATGGCTTCCTCCTACCAGCGCACAAACGAGACCGAAGATCACCTCCCCCCACGTCAATATTTTGACATATCTCATCAACGGAACTTATAAAAAAATGGTTTATTTCCTCAGGATCATTCAGACTTTCTGGAATATTGACATTCTCTCTACGACACAGACCAAAAGCTCGCAACCCACCCCACAACTCTCGATAACTTTTGGTATGATATTAGTACCTAATCAAAATAATTGTTTCTATGGTAACAGTTAATACTCGATTATTTTTCCATATACAATAAATAAATAAATAAACATGTTCTCCTAGTCTTATTTTTTAAAAAGTGTAGAATGATAATTATTGTAAGTTTCTCTGATAAGTATTTTGTGGACGATGATATACGAATAACAGTGAGTATTAATGTCAATTGGAAACATGGGCGCCGTTACAAAATGTTCCAGGGGGGGGGGGCAAGATTTTTTTTAGTAATAAAAGGTGACTATACTATTAATTATTTTGTAGCGTTTTCGTTGTTTTATTTGTTACAAATGGCACTGATAGAGACATATTCGTATTTATTAGTTAGGATTCTAAAATTGACACACAACAAACATAAAAATATAAAAAATATAAAAGAATACCCAATAGCCCATATTATTCGTCAAATTTAAATTGCATGCACCCTGAAAATCTCTGTTGCTTTTATGGTTGTGTCATTTTTTACACATTATTTTATGTCATTAGCCGCGGTTGATACCCCTGTATGCTCGGCAACTTATGTATGGCATATTGATATTAAGTGAATTGCAAGAAAATTTGCTGCCTTTTTTATCGTTTATTAATGTGTAATTAATAATTTTTATTAAGAATATTATTTGTATTTATATTTTTGTTTCAGAATCATTGAGCTTTTATCCTAAAATTTTAGATTTGGTCTGATTACCAACCAATATTGATTTTTTTTTTATTACTTTGGAATATTTTGGAGGAAACATTGCTCATTTTTTATAAGCATTTTCAGCTCGTGTTCATCGAGCAAGGGCTAATGTATAATGAGCAACAAAATACAGGCACCAAATGAACACAATTGATATATTAACTCTATAATCGTATCAATCGAGCATCCAACAAAAAGTAAGTAATAAGAAATTGGTAAACAATAAAAGGTGAAAATATTATTTTAAAATGGACGAAAAACAATGACTAAATATAAAGAAAAGTTGACAAATTTGATAATTCTGTGATAACGATTATTATCGACAACGAAATTCAACCTTACTATCATTACTGTTATACGTAAACACTTAAACGGCGACAATACTAAGTTAACTAGTTAATAATATTTGTTGTTATATATAAGCTATGAATGGTCTGTATGACCACAGTAGACAAATTTTTGAATGAACTCATGTCCGGAAATGTATTGTTTGAACGTTGGAGAGAGTCGGAAGATTGAACCAATTTTACAAACAGCATAGGAAAAATAGTGCCATGTATCATAGGACGGCACTTTTAAAGTCAAATAACATTTGTATGACTTTTTTTATTATTTATCGTCTGTGAAAGGAGTTAATGACAACCGTTTTGTAATTTTGATACTAATTTTGACAAATTTGGGTTATCTTGAATTCTTTATAGAGACGTTAAACATATAAAGTTTTACATACGCATTATTTATATATTCTATAATATATTAAAGCTCTATGCAGTACCTAAACGGTGTCAGGCGTGTGAACATGAGTTCGATATCATAAGTTCAGTATATTTTACCTATATTTTACACTTATTTTTAACACCCACTATATTTTAGATAAACAGCTGAACAGTGCAAAAAGATGCGAAGTACAGTAGAGCGTCAATTATCAGAACTAATTGGGAGCGAAAGTCATTCGGATTATCAAATTGTTCGGATTACCAAATATTGCAACTAAATAGCAGAAAATAAGATTGGATAGAAGTTCAATCTTAAAAAACCAACACATTTCGATTCCGCTCTTCATAATCTATTAGAATGTAAAAAAGTCAAAATCGAAGGGATAACGAAGGGATATCAAAGCGATATGAAGGGATATCGAAGCATATCGAAGGGATATTGAAGCAATTTACCGATATCGAAGGGATCTATTTATAACTTTTTTATTATTAATTATGATTTATTTCTTATTTATTTATTAGAGTAGAGCGGCGATAATCCGAACTACTTGGGACCGAAGGTGATTCGGATTATTAAATATTGCAGCTAAATAGTAGAAAACACGAGTAGTGAATAGAAGATATAAAACAAAAACAACATTTTTCTGTAAACAGGAACCGAAAACAAAGTTCTCTAGGTTACTCAGTGGTTTATTTTATTATTGTTTCTTTATGGGTGTTGATTTTTTGGGTGGATTAGCGAACGTTCAGATTATCGAGGTTCAGATTATCGCCGTTCTACTGTAATTAAACCTAATAAGTATGATTAAATAAAAGCGTTGTTTCGACTAAAGCACAAAACCGTAAACTTGGCACTGACTCGTGACTCTTTCACGACGAAAACTGGAGGTAAACAATCTAATGAAACTGACATTGGTGATGATTATAATCGGCAGAGTCATCATTAGCATAAAAATGATGTGTGCGCCGCGCAAAAAATGATTTCGGGGCCTCAAAATGTGCCCAGCCTCGATTAGGAATCAGTTTCTTGTCTTACTACACAATATACTATAGTACCTATATAAAATGTCAGTAGGATTTTTTTACTTTATCATACGCAGTATGGTAAAGTATTGTAATCGTGCCGAAAAAAAAAATTGAGATTTTAGCGGAAATAGGTCTTTTTGGGTCCCCTGAACATTTTTGACCAAGGTACAAAAAAATGTCTGTGTGTGTGTATGTGTGTGTGTATGTGTGTGTGTATGTGTGTGTGTACCCGATTTTTGTTGAGACGATTCCGGAGAAACTACTAAAGGTATTGGGACGAAAGTTCATATTTAGAAGTTTCATGACTAAACTTAGAGCTGAAAAGCTTTTGGTTCAAAAGGGTCCAAAGGAACAGGCAGTTTCCTCTAAGCATTTTTCAAGGATTTTGCAAATGAGCTGCTATTTCTGTAATTTCGTCAAAATAGTTCAATAATAAATTAAAGTAGAGGAAATTTTGAATAACTTATGCCTATGATATTTTTTGCTAAAATTAATAGTTTAGCTTTAAGAGCAAATTCTATTTGATCGAGATCGGTCGCATCTGCATTGATGTGAAACTTCAAAGTAGCCTGGATTTGACAAATATTTTTTCGTGCTGTCACCACAGAAATGTCTATGGCTGTCACACTTGAAAACAGCTGATTTCGAGAACCGCTATGGAACGTTGCCGCTCCAGTGCGGCAAAGTAGAAAATACAAAATTCAAATAAAATAAGATCGCCAATTTGATTGTTTCTTGATAAGAAATATCAACCCGTTGTTATCTAATTGTAAAAACGATAAATCGAGAAAATTGTAAATAAAGTATAGCGATGAGTATATGTGACATCTACAGTACAACTTGAGGTTTCGTAGAAATGGTATCAACCTAACATTTCCTATCCAGAAATATAACCATTTTTAATTTTTTTTAAATACGTATTTCTCAAAAGGCAACACAAAAAACGTTGATGTCACTCCTGCCGAAAACTACATAGCGCGACTCGCTCACATGCGACGGCGACGCTCCGTCATCGGTGACGCGCCGCATCACCGCTCGTCGCGCTATTCCGTACTTTAATGTAGACACGATTTATCTGAATCAAATAGATTCTCATGCAGCTAAACTATTAATTTTATATTTTGTATGATAAAGTCATGTGCCTGGCCACATCAGATTTTTTAATTCAGTACGGGGAGCAAACGCCCATATATCACCGAATAGTTTGGATATAGTTGGGTTCAAAATCCAGGGGGGGCACGCGCCCCCTCCCTGCCCATATGTAACGGCGCCCATGATTGGAAATACAATGTATTCTAGCTAATCCGTACGAAACCAAACGCCCTCGAACACTCCACTCCCTTGCAATCTGAACCTAGGTTTATTTTTAGACCTATGTCCAAGCACCTATATAATATTAGCGTGATTACGCTGTAGTATTGAAGGGATTAAGAAATTTTTTGTAATGTGAAGCAATTGGTCCATAACGTAAATGAATCAAAAGAAACGAAAAGAATTTTGTTAATTAATTTATGTATATTAGTAGGTTTGTTCGAGCACCACCAAAATAGGTGCATAAAGCACTTATTCTTACTTCTGCGCATGCAGAATGGGTGTTTTGCCCGTCTAAAACCATCATTGCGCATGCGCAGAAGAATACCCAATTGTTTTTACTGCTGCTCGAACAAACCTATTATCACAAACATAATCAAAAATGATACATAATCATAATCATAAATATGTAAGTTACCACCAGTTTATGTAATTAGAACAGAAACAAAAGAACTTGGTTTAAAAAAACAACGGCTACTCCATTATTTAAAATTGATGCATGGCTATCGACGTATGACGAAAACTAGTAGAATTAGCGATTTTACAACGTACGTTGATATTATGAAGATACTTTTGGCGTTGTATTTGTTATTAATATATACCTATTACCAGTGCAAGAATACAAACCGTGTGAAAAACGCACGGTGCGTGTGAATGCTACGATTTAACTCAATGCATTTTCGAGCGGACGATTGCCGTACCAAATCCGTGCCTTCGTTGGTGAGGCACGGCGACCAGACGGTCGACGGCGACGGCACGGTACGTGTGAAAGCTATGATTTAATTTCATACATTTCGAACCGTACATGGACAAAAACGCACGGTCGCCGTGCCCCGTGTGAAAAGGTCGGCACGGAATCCGTGCCTTCCTGGTGGACGGCGACGGCACGGTACGTGTGAAAGCTATCATTTAATCTCATACATTTCGAACCGTACAGGTATAAAAACGCACGGACGCCGTGTCCCGTGTGAAAAGGCCCTTACCATGATAATCACTCTTCGAACTCAATACAAATTTAATCTAAATCTCTACCATTAAATTGTAGCTGGTTTGCTCTATATAAATACTAAAAGAAACTTACTCGTAAGTAAAACTCAAATCTCAACAAAAGAATAACAACTATTTATTTACAATTGAAACATTTAAAACAATGAACTGAAACTCTAAATCTACCAAACATTTTGAGGAGTTGTCAGATTATACAAAACAAATAAAATTAAAATTAAGCACAAAGTAAGGAAGTAATGATCGGCTTACCATTTACGAAAGCACACACTAAAAAACAAAATTTGAATTTTAATCAAGGGGAATGCTTGCAACTGGTTTGTTTTACATCTCAAACCACTCTCTATCTCTTCTAGAGCAAACGAATCTACGCCTCACCTATTTATTAAAACTTCCCCCTCCTTGACTTCATATTAGGAGAAAAAGGACCACACGACAAGGTAAATGAAATGTGTAGATGGCAAGCCAGTTGCCCTAAAAGCACAAATATCGCGCGCAGCAGTATATTATACAGTTTATGACAAAAGTCATAAATCTATTACCAAAGAAAGCCCTTAAATGCATGGGAATAAACACCACTAAAAAGTTTCACAGGGACCTCGTGTAGAATAATAAAAAATATATTGATTACAGCCGCGTAATCGACCGTGAAGACGATGGTATCGAATTATATGCGAGAAGAATTTCTCTTGCAGACCAACGCGCGATAACGTTGATCCCATAAACAGAGTAATAGCAATTATTACATTCCTCCCCCGTTAATTAAAATAATTATTACAAAAATAATGCCAATTATTAAATTTCATTTCCGCAAAAAACAAGGTCGATATTAGCATAGGACTATTCTTAACCTTCTGATGGACATATCTTGAAAATGGTTTAACTACATGCTATTGCTTTTCCATTTATAATATATGATGCTCTATCGTGTTTCCAATGACTTGGGTAGCGGAATAGTTTACCCAGCACATCAACACGATGCTTCTCTTACGTTCTTTTGACGTTTTTCTAGACCAGTAAATACCAACTCGTTTGTAAACTACGTATAGATTTTTTTTGTAATGATTTAAAAGTACTAATAATTTCCTTCTAACGCTCATTGTCGTTTGATCAATAGATATCGAAAAAAAAAAAACATTCCCGTCTTCTTTGACCGTGAATAACTCGCGACGCAGACAAGATATGGATAATGTATCCTTTTGATGACAATTTTTCTAAAGTGAAATCCTATCTTGACTGGTCTATAAGACGCTCTCTTAAGACGACTACAAAAATTATTGTCTCTTGACAATAAGCATATTGTTTTACCACAGGAATCTTCACTGCTTTGTCCATTTAAGCGAGTTATTATCTTTAGAATAAATCTAATAATAACAAATGTAGAGACACGCTGTACCTTGTAATCAAGAGCTATAAACTTACGCTTTTTACATTTGACCACAACTGTATATGTACGACAACAGCAAACTTTTGTGTGCAAACAAATGTATCGACGACGCCTAAAGGTTGACAAAACCCACCTTCTCCGATGTTTTACCATCTTTTCCTCCAAATGTTATGTAAAGCCTCAAAAAATGTCAACATATTTGAATCGAAAAAACTACTAATTTCAGCGAAAAAACAATAATATACTGTATATATATTGTATGTCTGTCACTAAGATCAAACAAACTTTGTTGAATGTGCTGAAGAATCACAATCATCAATTCTTCTCAATTTCTTAACCTGGTTCTAAAACTACTACATATTTTACTATCCCAAAGAGTCAGTAGTCTACTACTGCTTCACCTATTAAACAGAATATGGAGGATCGACAATCTGCATGACATTAAATTACGAATTTAGCCTGAAATATATTATCGAAGCGTTAAAACTGACGTATTCCTGAAATATTAAAGTGAAATCGGCAATTCTATGCGGTCTGCCGCCTTCGCCTTATGTTCACCACTGCGGAAGATATTGGATGCGCAGCGTCCGAGCAATAAATATCCGGTAATCTCTGCAGGACCTCGACGTTCCAGGCTCGGATTTACTCGTGTGTAATTCGAGTATTGCGTCGCAGACCGCTTTAAATATTTACGTTCAATTAAGGGATGTAGAGACGCCGCCAACCCTGGGGAGTTTTCACGTTTTTCGTGGTTAAGCTCTGCCACGTTTAATCATTTTAGCCGATTTTTTTTTTTGCTTGTAGCCTAAAACTCGACAAAGAGTGGAGATTATACCTGCTGAATGTAGACTCTCGCAGAGGTAAAGTTTGAAGTACCTTTTATTATCAGCAGTACTAATCTGGAGATTATGTTTACAGGCTGCTCTTGAAGTGTACCCTTGAGAGTTTATGAAATGTTCGTACAGTTGGATATGTATTTGTTTATATTCTGTTTTCAATTTCCGGTCGGGACATTGCACTAAGATTCCGCTTTTAGCATTTTTCAAGTGACAGGCAATTTAAATAAAACTAAAGGACAGGAACTGAAGACAGGAAACTAAACTGTCTCTCGGGACGTTGGATTGTGAAGGTACTTTTTATATTATTAGAAATAGAATATACATATATATGAATATACATATACATGATATACATATCATATACATAGTAAGTAGGTATATTAATTTTTCATACAAACACAATAGACCGGCAGAAAGGCCAAGCAGAATTCACTATAAATGAACATATATAAAAACCGATAATAACGTACGGGGTTAAATTATTTGAACAAACAAACAATAAAATACAGTCATTGTTACAACTATAGGCGCGCTGTGCCTATAGACTCGAGGAATTTAAAAGATGGCTGGGTAGTGTGTTCATGTGAGGTGATGATCCCCATAGTATAATGCCATAAGTCAGTAAGAACTGCACGTTTGCAAAGTAAAATGACCTGAGTGAAGGTAGATCTAGAACACTCCTAAGCTTGAACATGGCGTGTAACCTGTTCAGCTTCCCAACCACGTATTCTATATGATCCCTCCACCCGAGTGACCGCTGAATGTGGCTCCGAGAAATTTCACATTCTCGCATAATGTTAACGAGCCAACACTTGTTCTTACGAGTACTGACTACTGAGGTACCAGTGGTGAAAATGTAATTACCTTGTTTTCTCTTTATTCATGACCATTTCATTTGTTCTGCACCACTCATTCATGCTCTCACAAGCCTCAGTCAATAGCGTTGAAAGACGCGACAAGTCTCCACTGTCAACGATCAACCTGGTGTCGTCAGCAAACTGGTATACATTTACGCATCCCAGATGCAGTGGCAAATCATTCAAAAACATTACAAACAATAATGGACCAAGGATGGATCCCTGTGGTACCCCAATCGTCAACCGAGACTCCCGCTTAAGATCCAGTTCTACCTCTCCTTAAACGCGTTTTCTATCACAGCCGTTATTTATTGTTCAAAGTTGATAAAATTTTCAATGTAACTTTTCGGATAAATAAGGAGTTGGGCTAGGACAAAAATATTTGTTTGGCAAGATAAAAATAAATTTTACGTCTACATCTTTCTTTTGTTTCAAATATAATTCCTTATCCCAAATCACAATACAATAATAGATTATTTATCTAGGTATAATTTCAGCCCAAACATTATCACTTTTCCGCTAACCGACAAAATGCGATAATTGCCAGATATGCAAAAAAACTATCATTCTGTTGTCACGTGAGGTCTGCACATTGAAGACCAAGCTGTAAACTGACATATAAACCAGGGCGTCCCCCGGCAGAAAAACACTGTATCTAAATATATCGTTTTGTAGTTGCGATTGTAGTTTTCAAAACGGAGGCAATAACCAGAAACTAACCGATAAGCCGAGGTGTAAAAAATACATTATAATAAGTGAGACTTGAGGTATACTTAATACGTTAATAACGTCTATTATCCACATCTTGTTTTCATTACAGCAGCCAGCCAGTCGACGTTTTAATGTTCGATTCTGAGGGATTGTGGTATATTCAGTCTACATCGCAAAAGTCAGTTTTACCAGTGAGAAAAACAATGAAGATTTTACTTGAAACTGTGGATGTTATACAAGACTTTAGATATTGAGATGAATAAAACAAAATTTTAAGCAATTATATGACTTTGTACCTGAATGCTGAGTGTCTCAAACATAGACCAAAAACATAATTTTGGTTCTCAACTGTAACCAACAACTGTAAAATTTCTTTTTCAAAATTATTAAGGTAGGTATATATTAATGTTGAAAAATTTCTTTACTATGAACATACAAAAATAATGAAAATCGGTCCAGGACTACCAAAGTTATTGAGCACCACAGTTCAACTAAATTAGTTTCAGTGTTAATTTAATATTTCCGGTCAGGGTATGTAAAGTGACTGCATTTATTTTCAGAACTTCATTATTTGCAGTGAGAACGCGTCTTGGCACTTTTTAATTTGGTAATTTATATTCAATGAATATTAAACTTGCCTTTTTATTATGATAAACCATTTTAGAATTATAGATACATAATATGAGAGCTGCGATATGTCATATGCTATTTCTTAAATAATATAAGAAGATTATTATTTGTGTTTTCATTAATCTTAATTTATCCTACCCGACTGCATTGATCGGTGTCATCCTTTGGGGCCCGAAAGAAACGGAAAGCGGGATGTTCTTGTTAAGTTTACTAGTTACCGTTATCGGCGTGAAGTGTTTGCAAGAAAGAAGGAGTTTCGTGGTTCCGATATTAGCATCGTGGAGGATCTCACAAGTAAGCGCTATCAATTATTAAAATCTGCTAAAGCTGCAATAGGGATAAAAAAGGTTTGATGCCAGAGTGTACTGCAGGGCGCAGGATGAGAGAATGTCTATAAGATCTGCGGACGACTTGAAGTCGATTCTGTCGAATATGTAGACTCCTATTTCAAACGCAGAACAATGACAGTTATTTTCTGTGTTCTTAGTTATATCAGTAAATTGTCGTTATACTGTTGTTTTTTTTTGTATTTATTTTTATTATTTTTTTCCGTTTATATATTCATTATTGTTTGTCACTTTATCTTTGTTAAAACTTTTGCTGCTGTCTAGCTCATAATGTTCTAAGACATGTAATCACTGCTATGTCGTCGCTGTTGTCTGTTATTTTTGTTACGGGTATTTTAGCATTTTGCTCTTGCAACCATCGGCCATTCAGATTTGTTTTTGATTTTATACTGTTATTCATTTTGTGATGCTGGAGCGGCCTGCTATGCTCTCTCATTCCCAATCAATATACTCACTAATTTCTTAGACTCAACTAGTATATAAGAGACATATAAGAGTAGTGACCTGATGTCTGTTGCTGGCTTCACGCTTGCGTACCTTAATGTTAGGTCATTGATACCTCATTTGGCCGATTTGAGAAGCTTGCTGAGTACCAATGAATACAAAGTTTTTGCTGTTACGGAAACCTGGTTATCGGAGGCGGTTCCAGCTGGTGTTGTTGTTGTTGTCCAGGATTATACCTTTGTTCGCAACGATAGGAGACGCCGTGACGGGGGCACGGGGATTTTTTATACATAATTCAGTTTCTCATTCCGTGCTTCCTGTTGATGGCGTCCTTGAGGAGACGTGGGTTAGGATTGATATTGGACATACTAGTGTTGCCGTGGGTTCGGTGTACAGGCCGCCGAACTATGATGTTAGTGCTTTTCTGTCATCATTGGAAGAGACGCTCGTTCCCCATCTTCTTGAATGCGATAATCTAATTTTGCTGGGAGACCTTAATATTAATTTATTGGGAGTTGGCGACGCGGCTGCTAAGAGAATGCTTTCGCTAGTTAAGTCATATGGACTTGCTCAGGTTATTGTTTCCCACTCGGGTCACAGATTTCTCTGCGCGTCTTATCGATCACATAATTCTGTCATTTAGTCCCGATGATGTTGATGCTGGTGTCAGGGATGTTGGGCCACCATTTGATCATCATCTTATCTTTTGCACCTTAAACATTCAAGTTCAACGCAAATATCCATTTACAAAAGTCTACAGAGATTACACCACCTTCTCCCCTCAATTGTTTCAGCGGGATTTAGAATCTATTGACTGGCGAGAGATAGTTTATCTGGAGACCATTGATGACAAAATGATTAGATTTAATTCTGAATTACTTGCACTACTTGAGATAGTGATAAAAGCAGAGTAAGTGCTGGTTGTAGGTGTTAGTTCCAAAAGCAGAGTCAGTGCTACGTAGTGCGCAAGAAAAGCGTGCTCAGTATACCAGGACTAACTGAGAGACATCGATGGGTGCTGTTAGGTTAAGTTACACTAGTAAAATAAGTTAGAACTAAGTTACTCAGTCAATTATGACTAGATTGTAATGTTGCTATAGAATAAAAAAAAACTTGCACTACTTGATCGGCACGTTCCGGAGAGAGTGTGTAGAATAACCCGACCCCCAACTCCTTGGCTTACTCCAACTGTTCGCGAGATG
The DNA here is from genome assembly GCA_964023965.1 of Melinopterus prodromus. Classification (NCBI taxonomy): domain Eukaryota; kingdom Metazoa; phylum Arthropoda; class Insecta; order Coleoptera; family Scarabaeidae; genus Melinopterus; species Melinopterus prodromus. The sequence goes on along the minus strand of OZ030391.1, from coordinate 26,454,694 downwards.
ATGCGACTGCGTGATGGAGCGTTGAGAAGGTTTAGACGAACTGGGCGTATAGGTGATGGAGATTATTACAGGCAACTTTGGAATACTATCAACGCAGCTATTAGAAACGAGAAAAAGGCATACTATAATTTTGAGTTTGCCAACAATCCAAAACTCTCGTGGCGTAAGTTTAGAGATTTATGCGGTGGTGGACGTGTCCGCGGTTCCGTTCCCTTATCCATCTCAAACCCTAATGAGATTAATAACCACTTTGTCGACTCGGTGGATTCACTCTCAGCTAATTTTGAGTTGCTCACCTTTTACGGGCGCAACAGATTGCACAGCATCACGAGAGAGTTTTCTTTTGTGGCGGTGACGGAGGACGTAGTGTTCTCGGTTCTTTCTGGTATTACTGCTGGCGCGGTTGGATCTGATCAGCTGAATATTTCGTTTGTTAAACTTTGCTGTCCACACATACTTCCGATAATAACGCACCTCATTAACACCTGTCTTCTGGAGGGTGTTTTCCCCCGATGCTGGAAGGAGGCTCTTGTGACTCCTGTGCCAAAGAACCCGACGCCCACTGCATACGGAGACCTCCAACCAATTAGTATTTTGCCAGCACTGTGTAAGTTGCTGTAGAGGATTGTTGTGTCGCAGATGAATGCATACCTCAAGGAGTTTGATTCTTGCCTGAGAATCAGTCTGGCTTCAGAGCTGGTTACACCTGCGAGACTGCTCTTATGGATCTGACAGACGATGTGTTTTCTGAGATGGATCGTGGACATGTGACGGCTATTGTGCTCCTAGACTATTCAAAGGCCTTCGATACCCTAAACCACAATCTATTGCTTGCAATTCTAAACTAAATTGGATTCGGTGACACTGCTATAAGATTTTTTGACGCTTATTTGCGCAATAGGATGCAACGTGTAAGGCTGAACATTTCTGTTCCCAGATTACTTAAAAATTGAGTTGCCCAGGGGAGTATATGTGGTCCGGTGCTTTTCATGATTTATACATCATTCTTGCGAGAATCACTTCACACATGTAGCTCACATTTCTACGCTGATGACAGTCAAATTTATTTTTCTTTTCCTGAAGGTGATGTGGGTGATGCCTGCGAGAAAATAAATGCCGATCTTGATAGACTGTCCGTGGCTTCGACTGATCATTGTCTACTCATAAACCCGTCAAAATCATCTGTCATGCTCCTGGGCGGCCGATCTGTTTTGGAAGCTTCGACTGCTTTGAGTGTACTCATTGGTGGTACCAGGATCCCCCCTGCTATGACCGGAAAAAGTTTAGGCGTTATTATCGACTCGGGTCTTAGGTTCCATGACCATGTTGCCGGAAAGATACGGATAGCGTTCGGTAACCTGAGGCAATTGTACGCAGGTAGGAGATATTTGAATGTTAATTCGCGTCGACTCCTGGCTGATCTGCTCGTCCTCAGTCACTTCAATTATTGCTCATGTGTGTATGGTCCTTGTTAGGATGTTGAGTATGCCAATAGAATACAGCGCGTACAGAATGCATGCTTGCGTTTTATTTACGGTATTCGCAAATTCGAACGCGTATCCCATAAGTTGCCTGAGGCTCGTTGGTTGACCATGGCGAATCTGCGTAAATTGCGATTGGCTATGTGTTTTTATAAAGTTGTTCGCCATGGTACCCCGAGTTATTTACTTAATAAAGTAACCTTTAGAACGGATGTTCACCATCTCAACCTCCGTCATGGGGGACGACTTGAGGTCCCAAGGCATCGGACGTCAGCATTTCGGCGGTCATATTCATTTACAATCGCGAAGCTCTGGAGCTCTTTACCGAGGCACTTTGTGGATTTGGGGTACTCGGCATTTAGGAGGCAAATGATCGTTCATTTAACGGGTGATGCGGGTGTGGGCATATAACGGTAGACGGCACATAATTTTTATTGTTCTCTTTTACTCTTCTTTGCTTACAGTGTTGGGAACGTAGAGGGCGGCGTGCAAGTCTATGCTACTTTTTTTTGTTATTTTTCTTTATTTTACAACAAGGTCTGGGTGGAAGATCAAAAAGAAATCTTTGAACCCACACCTTTTGACCACACTTTATAATGAATTATTATTATAAATACGTAAATTTTTATTTTTTCTTATATGATGTATTACTTTGATTATATTTTGTATTTTCTGTGTGGTCAATAAAGTCATTTATTATTATTGTTATTGCCCGTTAGTCCTATTGTGTTAAAATAAAATAAACGTTATTACAAGCGTTTTAAGCGCGGTTTTTAGCCTAATACAAAATCGATAATTTGTTTTGAAATGAGATTTATTTCAGCCAGGATTCTGTCAAATCCTGGCTAACTAGTTTAATTTTAATGCAGACACGATTTATCTCAATCAAATAGATTCTCATGCAGCTAAAGTATTAATTTTATATTTTGTATGATAAAGTCATGTGCCGGGCCACATCAGATTTCTTTCTATGGCAAAAAGTTTCGGCGATCCGCAAAGAATACTAATTTTCAGTAAATTTAGCCAACTGATTTGGAACACTGCCCGAATATGTATAAAACCAATATGTCGTTCATAAGTAAAAATAAAAGTTAAACTTGTTTCAGAAGCAACAAAGATTTCAAACTGACATAATCTAGTTGTTAATAAAATAGTGACAATAAGATCACAAAACCGACCACAAATAGAAATTTTTTATATTATTTAAAAAATGCCGTTTTTTTTTTCGAAACGTCTCTGATACCTTCAGCAATTCATTTATTTTAGCAATGGTTTCTTAGAGAGAGCACAAATCTGCACAACTTTGTCATTTATCCGACGTTCTATCTCAAATAGTAACTTCAGATTTTGTTAAATCTACAGAATTACCGGAGGAAATTCGTTATGTATAACGAAGCTAGAAGCATTGTAGAGAATATATATGATTTAAGATCATAATAAGAAATAAATGAGATAAAGTTTTAGTATATAGATGAGGTCAATTACAGTTTAACTATTGTCGTTCTTTTTCCAGATCGGTTTTATGAATTCTAGGCGGCCATGACAATAATTGATCTTATTTGTTTATTTTCATATGTATCGCAGTTCTGCTTGTTTCGGTTTATTTCCCGGTTAGCTAAAAAATTACGGTAATGCACGTATAATAAGTGCAATTTGTAATACAGGAAAACGCATAAAGTGCAAAAAAATCATTAACAAAAGTGCTCTAGCCTTTGTTCTTTTATAATGAACATGTCCAATTAAAACAACTTTCATGTGTACTACATTCAACAGAAACGAGTTAATTAAAACTCGTTTTAATTATACAATGTATGCGTGTATGATTCAATGGAATTCATTGCCTATGTCACCGTTGACTATATCTACCTTTTAATTTAGAATATTATTGTGTGATGTAAAAAGAAACATCCCTCATTGAAACAAACGGCACTCGAGATCGTTTAGCTTGATAACACAATATTGTTGTGGCATTATTATTAAACGATTTAAAATCTGCCATAATCAAACTTCTGTGGGTTTAATATATATAGCAAGCTGAAATTTGGCTTAGTTACAATGCAAAATACTTATTAACGTTTTATTCGCAGTTTGTATGTAAAGTGTCTTTAAAGTTATTATGATCACCCTGTATACAAAAGCCACCAATTTGATGCAAATCTGTGAAAGGTTCGTAGCATGAACGTAAACACAATCATATATCATGGATTCAGGACGAATGATCGCCGTTTGTTTGCGTATGTAAATGGCATGAAACTTGAACGCTGTTGCACTTCATCTTACTTTGTAAATGTATGGGATAATGTATGGTGGTACTAGTGTCGAATGTATGTTGTCAAATGACCGGGATATAAATGAAGAACTCGAAATCCTCCTAGATAAACTGCATAATAGCAATGTCGCGTCTGGTTTCAAATTCCAAAAAACAAAGAAGAAATAAATAAAATATATCTTAACATATAAAAAACTGTTGATGAATAACTGAATTCGCTGCATGGCAAACTTGTATTGTCTTTCAGATGTAATGGAAATATTAAATTGTTTAAACTTGAAGTTGAAGTTGATTGGCTCCACAAATTCCTTTAAAGCTCAACTGGTTTGCATTTTCAAAAGATGAAGAAAGTAATAGATGTCAGTCAATTTATTTTCATTTGTCATCAACATAGCTGCAGATGCTTCAAGAACAATTTGAAAACAGATTTTAGCAGAACGTTAAAATTGAGTCAATGGTTTTTTACCTGTTATATCAATCCTTTAACTTAGCAAATAGATACGTCACAAAGCTATATTATAGTCAGCGCATAATGTATAAAACATGAGAAAATCTGTGAAACGGATTGTTATCTTAAAAATATCTCATAAAGTAGATTTTTATAACCAAACTGTCTAACCAAGCAATTTTCCGTCTAAAGCTAAATTTTTAATTGTTAATTGTCACTGAGTTATAACGTCATAAGATCTTCTTTTTTACATGGCAACCCTTTATTTTTATGATAAAATAATAATTAAAAATTGTAAAATATTGATAACTGTATATATTATGTATATATATATATTATGTATATATTATAACTGTGAGGAACATGGAAAGTTACACACAAATGTTTTTGAAACATTCGCAACGAATCGTTAAGTGATGTACAGGAGGTTCCATAAAAGAATAACGCTAAACGTTATAATAAACCTGACGTGATATGCCACTTTTGATCAATTTTCCATAATTTTCAACTTGTTCTGATAATCCGAGAGCCCGTGACAAAATTCTACCCTCATAAAACATCACTCTCATACTTTTGTGACTTATAGATAAATACATGTTCTCTCATAATAACTTGGTGTGCCTAACCCCATTTGGCCGGAAGTACTTGGCACACCTCCCTGAAGGGCAAGACAGTCGGTGTATTAATACCCTCATCGAACATCACGCCCATTTTTTATAACAAGAAACTTTGAGTCTTGTTATTACCACAAACGTTGGTGTGCCTAGCCGGAAATGGCCGAAAGTGGGTTGCAGACCAGTTATTTAAAAGACGATGGGATCTGCGTTACCTTACAAAACACATGTGTCAAATTTGCCATGTACTTGCCGCAAATTCACATGTACTGTCATAGTTGTTTAGTCCAACCAACCCCGGTTGGCCGGAACGGTGTAGCACACCGACTTCAACAGATAACATCGTCCGTATACCATCACAATCATCGAACATCTCGATCATTTTTTGCACAAGAATGTTTTAGTCTGTTTATTATAAAACCGATGTTGTATCTAGCCCAAAATTGAGGAAAATACCTGCCCAAAGATATTTTGTACCTTGACTGCCTTACTTAACCCTCCAGCCGCGGGAGACGCGATTTCCCCGTCCATTTTCCCGCATTTTCGCCGTTGCCGTGGCAGCAGGGTTAATTGGCCTTCTTTTTTTCTTCTAGTGTTGATGATCCAATATGCAACCAATATTGAAAAATATTAAAAATAGATTTTAAAATAATAGCTTTATTACAATTTAAAAAATTGTAAACAACATATTAAAGTATTGTTTTAAATAATTACTAATTACTAATTCATTGAATAAGTAGGATTTTTTGATGCCCTTTAAATTATAATTCTTCTTCTGAATCACGATTAGTATATGATGTATATGGTCATCATGATCGGAATCATTTTCATTTATTGAGGATTTGATGATGTCGTCTACCCGTAGTAGAGTCGGATCCCCGACATACCAGACTGGCTCCAGATGTTGATTTTGATTAAATTTCCATCCACAATGTTCTGGCTGTAGCACTGTGCAATTTTGATGGGTAGCATTTTGCCACATAGAATTTATAAATATTGTTCTCAATACTTTCTGCTGGAGTGAGCGCCAGGACGGCGGAATTAAATTTGAACTGAAATTTGTCACCTCCTTCAAAAATTGGTCACCAGTGCTGCTACTTGCAAAGAACTTATAAAACAGTTCCACTCTTGCAGCATTGACAGATTTACAATTTTGCACATTATAAAATTTGACTGTAAAATTTTGGTTGGACTAAACTACTATGAAAGTACATATATTCTTTTATAACTGTGGTACATTTGACACATGTGTTTTGTGAGGTAACGCAGATATCATCGTCTGTTAAATAACTGGTCTGCAACCCACTTCCGGCCTTTTCCGGCTAGGCACACCAACGTTTCTGGTAATAAGTAGCCGTAAACTTTGTTATGCCAATAAATGAGCGAGATGTTCGATGATTGTAATGGTATACGGACGATGTTAACTGTTGAAGTCGGTGTGCCAGACCGTTCCGGCCAACCGGGGTTGGTTGGACTAAACTACTATGAAAGTACATATATTCTTCTGTAATTGTGGCAAATTTGACACATGTGTTTTGTAAGGTAACGCAGATACCATCGTTAAATAAGTGGTCTGCAACCCACTTCCGGCCATTTCCGGCTAGGCACACCAACGTTTCTCGTAATAAGAAGACTCAAAGTTTCTTGTTATAAAAAATGGGCGTGATGTTCGATGAGGGTATTGGTACACCGACTGTCCTGCCCTTCAGGGCGGTGTGCCAAGTACTTCCGGCCAAATGGGGTTAGGCACACCAAGTTATTATGAGAGAACATGTATTTATCTATTTGTCACAAAAGAATGAGAGTGATGTTTTATGAGGGTAGAATTTTGTCGCGGGCTCTCGGTCTATGAATTTGTAAGGTCATAAAATTTTTATGCTATCATAAAGACATATAAAAGATCTATCATAAGACGTCATACGTAGAAGACAATTGACGAAGGGAGCTAAATTTCATATAAAATGTATTTTGATAATTAAGAATCGACGCGTCGGAGGCTTTCTATTTAAATAATAAACAGTTTTCAATCTTTGCCAAACTTTATCAAATGTTACAAAACTTGCGAACTGACTACATGCTCGTTCAAGTAAGGCCAGAAGATCTAGCACAAGACATTTTTTATCTACAGAACGATATTGTACTAAAATCCTAATACTAGATAAAAAAACTTTCCATTCTTACACAAGGTAAATAAAGAAAGAAAGTGTTTTGACGGGTCAACAATCTTTGTGAATTATTGTTTGCAACCATGAGTACCCTAAAATGGAAGTACAGATCTCGACTAACAAATGACCATTTTGATGATTGTTTATGAACTCTCCTAATTATGAGAGACTGACCAACGGAGTGCAATGACAAAGATCACATTGTGTGTTATATTGGAATATTTAATCTAACAATAATCAATAATTTATATAGTAATTATGATCGAATTACACTTTACACCTTTAGTCATAAAGGTTCAAGAATACATTTTGCTTAAAAACAAAAAATTGTGCCCGCAGTCCTACCAGTATTCTAGAATGTACTACTCTAGGGAACAAAAATGTTGGGTTACTGTATAAAATGTTTTTCATAATGAAGGAGAATATTTAAAGAAACAATACAAATAAATTGCATTGAATGCTACCTGGCAGCGCTATTTGTTATTTATATCAGAATTGCGACGCCAGGGGAGAAGTTTGCACTGTTCAGATGCAACATGAAATTCCTTTCGTCAGTACAACTAAGCTACCGAGCCCAGTAACAGGGAATATACAATGAGCGCGTAAATTATGGAAACATGAGAAAATCTCTAAGACGGTATGTTATTTTAAAATATCCTCGAACACGTCGAGTTTTAATTATCTAAATACACATTCCTCCGAAAAGTTCAATTTCCGAACAGATTTTTTAAATGTCAACCACATATTCTTCTGAATGATTTTGGAAGATCATTTAATTGTCTAAATGATATCGGAAATATTTTATGGCCTTACATAAGAAAATTTTCGAACAGAAGACAATTGAAAATTGAAAAATAGCGATAATTTTAGAGATATTGCTTTTGTGGATTGAATATGATATTGAATTTTGGATACAATTAGTTGCCCAGAACCAAATCTGGGCCCAAAACATTTTATCGGGTAAAGTTTTAGAAAAACGTGAGATGAAAGACTCAAAAACCGCTATTATTGAAACTTCTAGCAATTTATACCAGCTGAACCAATTGTCCTAGAAACCTCAAAATGGTCTCAATACGAATGAATGTCTTGAAATGCAGCACTCGGCGTATCTAGAGTGTTGGGATTAAGTATGTTCTGATCCGTATTTCAGCAGTGTGTCGATGTTACATCCATGTACAAGTTTTTTGTTACACTGGTCGGCCGCTCGGCCGCTAAGTGCAAAAAAAATCCGTTTACGTTGCATACTCGTATATCGGAAATTATTATTTGCGAAACCTTGTTCGAATGCTGTGAATTGGTTTATAATGATTTATATATTTCTATTTATTAGCTTAATATGTAATTAATTAATGTAATTCCTACATTGCAACGTAATTGTGTTTTCATTAAATATAATATTATATAACATGAAATGAAAATCTCATTTCAAGATATTGCATAAAACACAACAAACTATACAAACTTATTGCATCTAATAGTATTTTTGCGTTAATAAATACAAAAATCAATTTCTTGTTGCGAATATTTTTACTGAAGGTTATTTCAGAACTAACATTTATTCACAACATAGAAATAAATGAATAAAATTTAATTGCTTTAAATTTGTATTTGTGATAATTTGTTACTTGTGATTTACTAGTGTTTTCGAGATATTTTTGTTTAGTATGTTGTTTAGCATGAATGTATCAGCACAATTTTTTTATATTATTATTTTGTATTTACTTTAAAGCAATATTTTTCAAATATCTGACAACTGAAAATAATGACAACTATGTATATCACTAATTTACAAAAAAAGAAATGATAATAGCTTGTAGAAGCAAGCTCTAAATTTTCGACGAATTTTGATGGAATGTAAATATGCAATAATGATTATAAAAAGGATAATAAACCAAAATATACGACCATCTAAAAGAACATTTAGACAACATAAAAATCATTATTGTTAAAATTAGTTCCCTCTATGTCCAAAACTACTACAGATTTGAGTTTTGAAAACAAATAAAATATAAGTAAATAACAAAATTACTTACGAATAACTGCACTTTATAATTAGGTATTGTATTATAACGTGCTCAATGTATTTCTCATAGAAAATATGAAATATTATTTTAAATTACCAAAAAGCTTCGTTTTTAAACATAATGAACGACTTGGCAACACCTGGAATGTGAAGACGTCCATTGATTTGGCAGGAGTTCGATGCAATGCATCGGGATGGCATCAGGCCGCCATTTTGTTTTTACGGTAATGTTTTGGGTAAGTGTTTAAGGAATTTTTTGCAAATATTTCAAATTAATAGTTATTTAATTTTAAGTAAAATTTTAATAATTCGAATTATAAATGAACAAAAGAAGAAAGTAAAATGTTTTTTTTTATGTTCTTGAAAGTAGAAAGTAATAAGTTTCATATGGTCTTATTGGTTTTCTCTGTTCCTTCAGAAGATGGTGCCGTTTAAAATAAGATATTGTTAATAATTCAAACGGCTGTAACTTTTTAATGAATTGGAAAAGTAATTTGCTTTCTGAAAATATGTTTTGCAAAAGAAACGTGGGACAGCCTATATATATTATTGCTATAATTTTAGTTATTTTGGTTGTCAAGCATGTATTAGATCTAATGAAAGATAATTGAAACATTAACTGCTGTAAAGTAAATACAGATATATTTCCATTGTCATTCATACAAAATACATGCTCCGTCCTAAATATAAATTTAAATTAAATTTAGAGAATTTATTTACATTTAGTGAATATATTTTAATATTACAATTCTGAAATAGTCTGTATTCAGTGATAATCCTTGGTAACAAGATGATTTGTGCATTTACTTACTTACTTACTTAAGCCCGTCATCGCACTGATGGGCAAAGGCATTACTTACGTAATTAATTTGTGTATTAGATAAAATAAATTTAAATAATGTGTCGTGATATTACACAATATTTAAAATGAGAGTTTCGTATCATATCAAATTAATGTTTATTAATATTATTATAAAAGTAATTTTATATTTAATTAAATTCACTACTCGTAAACTTAACTGTAGTGATCATATTACATTTATTACATTGCAATGAAGGTATCACATTAAGGAAAAGATCGGACAAGCTCAAAATAACCTAAATCCCGTTACATTACATCCATCGAAAAGCCACCTCGAAAAATATATATAACCGACATACTATTTTCAAATCCTGCGATAGCGATACGAACATACTTATTTCCATGACTGTACATACATAAAAACTTGTTTTCCAAAATAACACGGCCGGTATATTGGGTAACATTGCGGGAAACATATAATTTAAAATGGAATAGACATATATCACAGTAACCCTTACTGTTTGTACTTTTATCTGAAATCCCAAAAGTTATCCCAAAAGTTTTTCAAGCATTTACAGCGAATCTTTGTGGGGTGCGAATGGCACCATTAAAGAAAGTAAAAAAGGCAATAACCTGACGTTATATACAACACTCAGATCTCGTATTCGCATTCTGCGCAAAAAAAAAACAATAAAAAACGCCAAATCGATTTCCATAGACAAACAAATGTTATCAATATTAAGGAGTAAGGAGATAAATTTTATGAATTACCGGAGGGAATTCACAGATCGATCAATATCAATACAAAAAAGAAGATTAAAAAAAAGTGCCGATGACGTAGTAAGTCAAAAACAATTGGTGTTCGGAAATTAAATTTTATGTAAATATGTATACTAAACTTCTAAACATGTTACATGCAACATGCAATATAAGGAACACGGAAAATTGAAAGTGGTTCTTCAACCGCATAAATCGTTATTGTGCCTCAATAATAATAACCGATTGACCAAACCCTTATAAAAAGCTATTATACAAAAATATTGGAAACAGTTTTTAAATTCGTTAGTCTAAAATTTGCATTGTAAATTATGTCGAGACTATTCTTTAAAGCCGAAGAAGTATTATTTTTTAAGTGAAGAGAAAATGGCAGTAGTTACGTATTTGGGTTCAGAGTATCCTGACTGAAACATTTATTTGATTTCAGCAGCTATGAGACCTCGTAGGACTTACTTTCACTGCGATGTTTCAAAACTTGGTACCAGAATCGCCTACTGCCGGTTCAATTAAGAAGTTGATAATAAATATATAAATAAAAGCTCCTTCTTAAACGTTGTATAATATCGTAAACTTATTATTATGAAACATCATTTGGTGCAAATCGTGTATCTATAAATGTGAATTTAGGACAGAAATGTCCAAACTCGTTAGGTTTATATTACCAATTATTCCAATTTCGTGTGTGATGAAATTATGTTATAAAATTGATTAAATGTACGTATGTACAATGTACATATGCATTCGGTCATGTGCAAGTGAGTTAAAATTCAATTATATGCTTTTATTTGCATTGCCTGGCCCGCCCAGATTATGGGGAACTGCATAACATTATATTTATTATACATCAAACCCCTGGGTAATGTTTACACCCAAATGGTTGTTCGGGCAATGTTCGGCCTTCCATTAACTTTGTTGCCAAATTTCAATCAGTGTGAAAGCCGATTGTTGATTTTGTGTATAACCTAGTAAATTAATATAACAATATTAGAGATAATATGGTTCGGTAAAGCGTAGGTTCGACTACACGTACAGTTTGAAAAGTTTGACAACAGTTACGCATATATCATGGTAATTAAAATAGTTTGGTTTCTAAATTGAAACTTTTTAAATTTGACACGTTTACCTCGTTCAAATTGGTTGCTTAATTTGCTTTGAACTCGTCTGTACATTAATCATTAAATTTTTTGGGAGTTTAATAATGAAAAAGTTTCTGAAAACTAGACATGATGTAGTGCCTTTGCCATCGATTTAAGTTGATCGGTTATAGCCAGCGCAGCTACGGTAAACTACGGGTTAGGATACTGCGCTAGTGCTTCGAGCGGTGCTGATAGCGGCGCTGGTAGCGCAGCTTTTGAATACACAGGTTCTTGGTTTGTCCGTACCCTGAGACGGAACCAGTTGCATTCAAATTACGGTAGAGCGAGCAAGAGATATTCGACAAGCTCTAAATCAGCTCAAGATGGCTATTGCCTAGCACATTTTTAGACCAACAAAATGCATCAAAGTTTTACATCTTGGAAGTTCTACTGACGTATTCACTAAATCGGATTAAATCATCATGTATAAAATTCATCGGAGTTTTTCATGAGTCTGTTCTTACTGTTTTAAACGATGAGTAATTTGTACCTGTTATGGGATAAAGTACAGTGAGATCAAAAATGATTGACCTGTCCGCTCTTATCAAATAGTCTTATATATGGGTGCATATACCCGGCACATTTTTACTAAAACACCGTTTCATGCGAGCGGACAGTTCAGTCATTTTTTTGATCTCACTATATATGCGTGAACATAAATAACTAAAATGTCCGTGCATACAGTGTGTCCCAATTGTAGTGCACTCACTGTAGTGCACTTTGCAAGGAATACTATTTTGGTTGTTTTGTCAATTTTAGATAGAAAATGTTCGGTATTATGCTTCGGTATGAAGATATGGTAAACGTTATTAAGAAAAGTTGTTCAGAAAAATCGAGCCACTTATTGAAATATAGATATGATTAGTTTTAAAATCTAAAACTTGAAGATATCGGCAATTTGCTTTATTATGGAGATACTATAAAACGTTACTAAGAAAAACAGTTCAGAATAAAGTACCATATATACCAAGTTACACAAAAATATTCAATGTTTCTAGTTAATGTTATAAAATTCGAACTAAAATTTTTTTTTATGTTTAGGGATTTGCATCCAAAAATAAAAATATATTTTTCAAAATAATAAATGCAAGCACTCTGCTATGGTGCTTGCAAGTGAAGAAGAGAAAATAGCCAATGTAAAAAAATAAGGCGTACTTAGAATTGGTAAAAAACGAAAGAGTTTTACAAAAATACACTAGAAACGACCAAAGACTCTCTTGATAATCTGCAAGAGAAAAGTGTGCATTACAGTTTCGATATGGCCCAACAAGTCCATATTCTCAGCGACCCCTTACAACTTGGCCCATATTGATTTTTTGGTGGTGTTCAAGATCGTAATTTACGGGGTGTGAAACAACTAATAAACAGGTAAACTACCTCATCCCAGAAAGTGTAAACTCTACTAAAGCTTCAAACCTTATTACAAGCCTGCTTCACCATTACTTGGAGCAAGATAGTAAGGGAGAGGGTGTGATGCATGCTGACAATTGTGTCGGGCAAAATAAAAATAATATTTTGCTTGGCTACGTGGCGTGGAGGACAAATAATCTCTTTAAAAATATATTCAGAACAATGTACATTTCTTTTGTCCAAGAACTGATTGATTGCGCATTTCAGTCTACGCAAACTTCTGAAGTAAAGTCTGCTGTGTCCGTTGGAAATGAAAAGGGTGACGTTAAGATCTAGGTGCTTGACTAGCTTAACTTTTTAAAGATTTTAAATCCAGAAAATACCTCTTGTCACTCAGTATAACCATTTTGAGTTCAATGAAAACAACAAAGGACAAAGTACTATGCAAAACTAATATCCAAGGAAACCAGTTTGTTTTCACAATTTTCCCAACAGAAGAGGGTCCATCCGGGTTTCCAAAAGAAATAACAGCACCAGGTAAGTTATATTAAATACATATACATCTATTTTTATGTTGATAAAGGGCTATTATTTTTTTCATTTTAGTTTGACTCATTTTTTAAATCAATTTATTTACAACATAAATTTGTTTCAAAACATAAATTTCTTCTCATAACTATTTAAATTATTTTTTAGGAATGACAAAAAGAAGAAAACAGCTTTACAAAAATATAAGAAATTACTGTAAAGAAGAATCAAAAGGCATTCTATGCTGTTGACATTCCTGGTAGTTGAAGATCCTGATGAACCTCAACCGGGGCCGTCCGGCACTCAGGAACTCACTAAGAACCGCAAACGAGCCATTGAAAAAGACACAGCCAAAGTTAAAACTGATAATGTAATGACTATTGTATTTTCATAAAAGAGGAATTTCTGCTGTTTAATTTGATACATTACTTAGTTTTTAAATATGAAAAATAAAGTCAGTGTGATTGAACAAAAAATTTAAACGCGTTTCTCTCAAACGCGTTGTCCTGCCCAATACAATAAAATAGGCATAACCAAGGCATTTTTAAAGATATCATCTTTGCTTTGGTGTAAAAATATTCTAACTTACTCTTTTGCTAAGAAAAAACAATAAACTCAAATTTGAATTGTTTAAACAACTGGTCCCTTTTCGCTTTCCGCCTCACATACAGGCTTATTGGTGAGTAAACGTATTCCTTTAAACACGTTGTAGTAAAGGTCATTTGCAAGTTATTTCACCCAAACTGCATGATCCAAATGTTAACAGTTTTCGAGATATTTTAAGTCTTACGATTTTTTTAAGAAAACGATTACCTATGAACTCGGACACACTCGGATAACCGGACACACCAAAAATAATTCATATTTTCGAAGTTTTTTTCTTTGTCAATTGTTACGTCTCTAAAGCGTAACAATTGCTGATAAATCAAAATTTCCTAACAAAAATGATCTACAAATGAATACTGGGTTGTTGAAAAGTTCCAGTTTCTGCGATACGTCTGTACGTAAAGCCATAAACATTAACATTCTGTTTCCTGTGTCTTTCGATCAAGTTAACTGTAGGAGACTACTTACTCGCCGAAGTATTATTATCTCTTTCCCGGAAATTAGAAGGCGTTTTGTTGAGATTTATACCTTGATCTTGATGGATAGCTATTGAAACAGAGTAGTTTTTACGACCAACTGGCTGTCAAATGTACAATAGCTTTATTTCGCTATAATGGCATGAATGAGTAATTTGCATTTGAATGCCTGAAATAATTCTAAGTATTTAACCCATTTATTCATTTATAGATGATTTTATTACGAAATTTTTATGTATAAAATTTGGAATAAAACAACTTGAGCTCTACTATAACGTGTTTAAAGGAATACGTTTACTCACCAATAACCCTGTATAATAGGGTGGGCCGATTTTTTTAAATTTTGAAATTCGTGAATGTGAATACATGAAAAAGTTGTGAGTTAATGAATTAAAGAAAACACTTAATTTACTTTTTCTTTTAGTTTGATGATTTGTACTGCTGCAACAGCTTTTGCCACTACGGGGGCATCGGCAGGCTCGAATTATCATTATTATGGTCCGCCTCTGTGCGGGCCATTTACTCCTCGGTGAATGCTGAAAGCCAAGCGTCTTTAGACGTGCCACAGACGCGGGCCGTAATAATGATAATTCGGGCCTGATGATGCCCCCGTAGTGGCGACAGCTATTGGGGGACGTTAAGGCGTGAATTTTTCATGGCGTGGATCATATTCAAAAACAAAACAAAAATAACAAAAATTAAAATAATTTTAAATCCCTTTGCGGCAGTTCAAAACATCAATATAAAAGAAAAAGTAAATTAGGTGTTGTCTTTAATTCATTAACTCACAACTTTTCCATGAATGCACATTAAGGAATTTGAAAATTTAAAAACATTGGCCCACCCTACTGTATAATAAGTCCGGATTCGTATTCAAAGAAATTTATCGAAAATGTATGTACGAGTAAGTATATTGACATTCCATTTATTCCATTGATTTGCCACTCACAATATATATTGTATTGTATTTCGTCTTTTAAATACCACCCAACAACATTTTCAATCCGTTGAAATCGTCGATCACTCGGGGGTGCCCTTAATTTATCCAAGACTGTATTCATAGTCCCATTAGGACTATCTAAACATTTAAACTACCCCATTCGTCTCCACGCCCATTCCAGCGCTATCCTAGCAAGCTTTACGTCTTCTAATCAATGTGTCGTTCCTCGTTTCGATTGTGCGGAACGCACAAATTCCTGTTTTCGAACTAGTCGCTTCGTTCTGGGCGATAGGGGCGCAGCATACGTTTTACTCGATAAACCGGCTGATTAATTAGTCGCAGCTCGACCAGATTTTAAATCGTTTCCTTTATCCAACACTTGATCACGCCGACGTTTATCCCGGCTTACGAGATCTGGAAACGACGACAAGCCGAAACGAATACATTATTGATCTATTTTGTGGCATCGTTTTAGCATGTGGAGGGTTTTGCACATCAATAGACAGCAATAGATTAAAGTAAGTACCAACTGTGCAGCGTAGCACGTACGTTTGGATTGAGTTGGAATAGATATAAATAAATAACAAGAAAATTGGGCGTGTTTAGCTAACGCAACCGTTGAGAGTTAGCGCAAACGCGTTTAGGTTTGATAAGTGTTAAACAGTTGAGTATTCGCTAAACGTCATAGATATCTACACGTTTTGGGGTTAGAATAGGCCGCTAACAAATCAACCCGTAGATGAACTGCAAATAGTCTAGATAGTTGGATAAAAATCACGCGTTCGGCGAGTGTCTCGCCATAAACCGCTTTTTTTGTTCGCGTTCGCGTCGGTCCATCCAATATCGGTCTATTGCCGCGGCTCAAAGGGTTTTTTGTGTACCCGAAGGTATTATTTACGACAAGAGTCTGATTTTTGACATCATGCGGTGTATCAATGAAAATTAAAAGCAATATTAAATCAATAATTGGAACTAAAAAATTAATTATTTATCTCTTACAAGTAAATCTCATCAGTTCCAAGTTTGCACTTCTTTTATGTCTGAATGTATTGTATCGTTTTGGTGCAGTTCTTTGATTAAATGGGTCGGCTGACTAGCTGGTAACTAGGCATTATTTTACCCTCATTAATGGGGAATGTCGCATAGATGCTTTTTCTACATTGGCGAAAAGAAATATGAATTCACTGTCGACAGCCATTGAACAGTCATTCTTGTTTTATCTTTCTCGACAATCGCAAATTACGACTGCGATCTACATAGGGCAATTACTAAGTTATTGATTGATAATATCGTTGTTACATACCAGTATACAGGGTTGGTCAAAATAACCGGAGCACCTTAATAATTGTCCAATTGTAAACAATTAAAAAAAAACAAACAAAGGTAGTTTGGTTTTTAGCTATCGTCTATATATATTTTTAATATACAGAGTGTTTATTTTATTATGGAAATTGGCAACCTTTCCTTTTTCTAATAGAACAAATATTTTGACATTTCTTAATTCTAAGATAAAAGAATTTTTTGAATAATTAATTTTTTATTCAATGCATCATTTTTGAGTTATAAGCAATTAATCATAACTCTTAAACTTTTATTTTAACTAAACGGATAAAAAGTAATGGACAATTAAATAGAATTAAATTAAATGTTCAAACAGCAAATTAAATTAAATGTGTATGTGTGTGGGAAAATATACACTTTCAAAGTTTAGGAGTGGTAATTAATTGCTGATATCCAAAAATTATGCCTTTTATAAAAAAATGTTTCCTACAGTAAATTGTTAAAATTAAAAAGAAATTGAAAACAAAAAAAATAATTTAATAAAAATTTTAAAATATGCAGTGATATTTGAAAAAGGAAATTTAGATAGTTTGTTTAAAATCAAAATGGTTACTTTGTTTACGGTTGGAGAATTATTTAGTTGTAATTTTGACTAACTCTGTATGGATATGCACTCTAATATTTGATTTATACCGCTATACATTATACAAAATAATAATGGCTGCAAATATTTGTTTTTTATCAATGGAAAATCGTATTACTATGTCATATATTAGTATATGGTATCTGATCAGAATAATAAATCAATAGCAATTAATAAATTTATCAAATATTCAATTAAATTTGTATTTACTGTGTTCATTTAATTTTTAATTAATAATAACCACCATTTCAATGAATGTATGCTTACACACTATACACTACGGCAGCGGCTACTTCAGCGACGTCAATTCCCACTCACCCGCAAATGAACACTGAATCCACGAGCCGAACCCCGAGAATGTGGATGGCCTTCTTTTCCCGTTTCACCCAGCCTCGCCGAACGTTTCGCCGATTTATTCGGGCTGAGTGTGGAGCTACCATTAAGTTTAGTCAGTTTAATATGTTCTTCAAACATTTTACATTTGCATGTAGGTTGTCGAACCCCCTAGTTATTGACACCCTAGCCGCGTTTTTCTGTAGTCAATTTATGAATACGATGGAATGGTATTTCGTAGAGAAGATGTTTCGTACTAGTTGTAGACGAGTCGCTTGTTATTTATTTGCATCCAATGCTAATTGTAGGTATCCAATAACTAGTGTGTATTAATTATTGATGTTTTTGTTGTCCAAGCACCCCCAGACAAGATAAGGAAAAGGGAAAATGACAAGAATTTTACAATATAATGATAAAAGAAATTGTATTCATGAAACTATATTACACAAACAAAGAATAACAAAATATGGATTCAGAAATTCCAAGGCAAATTAAAAACTGGAACAGTGAGTGTAATTCATAATAAATAATAACGTCTGATACAGTGTCTGATTTAAATACAATTTCTGTTTGATACACTCATTAGCAAAAAAATACGTGCACTTGTTAAATTACGATGTTCAGACAACTTAGTGTATTTTAAAGATTTTAATATGCAACGCAAAACACAATTTGTGCAGAGTTCCCCGGCACTGCATACACTGTAAAGTTTTGGTGGAAACTGTTTATCTTCAACAAAAATTAAAATATTCCCATAAACCAAAATGTTGAGAATAAATGACGCATTGTAACAGAGTAAAAAAACAGTGTTATTTACCAGTGTTTTTTTTTTTTTGGCAAGCGTAGGTATTCTGTTTGCTTTCGTAGACAACATTACGCAAAGCTTCAGCAACTTGTACTGTCTTTTATTGATTGAGTGTTGAGTTATGTACTAAAACAGTACATATTTTAAAGTAATAATAAAAAAATATTAATAACGATGATACTATTCAAACTACTGGCCTTTGGATCAGCAGAAATCGCCAAACCGCAGAAATAAGCAAGGTTCAAAGTTCACAAAGACCTGCAAAGTCAGTAAGTTCTAAGGAACAACATACATCTAGTAAAACGAAAATTACCAACAGGAAAAATTTTGAAAAATTATGTATATAAATATGTATAAAAAATATTTAAATTGTACAATACAAATGAGTATTTTCCAGTTTTCAATTGTATAGTATAAGAGTATGTATTTATTAGTCACATATTGTCTACCTACATATATTAAGTATGTAATTTCATAATCTGGGTTATATGAAGGAACTATATGGTTTACTGACACTGTACACGACATGAGTGCCATAATTTGGAGGGATAATGTAACTAAAACATGAGAAACAAAAAAAATCTTAATAACTATGATACAATTTTGCATATTTGGCTTATGCTCACGTGTCCTGTTGATGAAGGACTTGAAAATGTGCTCAACTCAACTTTTTTACAATTGTACCTTATTAACATTAGCATGTATTTATTATAATTTAAATATAATAATGAATATCGATAGCCTAGCTGCAATACCACGTATCATCGTGGTTAAAGCATAGCTGATACGTGGTATTGCAGTTAGGCCATCGATATATGAATTGAGACAGAAAAAAATATTAACAAAGAAGTTATCATCCACTGCCTTATTCAACGTTTAGTTACCAGCAGTTTCGCCCGTTCCTGATATCGAAAACAAAGTGATGGACATAAAAATTCATTCTCACTGCGTGCTGACGAAGAAAACAAACCCCAAAAAAATGGAAAGGGTCACTAACAGGTAAACGCCAACCGACAATAAATAAATAAATGTTTATTTCAGTCTTAGATAAAATACATGTAAATGTAAAAAAGTCGACAAAGAAAGGACATGTTTTCCTAATAAACAATAATAAAAAAACAAACAAAAATATTAACACAAATTAATAATAAGAAGATACGAAATAGATAATAAATAGATATTGTACTTCTGCTATTTGACTGGTCAAATGGATATGGAGCTTTCAATTATTTTTTAAATTGGTTTTCCTACGCAAATATATTTGCCAAAACCGATGTTAGGCAAACGGCATCCTGCGTTCAATTGCGTTTGTAAGAAAATTAAGTGCAATCCACGCATGCTTGTTTTCAATTACGTCTTAATTGAAATTTAGTCATTGATTACTTCTTGCTAATATCGTATTTTAATTAATTTTAATCAGCATCATGAAGTTATGCCTGATTTGATATGACAAGCTTGAATACTCAAGAATGCATAGATACGATTAACCTAAGATATGTTTTTAGGTTATGCATTTTTCCAATGTATTTTATATGGTAAATTTGAGCTGCTCGGTGGCTCATGCTAACGTTTACCGGACAGGCACATATTGCAGAGGATTGTTGCCCTCCTGCGAAGAACGAATTGCAATGTATATATTTGAACTATCCTAGTGTACCTACTCGTACAATTTAGACAATTTGTCGGCTTCATCAAATAAGTATGTTAACGAAAATATAATTCAAGAATAAATTTAATTCAAAGAATTTAAATCTAAACTCGAGTATAACAAATTCCTGTAAAAGAAAATGCAAGTACAGCAATTACTTAAATATCGAGACCGAGGTACAAAAGATGGATCCATGACTACATAAAGCTGCGATACAGTTGCCCTCATTGGCCCGATATATAATTTATTATATTTCGTCTTGAATTTAAAATCGCTCAGTGGGTGATCCTAAACCGTTTACATCGAAATTAATTTCCATTTCATAAAGTAATTACAGTTTTTAGATGACATGATGCATAATTTGAAGCGTTCCATCTGTGTTCTGCCTACAACTTGTTCTGTCAGACTGTGCAGATAATATGACAACGAAGAGCGAGTTCGAGTTGCGGACCGATTTAATCGTCAAGAGGAATTGTCAAGAAAGTTCCCCTAGTAATTTACTGCAGTTCTGGTCCGTTCGGACTGTTGGGGCGGTTTTGTATTCAAAGCTATCGAACCAGACGTCACGCTTGCATACGTGACGTCCACTACAATTGATAGCAAACATTTGACAACACAATTATCCTATAGCAGTCTATAAATTACCAGTTTAACGATTAACCACAACTATTGTTCGTACTCCCATGCATCAACTGCTTTGCCTGCACGTAGAGTCCCCAGACGGATTTGCACTTCGCGGATATCTACAGTCTGTGGCACAAGAACGTAAACAGCGGTACATCTAAAAAAATACACATTAAAACAAAATTATGTAAATCAGCTATGGGATTTCAAATATATAATTGGTGCTATACTCGCTCCACCGCTTCACCGCCAGCAGCATTAGTAATGCTTTCTACCACATTTACAGTCTCTTCGATAAAATCATCAAGTGTTATTTCGGAATAATACTCGTCTTCTTTCTTATGTCTTAAATTACGTCTACCCAATAAAAAGTTGTGTTATTTCGTACTTTGTAAAAACTATTTGTGCTAAGTTAAATAACATATTTGGTATTAAGAGTAGTTTGAAAAGATATTTTGAGACCAAAACGTTATCATAGCGGTCGGGAACCCGAGTTGCCAAATGCAAAATAGATCATTATAGAACTGCTTTTAAAATATGTGCATGTAATTTTTGTCGTACTGTCTATAGACCAATTGGAGGTGGGTTTAATGTCAAAATAAATGTAAATCAAATATTCGATCATCGTACATGATTTTGATGCAAACTTTTGAAAAGGTAATTAAGGAGGTAGCCGCCTGTTTCATATACCCCACCGCACAATGTAGCATTTTTCGAATCTAGCATGATAAAATTAATAACTTTGTTATTTATAAGGGTCAATCCATCTGAAGTGGTCCAGAGGTGGTCGCTTGACCATTTCAGAAAAAAATCATTTTTTTGTAATGAATTTGCCTATGTTCTGGGAGTACAAAACCATATTTTTTTTTAAATTATTTTACTCCGTTCAGAAATGGCGCCCAGTTTTGTGTCAGCGAATCCGACATTTTTGCGATTGGTATGTGTTTGCGTTAAACGAAATAACTTTCTTTGAAATTGTCATAGAGAGTTGAAATAAAAACCACTCGATTAAGCACATTCCAAGCTATCTTTTAGGTTAATAATGCATAGAGTTTACGCTTAATTTCCGTTTAAAAAAATATCTTAAAATTTACTGACGATAGTCCATTTGGAGGCGTTTTCATGATTTTTTTTAGACATGAAGGGGTACTTAATTTGTTCATTCAATATTTTTTACTTATAACCGTGTATGCAAAGGGCTTATAACAAAAAATATAGCTTTCTTACTCCTTCTCCATAGTGATGACAGGCTATTGAAATATCAAAATTTCTTATTTTTACGATGTTTAATGTCAAATATCTCTGATGGGACCATGCCAAAAAATCTGAAACTTTCAAAATTAATTCATCGTTTTATAAGGATTAATAATAAATAAAAACATTCTTGTGTATTGCACTGTGTTTGGAATAATAATGAGAGAAAAATCACATGACGGTAAAACAAATTTTATTAAAAATTCTCAGTAAATACAAAACAAAGCATACTATTCATAACAATTATGTCATTTTTTACAAAAGAGACATACGCTAAGTGAACTTCATACGTTTCTGAAGTTGATGTGATGTATCGTTGAGGAGACAATTTGTGAAAACTTCTAGTTTCTTTTATCTGTTTGGATCTCTGAAATCTATCATAAAAAGGGATTTTGTGTTCTGAAACCTCTTCTTTTGCCACTAAGATGTAGTTTACCCCTGGTAGGTGTCCATTACAAAAGAAGAACATATCTTCTACATTAAGGATTTGGCTATTAAGTGGTCTTTGAAGACTGGCTTTAGCCACTAGTCGCTTCGTTGCCCCCCTATACTGTCGCATGCGTTTTTTCCAGGTGCACATCCAAAAAAATGCTGTTATGCTTTACAGATTTTGTTTTACATAATCAGTTAAATGTTTCTGAAAACAGTCACATACACCTGGCTTCTGGCTCAGCTCATTAGTTAGCCTGTTAGAACAGGCTCACAACTAAGGGAGCGGTGGGGACAGTCCAGTAGTGGCCCAGTAGTGGCCAACATTAACATATTGAACACATCTAAGCCTACTGGAACTGTTTATTTATTTTCATTATATTTTTATAGAAGCAGTAATATAACATATTCTTACTGATATTATGTGTATAGTAATATTTATAAATATGTATGTTGTACAATTAAGTAATTATTCTATTATAATTATTTTAAGCTGAATAAAGTTAATAACATGTATGTGACTATTTTACATTTAACTCAATATATAAAACAAAATCTGTCAAGCATATCAAAACTTATATATTTCTCGGATGGTGCAGCAAGTCAATACAAAAGAGCAAAAAAAACTTATCGTATCATAAAAAAGATTTTGGGTTAGATACAGAATGGCTTTTTTTTGGATCTGCACATGGAAAAACCGCTTGCGACGGTATAGGGGGGACAACGAAACGACTAGTGGCTAAAGCCAGTCTTCAAAGACCACTTAATAGCCAAATCCTTAATGTAGAATATATGTTCCTCTTTTGTAATGGACACCTACCAGGGGTAAACTACATCTTAGTGGCAAAAGAAGAGGTTTCAGAACACAAAGCCCCTTTTTATGATAGATTTCAGAGATCCAAACAGATAAAAGAAACTAGAAGTTTTCACAAATTCTCTCCTCAACCAACAGAAGGTATAATAATATGTTACATCACATCAACTTCAGAAACGTGTGAAGTTCACTTAGCCTATGTCTCTTTAGTAAACAATGACATAATTGTTATGAATAGTATGCTTTGTTTTGTATTTACTGAGAATTTTTAATAAAATTTGTTTTACCGTCATGTGATTTTTCTCTCATTATTATTCCAAACACAGTGCAATACACAAGAATGTTTTTATTTATTATTAATCCTTATAAAACGATGAATTAATTTTGAAAGTTGCAGATTTTTTGGCATGGTCCCATCAGAGATATTTGACATTAAACATCGTAAAAATAAGAAATGTTGATATTTCAATAGCCTGTCATCACTATGGAGAAGGAGTAAGAAAGCTATATTTTTTGTTATAAGCCCATTGCATACAAGGTTATAACAAAAAAATATTGAATGAACAAATTAAGTACCCCTTCATGTCTAAAAAAAATCATGAAAACGCCTCCAAATAGACTATCGTCAGTAAATTTTAAGATATTTTTTTAAACGGAAATTAAGCGTAAACTCTATGCATTACATACCTAACAGAGAGCTTGGAATGTGCTTAATCGAGTGGTTTTTATTTCAACTCTCTATGACAATTTCAAAGAAAGTTATTTTGTTTAACGCAAACACATACCAATCTCAAAAATGTCGGATTCGCTGACACAAAACTGGGCGCCATTTCTGAACGGAGTAAAATAATTTTTAAAAAAATATGGTTTTGTACTCCCAGAACATAGGCAAATTCAATAACAAAAAATGAATTTTTTCCAAAATCGTCAAGCGACCAACTTATCTTTTTCTGGACCATTTCAGATGGATTGACCCATAAACGAGACGAGTGGAATTTGGTGGACAACGAATAGTTATTTTTTCTTATATCCTTGAGGGTATTTACTTCCGGTTTTACCGGAAGTGACTTTAATTTTTAAATTCTAAACGGTACCTTATACTTTTTTTGCAATATTATTATCAATTCTTATATTTGGCACAGTACCGCAATTTTCCAGTCCAGTTGGCAAATCCAGAAAAAATACGTAGATTGCAATAAATAAATAATAAAAAACTGTTTACGTAATGTCAACCAACATTGTGAACACCTGTGAGCATATTCTATTTTCTTTGTTATGGAACAGATAGAACTTTCTGTCCTCAATTCAATTTCATGATATCATATTGCAGACACTTACAGTAGCGGACAAATATTTATTTCTTAAAGTGTGTTTTGTCCAAAAGGTGCAATAACACAAAAACAATTAGTTTTACGGTACTACTATCTTATTACCTACTCATTGTCCGAAATATTAGGAGAGTTAACAAAATACACAAATATAGGGTGTTTAAGAAACCATAAGTTTTATCTTAACACACGCCTTGTATAAGCATTAAAAAATTAAAATGTGCGCTCAACCGATCCGGTAAATCCGGATCCAGATCCGGATAAAGCTAGTTTTAAAATATCTTCATTAACAGAGGCACAATCTTCTGACAACGCAATGTTTTAGCAGTCTAACCAATTCTAAAAGATACACGGTTCAAAGAATAGATTTTCATACTAACCCGTGGTAGAAATTTATGATGAGCAAAGAAGTGTCGACTGACACTTGTTGGCATTCAAAACAATGGATATTTCAGGAACGGTCTGAATAAAATCAATGAAACACTTGGTTCATCCGTTAACGTTTCGCTTTTTGTTGGTGAAGCTTCATCAGAACATGTTAATTCTACAATGTCAAAGACAATAATCAATGTAATGAAACTCGTAAACCACACAAAGAAAATAAAACGTGTCTATGTATAAGTGACTAAAAGTGATCAAAATTACTTACAGTGGTTTCGGAAACTATTAAGGGAGAACATCAGTTGTCTCTTAAGCACATCCTAGCGACAGTCATTTGTAGTAAAATGCACAATAATTAAAATTTGAAGTAACTAAACAATGCGTGCCTGATACATGGCATTCTTAAGTTAACAGTAACAATATATGGTAAAAATTCAGAACACTTTTGTGAAAAGTACGCACATTCGTACCAAACTTTGGTGTAAATACCTAACTGTAACAAATTTCGTGTCACTAAGATTTGCTAAGATTTGCAACACTATGCGACAACGTTCGACGTTGCAAGGTGTTCGTAGCATCGCCATCGTGTAGGTAGAAGTAGAGCCTATCTTAAGCAGAGGTTTGAGGCACTCGCGAGGGAACACGAGATGTAGCGAGTGCTACATACTCATACTCACGACTCTCCTGGAGGTATTGCATAAACAAAATGTTTCGAATAATGTATAACATGAAACATCAAAGGCGCTATGAAGGCAGTTTATGTTCTTCTTCATCAAAGTGAGCAGTACCTGGTACATACAAATGTACTGATTTACTGATTTACACCTTGACGTTGTTTCCCACTCCGGTGCACGCCTTTTTTGCTTCCTGCTTCCGTGCGCCGTGATAAAAACGATTAGCGCCCGCCACACTTCCCGCTTTTTATGATGTTTATAAATCGTTTCGGGCCCGCCCCATAAAACACGGCTTCATTACATTCAGCTCTTTTACGACAGAAGAAAAATTTCCGTCGCTCTGCCGCAATGTTTTATTGCACGTCCGTGTCAGTGTTATCGAATGAAAATTAATTGCCTTATGAATTGTGGCACTCCGATTCACATGCAACTGGTAATTGTTTTCTGTTTGACTTTTTTCCCCTCTAGGCAAATGTTATCTATCATTTTCAGATACTTTGCTAATCAATATTTTGACACCAAGGTTTTCGTTTCCGGCCTAGATGTCGGTACCCACGATGTTAATTTACAAAAGCTTTAATTAGCAGAAGTGAAGCACCCATTTTCTCATGCATAAAATAATAATTTGCTCCGAAAATATCGCAACACATAACGAAATATTAAGTTAATTTTTTTTAGATTGGTATGTCTATATTGTGGCTTACGTCTCGTCTTAACAGGTATCGCCCACAGAAGTTGTGTGGCGGTAACGTGGCGATGGCGTGGCGCTAATCGGCCATCTGCGCAAGCGGCCTGGCTGGTTGGATACTAGCTACTCACATTAATTAAATTTTTGGCGATTTACAATTACAATCCCAATTTAAAGGCATACGTTTCTCAAAAGAAATAGATTAGTGTCAGCACCACAATTCAAAACCATAATATTTTCCTTTTCCGATATTTATAAAAAACCTAGAATTCGTCGTTTTTGACTTTTAGGATGACGCTAGGCCGTGCCGGCCACAAGAAATCAAGCCAATAAGCTTACATCAGGAGCCGGCCACAAAAATTCAAGCCGATAAATTTACAGGAAGAAGTGATGATTGAAATCATATTTGGAATAACAGCACGTTTCAATCCAAAGTTATGTTGCTTTATGTTTGGCTATGCAACATTTCTGATAATATCGGGTCAATTTAATGTGAAATGAAAGGGATTTACACTCTTTCTTTTCAACACCGAACTCTGTGCTTGACATGGCGTTTGCGTATGCGCAAGAAAGGTTCAGTTCGTAATAGGGAGCCTTAGATCTTGCTTTGCAAATTTATCGCCATTTTAATTTCCATTGATTCCTTCATGTCCTGGAATCTACATCAGGCTGACCCTGTTATTTTTTCCAGTTGACGTAGCATTGCTTGCATCTCCTAACCGCTTTGGATTTACATGTAATTGATTTAAGGGCAGCTACTCGTGTAATCACTTCAAGAAATCATTTTTTTTCTTTCAAATTTTGAATCCTTGGATTGTATAAAAACAGCCCCTGAAACAGTTTTTGATTCTCGCAAGTTTTACGGGTTTATAGCTTATGGTATTCTCCGGTCAAAATTTAACGCTTTAAATTAAGAATGTGAAATATGGATACAGTACAGAGATCGTATAGATCTAGGTGCTTATGTTGAGTACATTATTATATTTCAATGAATTCATATAGAAAGGGAGGTTTAAAAAGTATCATGTTTCTACCTTCTCTTGTAGCTTTTACACCGATACAACCAACGCGTTTTTCTAGAATTACGATCTTTCAAACTGGCGTGCGCGATTGCTTTTGAATTGTTTCACGGATCGAGTTGTTCCCTTTTTCCCTTAGAGAACATACATTTTGTTGGAGGCTGAAGCTCATAATAAGTGAAATTTTTAAATAATTATATTATTTATAATGATTTGAAACCGAAAAAACTGTAAAAAATCGATCTTAAAATTCAAACAGTAGCCATTGTGTCAATTTTCAACTTTTTTAACTAAATGTTGGTTTAGCCTCTAACTAATTACATAGTTACAAACCGCTTTTGAATTTTCGACGCCCATGTTGCTGTTGTGACGTTGGCAGTGATATTGACAACGTGTGTTTTCAGAGCAAGTTGCTGTCCCGACCATGTGTTCGTTATTACTGATAATAATCGGCATGTGTTGGCAACTTGCTGGCAGCAGTACGCACAACCATCAACTATTCATGTGTTCACACAATAAACGTTTAACGGTGTATACTGGATACAAGGAACAGTAAAACACTCAAATGTTGTTCTTCACTGTTCGCTTATTTATTTAATTGTGTTAGTAACGCGTATTGCCTTTCGTAGGCATCTTCGGACTTCGGGCTTAACTAGTCAATTTTCCTTTTTCAGGTACAAAACATAGGCTGATCCAAACAGTTCGTTTTTAAATTTTCTTGTTGTACATAGCCTGGGACGGTCAGATAACCCGGTTATTATCGCAGATCTAAATACGTATAAACTGACAAAATAGAATTGTTTCTCGTGTCGAACAAAATGGATGTGTTAAACAACATAGCGTACTGTTTACTAAACTAAAACACTACTTTAAAGATTTACACAATGTGTGCAGGAAATATGATCCAGGGTCATCCTGTAATCCACCAGGTGTTCTCGAACGTGACGACCAATTACGACCATTACTCCTCTAGCGTCGTATCCCAGGATGCGGCTAATAGCGAGAAAATATGAAGGCCGCGGTTTTCTCCTTGAAAGCGAGACGTGGACGCCGAGGCGTGAGACCGAGCATCAAGCTTGGAGAGCGGTACATCATCCGGGGGGTCCAGGTTCCCGTCTGAAAGTTAAATGGCGGCAGCGAAATCACCATTGCACGACCCGACCCCGATGGCAAGTCTACCGTAAACACTAATGTCCGCTGCAGTTCATAACTCATCTTGCCGGCTACCTACAGCCCCACGCGGAGCAACTTTTTCCTCCTTCCTCCCTCCTCGGCCTCTATTTCATTCGGCTAATTCAATTATGTGACGGCGATAAACCCCGCCGACAAAAAATGCGACGATATAACGCAGAACCACTGGAACAAAGGAATACTCCTCTCATCAGCCCGATTACGCTGTCGTGTATCATACTAATGGGTAGATTCTAGGTGAGAAGTGCAATTCTCTGTTCTCCGCTGTAACTAAACACCAAATTTCATATTTTGGACCTGTAGGTAGTTTTTAATGGGATTATACAGGGGGTATAAATTTTGCAACTGATCCATTAGGTTTGATATGTGACATTTCTATACGAATATTTGAATCAAGAGCAAGGACTAAATGCTTTAGACTAAAATACTCGACACCAACTATCTTATTTGTAATGTGCTGATATATTTCATTGTTTTATGTTTGTTAACTAAATAAACTAAATAAGCTGTATAATAAAAAGCGGTTGGATTCCTTATTCTTGTATAATTTTATCTACCGTTACATGTTTCGTGTCCCACTGGGCACTTCTTCAGGCTCTACAGAAAACGAGATGGTATTACTCAATTGACAAAACAAATCATACTCCACAAACATATAAACTGTAAAAACTTACATTTCGTCAAGTGTGGATCTTGGAGAACATAAAAGTGACATACTAAGGTCACAAACAAACATATAAAGTTACACAATGAATTATTATCAATTATAAATTGAAAACCCGTGCGTTCAAAACAACAAATTCCTTGGTCAAACAATACAATTGTTTGATTGTATTTTATGGTAGCCGCGTTTTCAAACATTATATGCCTGTGCGCATGTCTTACAAGAACGTACAAGAAATGTTCATTCACACTCAACACACACGAGGTCCATTAAACCCTAACTGCTTGACGTGCGGCACATTTTTGAATGCACGGGTTTTCAATTTATAAATAGTAATTTATTGTGCAACTATATATGTTTGTTTGTGACCTTCGTATGTCACTTTTATGTTCTCCAAGATCCACACTTGACGAAGTGTAAGTTTTTACTGTTTTTATGTTTGTGGAGTATGATTTGTTTTGTCAATTGTGTAATAATAATAATAATAATAATAATAATGACTTTATTTCCACCAAAAAGCACATTACAAAGTCATATCAATATACAAAGAAAAAGAAAAATGCTTCCGGAGAAAACAGGCGGAGTTCAGGTTGCCACACGCAGTGACACCTGCTCTTCCACTCATACCTTAAAACAAACAAACAAAATAATGAATGTTTGATGATTTCTAAACTAATTAATATATACATGTAATAAATAAGTAAAGAATGCCTGGCCAAATTGAGCGCTACGCGCCGCGCCGAACTGATTTGAGGTGACATCTCAATCTTCGCCTGAACACCGTGCACCGAAGCACTACTCCTTATATTTAATGGTAAACCGTTTATTATGCTTGTAATTTGATAGGACTTCTGTGCATTCGTGGAGTCAGTGTGCCCTTGAACCGAATGTTCACAGTGTGAACATCAGTTCTGAATTTAATTTTTTCAAACAAGTAAGGAGGCCTCTCAGTACTAATTATATTATAGAATATGGTCGCAGTGTGAAGAATTCTTCTTTCTTTCATATTCAGCCAGTTAACTACTGACAACTTATGCGATACGTGCTGTCTGCGTCGTACACCAAAAATCAGACGCAAACACGAATTCTGAACCCTTTGAAGTTTACAGGCACTTCTATAAGACAGGCAAGGACTATACAAGACATCGCAGAAATTCATATGTGACAGGACAAGTGTTTCACAGAGCAAAATCTTTGTTTTTCTATTAAGAAATTCACGGTTGGCGTATATTACCTTCAGAGCAGCATAAGAACGCTGGGTACATTTATTAACATGATCGGAAAAATTTAAATTCTCATCTAAAATAACTCCGAGATTCCTGATTGAATGTTTTAACTCTAAAGATTCGCCATCGATGTCAACTACAATCCTCTCCCGACAAGTGGTGTCAGACCTAATCTTCTTTGGACCAAACAAAATTAATTCCGTTTTAGAGTGATTTAAGCTGAGACAGTGCTTCCTAGAAATTTCATCTAAATTGTGAATATCTGCCTTAAGTCTCTTGCATGCGACATCCACCTCAGCTGGCAAAAATGACAGGTAAATCTGGGTGTCGTCAGCGTAAAAATGACACATACAATGATCTATATGCCTGATAAAAGATGATGTATATATTGAATATAATAGTGGGCCCAATATCGAACCTTGTGGCACTCCAGTTGACGTTGAGGCAAAAGAAGACACACAGCCATTAACCCTTACACATTGCTTTCTGTTGGTGAGGTAATCAAACAACAGATCAGCAGCTAAAGGGCTCAAACCAATGTAGCGAAGTATTGCGTACATTAGCTTGTGGCTTATGGTATCGAAAGCTTTCGTAAAGTCGAGTAAGCACAATAGTGTAAGTTTACCGTGATCTTGAGCTGTAAATATATCGTCAACAATATTCAGCAATGCTGTACTGCAACTGTAATGCTTACGGAAACCAGATTGTGTTAATGGCAAAATGTTATTTTCCGATATGTATGACTTCAATTGTGCTTCTATCAATTTTTCCACAATCTTTGATAATGTCGGTAGGAGACTAATCGATCGAAGATCTTTTAAATCATCAACACTTGCTTTTTTAGGCAAGGGGATAACAAGAGACTGTTTCTAACAGCTGGGAAATTGACCGGTTTCAAAACTCAAAACTGTTACGTAGCTCGTGAAGGGATGGGTCCAGGCCAGGGTGGATGTAAATAAAACTCACACTGATTTTACATACTGTATAATTGTCGACACAACAGGCTAAGAAAACAGCTGAGAAGGCAGGTCGCTGCCTTCTCGTACAGGTGTCGGATGTCTCGCTCGTAGTTACAGACAAAAATCTATCCCCTTTTATACGCCGCTTTACTGTATTTATATCAATTGTCCAAATACGTCATTGCCGTTAATTAGGTTACCAAACGTCGAGGTTGTTCACTTGCATTTTGTGCAAACTCGGCGTTTGGTATCCATACTAGACACCGCAATCATTGAGGAATTCGAGTTGTTAACTTTATACTTGTATGCAATTTTTAATCGAACACAAAAATAACTTCAATTTATTACTCTTACGTAACAACCTCCTCGCCAATAATTGCTCGTCCCAGAGCAATGCCATAACTTGAACAAAATCTATAGCCACAGAGCGGAGCAGCAAAAACACCAACAAAAAATATTTTATTGGACATACACTGAACGTACACAATTTAAACAGCAAAAGAACATACCAAAATTAAAAATTTATTTCACATACAAAAAAAAAACAAAAACAGAAAATAACCTTACAAAACACATACAACACAGTTTAAAAAACAAGAAAAAATACACACACAAAAATCGGAAACTAATTGCCCACGTATGTATGCGGTTTGCCACGCTCTCGTTCACCGGACTGATTATTGAATCATCTCACCATCTTCCTCCTTCTAGAATTGCGATGGTCATCTACCTAAGGGACATCTTTGAAGACGACTTCGACCGTGTACACAGACATGCTTGTACAGCGGTGCGTCACGTGTCGGCAGCTTGGTGTAGATGACCACCCATCCGTATTGAAAATCCAATTTTCGCCATCGTCGGTGGTTTGTTCCATTTTTATACGTCCGCCCTGGTTCTCAAATCCTCCCACCTTCTGCGTTCTTCTAGGATTGCGATGATAATCTACCTAAGGGACATCTTTAAAGACGACTTCGACCGTGTACACAGACTTTCCTTTGCTTGTACAGCGGTGCGTCACGTGTCGGCAGCTTTTTGTAGATGACCACCCATCCGCTTCGTTTGTGGGATCTAATTTTCATTCCTCCTCTCTTCGAGGACCAGGGGCGGATCACTGCTTCCATACGGGCAATCACATATTTTCTCACGTCAGCGTCATCTTGCTATGAACCATTTAAACTACAACAACAAATGTACAAATACTAACATCTTTTTTTCCAAAGCGGCGTCTGCGAATGTCCGTCTGCTTGAGCGGGAAATTTCAGAAAATTTCTCCTTGGGGGCGGGGCGGAGAAATTGTACTGGAATCTGCAGCTGGGCCCTTCATAATCTTCTTCTTACTAAATTCTATACTTTCTTCATCGTAATTATCTTCTTCCTTCGTTTCTTCTCTTACTGCTTTGTTGCTTGCCACCCTGACCTGAATGAGCCGTTGTTGTTCTTCCTTGGGATCATTTTGCGCCTCCACCATGTTACGTAGCTCGTGAAGGGATGAGTCCAGGCCAGGGTGGATGTAAATAAAACTCACACTGATTTTACATACTGTATAATTGTCGACACAACAGGCTAAGAAAACAGCTGAGAAGGCAGGTCGCTGCCTTCTCGTACAGGTGTCGGATGTCTCGCTCGTAGTTACAGACAAAAATCTATCCCCTTTTATACGCCGCTTTACTGTATTTATATCAATTGTCCAAATACGTCATTGCCGTTAATTAGGTTACCAAACGTCTAGGTTGTTCACTTGCCTTTTGTGCAAACTCGGCGTTTGGTATCCATACTAGACACCGCAATCATTGAGGAATTCGGGTTGTTAACTTTATACTTGTATGCAATTTTTAATCGAACACAAAAATAACTTCAATTTATTACTCTTACGTAACAGTATTGATTAAGTGTGTTAGATAAGGTACGATATGAGGCGAGCACATTAGTACGAATTTTATGTTAAGACCATCGATGCCTGCACTAGAATTTTTAATGGAATATATAATGTTTACAACTTGATCATGATCAACTGTTTTAAAACTAAACGAATTACTATTCAGTCTGCTGTTCATAAATGATTCGTAGATACCTATCATTATCATGAGTACGCTTAGGAATCGAACTCACAAAAAGACTATTAATTGCATCTGCGTCCCTCAAATGCTCGGGTATACTATTTGATCTGTTAGGAACAATGCCTGCTCCCCTCAAAAGACTCCAAAAACAATTGCTACTCCTACCGAGGTTTTGCGTTTTATACTCAATGTATGCACGTTTTTCTTTGCGTATTGCTTCAGTCGTCACATTACGGAGCATTTTGTAGTAATCCCAGGACGCTACCAAACGGTCCCTTTTATGATCTCGTTTTCTGTAGCGTCTGAAGAAGTGCCCAGTGGGACACGAAACATGTAGCGATAGATAAAATTAAACAAGAATAAGGAAATATATATGTACCTTAGTGAATAAACGAAATTAGTAAATAAGTAAAATTCTTCCTATTGCTTAATTAATCTATTATTATTCATTTTCAATTTTTGTCTAAAGCTAGTAGAACAGTCAGCATATTTCTTAAAACAACTTATAAATTTCATGTTCGAGATATGCCAAGTGATATCATTTATATTTTGGGATGATTTCCATTCAATAACATTTACTCGAAAAAATTTAATTGATTAAAATGCTTTTTTTAGGGAAATTGGGAAGTTACATTTCTTTTAATCATATTAATTTTCTAAACTCAACGAATTTCATTAACCACATTTCTTTCTCCCTATCTTATTCTGATTTTCTACCACTGTCTGGAAACTGTTCCCTGTACTCTAATTTGATGAAATATTGAAAACCATCCCAAATATGAATGATGTCACTTTAGGATAACAGTTGGCTTTCTAAAAAAATAAGTTTAGGCGGATTGCAAAAAAATGTTTAAGCAAATGGCAGATGTTAAACTGTGGGTTTATTAAAAATGTAGGTTTATTAGATAATATAGGCAAGACATCTTGAACATGGAATTTATAAGTTAATTTCTCAAAAAAGCTGACTTTTCTATCATAATTAGAAAAAGTTGAAAATGAATGATAATTGATTGTTTAAAGAATAGGAAGAATTTTTTTAATGATCACTCGAAGATAATAAGCTGCCAGCTCGACCTCAACAAACAGAATTCAGACGGATTTTCGAGAATCACGAACGATTTAAACAAATAGAGTTTCTTTAAACAAATCGTAATTACTGACAAATGTTTATAAACTTTCCACCAGACTTATTCAAATTATTTCTATGAGAGAAAAAGAGAATAGAATGATTAGAACGGTCAATTTTCTGAAGAATGTAAATTTGTTCATTTTAAGGTAGTTTTCATGGCACTGTGGGGGCGGGTTGGGGGGGCGTCAAATTCATATGTATAATAGGTCAAATTCTTCCTTGATAAGTCCTCGACAGTCGTATAACTTTAATCTTGAGTTTTCACAAACCCTGAACAATGATTGGAAAAATCCCAAAACATGTCTCCTACGCATTTACCTATGTAAATTTGAGGCCTCGGTAGACACAATTTTTTTTTTTTTTTTTTTTTTTGTTTTTTTTTATACAAAATTTGAATAAAACAACGTGTCTGGTTTTTTAGGACGATTTGTGGGGATCGTTGCTCTCTAAATAAAAATAACCACCCTAGTGTTCATAAGGGAAATAGTGCTCTGTAATAAATATAGTAACAAAATACGGAAGGGGGGGGGGGGCAGCTGGCCCCCTTGCCCCCCTGGATACGCCCATGAAAGTAGCCATGTTTTGACATTCAAGATGAGTATTTGAAATGGTATCTCTGAACTAAAAGTTATTTCTTGGTGGTTTCTTAAATGGTTGATTAAACTTGATTAAAGAATCTAACCAAGTCTAAGCAAGTTTCCCATCTAGTCACAACTGGTTCCGGTGTTAGAATCTAACCAAGTCTAAGCAAGTTTCCCATCTAGTCACAACTGGTTCCGGTGTTAGCAGCTTTTCCTGCTGGCAAATTTTTAGAGCTTGTCCAAAGGGAGCTTCAATAAATATGTTGTCCCGTTTGCAACGAATTTGTTGACTGTGGAAACTGGGCTGTGATGGTTTCTGCTACACGTCTGTGACATCAACACTGCTCGAAATAGACAAAATGAGCAGGTACATGACAAAAGGGAAATATTTTAAAAGGAAGGAAATATGCAACACTGGGTACTACTTCTATAGAATTCTCCGAATATCAACTTCTACTATCCTCAACTATAAATTTGATCCCAACCATAGCATTGATGCTAAATGCACGCAGACTGCAGAGATTAGCATAAATCAGATACAAATTAATGTTGATGTTGATGCGTCTGAGCAGCCACCACGTTACGTGATAGAAAACTGAAAAAAGTTAGTTTCGCAATAGAAAACAACATCAATATCCATTGTTTGTTTTCAATTTCAGTGGTAATACAAAAACAAAAAATTCTAAAAAAAGTGTTGCGAATTTGCCTATGTTATGTCTCCGCTGCTCTGTTCGGGTTTGTTTGTGTTGGGCATTGCAGAATTTAAAATTCCAGCGAGTCACGTATATTTCACGGCTGGGCCCTTCATGCAGTGGAACATGCATATAAAACAGCTTCCGCTCATCTACTCGTATATACCAGCTAACACATAATACGATTCGGCTTTATTCGGGCACCTGGTGTATATTTTTCAAAGTATCGATTTTGATGTAAATCATTTTTTTAGTTGCCACAGCTACCGCTGAAAGCCCGATATGCGATGACCCTCCAATAACATATTTATTTATTAAAATGAATGTATCCCACTCATACAGTTAGTACCCCGCATATATTTCGTCAAACAATGGATATTAATGTAGAATGTATATTCTAAGGGCATCTCATCGTGATCTACTAACTTGAGATTTCATTTCCGTCTAACTACAGCATTCAGCATTCTGTAGATAGACTGAAATGAGAACACGTAATCTATGTAGACGACAAGATGTAACTAATGACTGAAATCTCTTATTTCGTTATTGTCAAATCACAAATTCGTTGTGCCATTCACAGAGTTGCCACATGCGTTTTCTATCCATAGTACTAAAGCTTAAGAGTTAAGTTTTAGCTTCAGCCTCTAACTTTTATCCCTTCTATTGCCTTAAATTTAAGTAGGAGTGTATACAGGGTCTCTTACGACGCCATTAGAAGTATATGGAGAACCAAAAAAAAAAGGAGAGATTGAAAATTTGTGGACTTATAATGCTGGACACGATCGTCTCAACTAAAATATTTTGAGGTTTCGATTACTTCCGGTTTCACCGGAAATGATGTCAACTTTTATATTTTAAATGGAACACCCTGTACATTATCGCATTTTTGAAATTTTCATTAAATTTTAAATCAAGTTTATGTTACATTCCATCTTTTGTTGAAATTTTTACTTTATCATACGCAGTATGTTAAAGTATTGTAATCATGCCGAAAAAAAAAATTGAGATTTTAGCGGAAATAGGTCTTTTTGGGTCCCCTGAACATTTTTGACCAAGGTACAAAAAAATGTCTGTGTGTGTGTGTGTGTGTCTGTGTGTGTGTGTGTGTGTAAACGATTTTTGTGACGACGATTCCGGAGAAACTACTAAAGGTATCGGGACGAAAGTTCATATTTAGAAGTTTTGTTACCAAACTTAGAGCTGAAAAGCTTTTGGTTGAAAAGGGTCCAAACGAACTGGTAGTTTATTCTAAGCCTTTTTCAAGGATTTTTCAAATGAGCCGCCATTTCTGTAATTTCGTCAAAATAGTTAAATAATAAATTAAAGTTGAGGAAATTTTGAATAATTTATGCCTATGAAATTTTTTGGTAAAATTAATAGTTTAGCTGCAAGAGCAAATTCTATTTGATCGAGATCGGTCGCATCTGCATTGATATGAAACTACATAGTAGCCAGGATTTTGACAAATATTTTTTTGTGCTGTCACACTCGAAAACAGCTGATTTCATCAGAAGTTGGAGAACCGCTATGGAACGTTGCCGCCCTAGTGCGGCAAATTACAAAATACAAATTTCAAATAAAATAGGATCACCATTTGATTGCTTGTTGATAAGAAATGTCAACCTGTTGTTATATCTAATTCTAAAAACGATAAATTGAGAAAATAGCGATGAGACATTTTTAGCTTTTTAAACTTGACGTTTCGTAGAAGTGGATCAACCTAACATTTCCTAATTTATGTCTATGACATTTTTTGGTAAAATTAATAGATTAGCTGTTCGAGCAAATTCTTTTTGATCGAAATCGTGTCTGCATTAAAACTTAGTTAGCTTGGATTTCACAGATTTTTTACTTTATCATACGCAGTATGTTATTACTTTATCATACGCAGTATGTTAAAGTATTGTAATCATGCCGAAAAAAAAAATTGAGATTTTAGCGGAAATAGGTCTTTTTGGGTCCCCTGAACATTTTTGACCAAGGTACAAAAAAATGTCTGTGTGTGTGTGTGTGTGTCTGTGTGTGTGTGTGTGTGTAAACGATTTTTGTGACGACGATTCCGGAGAAACTACTAAAGGTATCGGGACGAAAGTTCATATTTAGAAGTTTTGTTACCAAACTTAGAGCTGAAAAGCTTTTGGTTGAAAAGGGTCCAAACGAACTGGTAGTTTATTCTAAGCCTTTTTCAAGGATTTTTCAAATGAGCCGCCATTTCTGTAATTTCGTCAAAATAGTTAAATAATAAATTAAAGTTGAGGAAATTTTGAATAATTTATGCCTATGAAATTTTTTGGTAAAATTAATAGTTTAGCTGCAAGAGCAAATTCTATTTGATCGAGATCGGTCGCATCTGCATTGATATGAAACTACATAGTAGCCAGGATTTTGACAAATATTTTTTTGTGCTGTCACACTCGAAAACAGCTGATTTCATCAGAAGTTGGAGAACCGCTATGGAACGTTGCCGCCCTAGTGCGGCAAATTACAAAATACAAATTTCAAATAAAATAGGATCACCATTTGATTGCTTGTTGATAAGAAATGTCAACCTGTTGTTATATCTAATTCTAAAAACGATAAATTGAGAAAATAGCGATGAGACATTTTTAGCTTTTTAAACTTGACGTTTCGTAGAAGTGGATCAACCTAACATTTCCTAATTTATGTCTATGACATTTTTTGGTAAAATTAATAGATTAGCTGTTCGAGCAAATTCTTTTTGATCGAAATCGTGTCTGCATTAAAACTTAGTTAGCTTGGATTTCACAGATTTTTTTATACTTTTGACAGAATTAAGTACGTCAACTTTGCGAAACGCCAATTGAACACGCAAATGCAAGGAGATTGCCATGAAGAGAAAGAAACATGCGCGCAACTATCGCTAGCTGTAACCACAGACAATATTGACACATTTTGGTGCATGGTGTTTACAACGTCATTGTAATCTGTGTCATTGTGTATTTCGAGTGCGGATAGCAATATTATATGTTTTCGTGAATATATACAACAAAGATTATAAGACGGTATGTGAACCATAAAACTTATTTGCAATATTGATACTAATTCTTTATGATTTAATGTAGTTAGCACTGACGACGGGGTAAAACCCGAAACTATAGTAGCTAGAAGCCAATATAATCATCAGAACCAACAACCGTCTTAAATTTACAAGACAGGCATTTGCATTAGCAGTACAGGGCGGATTCTGTCAAAACTTCCAGTGTGTCCATTTGTGCCGACTTTGTGGAAACGTCAGTCCGGATATAAGACGCGAAACGCGCACGAGGCTGAGTAGACCCGCTAAATATTTGGAAGCTTTACGTGGAGATTTGCATTTATACAGGTAACGCAATAAATATATTGAGAGCTGATATTTTCACCTTCATACAAAGTCCTCAATTATTATGTGACAGACCTGTCAGATGTTTTGTGCTATTTTATCCCGTTAAATGAGAAGATGTGCCGTCGGCGGTGAGCTGCGCGTGAACAGAAGGAGCACGAGACGCGACCCCCCCCCCGGCACAACAAAAATCTGACAGTTACATAAGTATTGAGGACTCCGTGTGAAGTTAGCCCCATGATCGCTAAAATTTTTGAAGAAAATACCTGCCCTGAATCGAATATACTACAATAAATAAAACTTAAAATTTTTCGTTCAAACTTGAAATTGGATGTTTCGAATAGGATCGTGTATTGAGCGGTCGAAACAAGGGCGCAGACCGATTGAGCGCCTTGTGTTTTGGGGCGACCTGATCCAGTGACCTGATTTGAACTTATATAGGCAAAATATTAGCAAATATCATAGATATATAATAACATAGATAGAGAAAGAATTGAATAAGTAAATTTCAATACAATACACATAACAGATTTTATTATTTATTTTCTATTGTGACATTAAATTACTGCATAATTTATTGACGGTGAAATGAGGAGTAAAAAAAATCAATAAAACAAATTAACAAAAATAAAAAGAAATTTATGTCGGAGTTAAGATATGATAAGAATATTAAAGATAATATTGAAATGAATGAATTGACAAAAGAGAAAGAAAAAAAAAGCCAAAGGATATTGGAATATGTAAGGGCACTTCGGAATAATAAATTATACAAGGACAGTCAAAACAAAAGGAATGCAGAGCATATGAGGGAAGTAAGAAAGGGTGAGTTATACAAGGAATTTGAAAATGAAAGAAATTTAGAACGTATGAGGGAAGTAAGAAAAGTTGAGTTGTACAAGGAATTTGAAAACGAAAGAAATTTAGAACGTATGAGGAAAGTAAGAAATGATGAATTGTACAAGAAACTTGAAAATGAAAGAAATTTAGAACGTATGAGGGAAGTAAGAAATGATGAATCGTACAAGAAACATGAAAATGAAAGAAATTTAGATCATAAGAGAGCAGTAAGAAAGGATGAATTATACAGAGAACTTCAAAACGAAAGAAATTTAGAACGTATGAGGGAAGTAAGAAAGAATGAATTGTACAGGGAACATGAAAATGAAAGTAATTTAGATCATATGAGGGACGTAAGAAATGATGAATTATACAAAGAACTTGAAAATAAAAGAAATTTAGAACATATGAGGGAAGTAAGAGAAAATAGAGAATATAGGGAAAAAGAAAATTTAGTTAATATAAAACATATGAGAGAATTAAGAAAAACAGATTATAAATGGAAAGAAATGGAAGCGGATTGTAAATCAAAAAAACAAAAAAGGGATATAGATTTTTTTAGGTACAGAGAAAATTATTATAATAATTTGGTACTCTCAGGAACAGAAAGTTCAAAACTAGAGCTACAATTTATCAGAGATCGTTCATCCACCCCATCTATCGCCTGCTTTTGTTGTGAAGGGTTATTTTTTAGTCATTCGGTATTGAAGTATAATATTAATAAAATAAATGATGATTACACAATAGCTTTTTATAAAAGCATTTTTAATATAAACTCAGAACATGTTTGCAAAACTTGCTATAAGTCAATATTAAAAGGTATAGTACCAAAGTTAGCAACAAGTAATGGTATGAAATTTGTTAATATTCCGGAGTGCGTTAAAAAGTTATCACCACTTGAAGAAAGAATGGTATCTCCTTATATTAATTTTATGCAAATTCGTCCATTGAAGATATTTAATATAAATGCCCAGTTAGGTTTAAAGGGAAGTGTCGTTAATATTCCTATAGAAGTAAATGATATTCTGCAAGTGTTACCAAGAAATTTTGACGATATGGCAACTATTCAAATTAAATTAAAGAGACATATGCTGCATAAAACTGATTACATGTTCGAAACCATTAAACCGGCTGTTGTGTGCGACGCACTCGATTTTCTAATAAACACCCCGTTATACAAAAAATATAATATTGTGATTGATCAGAAATATTTTGAAAAATACGAACGAAAATATAATGATCACGTTGAGTTTTTGGTTGAAGAAACAGATCAAATTAAAGATGACAACAAAAATATTAATAAGTTTACCGATGAAAGCAGTCAAATAAATAACAAAAATGATTTTAAAATTGATGATATTGAAATCGATGAAGAAGTTTTAGTTATGGATCAAAAGAGTTTGGTTAACGAAAATATTAAAATTATTGCGCCTGGGCAAGGTAAAAATCCAGTTCCGTGGCATACTATACCCGATTTGGAAGAGTTATGCTTTCCAACTATATTTTGTGGTCATAGTTTTGAAATAAAAGATGGTGTAAAACTAACATATAACGACCGTGTGAAATCTGAAAGCAGAAGAGCAGACAGAAGGTCATGTGTGCCAACACGCATATTATATATGGCAAAGAAAAAATTAGAAAAATCTTGCCTGGCCAATATAAATATGTGTCTTAGAAAAAGCAAACAGACCAATGAAATTAGTGCAGCTAGTATTTTAGATACTGAATTTACCAACAATTTAATTAAGTTTGATGCAGGCTATAGGATTTTAAAACAAATTCGATCCAGTCCCAGCTATTGGGAAACTAAAAAGAAGGAACTTATGGCAATGATACGGCAATTAGGAAAGCCAACAATTTTTTTGACGTTATCCGCAGGTGAAAGGATATGGCCGGAATTAATACAAACATTAATGAAATTAAATTGTGGAAAAAATATTTCGTTAGAGGAAGCATATACATTGGAAGAATGTGAGAAAAGCAAATTGATTAAAAATGATCCAATAACTTGTGCAAGATACTTTGATTTTAAGACGAAAAAAATGATGCAACTATTAAAGGAAAATAATAGTATTTTTGGTGTATATCCTGTCGAAGACAGCTATTGCAGGGTGGAGTTCCAAATGAGAGGATCGCCACATGAGCACATTTTTCTTTGGCTCAAAAATGCTCCAATTTATGAACATAAGAGTACTGTTGCAATTGAAGCATGCATTGAATTTATCGACAAATTTATAACTTGCGAATATGACATAAATAATCCATTTATTTCCATCCAGTATCATAAACACACACATACTTGTAATAAAGGTAAGCGAGATAAGCGGAAATGTAGATTTAATTATCCTATTCCTGTAATGGCAAGAACAATGATATTAGAACCATTGTCAGAAGAAGAAAAAACGGAAAATTTTAAAGAGAATTTTCAAAAAATTTGTGTGCAAATGGAACACCTTTATAAAAAACAACAATATGTTCCTTTTGAAGAAATATTAAGGAAACTTGAACTCAGCGAGGAAGGCTATATTTTAGCGATACGGAGTTCTTTGAAAAGGACCCAAATATTTTTAAAAAGAAATAGTTTAGAAGTAGGGATAAATAATTACAACAACAAAATTTTGACACTCTTTGAAGCCAACATGGATATACAGTTCATAACCGAAGAATATGGAGTGGCTTCATATATTATAAATTACATTTCAAAAATTGAGGCTGGTATGTCGAAACTATTAAGGGATGCAGCTTCTGATGTTGAAAATGGTCACAACAGCATTAAAGACAAGTTCAGAAAAATTGCAAATGTATTTTTAAATAGCAATTTAATGTCAGCACAGGAAGCATCTTATCATGTATTGTCACTACCTTTATCCAAGTCGAGCAGACAATGCGTATTTGTAAATACGAGCCCAATTAAGGAAAGGGTAATGATGTTAAAATCAAACTACGAGCTGAAAAAAATGGCGCAAGATTCGACTGATATATTTATGCAAAACGCATTTAGTAGATACTGTAAAAGGAATGGATCGATGGAAGATATTTGTCTGGCAGATTTTGTATCAATTTACGCAAAAAGAAATAAATCAAGTATTGCAGGCGACGAAGAAAAAAACGACGATGAAGATGAAATGCGTGAAGTTGGTGAATACAGAAATAGGACAAGGGCAGCTATTTTAAGATATAGAAGATATAAATTAGTACAAGATCCCGCTAATTATTACAGAGAGCAAGTACTACTCTTTTTGCCATGGAGGATTGAAGAGAGTGAAGTAGAAGGTACGAATTGCGAAATAAAATACAATATACACAGAGCAACCATCGAAAAAAATCGTAAAAAATATTATGTAATTGGGGATGAAATATTGGAACACGCAATGGAAACTGTTCAAAACGATAGAGCAGATATTGATGAACAGGACATAGATGATTTTGTTGCAGAAGGTGTTTCAGCGGAACAAGAAATCGACATTTTCGAACAAGAAGGTAAAAAAAAGCCAAACATATCTGCTACGAATCGGTTTACTAGCCCAAAACGAATATCAGAACACGCACTTCATATAATGATGCAACATCTAAACAAAGAGCAAAGGCAATTTGTATTATATGTACTACATTTCATGAAAACAAAAACAGAACCATTGCGAATATTTCTCAGTGGATCAGCTGGAGTAGGCAAAAGCACGGTTATTAACGCTGTTTATCAAACAGTAACGCATCACTTTGATAACATGCCTGGTTCAAACAAGGACAAAATAGTAGTGTTACTGTGTGCTCCTTCAGGCAAAGCTGCTTTCCTTATCAATGGAGTGACCTTACATACAGCGTTTGCTTTGCCCGTTTCACAATTTGGTGGCCAAATGCCACAATTAAATAGTGACATTGCAAACACAATTAGAGAAAAATTGCAGCTAATGAAACTGCTTATTATTGATGAAATATCAATGGTCGGAAGCACACTTTTCAGTCGTGTAGATACGCGACTAAGACAAATTATGGGAAACAATCAGTCATTTGGTGGAATTTCCGTAATGTGTGTAGGCGATCTAAATCAATTGCCCCCAGTAATGGATAGTCCTATTTTCAAAATTTCATGTAACAATAAAATGAACATACTATTTGATTCAAATCCGTTATGGGAACAGTTTAAATTATACGAATTAATTCGTATAATGCGACAAAAAAATGATTTGGAATTTATAACGGCATTGAACAATTTGGCGAAAGGTGTTATGACAGAAGATGACATCAAACTTATAAAATCTAGAGAAGTTCGAGAACATCAAGTTCCAGAAGAAGCAATTAGGTTATTTTCTGATAATGAAAATGTAAAGTTGTTCAATGATAGAAAGATAAATATGTGGCCAGAAGAAGAGTTTTGTTGTGAAGCTGTAGACACGATTTTAGGTAAAATTGGGAAAGATTCAAAAACATCAATATTAAAT
The DNA here is from genome assembly GCA_964023965.1 of Melinopterus prodromus. Lineage (NCBI taxonomy): Eukaryota > Metazoa > Arthropoda > Insecta > Coleoptera > Scarabaeidae > Melinopterus > Melinopterus prodromus. The sequence goes on along the minus strand of OZ030391.1, from coordinate 26,410,043 downwards.
TCTTTGTTGAAGAAGAAAATTACTGAAGTAAATGGCTTGCCTCATGTAATCAAATTAAAGAATGGTATAAAATACATGATCTCATGTAATGTAGATGTTGAAGATGGTTTGGTTAATGGCGCATGTGGTACATTAAAACATGTTTCCTTCAAAGCAAATACTAAAGAACCGAGTAAATTGTGGTTTGATTTTAATTCTGTTACCGTTGGAAAAAAAGCAAGACTGCCCTACAAGAATATGATGAATAAAGAAAATATTAACCTAAACTGGACACCAATTTTAAAATTTAGCACTGTGTTAAATATATCTAATAAATTAGGGCATCAAGTGGTCAGGCTTCAATTTCCAATTGTACCTGCAGAAGCTTTGACCATTCATAAAAGCCAAGGGCAAACATATACTAATATTTGTTTAGATGTATCTAAATCAAGAAGAATAACTAGATCAATGTTATATGTTGCCTTGAGCAGGGTAACAACATTGCAAGGCTTATATATTTTAGGCAAGTTTAAATGTCCTCAGGTAAAGCTAATTGAGCCGGCTTTAAATGAATTGGAAAAAATGAGAAAGCACAAACAATTAATAATTAATAATTATAAAATAAATGAAAAATGTTTAAAAATTGTATATTTAAATATTCTATCATTAGTTACGAAACTAAAAAATATCATTGTCGATGACTGGTACCTTGAAGCAGATATACTAATTTTCTCAGAAACACTAACAATGTCCAGCGACATAATTGAAATTCCCGATTTTATTGAGATATTTAGATCTAATGCCGTAAATAATACACGAGGTATTGTATGTTTCTTAAAAAGTAAATATGTCATTTCGAACAAACAAGAGGTATTGTTCAATTCTGATAAGTATCACATGGAATTGTTTAGTTTTAAATTATTTGAATATATTATTATTAGTGGCTATAAGTCACCAGGTGTTCCAAATGCTATATTTGAATCAAAATTTAATATCTTCATGAATAGAGCTGCTGATAATGTGAGTAATGAGAAAATAATTTTTTTGGGTGATTATAATTTCAACATACATTGTAATAAAAATAATTATTTATCCAAAATATTAAGTAATTATGGAATGTATTCAATTTTGCCTGAAAATGAAATAACAACAAATTTAAATTCACAAATTGATGTTATATTTTCTAACTTAAGTAAACTGAATGTAGGAGTTTACGAAACGTACTTCTCGTACCATAAGGCCATATACGCACAAGTATATTTTCATGAATATAATTCCGTGATATGTAGCATAAAAGATACTCCTAATGAAATCAACTTAAATAAATTTGGTATTAAAAATAATGAAACTTATTATAACACGAAGCAAATCAAATTTCCAACTCAAAATTTAAAAATTAAAAACCCAAATGAAGAGAATTGCTTACTTCACAAGGAAAAGGAAAAATTGGAGGCATTACCCACAATCGAAATGTTTGATGACAATCTAGAACAATTAGCAAGACATGAGATGGAAATAGTTACGAATGATAAGGGATATTTAGAAGATGTTCACATAAACTTTTTTGGGAAAATTTTATCATTTCAAACACCGTTTACACCTCAAGATGTTTTATATGTTCAACTTCCTCACAATATTAGACAAATTGAAAAAAATACACCAAATTTACAAATTCTATATAACGGGTCTCAAGAATCAACGATTGGACATTGGATCTGCACATATTTTGATGGAAGAGTAAATAATATATACGACAGTATGAACAGTGGAAGTTTGAAACAAGATCATATGATATATATTAACAAGTTATATGGCAACAACATTGAAAATAAATTTCATAATGTTCAGCAACAAGGTAATCCTTATGATTGTGGAATATTTGCGATAGCTTTTGCAACATCCATATGTTTTAATAAATGTCCATCCGCCGAAAGTTATGTCGTAAATTTAATGAGGCCACATTTAGCTAAAATATTTAATTCAAAAAAAATTTCTCCATTTCCCACAACGCATACTCATAACGAAACCAACGTAAATAAATTAGGTATTAAAAATCAAGAAACGTACAACACAATACAAGATATAAATAAAAATTGTAAAAATATAATTACATTTCCAACCCAAAATGTAAAACCTGAAAAGCCAAATGAAGATAATTACTTACATCACAACAAAAAGGAAACATTCGAAACATTGCCCAACATAGAAGAGTTTTATGACAATCTAGACAACCTAGAGCAATTAGCAAGACATGACATGGAAATAGTTATAAATGAAAAGGGATATTTAGAAGATGTTCACATAAACTACTTTGGAAAAATTTTATCAATTCAAACACCGTTTACACCTCAAGATGTTTTATATGTTCAGCTTCCTGACAGTATTAGAAAAATTGGAAAAAATACACCAAATTTACAAATTCTTTATAATGGGTCTCAAGGATCAACGATTGGACATTGGATTTGCACATATTTTGATGGAAGAGTAAATAATATATACGACAGTATGAATAGCAAAAGATTGGAACAAGATCATAAGATATATATTAACAAGTTATATGGCAACAACATTGAAAATAAATTTCATAATGTTCAGCAACAAGCTACTCCTTATGATTGTGGAATATTCGCGATAGCTTTTGCAACATCAATATGTTTTGATAAATGTCCTTCTATCGAAAGGTATGTCGTAAATTTAATGAGGCCCCATCTTGCTAAAATATTTAATTCAAAAAAAATTTCTCCATTTCCCACAAGATGATGAACAATATAATATCCGCGGTAGCTTTTGCATCATCCCTATGTTTTATTAAATGTCCATATGCCGAAAATTATGTTGTAAATTTAATGAAACTACATGTACTTAAAATATTTATTTCATTAATTTTTTGATTCGTGGAATATTCGTGATAGCTTTTGCAATATTACTATTGTTTGGTAAATGTCGCTCTGTCGAAAAATATTTCGTAAATTTAATTTACACTTCAAAATTTTATAATTGTTTGAAAGTTACTAATTCAATTCTACGTGTACATAGTTTTATAAAACTGAAAATGTGTTTGTTACATGTATAAACTCCGTTAATAGCTTCACAATTTTCTAATTAATTAGAAATGAATGGTGAAAAAAGTTGTTATAACGCTTTTTTCTGGTCTTATGGCTACCGGTTGCCAACAACTACGTGTCCGTCATCAGGCCAAGCTACATATAAAACAATGAAAAAATTATCATATTATCAACCCTCCAAATTGCAATGACAATTCACGAAACGAAAACATGCGCAGAGATGTGAGGTTAATTCGGTATTTAAATTACAATTTTTAAAGCTATCTGCACATGGGGCAACTCAAAAGAAACCTGATACTTGTAATTCAAATACCGCATTAACCTCACATCTCGGCGCATGTTTTCTTTTTGTGAATTGTCATTGGAATATGGAAGGTCGATTAATTGATAATTTTTCAATTTTTAATATACAGGTTGGCCTGATGACTAAGACGTAGATGTTTGAAATCGGTAGCCATATGACCACAAATTATATATAACAATTTTTTAACCTCTGTTTTAAAAGTGTTGTGTTGTTTCGTTACAGGGCCATTTATATTTGTTGTAGAATGTTAATCCTATTTTGATAACGTTTTGGGTCACTTTAATTTGTAAGTTACACTATTAATTTCATCTCAGAACCGTTATTGCGTCATGTCTAAAGACACGAATTTGCTGTGTCGTACTTTTATTAACCTTTCATTTCCTTCTGCATCTTACGACGCAAGAATAGCGTAAGCCTTATTTTATAATTTCATTTATCTTTTAATGGGGTAGTCGTACTGCGTCAGTGCTTTTATATCTTTGTTCGCACCTGAAGTTGACCATGCAAATAACCGTTATCAGGATAGTTGCTTTATTTAAGTGTATTTCTTGATATGTCTCCTATTTGTTTGTGTCGTTTTGTTTAGTTTCACAATTGTTCTTTTGCATTAACTTTGTTATTTGTTTGAGAAAAGATTTTATGATATTTATAATGGGTTCTAGGTGATTATAAAGTTTTAGTGGGGTTTTTGACACCTAGAGCGCCCCCACTTTCTTTTTTTATATAGTTATATTTTTTGTTATTGCTTGGTTGTGGCTTGGCTAACATTTATTTTGCTTTACCTATGGTTTGACCGGGTTTACCTTTTTCTTTAATGCTTGTTTGTTGTTGGTAATCCTTTATTAACCCTCCAGCCGCGGGAGACGCGATTTCCACGTCCATTTTCCCGCATTTTCGCCGTTGCCGCGGCAGGAGGGTTAATTTATTATTACTTGGTGATTACATTTGACTTTTGAATATTGTTGTTTCGTTCATATACAATAGCGAGGACATCAAATGAGAAAAGTTGTAAAAGTAGTGTGATCATATTTAGTTTGTGTTGTCCTGCAATTTTCTTTTTCAAGCTACTCAACCCATAAATATAAAATATGATAACAAACATGAATGACAAACAAAGACAACTAAACTACAAAAACAAACACCAGCTTTTACAACTATGAAAATTCCAAATTAACAAACTACTATTATCTGGAACTGACATTACAAATACATATAGTAAGAAGATACTGGAGGAAGTAATCGACTAGTTGAATTAAAAATAAATTCTTCAATTTTTGACAACCACAACCATGTAATACCCACTTTCAACGGTTAACAATTAAATACTACAACTAAAGAAACAGAAATAATAATAAATGAAATATATAACTATAAATTATTGTTTTCTTTGGCTTTTTTAGTATTTTATTGTGTGTGAATTTTGCCCAAAAGGTAAGTGAGTAGATATCTCTTTTGACTTTCATCGTCTGGATCCTGAACGTTCTGTTTGCTATATTTGAACATAACAAGGCCGTGCTATTCCTACTATACACTTCTCGTTATTTTTTTAGATCACGTACATGGCTAAATTTTCCGGTTATGTTTAGGGAAATCTATTTTATTAGCACACAGGAAATTGAGTTTACTACGTGAGTGTCTCTCTGGAGAAGGGGGAGCGGTGATTAGCTCAGAACGCGCTCTTTGTTAAGAAAGGTGGCGGGTGTTATTACATAACATGTCGATACTATTGACAGCATTGTCAGAACATCACCGTTTGAGTTGGGAAGCACTGCTAAATTGTATGATAAAGTCATGTGCCTGGCCACATCAGATTTTTTCAAATAGCAACCCTAACATATGAATGCCTTAATTCAATGGAAAATTTTAGACCAACTTTGTGTACAATGTAAGTACTTGTACCTACTGAAATCGATTTTTAAATATCACAGTAAAAATTGCAAATATTGCCAAATCTAGATTGCGTTTGAAAGCAACTGTACAATTTGGAATATACATAACTTTATTAAGCAAGTTGTTTAGGTAATTTTTAATTATAATTAATATAGTATTTATAAAATTATAGGCCTACAATAAAACACGACATTAAAAATAAAACAAAATCGTTAAGTAAATTAAAAACTGCTTATATCTATTTCAGCAACTGTTAAAAAACGTTGCCGTTTTTCGCTAGATATGCTTCAATTCTTTTAACAAATTGTTGTTGGTCTGATAGAGTTAGCACATAACCCATTGAAAGCAACTCGAACTCTATCTTTCATATTCTCCTTATCAGTTATTGGGTCGTCAATAATTGGGTGGTTTCAAATGGATGGTGCTCCGGCGCTGTTGCAGTAAGAGGCTTTCTTAACGAGATTTTCGGTCAACCATCGGTGGATTGCGCTTAATGGTTCATACAAATATTCACCGTGTTCCCCCGAGTTGACGCCAATGGATTTTTTCATTTTGGGAGCGTGTTTTATGAGGACACAATAGTTGATAAGGAAAACTTGAAATATAGAGTTCGAGGTGCTTTCAATGGGTTATGTGCTAATCAATCAGACTACCAACAATAATATGTTAAAAATAATTGAAACATGTTTAGCGATAAACGGCAACGTTTTTGGACAGTTACTGAAATTAAATTAAGCAGTGTTTTAACTTACTTTACGTTTTTGTTTTATTTTTAATATTGTGTTTTATTGTAGGCTTCTAATTTTATAAATAATAAATTAATTATAATGAAAAAAGACCTAAAAGACTTGTTTAATTTCTCCATATTCCAAATTGTTCAGTTGTTTTCAAAAGAAATTTAGATTTGTCAATGCTTGCAATTTCTACTGTGATATTTACAAATTGATTTCAGTAGGTACAAGTACATTTTAGGTATAGGACATTGTACACAAAGTTGATCTATAATTTTCCATAGAATAGAGAAATGTATTCATATGTCAAGGTTGCCATTTGAAAAAATCGACTCTTAGTAGTCTTTTAGTCTGTTTTACTCTGTAGACTCTTAGTCTTTTCTCGAATTCAACTTTGATGTTATAATTTGAACAGCCTGTATAACTTTTAGAAGAGTTCTACCGATATGTCGATATTACGTTACCTTCACAACAATTTTTCCGGGCAACTTTTCTGCAACGGTCACAGGGGATAATTTATTACGTAATTGAAAGTAACCGTGCACCTTTCATTTTTACTTTATCATACGCAGTATGTAAAGTATTGTTATCGTGCCGAAAAAAAAAATTGAGATTTTAGCGGAAATAGGTCTTTTTGGGTGCCCTGAACATTTTTGACCAAGGTACAAAAAAATGTCTGTGTGTGTGTGTGTGTGTGTGTGTGTGTGTGTGTGTGTGTGTGTGTGTGTGTGTGTGTGTGTGTGTGTGTGTGTGTGTGTGTGTGTGTGTGTGTGTGTGTGTATGTGTGTAAACGATTTTTGTGGCGACGATTCCGGCGAAACTACTGAAGGTATCGGGACGAAAGTTCATATTTAGAACTTTCATGACCTAACTTAGAGCTGAAAAGGTTTTGGTTGACAAGGGTCCAAAGGAACTGGTAGTATATTCTAAGCCTTTTTGAAGGATTTTGGAAATGAGCCGCCATTTCTGTAATTTCGACAAAATAGTTAATTATTAAATTAAAGTAGAGGAAATTTTGAATAATTTATGCCTATGACATTTTTTGGTAAAATTAATAGTTTAGCTTTTTAGTTTATTCTAAGCCTTTTTGAAGGATTTTGGAAATGAGCCGCCATTTCTGTAATTTCGACAAATTACTTAATTAACAAATTAAAGTAGAGGAAATTTTGAATAATTTATGCCTATGAAATTTTTTGGTAAAATTAATAGTTTAGCTTCAAGAGCAAATTCTATTTGATCGAAATCGGTCGCATCTGCATTGATATGAAATTACATAGTAGCCAGGATTTTGACAAATATTTTTTTGTGTTGTCACATTCGAAAACAGCTGATCTCATCAGAGGTTGGAAAACCACTATGGAACGTTGCCGCTGTAGTGCGGCAAATTATAAAATACAAATTTCAAATAAAGTAAGATCACCAATTTGATTGTTTGTTGATAAGACATATCAACCCGTCTTTATATCTAATTCTAAAAACGATACATTGAGAAAATTATAAATAAAGTATAGCGATGAGTGTAGTTTTATTTTAGTATGTTGGTAGGGATGTGTCATGAACAAATATAAATCTGTCAGAATTTGAATTACCTTTTTAAGGTGCGTTTTCATTAGTGACAATGGCAGTGGTAGCAGACGGCGTTATAGTATTTCCAATAGAAAGTTGATAGTGACTCATGTTTATGTACATGCAAACTAGTATGTGTCATTATCACGATATGTAAGAAATACTATAATTTCGTATTCTACCACCGCCATTAGCTACCATTACCTACCAATCGGAACGCACCTTTAAACTTGACGTTTCGTCAAAGTGGTACCAACCTAGCATTTACTATTCAGACATCATTTATTTTTTTTTTAAATACGTATTTCTTAAAAAACAACACAATAAACGTTGATGTCGTTCCTGCCAAAAACTCCGACTCGCCGACTCGCTCATATGCGACGGCGACACTCCGCCTTCGGTGACGCGCCGCATCACCGCTCGTCGCGCTATTCCGTACTTTCGGCATTTGTAACATAAATAACTATTATTCTAATGACGTAGTGTAGGTAGTGTCAAATGCTGATGCTTTGACAATACCTATGATTTATCTCAATAGAATAGATTCTCATGCAGCTAAACTATTAATTTTATATATTGTATGATAAAGACATGTGCTTGGCCAGATCAGATTTTTGGGGTTTGAAACGATTTGGGGAGGATCGTTGCTTTCTACATAAAAATAACCACCATATGATGTCCATATGGGAAATAGTGCTATGTAATAACTATAATGCTAAAATACGAAAGGGGGGGGGGGCTGCTGCCCCAGGTCCTGCAGGTCCTGACTTCCTTTAGTTACAGAATCGACTGCAGACACAAGTTTAAGGAGCTCGGTATTCTGACGGTACCATGTATGTATATACATTGTTGTTTGTTGTTTGCGAGGGAGAACTCGAAAATGTTTACTGGTCAGGAATCAGTTCACGACTATGTAGTTCTGACTGCAAGTTGCTTCTATAGATTCGATGAGTATTTATCCGGGAGTTGTTCTGATTTTGCATTGGATGTGTAGTTCCTAATCTACTGCTTGACTTGTGTAAACATTTCTATAATGTATTTAGCACCAATAAATGTATTATTATTATTATTACTATTGACAATGGAACTACTCCTTCTGATGCAGTTCACGACGAAGACAGCCGGTTTTTATCCCATTAGTAAAAAGCATACGGGGTATGTAACGAAGTAGAAATGTCTACAACTGAAACTATAAAGGTGACCTACTTATTTTTATTGTGCGGGGTATAAACATTTTAATTTTGATCAAACAAAGTATACTCAATTTTCAAGTATTAGATTTAAGAAAATGTGTATTGTCTTTTTTCTGGGTCTTATGCTCCTTATAGGTTAGCATTTAGTTCAGTCAGTATTTTGTGTTACACTAATTATACTTTTCCTATTTCTTACTTTTTAGATTCTTTGTTCAGAGAATCCTGAGCGATATTCTTGGGAATGGATTAATGTTGAACATGTGAATACAACGACAATGGGCGGACACGACAAATCAACAGCCGATGCCATGGTAGAGAAAAACTAGAAGATTGACAGAACGTATATCCATGGCTTGCAGAACCAGTATAATTTTGAAATGGCAATAAAAGAAATGAAAACAAAAAACGGACAATCAATGTCAAGGAGAATATTGACCGTTGCTGTTGGGTAGGACAAAACGATTATACACACAATTATAGTGAAGATTGCCAGCCGTTTGTATGCTGTGTGTTGGACAACAAGCAAAGCCTTTGAAGCAAGTGAGTGTTCTTGTTTTGGAGAATAAAATTTGTACCAGTTGTTAATTGTTTAGGCTAGCTGCTAAAATGATTTGTGGACAATGTATGGAGAGTTTGTTTTTATTTGATCAGATTGTTGCTTGTTCTAGTTCTTGCGCTTGCTTTATTGGTAACATGAAACTGTGACGATATTAAAGGCAAATATGTAGTTATATGTAGAAAATATACAATGAAATATGTTGATAAAATATAGTGGAAGATTAGAGGAGCTTTGTCTTTATATATGTACATATCAATAGGCAAACACACATGAACGTATTTCTTAAAAGTTTTGGTCCGGCGCGGCGGACCAAGTCGGATGACGTCACGTGAACTTCTCGCCTGTGTTGTAATATAGGCGTAAACCGTCATCTAACTTAGCGTGCCTAAAAAAATCCTTTAAATTATCCGTTCATGTGTGTCTGCTATTTTTTACTCTGTTGGTTAATTATTATTGTTTTCGATGATTTTCGTTGAAACGGCAAAAGCTAGAAACTATAAGAGAATGTTTACTTATCTATGTAATTCTCTATGTTCTTGCTCTTCTTATTTTCTTTCTTGTGTACCATGTAGTGGTGCCGTTTAGACTTCAGTTCATACACAACTGATTGTAAGTTCAGACAGGTAGTGACTTAATCAAGTATTGTAATAACATTAATATTAAAAAAAGAACAACTAAATTTTTGTTTTGTTTTGAACAGTAAAGGTGTTGGGTATAAATAATATTTAAATAATATTCACAATAAAGAATGTGTTTTTAACATTTTTTTATAATAATTACTACTTTTTAAAAAAGAGCTATTACGCTTTTTAAATAGTTACTAGTTCGACCAATATACATTCAATCAAATAAGGAAATACCGAATAGAATAAGAAACCCCGGCATTTGTGTTTTATCTTCAACTGTGAATTGTCAGAAAATTATATTTAGCAAATCTCATAATAAATTTTAATAAAATAGTTCAATTAGACGTTAAACCCAGTATATCAGACATTTGCAAAGCAAAAATGGCTGTACAGGTGAAGGAACATTATTATATTAAATATAAACCGAGATGTCAGTAATTTTTTTTTGGAAAATCATTATTAAAATATAACGAGTTTTTTATTCTTTACTCGTAATTTAGAATTACATACAATTTTGCGTGTCCTTCAAGTGGGCCATTTCGTATTGGGTGTGTAAATAAACTTATTCTATTCTATTCTATTCTATATCTACGATGGATCTATCACAAATAAAGAATTTTGTTATTATTAATTACGACTATAGTAGGATAAGATACGCAATCATAATAATTATAAAAACGTATTGTTTGTGAACGGATTTATCTGTACACTTCAAAACTATTAAACTTTTCTAGATGGTAGACTTACGCGTTCTCAGACAATAATATATTAATAGGGTATAATGATGTCTGGGTAGAAACAGCGCTGATGTCATTGAAGCACGGCTATTAATACATCATATTAAAGTTTACTATTAAAGCTTAACTATTGGATTATAAAAAAAATGTGTTATTAAAAATAATGAGTTATCATATGCAGTGTGGTTATCAAACTGCTAACCCCTATATTGGGGCGCATGCAATTTAAGAAAAACTAGAATTTACCTTTTTTTTGTGCAGAATTTCATGAGGATTAATTGCAAAACCGTTTCGCGGTCAAATGATAATAACCACGAACATACACATTAGGGGTGGTTCCTAGAGTGCCAGGAAAATATTGAAAAACTTTTGACCGGAATGGGTCATCTTTAAAATGGACAATGAACAGAAAAAAAATAAAAATGCAAATGAACTCGGATCCCGCTAAAGCCCACATAAATCTTATTGATCACCACAATAAATCCTAGAACATTTCACAACACATTTTTCTCTAATATTACCTAATCAGATATTTAGTACTTATTTGTATGTATGAATCAATTGCAAATATCATTTTTCGTTTAACAAATCTAGACCTAAAAATTTAAAATACCTCACTGTATGGGAACATTAATTTGAAATTAATATGACAAAGCTTTAGAAAATGTTACGTTTTTTTTTTAAGTTTGTAATAATAAAAATTATTTTGATAAGTCTTTTATTCAGTTGAATTTTGATATGTCTTTGAGCCTAGAGCATACAGGGTGTAAAAAGGAGGATACGCATTTTATCCGACATTTGCGGTGCTGTGTGGAGATAACATCGGCGTATATGATCGATATTAGCAAAACAAAAATCCATTGTGATTGGCCGTAAGGAAAAATACAATCATTGTTAATAATGTATATAAAAATGTTCTTAAAATGTATCAGTTCAAGAGCGTCAGCTCATAAAACGATAAGGTATGAGGCATTATTAGGTATATAAACCCAAAATATGTTAACCATATCATTACAGTTCATTCAGCAATTCAATCAACAGCAAACCATGAGGTCTTTGTTAGTTATAATTTTGATCAGCTTCGAGGTGGTTCTTGGTACGTATATATGATGCTCTTTTAGTAATAGTTTCTTTGTCGGTCAAGTAGTTGATCATGATATTTTGTTCTGTACCTCTTAATCATTTTCTGGTTAGTTTTTAAATATTGTTCTAATTTACTGACAATTGTAAATATCTGGAATCGATCTAAGACAAATAAATAATTATTATTATTATATATTTCTAAGAATATACTAAGAATATATTTTTTCTCTTTTATCTTTTCTCCCTTATGAATGGAATTAAATAAAAAATAATCAAGATTATGGTATTTCGGGATGAAAACCTTACTTTTAGAAATTTAAAATTCCTTGTATTTTTTTTTTCTTAATTTCTTGTATACTTTTATTGCAGGGTTCGAGCACTATTGGCGTAACTACAATGGAACAACCCCTTCTGATGCATTTGAGGACCCAGACAGTGGTTTAATTCTGGCCCAAATATCTATAAATGAGAGGTGCCCTGGACTTGCTCCAGCCGGTTTGAATCCTATTAGCAAAGTAGCTTCCACGGAATGTGTCGAAGCGGAAGTTTCTACAACGGAAAATATAAAGGTGACCGACTTATTTTTATTTTTTTTATGAAATAATATATATGTCCAACTATTTGGTTAAAAGTACATATAGTTAAAAAAGGTAAGAAGCCTAAAGAAAATTGCCCCGACTTTTTCCTGGGTCCTAGCTCCTGTAAGGTTGGCAGTTATTTCAGCCACTATTTTGCTTTAAGCTAATTATACTTTTCTTACTTCATACTTTTTAGGTTATTTGTTCAAAGAATCCTGAGCGATATTATTGGGAATGGATTAATGTTGACAATGTGAATACAACGGCTCAATTCGTGAAGGGCGGACATCAGGGCGGACTACAGTTAGCAATAGATATGTACTTCGGAAAAGTATTTACAAACGGTGCTTGGCGCATAGGGAAAATTCGCTTTAATGGAACCTTATCCGGCTGCTACTTCTTTGATAAGGAAGCTGATAGTCAGATTTCAACTGCCGACTGTATGATACTAAAATATCTTTAAATTCGCAAATTATTTGAAAACATATGTAGAAAATAAATTGCTAAAAATGCTAAAAAGCGTTTACGAAGCATTTATTAGAGCCTACGTGCTTACAAAATATCTAATATAAATTTTCAATTTTCTGTATTTTTTCTCTGTAAGTTTTATTGTCCTGTAGTTACCATTAACTGAATAAAATGCACAAAACAAAAACAGATTTTCCATATTATTTCCGCACACTCCTGAACACGGTATTCGACATTTTTAATACTTTCCGTTACCTCACACCTTGGCTGGATTCTAGAAATTTTTCAGACGATAGAAAATGGATCCAGCCATTATTGCACTCGCTAATTTTAGCCTAATTATCAATTTTGCAACGTGACGCACAGGTGCCCGCCTTGGAAGGGTAGGTAAGTGGTAGAGATGAGAGATGTTTTATTTATGTCGAGGGCAGAATGAAGGTACTCGATGCATTACTTACAAACTTTCGTGAAAATTTTATAGGATATTTAAAAGTCGTGTTTATCGCGTTATTATACGCAGTATGATAAAGTATTATAATCGTGCCGAAAAAAAAAATTAGATTTTAGCGGAAAGAGGTCGTTTTGGGCCCCCCTAATGGTATCGGGACGATAGTTCATATTTAGAAGTTTCATGACCAAAAAGTTTGGTTGAAAAGGGTCCAAAGGAACTGGTAGTTTCCTCTAAGCAGTTTTCAAGGATTTTGCAAATGAGCCGCAATTTCTGTACTTTCGTCAAAATAGTTAAATAATAAATTAAAGTAGAGGAAATTATGTATAATTTATGTCTTTACAATTTATTTGGTAAAATTAATAGTTTAGCTGTATGAGCAAATGCTTTTTGATCGAGATCGTGTCTGCATTAAATCTTAGTTAGCGAGAATTTGTGGTGTAGTCTCGGTTCCAACAATGTAAGACGGAGATATATATTTTGTCTATCGATGTGGTGCCCGGGATCAAACAGCGCATGCGTGGTCAGTAGTTCTTAGGACCGTCGACAAATGGCGCTATTGTAGCTTAAACTGCGCGGTCGGTATTACGGACGTTGGCCGGTAATATTACGCATCACTAACGCCAAACCAGTGACATCCCATAGATAACCTTATACATGTGGCGCTCACTAACGCCAAACCACTGACAGCCCATAGATAACCTTTTACATGTGGCAGCTGGTAGCAGCACTGTAGCAGCCGATGGATACAATCCAGCCAATCGAATCCACGAACTTAACGCATGTGTAGTGTGTCCAGTGGCAATACGTTGGATGAGATAGAGATATCGGGCGCAATACTAGTGTTGGAACCGCCTGCTGTTACCAACATTCGTTATATCATTTTGTATTTATATGATATTATCAAAATAGCCAAATCCAGGCTAACTTGTTTTATTTTAATGCAGACACGATCGATCTCGATAAAATAGAATCACATGCAACTAAACTATCAATTTTATATATTGGATGATAAAGTCATGTGCCTGGCCACATCAGATTTTGTTAGTGAAAAATATGAATATCTCAAAAATGACACATGATAGGTATAGGGAATTTAATATAAAATTGATCTCAAATTTAACGAAAATTTTTAAAATGCGATAAAATACAGGATGTTTCATTTGAAATATAAAAGTTGACATCATTTCCGGTGTAACCGGAAGGAACCGAAAACTCAAAATATTTTAGTTGAGACGATCGTGTCCAACAATATAAGTCCACAGATTTTTACTCTCTCATTTCATTTCGTTCTCCATATACTTCTAATGGCAGCTCGTCGTGGGAGACCCTGTATAACTAGAAATATTTCAATCATCAGCATAATAAGGAAACATTAGTGTTAAAAATCACTACTTCTGTAAATAGGTATAATACACAACAATGTGCCAAATACTATTATGTCGAACCAAACCATCATATTGATATTTGTTTGTGAAATTCTGTACACGTACTTATAGAAGAAGGTGCTTTCTAAATTTATTATTCGGTACTTTTTCCAAATTCCGATCTGTGCTAACCATAACAAAGTTTGAAATGAGTATTTTGTAGGATTTGTTACCAATAGGGTAGACTGGGTACGTTTGTGCCAGGGTACGGTTGTGACAGTCGCCATATTAGAGAAACTATGACGAATAACGTAGTGGGTGCTAGGGGAGAGAGAGACAGCGTGCCCGACTGAACGTGCTTGACAGTGTTGTGTCAGTTATCCCACGACATTAACGTTATCAGAGGTCTACATTACTTTTAACTGTCAAAAGTAAGTATTTTTATTAGATTTCTTTTAGTAGTTTTTGTTACATATGTACAGATGTAGCTCTGAGTGTTCTTCTCGTTATAAGTTAAACATTAGTAGTTAAATAGCAGTGATTACTTTGAACGTAGATTATTTTGTGTTGTCATAGTGATTGTTTATATGCGAAGGAGTGCGTTGGGTACAGTTGTGACATACGTAATTTTTTTATGTTTGTTTTTAGATGCCAAGGAAACGCTTGAGGAAGACAGAATGAGGGCAGTGTGACAAAAAAATATGAATTTGCTTACAGCGAAGTGAAACGCGGGTCTTCCTAAGGGCACTGACACACATCGAGGGTATAGCGCAGCGGAAAGCGAAGCGTAAAAGGTTCCGACACGCTCGAACATACAAAAAAATTGCTCGGAACCTTTTACGCTTCGCTTTCCACTGCGCTATATCCGCGCTCGGTGTGTGTCCGTGCCCTTACGGAGAGCTGCGGAAATGCACGAAGTTAATCGCATGTTTTTGCTACGATACATTCGAAAATGCGATGGAGCCGCGGTAGATCACAATAAAGAGAACATCAGAACGGGGTATGTTGCTCATAATAAAGTATTCTCTGAGGAGCAAGAACAGCAGTTGTCCAGAAACAAAAAGTCAACCATTTATACAGACACGCATAAAATCGAGGAGGTCAGTCAAGAACATGAAAAAAAAGAAAATCGATTGAAGGCTAAGAATGCACAGAAAAATCTTTCTGAACCAAAAGGAGGCAACAATAGAAAAGGCCAAAAGAAAGCAAAGAAAAGGAATACATCACCGCCGTCATCGAACGCAGACTATTTCTCTCTTGCTTGTTTAGACGCATATTCTGAAAGCAAAACTGGGGAAAAATGAATCCAATGCCAAGGAAAGTGTGAGCTCTGAGAGTCTACTCTCGTGATCTTTTTGAAGCGAATGCGAGACTTTTCGAATGGAGTGGGGATATCACCGGTTGCCCTCGTATCTATGAGCAAGTTTTCTTGTTGCTAAGAACAATAACGCACGCGCCACGCCTATACCTTTCAATCAAACTTATGGGAACGTATGGGCGTGGCGCGTGTGTTATTGTTCTTAGCAACAAGCAAACTTGCTCATAGATACGTACCAAACAGACGGCAACCGGTGATATCCCCACTCCATTCGAAAAGTCTCGCATTCGCTTCAAAAAGATGACGAGAGTAGACTCCGTGGTCCCACTTTGAGTGCACAGGTGGTAGTCGCCATTACGTTTGTGTCTGAGTCTGAGTCATAACGGTGATGAGTCGACTTGATCTCTGTATCTTTTTTTGTCTTTTGAACTTTAATCAACCTTCTCGTGTTTTTTATGATGTGTGTTATTACACAAATGTTTATTTTTTTCTTGAAAGAGATTTTTTCAGTTTTTGTTTCACTAATTTTGATATAACATTATTATAATTTGTTTTGTATTTTGACACAGTTACCATAATGTGTAATTAGAAACATTCAGTTAACTTTTTGACTGATTCCAATATGAATATTTACAATAACTGTAGATACTGTAGAGACTAAGAGCGGAGGTGGCCGAGTGGTTAAGGCGAATGCCTTCCACTTAGAAGTCCAGGGTTCAAGCCCAGGTTAGGCAGGGGATTTTTCAAATACTCCGTCTCCCCGACTGCCGCACAGACAAGCCACTGGCTTTGTGCACATGGCAACACCCCCCCAAAAAAAAAAAAAAGGAAAACTACAGTACCTTATTAGTTCAAGCGATTAACGTATAACCAGATTATATTGCTGATGTTACAGAAATGTTAAATTTTTCCAGAAGAAGAATATGTTGCACTATGTTAGATATTAGTTGCAATAAAAGTGATTTTTTTTTGTTTGGTGCTTTTTTAAACCTGTCACTACCGACCCCAAGCACTGTCACAACCGCTCCTGGGTTGTGGTCGGTTGTGACAATTTTTCATTTTTTCTCTTATTTTCTCATATGAGGTAAGGATTGTACATAGGTCGAAACTTTTAGTATTCATATATAGACAAATGTACCCTTTACTATAAAATACATATTTTTTCCAGCTAACTAGCATAGTAACAAAATAATGGGCGGTCATATGAAATTTGGCACAACCGTACCCAGTCTACCCTACTCCAAAAAACAAAAATTGTAAACGTCATATTCTTTATTTAAATTGGATGCATTGTAAGATTCTATGAATAATGTCCTGCGAAAAAACTCGAAACTGAAGACTTTCATAAGTAGAATTTCGGAAAACATGTGCGTTTTCTTTTGTGTCATTATACCTACCCCCACATTTACTGTGGTAGGGTATATTGACTTTCTCACAACATTAGTACAACCCTTAACGAAGCGTGACAAGTAGAGACTTGTATATATATATATATATATATATATATATATATATATATATATATATATATATATATATATATATATATATATATATATTTGATCAGCATAGAAAACTGAATCGATTTAGCTATGTTCGCCTGTCTGCCGCCTGTCCATCTGTCCGTCTGTCTGCGTAAACGGTAACTGCCTTAATTTTGAAGTAATTGATCTGAAATTTGGTATACAAGCTTTTCTCTTAAAAAGTAAGGACAAGTTCGTGAATGGGCAAAATTGGTTCACTCATTTTTTTAACATCTATTTTGCGGTGGGGGTATTTAACTTCGGCCCAGCTGAAGATAATTGTCTTACTAGTTTTTTAATTACATAGGTACTGGTTTTGTCTAATTCAGTGTAGACATAGTACCTAAGCCTAAATTGTCCTTTTTGCAATGGAAATAACCAAATAAATGCATTACATTTTTCACAAATTGTATTCTTTTATAAACGTCGTCAAACTCTTCTAAAAACTTCTATTACACTGCATTTGAAGCATAAACCACGAACAAATTTACTCTCGGCGCAAAATAAACTAAATTTGCAATAAATTCCGCCTGTGCCATTTCAATTTTCATTTCACCATCAATTCTTAATAACGATTTCTCCCACTAATCACAAACGAGACGTCGGGTTTCGCTTTAAATTACGCAAAACATTAATCGGCCCGATATACCTCTAATAAATAAAGGGGGGACTTTATTATTCGAGGTATTCGAGTCGCACAGGAGTTATTTTAGATCCCCTTAATTTTATTTCCAGAACCACTCGCTTTGCTCAGGTATTCAGTTATTTATCGTTAGGCCTTAATTAAAATGTCGGGTTTTAGACAATGCCAAATTTCAATTTAGCGATGGAGCAAACATCGAAATATAGACAAATAATTACGAGAAATAGTTATAATTGCTATACACTGTAATACAAGCTGATCTACGAACTCATTGACAAAGTTGAACAGATCAAAGGTAATTTCGAAGAAATAAATGTTATATGGACATCTGTATATCTAACTAGTTGAACATCAAAGTCAATAACTTTGATAGCCTTTTACCGATTTACAGTACTTTTGCTGGATATTGTAAAGAAATTCACTATATACTAGATAATGAAACTATATACTAGATAATTAAATACGCTACAAAAATTGCAAAACAAATGTCCTCACTTAATTATATTGGAATAACCAAAATTATGTTTTGGTCTAAGTGTGAGACGCCTGTGGATTGGAGAGAGTAAGCAACTACTGATACATAGTTTCCAATAAAATTTTGCTTTGTTTTACTTCCAGAGACACTGGTAAAACTGAGTTTTGCGATGCAAGCTGAATATTCCGCAATCCCTTAGGACAGTAATGTCAAACCTGCGGCCCTCAAGGGCCTGCGGAGCGGCCCTCGAGGCTCTGCTGTGCGAAACGCAAACCCTCGCTAAAGATTTTGTTTTAATAAAATCAAATTAACCCAACTATAAAACCTACTTGTATACATTTTTAAAATTAAGTTTGCACGGAGCGTTGGTTTATAAACTTTAGTTATTACTTATTCGGCAGCAGAAGAGCAAGCATTTATATTTGGATATTCTTACATTACAACATGGGCTAGTAAGCACTGTAAGCAGTCACAGAAAGAAAATAATTTAAATAACGTGAAATTGTCTTTAATATATCGTCCATTGTTCAAGTCAAATTTACGGAGCACGGACTAAACTCCGTGCTCCGCATTCATAAATGAATGCGACGGAGTTTTGATTCTTTTTTTGCGATGAATATGAACCCTGTCTATTGCAAGTTTGCTTCCGCAGGTTGAATATTTCAATTTAACTGTCAATTTTGTATTTGGCGTTAAAAATCCAAAATTATGCAGAAATTTCATTTAATTATAATTGCAATCAGCGACTTTCGATCAAACATTTTGAGTTTTGCAATTCTTACGCCAGATATGGATCAGCGTCCTTGAAAACCTGAAAAATGCTTATAAACTAGATTTGACCGAAAATTCCCATAATTTTAATTTTCTGGTCAGCTATTTTCAATTTTGTAGTTTAACAGCCATTTTCGAATACAGCGTCATTCTAAACCCCTAAATACCATGTTTGAAGGAGTTATGAGCGATGTCAGACAAGGTAGAGTAGTTTGGGGTAAAATACAACCATAAAACATGACGTAGATACAGGATACTGTTATGACTTTTAGTCCGTTCTTCAGGGCACTAAATAGAATGAATGTATTTACTTACCAATTTGAAGATTTACTTTTTTTTCAGGGTTAAACCTAATATGCCTGGGCTAGATGCGGTAGCGACTCTTTTCGCAATTACTAGTCATATGACTTTTATGCAACTGCACAGCTGGTTTTTATCCTCGGTGGATAAAATTCGCTACTAGGCAAGAGACATAAACTTTGTAATTAGCTCACTTTATAAATGTGCAGTATATGTATGTAGCACTAAGGATGTATGTCTTTTTAATTTGCATCAGAACGATTAACTAGTAATAGTTGTTCAGAATTGTCGAGAAACCTAATCCAATAAATTTGTAAAAAATTAAAATGTTCTTAAAATATCTTCGTAAATATCATTTGAATGGGATTTTGAGATTAAAAGCGTTCTGTAGCAATTGTTTTTAGTCAACCGTGAAATGTGAATGTGTATTTAGAATGTTTTAATGTTTATGAAACTTAGTACTTGATATTTGGGGCCATCCTTAACTATTACAAATCAAATTCCATTTCCTATCTGTTATCCCCCGCGTTTTTACTACGTTTTACTAGAATGCCTATGATGTTTTTTAAAAACATCATGATTGCATCATAATAAGCAAAGTCAAATTTTCCTGAAATGAAAAACGTACTGGAAATACTGGAACCAATGTATTATTTTAAAATGAAGAATTCAAATATGAAGCAAAAGCTCTCATTCGAATTTTATGGCGCGAGACCATAAATAAGTTTGACACCACTGCGTTAGGACAATAACATTAAACATTAAAACATATCCTGTTGATGCCGCGTCGACGTGCTGTAATTCTATGACGGTGCGGGCAAAAGAGTATAAAAGAGTACCTTTCTAATACTGACTTATACTCGTTTGCCCACGCATCATCGTATTTCAACAAGAGCTGGACATACATATTTAAGTATCAAATACACATCCAGTTTCACTTATTAAAATGTAATTTTTCCCTCATCGGCGTATCCGTTGAATTCTGGTTATTACGTTTAAGTTAAATCGTTTCTGGTATTAAAAACAATAGTCTACTGCTCTCAATCAAGTTACATTTGCAGTAACGTTTAACCACAGTTTTAATTTTAAACATTGTAGATAGTATCTTGAACAAAATTTCAGGTAATGAAAGAACCAACATACAAAATGTTGGGAAATGTGGCTTTGCAACAGAACACTTCAGAAGTTGCCCGCCAGCTCCTCACTTATTCCAGGTCAGGTGTGACATTTTGTTGTTCAAAATTCCAAACGCGTGATGATTTCGATACATTTCTTTACAATATCCTGAAAAAGTAATGAACATCGGTGAAAGATTACAAAAGTTATTGAACATTAAAGTTTAGCAAAACAAGTATTATAGTCCAGTCATTCCAGATTTTCATTCGGAAATGCAAATGCAGTCTATGACACTGATACCAATCCATAGCTTATGGTTCCCGTAGTAACATATTAAAATGCTTAGAATCATATTTATTAAGAACATTTTTAATTAACGAAAAACTATCGAAAAAATTTGACAGTCAGATTGTAGTCCTTCATTCCTCGAATCTTCCTGATCGTCGCACGATTACCGCTGAGCGATTACCGTTGTAGTCGTTGCTAGGAAAACGTACCCTAAACCGGTCAGTTGACATTAGAAATGTCCGTTCTAATGTCAAACGATTGTTTGATTGTCTGTCCGAAGTCATTTTGATTGTAAATTTTGTTCGCTACTATGTGTGTACTATGTATGTGTGTACCCGATTTTTGATATTGATTTTCATAACCAAACTTAGAGCAGATGAGCTTTATGTTAAAAAGGGTCCAAAGGAACTAGAGGTTTACTCTTAGCATTTTTGAAAGATTTTGTAAATGAGCTGCCATTTCTGTAATTTCGTCAAAATAGTTACATACTAAAATAAAGTAGAGAAAATTTTGTATAACTTATGTCTATGATATTTTATGGTAAAATTAATTAATATTTTGCTCATACAGCTAAGCTACTGTATGAGCAAATTCTATTTGATCGAGATCGTGTCTGCATTAAAACTAGTTAGCTAGGATTCAATATGTAGATATTTTCAATCTAATGACAGTAGGTAGTGTCAAACGCTGATTTTTTGACAATACCTACTGTCAATATCTGTCAAATCCTGGCTAACTCGTTTTATTTTAATGCAGACTATAGTGTTGCCAACATGGTCATTTTGACCCGGAGACTTCGGGTTTGGCGACCATTCTCTGGGCTACGGGTTTTCAGTTAACTTCTCCGGGTTAACTAAAGGTATCATCGATCTTTTGAGAAACTGTAGCGACCCCTATATATTTTTAAAAAAATATGACAATTCACGACTTGTTATTCTAATCATACAGTTTGCAGCAATTTCTTTTGAAAAAAGGATTTTTCTCAAAATAAGAAGCACTCTATTACTCACTCTTCACAACAATTTAATTTTACTTTTTGAGAGCATGTGAGAAACTTTGAGCATGTCAGAAATCAACATTCAATAATGATACATTATTTAACAAAACATGTTTTGAACTTACGTTGATTATTTTAATATGTATGTTGTTCAGATGACAAGAAATGCCCCAACAGTATGTTTGATTTTATCCAAAGCAGTTCACAGAATAGTATCATACTGGTATGCCATTAAACAGAATTTTTTAAATCATGGAGATGACGACAGCGATACTTTTATTTGAAAATTGTATTATTAGTTGGACTATATATTTACAAGACTGAGAGATATAGTTTATCATTTATGACTAGAGACACATTTATTATGGGGGTTTATACAAAACGCCAATATTGTCAGAATAAAATGAAAATTTGAAATTAGTTAGGGAACGTGTAGATAATTACTTCAAGCAAAAACACATGATCCCTTTAAAAAAATTCTCTCAGTGCATCAAAATTATGCTTGGTTTAGGTGGTAATAATGGCATTTTGTCTCATGTTGGTGGTGTCGTAAAAAAATCGACAATAAGAGGCAGAAACGAAAAGAGGGAAAACTAGTAGACATTAATTGAAATAAATTAATTTACTTAGTAATTAGCATCTAGATCTCATCGTATTCTACACTACCTATATCCAGATTTCACACCAAAGCGTTAAGTATGTGTCGAAGCCGCACATTTTTGTAGCGGCTGTTATTAATTTAAAGTTGTATTCTATAATATAATTATTTTTGAAGTTGAATTTGTTTAACGGCTTTGGGAGCTGCTTTGCAATAAAATTCCTGCTTTACTTTGTTGCTGACGTTTCGGTTTTATTTTTCACCTTAATCATAGCTAAAACACAATAGGTTAATATAAAAGAGTCAAATAATATAAAAAGTACCTTAAAGTAACATAAAATTACATAATAAACACTCACACACATGTGTCGACCGACAGACATTCAACGATGAACAATTTTAGAACAACACTGCTTGACAGGCACATATTGGATTCGTTTTTTGAAATAGGGATAGTTGGTTGTATAACTACACGGATCATGTCAGCAAAATAGAAAATATATTCGAATAGATAGTGCTTAAATTGTCCGTATCAGACCGCAAATTGACAGTATTTTGAGTCATTTTTATATAAATCATCTCCATGATGCAACGCTTTCTATAGTTTGACTCCATCTTGAGAATCTTTGGTGCATCAAAGTTGACTGCGTGGCCACTCGACAGAGCGTGCAATGCAAGAGCTGTTTTTTCCCTTTTATTGTTTTGATTTTCGCAATCATATTTGTGTTGTTTGATTCTGATTTTGAAATATTGGCCTGTTTGACCCACATACGACATCTCACAACCACCACAATCAACCCGATACACCAACCCGCTCATATCCATGCTGTCCACCTTGTCTTTTACTTTAGAATAAAGATTACCAAGATTCTTTTTATTGTATGTAACAATCTTCACCTTATCTGTCTTCAATGCTGAGACAAGTCTAGCAGTTAAACCCGGTATACTTGGAAGTCTGTAATATTTCCATTCCAGATTCTCCCCACCACTAACCATCATATTTCTGGTATCACCTATCGCCTCATTAAAAAGCACTCTGTTAATCAAAGTTTTAGGGTAACCACACTTTAGTAACATTGATGTTATGACTTTGAAATTGGTTTGATCGAATTCCCTTTCTGACAAACTTACCGCTCGATGTTTTAAATTTTTTATAATTCCAATTTTTTGGGTCATGGTGTGGTCTGAATTGAAATTTATAAATCTATTAGAGTTTATTTGTTTTTGGTACCAGTTTGTTTTTATAATATTGTTATTAGATCTTAAAATAGATACATCAAGAAATGGTAGGGCCCCATCAATCTCAATCTCTGCGGTAACTTTAATTAAAGGGTGGACAGAATTAAAAGTGAAAACGACCTGATCTATGGCATCTTTCGGTATGGCAGTAACTATGTCATCAACATAAACGTATAGGAAAGGTAAATCAAAACCCAATCCCTCCACAGCCTTTTTCAAAATTTTGTTCATCACAAGACTGGCATAGACTGGTGAAGCCGGATTTCCCATGGCTGTACCTTGTTTTTGTTTGTAAAACCCACCGTCAAATTTAAAACTACTGTTGTTAAAAGTAAAAGAAATTAATGTCTTGATATCAGCTAAAGAAAGTGAGGTATGTGGTTCCAGTTCGTGCCAATGTTCAGTAATTATTTCCAATGTTGTATCGAGAGGAATATTGGTAAAGAGGTTCGTAACGTCGAGGGAAACCAATACATAATTCGTAGGCACTACCACACCTCTAATTCTAATATTATTCAAAACTTCAACTATATACTTAGAGATTACATACGTTGTGGCGCCGGCGCATGACACAATTGGTCGCATCTTTAGGGGCCCTTGTTTATGTACCTTGGGTAATCCATACAACCGTGGAAGGATGCCATTATGTGTTTTAAGTCTACGTCCAATTTCACGTGTGATCTTGCCTTCTGTGACTAGTTGTTGGATAATTTTGTTCAAGTTCCTCTGAATTGTTGGTGTGGGGTCCCGTTGTATTTTTTCATATATTGTGTCATCGTCCAACAAGGTGTTCATTTTTTGGAAATATTCATCCCGATCCATAAGGACTGTTAGGTTCCCTTAGTCAGAACGCGTCACAACGATTTCTGGGTTTTGTTTCAGAAATTGTTTAGTTTTGTAGTATTGGTGATCTACATTAGTTCTGGTGTTTTTATGTGTGGCCTCATACTTGTGTTTTGAGTGTAGAAAGTTTGTTACTATGTTCGTAACTTCCGCTCTCTTTTCGTTCTTGGCATCAGCGTCTTCAGATCGACTATTAATATCGATCTCCACATCAGTCAACAAGTCAACAAACGGTATCTCTCCAAATTCTGGTTTTAAAGTAAACTTTGGACCCAACGAGAGCAATTCAAGGTGTTCATTATCAATTATTGTAGTTGTTCTGTCTATTATCCAGTTTTCGTCTCCTTTTATATTTGTTTTGATGGTTGAGGAATTTTAGCAGGAATTTTATTGCAAACCAGCTCCCAAAGCCGTTAAACAAATTCAACTTGCATATAACTTGGAGCGAAAACAAAGATTTAATAATTATTTTTCTCCGGGTCAGCATGGGCACAATGTTGACAACCCTATGCAGACATGATCGATCTCGATCAAATAGAATCTCATGCAGCTAAGCCATTAATTTTATAAATTGGAAGATAAAGTCATGTGCCCGGCCACATCAGATTTTTTAGCAAGTATCTATTAAAATAATAAAAACATATATACTGTATAAAAATATTTTAACTGTGGGTATATAAGATTAAACTAACAAACTCTTAATATGAGTATTCAGCGGCATTTTCCAGACCAACAACTGAAATGGAAATACGATGAAGTTTTTGTGGCATTGTTACACTTATTCTCTACGCCTACGGTCTTGAATTTTTACTTTATCACACATAAGTAGCATGAAAAAGTATGGTAATCGTGGTGAAAAAAATGAGATTTTAGCGGTCTTTTTGGGTACCCTGAACATTTTTGACCAAGGTACAAAAAATGTGTGTGTCAAAGGGGCCCAAAAGGAACTGGATGTTTCCTCGAAGAATTTTTCAAGAATTTTGCAAATGAGCCTACATTTCTGTAATTTTGTCAAAATAGTTAAACAATAAATTAAAGTGGAGGAAATTTTTTATAATTTATATGTATTACAATTTTTGTAAAATTAATAGCTTAGCTGTATGAGCAAAATGTATTTGATCGAGATCGTGTCTGCATCAAAACTAGTTACCCAGGATTTGAAAGATGTTTTCGTTCTAATGACAGTAGGTGGTCAAGCGCTGACGTTTTGACAACACCTACTGTCAATAGCATCGATATATCTGTCAAACCCTGGCTAAACAGCTTTATTTCAACGTAGGCGCGAAAGATTTGGAGCAAATAGAACCTCATGCAGATAAACTCTTAATTTTATATATATTATGATAAAGTTATGTGCCTGGCCACATGTTCTTTATCGTACTCATAATTATTCTTCTTACAGATCGTCACGTATGTTGTGGGATACATCATTGTAACCATACAGTTCGAATGAGGATAGTCTGATAAATTCATTCAAACATAAACGTTTGTTTTACAATACACAACTGTACACTTTCACCCACAATTAGCGTTTTAAGCAGTAGGTATACGGTTGCTGTGTACCAAAAACACTTAGTATGGACCAGAAACCTACCATTAATGGCAAATACCATAAACTGTAAAAAGTGCATGGGTTTTTGCATTAGAACAGAAAAATGGTGCGATTTTTGGTGTCTAGGTACGGCGTTTTACCGTTTTACCGCAGAAATGTGGTCGTCAAATTTGGAAACGTCACACGTAAATCATAATTATTGACACATTATTATTATTGGGCGAGTGAATTAATTGAGTGAGTTAATATCCCTACCAGAACACTATATACGAAACAAAAAAGTGCCCATTGCAATTGTGAAAATGCTTGAGAATATCTGTTATATGAACTTAGAAGACTTAATCCTCTTAATATTTGTAAAAATATGCCGTTCTATTTGAAAAACAAAAATAGACATACGCTTATTAAGAACTATGGCGATATGGGAAAATACTATAAAATAAGTCCATCACATTTGCTTTTTGGTTTAATTAAATCGGCTGATTACTAACAACGCCATGTGTTACTGCGTATTTTTACACAGTCTGTATATTGATTCCTTGAATTCCACCTTACTCTCATACTTGCACAATTTGTTCTTATGTCTAATTTTTCCATGAATTGCCGAGCATTAAAACCTTAATATCCCGTATACCTCCCCAACCATACCACACACGATGACGTAGGTTTTAATTTGAAATTCTAAACCTTACTGCAGTTATTATTGGACTTTATTGGTTGCTATGAATTATGTTATTATACCATAGAGGTACAATTACTATGAAAGGAGTTTTGAGACGGCTTGTGCCACTTGACATGTTTGAATTGTTGGTAGGTATTTCTACAGAGAAAATATTATATAAATGGATATTGTGTTATTAATTTGGATAGTAATTCCCGAATATAATATCAACTCGTTAACATTTTACCAATTTTAGTCAAACAAAATGTAACGTATTACAGCAGCTTTGAGACAGTTTGTGGAATTCGAAATGTTGGAAATATTAGGTATCTGTATAGAGAAATTATTTTATAAATGTATATTGTATTACTGTTGTATTAATTGCCGAATTAAATAAATAAAGCTCGTTAAAATTTAACTCATTTCCGCCAAACAAAATGTAGTAGATTATAGGAACACATAAACTAACTGGAATTACCACAAATTATTAATAAATGAAATAAATTTCACCAAAATTCAATTACTTCTAGCGGATGAACTGCAGTTATAGATTTTATTTGAACTGAAAATACAACTGGGATACATCAGTAATACCAAGGAAGCATGAATTTAAAATTCTGAACCCAGTCGGTGAGCCGTGAGCCCCAAAATAATCTCCAATTATAACCTTATTACTGCAGAAAATCATTATTGTACAAATTAATTGCAATAATATCGACCTTTAAATTGGGAACCCCTGAGGTCCCAAGCCAATCGTCATTTAGCGCTATTACAGTGTGTTTTATTTTATATTTTGTCGAGCCTAATATCACGATCTGGCCTAGTAATGTAAGAACAGTCGTCGGCAACACGTAACTTCACACTGTTAGAAAATTAAAATGTAAAATTGTAAAATTAACAGACATTTTTCTAATATTCTGTAATTCTGTATAAGAAACACCCTAAAAACTTGCTTTAACTAAACACACATAACTATGTATATTTTAATTTCAAGCGAATATTGGGTTGATATATTAAGGAGAACATCTAAACTATGATTTATGGAAAATTTAATAAGTGGATTGTAATTCGACGAACTAATAATGGCTTAACCACAGATTCTTCGGCCGAATATAAAACGATTTAATCCAACTTACTTATTTGCAATTTTTATCACTTCATTGTTGTAATGCTTCAAAGTTCACTTTTTAAATGAATTTTTATGGCAAATGTGCTTTATGAACTGTTTTGTTCAAATTTGGAACAATAACACAGGGTGTATGTGTCATTTCACGCAATAAACATAAAACCTTTTATGGTAAAGTAAAAATAATATAAAGTCCGATTGAAATTTAATGCCTTTTGTATCCTTGTAATTTTTTATACTTTGATACGGTTTTGGAGTTAATAAAATAATAATAAGGACAACTGAGAATGAAATTAGATCGTGTGATTGCATGGAAGTATTTCACTATTTTCGTGACACCATGCGATTTTCTGAGATTTTGAGAAACCGCTAATTTTGAATAAAATTCTCCTTTTGATTAAATTCAACATATGGCTTCTCAAATTACTCAGAAAATATGCCGAACGGGGATATGTACAAAACCAATATGGCGTCCATAAGAAAAACAAGAGTTCATGTATATCCAGCGTATTTGTTGACAGGAAAAAAACAAACAAACAGATATAGCCAAATTGTAAATGGAAATGTATCTATAATATCTCAAATAATCTCAAATAAGGCATCATCACAAATAAAATAAATATGACCGTATTAAAGAAATGGCGTTTCTCTAGTTTAAAAAAACTCCATCAATTAGAATTAAATTTCCTGTAGGATACCAGGAAAATCAATAAATTTCTATGGGATGTCCTTTATACAAATGTACTTTAAGGGCATAGAGAGGAATCACGAATAACGCAAGCAAATCCGGAAGCTGCAGAACATTGAAGGGAAGATGGTACCAACATTACAGGAAGCTTAGGGAAAGTTCTGTGAGGTATCACAGGATAGTCCTCTTAAAATAAGATAAGCTCTATTCACATTTTTGCCTAACAATACTGAAAAAAAAACTAAGAGAACCTGCTTTTAAGCAAAATCACTAATTTGCAATTTGGAACACTTTGAAGGATGTGAAATAAAATAGAAAAAACATATTTATTTCTAAAAGGTGTATTTTATGATGCGTCAGACAACCTACTTTTCCTATGCTGTTTAAAAACTGGGACAGTCTTGCAACTGATTTTAGTATAGTACGGTGACCAACTTTTCAATATTCCAAGGCGGGGGACGCCCAGATTACAAATAAATTATTCGTGTACCACGATGGCTCATTATTGATTGAATAGATAATAATGGAAAATCACGCCCAAAACGATTTTACGCGCAAACAGTCCAGCAAAATCAACAGCGAGTGCGAAATATAAAACAGCCTTATTTCGACAACGTTTCACTTCTTATTCAAGGTAAACAGGTTCAAAAGTCAACGAAAACATCACTAACAACAAGTGTTACACATTTATCAAGTCTATAAACCTCGACGCCGATAATTTTGAAGTTAAACATCGAGAAACGCGTCAAAATGGCTAAAATTTTCCGAACGGTATGGGGCGTACAAACCGGTTTGCGAATGCGCGGACATGTCGACACGCATAGACGTGAGATGAGAAAGAGGTGGTTATAAGAAAGTGAGTTTTTGAATGTGACGGTATACAGTATACACCCATACATTATTATTATAAATTGGTGAATGTATTATTGGTGTTATGTTTACAATTATTTTATGCCTGGATTGACTATCCGTGGCTTATAAAATGTATATTCGCATTTTTATGAATAGGCGATTGATAGTCTGCAACAATGGGTGTGGCAAATTGGTGAGAATTTGATATATTTTAACGGTTATAACAAATAGTGATTATTTGTAAATTTCACTTACACTAAAAAATTATTTTATTACTTTATCATTGCCAAAAAAAAAAAAATATTTTAGCGGAAATAGGTTGTTTTGGGTTACCTGAGCATTGTTGACCAAGGTGCAAAAAATGTCTATATGTGTGTATATATGTATGTATGTGTGTATGTGTGTGTGTATGTGTGTACTCGATTTTTGTGGAGACGATTCCGGAGAAACTACTAAAGGTTCAAAAGGGTCCAAAGGAACTGGACGTTTCCTCTAAGCATTTTTTAAGGATTTTGCAAATGAGCCGCCATTTCTGTAATTTCCTCAAAATAGTTAAATAATAAATTAAAGTAGAGCAACTACTGAATAATTTATGTCTGCGACATTTTTTGGTAAAATTAATAGTTTAGCCACAAGAGCAAATTCTATTTGATCGAGATCGGTCGCATCTGCATTGATATAATATATAGTGAGCCAGGATTGTCCAAATATTTTCAGACTAATGACAGTACCGGTAGTGTCAAATGCTGATGTTTTGACAATATCTCACTATATCTACTGTTAATAGTAAAAAGATCTCATATGGTGATACCGTGTACGGTCTTTGCCTGACGGCGTCGTATAGGCACCGTGTTCAGCGTGTCCAAAATACATGAATTCTGTTTGTTTTTGGTTTGAGGAAGTATGATCATGTATCGAATTGGCTGGGCGACTTGGTAAAACTTGGTTGAACATGGATAACACTAGGGTGTTGCATGCAGCAATATTATATCATAAGTTGCTATCCAAGAGGATCCCACAATACCTCATGCGGAAGATAAGCTGTAGAACGGATGTCCATAACCTTAATTTAAGATTCAGGGGTTTGTTTGCTCCACCTGCCCATCGCGCTGAGCTGTATATACGGTCATTCTCTTACCAGGTCCGTCAGATATACAATGGTCTCATGGAAGATATGAAAAAATTATCGTTAAACTGTTTTTGGGGGAAAGGTGAAGTGTTGTCTGTTTGCTCAACAGGGGGAGTTTAGGCATTGAACGCACTTCGGAGGCGGTTTTAATTTTTATTTTTAAGGGCATGTGCTATGTTTTGTTGAGTTGGATTTGCTGCAATTACCTGTAATTAGACTCTAGAGTATTTTTTGTTTGTTTAAGTTCTCGGAATATTGTTATATTATTGGTACAATTATGTCTTAGTTCTAGTTTGCGTAACGGGTTGAGTCCGCCCTAAATATAAATATTATTTTGTAGCATTTAATATTGTTTTATGTTAACAAAGGAATTATTTATTTATTTAATTATTTATTTAGCTGTCAAATCCTGGCTAACTAGTTTTATTTTAATGCAGACACGACTGAACGACTAAACTATTAATTTTATATATTGTATGATAAAGTGATGTGCCACATCAGATTTTTTTAATTGCGCACATTGAGTCAAATAAATCGTTGTTTGATTGGAGGTAAAAATATATTTATTTCCTACAAAGAATGTTTATTTGACTGTTTGACGCAAAATTAGTTTTTGTCAAATATTTTGTAGCAACTACATAAATGTTTGTCTCTATTAAAACGTTTTATTTGACTTAAACAATTACCAGTGGGAAAATTCTGGGCATTACAACTAAATTTTCCAAAGATGGAACTAAACTCGCTACGCGGCGGGCAACTGGTCAGCACTCAGGACTGTCCCGCGCAATTCGGTATGGTTGGTCAATGGTGACTAGAGCTTCCAGCTCCGGGATTACGGAATCCCGGGATGCCGACAAATAATGGGTTTTTTCGGGATCCCGGGATTATAAATGTAAATCCGGGATCCTAAAAAAGTTAACTTTTAATTATTTTCTTATTTTTGTTAATTATCGAAATGTGGGCACTGACCTACAATAAATCAATTGAGCTGCTTTTTAAGTTTGAACATCAGAGTAAAGCAGCGCCCTTTCTGATTAAATTAAGTATCAACCATAAAATGTTCGTTTACACCAACATGTTGCTATAATAGGAAGAACAGATTTTGCAAGTACTAGATATATTTTAATATAAAGACAGTCATGAGTCTTTTCAACTCGCTTCAGTAGTTACTTTACCCTCAACAACAGAAAAAAACAAATAAACGAAATTTGTAGCGGATTTCTTTACCTGGATTCAGTGATGTAGTACAGTATATAAAATTAGTAAATTGGTAATAAAATACAGCGAAACAGTTTCTTCCAGTTTAGGATTTTACCATAAACTAAAAATTGAAATATTTTGGCACGAAACATCTCGAGTTCGTGATGAGGTGTGACATCGCACAATTATCGCTTCTTTTAGTGAAAGAGATTTGTCAGAATGGGTACTTAGATAAAAAGAAATCTATAATGTAATTTAATGTAATGAATTGGCACTGAATATTTCATCAATTTTGAACAATTAATAACGTCTTCAAATGAATAAACATCCATGACGTTTGAATTCTAAAGTTATCCAATTTTATCTTAAAGAAGAAAACAAAAATACGTCAAAATGTTTTATTGCCATCAATATGGAAAATTGAAAATTTGGCTTGATCAAACAATTTCTTTTGCCGTGACTATTCTTGAAACATTTTACAAAAATGCAAAATTTTAGAACAAATTTAATATGTAAGAACAAGTTATTATCTAATAGAGTATATATTTTGCATTTTTATATTTTACAGTTTTGGTTTTTTACTTGTAAAATTTGAAAACATTGATCATGTTTCGGGGTAAAAGATATTATCCAATAATATATTTTAGGCGTGTCTTACTGACTGGATTTGTCATCCCAGGCGTTTGGATGCGGCATTTTTCGTTTTTCTCATCAATCATGGGATCCCGGGATTACAAAATCTTTAATCCCGAATTCCCGGGGTCAGAATATTGTCCGGGATTGGAAGCCCTATTGGTTACCCTAATGTTCACCCACATGTATAGGGGACACCTGTACACATTACTTTCTGTTCCCGTATACTACCAAATATTCTCTGGATCTGACGATTTAAGAATTTCTTTTTTAAATTATTAATAAGAAAGTTTTCTATATGTAGCCCACTTCTCCGGATACATTGCATACAAATT
This sequence comes from Melinopterus prodromus, assembly GCA_964023965.1. Classification (NCBI taxonomy): domain Eukaryota; kingdom Metazoa; phylum Arthropoda; class Insecta; order Coleoptera; family Scarabaeidae; genus Melinopterus; species Melinopterus prodromus. The sequence continues at coordinate 26,377,162 of OZ030391.1, read as the reverse complement.
CCTTCAAAATGTGGAAATAGCGTAGCAGACCGCAGCGGTAATAGTTTTCCGAGTTCCTTTACATTATTACATCCGTCCGATTCTAGACAGACTGACTGGGAGATCTATTTAGAAGTGCAGCTTAAGACTTACCTTCGAGAACATGAAAGCACTCAATGTTCTTCGGATATTTGTTTGGATAGCCAGGCGTAGTGAAGGTACGTTTCTCCGGATCGCCGAACTCAAAATCGTAACAGGGATTCTCGATATCGTCCTCCATATCGTTCTGCGGCAAATCCAACATCAGCAGCGGCGGCCCAATTGTAGAGGATGCTACTGCGGTTGTTTGCGTACTCTCCGTGTCACCTGGAATAGAATAAAATTTATGCGACGCGAACGATTTCCGCCGTTTTAATTTAAACGGCGGTGGACAGATAAGGGGTTCGGAATTTAGGGGAAACAACGTAAGCGAATAAACAACACGTAGGCATTTTCGTGCCGTTAATTAGGGCAGATCGGCGAGCAAGTAGTATATATTTTGTGGTTGCGCAAATCCTCGGCGGAGCTTAAATATGACAGATATTCTGCTGTGTATATAAAATAGAGCTTTAGAGAGTTTATGTTTTATACTTGGTAATAATTTATTAGAAAATGTACAACGGAGATTTTAGTGATTAAACAGTAATAGGATTAAACTTGCCAGTGTACGAAATATTATACAAATTTGAAAACGGCAATGCGAGATTTTCAGTGGCCGCTCATGCACCACTGAATGACTCAAATCGATTGTAAAGTAATTCCTGTAATAATTGAGAAAATGCAGATAAAATATAAACCAGATAATTATCCACACTTTGCTTTCCTTTCTAAGACATCACATCGGTAGGTTGACTGCTACAGAAAACACTATCAATGCAGACCGTATGAATCAAACAGTTATTAGCACGAGGTTATTGTCACGAGGGACAGGGTAAAATCTACATTAAAATCGCCGGAATCTGCAAAATCCATTCACACCATCCCAAAACAATGTTCTCATATTACCATTATACCTATAACTTATCACAGTAACTAGCACTACAGTATTGGAAATGTTGATCATACAGTATCCACAAGGAATAAGATTTGCAGCAATATATTCGTGTAGCTCATCAAATAAAAGCTAAATATATTTTCTAAATGAATCGTATCGGATGTAAACCAATGCTCTGTCCGACACTTAGCCACAAGAAACACATCCATTTGTTGTGAGGATTTCTAATATTGTCATAAAAATATAAGTCATAGAAGATATTTTAGTCTTTCTGCCCATGTTAGGAATACTGCATATCGGATGGTATGTCATATAAATCCACATATTTCAAATTATTAAAGTTAACATAGCACGCATTCTCATTAACATTGATGGTGATGGAAACCAGTAAAACAACTTAACGGTTTCGCCGATTTGTGAAGCGAAAACTCATCAGCTCAACATTTAGAAAATCAAAACCAAAACTGGTAAATCCAAATTAAAATTGTTAATACAATGCACTAAAAATCTGAGTTTCTTCCAAATTTAGGGGTTATCTTCTACGATCTACAAAATACGCAAAAAAAGTATGAAGAAAGTTTCTCAGATTTTGCTATAGAAGTTCTTGGGGTTTTGTGTCAGATTGTCAAAATTGCAATCGATGTAACGGGGGTTTCATGTTCTCTCCTCATTTGTAAAACTATAAAATAAATTTAAGTTAATGTAAGGGTGGGGAGGGTTATTGTATCTATATTACCAATTCAAAACATTCCGACACTGTATTTTGTTGGCACTAATCGAAATTAAGGAGAGAACGCGTCTGGTACCTGTGATTGCTTTAAACTCCAAGCTCAGTTAAAATTGTTAGAATTTGACTGGAGCGAACAATTAGTTACATAAAAAACACGACTGTGTCTTATGAAATACAGAGTTGATGATGTTGGTTTCTTGATAGCGAACACTATACAAAACTTGCTCCTACAAAACCGTTTAATATTTGGCAACCAGATGGCAACCAGTTGGCAACCACATGTAAGTTTTTCCAAATACTCTTCACTTGTACCTCGTAAATGTTTTTAGGGAGGCATAATATCTAGAAATTGTAAGTAACGCATTCCATAAAGTTGTTTTAAAAAAGCTTTTGTACATTTTCTTTCAAGGGCTGGCCTCGATAATGTGTACATAAAAAAGACGCTCCTAACCATTTCTTTCTGACTCTCACATTTGTTCATTTTTCTCGATTTTCGTTAACAATCTTATACAAGTTTGCTCCATCAACCAATAACTTCGTCGGTTTTCAAATACATACGGAACACATTTATTTTACCATTTGTGCTTTGAGAAGCTTATTTTTAAATTAGTAAATTCTTATTTGAAACTTACATAAACATGTTTGAGGTTTCCTAACATTAAACGTTTTTGTAGAAATCGGCTTGATTTAAAGAGATACAGTCGTTTTTTTTTTTTTTTATTTCAGGTAACTATCGACTATAATGTTTACTGCGTCCACTGATAACTTTTTGACTCGCCTTCGGTGTATCTGAACATCGTGGTATGGCGTATTTATCTTGTAGTTTGTCATCGAGCGGTGTGGTCAATTTGGTCTCTCCCATTCAATGGTTAGCACACGGGCAATTCAATATGTACCAATATTACTGTAATAAATTGGCATTAATGTACATGGTATATGGGAAGCTATTAATTGTTCGTATGTAATTCGATATTTTGCAGGTAATTTTTGTTTTATTCTCATCCATCAGTTTGAATAACCCCTAATTATTCAAACTGATGGATGAGAATAAACCAAAAATTATTAGGAGTGAATTTAGTGAGATGAGGAGGCATTCAGAGTAGTTTGAGATGTAAACCAAATCAGAAGTAAGCATCCAGCTCGCTCAAGCATTGCTCAAAACTGTACATCAATCCGTAACGAATGCGTCAAAATGCCAGTAATGACGGGCGCAGTGGTCCGTTCCGACTTGATGTAGAACGGAAGTAATTCCCGCGGCCGGTTTGCAGTCGCATGGTCGCGCAGGTGTGATCAATGTTTAATCTTCAAATGTAGCTTGTTTTGTATGTACTTTTGTAAATGGTAAGCCGGTCATCACGTTGTGCTTAATTTAAATTTAAATGTGTTTTGTATACATATTTGGTGGATTTTAGAGTTTCATTTCATAGTTTTAATTGTAAATAAATAACTGATATTCTTGTGTTGAGATTTGTGTTTGACTTACGAGTAAGTTTATATACGTATAATATTCAAGTGAGCAAACTGGTACAATTTATTGCTAGGCCTAGCGCTTAGGCGGCCCCACGAATAAAAAAGACTGTTTCCTATGAGCAATTGTGAAAACATGCCCGAAAAAAAAAAAAGATATTAATAGCGAATAAATCAATTTTTCCAGCAACAATAAGGAAATAAATTCTATAAAATACAGTAGATCGTCGATAATCCGAAGCTCGGTAGTCCAAACGTTCGCTAATCCGAACGCCCACAAAGAAATGATAAATAAAATAAATCACTGAGTAACCGAGGAAAAAGCAATTTTTGACTATTCCCCTTGACAGAAATATTTGCGTTTTATATCTTGTATCTAATACTCATATTTTCTACTATTAAGCTGTAATATTTAATAATCCGAACCACCTTCGCTCCCAATTAGTTCGGATTAATGACGCTCTACTGTATATAGCAATCTTTCAGAAGCACACTCTAATTTTGTTGTTCATAACTCATTGGGTTTGAGGGTTTAAGTTTTAGGAAAAACTTAATTGAAAATCGTTGTGCGAATTATACGTATTTTCCAAATAGGCGGTTTAATCTATCCATTCACATTATCCACGTTTCCCAGAATTATGAATATTTTATAACTTTTAATTGTTATTTCCCGAAAATTTATTCAGAAACCTATCAACATTTAGGAGCCTACTTTCTGCAGGGTGAAAATATTGCAGAAATTTAATACACCATAAAGGCTTTATAAAGAAAACACAAAATTAAAAAGGTAAACATTTAGTGAAAATTTATTCATTCGCGTTATGTATCACACATTATAAAGTAAATATATTTTTTTCAAAAATAACAATATTTGTGTTTAAAAAGACAAAAATATATGAATCTACCACTTCGTATTCAAAATGAATCTACCGAACACAATTATTAAATTTGTTTTCACACGTTTTATCTTAATAATTTTCTGATGTAGGGCAATAAAATTGTGCATGGTTGACTTCAGAAAATGTCTCAATTTTTCCTTACTTTATTTACATGTCTAATTCCTTACCACCACCGAAAAAAATATATACCTATTTTTTTTTTCAAAAGTGAAATGTAAAGGTGTCAAATCGAAGAGGATGAAAAAAGGTGTGACCATATTTACATCAGTGCAGAACGGTAAAACAATAACTTATCGAACAATTAATACTTTTTATCTCTGAGCTGTGCTCAAAGATTTTACTATTTTTTTTGTTTATTTTAGTAGATAAAATCAAAGAAAAATTTCAAGGTTTTAAAGTTTCTTATTGATGATATTTCGAACATTTTCCTACCACATACGAATCGATCAGACAGCGCGAAGCGTGTATGCAATAATGTGTTCATAAAACTAGTAAGTAAATTATTTGAAAGTGTTTTTCTGACCCCGCGTAATATTTTAACTCGGACCCGCAAAAGGACACGCCTGCCCTGTGTAAGGTTACTGAATAACCAGATTTGACTCAACCGTTCAACTATTACACTAACACTACGTAGTGTCACCAAGACGGTAGACACCGAGCTATTACAATTCTCCCATTAGTTATTATATTCCAGCGGTTATTATATACGTGAACCTCAGGAGGACAATAAGCCCACGGCCAATTTCCTCCCTTGAGCTTCAAAAACCGCATAGTAGGTAATATATCAGACGTCGAGGCGGCTGCTGCAGCATGACGTCCTAGGATGCAGGTCGAAATAATTCGAACGTAAAACAGGAAGCGAGCGGGCGAAATAATTGAAACAAAAGAATCTGTCGTGAACTGTCGTAAAATAAGCTTTATGAGAGAGGTCGGTCGGAGGCATTGTGAGGACGACCTACTGAACATTATAGTGAAGGTGTCAGATACGTGATGGCGCTGCTTGCCCTCTGCACTCTGCTCTGACTATCCTATTTAGAATAGAGCGGAGGGAGGACGACGTTAACATAGCCGCAGTGTCACCGTCAGGCATCGTAGATCCTTCGGAAAAGCGCGGGACTCATTCGCCCGGAAGGATATGCAGTTGATCCCCCGCTCATTTCCACCGGAAGGTGTCGCTTTTTATTTTGTTTCATCCGTACGCTCGCGTTCGCACGTACCATGTATTGGCAGGGTTTCCGTGATGACATCCGATACGAGCCGATAATATCTGCATTCCACATTCCCTACTCGGACTGATATGGAGGTAGAACGACATTGCGTTTTTATCTTTTTGCAAATCGAAAATACTAACGTTAATTTTAAAAAGATGCTTCGGATCAGTCATCATCAATCATCACGGCGGCTCTTTGTTCATGGACGAGATAAAATGTTGAAAGACTTGAAACGTGACATTTTCCAGTATCGAAACCTAATTTATTTTTTTCTTCACAACCGATTTAGCAGGAATGTAGAAATAAGGTGGAGTAACGGCAATTATCAAAAAGTATTTGTAAGGTCAAAATGTATTTAAAAAAACTCAGGGGCTTAATTTAATATAGGAATGTATGGTTATTATGAGCGAATACATGGAGACTAAAAATCAAAAAAATCAAATGCTTTTTTATTTTCAATAATATTATTTTTATTATATGGAACCTGTTGAAAGTATACCTGCTCGTATTAATTAGTAGTGACGTTCAGCGAACGCTTTTTGTTTTGAGACACCATATTTACACTTTAACGCGACGTTAATGATTGTTCACCCAAAAAAGTAAAATCCGAACTGCCAAAACTAACCAGATGACATCAACAACCTTAAAATATAGCCCTATACTCGAGAAAACGCAGCTACCGCAATTTTCTTAAGGGGCATGCCAACGATAAATTAATAAAATATGATGTGGCCAGGCACATGACTTTATCATACTATATATAAAATTAATAGTTTAGCTGCATGACATTCTATTTGATCGAGATCGGTCGTGTCTGCATTAAAATAAAACTAGTTAGCCAGGATTTGACAGATATGTTCTTCTATTGATAGTAGGTATTGTCAAAACATCAGCGCTTGACACTTCCTAGTACCTACTGTTATAAGAATGAAAAAATCTGTCAAATCCTGGCTAACTAGTTTTATATTAATGCAGACACGACCGATCGCAAACAAATCTCACAGCTTTGTGCAAAATTCTTGAAAAATGCGTAGAGTAAACGTCCAATTCCTTTGGACCTTTTTGAACAAAAACTAAAGTTTCGTCCCGTTACCTTTCGTAGTTTCTCCGGAATCGTCGCCACTAAAAACGGGTACACACCTACACACTCACACACACAGATTTTTTTTGTACCTTGGTCTTATATGATCAAGGGACCCAAAAGGACATTTTTCCGCTAAAATAATTTTTTTTTCGGCACGATTACAATACTTTATCATACTGCGTATGATAAAGTAAAAAAAGAATCATGAGTCTTTTTATTTAAACACTAGTTAAAACTCTTCAAATAATTGTGCACAAGTCCTATATCCAAAATATTTCAAGAGTTATTTAATAATTCTTCTCGTCATGCAGCAGCCTTTGGTAATGGCAATCTGCAGTTTTGAATTACACAAACGTATATTTTGTAATATTAATTTTCTTGAGTCTTTTACAAAATCTATGGTAATTTATGTACCACTCCAAAATTGTTTAAATAAAGACGTTAAATTGATCATAGGGTTCGAACGCTTTGGCAAACTAGATCGCCTGGATTAAACCCATCCACCGGGGTTCTTACTGGGAGACATATTGAGGAAGAAATTTATGGGGATATTGCAACTACGACAGCTAACATGAAGAATAAAATAAGTAGTCAAAATAATTTTGTAGAAACCTCTCGGAAAATGTAATATTTCCACCGATAATTCGAAGTTAGACTTAAACGCATTGAGAGGGCTAATTTGTGTACTAATGAAAATAGTACTGAAATAATTGTTATTTATTCAGTTTATAAATTACTATATCTTTCAATGAAGAAAATCAATAAAAGCTGCTGCATGAACGGAAGAATTATTACATTTTGGTGATCGTTTTTTGTCGTACTATCTAGATCAGAGGTTCCCAAACTTTTTCCTATCACGTCTCCCTTTCGATATTATGAAATGCTCACACTTCGTTTCCCTTTATTGGCAAACACTTCAAATAATTGATGTGTTTTCTTCTGGTTGAGAAGCTGCTGTATTTTCATCCTTAAGGTGGGTTTTGAAATGATAGGCAACCAAATATACCTCATAAATTTTGAGGTCAGTATTTCACCGAAATGATTAGGTATTTCCATTCAAATTATACGTCGAACAGGATGTGAAACCTTTGCCAATAATACATAAAATATCCGGCTCAATTCTGTCGGGTCTAGGTGACGGATTTAAGTTTTTAAAGAACAAAGAGTTTCAAAAACACTCGTATTTAAGGAATTAGTTTGACCTCAAATTAACAACTTTAATAGCCATGTTCAAAGTTCGTTAGAAGAGTCACAAGAGCTGGTCGATATATAACATTGTGAGTCGCCGTTATGCTGGGGATTTTATCTTTTGAGAAATCCAGTGGATTATCCTAGTATTGACGGAACATCCTGCACACACCAAGAAGTTTTTCCAATAAAAGTTCATATATGTAGAAAAAGTCAGAAATTCAGAAACGTCAGCAGCTTTAGAAATAGATTCTAGTTCATGTGAGAACAGCATATATTATATTTTGTCATAGCACCATTGTAAATAAATCGCACATATACCATCATTTTGGTTCGTTTTTATTGCACCGAGTTTTGTAAATAGGTGTCGCTGAACACATGTGGGCCTCATACAATTGTTGTTGCAAAGAACATCATTGCATATTACGCATTCCGGCCAGTTGACATCGCTCTCTTAATTGTGAAAACGTACTTGACCTATTCTTTAATATAATTTCGATTCTTTGCAGGCTAGATATTATGAGCTAACGTGACATATGCTGTAAAATGGTAAACGATCTGACCAAACCTGATGTGCCATTCCTACAGTCAAAATGTAAATATTGAATATAAATTGTTCGGTATGTCATGGAAGAATCGCAAATCAATAATAACTGTCGGAAAGTACTATATTTTCAATAACCAAAATTAGTTCTCTTATTTCTTTATGCACTTTATTTACCTCAGAATATATAATTCACGTTTTTTACATTAATTGTTATCTTAACTTGTTGTTTCAAAATCTGCAATAATATACCGGGTGTTTAATTTTCAAAAATACCTAAGCTTGTGTTGGTACGTCGGTGTGGAACACACTGTATTCACGAAAATATTTTCTGTTTGTAGAGACTTATCTTATCTGTAGCTTATCTACAACTTTTCTATATACAAGAATAATATGTATTTCGATATCTCGATATTGTAAGAGTACTGATTTACACAATTTTGGACATTTGTTAGCTTAAATAAACATCGTTTCGGCCGGAGTTGCTTAATTGGCTATTAGCATTTCCTTTTCAGCATATCATTTTATGCCAGATATAAATTTTTCATAGTGATAATTTCATATAATAACTTCGTCACTCACTTCGTCACAATCGATGGAGACCTTTATCAAAATACGAAAACGTTTCTCGTCTGCAATTAATAATTTGGCGTTTCGAAAATTAACCGGATCTTCCCTGGTTGGAGGTTATTAAAAGTCGTGGGAGCGACAAAAGTTAGGCAAATTTCAGGTTCCCAGTGACCCCAATTAGCTGGGGGTGCTCAAATCTCGCGTGCCGTCCCAACGTTCGCCCAAGACGTATCCAGCCTCAACCGTCTTAAGAGTTCTTCTTTCTCCTCTCGGAGCTACACTCCGCCGATTAAATTATAATTAATGCGTACAATGGACGAATCATCTCGTAAACTCGCCGCCTTCTAATAGGCGGCGGCGACTTTGGAAATGAGCGCGGGACACCCCCTCTTCGAGGGTGAATGCTAAAAACTTTAATTATGCGATGAATAAATCTCTCTGTGGTTGCTAACTTCGTTCGAGCCGTACAGTTTTATGATTCTAACTGATGTGGATAATAAGTTAGACAATTAATTGGAACATGCCAATAACTGTTATCATAAAGTTTTTGTTTTAATGGAAAATGGTTCCAAGCGGACAGCGTCTTCTATTACAAATTATGCAAACATTGTCTGTTAAATAAAGATGCGTTTATCTAAATCAAAAATTTACGAACGATGTATTTCAAAATATTGAAGATAGTAGAAAACATTAAGGAATCTATGTTTAAACTATTGATTTTTACTTTATGATTGCAGTATGATGAAGTATTGTAATCGTGCCGCAAAAAAATGAGATTTTAACGGATATAGGTCTTTTTGGGTCCCCTGATCATTTTTGACCAAGGTACAAAAAAATGTCTGTGTGTGTGTGTGTGTGTGTGTGTGTGTATGTATGTGTGTGTGTATGTACTCGACTTTTGTGGAGACGGTTCCGGAGAAATAACTGAATGTATCGGGACAAAACTTCATATTAGAAGTTTCATGACTAAACTTAGAGCTGAAAAGGTTTTGGTTCAAAAGGGTCCAAAGGAACTGGACGTTTCCTCTAAGCATTTTTCAAGGATTTTGCGAATGAGCCCCCATTTCTGTAATTTCCTCAAAATAGTTAAATAATAAATTAAAGTAGAGGAAATTCTGAATAATTTATGCCTATGATATTTTTTGGTAAAATTAATAGTTTAGCTTCAAGAGCAAATTCTATTTGATCGAGATCGGTCGCATCTGCATTGATATAATACTATATAGTGAGCCAGGATTTTCCAAATATTTTCAGTCTAATGACAGTACCGGTAGTGTCAAATGCTGATGTTTTGACAATATCTCACTATATCTACTGTCAATAGTAAAAAGATCTCATATTGTGATACCGTGTATGGTACTTGCCTGACGGCGTCGGATAGGCAGCGTGTTCAGCGTGTCCAAAATGCATGTGTTCTGTTTGTTTTTGGTTTTAGGAAGTATGATCATGTATCGAATGGGTTAGGCGACTTGGGGTGGTTGAACATGGATAACACTAGGGTGTTGCATGCAGCAATATTATATCATAAGTTGCTATCCAAGAGGATCCCACAATACCTCATGCGGAAGATACGCTGTAGAACGGATGTCCATAACCTTAATTTAAGATTCAGGGGTTTGTTTGCTCCACCTGCCCATCGCGCTGAGCTGTATAAACGGTCATTCTCTTACCAGGTCAGTCCCATATACAATGGTCTCAGGGAAGATATGAAAAAGTTATCGTTAAACAGTTTTGGGGGAACGATTGTCCGTTTGCTCAACAGGGACACTAGGCATTGAGCGCACATCGGAGGCTGTTTTAATTTTTATTTTTTGTGGGCATGTGCGATGTTTTGTTGAGTTGGATTTACTGCAATTACGTGTAACTAGATTCTAGAGTAATTTTTGTTTTGTTTTTGTTTTAATAAGTTCTCGGAATTATTGTTATATTATTGATACAATCATGTCTTAGTTCCAGTTTGCGTAAGGGGTTGAGTAGAAGAGCAAGGCAATATGGAAACAAGTGTGCCATCTCCGCCCTAAATATAAATATTATTTTGTTGCATTTAATATTGTTTTATGTTAATAAAGGAAATATTTATTTATTTAATTATTTATTTATCTGTCAAATCCTGGCTAACTAGTTTTATTTTAATGCAGACGCGACTGTTCTCAATCAAATAGATTCTCACGCAGCTAAACTATTAATTTTATATATTGTATGATAAAGTCATGTGCCTGGCCACATCAGATTTTTTTCCGAAGAAATCTATTAACAAGCAATGTAATGTAAGATGGAAAGAAAAGAAAATCTTCCTTTGTAGTAAAACTGATAGATATTGCATTTCCACATAAACACATTAAAAGGGTCAATTCCCAATGGCGATAAACGTAAAAGCCACAGGCACGTATAAGCTATAAACTTTAAGTGTCAGTTGCCAAGCGATTTCAAACCGGTTTCCAAGATTTGAAAGTTATAATTGCCAAATGTCACTGTTAACACTACTGTCAAACAAATTGCCTGCCAACAAAAAATAACTAATGCAAAGGAACTTACACGAATTAAACGTAAAGTATAATACGTAAAGTTGAAAATATGTCCAATATAATTTTTATTGAATTTGTTTGGTGTTAAATAAAGATTAGTGTGTTGTATTATTTATTGTATCGTGCCGATGTCTGGCACCCATAATTTCCTGCAAGATTCCTCATCAGCGCTTAATTTATTAGTTTGTTCTAACGGTGTTATACCTTCGTTTCTATTTACTGCAGAAGTAGCATTTTTATCGCCCTTTAAATCGTCGTAGCCGCTTTAATGCTTTTATAAAGTCTTTACCCTGTTCACTATTCCGGTTCAATATTCGTGGTCATTGCAGCTTTTTTTGCAACTTTAGCCACTCCTGTATAACTTATGTACGATCAGGAGAATAATTCAAACACCACGATAATTAAAAATATCAATCACCAATGTCGGCGTGCACTACCATTTTGTCATATTTTTTTGTTCATAGGTTTAAAAATACCAGTTGCAGAAGCGTGCTAAAGATTTGCCGATAAAATCTGTCGTTTCCTGCATCAAAGTTGGCACCCTATTACGATCATAAACTGAATATATTATTAGTTTGATAAATTCCTCCATTGTGGTCTGTTAAATTATGACTGAATAATAAAAACTCGTTGGTTGGTTTTTGTCAGACTAATTATTATATTTAAATCATTTTAACACGATCGATTGTAAAGCTGAAAAACAACACAATTATAAACTTTTCAGAAATTCTCCGACGAACTACATCCCGTTTGTAAAACACAGTACACGATAACAATAATAAAACGTGCAAAATTAAATAAAATAAGTAATTTCCTCGCAGATTCCCCAACCTCACAGATGTATCATTCGATGAAGATGAACTTGAAACACTGAACTTGGGTCATAAATATGCACCTCCTCAGGACATGAACCATTGCATCATGGCGATTGAAAAGAGGCTCAGACAGCACGTCATCCGAACTTCTACTCGATTTCCCGGGACACAACATTGATACTTAGAGAGAATTTAACAAATGCTGTACTAGACTTCGCTCAGAATATAAATTTCCATGTACCTACACAAAAACTATTAAGTCTCAAACAAAAGTTAAAAGACAATAATCTAATTGTTACAAAACCAGACAAGAACGGGGTACATGTAATTCTTAATGAGAGGGACTATATCAGTAAGACCACGGCATTTTTCGCAGAGAACAATACTAACAATACACTACTAAAGAAAAATCCTTTAAATGCATACAGGGATAATTACAAACGGGCAATCAATAACAGAAATCATTTATTCGAAAAATTAAACATTAACAGAATAATTAAAATGAACCCTCAAGTCTCAAATCTATACACTCTAATAAAGTTGCACAAACCGGATAAAACAATTATACCCATTATCACTTCCATCAATTTCACAGCCCACCACTTGTCAAAATTCTTACAGACAATTCTTACAAGTCATTTTAACTTCGAATCCGTTCACACGATCAAGAACTCCACTCATAGAGTGTTTGAATGATGTAAGAATGGAACGGGGCAATTTCTTCATATCGTTTGACATAGAAAATTTATACACCCACGTTCCCTTAAATGATGCTTTAAAAATCCTCAAAGATTTAATATTAGAATCAACAGATCAACCCAACCCCTATGACTTTCACATCAGGATTTACAGAACTTACAACAGTTGTTACAACTAGCAACACAACAGAATTTCTTTGTATTTAACGGTGAATATTATAAAATGAACCACGGTTTGCCGATGGGAAGTCCACTTAGTGGTCTGTTGGCGGATATATATGTTGATTATATTGACAGAAAACATATACTAAATCTAGTATGCAATACAATTATAAAGCATATAAAGTTTTGCAAAACATATGTCGATGACATCTTATGCATATGGGAGCGATGAAGAATTACAACAATTTCACAGCCAACTCAATAAATACTCTACACTAAAATTCACTATAGAGAAAGAAAGTAATTCGTCCATTAATTTCTTAGACTTGACTTTATCGCACCAAGAAAGAGAGATCAATTTTAACATCTATCGCAAGCCCACATCAACAGATATAACAGTTATACATAAAACACTCGGCATTTAGACATATGTTTAATAGACTTATTAAAACACTCCTTTCCGACAACGATAGAGCAACTGAATTTACTATTATAAGAAATATTGGAATCAATAATGGATACGATCCCTCCGAAATTACATCGATATATAAGAAAGTTATTAGACATAACAACATGAGACATATACCCACATACAATTGCGAGATGTCACCATCCCGTATGATCGAAACACAAACCATAAGATGCAACATCTTATGAAACAATACAACATAAAGATAGCCAACAAATGGAAAAAGACAATTGGAAATACATTAATCAACAATAAACTACAGACGAACATTCAAAACAAATCAGGGGTTTATAAAATTAAATGCGAAATATGTGATGCAATATACAGGGTCCTACAACTCAGCTCCCGTCTTCTGAAGCTCAGTTGCTAATTAAGCTAACTGTTTTACGTTTCGCACGCTTACCCTGTACTTCAAGATACATTTCAAGAAATTATTTTTTATTATACATGCTGTCCCAAAAATGTGCAACGCTATGGTAATATATTTTTTTTAATTGCATGCTATACATTTTTCTACACATTTGGAAGCCTTTTATGGTTGCCTACATACCACCAAAGTTTCGTTGAAATTGGTTGTGTGACTGCAGCGCAAAAAAATAAAAACCAAAAAAAAAAATGATTTTGCATCGTTGGCTTTAAAAGTCAATAAAAAGCACAAATTGCCCCTCGTTACTAAAATTTTGCGACGTGCGTATTAAGTTAGATTTAGTAGTGTCGTTAACCAACTGTCATTGATCCAAATTATACAGGTGACCAAAATGTAGTGTCAAACTTGTCAAACTTCAAAGCGTGTTATTCTTCTTATTTTAAATTAGAACCTATACATTTTTTTAGGTCATACGATGCAGAATTAAAAAATAAATATTGTTTCTAAATACAACCACATCAAAATTCCCAATATTTTAAAAGTTATTCGCCAAAAACTCATCTTTCAACGTTTCCAACGGTAATTTTAGGTAATAAATATCGTAATTGGCGTTGAAAAACAATTTATTTCATAAAATATAACGCAGTGAGGTATTTTAGATTTGAGTGTACTTAATTAAGTAGTTGTTCAAGTGCCAAATTTACTGCAAAATTTACCTATAGCGGTAAGGGCGGAAATGTGGCTGCAACATAATGGAGCTCCAGCACATTACTCGTTACATGTCAGGGACCAGCTCAACGAAATCTTCCCAAATCGGTAGATTGGAAGAGGAGGACCAGTTGCTTGGCCTCCTCGATCGCCGGATTTAACGAAACTGAATTTCTTACTGTGGGGCTACGTTAAGGACTTCGTTTATGCTGAACCTCCAACAACACCAGAAAACAAGAAAGAATCCGCGGCGCATTTCAAACTATGACGCCCGTTAATAAATAGCAGTGGCGAGGGTATTTCATACTTGTCTTCGTTTGCGCCTTGAAGGGCATGGAAGACATTTCGAACATTTACTTAATTAAGTACACTCAAATCTAAGATACCTCTCTGCATTATATTTTATGACATAGATTGTTTTTCAACGCCACTTACGATATTTATTACCTAAAATTGCCGTTGGAAACGTTGAAAAATGAGTTTTAATTTGAATAACTTTTAAAATATTGGGAATTGTGATGGGGTTGTATTCAGAAACAATGTTTATTTTTTAATTCTGCATCGTTTCACATAAAAAAGTGTATGGGTTCCAATTTAAAACAAGAACAATAACACGCTTTGAAAGTTGACAAGCTAGACACTAGATTTTGGTCACCCTGTATAATTTGGATCAATGACACTTGGTTAACGAGACTACAAGATCTAACTTAATAACCACGTCGCAAAATTTTATTACCAAGGTGCATTTTGAGGCTTTTATTGATTTTTAAAGCCAACGATGCAAAATCGTTTGTGGGACATCCTGTATAAGCACAAATAATTTCTTGAAATGTACCTTGACGTACAGGGTAAGCCTGCAAAATGTCAGAAGAAACGGGACGGTCTATTCAAACTACATATAATGAACACTTAAAAAACAATACAACTTCCGCCTTTGGTAGACACTTGTTTATCGAGGGACACAAGACAACAACCAACAATCTCTCTTTGCTTCACAACTATTCGAAATCATATAAATTATCACTTCTGGAAAAGTACGAAATTTTGAAACTCAAATATTTTATGTAACATAGCCGGCGAATCATAGCCATCTGCCGGCGAATTCTTCATATTGAATAAAACACGCGCTATCACATCACCTGTCGCTCAGTCAATAGAGATAGACGTGATGGATTTGCGTTAATGAATGCTTCAAGAATTTAATTTATTTCGTCGATGTAGTTCGTCGATCAATTTCAGAAAAGTTTATAATTGTGTTGTTTTTCAGCTTTACACCTGATGATGGTCGCAGACCGAAATCGATCGTGTTAAAATGATTTATATACATATATATTTATCTACGTCTCACATATAATAAGTTTATTGCATACGTATCTATGACGATATAATCCCCATCATTATACGAGTCAATAATTATAATGACACTAGCGTTGTATAATAATGACAGTTCGCTCAAATAATGACCTCATTATTTGAGGACCATCAAGTAACTATGCTGTGTAAGAGATTGAACTCGGTCACTTTTCAAATTAGAAAGATCTTACAGTTAGTGGATGTCAGCACCGCTAAAATGCTTTATTTCTCAAACTCTCAAAGCGTAGTCAGCTACAGCATACTACTGTGGGGTTCTTCCAGCTACGCAATGAGAGTGTTTATTTCTCAAAAGAGGGTTATGCGCGCGCTTTTTGGAATACCTTTCAGAGACAGTTGCAGACCTCTGTTTATACGAGAGGGAATTATGACGGTTCCGTGTTTGTTTCTGTATAAGTGTTTAATATACGTCAAAGAAAACATTAACAAATTTCAACGTCAGCAGGAGGTTCACTCCCATGACACAAGATTCAGTAATCAGCTAACAATACCATACCACAGGTTAACTACTTCTCAGAGAACGATTGGGTACCAGGGGATAAAAGTGTTCAATATACTTAGAGACGACATTAAGTCACTTCCGTTAAATAAATTCAAAGCAGCTGTCAGGCGACTACTTGTTGAAAATGCTTTGTACTGTGACGAGGAGTATGTGCTCTGCCCGCGAGAGTGGAGTGTTTAGTTGCAATCTTTCAATTATTCAATTATCAATTAGTGTTTTTTTTTATTTTATGTGGATTGTGTTATTACTATTTTTATTACTATATTATTTAAGAATTGATTGATTAATCATGTGTGTTACATTTGACCTTCCTTGTGCTATATCTGAAGAGGAAATAAAGTTTGTTTATGTTTATGTTTATGTTTATGATATAAATCGCTCGCACGATTACACGCTCGCACGATTACACGCTAGCACGATTACACGCTCGCACGATTACACGCTCGCACGATTACACGCTCGCACGATTACACGCTCGCACGATTACACGCTCGCACGATTACACGCTCGCACGATTACACGCTCGCCTACGGCTTGCGTGTAAACTTCATGCTCGCGGTTTATATCCTTAATTATGTTCTCGTCAAATAATATAGGTACTATAATTAGTCTGACAAAAACCATCCAAACAAGTTTTCATTATTCACTCATGAATATATAATATTATATATATGTATATATATATATGTATATATATATATATCAACCGGCAATTGGAGGATTCCTGGTTCAAATCCAGGCGGAGGTGTTTTTTCCAAAAATTATCCTCACCTGGGTTAATTATCATTCGCTTCTTTAGTTTTTCTATATATGATTCTATATATATATATATATAATTAAATAATTATAATATTAATAATAATATATATTCTTAAATTATCCTCTGAATAATATGGTGCCAGTTTATTACTTTCAGAGTACTAATACAACAGACCCCTACTTATTCATTGATTATGCATGACACGGGGTCGGCTACATTAAATGTACCCTCATCAACGACTAATTACAGCATTTCCCTTTCTGTTCTGATAGTATACCTTGTCAGAAATTTGTCATTTCAATAAAATATGAAATACAACGTAAAATATAAATACAGTTAGAAATGCGTGTCGTCAGGTTTCGCTTAGCAGATATTTGATATTAATGCAGCCACTGAAATCCGCAGCCTTCAAGTGAGAATGTGAAAACTACGATTTGAATCGACAATATTATAAACAAGGCGTGTTGGTTCCAATATAGACGACGAAGGGTACGACAAAGTTTCCCTACAATAAATGACAATCAACTATTCAATCAAAAACCTCGCCACCCTGCAGACCCTGTGGCAACCATATGAATTAAATTTGTGAAATTATAAATGCAATTAGTTCATTAAATCTCCTTGCTATTAAAAAATGCTCGGACGCCACCGTTTTATTTTATCAAAATTCACAGTTGTATATCGAGGTTTTAATGTTTTAACAATTTTTTATTGGCCACTTACGATTTCTCACATTGCTATTGAAAGTCCCTAAAAAATAAATAATGGTAGTAAGTATAAAATGTGTGCGGCCTTACGCCAGATTTCTTCGTTTTTTTTTTTGACACGCGCGCATACCGCTGAACGTTGCCAGTAGCGGGAACTCTTGCTGCTATTTCAAGATTTTAGGCAAAAGAAGAAATTTTAAGGTCTACTCTAAAACTTTCTAGTACTATGGTATTAGTCGCTAAAAATTCGCAAGAATTTCCGCAGTCTTGAATGACATTATAACTTTAATGATTCATAACCTTTACGAGATTACGAACAAAATATACCAAATCTATATTCTCAGTCATGGAAGAAATGTAATATATTGTAATAACCATAAGGCTGCTGTGCCTCTTTTTTACTAGGAGTTTATCGCGATAAATAAGCTCAAGTAACTGCGACTAATACCGACCTGTGCCTAAAGTGCAATGTAAGATGATGCTTTTAGTGCGCAAAAATAATTGTTTGTTACCCTTTATCACACTGGATTAAAATAACTGTGTTTAGAAATGTTCACGAAGAGGTGATCTGAATAAGTGCTGCATTCGAAAATCATAATTGTATTGCTACTCTGAAATAAGTAGTTTAAAAGAGGTTGGAGATCTGGAAATCTGGTTGGATATGGAGTCCATCCAATGCTTTTTTAATTTAATTTGAGATTAAACATATAGTAAAGGGCGTTATTCCATAATATCGAAAAAATATAATGGACAAAATATGTAATAAACAGCACATTGTACGGGCCTTATAATAGACCTATCAATTCAGTAGGTAAATATTTCGTATGTTGAAAATATCGGATGTTTTGAGGTTGGACATTAATTTAGTGAACAATAAAGAGTTGGTGGCCGGTCAAAAAGTTATCAATATACATATTTTTATAATAGCGTATCTACAAATTAATTTATTCTACTTTTAATTTTTGAGCACATACCTGAAAAGTTTTTGTTTTTAATACATTATCCACGAAATTCGGAACAAAAAGGTGACCGAGAAATAAGGTGCTTATTTGCATTGATCCTTAAAGCCGCAGGAACTCATTAAAAACTGTTGAAATCCGCAGTGCTGCGGTGACCCAGCTTAAAGCTGATGGATTTAATTAATGGGCACCTGGATCAGCGTTTCGCCCCCGAACGAAGCAGAAACGAGACGCCTGAGGATATCGGCGCACGGACGTTCTGGATACACAAAAAAATGCACTAGCACCGAACTGGAATTAGTTTAAACGATAAAACTGGGTCGGTACGAATCATTTTTTTTTACCGTGCTGATTGAATTTGTCAATGGCGTTACCGTGTTCCAATGGCCAATTACATTTGAAATTCGATTAAAGACTCTTCGCCCTGTGCATAGACCGTGGAGGGGACTTGAAAAACTATCTATGTGCCCGTACCGGACAAGTATCTGCCTACACTGGCCTACACTATGTGCAGTAGTTTACGGCGCATTATGTTGTGTTTGGTTGTGTTCCAATCAGTCAGAACTAATAACAGATCGTTGGTATAAATAATCATAATGGGACAAAATAACTATTGCGTTATGAACTGTAATAATACAGAAAGAAATATTAACAATTGTAATATTATAATAAATAATATAAAGTTGATGGGCCCACCTATACACTACAGATCACTGTAACATTTGTTAGCAATCTGCACCATTTATGCCTCGTGGACATACTACCGCCTACTCCTGTAGAGGCGCTCGCATCGCGCACCCGACCAATATGGCAATGAAGGCAGCAAGTAAGGTAATACATATTTCTCTTTCTAAAACATTTTACATGCCTCTACATGTTATTAATAACATAATTGTGTTATGCACAATCCATAAACATTAAGTACGTGGGTAAGTGTTTCCTGAACATGCAAGTTTCAATAGGTAGTCAGATTGTACTCTAAAACAATGTTTGTGGTTTAAATTCAATTTAATCACACTTGTCTATATTATGTAAACTGATTTCACGTATTTTTTCTCACCATTTCACATGCGAAAAAGTGGCTTCTTAATTCTTTATGGAAAATTTGGAGAGGCATTTTCGGGCGCGCGGAGCGCGCCCGATCCGCTATGTGGGTAATTCTACGTTGCGTGAGCTTTTGAAATCGACGCGAAAGGGCCTCTAGGGCGTTTTTGCTTCAAAATTTTCCAAAAAGCGAGCGATTTTGGTGAACGCGCCTCAACATTCCAACAGCCATTTATTACGCGTCGTCATGGTTGCCAGCTAAGAAACGTCAAAAGTGCAGACATAACCTTATCATAACGTCAAACCTATTTACATTGCAGTAGGTATCTACAGAGCTAAGCGATTTGTTACTTCCTCACAAGTATGATATGAAAAACCTATAACCATGTTGATCGAATAAAAATATGTATTAATTTGCGTTAGAAGATATGTAAAATTTGACAAACTGCGAATATTACCGCGCAGGTAAGTTACTACGAAAACACAGTAAGTAAATTAATAGAGATGATTAGCGTTTCGACTTTCGTTTAGTAGGGCCCCTTACTTACCCTCTAATTGATTACAGTTTCAGAGGTAGTTCTTAGATGGCATCATCCAGTCGACCAGTCAGGTCGGGTCTGCGCACAGCGCCAATGTCAAGAACCATCACCTAACCTAACGTCCTAACCTAAAATCTAATATTTTGATGGTGAGATTTCCCAAACAACCGCACCCATAGCATAAGGTGAATTTATTGCAGATTATTTGTAAAACACATTTACTTATTTATTAATAATTTCAGGATGTAAACAAACTGTCGTACGTAATTTGTACGTATTTAGCCCCACATACAATAGATCTTCCAGGTCAAAGTATATCGAAAGACATAGATGCCTCAGTCTCCAGAGCCCCTACAACTACAAGGAAGCCGAAGTTAAAGTAGTGTGCGAATTGACAGAGCGCAAGAGAGAAGCCTAGAACGTGAACATCAGCTCACTATGCCAGAAATGGGGAGGACTCGAAAGAAAATAAACAAGAATTTTTCCTCTAATCAAACATTTAGTACAAGAATTTGAACGAATGAAACTATTTATCGTTATTTTAAAGTTACATTAACTATTATATTTTTAGTTGAATTTCTTTTAATTCGATTTTTGCACAGGTAACATATACGTTGTGATAAATAGCCTGAGGAACAAGGAATCTAATTTTGGGTTAAAGAAAGTTATCTGTTACTTCGAACAAAACAGATTTGTATATATCAGAACAAATGGGACGAATATCAACATTGGTGATTCGGAAGGGTTATTGAAGTAGACTTATCGCAATATCGCATTGGTCTATCGTCTATCCTAACTCTCGGTCACCCGTAATGTTATTGTCAATTTCATATACATACGCGCATCGATCATATTACAAAGAATACAATTTCCAATCAAGGTCTGTATTGCTATAACCATAAATGAGGACAAACTTTGGATTTAGTTAAAATCTATTTATTTCAACACGTTTTTGCACAGCTAAATGTGGCATTTTGTACGGCTAAAGGGTGGGATTCTACGCACCTATGTGTAAATTGACAAAACGTTTTCTCCGGGGCGATTATGGAAAAAGATTCTATTCAAATTAACAGTTACATGTTACGAAGAAATATTTAAATTTGTTCATAATCCATTTTTTACTTATTGTTTTCTGTAATATATATACACGTGTATACAACAATTATGTGCAATGTTCTGCAAATATATATTATAGGCACAGTCTCTGTAAAGGAACTAATTTAATTTTTAGCCTCAATCATGTTTTAGTTTCTTAATTATCATTGCTTATTTGTTATTTAAAAATACCTACTAATGTTATTATACATGTATTACATATTCTGCAATATGTGTACAATGTTATTAATCTACAATACCAATCTGTATAAGTAGTGACCAACCAAGCAGTAGAGTGTATAAAAAGAACTTTTTGGAAAATCGAAGTTTTAAGTTGATTTATGTTATCTCTATGAACCCATATATAACATCAACAAGATTAACCCAATTAAGAAAAAAATATGTCTCCCACAAGAGGCCTAATATTTATAATTTTTTTCAATTGTTTTTTGTAGTTAGGTTAAAGTATTTTTAAAGTTGAAAATTATATTTTGTGAAATAATAGCTTAAAAATATTACTTTACTGCCAGATTTAGATTTCCTGCACTTGGCATAAAATTGAGTAATTTTAACAATTGAAGCTTTTTTCTATTTCAAGTAATGGAATAACTGGGAACAAAATATAACAATTGTTTTTTTTCAAGTGACAAACATCTTTAATAAAATCTAAAATAAAACAAAAACAAGTCATTATTTTTTCATTAAAGCTCTCTATATAAGTGTAGATTGTAGTTGCTGGGCCAACAACATGCCATTATAAGAAAAATTATTTAGTGTTTAATCTGACAAATAGACAATTATACAAAAAATCATTATATAAGTTGATAAAAAGGTGTCTCTACGGACCCACGTTTACCACCAACAAATTTTGCCCAATTGGAAGCAATCTGAGTCTTCCACAAGTGGTCTAAAATATTTTTACATTTTGATTAAGATCATGTTTGCCACTTGAAAAAAAGATTAGATTAGATTAGATTTGTCATCGTAATTTACATTGATTATATAATCTAATAATTATGAAAGTAAGCTAAATTTGTTAAATTTACTAAATTTTATGCAATTTAAGTGTACCTTGCATTAGAATACTATATTTTTAACTTTTTTTTTCACACCATACGTATTGTTAACATTATTCAACTTGAAAAGAAAAAGCAACCCAAAAAATAAATCAAATTTATTGCGACAAATTATATTTTCTGTTTTCAATTGCGGTAGGCTATTTTTTTTTTAATTGAACAATTTTTGTCTTATATATATGAGTCCATAGAAACAACTTTATAGTTATCATATAACATAAGACAGTAGTGTATATGCGGTCTATCGATTCCTGCCATGTACCGATTCACTGATCTACCCAATAGGCGGTCTATAGGCCACTAGTTTATTAATATATTTTACGAATACTAGTTATTTTACTAATTATAGTGTTTATTACTTTTCTATACATTTTATTGGATATTATATTGGATTCACTTTTCTCCTTCCGCATTCGCCATGTTTATGCAACTTACATTGCAAATTATCTAATGTTTGGTTTCACTTGTTAACAATTTTACGACTATTCGTACTGCCGTTTAATTCCTTGTTAGTGTATTGTTAGCATTTTA
The DNA here is from genome assembly GCA_964023965.1 of Melinopterus prodromus. Taxonomy (NCBI): domain Eukaryota; kingdom Metazoa; phylum Arthropoda; class Insecta; order Coleoptera; family Scarabaeidae; genus Melinopterus; species Melinopterus prodromus. Next base: position 26,354,129 of record OZ030391.1, on the reverse strand, counting down.
CTTTGCTTTGTTTATCAAGTTTTATTATTTCATGGTTCCGCTATATTGGAACTTTTTATTTTATTCTACTAAATTTATTTAATTTCAAGATGGTTGTTATTGACCTTTTTATTCATACAGTTCATTCATACAGGCCTATTTTTAGTTTATTTGTCTTGTTAACCTGTAGATTTGGCGGCTGATGATCGACCTGCGGTCCAAAACGCGTCCCCAAGTATATCATAAATAAACACTGTGCATCAAAGAAGAGTTATCCATTAACTTATTTAGTAATAATAATTAATTAATAATAATACTTATTTAGTAGTAAAATGTACCGAACTGAAACTAGCGATCAGCCGACAGCAAAACCACAGAACACAAAATATCAACGGACTACTACTACGATATACAGTGAGCGCGCAAAGTGGGATATGACAAGGCCTCTGACCCAGTTTGTAATGTGAAAAAATCCCGCCGATTTTTAATTAGCAGAATATATCAAATACAATTTTCGTACTTCCATTGTTTTAGACTTAAGACATATTGTTCCGACACATTTTTTTTTAGATGGAAATCCCATATTTTTTGTAGTGATAATGATATATCTGATCATTGCCTAACTGCTTATTTACAAAACTTATGGTCTTACATAAGAAATTTTTAGAGAAAATGTTTTAGTTTAAATTGGAAAATATTGAAAAAAAAAATATTGAATATTGAATATTGCTGCATACGAATCTGGTGCATGTTATCGCTGTAAATACTTTAAAAACATTTGTTAACAAAGTTTCAGTTTTTTAGGTAGTAGTACGAAGATAGGAGGTCAATGCCAAGCATTCGAATAGATATGAGAGGCATCTTCCTCCTTGTTATTGCAACGTCTGCAGTCTGCACATAGGAGTTGTATGGTCTCAAGGTGGTTCCTGAGGCCGCAGTGCCCGGTTAAGTCCAGACAACGCATTTAGGTAGTGTAAATTTCTAGAAACTACTAAGAACGCTTTTTCATCAATATTTTACAATTTTCAATTGTCAGTTCCTCGTAAATTTTCATATACAAGGTCATAAAATGTTTCCACTATCATTTACACAATGATTGGCATTATTTTTGTAATTATTATTTTATTTAACGAGGGAGGAATGTGATGATTGCTATTACTCGGTTTATGGGATCAACGTTATCGCGCGTTGGTCTGCAAGAGACTTCTTATCGAAATATAATTCGATACCATAGTCTTGACTGTCGATTATGCGGCAATAATCTATATTTTTTATAACATAGATTATTCTACACGCGGTCTCTGTGAAACTTTTTAATGGTTTTTATTACCATGCAGCTAAGGGCGTTCTTTAGTAACAGATTTATGACTTTTGGGACAACTTGTCTTGTTCTTATTCTCCTAATATGAAGTCAAGGAGGGGGAAGTTTTAATAAATAGGTGAGGCGTATATTCGTTGGCATCCAGAAGAGATCCAGAAGAGATAGAGTCGCAAGCTTCCCGCTTGCTTAATATTAAAATGTAGGTTTTTAGTGTGTGCTTTTGTAAATGGTAAGTCGATCATTACTTCCTTACTTTGTGTTCAATTTTAATTTAATGTGTTTTGTATAATCTGACAACTCGTCAAAAGATTTGGTAGATTTAGAGTTTCATTTCATTGTTTTAGTTCGTTTGTTTTAATTGTAAATAAATATTTGTTATTATTTTATTGTGTTTTGAGTTTTACTTATGAGTACGTTTCTTTTAGTATTTAAAGTGAGCAAACCAGCTACAATTTAATGGTAGAGATTTTGATTACTTTTTATTGAGTTCAAATAGTGATTATCAGGGTAGGAGTGATGAGCTTTGTCTGAGAAAATACTGCATTGTTCCTATTGCAAGAACTTACGTCTGAGCGTCTTTAGAGATTAAATTTTATAATGGTTAAGGTTGTTCTTAAAACTAAAAAGTACTTTATAACCAGATTTTACCCAACCGACGAACTATGACACGATCTACCAAAATCAGTAAGAATAGGGTTGCAATTAAAAAAAAGTGTCGATTACGTCATAAGTTAGTAACAATTGACGGTCGGAAGTTGAATTTTTAACCAAAATGTGTTATAATAATTACAAATTGACGTGTTCGTGGACTTTTTAAAATAACCAACCACCTTGAAAGTTTTCTGATGCTTCTGTCCTTTATCCGCCCACCGCATGTGCCTGCCAAGTTGCAGAACCAAATTCACCAAAATCAGTAAGAATAGAGTTGCAATTTAAAAAAGTGTTGATGACGTCATAAGTTAGTAACAATTGACGGTCGGAAGTGGAATTTTTCACCAAAATGTGTTATAATAATTAAAAATTTACGTGTTCGTGGATTTTTTAAAATATCCAACCACCTTGAATCTTTTCTGATGCTTCTCTCCTTTATCCACCCACCGCATGTGCCTACCAAGTTGCAGAACCAAACTCACATTATATTATTGCTAGAGCACATAATATTATTTCTACGGTGCATTATAATTTTCTCATGATATAATTTAGATTACTGAATGCACTTATAATATTTTCAAATGCTGATTTATTTAAACTATTGGAAACATAGTTTTTTCAATGAACACTTATATTTTAAGCGCGTGATTATATTTTTCTGGAGGAATTATATTGTACATTTCTTTATTTCAGTGTACAGTTATATTATAAAAGGGTTATATTATAAAATATATAAATGCTCAATTATTTATTCTGATGTACATTAACATAAATTTATTGCGCATTAATTTTTAAATGCTCATGTATTTATAACATTGCTCAAATATTTTTTGTATTGGTCAAGTATTTTATCAAATGAATAAATGAACACTCATAAAAAGATCTTTTATTCTTTTGTGGTGTAAGCTAATGAAAATTTTATACAATTAAATACAGATTAAAAGATTCTACCGCAATGAGACATGAAAACTATAAGCTACCATTTAAACTTAATAACTTGTATATATGCGGCTTGATTTTAATCGCATAGTAACCGATACTTAATTTCCACACAGAAAAAAAAAACTTTAATTTAATTAAAAAATAATTCATTTATCAGTGATTTATAAAACCGGTTTTCGAAAGGTGGGAAACGCTAATCGGAAGGTAGATTTCAAACTATTGGGGAACTTTCTTCTAAGAGAATCATCCTGTGTTTCCACACTCGATCTTTTCTAGATGATGGACTTCTCATACTATGCGACATGAACGATGAATAAATCTCCCAAAAACGGCATAAGTCAATTACTTATAACAAATGACTTGTTTACAAGAATTACGAACTACAAAGTCATTCAAACTTTCATCCATAATTCATACAATAATCTGGCACAACGCCGAATGAAAACGTATTTCCTGTTCCATATAAAATCAAATTTGCGTCGAGTTGTTTTAATAGAAAATTATCAATTGGGCGTATATACCGACATGCGGAAATATTAGGTAATGGAAATATGGATAAATGACGAGAACAACGCGGTTTTGATCGCGATATATGGATTGCGTGCGACAAATTACTCCGCACTCCACCGATGGTGTAAATATTCGGTTAATTAATTGATAAAACAAATGATATTCACCATAATTTACGATACCCATGATAATATATACGTAGATTATTGCATTTAGATTATTAAAACAAATGTGTACGCTTCTCTGTACAACTTAACTAAATTATGCGTGGACGTATGCTCGGAACTGCATGGCTGGTTTTTAAAATAATTGATGCATATTTTGCTAGCGTTATGTGTAAATTAACGTTTAATTTAATTACTAATTAATTCATCAATGAGCGTTAAAAATACTATGTATGTTTCTTTTATTTCTGAACATCACTGTTTTCATTAAATCGGGTTCCATTTTGCATACCGTCTATTGGATATTGCAGGATAAATTTGATTCATACGGACCGCGTTGTTGATACGGGTGTCCTTACAAATATTTTGCCCGTCGTGTTATACAGGCTATGGTATTGGAATTCATGTAAAACACCATTTGTTTTATTCGATTTATTTTAAATAGATTAACGACTGTACTTCGATTACAAAATTTTTTTATTTACGCTATGCAGTCTTTGGGAAAGTTTTATTGTTTACTTCATATACTTTGCCGACGTTTCGCCGATCTCTTCGGCTTCTTCAGGGCCTATAATATTTACATGAATAAATTATACTATATAATATAATAATAGGACATAATGATAAATGCAGACTCGTATTAAGGTTATAATAAATGTATGTGAATCATCTATATAACATCTATATACGTTATTGTAATGGTTCTTGTTACAAGAACCATTACAATAACGGTTTTCGCAAAACTGGTATATATCCATACGATCGGAATATGTTCCAAGAGATTGACTTTGCGCCATCTTTTGTAAGAGACAGACCAAACCCTGATGACACTAGCGAAAACAATTCTGCAGCCATCAATGCAATACCGCGGCTTCCATCACAAGAAATGCTTTCACCATCCTTTGAAAGACTAGGCCCAAACGCTGACGCTGGCAAGAACAACTTTGGACCTGACGATGAAATGTTGACTCTTACAGCTTCCTTATTGGGCGAATCGTCAATTGAAAATCCAAGTAATTCTCAGCCAACTGTGTCAGCCATGCCACCTGTTTTTTCGCCTGAAGTTGTTCGTTCTTTTCCGAAGGCTTCCGCAAGGAAAATAAAAGATTCTAGAACTAAAAAGTCAACCATTTATACTGACACGCAAGAAATAGAGGCAGTCAGACAAGAACATGAAAAGAAAGAAAAACGGTTGAAGGCTAAGAATGTACAGAAAAATCTTTCTGAACCAAAAGGCGGCAACAAAAGAAAAGGAAAAAGAAAACAAAGAAAAGGACTACCTCACTGCCGTCATCGCACGAATATTATTTCTGTCTTGCTTGTTTAGGTGCATATTGTGAAAGTAAAACTGGCGAAAAATGGATCCAATGCCAAGGAAAGAGTGAGCTCTGGTCCCACTTAGAGTGTGCAGGTGCTAGTCGCCATTACGTTTTCCATAACTGTGATGAATCTGAGTAGATCTCACTAGATTTCTTGTGTTTTTTGATGTTGTATGTTGATACACCAATATTTTTTTTCTTGAAGTAGACATTTTCAGTTTTTGTTTCAGTGATTTTGATATAACATTATTATTATTTGTTTTGTATTTTGACACAGTTACCATAATGTGTAATTAGAAATATTCAGTTAACTTTTTGACTGATTTTAATATGAAGACAATAACTGTAGATGCTAGAGTACCTTATTAGTAAAAAGCGATTAACGTATAACCAAATTATATTGCAGTTGTTACGGCAATGTTAAATTTTTCCAGAACAACAATATGGTGCTCTATGTTAGATATTACTTGCAATAAAAGTGATTTTAGGTTAGTTTGGTGCTTTTTTTAACCTGTCACTACTGACCTCAAGCACTGTCACAACCGCTCCTGGGTTGTGGTCGGTTGTAACAGTTTTTCCTTTTTTCTCTAATTTTCTCATATGTGCTAATCATTGTACATAGGTACAAACTTTTAGTATTCATACATAGACAAATGTACACGTTGCTATAAAAAACTGCTTTTCCAGCGAACTAGCATAGTAACAAAATAATCAGCGGTCATATGAAACTTGGCACAACAGTTTATCCTGAACATCCAGTTCCTTTGGACCCTTTTGAATAAAAAGCGTTTCACCCCTAAGTTTGCTCATTAAGCTTCTAAATATGAAGTTTTGTCCCGATACCTTTAGTAGTTTCTCCGATGAATACATATTAGCATGTGCCCCAAGGGACTTAAAATCGAAACAAGGTGTAATTTAATAATACCAAAAAATAATATTTTTTTTTTTAGTTTGACTACTATAAATTTACATACCACAATTATTAACATAATAGAAAAAAAATATCAATCAACTTTTGATATAAGAGCAACTGATATACTTCCAAGTACTTAATCTGGCAAAAATACAATAAAGTAACCTATGTGACAATCCTGACCAACAGTCAGGAGACCAACAATCTCTGAATATCTGAAGGCAAAAATATGGACTTGAGTATAATTTAAAAAAATCTGATGTGGCCAGGCACATGACTTTATCATACAAAATATAAAATTAATATTTTAGCTGCATGAGAATCTATTTGATTGAGATAAATCGTGTCTGCATAAAAATTAAACTAGTTAGACAGGATTTGACAGATATTTTAATAGTCAATAGTATCAATAGCAGGTATTGTCAAAGCATCAGCATTTGACACTACTTACTGTCATCAGAATAATAGTTATTTATCTCACAAGTGCCGAAAGTACGGAATAGCGCGACGAGCGGTGATGCGGCGCATGACCGCGCGTCACCGATGGCGCAGCGTCACCGTCGCATGTGAGCGAGTCGCGCTATGTAGTTTTCGGCAGGAGTGACATCAACGTTTTTGTGTTGCTTTTTGAGAAATACGTACTTAAAAAATAAAAAATTAAAAATGGTTAAAAATGGTTATATGTATTTCTGTATAGGAAATGTTAGGTTGATACCGCTTCCACGAAACGTCAAGTTAAAAACCTAATTCAAATTCTGACGGATTTATATTCGTTCATGATACTGTAGATGTCGCATCCGTACCAACATACTAAAATATAATACTCATCGCTATACTTTATTTACAATTTTCTCAATTTATCGTTTTTACAATTAGATATAACAACGGGTTGATATTTCTTATCAACAAACAATCAAATTGGTGATCTTATTTTATTTGAATTTTGTACATTGCCGCACTAGAGCGGCAACGTTCCATAGCGGTTCTCCAACCTCTGATGAAATCAGCTGTTTTCGAGTGTGACAGCTATAGACATTTCTGTGGTGACAGCACAAAAAAATATTTGTCAAATCCAGGCTACTATGTAGTTTCATATCAATGCAGATGCGACCGATCTCGATCAAATAGAATTTGCTCTTGAAGCTAAACTATTAATTTTACCAAAAAATATCATAGGCATAAATTATTAAAAATTTCCTCTACTTTAATTTATTATTTAACTATTTTGACGAAATTACACAAATGGCAGCTCATTTGCAAAATCCTTGAAAAATGCTTAGAGGAAACAGCCAGTTCCTTTGGACCCTTGGGAACCAAAAGCTTCTCAGCTCTAATTTTAGTCATGAAACTTCTACATATGAACTTTCGTCCCGATACCTTTAGTAGTTTCTCCGGAATCGTCTCCACAAAAATCGGGTACACACACACACACACACACAGACATTTTTTGTACCTTGGTCAAAAATGTTCAGGGGACCCATAAAGACCTATTTCCGCTAAAGTCTCAATTTTTTTTTCGGCACGATTACAATACTTCATCATACTGCGTATGATAAAGTAAAAAATTAAAAAAAAACACAATGTGGGTCCTTTTTAGATTCAGATTGTACGGAAAGTTTTCACTTGTCCGATTTTGTTCTTTGTTGGCCAGGATAGTCACTAAGGTAAGATTATTGTGATTTTAACAAATAACGTACTTGGAAATACATATGTGAAAATTGTGAAGTGCTCTGACTAGACTCAAATGTGGACTTTTTTTAGATTACGTTAATAACTATGGTATGTAAATTATATGTTATTGCTGTAAAGACAACAAAACCTTTTTTTTATTTTTATATAAAATAATAAATTGAACTTATTCTCCATTTTCAACCCCTTGGGCCACGTTTTATGATTTTCATCGATCTCGAATTTCACAATTTAAGTACGGTTATAAATGAACAAAATGGGAGGGTCCTACTGAAAAAAATTAAGTTATATTTTTGCTTTATATCAGTGTGTCTCACGGGAGTTATGTGATTATTGGAGATAGAAAGTCGGTTAAATGGACAAAGTAGTGCATATTTATGTGCTCTTTCATAATGTGTTCAGAAAACACTTCTTTATTTGTGATTCCATAAAAAAGCGTTTTGGCATTTTTTTGCCAACAATGTGATTATGTCAGTTTAAATTTTTTTTTGCCAATGAATTCTTCCGAAAAAGTCGGAATTTTTGTTTTTCTTATGGACGCCATACTGGTTTTATACATGTTTGGATTCTTAATTTTTGTCTGAGTAATTTGGTATGCCACATGCCATATTTTGATTACAATAAGGTAATAGAAACTGAAAATTGTATACTGCAAGAATAGCTGAATATCTACCCATCTGTCACCATCTGTTGAAAAAAATTGGTGAAAACTTAGAATTTATAAAAAATATAATGGTCCGATGAAACATATTTTTTAACTGCGGTATTTTTAACTGAAACGTACTACTGAGCCCGCAAAAATCAGCACCTTTTTTGTACCGCGCCATAATTGGGTGCAGTTTGGTTTCAATGTATAGTGCGGTATAGTGGCCAACCGATTCACCGGACCAATTTTTTATAACAAACATTTAACTTCGGAGATGTATCGGCAACATTGCTCTCTGAAGACGTGGAAGAAAGAATAGACGATATACTGTTGGCGTTACCATAAGGTATGCAGTTACAACAAGACAAAGCAACTGCACATAATGCCCGAATTGTGAGGAACTATTTAAATTTAAGACATAAACGGAGAGTAATTGTTACCTATTCAGAACAGGGTTGTTATAAAAAGCTTTTTTTATTTTTACAAAACAAACATGTTTTTTTTTATAAAATGATGTTTTTAAACACGAAACAATGTTTTTAAACACATCGCAAAAAAATGTTTTAAACATGAAAAGAAAAAAAAAAACATGTACACGTTTTTTTTTTCATGTCAATCACAAAAAAAATATGTTTAAATAAGGAATAAAAATTGTATTTTATAAAGATTTTTTTTATTATTAATAAATACAATATTTAAATAATTTTTGATTTTTAAGTAGATCCATGCATAAAAATTCTGAAGACCACCGTACAATGCTGATTAAATAATTAAATATGTTGTCCAAATTTCGGTAGTTTAAAACACATGTTTTAAACATTTAAAACAAACTGTTTTAAATATGTTTAAAACAATATATGTGACCTGGTCTACGGAAAGGGGGTTTATGTGCGAAAACCGGTTACCGAGATAAGCGCTGGTAAAGTTTTGACATCTACACACTTGGTGATCAGCTGTGTTGTTGTCACTTTGGGTGACGAATGTTGACCCCCCCCCCCGCCGTCAATGTGTCTAATTGTTAAAGATATTGAATAGGCACGTTCTAAGTATTTTTTTCCATAGTTATACGTAAAGTACAAATGTAGTGATGTGTTTAGAAGACGCGTTATAATTTGTCAACGATATGTATTTCGGCAAAAGTAATGAACAGCGACATCGAAATAGACGAACCAGAACCATCTACTGGAGATACAGAAGTGGGTTTCGGCTTAAGTTATAGGGATGATAATGATTTGAAAATTGTGTCCCAATTCTTTGATAAAAACTCTGTTGCACCAGGGAATGCATTTCAAAAAATCCTCTTGTGATACAAGAAATATCCAGAATCCATTTTTTAGAACTGTTGAAAGTAGAGAAAACTTGGTCATTCTTAGCTTAGAAGAAGCAGTAAACTCTAACAATGAGTTAGAACACGGTATTCTGAATTATCTGGACGAAAGAAGTATGGAAGTGGAAGGATTGTGACGTTTTGACAAATATAATATTGTACATGTATCACAAGGTACCTATCTTCCACGACCACAACAAACCAGTTCCGGCTAAGCGGCCCAGCGGCCCTTGAAAGGTATAACGCAATACAACTATTTTATAATTTGTGAAAATTGAATGGTGAAGATGAAAAAAATACGAATAGTGAAGAATTTGAGCAAGTTACTCTTATTTTTGAAACAGTGAGTGAATAAATGCCAGACATATTCTAACCAGTTGGATTGTTGTGACTCGAAATGCAGTGGTACACATTCAACACCGTTCGTAACTGAGCAACTGATGCCAGAAGAAAGGGCTAAGTAGCGCCAGAACCGCTGAAAAAGTTGAAGAAAAAGTAAAGTATAGGTAACTGCGAAACAAGTCCTCATGTAGGTACATCACAGGCTAAAACTGACCAAACAAATCATAAAAAGAAGCGGAGTGAAAAAGTAGATGCTAAAGACTCCAAGAAAACTCCAACGAAAAAGTAGAGAGGTTGAATTGAATATAAATATTATTTCCTATAAGAATAGATTATTTATTATTTTGTAAATTATCATTTAGTTTGTATTTTATAAGAAATTTCATTTGTCTAATTTATTTTACTACGTACAAGAAAAAATAGCTAAAATAATTTTTTTTACATTTTCTGTTTTTATTGTGTGTACTCTAACTTCAAATACGAATAACTCGGCCGTTAAGAAAGCTACCAAGCTGGGCTTGGGTTCGTTAGAAAGAGGGGATTTTCTCTATTCGAATCATTCAAAACCACAGAATCGACCTCTTAACACATAAACCCCTTTTTCGTAGACCAGGTCACATATTTGTTTTAAAACATGTTTAAAACAATTTTTTAAACAAAGTGCTTTATACATTTAAAACAAACTGTTTTAAACATGTTTAAAATAAAATGATTTAAAACAAAATATTTGTTTTAAAACATGTTTAAAAACATGTTTTAAAACAAATGTTTTAAAACATAACAACCCTGATTAAGAAGTATCATGGGCACCAAGATTGTCGGATCTTACTCCTTGTGATTTTTATCTATGGAGTGACTTCAAAAATAAGGTATGGTGTTCATAATTTTGGAAACGTTGCGGAGTTACGTGACACCGTCATCGCCGCTTTCAATTCGATTGACAGAAGAACCCTCGGTAAGGTCGCCATATTACGGAATGCTGTGAAAAATGCCTTCGTGAAAATGGCGAGATTTTTGAAAACATTATTTAGTTTGTTAAGATGTTGTTACTTTTTAAGTTGTGTAGTTGGTACAAATAAATACATTCCAAAAGTTTACTGTAACTTGATTATGGGCACATAAATACTGTATCATTTAAATGTGTTTTTCATGGCACCATGTGATTTTCAGATATTAAAGATAAACTCCCATGTTGTCGGCTTATTGTGTTGTAAATACGGCAAGTGGCATACCAAATTACTCAGAAAAAAATCTGAATCCAAACATGTATAAAGCCAATATGGCGTCCATAAGAAAAACAAAAGTTTCGTTTGTTTCTGACGAATTCATTGGCGAAAAGAATTTTAAACTAACACATTCAAATTGTAGACAAAAAAGTGCCTTTATATTGTCAAAACGCTTGTTTGATGGGATCACAAATAAAGAAGTTATGACCATAATTAAAAATGACATTTTTTGGTTTTTTCAAAACAGCTTGGAATTCAACTGTTTTCTGAACGGATTATGAAAGAGCACATAAATATCCACTACTTTGCCCATTTAACCGACCTTCTATCTCTATTAATAACAAAAGTACCCATAGAATCCAACGTCGCGTGAGACACACTGTAGATGTATACATAAGTACTACTTTAATATACATTATGCACTATAATCTACTTCTTATGTTATAGACACTTATGTCGTACATTTGGCCCTGTTAAACAGAAAAAATCTGATGTGGCCAGGCACATGACTTTATCATACAATATATAAAATTAATAGTTTAGCCGCATGAGAATCTATTCTATTGAGATAAATCGTGGATATTGTCAAAGCATCAGCATTTGACACTACCTACACTAGGTCATTAGAATAATAGTTATTTATGTCACAAATGCCGAAAGTACGGAATAGCGCGACGAGCGGTGATGCGGCGCGTCACCGAGGGCGGAGTGTCGCCGTCGCATATGAGCGAGTCGGCTATATAGTTTTCGGCAGGAGCGACATCAACGTTTATTGTGTTGCTTTTTAAGAAATACGTATTTAAAAAAAAATAAATTATTTCTGTATAGTAAATGCTAGGTTGGTACCACTTTGACTAAACGTCAACTTTAAAGGTGCGTTCCGATTGGTAGGTAATGGTAGCTAATGGCGGTGGTAGAATACGAAATTATAGTATTTCTTACATGTCGTGATAATGACACATATTAGTTTGCATGTACATAAACATGAGTCACTATCAATTTTCTATTGGAAATACTATAACGGCGTCTGCTACCACTGCCATTATCACTAATAAAAACGCACCTTAAAAAGGTAATTCAAATTCTGACAGATTTATATTTGTTCATGACACATCCCTACCAACATACTAAAATAAAACTACACTCATCGCTATACTTTATTTATAATTTTCTCAATGTATCATTTTTAGAATTAGATATAAAGACGGGTTGATATTTCTTATCAACAAACAATCAAATTGGTGATCTTATTTTATTTGAAATTTGTATTTTATAATTTTGCGCACTACAGCGGCACGTTCCATAGTGGTTCTCCAACCTCTGATGAGATCAGCTGGATCAGCTGTTTTCGAATGTGACAACACAAAAAAATATTTGTCAAAATCCTGGCTACTATGTAATTTCATATCAATGCAGATGCGACCGATCTCGATCAAATAGAATTTGCTCTTGAAGGTAAACTATTAATTTTACCAAAAAATGTTATAGGCATAAATTATTCAAAATTTCCTCTACTTTAATTTATTAATTAACTATTTTGTCGAAATTATAGAAATGGCGGCTCATTTCCAAAATCCTTGAAAAAGGCTTAGAATAAACTAAAAAGCTAAACTATTAATTTTACCAAAAAATGTCATAGGCATAAATTATTCAAAATTTGCTCTACTTTTATTTATTATTGAACTATTTTGTCGAAATTACAGAAATGGCGGCTCATTTGCAAAATCATTGAAAAAGGCTTAGAATAAACTACCAGTTCCTTTCGACCCTTTTGAACCAAAAGCTTTTCAGCTCTAAGTTTGGTCATAAAACTTCTAAATATAAACTTTCGTCCCGATACCTTTAGTAGTTTCTCCGGAATCGTCGTCACAAAAATCGTTTACACACGCACACACACACACACACACACACACACACACACACACACACACACACACACACACACATACAGACATTTTTTTGTACCTTGGTCAAAAATGTTCAGGGGACCCATAAAGACCTATTTCCGCTAAAATCTCAATTTTTTTTTTCGGCATGATTACAATACTTTACATACTGCGTATGATAAAGTAAAAAAAAAAACACAAAAACGATAAAATAAGTAGACTTCCCAGAATCTCGTTAATTCGCTACTAAACGTCTAGTGTTACCGATCAACTGTTGCATAGATTTATTTCGAGCGGTACAGAATGGGATGTGACGCATTTACATAGGGGCGGAAAAATGTCAGTCGGTTAAGGGTAGGTCGGCGGGCCTTCAAACTCATGAGCCGCACGGTAAACGGGCGTTTTGTTCCGCGTCAGCTGGTCTCCGCTAAAAGCCAATTTCGTTTAACTAGTTTTTTCTCTTGGGCGTGCGGCGGCGGACATGCTTCGCAAACGTCAGGAACGGCTAGGAAAATTCTCCGGAGAGCACTTGTTCTGCGTCATGCCCCGCAGGACGCAATTTTGTTAAAACTTTAATTTATACATTTTATGTTTGACTTGGTAATTAGAGGCCCTTGTTTAAATTGTGCTTTCTCCTCTATCTGAATATTTTTATCGGGGTTCAAGACCAACCAACATTGTAGATGTAAATTATGTAGGTACACTAGGGTTTCGATTTGCATTGTTTCGCTTCGCGTTGATCGAAAATATAGGACTGTAAATCTGGTTAGCGTTGATTTGATTCGATTTGCGTCCTTACAGACGAAATAGATCGCGGATTCCCTCGCCTACACTACGCTACATTGTAGTGGTAGTCTTTCTCTAACGGTAAAATTGTCAAGGCCCATTGATCTTTTACATTTACGCATTCATTTATTTACATCTAATAAACGGGTAGTTTAATATATTTTTTAAAATTCCAAGGAACTACATTGAACAATTATGTAATCTAGCGTACATGATGAAAACACATCTAAAAAATCTGATGTGGCCAGGCACATGACTTTATCATACAATATATAAAATTAATAGTTTAGCTGCATGAGAATCTATTTGACTGAGATAAATCGTGTCTGCATTAAAATTAAACTAGTTAGCCAGGATTTGACAGATATTTTGATAGTCAATAGTATCAATCGAAGGTATTGTCAAAGCATCACCATTTGACACTACCTACTGTCATCAGAATAATAGTTGTTTATCTCACAAGTGCCGAAAGTACGGAATAGCACAACGAGCGGTGATACGGCGCGTCACCGATGGCGGAGCGTCGTCGTCGCTTGTGAGCGAGTCGCGGTATGTAGTTTTCGGCAGGAGTGACATCAACGTTTTTGTGTTGCTTTTTGAGAAATACGTATTTAAAAAAAAATCAAAAATGGTTATATTTCGGTATAGAAAATGTTAGGTTGATACCACTTCTACGAAATGTCAAGTTTAAAAAGCTAATTCAAATTCTGACAGATTTATATTCGTTCATGACACTGTAGATGACGTTCCATGCGGTTCTCTGAGTGTGACAGCGTGGTGACAGCCATAGACATTTCTGTGGTGACAGCACAAAAAAAATATTTGTCAAAATCCTGGCTACTATGCAGTTTCATATCAATGCAGATGCGACCGATCTCGATCAAATAGAATTTGCTCTTGCAGCTGAACTATTAATTTTACCAAAAAATGTCATAGGCATAAATTATTCAAAATTTCCTCTGCTTTAATTTATTATTTAACTATTTTGAAGAAATTACAGAAATGGCGGCTCATCTGCAAAATCCTTGAAAAAGGCTTAGAATAAACTACCAGTTCCTTTGGACCCTTTTGAACCAAAAGCTTTTCAGCTCTAAGTTTAGTCATAAAACTTCTAAATATGAACTTTCGTCCCGATACCTTTAGTAGTTTCTCCGGAATCGTCGTCACAAAAATCGAGTACACACATACACACACACACACACACACACATACACACACACACACACACACACACACAGACATTTTTTTGTACCTTGGTCAAAAATGCTCAGGGGACCCAAAAAGACCCATTTCCGCTAAAATCTCAATTTTTTTTTTCGGCATGATTACAATACTTTAGCATACTGCGTATGATAAAGTAAAAAGCGGGGAATACAATAACTTCTTATTGACCGATGACGATGAAAGTCTAAGCCGACATATTGTGAATGTCGCTAAAGATGATCAGTGCTGTAAAGGTGCGCTTTTACACCATGCGTAAAATGAATGCAGGAAACTTTACACTACCTCTTAAAAACTAAAACGTTAAACGCTTATACAGATTTTTATTTGTTAAGATTTATTTTTTAAATTTACAGAATATTTCTTGTACTTTAATAGTGTAATGTTTAATATTCCCAAGTATGATCCCATGAATGATTGTACTATGGAATTAAAAATGGCGTTACCTCCAATATTTTCTAGAACGATACACATTGGGGCATTTGACCCAAAAACCTGGCCATAAATCGAACTTCTGTATAGTTAAATACCAAAAAGTAAACCAGTTTCTGGGATAGGTAAAGGACCGATGTATTAAAAGCCGGCAATATTTTTTCACTTGAGCCCTGCGCCACGTGTTCTTGTCAGCCAAAAGTTAGATTTTACTATGGCCGAACATCGATGCTCATAAGTTGACGCTCTTAAAAGAGGTTGCAATTTTGTGTTTGAAGGCAAAATGTGACTTTTTTATTATACATTCTTTAGAACCAAGTATTAACTTTCATTCCACATTCTTTGTATTAAAATTTACCCACAATCTTGTTTATTGCAGGGCCGACAACATTCCCTGTTATAAATAAACAGTTTTATGCAGAACTTGAGTGTTTTAGTTTAGTCTTCTTCGTTCGTCTTCTTCGTCTTCTTCTTTCGTTTTTGATTCATTCCAATATCTGAATTTCTGTAAAAACAGCTTTAGCAGTTAACCTTAACAATTTTAGTTATAATGTTGAATAAATTTTGCAAACTTTAAATTTGATTATCTTTTCAGCACATAAACAAATTTGTAAATGCGTGTAATAATCTTGATGAATTTATTTACATGTTGACAAAAATCATCTAAATCCATTAATTATAAAAGTTATTAAACATCAAAGTTTTGCAAAAGTATTAGGTATTACAGTTCACAAGCGTTTAACTCATGTCGTCCAAATTATTGATCATGCCCTGTTAGTTGTTGCAAGAAGCTAAGACTAAGGAGTCAACGGGGACAGGTAATATCTCTCAGAATATAGCTGGCTTATGCAAGTGCAATAGCCCTTCCAAAAGCTCCATTGTACATGCTTAGAAGAATACCCAATTGTTTTTGCTGCTGCTCGAACAAAATATATTACAGACATAGATGTGACAAAAATATTGACATTGATCAGGGCTGGAAGTGTTAACTAAATGAAGGCACTAAATGAAAAACAGAGACAATAAGATATGGACAATACTTCAAGAATGTCTAGGATAAAACCCCGGATGAATTAAGTGAAAAATAGAGAGTAGCAGAGCATAACAACATTGTAATGAATATTTCTACTGTCGACTAGAATATAACATACTAGCTTTTATATATTTAATAGACTTTATCAAAGACTTTTACTGTACGCGATGAATATAATATAATCAGCGACCTATACAAAAAAAAACAACAAATCGTCAAAAAGTAGACGGCGAACTAACGGAACAACAACCGGAATCAGACGGGGAGATTTGTTAAGTCCTATGTATCGATTCAAAGTAATCATGGACACAATAATTGAGAATGTTAAAAGCATGCCAGGGGATAAAATTGGAACAACTAACATAAATATTTTATGCTACGCACCAGACGTAGCACAGATCGCCAAAAACGCAGACATCCTACAACGTATGTTACACATACTAGTTATAACAGCTGAGCAGTATAATTTATTATTAAGGGTGCCGAAACGGACAAACGCGTGCGGCACGCACCCGCGAATTGTACACGTAAATTGTAAAAACGTACTTCGTACCGATCTTTTAATTTTGCTTTTAAATTTGAGATTTTTTGCACTCAAAGGGTATTAATTGAATGTAGCTACAGCATGCGAACAGGACAACGATAACTAAAAAAGGGAAGACATACCGAAAATTGGTCAGAATTCAACAATAGACAATAACTTACAATTTTGTTTTTGGATTTATAAATCCTTGCTTCATCCACTGCATAGTAAAATCACCTAGCAATACATGCAGTAAAATATCCAAGAAATGGCTTTAATTAGAAAATCGGTACGAAGCAGCAAAAACGACGATTTTTGTGCGTTTGAACGGAGAGGTATGTATTCTCTTTTTAGTTATCGTTGTCCTGTTCGTATGCTGTAGCTACATTCAATTAATACCCTTTGACTGCAAAATATTTCACATTTAAAAGCAAAATTAAAAGATCTGTACGATTTACGAAGTTCGTTGCTGAACTTTCTTGGGTGCGGAACGCACCCGTTTCGGCACCCTTAACGTGATTGAACAGGTCATGGCGTTCAACTGGATAGGTGTTGAATCTGTAGTAGTAGAAAACTACAAAAGAAGTAACAAGTAAGTAACTACAAACACGCAAAGGAGCTCCAACTTCAGACCGACACAGAGATATCATAATATGACGAATGAAATACATATGAATGGGAAAGATCGAAGTCTACAAATATACTTTGGACATAGGATACTAAACAAAGAAATTTGAGACTTGCCATTTAGACGATATAGTAAGATCCTTGAAAATTCAAATGAAAGGCATGGAATGAAAAAAACAAATCGCTAGAGCTGAAACGAAATCCATTCGCTAGAGATGGTATTCCGCAAGGAAAGAGAAAGACAGGTCGACTGTCGAAACTTTAGACACCGGACTGGATGGGATCTTTAGCCAAAGATCCACAATCCCCGGCCACGCATTAACGGATAACAGGCTTATGTCAAAGGAAAAAGAAGAAGAAACAGTTTTGTAATATCTGTAATGATAATTTACGTACATGGGTACCAGATCGTTCTTGTTTAAATAAATCTAAAAAACCTACGTATGTAGCTAATACGAATACACTTTAGTAGAATGTAATACGTTACGTATTTGCCTTTGTATTAATTGTCTGGAAAGGAGATACAGAATATGGCAGCTTATAGTTCGCTCATTGGGTTTATCTGGTTAATAAGTTAGAGCAACTTTATACCGAACTCAAACTAGAACTAGGATTATAGTAGTCCAATATTAATTCTTGTGAAGTTTTCGAGGGATTATATATTATATAGTGTACCATCGCGATCATGAAAAGCAGGTACAACAAAGTGAAAATAGGTACATATATTGTCAACAATTTTGGATATGTAACATTTACTTTGAGATTATTTGTTAACGTCCGAGTCCAAACTTTTGACATGCCAATAAAGACAATAATGACAATAATAATACCATTAATGTCATATGACAAACGTAATTACATGACATTATGAAACCCAGTTTAATTAGTGCAATATTTAAGTGTGCCCCAATTTATAATCTTTAGCTGTCATTTCACAGTTTTTGTGGTCGTGCTTCTCGCCTTGGCAGTTATCGCAAACTATTCGATAGGCATGGCAAATGGTTGATAGATTGTAGCCCAGTCATTCTAGATTTTTGGTATACGTTCTATTAAGATAAAAAACGCAGTCGATGAAACTGATACAAACCAATAGCTTATTGTTCCAGTAGTAACATCTAAATTCTAAATGGTTTATAATCATAGTCAAATCGAATCATAATCATAGAAAATATGCAATAATTTAAAAACTTGAAAAATTGTGCCTGTCAGACTTTAATCCTTCATTCCTCGAATCTCACACAATTAATTGCAAAAATTAAAATACCACGTTGTAGCGGACAAAACTTACTATCAAAATGATTCTGGAACCTATACGAGAAAATGAACGGTTAATTTAGTCATCAATTATAAATTGATTAACTTATTTTTGGCGATTCCACGTCAACCGGTCGTTTCACATTAAAACGGACATTTTTACTGTCAACCGACAATCATCAAACAATCGTTTGATGTTAGAACGGACATTTCTGATGTCATTTGATTGGTGGACGTAAACTCGCAAAAAATGCTTCAGTCAATTATACAAAATTAACCGTTAATTTTCTCGTTAGGTGGGTGAGATTCGAGGAATGATAGACTGATGTCTGAAAGACACAATTTTTCATTGGGTTTTCGTTACTTAACACTTTTCCTTGATTCTAGATTTTTTGATATATTTCTACGGGAACCATAAGCTATCGATTGGTATTAGTTTAATCAACTTCATTTGAATTTCCGAATCAAAATCCAGGACGGGCTAATGGTAAATGTTTCTTCTACTGTTACTTCTGTTTACTCGTGGGCTTGATCTTTTGCATATAGGCTCAGCAAGAAACGGGTTTTTGATTTTTGATATTTGATATTTAGGTTTAAAGGCAAACATTTCTTCTTTCTCTTTATTTGCTGTATTTTCTTTTTTTGTATTTTCGTAAAATTCGAATTTTGATTCACATCGTTTGTTTACTTATTATCGGTTGTGTTAATATTTGATGTATTACAATGTGTCTGAACAATAGAGGAATTATTATAATTAATAGTTTATATGCTTGCATCTGTTTTAACCAATACACCGACCAGGTAGGATTGTCCGAAAAATGCAAATGTTCTGTCATTTCCTTTTCCACGAAAGTAAAAGTAGATTAGTGTGATCAGTGGAGACTCAGCTACTGGTACTTGTTAAATTAATTGTTAACCTCTGTTGTTAATAAGGTTGATAATCTCTGTTGTTAACCTGGAATTTCGTCTAATTTATTTCAGGCCTCGCTATTTAAGCCATATTTTATACATATCTCTTATTTTATACAAATATGTCACCCGACCCGACTAAAGAGCCTTACGGTAAATCTACACATTCTGAACTAAGCATGCTCAAAGTTACCCATTGAAAGATCAAGTTACATCGTGATTTGAAGCAGAACTTCTCGTTGTCACGACGTAGACTATGCTATAACTGTCGAATCCGTTATTATGTACAAAAACTAAACTATTTTTAAATAAAATAACGTGAGTTTGTTTACGTAACGAATGGAACATAACGAACTTTTACACTTCAACAGAATAATTCGATGTGATAGAATTCTGTACGTATATTGAAATAAAATGATTGACGTTTAAACTGTTAATACCATGAGGCGGAAAACGAGCGAAAATTCTGTAATATGGTGCAGCAGACGTTTTTTTTTACAGAACAGGTATTAATTATACCACAGCTTTCACAGGAACAAAATACCACACAACGGAACTGTCAAATAATTTTCTTATTCATTGCCTATATTTCAAGTTTTAAGGTTTGATTTTGCGAATTTACAGAATTCTATTAGCTCACATTTTTATCGTCACAAAATATGTAAACTAGTCAATTATGTAGATAGACATAAATAGAAGCTTGATTCTTAAACGTTGAACCTATAATGCGGTGTAGTAGTACCTAAGTGATGTACTACTAATTTTATAGTCGCGTTTTGTAGGATGGAAATATGTACCATAAAACATAGTTGTCCTATGGGTTCATGTAGGAACACAATTTATTACTAGCGGGATTTTCTTTCCTCTGTGCATCACCTCGTATTGATTATACAGGGTCTCACGAAACATGATGTACATGGGGATCTCGGAAACTTAGAGCTACGTTGTTGGCTAAATAGGAGAAAAGTTGCGTAAATATGGACTAATTTTAGACTTGTTTTTATTTTTCTTTGCATTGATCACTTCGCTATTACAATAAAAATTAAGTCAAAATGTTGTATTCTTATATAAGAACATAGTTTAAGGCCATTTTTGTTGCCAAAAAATGTTTCTGTACGCAAGCTTTAGCTGGGGGATATTCACCTTTTTTATGTCATTCGCGTCCATTAGGACACTAGGGTGCAACTTATTCTTCAAACTTTAAAATTTATTGGCACTGCCCCTAAACTTGTTCCTACGGATATAAAAAGCAACTTCTGAAAACTTTAGGGTGGTCGGATAACATTAACTAACAGCAAAAACATTATCTAACAAGAAAATGGCTTTAGAGTATACTGTTATGTAAGAATACAATAATTTGACATTCTATTTATTGCAATAGCAAGGTTATTCAAGAAAAAATAAATCGACGGCTTTTTATGTCCCACATGATCATAAAGTGACACCTAAAGTATCGTTTACATCCACTTAACTTAACGTACGAAAGAGTTTTTTCTACTCCTATTGAGGAATGCATTCATTATCATGGCAATTTATGTTAAGCAATACTAACCATTCCCCACACACATGACAAATATTTCATTCCTGGCTCCTCATACCCCGCCAGTAGTGAGAAATATTTCATTCCTCACGGCTTTATAACCAATCACAGCTTTGGATTTTTCATTTCCAAATTGTTGATACACTGCTTAGCGATATTGTCAAGGCATTGACAACGTCGCTAAGTGACAAGGCGCACCAAACAATTTTAATCTGTCAAAATCCTGTAAACCGTCATAGTGACATACAGCTGTCCCTATATGCACAAAAATTAATTTAATTAATTAATACAAGTTGAAAGTGAGTGAATGTGGACGTACTAAACGTGGTCCTGTAATAACATTTAAAACAAGTGGGACAAGGTGAGTCATTTTAGACGAATCTAGTATCAAATTGTAGAGCGAAAAATTAGCAAACCATCCATACTGAACAGATTACATTGCGCCAAGCGTGGAGTAAGCAGTAACCAACCAAACAAATAACACCGATCTTGCTAGACCGGACGGGTTGTCTTTTTTTCCGTCCCACCTTGAACCGTAGAAATACGAGTTACAGAACTATATCAGCGGTCCCAAAACGGTTCAGAATAACATCAAAATCTGAACTAAGGCGACCGAATGAAAATTTAAAATTACCTTATCCTTTCCTAAATACCGAGGCCCTCTTGTGTATGTGCAGAGTGAGTCACCCAGACAGGCCGCTGGTGTGTGAAGATATCGTAACCTTGTGTATATTCCCTAACCCTTTGTTTGAAATCTCTTCCCATTATGCCGCCAAAGCCGCCAAAAAATACCCGACAACGAGCAACAACAACAGGTGACGACGAGGACGAAGAAAATGAAACAAAACAAACTGAGCTAGGAGAAATTAAAAAAATGTTTGAAGAAATTCAAAGATCTATGAATTTCATGAACGAAAAGTTCGAGGAAATGCAGAAAAAACAACTGGAGATGGAAAAACTACTGAAAGGAGAAAGGAAAGAGAAGGAAGAACTGAGAGAGAGGGTGAGAATATTAGAAAACACATTGGAAAAGAACGAATTTGAAAAAATAGCAACAAACGTGATAATATCAGGTGTAGAAAGGCAGGAGAAAACAAACGAGGACACTAACAGAATAGTAATGAAAATAGCGAAAGCAATAAACCTTAAATTAGACCCCAACGATATAATTGATTCCTACCGAAAAGAAGACAAGAACCAAAGTGGTCCCTTAGTTGTAAAATTAAGCTCCCACGAAACCAAACGAGCTCTATTAGAGGCAAGAAAAGTGGCAGGCCCAATAACCACAAAAGAATGTGACTTAAAAGGCAGTAAGAACATCTACATCAACGAACAACTTACGACGTTCACAAATAACTTGTTCTATAGAGCACGGGAACTAAAGCGTGAAAATAAGATCACCCACGTGTGGAGCAGAGACGGGATCATATACATCAAAAAGACCGACAAGGGCATCAAAATTAAAATAAAAAACCTAGAAGACTTACAGCACGTAAAATAAAAAAAAAATAAAAAAAACAAAATAAAATAAAAAAAAAAAATAAATAAAAATTTTAAAAAAATATTAAAAGAAAAACATGACAAATACTTGCTGAAATGACACAATTTACTATATACCTTCACAACGTCAGAAGCGTTAGAAACAAGTTCGAGGAACTAGAAATAATTGCAAAGATCCACAATCCAGACATCCTGGCAATCACAGAGACATGGCTCCAACCCCACGAAGAACGGACTCACCTCCTAAACGACTACCGAGCGGAATTTAACTCAAGACCAAAGAGAGGAGGCGGAATCGCATTGTACATAAAAAACGACATAAAATACAAAGTACTGACAAACACCACAATAAACAAAATAGAACTATTAAAGATAAAAATTGAAGAAAACGATACAGCGATCACCATAGTGTACAAACCCCCTCAGGTAGTATTTCGAACTTTTATGAGGACGATGCGAGAAAACATAATAAACCGTAAAAGAAACCACATTATTGTTGGAGACTTCAACATAAACATACGGAATAAAGATGTGAACACCCGTGAATACCTCAATCTTTTAACAGAGAACAATTATCAAATAGCCAATCGAACTACGGCAAAACATTGCACAAGAACAAACTCGAACGGATTGGGATCAATACTAGACCATGTGATAACCAATAAGAAGGAAAATATACAAAAGATAGAAATCATCACCACAGATTTATCAGACCACAACGCAGTTCTCACAACAATTAATAGTCAACCAAAGAATAACCCTAAATACGAGTATTACGAGTACACCAAGTCAAACATCAGAAACATTAACAACACGATCACCAACCTGCAAATCGACGACATAAATACTTATGAGCAACTGTCAAAGACACTGGAAGCAATCATAACTAATAACCAGCACAAAATGAAAATAAAAAGAAAACCAGAAAGCGACTGGATAGACGAAAATATTATACAACAGATTACAGAACGAAACAAATTATACAGGAGGTTCAAAAAGTATCCACACAACATTATACTACGAGAACAGTACTACAACAAGAAACAAATCACTAAGAAAGCAATAAAGGAAAAAAAAGTACGATTCTACCAACAAAACCTGGAAAAACACAAAGATAACCCTAGAAAAATGTGGAACGCCATAAATAATGTAATTGGACAAAAACGTGAACAACAAACAATAGAAACGATGATGAGACAAGATGGAACACCAACAACAGACCAGAAGGAAATAGCAGAAATAATTAACACATATTTCATACAAATAGGAGAAATTCTGGCAAAAGACACAATCAGTACATCAAGAAAGAAACCAGAAACAACAACTAAAACAAAATTTACGAGACCGGCAATTTTTAAAGCTACCGACCATGCAGAAATCAACAACATAATAAGACAACAAAAAAACAACACGGCTCCAGGGTTTGATAAGGTCACATCGAAGGTCATTAAAGAAAACGCCACAGCCTTAACTCCTATACTAGTAAAGCTAACAAACAAAGTACTGGAAGAAGGAATATACCCAGAACACCTAAAAAGAACAATAATAAAACCTATCCACAAATCTGGAGATAAAACAAAACCAGAAAATTACAGGCCAATAGCTCTATTATCTACTCTGAATAAGGTTCTGGAAAAAATACTTCAGAGACGACTAATGGATCATCTACAAAGTCACAGCATAATCAGTACGCAGCAATACGCATACCAACCCCACTCTGGAACGACATCTGCGGCTTATGATCTGATTAGTCAAGTAAAGGCACACCTTGATAAGAAAAACATAGTAGTCGGCTTATTCCTCGACCTGAAGAAGGCTTTTGACACCATCTCCAAACAAAAACTCCTCCACAAGCTGAAAGCAATAAACATCACAGACAAGCCCTTGCAACTCATAGAAACATACTTAACAAACAGACCACAAGAAACCAGATTAACCGAACACTACAGCAACCCCCAATACACACGAGAATACGGCATACCACAGGGAGGAAATCTACCACCGACGTTGTTTATTGTCTACACTAATGACATGACAGAACTGCAACTAAACGGAACGCCATACATGTACGCAGACGATACGTGCCTCATATACTCAGCCAAAACACAAGACGAATTACAAAATAAAATTAATGAAGACATGCTTATACTGACGGAGTGGTTCTACAATAATCTACTAACAGTAAACACAAAAAAGACGGAATACATCATCTTTGGAAGAAGAAACATCAATGTAAGCATATCAATAAGACTCAATGATGAAAACATTAAACAATCCCAAGAAATTACATACCTAGGACTCAAAATACAATCTAACTTGAAGTGGGACGCACACGTGAATAACCTAGTAGTAAAAAACTCTAAAACAATAGCTATCATCAAAAAACTTAAGAACATCATTCCACTCAGAAGTAGAAAATCCATCTACCACCCTCTATTCACCGCCCAAAACAACTACCTAATACATGTGTGGGGAGACACTACAAAGAGAAACATCACCAGAATTCAAGTCCAACAAAACAAAGTCTTAAAATTATTATACTCCCTGAATAGACTTACTCCCAGCACAGATGTCTACAAAATTTCACAAGAACTTAACATAGAGAAACTCAGAGCGCTGAATAACTTACTACTAATTCACAAAATAAAAAACAACAAAATCAAAACAAACACAACTCTTAAACTAAATCACGAGTTCCACGACTACCAAACCAGAACATGCACACACATAAGACCAAACAGATACCACAGCATAACCTGCTCACAGACACAACTGAGAGAAACCATACAGAAGTACAATGGCCTTCCAAACTGTATAAAAAACCTCACAATCGCCACTTTCAAGATAAAGATAAAGTACCTATTAATGACGCAACAGCTATAAGAACAACTGATAATACACGCACAGAAGTACCCTCCATACCGCTAGCCCGAGGTGGACCCCACTCATATGCGGAGCCCCAACCCCGAGGCGAGGACTGAGGGACGAAACCACTGCAATTATATATTTATATATATATATATATATATATATGTATTTTTTTTATCTATATTACGATGTATGATTTTTTTTTTCATCAATAAATCCTTAATAAAAAAAAAAAAAAAATAATTTATAAAATTTCGTTGCATGGTCATAGAAAAAGTATAGTATTCCATTCGCAAGTAATGGCAATTTCTCACTTGAACGCTTTGCAGCACTCGCCTAGGGCTCGTGCTGCAAACTTCGTTCTCGTGAGAAATTGCTTACATTACTTGCTCATAGAATAATCTACTATTTTCTACTCCTATTGAGGAATGCATTCATTGTCATGGCAATTTATGATAAGTAATACTAACCATTCCCCACACACATGACAAATATTTCATTCCTGGGTCCTCATACCCCGCCAGTAGTGAGAAATATTTCATTCCTCACGGCTTTAGAACTAATCACAGCTCTGCATTTTTCATTTCCAAATTATTGATACACTGCTTAGCGACATTGTCAAGGCATTGACAACGTCGCTAAGTGACAAGGCGCACCAAACAATTTTAATCTGTCAAAATCCTGTAAACCGTCATAGTAACATACAGCTGTCCCTATATGCACAAAAATTAATTTATAAAATTTCGTTGCATGGTCGTAGAAAAAGTATAGTATTCCATTCGCAAGTAATGGCAATTTCTCACTCGAACGCTTTGCAGCACGAGCCGTAGGCGAGTGCTGCAAAGCGTTCTCGTGAGAAATTGTTTACATTACTTGCTCATAGAATAATATACTATTCTTAACGTACGAAAAATAGAACGGTTCCATTTATATTGGAAGGTTGCATCATCGATGATAAAAAACTGTCAATGGATCTAAAAATATTGCAAAATAACACAAAGACAACAAAGTCGCACGAGATACTTTTAGGTTATGTCACTGTCACCATCACCCGAATTGTCAAAATCGACTGCCTAAGATTGGTGCACCTAGCGCACGGATTCTGTAAAGTTGAAGTTGAGTGAACAAGTCCGTACGTTACGTTAAATTTTTGTACGTTAAGTGAATGTAAACAAACACATATAATTCAATGGAGCTCAACTTTCACTAAGTCTTAAGTTCTTGTCCGTTACGTTAACTGGATGTAAACGATACTTTACGGTTCCTCGTTCGTGTTGCTTGGATGGAGTGTAGCGCTATCTGCATGCACCTATATGGAGTATATGGCGTGAACCTCGACGCGACATGTCGTGTTGATGTCGTATAGTGCCGTGAGAATATGGCCTTACCAGTTGAAATTGTTATTTATGCTCTTCGATGTACAGTTTGTTATTTATGCTCTTCGATGTACAGTTATGTCAAAGTATTATTTCTTAAATTTAAGTGTCTGGGACAAAGCTGTGCTATTGAGCACAAGTCTAATTACAAATAAAAAATTCGAATACTTCATCCAATTTCGTACAACTTTCTGATTAATATGACTTCGTCGCCAAATCATCTTCGGGATGGTTTTATTTCATGGCAGGCGCCTCCCTCAAAAGAAATTAGCGACAGCGTTGATTTCCCCTTTCATCCGGCTAAGTAATTAAGCATTTTGACACGAGGCAGACCGGCCGGGCTTATTTGCCACAGAGAGCTCCTGCGATCGACCTCAGCATCCCCGCTCGCACCCTTTTTGTCCAATTTCTTCTTTTACCGTTCGCTCAAAGGGAATCGCGCTCAAATAAAAGTAAAAAAAGAAATTCGCAATTAAAGCTCTTTAGGGGTTGCGCGGGGTAAAGTTCGTAACTCTGGAATGGCATTTCCCCTCTTCCTCTCTTCACGTCTCCTTCAACGGCATCTGTTATGTTTTTTTTTTCGTCGGAATGGTATAATTAATTTTAATTTCGTCAGTGCGGGTGTTAGCGTACGTTTGTTTGTTGTCGGTTGGTCGGTTTTATTGTTTACCGGACGTTAAAGTAATGGTGGGGCCGGTCACGTGATACAGGCGGGGGTTTCGCTAAAATTTTACGGGCGCGAATAAAATTCTCGCGTTAATTAAATGGCTACAGTGGCCGCATCATTATAAATTATGTACGCAAGCGGTACGCGCTGACGGATCGCGTACAACTGTTTGCGTAGAAACGCCCAAATTGGTTACAATGCCGGCCTTTGTTTTCGATTTGAATGCTGCAATTAGCGGTCCCATCACTTTGCTCGCACCTGCATACACGTGGTCACACTGCCACTGATATTAATTTAAAAACAATGTTTCAAAATCACTGTAAAATATATCTTTCCCTTAATTGTCTTAATAGTATAACATAACATAACCTAACATACGATAATATTCGTAAAAAGAGAGTTGAGAATTAGGGTAATATTAATAACTTTTGTTGGTAAAGGAAAGCGAATAGGTGTTTTCCATTGATTTCTTTGCGTTGGATAAAAATTTGTTTCCTTTATGGAGGCACCCGCACACCACTCTAAGGTGCTCTTTTCAGGTTACAAATACAATGAGGATAGTTGGTATTTTGCAAAACATCATAAAATAGCAATAAATCCTAGGAATTTCCATTGCAAATTTAGTTTTTTTTAATAATTTTCTGACTTAGGTTTCACGCCTTTTAATATTCGGGTTTTGCGTCTGATGAGTGTTGCCTAAGGTCTCTACGATCAATATCGTGCCACAATCGACTTTGATGTTTCCCCTAGAACCACGTAACTGCCTTCTAAATGGGCACACAAACAATTGACAAGCCTAATTTTTACTTTATCATACGCAGTATAATAAAGTAATTTTGTAATTTTTTTAATTTTGTAATTTTGTAATTTTGTCAAACTAGATAAATAATAAATTAAAGTAGAGGAAATTTTGTATAATTTATGTTTATAACATTTTTTGGTAACAAAATTAATAGTTTAGCTGCAGGAGCAAATTCTATTTGAATAAAGAAATAATAAACGCCTCTCAACTGTGCAGATTTAGTTTATTAATTTACTTTTGTACTAGTTTCGGCAGTGCTGCCTTCCTCAGCAAAAAATCTACAGAAAATGAGAAAGGGAATAAGCGAACAATCATGTGTATATACAGAACAGAAAAAAACAGAAAAATATAGAACTCACTGTCAGATATTAAAACATCGAATGCTGCAGTGAAATCATTCCCCTGTCAGGATCATTATGAAACATCTAAACAAAACAAAACATTACAGTACGGTATATATAAATAAATACACAGTTAAACAATCGTGAACAGCAATTGATTGTTTAACGATTGTTTAACTGTGTATTTATTTATATATACCGTACTGTAATGTTTTGTTTTGTTTAGATGTTTCATAATGATCCTGACAGGGGAATGATTTCACTGCAGCATTCGATGTTTTAATATCTGACAGTGAGTTCTATATTTTTCTGTTTTTTTCTGTTCTGTATATTATACACATGATTGTTCGCTTATTCCCTTTCTCATTTTCTGTAGATTTTTTGCTGAGGAAGGCAGCACTGCCGAAACTAGTGCAAAAGTAAATTAATAAACTAAATCTGCAAAGTTGAGAGGCGTTTATTATTTCTTTATTCAATTTACGACCTTTGCATCATGGACTTTTCCGATTTCAAATTCTATTTGATCAAAATCGTGTCTGCATTAATAGCAGGTAGCCAAGATATTTTGAGCCTTTTGACAGTATTCAGAACGTCAGCGGTTGCGAAACGTCAATTCAACACGCAAATGCATGGAGAATGCGATGAGAAACACACTCGCACGTACAGTGCAACAATAATAAAACATCTTGGTGTCAATGTGTATTTCGATTGCTGATAGCAATGTTCTTATGTTTTCGCGAATAAATACAAGAAAGATCGTAAGACGGTATGGTAACATTAAAACTTTTTGGAATATCGAGCATAATTCTTTATAAACTTTTGTAGTAAGCACTGAAGACGGGGTAAAACCCGAAAATATAGTATGCTAGAAGCCAATATAATATATTAATCATCAGAACCAATAAACTTTTTACTTTATCATATGTAGTATGACAAAGAGGTTTAGTCTTAGCATTTTTGAAATATTTTGCAAATAAGCCGCTATTTCTGGAAGTTCGTCGAAATAGTTAAATAATAAATTAATGTAGAGGAAATTCTGAATAATTTATGACTATGAATTTTTTTAGTAAAACAAATATTTTAGCCGCATGAGCAAATTCTATTTCATCGGGATCGCTCGTACTGCATTAAAACATTAGTATTAAAACTAGTTAGCCACGATTTGTCAGATACTGTGATTCTTATGACAGTAGGTAGTGTCAAATGCTGATGTTATGACATTACATACTGTAAATATAATCAAAATATCTATCTAGTTCTAGGAGTTTTTATTTAATTGCAAACGTGGCCGATCTCGATTAAATAGAATCTCATGCAGCTAAACTATTAATATATGGTATGATAAAGTTATGTGCCTGGCCACATCAGATTTTTTTTTGTTGTCTACATACATCAGACACTTGTATCGTTTTATGTAAGGAAATAAAATTTGAATCTAGAAAACCAAAACTTGTAATTGAAAGTATCTACAAAATATTGATTTATCATACTATTTCTGAAAAGTAAACTATCAATTTTTACTTTATCATACGCAGTATGCTGAAGTATTGTAATCGTGCCGAAAAAAAAAAATTAGATTATAAGCGGAAATAGGTCTTTATGGGTCCCCTGAACATTTTTTACCAAGGTACAAAAAAGTCTTTGTGTGTGTGTGTGTGTGTGTGTGTGTGTGTGTGTGTGTGTGTGTGTGTGTGTGTGTGTGTGTGTGTGTGTGTGTGTGTGTGTGTGTGTGCGTGTGTGTGTACCCGTTTTTTGTGGAGACGATTCCGGAGAAACTACTAAAGGCATCGGGACGAAAGTTCATATTTAGAAGTTTCATGACTAAACTTAGAGCTGAAAAGCTTTTGGTTCAAAAGGGTCCAAAGGAACTGGCTGTTTCCTCTAAGCATTTTTCAAGGATTTTGCAAGTGAGCTGCCATTTCTGTAATTTCGTCAAAATAGTTAAATAATAAATTAAAGTAGAGAAAATTTTGAATAATTTATGCCTATGATATTTTTTGGTAAAATTAATAGTTTAGCTTCAAGAGCAACTACATAGTAACCTGGATTTGACTAATATTTTTTTGTGCTGTCACCACAGAAATATCTTTTGCTGTCACACTCGAAAACAGCTGATTTCATCAGAGGCGATCAGAGGTTGGAGAACCGCTATGGAACGTTGCCGCTCTAGTGCGGCAATGCACAAAATACAAAATTCAAACAAAATAAGATCACCAATTTAATTGCTTGTCGATAAGAAATATCAACCCGTTGTTATATATATAATTGTAAAAACGATAAATTGAGAAAATTGTAAATAAAGTATAGCGATGAGTGTAGTTATATTTTAGTATGTTGGTACGGATGTGACATCTACAGTGTCATGAACGAATATAAATGTGTC
This sequence comes from Melinopterus prodromus, assembly GCA_964023965.1. Taxonomy (NCBI): domain Eukaryota; kingdom Metazoa; phylum Arthropoda; class Insecta; order Coleoptera; family Scarabaeidae; genus Melinopterus; species Melinopterus prodromus. The sequence continues at coordinate 26,322,952 of OZ030391.1, read as the reverse complement.
AGAATTTGTATTTCTCAAAAAGCAACACAAAAACGATGTCACTCCTGTCGAAAACTACATAGCGCGACTCGCTCACATGCGACGGCGACGCTCCGCCATCGATGACCAGCGGTCACGCGCCACATCACCGCTCGTCGCGCTATTCCTTACTTTCGGCACTTGTGAGATAAATAACTATTGTTCTGATGACAGTAGGTAGTGTCAAATGCTGATGCTTTGACAATACCTACTATTGACACTACTGACTATTAAATTTATCTCAATCAAATAGATTCTCATGCAGCTAAACGATTAATTTTATATTGTATATGATAAAGTCATGTGCCTGGCCACATCAGATTTTTTTAAATTTAAATAGAAAATGTCTTAGGAAATAATCGTTTTAAATATAAAATTGTATGTAAAAATATCAAACTGGATTTTGTGAAGCGGTACGTCAGTAATTAAAAACAACAGAAATAAGAAATTTTTTAGAAAGTGTTAGAAACAAACTACTGCAAGACTATGTACCTAAACAATTTGGATATGACGCCACAAGGTAACACCTTAATATTTAAAACATTCTTCGATAAATTTGAAAATGCATAAATTTGAATTACCTTAAAATAATAATATAATAATATAATTATTGCATGATAGGCACAATTTAGTTGTGGGCTTTTCTCAGGTATTTATTTAAAAAATTCTTGATGTAAACTTTGACCTTTCCTCGAAAGATATTAGTCCCTTCGAATAGTTAGGTCCATCTAGATTCTAGGGATACAAACTGTAGACTGTAATAGTGACGTAAAAGATTCCGGCGACTTCGCCATTTGTGAGAAAACTTAATATCGAAGTAACTAGCCAGGGAAATCCTATCGCATAGAACTATATTTTGTTGAATTGAGCAGACCCAACATATAAATTCGTTTAAATAACAAATAAATTAAATTCAGAAAAACACTGACAAAAATGGTCAAAATTAGGGAATTCGGTAACTTTGAAAGTTGTGACAAATTGAGATTTTTTGTGTTTATATACAGGGTCTCCCACGGCGAGCTGCCATTAGAAGTATATAAAGAACCAAATGAAATGCGAGATTGAAAATTTGTGGAGTTATATAATTCGACACGATCGTCTCAAGTAAAATATTTTAAGTTTTCGGTTACTTCAGGTTACATCGAAAATGATGTCAACTTTTATATTTCAAAAGGAACAGCCTGTATTTTATTGCATTTTTGAAACCTTCATCAAACTTTAGATCAATTTTATGTTACATTCCCTATACCTAACATGTGTCATTTTTGAGATATTAATTTCTTCATTATTAAAATTAAAAATTAAAAAATGACAGCTGCACGGTTACATTCAATTACTTATAAATTATCCCCTGTGACCGTTGGAAAACAGTTGTCCGGCAAAATTGATTGGAAGATAACGTATTATCGACAAATCGGTAGAACTCTTCTAAGTTATACAGGATGTTCAAATTAGAACATCAAAGCAGAATTCTAGAAAAGTACTAAAAGTCGATTTTTTCAAATAGCAATCCTAACATATGAATACATTTCTCAATTCTATGAAAAGCTTTAGATCAACTTTGTGTACAATGTCCTATACCTAGAATGTACTTGTACCTACTGAAATCGATTTTTGAACATCAGAAAAGAAATAGCAAACATTGCCAAATCTAGATTGCTTTTGAAAACAACTGAACAATTTCGAACAAACAGACCTTTATTAAACAAGCTTTTTGGGTAATTTTTCATTATAATTAGTTTAGTATTTATAAAATTATAAGCCTACACTAAAACATATTATTAAAAATGCACAATACAATACAAAATCGTAAAGTAACTTAAAACAAACGATTAGTTCAATTTCAGTAACTATTCAAAAACGTTGCCGTTTTCCGCTAAACATGGCAATCAATTCTTTTTAACACATTATTGTTGCTGGCGTCTCTTGTTGAGTTAGCACATAACCCATTGAAAGCAGTTCGAACTCTATCTTCATGTTCTCCTTATCAATTATTGGGTCGTCATAAACTACGTCTTTAATAGCTCCCCAAATGAAAAATCCATTGGCGTCAAGTCAGGGGAACGCAGTGGATATTTGTATGACGCATTAAGCGCAATCCACCGATCGCCGAACATCTCGTTAAGCAAGCCTCTTACTGCAACAGTTATGTGCGCTGGAGCACCGTCCATTTGAAACCACCCAATAATGGAGGACCCAATAACTGATAAGGAGAACATAAAAGATAAAATTCGAGCTGCTAACTCTATCAGGGACGCCACCAACAAATATGTTAAAAGAAATTGAAGCATATTTAGCGGAAAACGGCAACGTTTTTGAACAGTTACTGATATAAATAAAAAGTTTTTTTTTTTATTTAGTTAACGTTTTGTTTTATTTTTGTAGGCATATAATTTTATAAAAACTAAATCAATTTATAATGAAAAATTACCTAAAAAAACTTGTTTCATAAAGTTTTGTTTATTTCCCATAGACCAGTTGTTTTCAACGCAAACTAGATTTGGGAATATGTACAATTTCCACTGCGATGTTCAAAAATCGATTTAAGTAGGTAAAAGTACATTTTAGGTACAAAGTTGATCTAAAATTTTCCATAGAATTGAGATGTGTACTCAACTGTTAGATACCCTGTATAGTCTTTTGTCTTGGTTACTTAATAAATATAACAAAACTTTTGTAAATACCAAGCACTCCAAGGAGTGAGTGTATTTAAGGATTGTAATGAGTACGCTGGTTCAATATAATGTTTGGACTTGTGGCAGATGTTGCTTGCTGTTTTGGGGCTAGATTTCGCCGAAGTCGATATTAATAACGGAAATTATAAACTTCTGCGGGAGGTTTGCGCAGTCATGTGTTGCATTCAAGTGTGACAAACCAAATTAATTTTACTTTAGCGAAGATATGTAGTTGGTACCTCAATATAAAGACAATCTTTTAAATCCATAATTCCATGGGGTCCGAGTTATAAACATGATTAGACTGAATGATTGATTTTTTCCTGTAACAGCTATAGCCTGCCACTACAAACTCTCACAAGCAGGAATGACCTATATCTATAATTTTGATGATGTAAATCAATTAATATGTGAGAACGTTAAAATTTGTTCAGTCAAACATTATTATTATTTTCCCGTCACGTACCTAATCCCTACTGTCTTATGTGCCATAATTTGCCACTGTATATTTCAACTTAAGGGAAGTTGTGTTCTCATGTTCGCCGTGTACGACTAACTTAAACGTGTTATCCCTTTAGCGTTAGTGTAGTTCTGTAGTTACGTACCTGTTCTGTTCACCTGACAGACCACCATGTACCGCCAGACCAGATCCAGCGTGACAGCCACTGAAACAAACAACGTATAATCGAATTAGCCATGTATCAAACCAACCAAATGTAAACACGACGTATACGCGTTGCGCGCCACCAGCGACCTGAGGTGGTAACACCGCTGAGGAATCATGTGCAAACTTGCTCGACTGACACAAGAAATGATTGTGCAAACTTTGCCCGCGAGCAGGAAAACGTGGCCGTGATCATTTAAAACGGAACTTCGCAGATCCGAAGCGTCTTTTCCATGTAAACTACCTCAAAGGACGTGCCCGTTGGAATCTAGTATGTATGAACATCGCCGGGCATAACCCTGATTGGATTATGTAAAGAATCCGAAGCTCGCGTATAGTGTTAATACCGAGTTGAATGTGTGAATAATTTAATGTATTTTCGCTTGGTGGAATGCTAGATCGAGACTCTAGAGAGTTGTTTCTTTGATCTGCTATTTATATATGCATAGTGTTTGTTTCTTAAATATAGCAATACTTGAAAGTTGCGATTTAACTGAAGAAATTGCAATGTAAAGTGGACCAACAAAGTGTTGACTTCAAGAGGAATCTGAATTCCGCGAGTTTTAATCACAGAACACGTACAAGTTGCGATGGCGTTTCTCAGATATTTATTCATAGAAATATTAAAGCTGTAATATAGTGTTGGAGACAATAGGAAGACTGACTAAAGCTGACTAAAGTTATACAGTCTGTCCCGTAATTCGATGGACATGGCTTAAACATACAGTCTTGGGTGGAATATGGGACAATTTAAACCAACTTATCTACATATGCAATTTGAGATTTGCAAAATCTGGGAAACGTAGATTTTGTGAATCGAAAATTTACACGCGTTTTCGATAAATGGGTCGTATCCGACTCAACATCCAGGTTTAAAAACTTTCTATCACGTTTACAAGAATTTCGAAAAAGTTGAGGTGCCAACTTAAGAAAATGTGATTTGCTATTTTGATTGATTGAACCAAATATCATAGAAACTTCAAGTAAACTTCAAAGTAAAGATTTAATTTTGTAATTTTATGCTGAATATCATCTAGTAATCTTCTGGTCTATCGTTTTACTCCTATTCAATAACAATGCGTTATAATATTCGTTATTACCCCTGTTGACGAGTGGTAATGCTTACGTACATCACTAGACTTGTGAAGTGACATATTCCTCTAAAAAAGTAACTCAACTGCTTAATTTCTATTAATAAGACGACTATGAGCGTTATTAGAAATTTTCTAGATCTCTTAATTCTCTACAAGAAAAAGATGGGTAAAATCGTGTAGATGACATTATCATGCGTTCCATTGGTCTGATGATAATGACTGTAAGATTGAAATTGATAGATCTTTCAAATTCTAAAATAAAGGAACGATTCATCTTCTGTATGCGAGTAACCTTTAGCAACGAATACACAATTACCTATTATACAGGAAATCACAATGCGCGCGTTTAAAACGTACAAGGTAATTTTATGTGGCATAATGTTTTATGGCAATGGAACCAATAGACATTTAGTCAAAAATAGGCGGTTTTTGATATAGGTATGTTCTTCAGAAGAAAAGCGTGATTTATATTAATGCCTTCCTTTTTAATGGGACTTTTCCAAAACTAGTATCCTTTAGAGATGTGCAAATAGTATCAATTCATTACTGTAACGAATAATTATTTAAAAAAGTAGTCGTTACATCAGGTTAGGTATCAGGTTAGGTCAATCAAGTAAGTTGGAAATAAATATGATTATAAAATTGAATAATAAATAGAACACCACAAGTACAGCACAATCAAATACAGTAAATTATCAAGTTCACGATTAGTAATGGTCTGGTTACGGGAACGAAACGCGTACAAAGTATCAAGTAACGAAACACGAATGATTACTGATACTCAGTATCAAGTCTGGTAACGGTACCGAAAGTGTAGGTATCTACTAAGTATCCAGTAACAAACCACAAATGATTACATATAGACATTGATACCAGGCGCCACCGAACAGCCCGAGATCAGAGGGCAGCCACCAGTCGTACGTGTACGGCTGGTTGCGGCGTTTCATGTTTTACAAATAAATTAGCTAGTAAAATCGGCTGGCGGCGCGGCGCCTTTGGACATTTTTTAAACATAAGAAGCTTTTATGTCCGTGCTCAGTAATTTGTATCCGATACAATAAGGAAACAATTTGTTTCGAATGTTAAGTAGGTGAAATGTTAAAGGTATTAGTTTGCCATGTTTTATGTAGGATTGCTAACTTGCAAAACATCGGTATCAGTAACGAATAGAAAGTAACGTATACAAAGTAACGAATACTCGATTAGAAAGTACCGGTATCCATTCGTTACTCAAAAGTATCGGTACTGCACATCCCTAGTATCCTTTACTACCGTACATTTGAATAGATTAAAAAGAAGGTGGGTATTACAAGTCACTTCTTACTCTTCTGAAGGACGTAAAGAAAAAACCTGATGTGGCCAGGCACATGACTTTATCATACAATATATAAAATTAATAGGTTAGCTGCATGAGAATCTATTTTATTGAGATAAATCGTAGGTATTGTCAAAGCATCAGCATTTGACACTACCTACACTACGCCATTAGAATAATAGTTATTTATGTCACAAGTGCCGAAAGTATGGAACAGCGCGACCAGCGGTGATGCGGCGCGTCACCGAACGTGGAGCGTCGCCGTCGCATGTGAGCGAGTCGCGCTATCTAGTTTTTGGCAGGGGTGACATCAACGTTTATTGTGTTGCTTTTTGAGAAATAGGTATTACAAAAAAATGGTTGTATTTCTGTATAGGAAATGTTAGGTTGGTACCACTTTGACGAAACGGCAAGTTTAAGAAGCTAATTCAAATTCTGACAGATTTGTATTTGTTTATGACACTGTAGATGTCACATCCGTACCAACATACTAAAATAAAACTACACTCATTCCTAAACTTTTTACAATTTTCTCAATTTATCGTTTTTAGAATTAGATATAAAGACGGGTTGATATTTCTTATCAACAAACAATCAAATTGGTGATTTTATTTTATTTGAAATTTGCATTTTGTAATTTGCCGCACTAGAGTGGCAACGTTCTATAGCGGTTCTTCAACCTCTGATGAAATCAGCTGTTTTCGAGTGTGACAGCCATAGACATTTCTGTGGTGACAGCACAGAAAAATATTTGTCAAATCCAGGCTACTATGTAGTTCGAGGATGTAGTTTCATATCAATGCAGATGCGACCGATCTCGATCAAATAGAATTTGCTCTTGAAGCTAAACTATTAATTTTACCAAAAAATGTCGCAGACATAAATTATTCAGAATTTCCTCTACTTTAATTTATTATTTATCTATTTTGACAAAATTACAGAAATGGCGGCTCAATGGCAAAATCGTTGAAAAATGCTAAGAGTAAATGGCCAGTTCCTTTCAACCCTTTTGAACCAAAAGCTTTTCAGCTCTAAGTTTAGTCATGAAACTTCTAAATATGAACTTTCGTCCCGATACCTTTAGTAGTTTCTCCGGAATCGTCTCCACAAAAAACGGGTACACACACACACACACACACACACACACACACACACACACACACACACACACACACACACACACACACACACACACACACACACACACACACACACACACACACACACACACACACACACACACACACACACACACACACACACACACACACACACACACACACACACAGACATTTTTTTGTACCTTGGTCAAAAATGTTCAGGGGACCCATAAAGACCTATTTCCGCTAAAATCAAATTTATTGTTTTTCGGCACGATTACAATACTTCATCATACTGCGTATGATAAAGTAAAAATATCAATTTTAACTGCTGTTGATTTTGTTATTGTAAAATATGATGCTCAATCATGTTCTCAAAAACTTATTTTTGTATAATAATAAAATTATGCTTATTTAATATATAAAACGCACACTTTCCCAAAATTTGATTAAAATAGAATTATTGTTGCGAAAATGAAAAATAATAAAAAACAGAACAATCGTTTTGGCATTGGCCTTCGCATTTTTCTCGGAAATTTTCAGGTCATAGTAAACAGTGACCCTTATGAATGTTGTAGATTTTTTTATGATCTACAACTAAGTATACGATATTTTTGGATAAAACATCAAGTTTTTCCGGAAAACGCAATAACGTATTTTGCATCCGCCTTCAAACCCCCCCCCCCCCCCAATAAGCACTATTTGAGAATAGGTATTAATAAATACCTATTCTCAACTTTATTTTCCTGCACTATAATGAATATGAATTCAGTAATCTGGGGTAAACTTTAACTATAGCTCTCTTGAAGGATCTAATTTTATGCACGCAGCTTTAGAGATCTTTCCAAACACATAACTGAAAACTCCATCATTTTCAAACCTACCACCGATAGAATGTTGCAGCATAGTAAAAAGCAACGTAAACTTTACAAGTAAACTATTCCATTATTCTATAATATTCGATAACTAGAACGAATAACGCTCTTCAATTTTATGGAACGAAACCGTAACGGGCGAGTCACTCGAACTTTTCCAGGCTTTCTCTTTAAATTTAAATTTGCCGCAATTATTCATAAAATATTATAATTCTCTTATTTCCCATTAGTTTAATAAAAAATCTGATGTGGCCAGGCACATAACTTTATCATACAATATATAAGCTGCATGAGAATCTATGTTGAGATAAATCGTAGGTATTGTCAAAGTATCAGCATTTTTTTATATTTCTGTATAGAAAATGTTAGGTTGGTAGTTGGTACCACTTTGACGAAACGTCAAGTTTAAAAAGCTAATTCAAAATCTGACAGATTTATATTTGTTCATGACACTGTAGATGTCACATCCGTACCAACATACTAAAATAAAACTACACTCATCGCTATACTTTATTTACAATTTTCTCAATTGATCGTTTTTAGAATTAGATATAAAGACGGGTTGATATTTCTTATCGACAAACAATCAAATTGGTGATCTCATTTTATTTGAAATTTGAATTTTGTACTTTGCCGCACTAGAGCGGCAACGTTCCATAGCGGTAGTCCAACCTCTGATGAAATCAGCTGTTTTCGAGTGACAGCACAAAAAAATATTTGTCAAAATTCTGGCTACTATGTACTTAAGTTTCATGTCAATGCAGATGCGACCGATATCGATCAAACAGAATTTGCTCTTGCAGCTAAACTATTAATTTGACCAAAAAATGTCATAGGCATAAATTATTCAAAATTTCCTCTACTTTAATTTATTATTTAACTATTTTGACGAAATTACAGAAATGGCAGCTCATTTGCAAAATCCTTGAAAAAGGCTTAGAATAAACTACCAGTTCCTTTGGACCCTTTTGAACCAAAAGCTTTTCAGCTCTAAGTTAGGTCATGAAACTTCTAAATATGAACTTTCGTCTCGATACCTTTAGTAGTTCCTCCGGAATCGTCGCCACAAAAATCGTTTACACACACACACACGCACACACACACACACACACAGACATTTTTTTGTACCTTGGTCAAAAATGTTCAGGGGACCCAAAAAGACCTATTTCCGCTAAAATCTGAATATTTTTCGGCATGATTACAATACTTTAGCATACTGCGTATGATAAAGTAAAAATCTGATGTGGCCAGGCACATGACTTTATCATACAATATATAAAATTAATAGTTTAGCTGCTTGAGAATCGATTTTATTGAGATAAATCGTAGGTATTGTCAAAGCATCAGTATTTGACACTACCTACACTACGTCATTAGAATAATACTAATTTATGTCACAAGTACCGAAAGTACGGAATAGCGCGACGAGCGGTGATGCGGCGGGTCACCGATGGCGGAGCGTCGCCGTAGCACGTGAGCGCGTCGCGCTATCTAGTTTTTGGCAGGAGAGACATCAACGTTTATTGTGTTGATTTTTGAGAAACATGTATTTAAAATAAAATAAATAAAAAAATCGTTATATTTCTGTATACGAAATGTTAGGTTGGTACCACTTTGACGAAACTACAAAACTTCTAAAATAAAACTACAGTCATCGCTATACTTTTCTACTCAGTTTATCGTTTTTAGAATTAGATATAAAGACGGGTTGACATTTCTTATCAACAAACAATCAAATTGGTGATCTTATTTCATTTACAATTTGTATTTTGTAATTTTCCGCACTAGACCGGTAACGTTCCATAGCGGTTCTACAACCTCTGACGGAATCAGCTGTTTTCGAGTGTGACAGCACAAAAAAAATATTTGTCAAAATCCTGACTACTACGTACTTTCATATCAATGCAGATACGACCGATCTCGATCAAATAGAATTTGCTCTTGCAGCTAAAGTATTAATTTTACCAAAAAATGTCATAGGCATAAATTATTCAAAATTTCGTCTACTTTAATTTATTATTTATCTATTTTGTCGAAATTACAGAAATGACGAAAATCGTTGAAAAATGCTAAGAGTAAATAGCTAGTTCCTTTGGACCATTTTGAACCAAAAGCTTTTCAGCTCTAAGTTTGATCATAAAACTACTAAATACGCACTTTCGTCTCGATACCATTAGTAGTTTCTCCGGAATCGTCGTCACAAAAATCGTTTACACACGCACACACACACACACACACACACAGACATTTTTTTGTACCTTGGTCAAAAATGTTCAGGGGACCCATAAAGACCTATTTCCGCTAAAATCTCAATTTTTTTTTTTCGGCATGATTACAATACTTTACATACTGCGTATGATAAAGTAAAAAGATTTGTTTACCAACATATTTTGCCATTCAATCTACCGGGAGATACTTTTACCTTTACATTTGAAAAAAAAAAAACATCCAAACAAAACTATAAAAAGTGTAACTTTCTAGTGAAATCTTCCATAAATTTCACGATTTCACTTTCCTTCTCGCAGATAGGTAAGACGTAGACAGTGGAAAATCCGGAAAAACTTCCAATTGCTCTGACAAATTGATATAAATGATACCGTTCGCGACTTCAATAACCAATTTTCAGTTGATCAATGTTTACAGTGGCTGGAGAAAAGTTCTAAATAGATTAGGGTGGAGGGGGACTCTGATCGGTGATGCCAGAACCCGAGTTCTGAAGTAGGCCTATAACCCGGCAAGAAGTTGAGCTATATGAGTGAGCGACCCCATTGTTTACGTTTCCAGTTTGCGGCCAATTGAAACCGAATCCGAGGCCGCAATGAACAGCGGTTTTGTTCGTGCAAACTTCTCGGCGAAATCCTGCGTTCGGTTTCATCGCAACAGTCTCTCAGTCTTAGCGGACGTCGGTCGGTGCCGTTTGTTTGTTTTGCGGGGGCCACACGGGCGGCCAGCAACAGCAGTTTACTGTGTTTCTAAGATATTTGCGACAGCCAGCGGCCCGCCCGGCCGGTCTAAACACAATCTTGCGGCTACCGTTTGTCAAAGCATTCCTGTTACGGTCCACCCCGAATCCACCCACCCGGTCATTCGTTAGCCCAAAAGTCTTAATCTACTTGAGGCTACGTTAGTCATTTAGGTTGAACCACGATTGTTCTCGTCCCTTTCTTCCTCTCATTCTTGTCCACTCCTAGGTAATAAAATCTCATTATAAAAGCTTTCTTTGTATGCTTGTCTTCAGTTATATTATGTGTGTATACAGGGAAAGGATAATATCCTTTCCAACTTAGTTCACTCTGTTTTTGTGCAGTGTACAATAATAACTTCAATTCTTTGAAAGACCACATTATCAACTATGAAATGGGAAATAACCAAATAATTTTAAAAAGAAAGGAAGTTGCTAAAATTTATTTCACTTACAGACTGCACCATGTTACTAAAAGTTATAACATTCACATAAAACTGGGAAGTACACAACAAAAATTTAATAAACTTGTTCTTTTTAGTTATCAATAAAATAATGTACTGTTTAAAAAATGCTTTTTTATTGTATAATTTTGAATAAATCTGTTTCTCTTCCACTGAGAGAATTTCTTTTAACAATAACAGTATCAATATTGTTAGAAATTGCTAGTTAAGCACGACAGTTCGAGTTAATGATAATATAGAAACCTACACGTCTTAGTTAGAAGTTAATTACGAAATGTAGGCATTTATATTGTATTTCTATCAGAATTGTTGTGAATCAATTTCTGTACTTCATGTTATGCGTTATAAACTGATTATTACTTTGTATTTTAATTACAAAAAATAGATCATAAACAAAAAATCATGTGTCGACGTTAAAACCTTTAAAACCTATTAAAAATTAAATTCATATTTTTAAATGTTCTGTTATTTTCTGTTTCCTATGAGAACTAATTTGCAATCTCAACAGTGCAATCTCGGAAGATTGTACCTCTGTTAATGAGGATATTGATTTCAGTCAAATATACAGCTTGTATACAGGCTGTGACCGTTGGAAAAAGTTATCCGGCAAAATTGTTGTGAAGGTAACGTATTATCGACACATCGGTAGAATTCTTCTAAAAGTTATACAGGATGTTCAAATTATAAGATCAAAGTTGAACTCGAGAAAAGTACTAAAAGTCGATTTTTTTCAAATGGCAAACCTGACATATGTATTTCTCAATTCTATGGAAAATATTAGATCAACGTTGTGTACAATGTCCTATACCTAAACTGTACTTGTACCTACTGAAATCGATTTTTAAACATCACAGTAGAAATTGCAAGCGTTGCCAATTCTAGATTGCATTTGAAGACAACTAAACAATTTAGAATAAACGGAACTTTATTAAATAAGGGTTTTAGGTCATTTTTCATTATAATAATGTACTATTTATAAAATTATAAGCCTACACAATAAAACACAATATTAAATATACATCATAATAATAAAATAAATTTTAAAAAACTGCTTAGTTCTATTGCTGTAACTGTTCAAAAACGTTGCTGTTTCCCGCTAAACATGCTTCAACTCTTTTTAACATACCTATTATTGTTGGTGGCGTCCCTCATAGAGTTAGCACATAACCCATTGATCTTTTATATGAAATGATCACGTTAACTATTTCCAATTTTCATATTAATACACGCAGATTTCTGCAAGAATTAACTCCCTTTATAATTCTATCTTTTATGTTTTCCATATCAGTTATTGGGTCCTCGATATTTGGGTGGTTTCAAATGGATGGTGATCCGGCGCACACAACTGTTGCAGTAGGAGGCTTGCTGAACGAGATGTTCGACGATTGATTGATTGCCATACAAATATCCACCGCGTTCCCCCGACTTGACGCCAATGGATTGTGCCAATGGAGTATACTACTATTCCATTCTAAATATAATATAATCTAAAATCAATTTATCATTTTATTATATAAATATACTACATGTATATAATAATTTGTTTCTTAATACTTGTTTCTTCTTGATCTCCCTGTTTTAAACAAATCAAGGGTAGGTATTATTATGTTGCACTAAACTTTTACAAAGAAATTAAAACTATACAGCATAGGCCTTTCCATTTAAAAAACTGCAGTTGAACTCGTTGTATAACAGTTGTATAACAGTTATATAACCAGTACTACATCCTTGTGCCCCCTTCATAAAAGAAAAGTTTTTTGTTTTCGAGGTGTGAGTACTTTTTAAGATTATCCAACGCTATCTTTGAAATGGCACCGGTTGGGCCTTATCACTATACCTTTATTTGGAATAGGTGCAAATTATTGTCATTTTATGGTTGTTTGGTACTTTAACGATGACTAATACCACTGACTACCTACAATTTTTCGTGTAAGAATAACGTATTAGACACTAAATATATATGTTACATTTTTGCCAGAAATATTATTATTACCTAATAATGAGTATTACGTAAAATAATAGTATTCCTTAATAATACGTATTACATAAAATATTATTATTACGTTTGATAATACTTACTAATCGAGCAGCGCACCATGGCCCCACCATGCTGGTGATGCATGGTGATTGCTATATGATTGAACCTTCGATTATATTGTTGTATAACGTCCTGGTAGGCTTAAATTATAACCATCACTTTTAACGCTCGAAGTTTTGCTCCTTGGCGAACAACTACTAACTGACGATACATTCTGTGCTGTATCAGAATGTATAGTGGCGGTGAAAATTGTTTAAATTTCTAAATCGACGTAAATTTTTAAATATTACCGACGGTATCTACGTATAAATGTAGTTTAAAATGAATGTAAAATAAATAGAAACCAAGTTTATTAAAACGGCGAGATCTGGAATTCTTAATAACTTCACTTTATCTCGCTGTAAACGCTTTAAACTTTGCTGATTACCGAATAACTGCGAACAAACTGTTCTTTTTAAGTTTTCAACTTTTAGAATTTATTAGCTTTCTACTTCACGGCATTACTGTTGAAACCTTTTTTAACTGCAATCCAATTAAAATTCTCGCCAAAGACGGGATGTCGCTAGTTGCAAACTTATTTTTTGCAGGCCTGTCTCGTCTTTGTGGCATTAAGTTTTAAAAATGCGCTTTAAGGGGCACAACGGGAAATTGATATGGGTATAAAAGTTAACGGAAAGGGTCTCAATTAGGGCTTCAAGTCCCGAAATTTCGCGATCCCGGGCCGTTGTCTATTCGTGATAATCCAAAAAATCCCGAATATCCCGAAAAAAACCGATCAGTCAAAACTGAATATCTGGCAAATATCTCAGTAGGAAGTAGGGTTGTTATCTTTAAAACAGCGTTTTAAAACAAATATTTTATTTAAAGTATTTTGTTTTTAAAGTGATTAAAACAGTAGATATATTTTAAATGTTTTGTATGAAACGTGTTTTAAACTACAGCAATTTGAACAGCATATTTAAATATTTAGTCAGAGCTGTATGCTAGTCTTTAAGATTTATATGTATCGATCAATTGAATAAAATATGGTAACATTGGTAGCAACTAAAATAAGGAATGAAAAGGCACGCAATGCTTATAAATAAAACAATTGCGTGATTTAAAACATGTTTAAAAGTTTTATTCGTAGTTTAAAAAACGTTTTTTATGGTATGTGATTTAAAACATGTATAATAAAAAATCTGATGTGGCCAGGCACATGACTTTATCATACAAAATATAATATTAATAGTTTAGCTGCATGAGAATCTATTTGATTGAGCTAAATGGCGTCTGCATTAAAATTAAATTAGTTAGCCAGGATTTGACAGATATTTTGATAGTCAATAGTATCAATAGTAGGTATTGTCAAAGCATCAACATTTGACACTACCTACTGTCAGAATAATAGTTATTTATCTCACAAGTGCCGAAAGTACGGAATAGCGCGACGAGCGGTGATGCGGCCTGTCGCCGTCGCATGTGAGCGAGTTGCGCTATGTTATTTTCGGCAGGAGTGACACCAACGTTTTTTGTGTTGCTTTTTGAGAAATACGTATTTAAGATAAAATTTCTGTACAGGAAATGTTAGGTTGATACCACTTCTACGAAACGTCAACTTTAAAAAGGTAATTTAAATTCCGACAGATTTATATTCGTTCATGACACTGTAGATGTCACATCCGTACCAACATACTAAAATATAACTACACTCATCGCTATACTTTATTTACAATTTTCTCAATTTATCGTTTTTACAATTAGATAAAACAACGGGTTGATATTTCTTATCAACGAACAATAAAATTGGTGATCTTATTTTGTTTGAATTTTGTACTTTGCCGCACTAGAGCGGCAACGTTCCATAGCGGTTCTCCAACCTCTGATGAAATCAGCGGTTGCCGAGTGTGTACTTTCATATCAATGCAGATGCGACCGATCTCGATCAAATAGAATTTGCTCTTGAAGCTAAACTATTAATTTTACCAAAAAATGTCATAGGCATAAATTATTCAAAATTTCGTCTACTTTAATTTATTATTTATCTATTTTGACGAAATTACAGAAATGACGAAAATCGTTGAAAAATGCTAAGAGTAAATAGCCAGTTCCTTTGGACCATTTTGAACCAAAAGCTTTTCAGCTCTAAGTTTGGTCATAAAACTACTAAATACGCACTTTCGTCCCGATACCTTTAGTAGTTTCTCCGGAATCGTCGTCACAAAAATTGTTTACACACGCGCACACACACACACACACACACACACACACACACACACACACACACACACACACACACACACACACACACACACACACACACACACACACACACACACACACACACACACACACACACACACACACACACACACACACACACACACACACACACACACACACACACACACACACACACACACACACACACACACACACACACACACACACACACACACACACACACACACACACACACACACACACACACACACACACACACACACACACACACACACACACACACACACACACACACACACACACACACACACACACACACACACACACACACACACACACACACACACACACACACACACACAGACATTTTTTTGTACCTTGGTCAAAAATGTTCAGGGGACCCATAAAGACCTATTTCCGCTAAAATCTCAATTTTTTTTTTCGGCATGATTACAATACTTTACATACTGCGTATGATAAAGTAAAAAAGATCGGGATGATTTTTCGATACATCCCGAAATCCCGATGCCCAAAATTGGAAACGCAATCCTCAATAGACAGACATATTGAAAATTATAGCTTGTTGTCGTTATTCAGTAGCGAATGCATCGACGGTAAAATTCAACATTTATTTTATTTTATACAATTACAGTATGTGTCCGCAAAAATTTGGCATAGACCTATGTAAACTAGCGTATCACGAGAGAACACAGCCCCGCCAGTTGATTGGGGCAGCCAGTTGTGGTGGGGGAGGAGATTTGGTTTTGCGTTTCACGGCACATGCAGGCAGTGTTGCCAGATTGCGGGATATGTCCCGAATTGAAGGATTTTTGGGGGCATTGGAGAGACAGAGAGATTGTATGTCTTTTGGTGGGACTCTTTCCATTGCCTTTATTGTGTTAAAGAATCATAAAATAAACAATAAAAACTGATTGGTAGCTGATTGTAAAAGTAAAAGAAATAAATGTTCGTCTGGCCACATTTTCAACCGCAATCACCGGTCGACGATTTGTATTTGACGGTTTGCGCGTACTTACCTGTGCTGTCAAGCCACGCTTCCTAGTACCGTGCAAACTAATCGTGCAGGCAAGTCGCTGCCGTGAAGCCACGCCATGGTGTACCGTCTTACTTGCACAAACTATACCGTGCAGGCAAGTCGCTGTCGTGTGGCTGGGTTGCGTGGATTTGTTTGCAGTCACTTTGGAAGGCAGACCCCATGCAGACAAACCATTTTCAATATTGTGCATGAATTGGAAAAACATCTTTTGTCTATAGAGCTTCTGTACTGGTCATGTAAGGTAGATAAAACCACAAGAAATTAAGGTAAAAGAACGACGGGGTGTGCACATCTGCGGTGCTGTAGTACAGGACGATAGGAAATCCACTCGAGGGATTGACGAGGAATTGGGTCTTGGTAACAAACCGTTGGTAAGGCTTTCACCCTTCATGAGAAGGGTGATTTCCGGAGTTATAAGTACTCAAAAATTTAAGATTTTAAGATAGTATGCACCAATAAAGGGTAACAACCACTTATGCTAGTTTTGCCCGCTAGAGATACAAACAATTAGCGGGCAAGATTAATTAACAAAGTTTGAGCTCCGGAGACATCGAGAAACGACTATATGTGTAACCCTACTGTGATAAATATCAATCATAACCTAAAAAGTTAACTTTAAAATAGTGGTTATAATACTCAGAATAGACGTGTTTGGCGGTAACTTCAAAGAATAAGAACTTACTAAAGAATTGTTATAACGGTTAACGTTTAATAGCAGTTTCTACCTAGTATCACTGGCTTATACAAATTTACACGCACATATAATTGAAACTAAATGGTAATTTTGGTTTAATAATTTATTAGAATAAGTTATATTTAGTAAAATTACATGTGATGGAGGTAATACAAGTACGTTGCACACAACCAAAACTAAGACAAAGTCAAAAGCGACGGACAAAAACGAGTACGGTATTGAACCGAGCAGAATTCGGTCCAACATGTTACCGAAAACTTATACGTTACATAAACTAAGAAATCCTCAACACTTTAAATGTACTATAGCTTCCTATGTGTATGCTGTTATTCAATAAACCAGTTATTGCGCATATACAATCCCACAGCCGTAATTAAAATCGTTCATATCTACGATGTAGGTTTGATCTTCGCATAATACCTTATTAAAGTAAATGTGGTCCGTGAATTATATCTGAAAAGGGGATTTGATGTTTAGTTGAAAAGAATTATGATGATCACCGGAGGCATGCTGGCGTATTCTGATGAACACAGTAAAACTAAGAAATTCCCAATCCTTTGGCCATACTATAGCAGGCTATCCGCATGTTTAAATGTGTATAGAATCTTGATAATTCGCGGTTTATGCGATTGCAAGCGATTAAAAAGAGGAAGTGTGTGGTTATGTGTTGTACGTTTGACATATGGCATTTGACATCAATGTGTACCAATCTTAGAAAAAAGTTACTAAAAACGGTACCGAAAACAGTGTTACAATGTGTGCAGTGTGAATGCAAACTAGAAAAACTATTTTATTTGTGTTCCTGAAAGATATAGGTATTTACGACAAATTAGATCGAAGCTCGTCATACATTTTGTGGAATGCTATGGGGAGTACATGAAGACCTGTGCTTTCGATTAATGTATTGCTCATTAAGATCGACCGGGCAAAACTCATGGGGTATCAGGACGTTATGAGCTTTAAAATGATGTATCATTTATTAAAATCGGTTGAAAAACAAACTTATTGCTAACTTCCCCCGGGTAGGAAACTGCACAGTGCGTGGAATGACCACCCGGGCAATAAGCTACCAGTTATAATGGCGGCTGAAATCGGTTTAATTATTTGTTATTTGTTGTTTTCCCCGTTTTATTGCAAGACAAAAAAAAAACGCTTACTCATAAGATTTCATTGATTATCACCATTAAAACTGTTTAATTTCCGGTAGTTTGACATACTTATGAAACTAGCATGCCTATTAATATCCATGAATTTACATATTCAATCAAAAGTCTGGAACCAAAGGAAAACTCCTTTCATACAAAATTAACGCTAACAAGCGAGTCACTCTCTTTCAAGGCTTAGAAGTTCAGTGTCTTCAACATCCGATATATCATTATATAATATTAATAAGCCATACCAACCCTATTGACAATGACAACGTCTGCATCCGCGACTCAAAGGAAATCCCTTTCGAGTAGCTACCGAACTGGTAAGCCGACCCTTTGATATTTTAGTCGGCCTGGTAACCGCACAGCATAGGCATATTTGCATCTGCACTAAGTAGAAACAAGCTGCGAAGTTCTAAAGAGGCAATGACTCGCTGCGATAGGAAGAAGACATATCCCTCTTTCCTCCTTCCAGTCTAGCAGTGGCAGCACAGTGAGATCCGATCGATTTGCTCCTCGGTGCATTGTACTAAAAGCCATCCTGCATACTGGGGGAGCTAAAACTCTTCCGTGCGCCAGTTGGTCTATCGGGTCGCCATAAATTTGCAGCGGAATTCGTGCAGTTATCTAGGAGGAACGGTGACAAAGAGTGTGGCTTGATTACGGAGACGAGTCAGACCCAAAATCAAGTAACCCGCAGAGGATGTCCCTAGATAAAAGGAACCACAGGATGGACGCATTTGCACGCGATCCTCAACGGGCTAAACTCGACCTGGTGGTAGGGGCTGGACAATTTTTCACCGTCTATGCACTCGCTACAAATTACGATAAGCGCGTTGACACTGTGTTGCTCCGGAAGAAGATTTATACACCCTGGTGGCGGCTCTATGAATTTATATTTATTTCTTTTTCAATGAAATGGTACAGTTTTTAAATGTGTTGTTTTGTTTTCCATTTCTGCGACGTTGGCCTCAAATGGGATTACATTTTTATCATTGATTTATCAGAAAATTTACAGTATTTAAAAGTTAATAGGACATCTCTAAATTAATACTGTAGCCGTATTTTTTAATTTTACAATGTATGTAGCGTGGGTACTTTTATTTGCAATAGTACAGAAAAATGTTAATTGGAAAGGTTGTTTAGAAGTTATAATTATATTCAAATTTTAAATCACTGCCAACATAGAATATATTCTTTTTTGTCTATTGATGTAGAGCCCCCAGGAGCGGAGCGCAGTTATGAGACTGCCGTGAGGGGGAGAATGACAGCGGAAGCAGATTGAGATTTATTTATTGCAACCTAAAAATATCTGAACCATCAATTTAGCTAATCCATCAAATTAGAATTCTTTCAGTCAACACAATAATAAATATGAACTAAATAAATAATGGAAAAAAATTATAACTGAAGAATTTCAACTGAAAACTATTTCTACTAAAGACATTTATTTGTATTAATTGTGAATGTGATTATGTATTCAAATCGTCGGAAAATGAAAGAAAGGTGCTATCAAATGAAGACAAATGTACAATCATTGACCGACTAGAAAATTGATAAATCCAATATCACCAACTCTGCGGCATCGCATCGTTTACTGAGCTGGTGGGGCAAGCGTGTGACAATTGCTTTCTTGTAGTGCGCTAAAGATGCTGTGAAAGGACTGTTGCTAGAATCTGTGAGTATACTGCTTGCATAAAGGTGAATTCTGATTGGTGGTAATTGTAGTAGTAGCAGACGAAATTATAGTATTCTGATGCTGTCTTTGATTAATATGCTACAACTCATAAAAGTAGAAACCTGTATATGTTGGCGTTTACCCGATTTTTCCAAATTAATAAGAATTGGCGCTATTTTTGTCCCGTAAATAACTTTAATTTAATTTAATAATTAATTACTCCGGAAATAATCTATAGATTTCAACGAATTGAAAAGTAAAGTCACCTGCGGAAATGGTAGCTTTTAATGTGCACGTTTATAAAATGATCGGATTAGTGGTTGACCCACTGAAAACTATATTATGCAATGCCAGCAATTCCGTTGTTAGAAGAGCTAGGATGATGAAGTATCGATCATAGGCTACCTAATAAATCGTATGTTTAAAGTTTATTACTGAATCATTGTTTATTTTGCATCTTCCCTACAAAAGATAACGTTGAAGCATCTCATGATCGCCGCAATTCACGCGGCGCTCTTCGGTCTTTGGTGTTTCGGAGAACACACCATCAGGAGAGCCCACACAGGCGCGATGGCGATCTACAATCGCCCCCTGCTTGTGTAGTAAGAACTGAGTCAAAAAAATATAGAAATGTGTAGTTTACTAGAAGAGGAAGCACTGCTTCTTGCAGCGTTATTAGACTCCATTTCCCTATAGACAGTCGCAACATGACAACAACAAAGAAAAGTTTAATAATCGCTTCAGCTGTAGGGCTAGACGCGTCGTGAAAACGCTTATAATTTAACTTATAACGCTAACTTATAATTTGAATGGAAATACCTTATCATTTCGGTGTAATTCTGATTACAAAATTATGAAGTTTATTTGGTTGCCTACTCATTTCAACGCCAACTTTAATCACATGCCGGTTGGTAGAAGAAGAGTAGTGAACTTGGCATTGGTACGAGAAAAATGTGGTACATATTTTAGTAACTTATAATTTAATTTAAGACCCTACCTGTGTTAAAACGCGTTTTCTATTAACGGCGTTATTTATGGTTAAAAATTGATGAAATTCTCAGTGTCAATTCTTAGATGAATAAGGAGTTTGGCTAGGCCAAAAATAATTTTGAATATTTATATAACAAAAACGGGCATACCTTTTAAATATTTTTTCAGTTTATCAAGCAAACTTAATTTAGCATTCACCACTAATCGGAAAATCTGCTAACACCATATTCCATATTAAGTCCACAAAAACGGACCGCTCTGACCGATCTGCGCAAAACATTGTTCATGTTTACTTCGGTCTTCAAAATTAACAAATAGTCGGAATGCTATTAAATTCAAGGGGCATGTGACGCAGTAATTAAGGATTATATGCATGCTAACTGCGTTGTTCAGTTAATATTAATTACTGATCTATCCGCTTCCATCAAAATATTGTTTACAACCTTATTGCATAAAAACTAAAGAAAACAAAAACGCCAATCGATAGGAGAGACTCTGAATGCAACCTGAATAAACAATAAAATTTTTGTGGTAAGCGGTATAGGAGAAAAAATCGGAAAGACGACACATGACAAATGCACAAATCGGGTACATTTGTTCACTTCTCTCGCGCTCATGTTTACACCGAGTAGTAAAAAATTTTGATACTCATACAACTTATGTAGAAATTATTGAGGAGTATGACACACTTTATTTAAATTTTTTGTGTTCAGTTGTTTTAGTGTTATAACCCGTCAAACACAGGAGTCAATACTATGGGAACGAGAGATGGCACTTAAGGCAATTCTCTCGTACCGGGTCACATTTTATAATAAAAAAATCTGTACAAATTTTGAATTTAATTTTGTTAGTTAAAATTACTACCTCGTTCTTTTTGTGTAATGATAATAACAGCTGTCCGCGGTTCCCTCACTATCGACATTACCGCTAACGGACTCCCTTCCCCGCACCATACCAAAGACCGTACAGGGCGTACAGCATCGGAATTCACGCGGCGTTGCAGTACGATAAAATTTAAATCTATGAATTATTTAAATCTATGAATTATTCGGTAGCCTATAGTCTATATTTCATTATTCTAGCTCTTCTAATAACTGAATTCCTGGCGATGCATAATACAGCTCGTTGTAGATCAACTACTAATCCAATCGTTTTACAAAAATGCACATTGAAAGCTAGCATTTCGCAGGTGATTTTACTTTCAGGGGGACCTTGACAGATTTGACACTTATTGCACATAGACTGTTTCTGAATCTCAACAAATGCCACAAAATCACATTCATAAGAAAGAACACCATAGTTGAGTTTCTTATAGGCTAGGTGGAGGTGAATTACGGCCTGTCACATCTGTTAGGGACCTGGGTGTCATGCTTGATTCAAAACTTCTTTTCGATGACCATATCCATTTTATAACTAAGAAAGCATACCGTTCTTTGGGGTTTGTTATTCGAACATCGAAACATTTCACCAACATCGCTTCTATACGTATGCTATACTTTGCATACGTGCATAGCGTACTCAGCTACGCCTCAGTTATATGGAACCCCTACTATCAATCAGATATCGATAAGATTGAATCTATTCAGAAGCGATTTGTATGATTTCTCTCCCGAAAGTTTCATGTTCCCCATTGCTCGGATGATCAACTGTGCAACATATTTTTATTAAAACCTTTAAAAAACCGTCGAACTACATCTGATATGGTTTGTTTGCATAAGTTGGTCAATGGGCAAACGGACGCGCCCCGTCTAATTGAACAATTTTTACTTTATCATACGCAGTATGCTAAAGTATTGTAATCATGCCGGAAAAAAAATTGAGATTTTAGCGGAAATAGGTCTTTTTGGGTCCCCTGAACATTTTTGAGCAAGGTACAAAAAAATGTCTGTGTGTGTGTGTGTGTGTGTGTGTGTGTGTGTGTGTGTGTGTGTGTGTGTGTGTGTGTGTGTGTGTGTGTGTGTGTGTGTGTGTGTGTGTGTGTGTGTGTGTGTGTGTGTGTGTGTGTGTGTGTGTGTGTGTGTGTGTGTGTGTGTATGTGTGTGTACCCGATTTTTGTGACGATGATTCCGGAGAAACTACTAAAGGTATCGGGACGAAAGTTCACATTTAGAAGTTTTATGACCAAACTTAGAGCTGAAAAGATTTTGGTTCAAAAGGGTCCAAAGGAACTGCCTATTTACTCTTAGCATTTTTCAACGATTTTGCAAATGAGCCGTCATTTCTGCAATTTCGTCAAAATAGATAAATAATAAATTAAAATAGAGGAAATTTTGAATAATTTATGCCTATGACATTTTTTGGTAAAATAAATAGTTTAGCTGCAAGAGCAAATTCTATTTGATCGAGATCGGTCGCATCTGCATTGCTATGAGACTCCATAGTAGCCAGGATTTGACAAATATTTTTTTGTGCTGTCACACTCGAAAACAGCTGATTTCATCAGAGGTTGGAGAACCGCTATGGAACGTTGCCTCTTTAGTGCGGCAAAGTACAAAATACAAATTTCAAATAAAATAATATCACCAATTTGATTATTTGTTGATAAGAAATATCAACCCGTCTTCATATCTAATTCTAAAAACGATAAATTGAAAATCGTAAATAAAGTATAGCGATGAGTGTAGTTTTATTTTAGTATGTTGGTACGGATGTGACATCTACAGTGTCATGAACATATATAAATCTGTCAGAATTTGAATTAGCTTTTTAAACTTGATGTTTCGTCAAACAGGTACCAACCTAACATTTCCTATACAGAAATATAACCATTTTTTAATTATTTTTTTTTTAAATTCATATTTCTCGAAAAGCAACACAATAAACGTTGATGTCACTCCTGCCGAAAACTAGATAGCGCGACTCGCTCACATGCGACGGCGACGCTCCACGTTCGGTGACGCGCCGCATCACCGCTCGTCGCGCTGTTCCATACTTTCGGCACTTGTGACATAAATAACTATTATTCTAATGACGTAGTGTAGGTAGTGTCAAATGCTGATGCTTTAACAATACCTACGATTTATCTCAATAAAATAGATTCTCATGCAACTAAACTATTAATTTTATCTATTGTATGATAAAGTCATGTGCCTGGCCACATCAGATTTTTTCTTGCTGTTCCCGCGTATCCGACCCGTTCCCATCGCCTATTTTATGTCCAGGACTCGCGTACGAACTATTTCCGCAATTCCCCTCTTAACAGGATCTTGCCAACAAGCAACTCTCTCGTCCCGGCGCTGGACTTGCTTTCGGTATCGCTGCCCCGCCTTAAAAAGCTGATGATCGCGGCTGATGTTTAGTCCGGTCTCTAGAATAATGTTTTTATTATTGCATTCTTTTGTATTTTATTTTTGCTGCATACCTTTCATTGCGTTTATTATTTCTGTTCACATGTAGTTATTTGGTTTATGTCCAGTTCTGTTTACGTATTTTTTCCCTTAATTATAGTATCTGATTGATTAGTGATGTACTATTGCACATGGATTTTGAGGGTGCTGTATTGGACCTCGGGTCTGTTAGCACCCCAAATATAAATAAATAAATAAATTCGTTGAAAAGAATATTTCTAGAGTAATTCATTGCTAAATTTAAACGAATGAAATTTACGGGGCAAAAACAGTGCAAATTCTTCTTAATCTGGAGAAATCTGGAAACGCCAACTAATAGCTTTCTAATTTTTATGAGTTGTAGCATATTTTAGAGATTTCTAGATTTGCGAGAAAATCACCGTCAAAAGAAGGGACATACCTAATATATGGCCACGATAGTACGTAAACATGGGTCGCTAGCAATCTCTTATTAGAAATACTATAATGGCGTCAGTTACCACTACCATTAATAGTAATCAGAGCGCACCTTATGTCCACAGAGCCTGCACTATGACTTTAGTGATACAATAATTACGTCAATGCTATAAAGATGTTACGTACTTCATCTATTTCAATTTGAAGAAGCGCGCTTTACAATTAAAACTTTTTACTTTAAAAGGAAGAATTCTTATAAAGAATGAGAATGTTTCACCTCTGATATTTATTGGCCCGATCCGGTGAACACCTGGCCTTATAGTGACCCTAGAGAATTGTATTTATTTTAGACGACTCTACAATGGTGAAGAAAATATCTTGTGCAAGGATACAGTATGTACATCACTGAATACAGAAATAAATTGTACATAGTTTTAGACAAAAATTATTCTGTATTATTTCTAAAACAAAAGTTGACATAAGCCTCTCAAAAATATAGTGGTTAGAAGATGCTACTCTTAACTAGTAAGAGTATGTCAGGAATTCGCATTATGGAAGCTAAAAACAGTTAACGAGAGTCTGCCATCTTTCAGCTTTACTAACAACAGAGATCAATTGCTATTTATTATAATATCCCTGTGTTTAGTTTTTGAAACCCAAGAAGTTATTTAAATCGGATTTAAACAAACAAAGTTATAAGGGTGTGTGTTACGCTGATAACTATTGCACACTGAATTAATTTGTTCAGTTAACCGTAGAGTTCATTTTCATTCCTATATATTATTGAATATATGTTCAGTTTCGTGAATGGACTGATAAATATGCAGGATTTCGGGCTTGAGTTCCTAGCTGGATTAAGCAGGTTAGTGTGGTGTGTAAGCCAGTGGTTAGCTACTCCTCTAGAGTTGATACTCTCTGTAGAATTAGCAAAGTTCACCCTTCTGAGCGATAATCGACAAAAGACCTGATCCTTATCTGAGGTGTTTGTGGAGGTGTCGGTGGTTCGTGTAATGCCTATCCGATATACTATTCTGTGGCTAATCTCCGTCTCCAAAGGGTGATAGAGTGTGACAACGTATATACCGCGATCGACAGATTTAATTGGGGCTCGAGTCAGCTTCTCCAATCTGGCTATTCCAAACGGGGGAGACGCCTTAGAGTTGCAATTTTCGTTCCGCATCCAGTTAGTTCGGTGCGAGGTCGTAGGAAATTAGGTGCACTTCCTCGCCAGTAATTTCCTCACTGAGGAATTTATTGATCCTGGATATAGGGAATTTATTAAAGTTAGAATATCGCCGCTACTGAACCGTGTGATTCATACAGTCTGTATCATACCGATTTCGCTAAGGCTGCTGCAAGGGAACAACGCTTGCAATTTCGACATAGTTCCGACTACATGCACAGTAAGCGATGCGCACTGGATTTCTCGGACACATGGTAATTCAATTTAAATTAAAACAATTTTCCGGTTGATGTCACATATCGTTTCCCAATATAACATGAAATAAATACTGATGAATAAAATAAAATGTTTATACTTGTATGTATATGATCGAGGTACATTTCTTGACACATTTTCCACAATTTCCCCGAAAATGTTTCGAAACATCAAAAATATTTTCTGTTAAAGAAACTCCCATGCTTGGGATCAATGTCGCCTTGAGATATGAAATGGGATCTATAGGTGGCTACACATGTAACTGCAAACTGGACAAGCATGCATGATGAATTGATTTGCACAAGCACGTAAAATTTGCCTTCGACACCACATGATACAAGTATGCTTTAACAATCGGCCGTTTGTGCTTGGAGTATCTCGGACGACGATGCGCTGGTATTGGCTGCTTTTTGCCTCATCAACAAGAGGAAAACGCGAAAGAAGAAACGTAATGTTTTGTGTAAAGAGTGGTTGGACGATTGTCCAACCACTTTACAGTGGTGTTGATTACACCACTGTTGGTGAAGAGTCTTAATCACTCCTGGGAAAGTCAAGGTGGATACTCACCAAGGGGTAGCCATCGCCTACGTTACAAGTGGTGGAGGCGCCGGGTAATGGCCGACCTACCTAATACCCACTTATGTTTGTGGTATGGTTGCTGCATATTTCTAGAACAAGGCTTCCAGAACACAAACAAACCTCCGCAACGATTATGTCTTAAGCTTTGAATGTCCCTACATGACAATATCCTAGCAAGTGATTGATCAGCAATTGAAATGGTACGACCATTCTATGTATATAGCAGATAGAAACCCAACCTCCGAATTATACGGAATCACCAAATAATTGGACGTACAAAAGAGCACTGCGCAACCTAATACTCTTACACAAAATAAAACATGACAAGATTAAAACCAGAGCTGCGGAGTCGGTAAAAAATTCTCAACTCCGACTCCGACTCCGATTCCAGATATTTTTCGTGGTCGAACTCCGACCCCGACTCCAGAAAAATATGGTACAAAAATATTCTGAAATAATTTTCTGCAATAAAAATCTTACAGGTAAGAACAGTGTACTTAATATTAAATTTGCTATGAAAACAAAAACACTAACAGGAAAAAAAGAAACAAATTTAATAAATTAAGTTTATATTCGAGTATTCGGATTGTATTAGGCAAATGTATTAGGCATATGGCTTGTGCATATCAAATTACTCGCAAATGCTGAACCCATAGGAAGAGCAGAAGTTTTATTTGTGTCCAGCGAATTCGTTGGCAAAATCTTTTAAACTGGCAATCTAAAGTAAATAAAAACGGCCTATAAGTTATCAACAAGACCTATTGACCACCAATAAAACAGTTATTTAAAAATACAAATAAATGGACCAAAAATAAAAAGTTGTTTATAAAATGTAATTTCTTTGTTTATTCAAAATATCTCTGAAATTATTAAGTATTAAACTGTTTTCTCATTAGATAACATACAAATCGGCACGACTTTGTCCATTTAACCGAGTTTCTATCTCCAATAATACTAATACGTTTATGAAATTTGTTGTGAGCGACAGAATATCTCCAAATAATTCTCTTGCAAAGATACCTTTAAATTATTTTCAAAGCAGAAAATAATCATAATTATAGCTACAGGTATAACTACCGAATAAATGATCTAATAAATGATCTCCATTGAACTACGGTCCTAATCCTCAATCTCAGATTACAGATTACTCTCAGATTACTTTATGTAAATCGTCTTCACTACCGTTTGGAAAGTGTGTTTTGTAATTTGACTTTTTACATATGTTAGGAGGTACTTTTTAAATGATCTAATAGAATATTTGGTTTTATTTGTTTACAGTCTGCTGAGGCACCCTCCATCTCGCATGTCTTTTTTTCTACAGCAACTAAACTATTCTGAAATTTGTCCTAACTCCGACTCCTGCTCCACGATTCCGACTCCGACTCCACAGCCCTAATTAAAACCAACATAAAATTAACGATGAAGGACGAATTCAACAACTACCAAACGAGAACTTGCACACATATAAGAAGTAGAAAAGTTAACAGGAATAAATATTCGCAATACTACCCAAAGAAACCATAAAAAAATATAACCGTCTTCCTGAATACATCAAACAATTGACTGTGAACACCTTCAATGTAAAAATGAAACACCTGCTAAGAGCAAACCTCATATACAGACTCAATCAAACAAGGAAAAAAAGGAGTATGTATATCTCTGATATTGTGTTAAAATTATACAACCTTGTGCCCATCACATTATCACATTAAGAGATTTTGTAACATCAGATTACTTTGGAAGCATATCACAAGGTTTGTGATATGGTGATTGAGATATGATATGGATAATACGGCGGTCCTGTAGGTGGGTTAATGTGCTTTTTTGTCGGTGGATTGTTGCTTGATTCAGTTTCTCGCTATGTAGAAACAGTTTTTTTTTGTTGCTTTGCACAATATATTGTTTCTTGTTTTAGAGTTTTTTTTGTTGTTTTGTACAATATATTGTTTCTTGTTTTAATTTTTGCTTAATTTGTTTTTGAAGGATTGAATAAATAATTATTAAATTAATCTTTTTTTTTTTAAACATTGTAAGGAACTGCGTTCTTGGAATGAACGTTATATCCTTAATACGTTAAATTAAAAACGCCAAGCGTTGTAGAAGATGCGCAATTAGTAGTTACTATCCGGGCATACATCGAACCATCCCGGCATAAATCAAGCAGTTAACAAGTATCCCGCACGTGTACCGTACCGGTACAAATGCGATATCGTGCGCTTTCTGACCGCTCGTAGATCAGCCCTTATCGCGTTCATCTCGAGCTGACCACCGCCTCGGAGCTCAGCTGCCGCCGCTGCTGGCCGCTGCTGGCCGCCGCAGGGACTAATGGACACTCCCTGAGGACCCTTCCTGGCCGCACGCCTCTTTTCCTCGCCTGGACATCTTTCTCCTGCCAGCCAGAAGCCCCGCATCGATAACCCACCGATGGACTAGACTCCCGCCCTCCGCCTGTGGGATGAGGATGCGGAGGCGGGGATGGTTTGCACTAGATTCTCCGCAGACCGGTAATGACTTTGCGATCGGTGCGGCGGACCTCTGGGGACCCGTCATAAAATGTCAGCAGATGGAATTGTCCTCCGATAATAGTAATTCACTCGACGTCCGAGCGACGGAGTGGGTTCGCTTATGATAATAATTCCGATAAAGGTAACAACGTTTCCGACGATGTCGTTCACAGTTATTGTCCGCGTGTTTCTAGTCCGAAGTGAACCATTTCAATCGAAGTCGTTTTATGGTTATTGGATCATCCAGTGAGGGTTTATTAGTAGAGCTGTAAACGAGTGATTTTACGCGTTTTGTGGTAAATCAAGAATATTATTTCGATTTATCATAAACCATTTGACAATCTTGGTGAATTGCTATACACTACGTACCAATTGTGTTGTTATCCTTGTTACGGCTCTAACTAAATACTATTTCTGTCTAAAATGTTTGAAACAAACCTTATTTCTGTGACATCTTACAACACTACTTTTTCTCAGCTATTATTAATCGAGTGTTAATATTTAATATTGTAACGTACCACGTTTTTAAGGTGGTCCAGGCCAGGGTGGATGTAAATGAACCTCGCACTTGGATTTTACATAAGTACTGTCTATTGATAGTTTACGTTGACTACTTACTGCCTTCGGGTGTCGGATGTCTACTTCGTGATTACTGACAATATTGAATCTTTTAGCTACTTCGCGCTGTGACTATATCAATTGGATAAATGAGGTATTACTCTAGCTTGTAGACTTCCGCGGTCTGCGTCAATGGTATATTGCTCTCCGGGTAAAAACCGCGTTAAGGACTTTAAAGCGGTCGACGTTTCGCGCTCTGTTGCAAGAGGCATCTTCAGGACTAAGTTATCAAACCAAGTGCTAAGAACATACGAAAATATATGAATAAAAGGTATTACTCATTTCTAAGGCTTATATGCAAGAGCATGAAGGTCTGTGCAGGTATCTACTGCAGAGGCGATACGATCGTCTAACGGCTTTGTTTAAGTGCAAAAAGTAAGACTAAACGGACTCTTTTTGAAAACCTTTACAAAATAATTTATCATTCCTTTTGGCTAACGAATTGTTTGACAAATGTTGTTGAGTGTAACTTTAAGTGAAACAATAATTAAAAAATGAAGGCACCCAACTATATATTATAGGTAAACATTCAGGCTTAGTCAAAATTACCGGAACACTTAAATAATTCCGCAAGGTTAAAAAAATACATGCAAAAGTTCTTTGGTTTTAAAAAAGCTATTATTATGAAAGAATTTTTCATAGAAATATTTTTTAATAAAATGCATTATTTCAAAATAATAAATTATGACTCAAAATAAGCAATTAATCATAACTAACGAACTATAACTTATAGGTACTATAACGTACATTTCAAAAATGATACTTTCAGCATTTGTGACATAAATAACTATTATTCTAATGACGTAGTGTAGGTAGTGTCAAGTGCTGATGCTTTGACAATACCTACGATTTATCTCAATAGAATAGATTCTCATGCAGCTAAACTATTAATTTTATATATTGTATGATAAAGTCATGTGCCTGGCCACATCAGATTTTTAGAATTAGATATAAAGACGGGTTGATATTTCTTATCAACAAACAATCAAATTGGTGATCTTATTTTATTTGAAATTTGTATTTTATAATTTTGCGCACTACAGCGGCACGTTCCATAGTGGTTCTCCAACCTCTGATGAGATCAGCTGTTTTCGAATGTGACAACACAAAAAAATATTTGTCAAAATCCTGGCTACTATGTAATTTCATATCAATGCAGATGCGACCGATCTCGATCAAATAGAAGTTGCTCTTGAAGGTAAACTATTAATTTTACCAAAAAATGTTATAGGCATAAATAATTCAAAATTTCCTCTACTTTAATTTATTAATTAACTATTTTGTCGAAATTACAGAAATGGCGGCTCATTTCCAAAATCCTTGAAAATGCTTAGAATAAACTAAAAAGCTAAACTATTAATTTTACCAAAAAATGTCATAGGCATAAATTATTCAAAATTTCCTCTAGTTTAATTTATTATTTAACTATTTTGACGAAATTACAGAAATGGCGGCTCATTTGCAAAATCCTTGAAAAAGGCTTAGAATAAACTACCAGTTCCTTTGGACCCTTGTGAACCAAAAGCTTTTCAGCTCTAAGTTAGGTCATGAAACTTCTAAATATGAACTTTCGTTACGATACCTTCAGTAGTTTCTCCGGAATCGTCTCCACAAAAATCGTTTACACACACACACACACACACACACACAGACACACACACAGACATTTTTTTGGACCTTGGTCAAAAATGTTCAGGGGACCCAAAAAGACCTATTTCCGCTAAAATCTCAAATTTTTTTTTCGGCACGATTACAATACTTTACATACTGCGTATGATAAAGTAAAAAGGTTATTATGAAAATACTTTATATTTCCCGTCTCTAGCTCCCTCCTCAATCTCCTCCGTACGTTGTGAATCACCCTGTATAACAGATGATGTAGACTTTCTCTTAAAGTTTGTTAAATAAGAAAAAGCTTGCTCATATATACACAATGTTGAAACCTGAACTGCACAAAGTAATTTATAACTCGAGATAAAAATTAAATGCAAAAACATACCAAATTATTAATCAAAATATGTGAAGCACATTTGTTTTATTGTCAAAATTAGTACATACTTCAATTTAATTTAATACTTTTTTGTTTAAGTAAAGGCAGTCACGAAATTTGAAATTACACTTCAGTTTCCTGTACGCATATATTTTCGTCTATAATTGCAAACCACTCTGTATATTTATTGATTTTCTATTTATGGGCCGACATAATTTTCGTGATAGCGCAGAACTTGTCGGGTGATAGGTTAGTTATCTTATCTGGAATGTAAGATCATATTGAAATCCACCACCTACAACTCTGTTGTTCTCCTAACGTACCATTACGAGCAGCAGATTCAAATTATAGCTTTATTTTGTAACACATTTGGAAAGCCAAAAATATTGAAACCAAATAATCTTATAGTTTGACCAATAACTTTGCCAGATTGTTGTTTTCTAGAAGTTATTTAGTTTTTATGTAACAAATAATTGTAAGTAACATTGTCAATTGAAGTTAATGAATAGTTTAGAATTTAGTTTAGAATAGTCCGTTGGATGTAATATCGAAATAACAGTGGTTTATTGGCTCCAAATCACCATTATTCATGGGTTGACGTGCTTTAGTAATCCAATATTTCAAATAGCACTGAATAATGTGCCCATAAAGCGGCGACCGCCACCGCTATTTGTTACTATTTTTCCGCGGAACCCCTGACGACATCTCGCGGAACCCCAGGGTTCCGCGAAACCCCGGATGGGAAACGCTGCGTTAGACCATACGTTACTTGACAAAAAGTGTTTCTTACGTCCTTGGGTATATACCCCTTCAAGGTTAGTCATTATTTCTGAACTAACATGTACGAGTTACGTGTGTCAGATTTGGTAATACAAATGTTTTAATTTATTATACATAGGATGATAAAGTACACTGGGGTCTCGATTTGCGTTCAACAAAAATATAGGACTGTAAATCAGGTTTGCGTTGTAATGATTCGATATGCGGCGTTACGGATGAAATAGATCGGGGATTCCCTAACATATAGTGGTAGTCTTTCTAGAAGGTGCGTTCTTATTAGTGGTAATGCTAGTGGTAACAGGCGCCATTTATAGTATTTCTGATAAAAAAGTGCTACTAACTGATGTTTATGTACATGCGCACTAATATGTGTCACTATCACTAGCTAGTAAGAAATACTATAATGGCGTCTGCTGCCACTACTAATACCACTAATTAAAACGCCGGTTAATGGTAAAATAGTCATTGATGATGTCAATGTCAACGCATTGATCAAGAAATAAATATAATATTGTATTTCATTATTATTCATGCTTCCTTTTTTACATCTAAGAAAATGGTAACTTTATGTTTCTGTAGATTTCAAAGTCGGCATTACATTGACAAATTATTCAATCTTGCATACATGATGCGCAAAGTCTCAAAGAAAGCAAATACTGTCAAAGATTTTTATTGAGTTTGTTAAAAGTCGATGAAAGTCGAAGCAGCAATGCTTTGAATGCTGTCGTGAAAGATGTTCAATGCTGTAAAGGCCTTTATACGATGCGTACAATAAGTGCAAGAACGCAAACTTTACACAATGTTTTAAAAACAAAAACGTGAAACGCTGGTACTGATTTTTTTTTGTTAGTATTTATACTTCTGTTATAAGAATTATCGCAAAATTATCTTTGTTGTTGAATAGTTTCTTAAAGTAATTCCCAATATTGATACCAGGAATGATTTTGCATAAACGATTATTTCATATCAGACACGCCGTCGGCGGAACGCATCTCGAAAATTTGTATGGTGTCTTATGGCAAAATGTGACCGATTAGAGTTGTTTCGATGTGTGTCGCAGTTTCCCAGAACGTAACCACGACGCAAATCGAGACACTAGTGTATTGTAATCGTGCCAAAAAAAAATGTGTTTTTAGCGGTAATATGCCTTTTTGGGTCCACTGAACATTTTTGACCAAGGTAGAAAAAGATTTCTGGGTGTGATATTTAGAAGTTTCATGACTAAACTTAGAGTCAATTCAGGTCCAAAGGAACTGGATGTTTACTCTAATCATTTTTCAAGGATTTTGCAGACGAGCCAACATTTCTGAAATATCGTCAAAATAGTTAAGGGGGTCTTTCGCTTTGTTGGTTTTAAAAAATCATTTTTTACTTTATCATACGCAGTATGATGAAGTATTGTAATCGTGCCGAAAAAAAAATTGAGATTTTAGCGGAAATAGGTCTTTATGGGTCCCCTGAACATTTTTGACCAAGGTACAAAAAAATGTCTGTGTGTGTGTGTGTATGTGTGTGTGTGTGTGTGTGTGTGTGTGCGTATGTGTGTACTCGATTTTTGTGACGACGATTCCGGAGAAACTAGTGAAGGTATAGAAGCGAAAGTTCATATTTAGAAGTTGTATGACCAAACTTAGAGCTGAAAAGCTTTTGGTTCAAAAGGGTCCAAAGGAACTGGCTGTTTCCTCTAAGCATTTTTTAAGGATTTTGCAAATGAGCTGCTATTTCTGTAATTTTGTCAAAATAGTTAAATAATAAATTAAAGTAGAGGAAATTTTGAATAATTTATGCCAATGATATCATTTGGTAAAATTAATAGTTTAGCTTCAAGAGCAAATTCTATTTAATCGACATCGGTCGCATCTGCATTGATATGAAACTTCATAGTAGCCTGGATTTGACAAATATTTTTTTGTGCTGTCACCACAGAAATGTCTATGGCTGTCACACTCGAAAACAGCTGATTTCATCAGAGGTTGGAGACCCGCTATGGAACGTTGCCGCTCTAGTGTGGCAAAGTACAAAATACAAAATTCAAATAAAATAAGATCATCAATTTGATTGTTTGTTGATAAGAAATATCAACCCGTCTTTATATCTAATTCTAAAAACGATAAATTTAGAAAATTGTAAATAAAGTATAGCGATGAGTGTAGTTTTATTTTAGGTTGTTGTTACGGATATGACATCTACAGTGTCATGAACAAATATAAATCTGTCAGAATTTGAATTAGCTTTTTAAACTTGACGTTTCGTCAAAGTGGTACCAACCTAACATTTCCTACACAGAAATA
The DNA here is from genome assembly GCA_964023965.1 of Melinopterus prodromus. Classification (NCBI taxonomy): domain Eukaryota; kingdom Metazoa; phylum Arthropoda; class Insecta; order Coleoptera; family Scarabaeidae; genus Melinopterus; species Melinopterus prodromus. The sequence continues at coordinate 26,288,014 of OZ030391.1, read as the reverse complement.
TAACCATTCTTCAATTATTTTTTTAAAAATACATATTTTTCAAAAAGGAACACAATTAACGTTGGTGTCACTCCTGCCGAAAACTAGATAGCGCGACTCGCTCACATATGACGGCGACGCTCCGCGTTCGGTGACGCGCCGCATCACCGCTCGTCGCGCTATTCCATACTTTCGGCTGTTGTGACATAAATAACTGTTATTCCAATGTCGTAGGTAGTCTCGAATGCTGATGCTTTGACAATACCTACGATTTATCTCAATAAAATAGATTCTCATGCAGCTAAACTATTAATTTTATATATTGTATGATAAAGTCATGTGCCTGGCCACATCAGATTTTTTTACTTTATTCTGATCTAGAAGGTCTCAGAATTGTTTTGGATTTTGCAAAATTCGCCCTAGTTCTAGAGTTGTAGCCGGTGATTTCATGACGTGATCATCTCGGCAGTTGCGGTATTTACCACAGTTCTTGTAATTTCCGTCGCGACTTCCCAAACGTCGTGTTTCTCCAACTTTTAATTCATGAAAAGAGCGGCGAAAACGTTTTTTTTTTGCATACGACCGCCATTTTGTTAAAAATCAAAATATTGAGAAACGATCGTACGATAGCCAACAAAATAACAATTAAGAAAAGATTTAACTTTTTTGTATCAGACGACTTGCACACGTGTAATTGTGGTTACCGTTACACATTAATGTTTGCACAAAACCGCACACAAAGTAATCTGCAACGTCACCGACATCATCAGAATAATTTTGAAATTGTTAATTTTATACATCGATATTACCACAAAAGAATAAAAAAACTTTGTCTATAAATCTTGTATAGTTCGTTCATTATCAATTCCTTAGAATATGATCGAAAAGCGCCCAACAAAGTGGAAGCCCGCTTTATTTTAAAGTAGAGGAAATTTTTAATAATTTATGTCATTTATGTCATTTTTGGTAAAATTAATAGTTTCGCAGCAAATTCTATTTGATCGAGATCGGTCGTGTCTGCATTAATATAAAGCAAGTTAGTCAGGATTTGACAGATAGTTTTATTCTAATGGCAGTCGGTAGCGTGAAACGTTGATGTTTTGACAATACCTACTGCCAATAGTATAAACATATCTGTCAAATCCTGGCTCACAGTTTTATTTTAATGCAGACATGACCGATCTCGATCAAATTTCATGCAGCTAAACTATTAATTTTACATATAGTATGATAAAGTCATGTGCCTGGCCACATCAGGCTTTTTAATCGTCCGAACGTAAATGGTAGTTATGTTATTAGTCCTTTGAGCTGCTGCAATCAGAAATGTCACTATTTGCCTACTCTGGCGGACAGTAGGTATGTGAAAATACGAAATGTGAAACCAGTGATTAATTGGCGACCGTGTGTCCTACCAATCTCTATATAAAACCAATATTTTACGGTACTTTTACGTGGAATTGAAAAATTTGCAATCGGTTAAAGAGCAGCAGTGAAGGGTGAAAACGCGCGCGCGATCGTTCATCATTTACAAACAATGGGGGGAAATTCCATCTGGGGCAGTGTCAACTGATCACTCACTCCCGCCCCAAGAGAAGTTACAAGGGTTACGCATATCGACGGACACTTTCGACGTTTCGGATACGTTCTCCACTTCCTCTTCCTTGCGGTTGATTACACGGTCTTGGGCTCGTCGAGCTTTCGCTAAAGCACTGACGCCGATAACATAACGTGCCGTAGCCAAAGTGTGAAGAGCATAGGCATCGTTAGCCTCATGGCCGACCGGAGAGAGATAAAAACCGAGTTCGTCGATATTGTTACGTTCGTGAGCCGTTCTCTTGCCAAATCGCCGAATTCTGTTAACGAGGTTTGCTTTTATTTTCGTTCTTTTCTATGGGAAGGATTTTAAATGGCATTCAGCTGTTCTATATACCCGAGCTCTACAGATTAGTTGAAATGTTAATACAACACAATATCAGCACAAATGGTATGTAATGATTAGGGCAGCCATATGTAAGCAGTTGCATATTTTTTTCCATTCAATTGACAAAAAAATACACCTGATAGAAATCAGTTTCAGAGAAAATTGCAGCATTTTGAGCCCTATTTGTTAGGGCATATTTTTGCATATTTTGCCATTAAATACTTCAAATGCTTATTTGAACATAAAAGCATATTTTACTACATATTTCCCAGCTTTTTTCCTTTTTTGTTTTGTGTTATTTCTAGAAAAGCGCACTGAGTACAAAGTGCCACAGAAATCACTCTTCGAACCAAATATGTTAATAGTATATTATTTGATGAGCACATAATTAGGATATAAATCGCGAGCATGAAGTTTACACGCGAGCCGTAGGCGAGCGTGTAATCATGCAAGCGATTTATATTCGTTATGTGCGAGTCAAACACGACGTTTTATCTACGACTCATAAATTCCATTTGCGCATAATGCGCATAATGATGTGGATTATATAGTCATAGATACGTATGCAATTATCTTATTATATGCGAGTAGTAGACAAAAAACTTTATGATACCACCATCTCTCATATAAAAAATATGTAGCATCAAAATCGTTTCTTATAGGTTTCAATTGATAAATCTACTGATGCAACTAGAAGGAATCTGGCAAACGTCATTATTGGAATTTTGGACGAAGATGAGCAGGTTGCGAAGCAAAAGTATTTACTAAATACTGCAATGCTAGAGTAGGCAAATTATACCACTATTGCTCGGCTTTTTGACGACTCGATCAATATTCTTGGTAAAGATGTTGATAAAAACCTGATTTTGCTGCTAGTAACAGATGCTGCACCATACATGATAAAACCAGCTCGGGCCATAGAAGAAGAATTTTATCGAAAGGTAACGCACGTGACGTGTTGCACACGGACTCTATCGAGTTTGCGAACAAATTCAAGGACAATTTCGAAAACATTGTGCAGGTACTTGAGCAAGTAGATGAAGAATTTTCAAAATTTGTAAAGACCTACTACGCGATTGTAAAATAAAAAATGACATAATATACGTAATGTGAAATTATGGATTAATTGATTCCTCTATAAAAAAACTTGAATCCTCTGGCTTGCAGAGCAAATAGAGGTGGTAACACATGCTCAGCTTAGAATTATTAATGAAGTCAACGGGAATGCAGCCAAGCAAATAAAAGAAAAATGTGGCAGTGTCTTTTCCAAAAACCATGGGCTTTCAATCGTAAATGATATTTACTCGTGCTTAGCTGGAGCGTCCATAGAAGGAAAACGTTAGAAAAATACACGATAATAGAAGTGATGACATTCAAATATGCCCCAATAATGTCGGTATATGTAGAGAGGACCTTTTCCATGTACAAAGGTGCACTAAGGTCAAACCTGCAAATTCTTTTGCTTTAAAGCTTCATCCTATGTTTATTATTTACTGCAATAAAAATTTAAATTAAATCGTTATTTTTAAAGTGTCTTTACACATTCTTTATGACATATTTTCAGTTTTTTAGGGCATGTATTCATATTTATAGAGCATATTATAATTGCTTAAAACAGTTTTTTAGAGCATATTTTTGGTTGCCCTAGTAATGATCAACATACATGTAGACGTGATCGTCACGACCAAAGTGTTTTCTATGGTCACGACATCCCTTGGTCTGTCACCCTGGCTATAGTGGAACTCGGTAAGTATAAGTGATATGAAATAGTTATTTATGTACCAAGGGCATTACACGGATGTTTATACCCCGATCGTGACCGTTTTTAAGTCGCCCGAGAGTATAAACATCGAGTAATGCCTGAGGTGCATACAAAATTTTATGTCCTACAATGGTTTGTTCCTCCGTTTGAATAATATTTTGACGTTATCAAGTGACATGCGTATCTACGGAGTTGAATAACAATACAAACAATTCGGAGTTGAGTGACAATATAGACAATTAATTGTCAAACTTATAACCTTAATCGCCAATAGTTGACATTGATGACTTAAAATTTACAATTTGAAGATTTGATATATTTGACATATAACCATGGCAACCCTTAATGCCCGCGCGGTCGTTAAGAATCCTTAACGTCCGCGCGGGCGTTAAGAAGCATTTTCTGCCCTAGTAGCTAAGATGTAAAGTGTCACAATGATAATAATATTTATTAAGCAATCGGTACAGAAAAGAGTCAAAATGGTATCGTACAATTGTAATATGTATCAATAGCAATCACTGAATGGAATAGATGTCTCTTCGATCACTTTCTACCATGGTGGTAAAATCTTCAATGGTGTAGGGTGCCTTGTGTATCAGCTATGTCTTTAGTGTGGTCTGAAATGGTTGGAGCATCTTGGAGTTCCAGCTGTTCGGAGGTTTATTGTAGGTGGTAATTGTTGTCATATATTGTATAGTTGTTGACAGACGGCCTAAGTCAGGTCTTAGGTTGTCCCGGGTTCGTGTGGCGTAGTGGAATGCAGTTTTTCTTCTTATGTATGTCTGTGAGGCATCGTAGTAAATACATGGCAGTGACAGTTAATATTTTGTGATGCTGGAAGAGTGGTTTGGCGTGGCTTTGTGGATGCTCTGCAGTTAGGCATCGGACAGCTCTTTCTTTTGCAGAGAAAGTATGGTTTTGGTGTGAGAGCTGTGTCCCCAGGTCTCAATACCGTAGCACATGCGAGCCTGGAATATTGCAATGTAGGCAACTCGTGTGGCTTCACCCCCTGCTGTCTGTTCTGTTATTGCGAAGAATATTTTACTAAGGGGCTTGCGGAGTTGATCTATGTGATAGCCCCAGTTGAGTCATTGGTCTATGTGGATTCCAAGGAATCTGACTGTTTTCCGTGCTGATTGCCATCAGTCCATCTCAAAGGTAATTTCTTCAGACTTTAATTCGTTTAGGGTAAGATTGTTGGATTCAAACCATTCTTTCGCTTGCTTCTTGTAGGACATAAAAATGTTTTACGACGATGAAGTCATGAGAGAAGTCAATTGTGATAAGATTGATTTTTCCATAATCGAATACGTTTTTCATTTAATACCTTTTTAGGTATAATAACTTCGTTAATTGTAGGAAAGTAATTTAAACATTCTTCGGACTTTTTCGAGCAGGATACAATGGCTTTGTCTGATTTTCAATATTGTGAAAACGTTCGTCAATACTGTTCGGCAAACCGCAATAATTTGGTAGCTAATGGGACTACCGATCTATAAAAAATTTAGTCAACCACAAAACAAGTGTACAACGTTTCATTTTATAATCACAAGATTCAAATCAGTACATTAAATTTCCACCTGTATAACAACCATTCGTGTCTGATCTACAATTTTGGGGCGGCATTTTTCTCTTCGAACACAGACGGCCCTGAAACCCGTTTACCCAACTTGATAATATGGAGGAATTATTCCATAAACAATAATCATGTCGACATATTCCTCGCTATTATAATTAGGTATGTCATTCTAATATCATGTAACAATTGTACCAGCTATTATCAGTAACAGCTACTGTTACTTAAAATGTGTCATATTCAAACCGTGATCAAATTTATTTCCAGTTCTAGTTTTACGAAAAACTAAGCGGTTCTCAACAAGTTCAAGTTAAAAACGTGTTAAAGTTAAAACTCATTTTAACAATAAAAAATAGCTGTAAATTTGAAGCTTATAAATGTTTCTCCATTTTAAATTGAACGTTGTATTAAATAACAATGAGGTATCTTTAATTTATATTTGAAACGTCTCTAATGGCATAGTTTGTAAGGCATGTTTATTAACTTGCTATAACTTCCTGGTTTATATGTTAAGCGAAAAGTTTACTTGCCCAACAAAATTAAGTATGACAAAGTTTCCATAATCCAAATAGTTGTTGGTGGTGAACAGTACCAGTTGATGGTGTATTTTTGATCCATTTTTGATCCAGAGCAGCAAAAATAGCACAATGGTCCACGTTCTTTGAATCGTGCAACGTCAACAAACCTGACAAAATAATTGAATTTGAATTGAATTTGGAAATCTGGATGTTGCAAATGTACAACACCAATTAGTGTAAAATAACACTCGCATCAAAATAAGTAAGTTTGGATGCAAGGGGAGAAGCATGTCAACACTATGGACTACGTTCACGCAATTCGTCATATTCACAGAAATGAAAATGGTTGTCGAATAAGGCAAGCGGAACTATATCATTAACCAAAGGCACCAGAGCTAGACGAGCTAGTGGTCGAAACCGTTTGCAACAGAACTACCACAGAAGCAGTGACCGGTATTTTTGCACTGGCAAAGGTCTCGAAGCGGTAAGGCCGATCATGTAATTCATATGCATAAAAGTAAGAGAATCAATGTCGGAGAAGTATAAAAAATTACATAAATTATAATTTATGTAATTTTATGTAAACTAATAATTATTATTTTACATAGATGAATTTTCATAGATAACAATTTGATACTGTTCGGACGATGAGCGCGACAAGCACAGAGGACAGAGAAAGTGGAGGAGATATTCTTTTCTGTGTTAGAAACTATGTAATATGTTAAGAAACCATATTTATGGGAATCTACACAAGACAAACCAAAAGCACTTAAAATTTCATGCATACAAATGAAAAAGTTTTCTCATCGTTATAACTCTTTTTATCCGACGACCTGAACGATGTTCGATTATTGAATTCAAATTGAATACTTTAAATAGGTACAATACATACAATTAATCGATTTGGAATGAATAAATATAACAGGGACGTCAACAACATAAAAATGAATAAAAGTTGAAACGATTCCGTAGAAGACGACAGAGAGAATCTGAATCCCGAGACATGTTGTTATTCGATGCGTGAAAATTTTATATTGTTGCAGCAGTATCCGACATGGAAATCGATATAGGTACATACCAGAGTGCATAAGATGTACTTATTCTCTACCGAATAACAAGAGAGAACACAAAATTCCCTAACTCACCCCAGCACACCTGTTGTGTCGAATGTTGTATCCAATATATGTTAGAAAACGATCGCTAACAATAAACTTTTGCCATAGTGCATTGCTTACAGGGAATTTTATCGCTTTGTCATATTTTTTTTTATATTCAAAAACCATTTATTTTAGGTATTGTAGTTAGAGATAGCCACCAACATACGAAACAAATATGTATATTATACACTTTATTTCAATCAAACATTTTAATTTGTGCCTTGTTAATGTCTGACATACAAAACAAGGTTTTTAAAATTAAAAAATCTGATGTGGCCAGACACACTTTATCATACAAAATATAAAATTATTAGTTTAGCTGCACGAGAATCTTTTTGGTTGAGATAAATCGTGTCTGCAATAAAATTAAACTAGTTAGCCAGGATTTGACAGATATTTTGATAGTCAATAGTATCAATAGTAGGTATTGTCAAAGCATCAGCATTTCACACTACCTACTGTCATCAGAATAATAGTTATTTATCTCACAAATTCCGAAAGTACGGAATAGCGCGACGAGCGGTGATGCGGCGCGTCACCGATGGCGGGGCGTCGCCGTTGCATGTGAGCGAGTCGCGCTATATAGTTTTCGGCAGGAGTGTCAACGTTTTTTGTGTTGCATTTTGACAAATATGTATATGAAAAAAAAATCAAAAATGGTTATATTTCTGTATAGGAAAGGTTACGTTGATACCACTTCTACGAAACGTCAAGTTTAAACAGCTAATTCAAATTCTGACAGATTTATATTCGTTCATGACACTGTAGAGGTCACATCCGTACCAACATACTAAAATATACCTACACTCGTCGCTGTACTTTATTTACAATTTTCTCAATTTATCGTTTTTGCAAATAGATATAACAACGGGTTGGTATTTCTTATTAACAAACAATCAAATTGGTGATCTTATTTTATTTGAATTTTGTATTTTGTACGTTGCCGCACTAGAGCGGCAACGTTCCATAGCCGTTCTCCTACCTCTCATGAAATCAGCTGTTTTCGAGTCTGACAGCCATAGACATTTCTGTGGTGACAGCACAAAAAAATATTTGTCAAATCCAGGCTACTATGTAGTTTAATATCAATGCAGATGCGACCGATCTCGATCAAATAGAATTTGCTCTTGAAGCTAAACTATTAATTTTACCAAAAAAATATCATAGGCATAAATTATTCAAAATTTCCGCTATTTTAATTTATTATTTAACTATTTTGACGTAATTACAGAAATGGCAGCTCATTTGCAAAATCCTTGAAAAGCGCTTAGAGGAAACAGCCAGTTTCTTTGGACCCTTTTGAACCAAAAGCTTTTCAGCTCTAAGTTTGGTCATAAAACTTCTAAATATGAACTTTCGTCCCGATGCCTTTAGCAGTTTCTCCGGAACCGTCGTCACAAAAATCGGGTACACACATACATACATACACACGCACACACACACACACATACACACACACACACAGACATGTTTTTGTACCTTGGTCAAAAATGTTCAGGGGACCCATAAAGACCTATTTCCGCTAAAATCTCAATTTTTTTTTTCGGCACGATTACAATACTTTATCGTACTGCGTATGATAAAGTAAAAAATCTGCTGTGGCCAGTATAAGTCACAATTTGCCCACGCGTAGATATATATATATATATATATAAAATTAATAGTTTACCTGCATGCGATTCTATTTGATCGAGATTAGTCGTGTCTGCATTAAAGTACAACTAGTTAACCAGGATTTGGCAGATATTTTGATTTTATTGACAAAACATCAGCGTTTGTGTCATTATGATTCTGTCATTAGAATCAAAATATCTGATAGGATATTATAGGATAGGATAAATGTAATACAACGTTTTGTTCACAGGTAGTATATTGCAACCGAGGATTTGCTTTCACTGGAAATATCAAAAATATTGGCAGATGTATGAACAACGAAAATATGCACTGCCTTGCTTTTATGGTAGAAATCCTTAGGCAAGTTTGTGTACAGTTTACAACTGCTATAGAATTATATACTCTATAGATTGTATACTATCAAAGCAAAATAATACCAAATATGCAAATTAAACGCGTTTTATCATTTATAATATATACGTTACCTTCACAACAATTTTGCCGGACAACTTTTTTCCAACGGTCAGAGGGGATAATTTATAAGTAATTGAAAGGAACTCGAACTTGACTCATGTTAAGTATAGGTTTATTATTAAGTATATAATGAAGATTTCAAAAATGCGCCGTTGAAATATAAAAGTTGACATCATTTCCGGTGTAACCGGAAGTAGTCGAAAACTCAAAATATTTTAGTTGAGACGATCGTGTCCAACAATAAGTCCACAAATTTTCAATCTCTCATTTGGTTCTCCATATAGTTCTAATGGCAGCTCGTCTTGGAAGACCCTATATACTCTCTGTACTATTTTCACATTATTTTCAAGACAACGAATTTCTTCAATAAAAACAATCGTTTTCCTAAAGCAAATATTTAGGTTGTTTTATATGTAAGACATATTCTTATTTCAAGTATGTGTTGTCAAATTATGTTAAGAATGACAGTGGACAACCATTTCTCTGTGTTCATCTACGCCACGTTCAGGTATTGTCAGAATATGTGAAGAAAACAAATAACTATACACAAATTCGGAAAGTTACTATATAGACTTAGCTCCCGAAATATTGATTTCCGGGTGGATTCCTCGGTTTCCACCCAGAACTCAATATGTCAATGACTCAGATCGCGGAAGTCAATCTAGACTTAGATACTATATAATTCATTAAAATGTCACCCTATCAACAGGAGTAAACATTAATATGAATCCAAAGCCAATTACTTGAAATGGACTAGTCAACAATACGTCAGACATACTAAAATACAATCTTAGAACTAAGCTCAATTAAATTGATGTAAAGACTAAATCTATGTCATACCTGCTTTTCCTGTAAGTAAGAATTACTTTTTGGGAGACTAAAGGGTCACTATAGGTTATGTAATGTAATTTAGGTATTGATGGTATTCTACATGGAAATTGACGACGATCATATAAATCGAATTAGTCTTAGGTTGAAGGATCAGTCCAGAATACGTTAACTCAACCGGAAATCGCCTTTCTGGCTGAACTGTTTGCGTTTAATCTACGTACTCGGAGGGCGGCCAGTTGGTACGTGTGTAGGTATATGGAGTGTGTGTGTGTGTGTGTGTGTGTGTGTGTGTGTGTGTGTGTGTGTGTGTGTGTGTGTGTGTGTGTGTGTGTGTGTGTGTGTGTGTGTGTGTGTGTGTGTGTGTGTGTCATATATGTGTAGCAGACGTACTGCGGCAGATTTTACCAGGTCCGTGTTTTCCGCATCAGGAAAACGCAGACCGTTGTAAAATCCGCGTGTGCTGCGATGAACCGCACCACCAGAATGGACAAAATATTGTTTTTACGTGCCGGCATAAAAACCGCCATGCCTCTAGACTCAAAGGTAATAAAATAGCCAGCAGATGTTTTACCGTTTTTCTTTCGACTCGGTTGGACATCCGGACAATGCATTGCGCCGCCTTTGAACAACGGGCAGGCGCGTGCCAACGCCATATAAAACAGTGTTTCTCAACCGCCGCACCGGTCTGCAAGATAATCTTACCTGACCGCGACGGTGAAGTTTGTAAAGTATTTGTGGGATCTGGGAATCAATCCTAACGTCGACAATTGGGAAAACATAAGGGAGGTAACTCCAGAAATCTCTAGGTACTAATAGAGATATTTTAAAACTATATTTTCTCTAAAATGATAAACGCCTGGACGAACATTTTCAAATGAAACGTCGAACAATTTGAAATAATTGAAAAATTATTTTTTTGTGAACTCTATTGCTATTATAATACTTATTGCGTTAAAATTTAGTAGGGAATTTAAAACTATGCAAAAATTTAGGGTTTCATTGAAGAAAACTATTATTTTGACTTGCTACAATCTTATGAAACGGGCTGTATATGCAAACATAAATTTAAAATGTGCGCCCAGGCGTTCCTCATACAAGGGCAAACAAATGTTTCAATGTGCAAGCGAGTGAGAACAAGTCACAAACAACATGAAAATGTTTACCCACAAATAAATACCAATTCTGTCCCGACAAGAGAGAAACATAAATGAACAAACTAAACACATTATGAAACATTATGAGTTAACCTTACCAAATAAGTCCAAAAACACAGCTGGCGATACAGGGCGTGCTATTGGAACTATAGGAGCTATAGGAGGGATGCAAGACCTCAATTTATTGATAATCTATGTTTTTGATTTTAGGTGCCTAAAATCAACTAAAACAAAACTATGTACTTGTGTGAAATGATTAAACACAAAAAGAATACAATAACGTAAATAACAATAAAACACTACGTAAAAATCATACATTCAAAACATTTTTAACTAATTAGTAATGCATTTTTAATTCAAAATAACAAACTTTTAAAGAATTTTAGCTTCGTCAACTATGGACCTATACCTGTATTTTTGACTTACTGACTGGAAAAAGTCATATGTTTGTATGGAACGAAACTGCGTCCAGGGGTTCACAAAAGGTAGGCTCATGCTTAATAAAATTTGTGCCGAGTCTTCCATCAACGATTACAAAGATTATTGCGTACAGCGATTCCTGCGTAGCTCAAAATAAAATTAAAAGCATTTGCAAATTTTTCAGTTTTATTGTTCAAGCCACCAACATAAAAGAGATTCGCCATAAGTTCCTTGAACCTGGGCATTCCTGCATGGAGTGTGACCGCAGTTTTGGTGTAATTGAAAAGAGAAAAAGGCAAATTCCTCAAGTTTTTGTGCCAGCAGATTGGATCCCAAAAAATATACTGATGGCCAACAGATAAAGTGGAGATCAATTTCCCAGTTTGTTTATTATAAAAGAGAACTACTTGCGTCTGGATACAAGAATACTCTAAAAAAGGCGTTGAAGTTTGGAGGTGTATAATGGAATATTCAAAAGTTGTATGTTTGTCCTTCCAGTTTTCGATACTGAAGCCTCTGCGCAAAACATCAATAAAAATAAAAGCTGGCAAGTACAGAACGCCTTTTATAGAAACATAAAACATGATGTAACAGTAGTTGGAAAAAGGGGATACAAGAAACAGTCTAATATATTTGAAGATTTAAATACTGATGAAGTTGAGGTCGTTATATTACATTCCGATTACGAATAAACAAAAATGCTTTTTATTTTACTTTTGGGAAATGTTTCATTTGTATTTTGTTAAATAAAGTTTAGTTTAATACAGCAATTGCACTTGAATCATTTTACCGCCAATATTTTTGCAACCTACATAACGTTTCAAGCACATTTGTACAAAAAAACAAGTTAAACAATAAAAATTAGCGAATACTTGATTTACTATATTCTTTTTATCACCATGAATTAAATTAAAATAATAATACAATATTCCCAACTTCTTCCTGAAATTTTTAAATCCAACTGAGTCTCTTAGCCACCTGAATAATGTTAATCCTTCTATGAAATTCACGATGGAAATAGAAGAGGATAAGCAGCTGCCCTTTTTGGATGTGCTGGTATACAGATTCTCAACGGGTACGCTTGGACCTACAGTCTACAGTAAGAAGACACTTACCGATCGGTACCTGAACGTCAAATCACACCACCATCCTCAACAGAAGAGAACTGTTATTAACACTCTGTTCAACAGAGCCGAGAAGGTGTGCGACTTCAGCACCTTGGACAACGAACGGAGACACTTGGAGTGGACTTTACGACAGGATGGATACACCAAGTCTGACATACGTGGTGTCACACAAAGAAAACCGCAAGTCCCAGAGGAGCGGCAAGAGTCAAAGGGGTTCGCTTGCTTACCATACGTAAGTGTGGTATCAGAAAAAATCGGTTGAATACTGAAGAAATCGGGTATCACTGTAACGTACAGAGCACCAGCAAAGGTAAAGGGTATTTGCATAACCCAAAGGATATCACACCACTCCTGAAGAACGAAGGGGTATACAAGATAACATGTGTGTGGAACATGCTATGTAGGACAGACAGGACGAAGTATCGAATGTCGAGTCAAGGAGCACAGTAAAGACACCCGGTACGCAAGATTTAACAGTCCGCTATTGCTCAACACTGCCACGAGTCGGGACACACAATGAATTTCTATGACGTGAAAATGTTGGCAAGGGTGGGTAATTATCATCGAAGGCTTATTAGAGAACCCATCGAATTTTACAAACATCCTGACAACATCAATCGCGAGGACGGTACTGACATTAGTAGGGCCTGGAAATCGATCCTAACGCGGTCAGGTGGAAGCACACTGGGGCGGTAGCCCCAGATGTGTGTGAGGTGTAAATTTAGGTGTATAAGGGAGATTTTCTTGGTAGGTCTTCAGTATTCAATTGGTTTTGAAAGAGCAAGCAACATGGTTCGCGAAACGTCAGCATTTACAAATATTGACACACGACATAACACGGAAGCAGTTTATTTTCTAAATGATTCAGACCGTGAAAGCCTACGTACTTATTAAATTTAAAATTAAATTATTCCTATTCCTATTCCTATTCCTATTCCTATTCCATTCCAACACCGATAACGACAAGTTATACATTCCGCGGAATTTTTACTTTCAATTGACTATGTATTCGTGCCTAACCAACAACTTATTTGACTACCGTTATTGTCTTTTTGTCGACGTCGATTGATTTGACTATTTGGCGGCTGATGATGGACCTGCGGTCCGAAACGCGTACCCCAAGTATATTTTAAATAAACCTGTGCATAAAAGAAGAGCATTTTCATTTATTTAATTAAGCAAATTAATGCACTGTGGATTTTAATCTCATTAAATTTAAAGCTTATTATCTCAAAACCACAAAGAGTGCACTTAAACCATTTTATTTCCGGGCCCCTCAAATGTCTCCAATTACAAATAAACATTTATCTACAGTATACCACCATATTCACATCAATCTAACCAAATATATGCACACCACTCTTTGCTGGACGATATATACTTCCCACATAATAATTACCAACCTAACATCTCTAATTGTATAATTTTATTAATTTTACAAGGAAGAGACCAACAACATCACCTTGATTCACCAAGTAACCAAATCAAAGAAAATGCATAGGTATTCTAGAAGATTTAGAGATATATAAACACGGTAGAAAACAACCAGACCTGCTTCTCAACGAATTTGTGGACATAAACATTATGAACTGTAATTAACGGCAATAATTTGCCAATAAATACACTGCAAGATTGTAATTGTGATTTTTGCTCATTATAGTATGGTCCGAAGACGAATTATGAACTTGAAATCAGGTAGCCAACAGAACAATATCACAGAAACACATTTGTGGTTTATTTTACTTTAAAGAAAGAGAAGTAACACAGATTTTTTTTGTGTAATTGTAGTTTATAGTCATTTTTCTAACTTCATATAAAATCTTTCCGGCTGTATGTTTAATTTTATTGCTAAGCGATATCTGTCGAACAAAACAAACCGGCTTAGCACAGCTACTTCTCTCCGCGGCCGTTCAATGTTTATCGCATTCTAGCCACCCGTTGGATACAATTGGCATCCATCCTTCTCTGGTACTACACAAGCACATCCACATTAAGATTCCATAATCCAAAAGATCCGTATTGTTTATAAACCAACAAATACAACAGCTGACCATATATGAACCTGGCGAATGTCGGTCAATGTCGCCCCAGCCGTTACGCGAATGTGGAGGGAGACGGATATGTTGCCGGTGGCGTTGATGTGTCACCAGTTGTACTACTTCTGCGGCATTATCATCACATTCTCGGCGACTTTGAAAAGGGTCACACGTGGTCAACGTGAAGCAAGTTTTCCTTTCCACCACATTGCCTTCTGCGTACTGCGGTAATTAAGATCTGCAACATCAAATGAAGGCTCTGGTAGGCCCCAATCCACCGTAGACTGCGAGAATAGGAGAGTTTGATTTCTTATCCGTAAAGATCGACAAAACACTTCACGGTCTGTAGAAAATGATTTTTTGAGGCCAAGAATAACAATACGTAAGATACACCGCCATATTTGATTCTATGGCTTGAGGTCCTATCTAGGTGTTGCTAACGGTGTAAAATTAAATTGAAACCAAACTTTTGTTTGATTTTTTTTGCTAATTTTAAATCTTTTGCATAGAACAATTACTAATATAATAAAAGGGTTATAATCGGTAAACTCATGAGTGTTGATGTCACGCTAAGAATATTCCAAAAAAGAACAATGAGATTACAGTAGTATTAAAATCAGTTGATTCCCGATGCGGTTACGATTAAGAATTATTGCTTATTCAATGTTTCTTTTATGTCTTATAATAAAGAACAATGTCGGTTTAAATCCTTTGCGTTTTAATGGGTGTTGCAGTTTCTTTGCCACGCAGTGGGGTTACATTTTTAGAAACATGTTTTGTTTTGCAGTACTAACATACATTATGTGAAAATATATCGTTTTAAAGAGAAGCCTTGAGTTGAGAAGCACTGATCTAAACCTACTATACTACACGAGAAGCAGAAATGATGAGATCTGCTTTTATAGGAAAATAAAAATCGGCCAGGAATGCGGACTCTTTTCTTTCCTCGATTTTTTTTCTGTTTTCTTTCTATCAGTGTCTGGGTGCCGTTTTTGTTCCCGCTAAGAAATTGATTTCACATAAATCCGGCTCCGTGGTTTCGCCCTCTCTTCCTGTGGACAAGAAGCGGCTCAGTTCCGGATTTCTTAAGTACTGATTACGGGCTTATACAACTGTGGGCAAAAACGTCACAAATTTATCATTCGCGTGCCATCTTTCTTACTAGTATCCGACCTCGGAATGTTAAGTCCTCATAATTCACGGAAATAAACTGATTTTGCGGAGAGTCGGGGGCATAACCATTAAACGCTAAATGCTATTACCATCTCCTACCCCTAATGAGTAAAGTCATTTCTGAAATATTTCGTGTAATATCTGTAATTTCCTATAATAGTAGGACCGGTAGATTTCATCGTGCTCCTTAAAATACTCTCGAGCTTTAAGGAGAGGTTCTCATGTAATCGGTTGAAAAGTCGTTGGATGTCATTGGATATTGTCAATTTTCAACATTTTTAGCTAAATGTTGGCTTAGCCTCCAACTAACTCCATGTAGTTTCACAGCGTTTTTGAAATATCGATTTCTGTTTCTTTTTATAGGAGTTATTGTGCACGTCGTTGAAACACGCACGCCGCGCAGGACCTCATACTTCCCTCAACAGTGTCCACTTCTTGCATATAGTTTTTTATGGCGCACTGTCCTTTCGTACACCAAAGTATGGTAAACATATGACAAAAGAAAAAAATATTGATATCTCTTACAATTTGTTTGAAAACTATCTCAAATTGAGCTACTTTTTAGGTCTTTACATAAGAACCTGCCCATAAGCTAACAAACAAATTCAAAATATTAACTTAAGACCCAGTTCTACCTCTCCTAAAACGCGTTTTCTATTATAGGCTTTATATATTGTTCAAAGTTGATGACATATTCAGTGTAACCTAAATCCTAAATGAATAAGAAGTTGGGCTAACCAAAAATTATTTTTTGGCAAGCTAAACATGAATTCAATTTCTACTTCTGCTTTCCTTTTTACTTTATCATACGCAGTATGTAAAGTATTGTAATCGTGACGAAAAAAAAATTTGAGATTTTAGCGGAAATAGGTCTTTATGGGTCCCCTGAACATTTTTGACCAAGGTACAAAAAAATGTCTGTGTGTGTGTGTGTGTGTGTGTACCCAATTTTTGTTAATTCATTTCCGGAGAAACTACTAAAGGTATCGGCACGGAACTTCATATTTAGAAGTTTCATGACCAAACTTAGAGTTGAAAAGCTTTTGGTTCAAAAGGATCCAAAGGAACTGGGTGTTTACTCCAATCCTTTTTCAAGGATTTTAGAAATCAGCCGCCATTTCTGTAATTTCGTCAAAATAGTTAAATAATAAATTAAAGCAGAGTATATTTTGAATAATTTATGCCTATGACATTTTTTGGTAAAATTAATAGTTTAGCTTTTTAGTTTATTCTAAGCCTTTTTCAAGGATTTTGGAAATGAGCCGCCATTTCTGTAATTTCGACAAAATAGTTAATTAATAAATTAAAGTAGAGGAAATTTTGAATAATTTATGCCTATAACATTTTTTGGTAAAATTAATAGTTTACCTTCAAGAGCAAATTCTATTTGATCGAGATCGGTCGCATCTGCATTGATATGAAATTACATAGTAGCCAGGATTTTGACAAATATTTTTTTGTGTTGTCACATTCGAAGACAGCTGATCTCATCAGAGGTTGGAGAACCACTATGGAACGTGCCGCTGTAGTGCGCAAAATTATAAAATACAAATTTCAAATAAAATAAGATCACCAATTTGATTGTTTGTTGATAAGAAATATCAACCCGTCTTTATATCTAATTCTAAAAATGATACATTGAGAAAATTATAAATAAAGTATAGCGATGAGTGTAGTTTTATTTTAGTGTGTTGGTAGGGATGTGTGATGAACAAATATAAATCTGTCAGAATTTGAATTACCTTTTTAAGGTGCGTTTTCATTAGTGATAATGGCAGTGGTAGCAGACGCCGTTATAGTATTTCCAATAGAAAATTGCTAGTGACTCATGTTTATGTACATGCAAACGAATATGTGCCATATATAATACTATAAAATAATACTATAATTTCGTATTCTCCCACCGCCATTAGCTACCATTACCTACCAATCGGAACGCACCTTTCGTCAAAGTGGTACCAACCTAGCATTTACTATACAGAAATCATTTATTTTTTTTTAAATACGTATTTCTTAAAAAGCAACACACTAAACGTTGATGTCGCTCCTGCCGAAAACTAGATAGCGCGACTCGCTCATATGCGACGGCTACACTCCGCCTTCGGTGACGCGTCGTATCACCGCTCGTCGCGCTATTCCGTACTTTCGGCATTTGTGACATAAATAACTATTATTCTAATGACGTAGTGTAGGTAGTGTCAAATGCTGATGCTTTGACAATACCTACGATTTATCTCTATAGAATAGATTCTCATGCAGCTAAACTATTAATTTTATATATTGTATGATAAAGTCATGTGCCTGGCCACATCAGATTTTTTTAAATATAATGCCCCTAGCTCTACTCACAATTCAATTATAGATTGTTATCTTTGTCAGAAATGTAAACGATTACCATATTTCTGCTGTCACGTGTGGTCAGCTCATCACAGACTCCTTAGGCTTTAATCGAGAGCAAAAATTAATTAAATTAGAGCAAATATATGACACTAAGTAATTCTAAGACGGCGGCATGTTCTCTGCACCGAGGAATAAAATAACCCTTGATTTAATGCGAGTTACCTACGGCTTAAACGCGACCGTCGACAGAAAAACATCGTTTCTAAATATTTTGTTTTATAGTTGTGATGTTTTCAGAACGGAGCCATAATCATATGAATAGGGTTTGACCTACGATGGTCATGTTCTGATTCAATATTTTATTAACATAAATCTAGCATAACGCAATTCACACTAATTCCGGCGCATCCGCCATTTAGTAAAAAATGGTACAAACTTAAATTATGAGCAAAAGAGGATTTCCGGTATAGTGCAGAAACATTAGTAAAAATTGACTCGGAGTAGTAATATTAAGTTACTGGTGCCAACAACAAGAAGTTAAATGTTTTAATGATCAAAAATAAAATTTCACTTCAAAGACACAGTCATTACATTCGTTAAAATTAACACTAGTTTCCTACCAATTAAGGGTAATAAATTTATCAAAATAAGTAAGAAAAATTGGCATTCAAAAATGATGACGTTGATAATGTTATTATAATAAGTGAACCAGTTGAAGGTTGGAAATTGAACTAGCTTTAAAATGTGTATTTTTATCATTAAAAGTGGACGTAAGATTTAGTAAAACAACGAGCACTTTTAATTTTAATGAATGTATTCCATACTTTTCGCGCTCACTGTAACAAATAGGCAATTAAACTCTACTAATAATGTGAAAAATTGTATTTTAAAACCAGTTTTGTGTAAAATATATAAACCAGTAAAATATTTTCTATTATTGATTGTTGTTGCACAACTGTTGAATCCGTATTCACATTCTATGCAAAGAAATCTATCACAACGACCAGTTCCTTCGGGGGTAGTAGTGAATGGTCAAATGTTATAGCTAAATATTAGTATATTTCCATAATTTTTTTTCCATTTTTTATGGCTTATTCCTTATCATTATATCGACAATTAAATGATTTATCCACATTAATAAGAAAAATTGAAGGTTTCAGCCGGATTCAATTACAATTAATTTATTCCGTACAAGGGAAAAAATTCCAACTTCAAGCTTATTTTTCAGATCTTTTCATTTTTCAGAAGTTTCATTACGTCGGGTGCATACGCTATGTATTCTCAAATATGCTCCAAAAAAACTGTAAGTGTTGTGCCCAACTTCCAAGCGCGCCGATTCGTGTTCAACCGAGAAGGTTCCATAGAAATTTTGTAATGACTTCCAACTCACATCAAAGCGGCCTAAAAATGTTCCCTACTGTCATTGGCCACATCCCGGAAAGGTTTGATATTTTTTGTTTATATGAAGATACACTGTTTGGTAGCATACAGTTAATAGTATTCGTATTTATAGATGTTTTCTATATACCAATAGGTCATTTGATGACGCTAAGTGAATAATATGTCTTGTCCATAGGAGGCGTCCAGCTCCCCTATAGAGAAAGCACTGTTTCATGTATCCAATGATTAAACACACAAAAAGTTCGTCTTTAATTTCTCGGCAACAACAACTCAACGCTCAACGCAACATGGATAACTTTCGACAGATGGTTTCACAAGATGTTTTTTTTGGAGTATGAAAAATGTAAATGAAAATAAAAACTCGTTTTTTACAAATATCGCCGTAATCGCTTTTTAATATTTTTTTTACATATGTCACCCAGTCAAACGAGGCAGCAAACGGAAAATTTCAACACAACTTAATTTTTCTACACAACCTTGGTTGGGAGTTATTCACAGATTTCTTATTTTCTATTAGCCGGATTACAAGGGACGTTATTACAAAAGTCTTATCATGTACGAACGAGTTGGCGTTTTTAAGTTCTACCTTTGAGAATACAGCAAAGCACGTAAGAGTGCTATTTGTTGTTGACACTGTTCAGCCACATCACGTCAAACCGGTGATTAGAGCCGTGACTGTGGAAAATTGAAAACATATCAGTCTCAGTTTAACCTTTATTGTCGTCAGAGCAATACAGAGCAAGCTAATGCTACTTACACGATTTTGGCCGTTTTTTTCTAAATCGTTTTTTTTTTGTTTGTATCTTCCATCCTATAGTGTAACAAGAGTGAAAGTTGCGACAAAATTACTAGACGATAATATATAATTTCTTCAATACAAGATCTCCAGGTACAATAAATCAAAACAAACAGATAATCTTATCAAAACATAACATAAATGCTAAAGAAACATATGTATATACCCTTACAAATCAAAAATCAAAGAAAAACCGATGAATATACAAATAAGATACACAAAACAGCTCTAAAGCTGATGCCGTGATCTGCCTTGACGGGCATTCTTAATTAATTATATAACACAACAAAAGTATGACAAGACAACAAATCACAATTATAGGTGTACACACATTCATTCCCTAACGTAAACTGTGATTGCCTCTACAACTAAATGATAATTTAGTGGTAATTTATTATAGTCCAAACTGGAATTATTTAAGGCGCAAAACTTCCCACTACCTGATACATACTGATGACTATGGATGTCAACAGCTGACCTTGTATTATGTTCATGCATTTCATTATTCAAAGTTATTATTTTTTTTGATTTTCCGTGCCTGATCTTAAAACTAATTTAAGTTGTTCAACAATTACTCATCAATATTTTGTAAATTCAACTTGTTATATAAATGGTACGAAATAATCTATTCACATTAATCAAAAATTTCATGCATTTGTTCTGTGTCCTCTGTGTCTTGTAATATCTGTTCTACCCGCACATGCCCAAGTTGTTATTACGTACGGGACTCCACAAAAGCGCGATACACCAACCGCTTTGGTGATTCACTCAAATTATCACCACACTTTTTCAAAGCACCAACCAGCGGAATTATTTTACGTTCAATGTGTTGTAAATGTCGTTTCCATGCTAATTTATTATCAATCATAATACCTAAGTAATTCGTTTGATTTACCTCCTTCAGTATGATGCTGTTTTGACATAGTAGCCCCATACTTTGTTGAATTTTGTTCTTGTGTCTGAACGTCATATAGACTGTTTCTTTTGCGCATTCATTTTCAAGTTTTGCTCTCGGACCAAGTCTGAAAAATGTTTAGATCTTGATTAATTCTTTTTTCCATATCAATCACGTTGTGGCCAGAATATACAAAAGGAGTGTCGTCTACATATTCATAATACTCCCCGTACAGAGATAGGTGTACTCCCTGTACAGAGATAGGTAGGTATGTGTTCTTGAACATAGAGGTTATAGAGAATTGGACCTAGCAATGATCCTTGAGGTACTCCCGTGCCTCTATGCAATATCTCACTCTCTTTACCACCGACTGTAACATATTGTGGCCTATTCTGTAGGTAACTCTCAAACAGAAGCAATGAATGACCCCGTACCCCCATTCTTTCCAGATTATACAGTCACAGTCGATGATCAGCATTGTCAAAAGCTTGCGAGAAATCCACAAATACCGCAGCAGCAAACTTTCATCCGTCTACTTCCCTCAGCAAATGTTTAGTGAAGTCGGTGACTGCAGCCTGAGTACCACTATTCTCCTGATATCTGTATTGATTTTTGTAAAATTTTATAGTTTTTCCAATAAACTGTACTAGCCTTGACTTTATTACTCTCTCAACTATTTTACTAAAAATGTTTTAATCATCTACAATAAATGTCATATGCTCGTTTCTCGTGCAAGTAACCGTACTTACCGAATACTACTGAAACGCTTCACCTAGGAGACACGACACACATTGCATACAGGCTGCCACCCGAGTCCATAAAATTTACAGGGGAATTTAAAGGAGCGTTATATTTAATGGCAAAAACCCAATTAACATGTAAAAGGTCCCTAGCCTATATTTTAATACATTGTTACAGAAGCTGTGTTGTATTTCTACAAACAGCATTCACCTTGCTGTATTACGTAAAACACTTCTTATGGATGCACCTTCTGATGGACATATATAAATTAGTCAATAATGATCTAGAAAATTAATGTTAATTACATTACACAAAATAACTCCGTATTTTTTGTTTCTGAAAAAAAAATGTTTGTTTTCGAAATTTAATAAACTTGATTGAAACAGTTGGAAATTCCATTAATCAAGTATGCAAATTTGTGATACGTGTTTGCTTAGTATTTACATTTATACATAGTATTCCGTTCGCATAAAGCTTATAGGTTTAAAAGTAGCTTATATACAGACCGTTGTAAACTTTACTAAACGTCACGGAACGTTTCGATGGCCTTTCACAAATTTTCAATTAAATTGCTCGCGGCTTTCGTTCGAATCAAGCGATCGTGCGGTATTTTCGAGGGGATATGATCCGCCGATCCCTGGCGGCAGACTGATCGAGCATACGTGCGCGGAATTTTAGGGCAGTCTTTTAATAAATCACGTCACTCGAAATGAAAATCAACAGCTGAAATAATTTCCCAAACAGTATTGCTCTCAAAAGCCCACAATGGCAATCGCACGAAGATATTGCGACTTCATCCGACAGTTTTCACCTAAATTATTAATCGTTTAATTACCCGATTGGATTGCGCATCGTACGCAAAACTAGGGATTAAAAATTGAGATTTTAATTCTCTTTTTGCGCCTTAAGCTGCCATAATTTCCTTTAGTGGAGCAACTTTCGTATTTTCCGTACGTTTAAGGCATTTGAGGGAAATTTTCGGCAACACAGTTGGCTGTTACGGCTTCTTTGAAGTTTCAAGGATATTGGGTTCTTATATTTTAAGCGGCCGAACCTTTTTCGGAGAAGAAATTTGCAAGTAAATTGTGGTAAGGGGCTGCGGATATTTAAGAATGGGATCGCTGGCGTACCGGCTTTTAAAAGTTCCGCTTAAATATTAATATTTAATGTCTAATTAAATTTACATTAACATTTCAATGAGAGGCCGTAATCTTAAAAGAAAGCCATTAAATCACACTATTTTATTATAAAATGGATAGCGATGGGTGAAAATATTAACCTCGCCGGTGGATAAATAAATATACAGGGTGGAAATTAAGTAACGGAATAATTCAATAACTCTGTTTATTAACACTAAAATATATACTAACTATAATATCGAAAAACATCATTAAAAACTTTTTTAGACTGGTTATACTAATCGAAGTAATCTTCTTGTTTAGCTCTAGGAGTTAGTCACCTTAGTTACTTGTTTTGAACAAAATCTCCATAAATTGACGGTTATAGAATTGAAATTCAATTCTGTGTTGATGAATTGGTTGAAATGTTTTTATTAAACAATGAACCAGCAAAACTTTAGCTTGTACGTTTCATTTCATTAATTGTTTATCCAGTTATTCCGAATACAAAAAATCAAAAACTTATTTAAATTTTATTTACAAAATTACAATATGCTGGATAACAAGTGTTCAAATTGTAGACCTTGCGCCACTTGACAACTTCCAAGTCGATTATAAAACGCATCCACGACATTTTGAAGCTGTTCGGCAGTTATTTGTTGACACTCGCTTGGTTTTTCTGTTCATTGTGTATTTAAATAACCCCACGAAAAATTATCAAGCGGTGTAAGATCTGGTGATCTAGCTGGCCACTCCATTGCTCCCGTTCTTCCAATCCACCTCCCAGGAAATGTAGCGCCCAAATAATTACGCACATTAGCGGTGGGGCAGCTTCTTGCTGGAACCAGAATAGTTCATTTGCCTGTTCTGGATTAATGTTATTTGAAACCGTGATTAGTAACCGTGATTCTAGCGTTTATAAACATATTACTGAACAAGGTCACAATATAGACAGAAACAACATACAACTTATGCATGAAGTGGACAAATCAAAAAAGTTAAATATCTTAGAAGACCTAGAAATATACCGTCACAATTATAAATACCCAGGCCTGCTTCTGAATGAAATCATTGAGGGTAATAAAAACCATCTCTTTGAAAAACTTTTTAAAAATGGCGCCAAATATGTAAGGGTACCGGACGCTACCGAGAACGGATAGACTAGTCGCATGTATTCAGTTCTCATTCATACACGACTCCGTCCACTCGACAAAGTTTTCTGGTGCCCAGGTACGTTGTTCGATTTTATTTTATAATTGTACTTAATACTAATAGGGCATATTGTATATATTTTTTCAGACGTGAAGCTGTTTTCGCCAATTATAAACCCAATTATAACTGAAATTGAAAGAGATTAGATCTAAGGCGTCATGAATATACATAACCCCAAACATTATGACACGTGACCTCGATTTGATGTAGCCCGACGGTAATTTGATTGTTATTTTTGTTAATTGTTGATATGAGTGTATTGATTGTGACAATTTGTGCATGTTCTGTTCTTAATTTATTGAAAATTTATAAAGGATTTTTTGAATTTTAAATTTATGACTTTTTCACGAGCAATTTTTTGGCTTGTGTGTGTGTGTATTAGTATTTTTTGTATTATTGTATTTTTATACGTTGTTCCTGTTGTAGCATGGCCCTTGAAGACGAACGCGAGTTCGAAACCGGTCGCCATAAGTGCTAAAAATAAAGTACATCAGAAAAGAGACTGGATCTTTTTATTTCTTTTACTGTGATTTTAACTGGTGTAAGATGGAGGAATTTATTATTAATATTATTTGAAAACATTCTCCGTAACGCTGGCATGACTTCATTTTGAAAAAGTTGCAAATATCGGTCGCCAGTTAAATTGTAATTAAAAAAGAATGGTCCAACAATTTGAGTGCTAACAACTCCTACCCAGACATTTATTTTTTGGGGATATTGTGTATGCTCTTCTACCGTCCAATGCGGATTTTCTCTAGCCAAATATCGACAATTATGTCAATTCACCAAACCGGACAACGAGAATGTTGCTTCGTCCGAAAACACTATCCGATTGGCGAACATTGGATCTTGGGTGCAAATGTTCATCATGCTTTCACAAAATTCCAGTCTGTGGTGAGTGTCGGTTTCGGCAATCTGATGAATAAGATGAATTTTGTAGGGGTGAAATTTTTCTACTTTTAGTAAATTTAAAACGGATGTATGACTGATGTCATGGTTACCATACTGGTTATAATTCAAAAAAATATCGATGACGTCATAAATCTTACAAATATTGATGAAAATCTATGAAAATAGCAATATTTTTTCGATATTTTAGTTATTAACAGAATTATTGAAATATTCCGTTACTTAATTTCCACCCTGTATATGTCATATACATTTGACCATATCAGACACAAACTTGTTGTTACAGACCATTTCTGACTAACAATGGCTGAAAACAGAAACTACCGAATGAGTTGTTTTGTGCACGACGAGCGTTGCGAGTAGTGCCCAAATAGGACGAGTGCGCCAATACGTCTTATGAAACGGGTGTGATATACCAAAATATACCATTTTTTCCATAATTTACTATACTTAAGTAATTGAACGTTAAACTTAACAGCAGTTGTCCGTATTTACCTCTAAATATACGATTGAATTGTATCTTTTGAAGTATAATAATATACATATACAGGGTGAGTTATTAGTATACTGGCGGCCGATAGTTAATACATCGTCTGCGAAAGAAAAAATATTTTATACAAAAGTTGATTGACTCGCCATTTTCTATAACCTGAAATATTTTTTTTATACAAAGTGTTGCATTTAAGTGTGACGGAAAGTATGTAAATTTTTTTTAAATGGAACGTTCAGTGTATTTTATTATATTGTGAACACTACTAAATTTGTTTATCCAACCGTGTATGTTGCTAAGTCACAGCGTTAATACTTCCAGAGATATTCATCTGTTTTTCCAAAATATGCCCGTTGCAGGATCTTTTTAAAAACTATGTAAAAACGACAATTTTGCCGATTGTGCCATTAAACTAGGTGAGACAATAGACAAAGCCAGTAGGTAGATGATAGTATCCAAAGATATTAGATACACTATACAGGCTGTTCATTGAACTTTTTTTCGAGTTTTTTAAATGGAACACTCTGTATAAGCTATGTTCGCTACAATAACCCTTTATTTTGCTCCAATTTACATCTAGTATGTCATACACAAAATGTCACTATTTTTTATGATATTTGCAATTTAACGAAAATGTAATGCAATTGTAAATTTTAATGTCGCTGTGAATAAGGTATTTGGTAGTTTTATGTGAAGTCTTCAAGTGGCGATAGAAGAAATAATTTAGAAACGATTTAACCAGCTTGATCCTCATGCAAAGTATTACCGTTATCAACATATTGACAATTTTATACGAAATTTTCGGGTTGGTATATTTTGCCATTATTGTAGGGCAACCGAACACGCGATTAAAAAATTTCAAATTATTGCTAAAGTAAACTCCTAAACCCTGTACATACTTTTAGGTTAACTACCGTGAAAATTTGTTGACTTCTGAGTGTTGAAAATCAGATTTCTTCTTTGATGAGCAAAAGCAAACTGATACCCGTCGATAGATTCGGATCTTAATTCATAGCAAAAAAAATCTATTAATAACATTTCCAAATAACCCACATTCCATTCACATTATCAATATTACTCATAATAACATTCATATTATCCCAATTTTGAAATCTCTCCAGAAAAATAACCTATTTTAAACGAATTAACAATAGTAAGTAGGTTTTGGTATTTTTGATTTTGGTATTATTGGTTGTTTTTGTACTGAATACAAATCCGTTCTCAAACGTAGCTCATCAAGACAGGTTTTAGGGTTCCAGTTTGTTTTTGTGTATGAGCGCACATACTATTACAATAAAACGTCCCCCCACAATTTGCAGAGAAATGAACAATTTTGTACGATAGTCCAACTAAAATTACACTGTTTCTGGTTTACTTCGGAGCCGAACTGAAGTTTCTAGGTCTTCAGATTCGCTCGCTGTACGTTTGTAAAAATTACAAAACATAGTTATGAAATTGTTTAATACCTTGATAACCGGTATACTTTTTATATTGATAAATCTAGTTAAATAGGTTCTAACTGCCTTCTTCTATAATCCTTTAAATATTTTACATCATGCTATCATACTGTATACAGAGCAATATTAAGATACTAAATAATATACTACTCCTGAAATTCCAAATATCCCAAAAACTAGTAAAAATAGAGAATAATAAAAATAGTGAATATAAATTACAAAGAACTTAGGGACATTACAATTAGCAAATAATATATAGGGTGTTCCATTTAAAAATCTCAAGAACAGGTCATTAAAAATGTTTACAAACTAGTGCATGCTACGATCAACCTGTATAGCGCATCTAATCTATCATGACGTCAGCATCTAGCTATGAGTTTAGTTATTATGTGATAAAATTTTTAGGACAATATCTGCAAAAATGTAGTATTAATGTAGTTTTTAAGAAGGGCCTGCAATTGCCAATTTTTAGACAAACAATTGATATTAAATTCATATTATGGTATGATATACAGGTCCCATTTAAAAAAATGTACTGAGTTTCCGTCACGCCTAAATGCAACATCATGTATGAATGAAAATCATTTTACGTTATAGAAACAACGTAAACAACCCTTGTACAAAAGATTTTTTCTTTCTCAAACGATTGGATGATTATCGACCGCCGGGATACCGATAACTCACATACTATCTAAAAAGTTTTGCGAGGAAAGAAGTAACATTATATTATATTTAAGATATTTTTTAATGGACATTTAAGTAACATAACGACGGGTTAGCACAAAAATGTGGTAAGTGATAATTTAATATTTCCCCCCCCCCCTCTTCTATAGGGGCAACATATTAAACCATTACTGCTTATTCTTATTTGAATTGTGGATAGAATATAACCTATATATAGAATTTCCAGTATAAAAATACATACCCTCAACATGTGAATTATTGATAAAAAGGATTTCCTTTGTTTCCATTCTGGAATTTTGTTGGAAAAATAACGGCTGCGACCGGCCCTCAGAAAAATTGACACTGTCAGAGATAAACCGTTTCGTAAATCACTAGGGGCCTGAAAGCCTCGTATGATTAACGAATTGATGACGCGGGTCAACCCGTTTATAGCCACTACCTCAATAACAAATGCTACCGGCCGAAAAAGCCCACGATCCCTTTTTCCTATTTACACCGAAGGATTTCCGTTTCCGATATTTTTACATCAATATTGAAACACTCAATAGGTGCTGCAATTAATACCTAACTATAAACAGTCCAAGCGGTTGTAAAAAATTCAGGAGTTAATAAAATAGAGAAGTTTTTTAATGTAGGTAGAAATATGATTCTTTTTTACGTTTACTTTAATTGCTTAGTGAGCTACGTTGATAAAGAAAAGCTCAGATCAAATTCATTTCGTTTAACAGGAGCTATTCCATCATAAAACATTAGGTCATAATATCCTGTAGTTGACTACAATAAGCGTATAATAATTAAGTTAATCTAACATAAACATCAAATAGAAACAATTTTTGTTTTATTCTCTTATTGCATTATTTGGTGAATGTGCAATAAGATTGGTCCAATTGTGCTGATTACAATTAACAACACACAACTAAAATTTTCAATTAGTGGAAGTTAGCTGATATCTAGATGATATCCGTGTAAAAGATTGGCTTAGTGGTACAAGAAAAATACACATACTTTACAGTTTTCTCATGTACGACGTTGAAAAAAATTGCCTCATCAAATAGCGTTGGAGTCTTCATCAAGGGGTAATGCCACTCTAGAATTTTTGAAAAATAAAACCTTTTCTTTTCTTGCATGATGTCTTGAGTTCTTAGAAATAAGGTACAATATGTTTCATATTGGAAAAAAAATTAAATGCTTATTTGATGACCATACGGCCAAGTGTCTAGCCGAGCGTACATGCAATACGTTTAGCGTGAGAGTTTACAGCCTAGAGACCTATACGCTCTGATCTTATTTGGAGAAATTACATCCCTGGTGTGAAATATAACATAAAATATTATAAAACACAAAGATTTTGTGGAAATATCCTCGGTACGTCTGTTGAACTGACGCTAACCGCACGATACAGCTGTCTGATGTTGCGTGTTTTGTACTTGATTAGTTGGTTAAAAATAAGAGAAATAATTAGTGACATTCTCGGAGTATATCGTAATCGAAAGGAGTCTAAATGAAGCAGCAGGTTTTCAAATAGAGCTAATATGACAAGCATTGAATCGTTTGGAAGTAGAGTCGCCTCTGCCTGATAACGTATCCATAGTCCACACTCGCAAAAAGTAATGTCGGTTGAAGATTATTACAACGTTGAAGTGGGTGATATAAGAGATTGATATAACTTCTTTGGTCTTCTATATGATTGATACAGGTTTCAAGAAGTTTGGCGTACGACCTAAAAAACTACATTGTAGTACAAAAACTTGCAAAACTTGCAGTCTCGAAGTATTGTTTCTGCTCATAAGAGTTTATTGTATTTCTACTGTCCGTGCAAACAGAGCATTGTCTGATGTTAGATATGACTAGACCAATAATGAAATTTCTTTTCATAACTATTTTGCTTCTTTACTATTTCTCTATACACACATAAAAATTTTACGGAGTGAATTCGCACGTAGTTAATCGTACACAAAAAGGAGTGAAATTTTCTTCGAAAATCAGTTGATTGTATCTTAAAAATTGTTGTTATACATAATTTCGGAGTTAATTTAACTACACAGCAGGTAGTTGAAAATAGTTGATATCCGACAAGGTGAAAATTTTCACCGGCTCCAGCACGACGGTGTGAAATAAAAATTAACACCACCCAGGGTGTTGAAATAACTGAGAAAACGAGAGAAAATACTTCTTTTTTATTCATTCAAACTCCGCGTGGAGTGAACAATTTCCAAAATGGTACGATTTAATTCAAAAAGTGAAAAATTTGCCCTCTTGGCAACAACAGTACGTCATAACGTCGCCACGAAGGCGGTCGCTTCGCAGTTCGGCCACGGGACTTGTGCTGTAGGTTAGGAGTGAGGTTAGTTTTTGATTACTTGTAATATATTACATATTAGTAACCTATTTGGCATGGAGCAGTCTATTTTCATCTCCGTGTTAAATACGAAAACAATAACAGAGAAATTTTAGGTTTCGTCGCATTTAATACGACAAGTATGTAACGACAGGTAGGTACTTGTGCGTTGTATATTACCCATTGGTTGTGGTCACAAGCTTTTATATTTTTGAACATTTCAGCTACATTATAATCATAGTGACTGTCATTGAAGATTGAGACGTATTGACCGCACCCTGTGCCAGGGGATGAGGTTTAATTACCAATTAATAAAATATATGTTCGTAAGTTTTACTTACTACGAATGTATCTGATAAGTATTAATTCCCATTTGTATTACAGTTTTCTTGTCTTAAAAATTAAGTATAGAAGAAGAAAACGCACATTTTACTATTCCATGAACGTCACGGCAAGTGGAAAGCAAAATTTACACCAGTTTTTCACCACGAATTCAATACATATGTAGGAGAAGTCACCAACAACTTGCCACAAAGGTACAGTGATACATTTTAAGCAATGTAAGATATATTTTCAAACAAAATAGTTATTGATATTGCAGCTTGAGACATATTTACCGCCTCCGTGTGCCAGGGGATGGAGTGACAGTAAAACTGATACATGTTTAGTCACGTAAGTATTATTTACTACATATACAACTGATACGCATTAATTTGGTTTTGTATTACAGGTTTCTTTACCATTAGAACTTAAAAAAGGAAGAAGTGGAGCATTGCCTGTTGCAGTTGACAGACAAGACGGTGTACTACTGATTATTATTTATAGTATATTTATATGTAAGTATTGTGGAATAGATATAATATTGAACAAAATAAAGGATTGATATCTAAATTACATGAGTATTTAAATTAATAACTTTTCTGTGTTACAGTCACTGTCACTAAAAAACAACTAACTAAACTGTTGTTTCTTATTGACTAGTGATCAGAACACAGAAAACTGATTAATTGGCATATTTTTTATTTTTGCTGGCCCCCGCATCATTTCTCCCTTTGGTATAAATTTAACTCCGTATAGGATAATTTTAACACCCGCGCGGTGAAAACAACCAACTCCCTAAAGATTTATTTTCAACTCCTTTTCAAATAATAATAACTACAAAAGGAGTGAATGTACTCCCTAAAAATTCAACTCCGTCCGATCTAACTACATGCGCAAATGGTCGCGAGGGAGATCCATAGCGGTGTTGAATCGGTGTTAAATCCAACTCCGTATTTTTATGTGTGTATCGTATATTATTTTATAGATTCAAGTAAAAACGTACCTATTTAGGATTCAAGTATAAATTAAATTACACAATTAACAGTTATGTTTAATTTAAAACCATTGTTTTCAGAAACAATAAGGGCTTGATTATTGTTCTTTGAATACTGATAAACACAACCTCCTCTTAATTTCATTTTAACTTGTAATAATTGTGACATCAGTTTCTCAAACATTTCTCAAGCTTATTCTGGATGAAGATTATTGAGAATTCAGAATCGAAACAAATATAAATACACATATGGAAATACATACAAGAGTTATATTATCTTTTCAAATGTGTGGTGTACGCCGGGCGTTTTCCAAAATTTAATGTCGGTATTGTACTACAAGTAGGTACTTGTAGTACAAGTAGGTACTACTTTAAATTACATAGGTATGTAAGAATCACAAACAATTTAACATCAATAAAAAAAAAATTGGTATACTTCAACATCAACCCTAATTTTTAGCCTAGGCATTAACGTAGTTTATAGAATAAATGTTTTGTTTTTTATTTGTTTATTTAAAAATCGTTACAATTTTTTTAATCATTATTTTATGTGGAAATAGTTCATTGTCATGACCGGGAAATTCATTCATTCTACCATCCATTCATGTGACTGAAATTTATACAGCAGTTCCACCCACAAAATGAAAAGAGAAAAGAAATTTATTATATTTGACCTACCGTATTAAAACACGGTACATTAAAAAATATTTACCTACATGCCATACATTATTAGAAATGAATTGAAATTACTTCATAATCTTTTTTGTGGATGAGACTTATTTCCTTCATACTGCAAAGTATGAAATTACGCTATCCAAATTATTATATGCAGTTTTATGGGAGACGCCTTAGAAATTTTGGTCATTACAGCAAACTTTTCATAAATATGGACGAAATTCGGGACGTTTGATGTGGCCACCTTACTGTAGATGTAGCGACAAATTCAATAGTTTTGGGTAAATGCCTATTGTTCTGGCTGGTTGTTTATGGTTTTAAATAGTAGACTGTATTAAGGAATTTGACTCACCGGAGCTAGCGTGGTTCAGTGGTTACCTTGACCGTAGACTAAAACCAGTAACATTTCATTATTACGAGTCATTCGCAATTACGTTGCCGTATCGTAGAAGTCAGCAGTGCTGCAAAACAACGGCATAGTAAGGGGTGCTGATAAAGTAAAAGTACGTACTTTTCGAATTATTATTATTATAAACCACTGCAAACGGAGTTAAACAAGCGATGGTTTCTAACAGAAACAGTTGCATTGAATTTGACAGGAGCACTTTGTTTAGTCCCGTTTACGAGAAAAAACTAAAAAAAGATCATAAAAATACATTTTATTATGAAAAAAATCATATTACATTAAAGTGATAATAACAAGTGATAATATGAATAATGTTTTCCAGGTTTTCGTATATTGCGTGACCATTTCCTACAGGTGCCTACTTAAACGGTATCAGTCCTCCAGTACATTTGATGCACTGTCAACAAGAGTATTTCATTGGTCCCTTGAGTTGAGTTAATCAATTTTGTATAATTAGTGTAACATTAATAAAGTTCCTTTTTGTTGAATTTCGCTTTTTCATTTCACTTGATAACTTCAAAATATTTATTAATATTATTCAAACGGAGGAACAAAACCATTGTAAGACATAAAATTTTGTATGCACCTCGGGCATGTTTATACCCTCGGGCGACATAAAAAGCTCTGGGGCCTATCGGCCTCGGGGCATAAACATCCGTGTAATGCCCTTGGTACATAAATAACTATTTTTGTGTTAAATTAAATGAATTATTAAACTCTAATTAACTGAGGATCTAAATCAATTGTTTTGATAACGTAAGAATGAACGATTAATAACCTACAGCTACAATCGATCACAATTTAGGGTACTACCTATTGCTAAACTCAAATATTAAAAAATATGATTTCTAAAGTATATATTTTGTTTTCTTGTTCTGCTGAGAATGTTGCTTACTTGACAAATGCAGTTTTTGAAAGAAACGCTTCAATTGTAACATTAATAAAGTTCCTTTTTGTTGAATTTTGCTTTTTCATTTCCATGTTTTGACATGGTGAATAATTGTGAATATTTCTAAAATGAGGTAAGTTGACATTAATATTAACATAGTGTGAAATAATCAACAGTAGGTCGAGACCGGATATAACAAACTCGGCTTATTACAAACACATTTTACTTGGCTTATACCCAGCATTCCGCTGATGTGAATGTTGTAGCATGACGAATTCACGACCGCTTAGTTTGTCGGGTACGAACGAAAGATCAATTATACTAACCTATTTTCGTGTCTTCTTGAGAGTTTTTTATATCCGGTCTTGACTGTTTTTCAAGTAAATAGTAAAAATATCTGTACCTTAGACGTGAAGCATTGCATCCTTACAGATTATATTTCGTCGTTTCATTATTTTGTTGAACGTTCTCCAACTTCATTATATTTTTATCAATCAGTAACGGAGAAACTACACGTAAAAGTATTTCAGCATGCTGTAACCGTCAATACAATAGAATGGATAATTTTGTCATAGGACACCTTTCTTCAACGGTTGCCTTATTTCGCAGTACTAATAACTAAAAGTAATACAAGCAATAAAAAATCTGATGTGGCCAGGCACATAACTTTATCATACAATATATAAAATTAATAGTTTAGCTGCATGAGAATCTATTTGACTGAGATAGTTACTCGTTAACAGTTACTAGTTAGCCAGGATTTGACAGATATTTTGATAGTCAATAGTATCAATCGAAGGTATTGTCAAAGCATCAGCATTTGACACTACCTACTGTCATCAGAATAATAGTTGTTTATCTCACAAGTGCCGAAAGTACGGAATAGCACAACGAGCGGTGATGCGGCGCGTCACCGATGGCGGAGCGTCGTCGTCGCATGTGAGCGAGTCGCGCTATGTAGATTTCGGCAGGAGTGACATCAACGTTTTTGTGTTGCTTTTTGAGAAATAGAGATTTTGAAAAAATCGAAAATGGTTATATTTCGGTATAGAAAATGTTAGGTTGATACCACTTCTACGAAATGTCAAGTTTAAAAAGCTAATTCAAATTCTGACAGATTTATATTCGTTCATGACACTGTAGATGACGTTCCATGCGGTTCTCCGAGTGTGACAGCGTGGTGACAGCCATAGACATTTCTGTGGTGACAGCACAAAAAAAATATTTGTCAAAATCCTGGCTACTATGCAGTTTCATATCAATGCAGATGCGACCGATGTCAATCAAATAGAATTTGCTCTTGCAGCTAAACTATTAATTTTACCAAAAAATGTCATAGGCATAAATTATTCAAAATTTCCTCTGCTTTAATTTATTATTTAACTATTTTGAAGAAATTACAGAAATGGCGGCTCATCTGCAAAATCCTTGAAAAAGGCTTAGAATAAACTACCAGTTCCTTTGGACCCTTTTGAACCAAAAGCTTTTCAGCTCTAAGTTTAGTCATAAAACTTCTAAATATGAACTTTCGTCCCGATACCTTTAGTAGTTTCTCCGGAATCGTCGTCACAAAAATCGAGTACACACATACGCACATACACACACACACACACACACATACACACACACAGACACACACACAGACACTTTTTTGTACCTTGGTCAAAAATGTTCAGGGGACCCAAAAAGACCTATTTCCGCTAAAATCTCAATTTTTTTTTTCGGCATGATACAATACTTTAGCATACTACGTATGATAAAGTAAAAAAAAACGTAACACATAAAAGGTGTATCTAGATTGTAGACTTCCGCGGTCTGAGTCAATGGTATATTGATTTCCGGGTGGAAACGGCGTTGAGGACTTTGAAGCAGTCGCCGTTTCGCGCTCTGTTGCAAGAGGTATCTTCAGGACTAAGTTATCAAACCAAGCGCTATGATCTTCTTAGCGCTTGGTTTGATAAAGTCCTCAACGCGGTTTCCACCCGGAAATCAATATATCACATAAAAGGTGCTTTATACTTTTTGCTTGTGAGCTCCATTCAACCGATCAACTGGTTACGAAGTGGTTACGAAGTGGTTACGAGCTAACAGCAAATTCATCTCCATATATTTCAGTACGTAGGCTTGCTATTCAAATCGTTCGGAAACCCATTTTCCTAAAAAAAAGGTTATGAACACAAGTTCATAACCTGTGTTCATAACCTAACTCCACATAACCCAACAATTTCAAGCAGATATATCAGTGTTCCCACATGGAGAAAACGAGAATCGTGACGTCACACGTAACGTAGTCACTCACATCAAACTCGCCAGTTTTACAAAATCCCTGTACTGTTGGTAAGAAATAAATATCCAAAAATATGTTGCATTGGACGCAACACTAGACAAACTAAGATCTTTAAGTGTAGTGCGGTGTTAAGTTCTTTTCAGGAGACCGCGGTCTCCGTCTGAAGTTCGCAATACTAGATCTGGACAGCAACCAAACATTTATAATTATATTTAAATTAAATTGATCATGTCTCGCAGGACATTAACATTCATGACCCCGGGGAGGACCTTTAGACCCCAAAGGAAGGCCCGGTTAAGCCTGTTATCTAACTTGATGGCGAACTTAGTACACCCACGGTATTAAGGACGACAAACTTCAACTACGCGAAAAGTTTTCCAATTTTAAATAACGCTACGGCGGTTGAATTCAATAATAGAGGCTTTGCGATTCGTAAATCGCCTTGAGTTCTATAGTTCTAATTTAATTAAGCGGGCTATAGTGCACAAAATAGTGAGGTTGTTTAGCACGTTAAGTATCGTCGTGAGGTGCTTCAGGTGAGTTGTATCCGATTGCAAGAGGACGCAACAACTGTTGCGTCGACCCCGCAGGAAAACGTATGGGTTTAGTATTCAAAGTGCAAATAGGTGAGATTGGTTTCTGCAATTTTATTGTGCCGTATAAGTTTTCTGCACTGCGAGGAGGCGGTTGCAATTTGCTCTGAAACACTATGCCGCAGTTGCGCAAATAATGAACTGTTAAATTATTCACACTATTTACTGCTTGAGCTGTACGCTTGAATGTAAATGATATTAACGATAGCTACTTGAAATAAAATGCTGTTTACACACGGTGCGACGGACCATACGTGCCAGGCTTTTTTCTTGATGCTGCAACATTTGTTTCCAGAACCTCTATGAGGATTCAGGAAATAAATAGCATAACATCAGCTTGTCCGAACAATTTATGATGGAAATTTGTTGTATATGTGTGATATCATTGGAGGTATTTAAAAAGAAACTTTTGTTGGAAACTTTTTTCTAAATGATTTGGTTTAAGAGATAAATCCTTGGCATGCAGGCTATATCAGACTACTCTTTTTCTAGCCACGCCATAGATGTTAGGGAAGATAACTAGCATAACCTTATCTGAAAAATTTAATGATACTAATTTGAATTTCCCGAATAAACAGGAAGTTGTTCTAAAAGCACTCGTCAGATTCAAATACAGTGTCTAGGGTTTATTTCGTAAACGATATAAAAAAGTGTTCATTAACGTTATTTTATAATACTTATCTAATGATACGTATTAATTCGATATTGTTTTACTTTTAACATTGTATGGAAAGGGTGTGAAATTTAAAAAAAATAGTATTGTTAGTCATTTTCCCTATTGATAACAAGCTATTGGAAATTAAAAATTTCCTATTTTCACGATATTTTATGTCAAATGTCTCTGATCGGACCAGGATAAAAATCGGAAACTTTCATAATTAATTCACCTTTAATAATACATAAAAAATTCATTGTGTATTACAGTGTTTGAAATAACAGCCCCTTAAACTAAAAGAAACATCACATGACATTATAACAAATAATTTTAATTCAAAATTCTCTGTAAATACAAAACAAACACTAAGTGATCTTGATATGCTTTTGAAGTAGATGTGATGTAACATCTTACCACCTCTGGACCACTTTCGATGGATTGAAGCTAACAGCAATGGAAAAATTCATTTATAGGATTCTTTCTTTTCAAGAACACCGAATGCGAGAATTTTAGTATTTGCGACGAGCAATAAAAGACCAAGTAGAAATACCAATGCGTTGCGAACAATAAGACCAAGTTGAGTAGCGTGTTGCTGATTTGTTTCTATATATTCTAGAATCTAGAACACTTTTTACTTTATCATACGCAGTATGTAAAGTATTGTAATCGTGCCGAAAAAAAAAATTGGGATTTTAGCGGAAATAGGTCTTTTTGGGTCCCCTGAACATTTTTGACCAAGGTACAAAAAAATGTCTGTGTGTGTGTGTGTGTGTATGTGTGTGTGTGTGTGTGTACTCAATTTTTGTGAATCCGATTCCGGAGAAACTACTAAAGGTATCGGCACGGAACTTCATATTTAGAAGTTTCATGACCAAACTTCGAGTTGAAAAGCTTTTGGTTCAAAAGGGTCCAAAGGAACTGGGTGTTTACTCCAAGCCTTTTTCAAGGATTTTAGAAATCAGCCGCCATTTCTGTAATTTCATCAAAATAGTTAAATAATAAATTAAAGCAGAGGAAATTTTGAATAATTTATGCCTATGAAATTTTTTGGTAAAATTAATAGTTTAGCTTTTTAGTTTATTCTAAGCCTTTTTCAAGGATTTTGGAAATGAGCCGCCATTTCTGTAATTTCGACAAAATAGTTAATTAATAAATTAAAGTAGAGGAAATTTTGAATAATTTATGCCTATAATATTTTTTGGTAAAATTAATAGTTTACCTTCAAGAGCAAATTCTATTTGATCGAGATCGGTCGCATCTGCATTGATATGAAATTACATAGTAGCCAGGATTTTGACAAATATTTTTTTGTGTTGTCACATTCGAAAACAGCTGATCTCATCAGAGGTTGGAGAACCACTATGGAACGTGCCGCTGTAGTGCGCAAAATTATAAAATACAAATTTCAAATAAAATAAGATCACCAATTTGATTGTTTGTTGATAAGAAATATCAACCCGTCTTTATATCTAATTCTAAAAATGATACATTGAGAAAATTATAAATAAAGTATAGCGATGAGTGTAGTTTTATTTTAGTATGTTGGTAGGGATGTGTCATGAACAAATATAAATCTGTCAGAATTTGAATTACCTTTTTAAGGTGCGTTTTCATTAGTGATAATGGCAGTGGTAGCAGATGCCGTTATAGTATTTCCAATAGAAAATTGCTAGTGACTCATGTTTATGTACATGCAAACTAATATGTGTCATTATCACGATATGTAAGAAATACTATAATTTCGTATTCTACCACCGCCATTAGCTACCATTACCTACCAACCGGAACGCACCTTTCGTCAAAGTGGTACCAACCTAGCATTTACTATACAGAAATCATTTATTTTTTTTTAAATACGTATTTCTTAAAAAGCAACACAATAAACGTTGATGTCGCTCCTGCCAAAAACTAGATAGCGCGACTCGCTCATATGCGACGGCGACACTCCGCCTTCGGTGAAGCGCCGTATCACCGCTCGTCGCGCTATTCCGTACTTTCGGCATTTGTGACATAAATAACTATTATTCTAATGACGTAGTGTAGGTAGTGTCAAATGCTGATGCTTTGACAATACCTACGATTTATCTCTATAGAATAGATTCTCATGCAGCTAAAGTATTAATTTTATATATTGTATGATAAAGTCATGTGCCTGGCCACATCAGATTTTTTTGTATTATATTCGCGAACTCTGAAAATGAAAATAAACTAAAATAATAAAACCAAATGCGTGAAAGCCCGGTTCGAATCCGGGCTGAGACCGTATCTTTTAATTAATTAAAAAAAATACTTCTCACATGGGTCCTCTTTCGTCAATATTCCATATATACCTTATATTTAAACAGACTAAACTAGTTTCCTACTTTCCAATAGCAAGATTTGCGATTAAACTTGACATACCATGAACCAATTTCTACCAGTGTCCAATAGATGATAAATATTAGTTAGATATAATAATATTAGTTAGACAGCAATCCTTACTGTTACTAGCCGTTGAAATAACGAATTTATCTATTGCTTCTCACAGGGCTCGGTAGCTCAACGGTAAAGCAATGCCACGGCAATGCAGAAGACCTCGGTTCGAATCAGGGCTGAGACCGTATCCTTTAATTAATTTTAAAATTACTTCTCACCTGGAATCTCTTTCGTCATTCATCCATATATACTATATATATAGTATATTTATATTATATATATTATACAGGGTCTGGCAGTGAAACGGAAAGATTTGAGGTAGGGTTTGCAGCGCGTTGCGAAGTGGTGGGGGAGAAAGTAGCCGACTTGCCAAGACCTGCATGAGTAGCCATTTTGTTTACAATGGAGCGTTAGATGGGAGCGCCTCGCGGTTACGCAGTTAAAACCTATTTTAAAAATTGTGGGAGTTTAGTGCAAACGCGTCGTAACTTTCGACGGAATTTTAACAACATTTAACAACATTTGAACAAGCTGTAATTTGTGAGGGTGATATCTAAGATCCTTATGGAGAATCCTTCTTATCGATCTGTCACTTATTCCAAGACGTGTGGCGTGACGGATGGTCTATCGGTGTGGACTTCTAACATTGCTTGTCGAACACGTTCGATATTTTCATGGGTTCCAACTGTTTTGTCACTACCACCCCTTTTTTTAGACGTCGATCCTGTTTGTTCGAGGTTGTTTGCCCATTCTTTTATCGCTTTATCTGACGGAACAGGATGATTGCGCGGTATGTTAAAATGCCGTCGAAAGTTACGACGTCCCACCACATTAAAAATAGGTTTTACCTGTGTAACCGCGGTGCGCACCCGTCCTACGCTCCATTGTAAACAAAATGGCTACTCATGCAGGTCTTGGCAAGTCGGCTACTTTCTCCCCCACCACTTGGCGGCGCGCTGCAAACCCTACCTCAAATCTTTCCGTTTCACTGCCGGACCCTGTATATTTATGGAAAACGGAATATTTTTCTTCGATCGATGATATAAATTAAAAGGTTTCTTAGTCGGGGATACGATCAATGGCAAAGGACGAATAGAAAAACTCGTTTCTTGTTGTGCAATATTTCGAAGCTTTATTTGCTTCTTCTACAGGCAAAACACTACAATAAGTAAAATAATAAAAAGTTTGTTAAAGTAAAATTTAACAACTATACAATTACTTAAAGTACTTACAATTGAGTTAATTGAAGCGGCGAAAATAAGGGGGACAGACGGTCCATGTGGTTTGCGGTTAATTACTTAAAACTACATGGAGAACACATTAATACACGATTACAATACGGCCGTATACACGACCTTCCCAACCTTGACTGTCACACATCAACATGGATGCGCTTGGATGTGTTAAAGACAACAAAAAATAGAGAAGACTGGACGGGTAAATAGTGCCAACAATTCAATGAATACATGTAAATAATCAAGAATAAATACATTGAAAAGTAATGAAAAGTGACAAACTTCAAGTAACAACCTCAAAAGCCCAATCAAAAAACAAGTTCCGAAACATCTAGAACATTCGAATTTCTACCCTTGTCTCTGTCTAATTGTATAATGTACGAATATATCTTGCTCAAGTTCTCAACATCATTTTTGAAATTTACAGTGTTATCAGTGGTCATAATGTGGTACATTTCCAGGAACAAACGGCCCTGGTAACTTGATTCCCTGTCTAGAATCTCAACATTTCGGAAGTCAAAAGAGTGGCCAAGGTTGACGGCATGGCAACCTAAAGCACATCTCATTTTACGCGCGGTGTAATCACTCTGATGCAACGAGATACGGTTTCTGTGCCACTGACTGGTAGTTCCAACATATTTACCATCAGATTGATGACAGTCAATGCGGTAATGTTGTATACCGCAAGTATTAATTGGTGTTGTTGATCAAGATAGTCAAAACATCTCCAATACGTGTTAGGTACAAAATGAATCAAACAAATTCTATAAAGTTATTGGTATTGACGAAGTAAATAGTACGCAGTATTACTTTTTTTTTATTCAATACTTTGAAGTTTATAAAAGCAAACTTTAGGTATTTGGGTGACATCGAACAGAAAAACAGTAGATCCACAGTTAAAACAGTTGATCTTATAATACTGCTACCGACATTCGAGTAAACTGCTGCAACAAAAAGTCAGATAACTGTGAAATAAAATAAAAACAAAAGCTTTTTAATTTCTTACTTATTTAAAAATGCCATTTTGTATATGGTGATTCACTTTTTAGCATTAGTTGCAAATCACCCTGTAAAATTACTAATTTATAGCAAGCAATAATAAAAGATTTCCAGTTTTTACGACTGCTTTGCACCTTCAACCGGACACGCAACAATACATTCGAAAACCGGCCTATCCGGTTCAAAACCAGATAGTTGGTAACCTACGTCATGCAGACAATCTAGGACACACTATATATTTTCAAACCATAATTTAAGCTAAGCATTACTAGTAAACTACGTGTATAAACTTTGTAATCGTGTCAACACATCAATCATAACTGGATTTTCCGTGATAACAATAATGGCGATAGTTAGAATCACATTGCAGATGCTAAACGACCCGCTGCCGTCTATTCGTAGCCATAAACAAGTAAATTTGAGTCAGAATGACGCCATTAGCAACCAGACAATAGCGGTACGTAACGAGACTAATGGTCGAAGTAGTTTTATATGGCAACGAGGACCTCATACACACAGCAGAAATATATTATCAGTAGGTAGCAAACAGCCAGTTAGACTGATGTTCGCATTTTCTGTGAGTTACTAGACATATTTGCACGCAAATAGCAGCCGCTGTTTCCCCGGCAAAAATAATAACTTAAATGGGACGTTTCAAGGGAGGAATGAAAGTTCCCGTCAAAAGTTTATCAACCTGTTACACTTTAGAGGGAAGTAATTTGTTCGCGTCGGAAGTCTTGATAAATGTGCAACAGAAAAAAAAGTTTGTGATAAACTAATTGTTGAGTAGATAATATTTCGTGACTGGAGATAGGGCAAAAAGGGGGGTTGATCGATGGCAGGGTAAGAAGAAAGGCGATAAAATTGCGTTATTCAATTATTCACCAAGTAGCCTGGCATGTCTTCCGCTTGGTTTGGGAGATAGTAAGAAGCGGCGGGCAAGGAGATATGCGCTGACCGAGAAATATGATGTGACAAAACGAATTACCGCCAGATTCTGGTTTCAACAGATTTTTCAAATTTATCATTCTGGACATCTGGATTTCTGATTTAAAATGTAAATGGAAATTTTGTCGTAAATTTTTGTCACTGGGGTATTACATTTCATTTAGGCTATCATGGTTTGCTGATTCGAGATAATTCAAGTGTAATACAGTAATTACACAAGCTGAAGATTCAAACACTTGAAATCATAACCCCTTTTCTTCTTGTATCAGTCTGTATTGGACAAATGCTTTCTTCTCGCGGCGCGACCTATATATATATATATATATATATATATATATATATATATATATATATATATATATATATAGTGTGTTCATTTCAAAAGTATCCACCCTTAATAACTCTTGACCTGATGCGATTATTGCTTTGGGTGGAAACACGTCGACTTAGATATCGAGGGGGAACTTCAAAAATGGAACCTAGAGAATATTAGGTTACATCCCTTAACACCCCAGCCACCCAACTTCGGAATTTCAATTGGGGTAGGGCAGGGGATGCACCTTGTGATACATCATTTGAAAGGGCATACAATTCTCTACTCAACCATGACAAAAAAATAAATCAGTCATTGGTTCTTAAGATAAGACTACACAGAAGATGGAAGGTATATCTAATCTATCTAGATTGTAGTGTCTGAGTCAATTATTCATTATTACTATCAATTATCAATTATTCTTAACCGAAACATTGCGGATTGGATACACAGTTGAAAAAATTAAAATAAGTAATAAAATAAAAGATAAATAAATCTAGATCTAAATCTAGCAAATAATGGTGGCCATTTAGAACATGTCAAAATAATTTCTTTTATTTTTTATTTCTTATGACTGTAATTTAATTCAACAGTGCATCCAATCCGGAATGTTTCGCTATTCAATTCGCTAATCTCAACAACCAATCGATCGATTTAATTTCTTTTTATCATAGTTGAGTAGAGAACTGTGTGCCCTTTCAAATGATGTATCACAAGGTGTCATTTGAAATTTCAAAGTAGATTGGCTGGGGGGTGAAGGCATGAAACGTAAAATACTCTAGGTACCATTTTTGAACTTCGAACCCCTTCGATGTCTAAATTGACGTGTTTCCACTCAAAGCAATAATCGCATCAGGTCAAGAGTTATTAAGGGTGGATACTTTTGAAATAACTACACTGTATGTTATGTTGGTTACATACGGACCGGGGTAGTTTCAGGCATATTCCTTGTCCGCCCCTCCCTTGCCTCTACCTTCATTTTCCTGGTTTCCACCACTACAGACGAAGAAGAAGAAGAAGGCTCGACGAGTAGAAAAATAGGTTTTGCCCGCGCATGATCGCCCCAAAATTGTGTGAAGAGACCAATAGTTCGTGCATATTTGCGCCTCATTAGTGTTGTGTGTGTGTTGAGATAAGCTCATTACCGTGCATCAGTGCACCCCAAGATTGTCTAAAGACAAGAACCCCCCGGATTAACCAATTAACGCAGCGTGACCCAGTGAACATAGGTCCGACCAAAAGTACCTATAGGACGTCGGTACGTGGTTTCCATTTTACCAAGTCTTCAGGTTTATACCACGTTATTCAGTATTCCATCAAAACTGCCCGAACACTTCCACAATTGGACTCATGTTGATGTTATGTCCAAACACGTAAATTGGTGATTTACTTTAAAAACCCGTAAATTGGTACGCGATACCATAAAAAGATAGTATCAAGTGTTCCATGTTCACGTCACCTAATTTCTCGCTATATAGCCCTAAAATAAAAGGTTTAAATTTTCATTTTGTCCTATGTAGAAGCCACTATCGCATCACGTTATTCTTTTGCATGGGTTATTTTCTTATGTTACAAAACATCAAATAGCTTACATTTATATTGTGTATAAATGGAGGATTATCAAATCAAGTAGCCCGATCACAAATTTTGGTTCAACAATTGTTCCAGCGCCTCCGCCATTGTGTGTAAAATTAGCGTTGCACACGTGGCCGATTCAGCTGTGCTAGCTGAAAAAAAAATTAAATAAAATAAGCAAGCAAT
The DNA here is from genome assembly GCA_964023965.1 of Melinopterus prodromus. Lineage (NCBI taxonomy): Eukaryota > Metazoa > Arthropoda > Insecta > Coleoptera > Scarabaeidae > Melinopterus > Melinopterus prodromus. The sequence goes on along the minus strand of OZ030391.1, from coordinate 26,243,400 downwards.
CTCACTCAAAACAAATACCTTGATGGTTAGCGGCATAGGGGCTCACTGAAAGCGAGGAAGTTATTTCTAGGTGTTGCTGAAAGTACTTAATTTAACGACGGCTTCAGTACCTGGAGTCAAAAGTAAAATGAATACGTTTAAAAACGCGTCATTATTGCGAGAAGCTGCTTTTACTGTAAGCGCAGCATCTTCTGTCAGCGGGTGCGACAAACGCTAAAAACTTTTGAATAGCGCCAAACTTGTTTCAGATAAATAATTTTTCCTTTTTAATTAAAATCTTTATTAGCAATAATATTAAGGACTTCCTTAAAAAAATCTCTTTTTACCAATTGCAGCACCACTTGCATCAAAACTGTTATTGCAATTTTATGGTCCATCAGACAAGAATTATAACTATGGGACACTTCTGTCAAAGGATGCATTTTCGCGAGATATCTCAAGTGTCTCAAGTTAAAACATCATCTCTGTAAATAGTGTAGTAATTAGGAATTTTTGTATGTTGTTTCAGATGTCGAAATGAAGCTACATATGAAAGTCAAGATTACTACTATAGTTTTTCCGGCATCAAAATCTAACTTGAACGTCGTATACAATCGGACGCCCCTATAATTGAAACAAGTAGTTTTCTCAATTTTCAGGATAATCACGCAGAATTCCGTATTTTTTGTGATACTGATATTAATTGGCACTTTTGAAGTAATATTAAAAATATAAAAATAAAGCAGTGTACTGAAACCGGTAGTTTTAGAAACAAAGACGCAAAATCTTTTTCTATGTTTCCGAAAAACTATTATTTTCCGAGATAATCGCAAGAAAATTAATTTTTTCGCCTTTTACTCAACTTTGTAGCAGCCGTACCGGCGAGGAGTTTAGATGCATTGTTTAAAACGTCTGCTGTGATCATGATCAAGATTAAGAGAATGTTTTTCTACTTATTTAATGGAGGACCCATGTGATATTATTTTAAACATGCTCTCGTTTAAACATATTTCTAATATACAGGATGTTCATTTTACTATGGAAATTTGGTAACATTTCCTTTTTCAAATAGCACAACCAATATCTATATCTTTGCATTTTAATTCTAAGAATTGATGTAAAACTTTTGTAGGAATCATTTTTAATAAATCATTTTTGAATTTTAAGCAATTAATCAAAATTAGTAAAATGTACCGGTACACCTAAATCTCCAACTGTAAAGAATTTCAAAAGATTTTTTTGATTAAACAAGCTCTCGCGTATTCATTTTGCTATAGAGATATGGTAACTTTTCCTTTTTCTTATAGAACACATTGTATATTTTAAAACTTTTTAATTCTTAGATTAATATTAAGAAATTTTTGTAGGAATCATTTTTATATAAAGTGCATCATTTTTGAGTTATAAGCAGGTAATCAAAGTTCCTGAACTCCAAATTAACTAATTCTATTTAAGTGTTTTTAATATTTTTCTGTCTTTTCTTATTTTTTTGTCAGTTGGTTAAAATAAAAAATTAACTTTTTGAAGTTGTTTACGGTTGGTGAATTATTTAGGTGTTCCGGTAATTTTTATTAACCTTGTAAGTACATTAAAAAACTATATGCTCTACAGCAGCGTTTCCCAACCGCCGGTCCGCGGACCGGTGCCGGTCCGCAGAAATATTTTACCGGTCCGCAAAAAATTACGCCCGTTTCAAGTCGGCTAGGCGCCTTCGCGGCTGTCTCTCTTCTGTGCAGCTACAAGTCATTAACGGCAAGAACATACATTTGCAGGTATTTCTTTGTAAATATAGTAAGCGTCGCAAATTGTGTGTTGCTAGTATTGCTATAGCTATCACTATATGGCCCTAATGCGTGTATAGCACAAAAAGTGTGTTCCAAATACATACCATCTTTATTTCTTGTCATTAGTTTGGTGGTGGCAACATTTCTCACCTCTACATAGAATATAGTTTACGACGATTCGTGTATGGCCACCCCAAGTTTTGTGTCAGATCGATTGTCTTTTATTTTATCACGCTCGAGCGTATTGTTTTTGAATATTGTGCGTTATAGTGTGTTGTGTGGTGAGCCGGAAAATAAATTTTCTTTCGTAAAAGTTGACGCCGTACAAAATGGAAGTAAAAAAGTCAAAACCTTGTAACTTTCTTTGGTAGAAGCAAAGACAATAGTCAGGAGAAAAGTACTGATGGTGTCAAAATTATGCCAAGTACCAGTGCTTCAAGTGTAGAAGGACCACAGAAAAAGAAAAGTGTCGATACTTCTGAATATACAATACAAACAAAAAAAGAAAAGGTAACTTTATTAGGCAATATGATAAGGAGTATTGAAAGTTTGGTTTTATTGTACCCCTGGAAGCGAACTATCGCCACTGCGTTTGTGTGTAGTATGTTCAGAAATTCTTTCAACTGAAGCCTTCCAAACTAGCTCGTCATTTGCATTCAAAGCATAAAGATTTTACTGATAAGCCGCTAGACTTTTTTGAAAGATTACGTGATCAGACGAAACTTCAGAAAAGTCAAATGAAAATTATGATAACTACTATAGTAACAAGTCCCTAGTTCAAGCGTCTGATTTCGTAGCTCTTCGTATAACTAAAACAAAAAACCGTGCACTATTGGTGAGGGGTTAGTAAAGCTTTGCGTCTTAGATGTCGATCAAGAAATTTTGTGTCCTCAAGCTGCTACAAAATTAGAGGCTGTACCACTATCGGATACCACAACTCAGATAAGAATTAATGACATGGCCACCAATATCGAAATACAAGTTATGCTGTGTGTATAAGTGTCCGCTTTTTTAAGTCGAAAAAAGTTTAAGCATGTACAAGTGTAAAAATCAATTTTATTCAAAAGATACATAATTTACACAAGTCTTTACATTCACGTACTTAGCATTAACAAAACATCTCGTTTTAAAATAATGAAATACGTTGAGTCGGGTATGTCAGCCAATTCTTAACCGATTGACTTGAAATTGAGACAATCTTCTCCGATACATAAGTAGTGTTCGATTGCTGGCCGCGCTTAGTTCTGTTCAATCTGAGCAGCGCTGAGTTGGCTAAAGTGCAGTTCGATTGCTCGTTTGACGTCTGAGCCTAACTGATTCCACCAATAGGAGCCAAGTATTTCAAATTTGCGCTCAGATGGAACAAATTACAACTAAGCGCGGCCAGTAATCGAACATACCTATATACGTCTAGCAAGTTTTTTACGAAATTTTCCAAACTTCTCTTTGGTTATAGCTATTTGGTTACAAAATTGTCGAATAAAGAGTGTTCAATTTGTGTTCAATAACATGCAAAACTGCAAAAAAAATACTATTTTCTAAAATCCTACGCACTGGACTAGGTTTTATATCAGAGAATACATAAAATCTGTCTATGTAGAAATTTTAAATCAATCAGATATGAATTCGTTGAGATATCCGGCCGTTTTGGAAATGCAAATGATTACAGAGCAAAAGACTTGTGTCAAAAGGAATTTCTAGCAGAATATTTAACTTTTGAATGAAATTGACTTTTACACTACTACTACATGCTTAAACTTAGGTATTATTTTTCTACCTCCAGGGGTGGTATTACCCCTTAATCGTCAGCCGGTCCGCGAAATATTTCTCCTACTATTGCCGGTCCGCAGGCGTAAAAAGGTTGAAGAACGCTGCTCTACAGAGAGAACTAAATAGTGGTCTGAGATTCAGATACCTCTTAAAGAACCCAACTAACTAAAAGGATTTAGAGATTTGAACCCCTTCGGACAGTCAACTGTCCAGCGAGTATAAGCTCCATAATCCGGTTTATCATATGGTTCATATCGTAAACCTTATGACTGGGAAATATTTTCTTCCAACAAAACTTCGCCTATTTCAAAATAATTAATTTTAAGTCCTTTAGAAAAGCTTATTTTGTTAACTTTTTTACCGAAATTCTATGACATCATATAACCAAGAAACTGCCTATCCAGTACTCACGAATTGGCAGTGACGATTTGACCGTGATCTAGAGTTGATTCCCCATTCTTGCGTGATTCGTAACATCTGGAAATACCATTGATTCTTGGCAAAGCTTTATCGAATCAATATGCCAGTAACCGACTAACTGGGCAATCACAATTTTGCTAATACATGAGCATGTACGAAGTTGAGAGTCTCGAACACGCAAGCCATTATGGCATTTGACACGGTAATAGTGCGCCCAGGAGCCCCCAGGTAAGTACCGTCCTCGGTTTAATTCCACAAGAATCCACTCCAGAAACTAATTTCTACTATCTAAATTAAACAAGTGGCGCAATACGAGCGCGCGCGTATAGATACGGGAGACAATCTAAAGCTGCATGAATGTTCCAGCCTCTAGGTATACCCGCCGTGCCGCGAGACTTGTTTTACCGAGATATCTCCGGTACGGGCCGCGAACAGATTAGCGATACTCAAGCGACAATATGCCCATTGAATTACATTCATGTCAGATCTAAAGCCGAAGATCTCTACAATCTAATGCCCGGAAGGATTATTACGTCTACTTTCTGCATATGAGTCGAATCACTATTAGTAGAGCGCTGAGAGAGAGACTACATCTTGCATTTCTATATAGCCGAGATATACTATGTTTTCAGCGCTCTACTAATAGTGACTCCACCACATCTTACTCGCGTGGAGTACATATGCGGAACAGTATACTTGGCTCAATACGTAAACTGATGTTCTGCATGCACTTTGCGAGTATGGTATAAGCCCTATTTATCTACACCTAACATATATAGTGCACGCCGCTTATTGTAATCACGGTTAATGTTATCAATCGGTTATTGTTATCACTTTTGCCAAAAACGGTCCGGCCGTATATTACCCACATAGGGGAAGCACCGTTTATTGGAATCATCACATCGGATTATGTTATCACTTTTTCTTACGTCGGTTCTTGCGTTGAGCAACGAATAAGTAGAATAATAAACGCGAAGCGAAGAACCGAGGCGGTAAAATCAAATAAGCTGTATTTGTTTTTGTGAATCTAGCGGTTTTCTTTTAGGCACGTCAGCATATGCGCCGTAACTACCGCGGAACGTCTTACAGAAGCTGAAATTTGGAAATCTGTTATGTTTTAGATCTCCCAAACCGAATGTGAACAACAGGAAGTGGGCGAAGATACTATAAGAATATTGCCACCTCCAACAAATAAAGAAGTGCGGAATGCTTTAGAAGTTTTACGTCGTGTTGTCCAGCATAGATCGTCAAATTTTCAGCCGCATTACGGGTACGAACTCTCTACATAAACGCACTACTTCGCAACCACCTAAGACAAACAACTATTGACGATTATTTTTTTTGTGTACCTCTATACCTCAAGTAAAGCATTTACATTTATTTTATTTTATGAAGACTATATACGTCTACTATATACGACTATACCGGGTGATTCAATTTCGAGCCTCACCATGGAGATCTCGCTTATTAGTGGAGATAGAGCCTATGTTTAAATTTGGCAAAGTTTCTTACTTTTGTGTTAACCAATTATCTGGAAAGAAATTTAAGTTATCATTTTTCATTTTGAAGATATTCACAAAAAACTGAAATGTTAAGACTGTACTTTTTAACAAGGAATGCAGTGTAATTTATTAATTTGAAATAACATCAAAGATGGCGGCGTAACCATGGCCAACTTTTGTTTGTCTTATGGGCGCCATGTTGAACTTTGGCAATTTCCGATAGTCGTGCCTTTTTTCATTTCCGCAATGTATAACATGTTACCATTATTTTTTAAAATAATGGTGTAATAATCAAAAAACCATCAGGTACCCAACTGGAGCTCGTTTACAGACCGCCGGAGTCGTTGCCAAGCAACGCCAACAAAATGCAATGTAAATAAACCTTAATTGTGGTTGATTGTGGATGTAAAATGCCGTTTACCAATAACGAAAAGCGGGATATAATAAGGGTTTATTATTGTTCTCTTAGAAATGTCGCATCGTACAATATTCCTAATATTGGACGGAAATTTAGCGGACCATCAATCGTTTAGTAAACTCTGCAATTCTTATAATCCTCATGGAAAAGTTGAAACTGATCAAACAGGTATTTTAGAAATGGTAAGCGTTAAATTACCTTAATTTGCAATGCTTCAACTACTGGTTTTTAGATAAATGACGATTCTAGGATTTTTAAGCGGGAAGTAGCCCTTAATTTGGAATTGCCGCAAACACGTGTTTGCAGACCATTACGAACAAAGAAATTGAAACCGCACACCCCACACAAGTCAAATTTTGCAATTGTATGAAATTATTTAGATCAACAATTTCCAAATCGCTGGATCGGTAATGGTGGAGTGGTGGATCCCCTGATTTAAGTCCTCTGGACTATTTTCTTTGGGGAACTGTGAACGACGAAATTTATCACGATACTCGCAGAAATATCGACGATCTGCGGGATCGAATAACAAATACGGTCAATGCTATTCCGGCAAGACCAGTTAGAAGACCATATCAACATGTAGAAAAGCGGGCAAACTTTTATGCTTTCAAGAAAATAGCGGCCAATTTGAACATTTACTTAAAAAATAATCTTTATGTTGTATAAACTTCCTTCTTTTACAATCTGAATGTTTTTAATTCAAATCACTATTGGTCAGTCCGGCGCCGGCGGTCTGTAATCAAGCTGCAGCTGGTTAGTTGATAAGCACGACAAACAACAAGAAAAAGAAGAACGTGTTTTCATATTATTAAACCATTGTTTTAAAAAATAATGCTAACATGTTATACAATTCGAAAATGAGAATAGACACGACTATCGGAAAATGTCAAAATTCAATTAATCTCTTAACTATATCACGCTTTTCGTTATTGGTAAACCGCATTTTATTTCCACAATCAACCACAATAAAGGTTTATTTGCTTAAATGGCAAACTTAACGCTGAGGGCGCCGGTTGATCCAAGTGCATTTTGTTAACGTTGCTTGGCAACGACTCCGGCGGTCTGTAATCAAGCTCCAGTTGGGTACCTGAAGGTTTTTTTGATTATTACACCATTATTTAAAAAAGGAATGGTAACATGTTATGCATTGCGGAAATTAGAAAAAACACGTCTATCGGAAAATGCCAAAATTCAACATGGCGCCCATAAGAAAACCAAAAGTTGGCCATGGTTACGCCGCCATCTTTGATGTTATTTCAAATTAAAAAATGACACTGCATTCCTTATTAAAAAGTACCTGCAGAATGTTTTTGTTTCCAATGTCTAGCTACATTTGATTTTGAATAAAAAATTAAAAACGATATATCTTAACATTTCAGTTTTTTGTGGATATCTTCAAAATGAAAAATGATAACTTAAATTTCTTTTCAGATAATTTATTAACACAAAAATACGAAACTTTGCCAAATTTAAACATTGTCTCTATCTCCACTAATAAGCGAGATCCCCAGGTTGAGGCTCGAAATTGAATCACCCGGTATGTAATATTAAGTTTCTGAATAAACATTTTTTTTTGAATTTTTGTTTTTCTTCGGCTATTATTATCAATCGGTTTTTAATGGTCACATTATGATCACTTTATGATCATATGATCACATTAAGCGGCGTACACTGTAATAACTTCATTGCATACGTAACTATGACCATATAAGTATATAATCCCCATCATGATACACGCTAATGATTATAATGACAGTAGCGTTGTATAATAATGACAGTTCGTTCAAATAATGACTTAATAATTTGAACGAACTGTCAGCATTATACAACGCTAGTATCAAAGTCTGTCAACCCTACGTGGATGACAATTATGTGACAGTTTTTAAAATATTTGATTTAAATTGAATTTATGAGTCGCAGACAAAACGTCGTATTCGACTCGCACACAACGGTTATAAATCGCTTACATGTTTACACGCTCGCTTACGGCTCGCGTATAAACTTCATGCTCGCGATAACGAGCTAACGTTGGCGGTAGTTAAAAATAAAATAAAAAATTATAGTATGTATGCGTTTTATGTATTACAAACAATATTTTGTATAAAGTAAAAATCATTGGCTTCTCTGTATTGTTTAAAGCGAGTGAGCAAAACACATGCAAAATAATGAATGCTTTTATATGGCAAACGTGATGCTAATTTCACTCTCAATGTTGTCATACAGCTGGTTAAAAATTGTTGTTGATCAATAGACCTTTCATTGAAGATACCTTGGCACGGTAGTCGTTCACTGGGATGCGCTCTAGTATTGACGCAGAAAATAAAGCAAAAGTTTTTGTTTTTAATCAATGAAGAGACACTTTTCCTATGAAGCTCATCCTAGCGAATCCGATAAATGCAATATGATGCCAAAAGCCTTTTACAGTCAAAAATTCACGCAGAAAAACAGCTAACCTTTTTACTTTATCATACGCAGTATGCTAAAGTATTGTAATCATGCCGAAAAAAAAAATTTTAATTTTAGTGGAAATAGGTCTTTATGGGTCCCCTGAACATTTTTGACCAAGGTACAAAAAAATGTCTGTGTGTGTGTGTGTGTGTGTGTATGTGTGTAAACGATTTTTGTGGCGACGATTCCGGAGAAACTACTAAAGGTATCGGGACGAAAGTTCATATTTAGAAGTTTCATGACCTAACTTAGAGCTGAAAAGCTTTTGGTTGAAAAGGGTCCAAAGGAACTGGTAGTTTATTCTAAGTCTTTTTGAAGCATTTTGCAAATGAGCCGCCATTTCTGTAATTTCGACAAAATAGTTAATAAGTAAATTAAAGTAGAGGAAATTTTGAATAATTTATGCCTATCATATTTTTTGGTAAAATTAATAGTTTAGCCTTTTAGTTTATTCTAAGCCTTTTTGAAGGATTTTGGAAATGAGCCGCCATTTCTGTAATTTCGACAAATTAGTTAATTAATAAATTAAAGCACAGGAAATTTTGAATAATTTATGCCTATGAAATTTTTTGGTAAAATTAATAGTTTAGCTTCAAGAGCAAATTCTATTTGATCGAGATCGGTCGCATCTGCATTGATATGAAATTACATAGTAGCCAGGATATTGACAAATATTTTTACTTTATCATACGCAGTATGTAAAGTATTGTAATCGTGCCGAAAAAAAAAATTGGGATTTTAGCGGAAATAGGTCTTTTTGGGTCCCCTGAACATTTTTGACCAAGGTACAAAAAAATGTCTGTGTGTGTGTGTGTGTGTATGTGTGTGTGTGTGTGTGTACTCAATTTTTGTGAATCCGATTCCGGAGAAACTACTAAAGGTATCGGCACGGAACTTCATATTTAGAAGTTTCATGACCAAACTTCGAGTTGAAAAGCTTTTGGTTCAAAAGGGTCCAAAGGAACTGGGTGTTTACTCCAAGCCTTTTTCAAGGATTTTAGAAATCAGCCGCCATTTCTGTAATTTCATCAAAATAGTTAAATAATAAATTAAAGCAGAGGAAATTTTGAATAATTTATGCCTATGAAATTTTTTGGTAAAATTAATAGTTTAGCTTTTTAGTTTATTCTAAGCCTTTTTCAAGGATTTTGGAAATGAGCCGCCATTTCTGTAATTTCGACAAAATAGTTAATTAATAAATTAAAGTAGAGGAAATTTTGAATAATTTATGCCTATAATATTTTTTGGTAAAATTAATAGTTTACCTTCAAGAGCAAATTCTATTTGATCGAGATCGGTCGCATCTGCATTGATATGAAATTACATAGTAGCCAGGATTTTGACAAATATTTTTTTGTGTTGTCACATTCGAAAACAGCTGATCTCATCAGAGGTTGGAGAACCACTATGGAACGTGCCGCTGTAGTGCGCAAAATTATAAAATACAAATTTCAAATAAAATAAGATCACCAATTTGATTGTTTGTTGATAAGAAATATCAACCCGTCTTTATATCTAATTCTAAAAATGATACATTGAGAAAATTATAAATAAAGTATAGCGATGAGTGTAGTTTTATTTTAGTATGTTGGTAGGGATGTGTCATGAACAAATATAAATCTGTCAGAATTTGAATTACCTTTTTAAGGTGCGTTTTCATTAGTGATAATGGCAGTGGTAGCAGATGCCGTTATAGTATTTCCAATAGAAAATTGCTAGTGACTCATGTTTATGTACATGCAAACTAATATGTGTCATTATCACGATATGTAAGAAATACTATAATTTCGTATTCTACCACCGCCATTAGCTACCATTACCTACCAACCGGAACGCACCTTTCGTCAAAGTGGTACCAACCTAGCATTTACTATACAGAAATCATTTATTTTTTTTTAAATACGTATTTCTTAAAAAGCAACACAATAAACGTTGATGTCGCTCCTGCCAAAAACTAGATAGCGCGACTCGCTCATATGCGACGGCGACACTCCGCCTTCGGTGAAGCGCCGTATCACCGCTCGTCGCGCTATTCCGTACTTTCGGCATTTGTGACATAAATAACTATTATTCTAATGACGTAGTGTAGGTAGTGTCAAATGCTGATGCTTTGACAATACCTACGATTTATCTCTATAGAATAGATTCTCATGCAGCTAAAGTATTAATTTTATATATTGTATGATAAAGTCATGTGCCTGGCCACATCAGATTTTTACTTTATCATACGCAGTATGTAAAGTATTGTAATCGTGCCGAAAAAAATTTTTGAGATTTTAGCGGAAATAGGTCTTTTTGGGTCCCCTGAACATTTTTGACCAAGGTACAAAAAAATGTCTGTGTGTGTGTGTGTGTGTCTGTGTGTGTGTAAACGATTTTTGTGGCGACGATTCCGGAGAAACTACTAAAGGTATCGGGACGAAAGTTCATATTTAGAAGTTTTATGACCAAACTTAGAGCTGAAAAGCTTTTGGTTCAAAAGGGCCTAAAGGAACTGGTAGTTTATTCTAAGCCTTTTTCAAGGATTTTGCAGATGAGCCGCCATTTCTGTAATTTCGTCAAAATAGTTAAATAATAAATTAAAGCAGAGGAAATTTTGAATAATTTATGCCTATGACATTTTTTGGTAAAATTAATAGTTTAGCTGCAAGAGCAAATTCTATTTGATCGAGATCGATCGCATCTGCATTGATATGAAATTACATAGTCGCCAGGATTTGACAAATATTATTTTGTGCTGTCACACTCGAAAACAGATGATTTCATCAGCAGTTATAGAGAACCGCTATGGAACGTTACCGCTCTAGTCCGGCAAAGTACAAAATACAAATTTCAAATAAAATAAGATCACCAATTTGATTGTTTGTTGATAAGAAATATCAACCCGTTCTTATATCTAATTCTAAAAACGATAAATTGAGAAAATTGTAAATAAAGATTTGCGATGAGTGTAGTTTTATTTTAGTATGTTGGTACGGATGTGACATCTATAGTGTCATGAACAAATATAAATCTGTCAGAATTTGAATTATCTTTTTAAACTTGACGTTTCGTAGAAGTGGTATCAACCTAACATTTCCTATACAGAAATATAACCATTTTTTATTTATTTATTTAATACATATTTCTCAAAAAGCAGCACAAAAAACGTCACTCCTGTCGAAAACTACATAGCGCGACTCGCTCACATGTGACGGCGACGCTATTCCGTACTTTTGGCATTTGTGACATAAATAACTATTATTCTAATGACAGTATGTAGTGTCAAATGCCGATGATTTGACAATACCTACTGTCAATAGTATCAAAATATCTTCCAATCCTGTCTAACTAGTTTAATTTTAATGCAGACACGATTTATCTCAATCAAATAGATTCGCATGCAGCTAAACTATTAATTTTATACATTGTATGATAAAGTCATGTGCCTGGCCACATCAGATTTTTTTGTGTTGTCACATGCAAAAACAGCTGATCTCATCAGAGGTTGGAAAACCACTATGGAACGTTGCCGCTGTAGTGCGGCAAATTATAAAATACAAATTTCAAATAACGTAAGATCACCAATTTGATTGTTTGTTGATAAGAAATATCAACCCGTCTTTATATCTAATTCTAAAAACGATACATTGAGAAAATTATAAATAAAGTATAGCGATGAGTGTAGTTTTATTTTAGTATGTTGGTAGGGATGTGTCATGAACAAATATAAATCTGTCAAAATTTGAATTACCTTTTTAAGGTGCGGTTTCATTAGTGACAATGGCAGTGGTAGCAGACGCCGTTATAGTATTTCCAATAGAAAATTGATAGTGACTCATGTTTATGTACATGCAAACTAATATGTGTCATTATCACGACATGTAAGAAATACTATAATTTCGTATTCTACCACCGCCATTAGCTACCATTACCTACCAATCGGAACGCACCTTTAAACTTGACGTTTCGTCAAAGTGGTACCAACCTAGCATTTACTATAAGACATCATTTATTTTTTTTTTTAAATACGTATTTCTTAAAAAGCAACCCTATAAACGTTGATGTCGCTCCTGCCAAAAACTAGATAGCCGCGTGCGCTCATATGCGACGGCGACACTCCGCCTTCGGTGACGCGCCGCATCACCGCTCGTCGCGCTATTCCGTACTTTCGGCATTTGTGACATAAATAACTATTATTCTAATGACGTACTGTAGGTAGTGTCGAATGCTGATGCTTTGACAATACCTACGATTTATCTCAATAGAATAGATTCTCATGCAGCTAAACTATTAATTTTATATATTGTATGATAAAGTCATGTGCCTGGCCACAACAGATTTTTTGTATTTAATAAGTAGAGGTGATATTTCATTGACAGCTAATGACATTAACGACTCAATAGTAATTCGATATTAAAATTAATAAAATATACTCCGCATAGAAAATGCATCGGATATGTTCAGAACCCTAAAACATGTGAATGTCCTAACTTCTAAGTAATGAAGTGAATTAAGAATAACTGAAAACGTTTAACGACATACTTTGTCAAAGTAATATTATAGGTTAATAATATGGGGACATACAGGTGGAATGTAAATTTTAAATAAATCAAAAATTAAAGCCACAACCTGGTTTCAACCAGGGACCTTTGTGTCGCTAGCACAATGCCCTCCCATCTGAGCTATAGATATACTTTGTAAAATACTTTGTATTATAGATTATCCAGTATTAGCGATAATAGGTCTTTGTGTAGGCGGCCTTAGAATTATTTTTGCAATACAAAAATCCGTGTTTTCGTCCTTTTGAATATACAAGAATTATATATAAACATGAATTACGAACATAATCTCAGACACATATGACAGTTGCTTTTTGTTCTTATTGATTCAATATTTAATAGTGTATTGTATAACAAGCCGAACAGTGATTCTCTTCTGGACCGAGATATCACCTAGTAACTATATTGTGAAACTACTTTTTTGCCTAGCCGTGTAACTCCATATGATAGTTTAATGATATTTTCGCATATTCTACGATAAATACCTCACTTTTGGAATTTGTCTTGTATTTGTCTGCATTTTATACTCCTGGGATCCGTAGTATTACGTGGGTAGGTACTTAAAATAATCTTGTTGATGTGTCTACCTTTTATATTTTTTTACTTCCTTTTAAATTCTGTATGTAGTATATTCCAATCCGGATATCTTTTGTTTCCTTTCTGCCCATACTGAACACGTCTAAGAATACTGCCCGAGGGAAATCCATCCCACAAAAAACATTATTGTTCACGTAAAGCACATGGATTTAGTTCCTTATCCTATGAAAATGTGCATGCAGGCTTTTTATCCCCTTTCTAAAAGCCATCACGATGGCTTAGGCGGCCGATGATTGATACCTACATCTCAGAACTCTTGGTATATATTGTTGAGACGGTTTTAATTTGTTTTTGATGTGCCAATTCGGAAGTTTCTCAAGAAAGAAAAAATATCATTGAGTTTTATATGTTATTTAGACTTAATTATTGTAATTTCCTTCTCCCCCGCCCCCGTTCCTCTACCAATTTATCTAATGATAATGTTTAAATAATTTTTCTCCCACCACGCCATCAAAGATGACACGCAAACGTAAAAGTGACCCCTCCCCAATATTTTTCACATAGACAACGGGGAACCAGCAAAGGCCAGCAATTTTCACTTTAGCTTATTTTTGGACATTGTCGCAAAGTAAACCTCAGTTATCATGATAATCTAGTATTTTATCTGTATGACGGTGAGCTCCTAGTGTTATTTTTCTTTAATTTCATTAAACTAAGTTTGAAGTTATGATATTTTTCAACTTTAAACGTCCTGAATTTGATCTACCAATTTATATTTCTGTAGAGAGAATACTTTTAGACTGTTTGTTCATATTTATATCTTTTTAGTTTTACGCCTAAAGATGGTTTTAGCAGAAATGGACCGTGTTTAAATATTATGAACTAAATAAGCGAAAATCGAAATTGCCTATATTGTGAAGATTGAAAACATACCATATTTGCAATAACAAAAAGTTTCAATCAAAACTTATGTAATGTGGTACTTTTTATAGCCCTGCAGTATTTCAGAGAATAACGGAGCAATTTAATGTGAAATTAATTATTATTAAAAACAGTAGATAATGACATTTATTTGATTTTGGTCATAAAAAATAGTAGAGATTTTATAGCACTGTATACAGGGCGAAATTTTAAAACATCGTTTTTTTATTATTTCTACATGCGCATTTCCAACATCAGCCTGCACCGCTTGAATACATGGTGTTTGTTTTATTTGTTTCGATATTTTTCATTTGAAATAGTATATTATAGTACAAATGTAGAAACCACGTGTTTTCACTCACGCATATGTCGGATTTCAGCACGAGGTGCAGCCGAGTTTTTTCCCTTAAGAATATGCTTAAAAACGGTTCTGTATACCGTTTGGTTCAATCCTGCCACTAAATTAAAAGAAATAACGTTATTAAAATTAGTTAATTTTGATATCTGTCGACGTCGGTGACAGTTTATGAAGTTGTTATCCGGTTAATAAACAAACTATATGTTTGAAACTGTTTATTGCTGACGTTCAGCGTTTGTGGAGAATTTTATATCAGTAAATATGGAGCTCATAACGACATTTTAAAAAATATTGTCATGGAAATGCGTGAGTGATACAAAATTTCCCTATGCGTTTCTATGATAACCAGCTTGATGACAAATAAAGTCATCCAAAGTTAGAAACTCACTATTTCAAAAAAAAAACATAACCTGTCCGCCTGACAAGTAAAACAAACTCTTAATTTTGAAAAATAAACATCTTGATTTTAGCTGCAAAACACATTTTCTCACGATTAAATTCTAGATGTGTTGTTTTATTTATGTATAGCATTTTAACCTTCATACGGAGTAGTTTAATGTTAATAACTTAATAAACACAATAAAACAGTACAAAATAGGGAAAAAGCAAACTATACACAGTACACTTATTGTAAATTAATTACTGCTACAAGATTTGTCATCAATATTTGTTTGTGATTTTATTTCTATTTTTATATTTTATTTTTATTACTGTGTGAAATTTACAAAAATATATATGGCATGTCCTGTTGAAATACGCAGCATAGACCAAGTTAAAATTGAACAATACATGTCGTTTCTTTTCGAAGTTCGAGTTATATGCTATAATATTTTTGGGTCTGTTATGTTGTAAGAAAATCCTGAAAAACGTTTTATTTTTGAAGACCAGCGGTAGAGGAAGAAAATGAAAGTTTACGCCAGTCGATATTGTGTATTGAAACGGTACATACGCTATTCATGCTATTTTCCGTTCGATATATTCGTTTTAAGACGTGATAGTAGAACCAATTAAGAAGCTATTTAACCATATTTATCCCTATAAAAGCTGTTATTTTTAGTATTATTTCAAAATTGTCTAATACTCATACTTATTGTTACCATCAAAACAAAATTTGATCATCCTTCAAGCTGAAACTCGCTTTTCTAGCGGTATGACCCTAATACGCATTTTTTGAACCCGGATTCATATTCCGAATAAACACATCGAAAATGCCTAACCAGTTTGTATTCACTAACCTACTATTGTCTCTCCTCAACAAGAATCCATTTTAAAGCAGTGAACGGTGTATGCGAATACGTGCTTGCGATGTATTTTCTTGCCTTGAATATGAATCAAGCAACAAATTTCTAAGAAATTGATATACAAGTACAAAGTTTAAGGTTGTTTTCGGATTATGTTTAAGAGTCTAGGTCATCGGGGTTGCTTGCTATACATGATCCAAATCGGAAAATTATACGTACAGAACGGCATTTACAACATACAAGATGCATTGAACATAAAATTGTCAATATCTCGATAACCGTAACCATTTGTATATAGTTAAATATGGTTAGATATGTTCTAAATTACCTCTACTATCACGGTTTCAAGAAATTGCATCAAATTACATCTAAGCCGGTACATCAATTTTTGGATTTTCCATTAAATTTCCAATAAAATCATAAAAACCGCATCCGCACCTATCCGCAGTAGGTTTTCCAGTAGTTATAATGTCATATACGTATACTATAATTTGAACTACTTTCAAAAGCTTAATTAAGCTAAATACTAAACTAAAACACTCAAGTTGTGCAAAAGACTGTTCTTTTTATAACAGCGAATGCTCTTGTCCCTGCAATAAACAAAATTGTGGGTAAATTTTAATAAAAGTAATGTCGAATGAAAGTTCATACCTGGTTCTAAAGAATTTATAACAAAAAAAGTCACATTTTTCCTTAAAACAGAAAATTGCAACCGTTTTCAAGAGCGTCAACTTATGTGCATCTATGTTCAGCCATAGTAAAATCTAACTTTTGGCTGACAAGAACACGTGGCGCAGGGCTCAGGTGAAAAAATACTGCCGCCTTTTAATACATCGGTCCTTTACCTATCCCAGAAACTGATCTACTTTTTGGAATTTAACAATCTAGAAATTTGATTTATGGCCAGCTTTTTGGGCCAAATACCCCAATCTGGGACGGTAGAATTGGATAAAGCAGAAAGATTTCGATAAGTACTTGCAAAAAAATATTTAATATTCCTCCTGAACTCACTAGAAAGCTTTTCGTTCCTCATTTATATAAAATCCATCAAACCATAATAAGTAAAACACTTTTGTTATTAAAGTCCTCCAAAGCAATATACTCGAGAATTCTTAAAAATCTCATTCCCTTAAAAAGAAAAAAACGAAAAAACTGCACAAAGAACCCAGATGATTTACCACCCCCGACTTTTCATTGCACAACAGCCCCCTTCCCTCTCGAACGAAAATCTCCTGTTACGTAAATTAAGAAATCGGGCTGCCTGCCGGCTTCTAGAGGCGTTAAAACGGTACAGTCAGTTATAACGAGCTTTACGGAGCAGGCATGCATTGTCCTCGCGACAATATTCTGACCCTTTGTTCAGCCCGTATAAAAAGGTGTTAGGTGTCTGCAGCCGCCCTGCTTGCATTAATCAATTGAACCAGCTGTCCCAGAGATGGGAACGGCGACGCGGTAAGATCGCGATGAAAATTTTAATTTTCACCCAGCTAGGTGGCGCCCTTTCGAATTTTCCGAATGGCGTGAGGGTCCTCAGCAGTTCAAATTAAAATATCACCGCCTGCGATTGATGTGGACGTGTTTTGAATTTTTCTTTCGACCTTCGCAAATTGCTCGATGGTTTGGAAATGGTCTGAGGGTTGCTTTAATATTGAAATCTAAGGTTTTCCAATTTCCTAGATTTTCCGTGTTCTGTCATGATTGCAATGGTGAAAGGAGTGGTCAATATTTCGTATTTCGTTGTAATTAACCTTTTGGAGTTTAACTCGAAGGTCACGCCTCCATATTAATATTGTGCGCCCAATATTAGCACTTTAAAAGTTGGTACAACTGTTTTCAAAGAAACAGGCAGAAACTTGTGAAGATTATGAAATATGCTGTTTTTGAGGAGATAGTTGCGTTATAGTTTACTTAATTAAAATATTTTATTTTCGCAGTTATTGCTTC
The DNA here is from genome assembly GCA_964023965.1 of Melinopterus prodromus. Classification (NCBI taxonomy): domain Eukaryota; kingdom Metazoa; phylum Arthropoda; class Insecta; order Coleoptera; family Scarabaeidae; genus Melinopterus; species Melinopterus prodromus. Next base: position 26,225,534 of record OZ030391.1, on the reverse strand, counting down.
TTAGACGGATGTTGGAACCATCAGATACATCATTTGAAGAACACTGGAACAAAAACTAGAATTCTGAAAATATACTGTCAGAGCTACCTAGATATGTTTGCAGTGTGTCTTGCGAGATGTTGGATTGTGTGGGTAGTTTTGTTATTAGTAGTGCAACTTTGTGTGGTCTGTAATAATCCGCTGAGGAATCAAAGGAATTTTGAAATTAAAATTGCGTTGAAGTCATGATATTAGAACCGAAAGCATTTTTTTATTTTTAGGATGTCTTGCAAGAAGATCTGAAATTTTCCTTCGGAGTTTCCGTAACCCAAAAGGTAACAATTTACTTGCAACGATATGGACATACATAAAAATTAAATACATTCAATATTACTTTTCAAATCGCAAAATTATTAACGCGATTCTTGGTTTTTCTTTTTCTTGTCAAGCTGTTCATTTTTTAGTGTAAGAGAAAAATTCTCATTCAACTTATTGACAAAAAAACCCTTTGCCCACTTCAAATACAAAGGGATCTCAGATTTTTGTATCAATCATTTTTGCTAGTAATAATTGTTCAAAATCGTCCAGAATCTTTAAAAACATAATTTATAAATTTATATATGCACATCAAGTAACAGACCAATATCTACGCTGTTAAATGTTCGCTGGCATTATTAAACTAACGAGTCATCATTTTCAAAAGGCAATACAAAGAAAAGAAATACAGATTGAACATAGAAGTTCCACAAAGAAAGAATGGAAATAAGGTACATAACCTCAAAAACTATCGCAGAACAGCAAAACTCTTGAGTTTAAATATCGGTTTACCAGCCTTGATGCAAAAATGCGAGGTGATAACAGCTACACACTGACGCAAGTCGAAGAAAATGTGGCACTGAGCGAATGATCACCCCAAAACTGCTCAATAAAGAACATTAAACAGTATTTGGCTAAAATACAAGTTTCGTGAAAAGGAAAAATATTTAAATTGTCTAGTTTTAAACTACACGAAAAGTAAGGAAATAACTTACAAACTTAAGAACACATTCACAGTTCACGTTTTATTTCAAATAATTATCACGCTACCTATTCTAAAAAATCTTCAAAGATAGTTTGATTTACTTTTTACTATTTAAAGTAAAAATTTACTATACAAAAATCCCTAATATTATTTACATGTATATAGATAGTGTGGCCACGAAAACCCGCATCATATGGAAAAATTTTGTATTATCCATTTCTCGGAAAATTTTATTCTTTATAAAAGTTGGCGGCGTGTATGAAACCAATACAGCAGCAGTCTAATATGTAAATTTCGGTACCATATACCAAGCGATTCAGAATATTAGAATGTGTGATCAGTATACGGTACCTTTATTTTCACTATTATCGATAAACATTATTTGGAAATGTTGTTTAGAAGTCAAAATTATATTCAAATATGAAGTCACTACCTTGAAATTTTTCTTCTTTTTTGTTTTTTAAATTCTTACTTTTATGAGAAATATTGAGTGCAAATACTAGAACGACTTCGGCTTGACAAATTGCTTTTTACACCAAATGCAGTAAATCAACATCACATAACATACAAAAACTGCACAAATATCACCTTTTATATAAAAAAAATCCATATGATAAGGAGTTGCCTGTGTATATTAACATTATTAACATTATGCGTACACCGTGCATGAAAGTTACTCTTATATACAGCGATTTTATTTATATCTGGTGACCCTCGCCATAGGTATGCCCGTTTAGTTTTCTATGTATGCCGCTGGACGAATATAATCTATAATATAATTTATAAAAAGGCTAATTAATACACCAAAGATCACAATTTTTTGGGATGACGTCATCATTGAAATTTTAAATGACATTCATACCTACTTTTAATCAGGATGAGTCTGAACACAAAAACATATCGATTGTCTACGTCTATCACCAACGAAACAAAAAATAATGTTTTTGTTTATTAATCTAGGTTGCTATAAATTGGTGATTTTTTTCGGTGTACTTCATGAGTACACCTGTGATTATTCGATAAAAAACTAAATAATCTAGCTCTATATTTATGTATGTTCATCGTTAATCCTAAACAGTAAAGCGTCCCATATTGGTATCCATTTTTGTTTACTGCAGAGAAGTAAACAAATAAATTGATATGTAAGAAATCGAGCTAACTCGGGCAAACCCAACAGTGACATGGCGTAGCCAACCAACCCACCACCAATATTCCACTGCCTTTTTTGTGGCAATTTTTCTCAAGAATAAGGACGATATTATAATTTGTCGCGATGCAAATTAGGGGTTTCATTAGGGCGTCAGAAAATACAAATTATTCACTATCTTTTACAAACTGAACCATTTTTGTCTCTATTATCTGGACTACAAGTTTTAGTGGTGTGTTGATTGTGACAAGTAATACATTTTAATGTTTTTTTCCCATTCGTACCATAAATACTAAACAAAAACGTATATTTAAGATTTTACAAGAAACATAAATACTGCTTATTGATATTCTGATTAACTTAAATTTATTTTTTCCGTACAGAGTATACTAAAAGAATGCGTTATTCCTTAAGAGGTGTTTCCACAACATACAAGTAGTACAAAATTATCCCATCACATTGTGGAAATTACCACAAGCAAATCTTATAGATACAATCGGTAACCACTTATGCGGTCCACAACAATAACAAAGATCCCTCCACAACGGCCTGCCGTAAAACAACAAAACTGTAGTATTTATCTTTGCCAAGTTTGATGTTATCTTTTAGCCCGTAATCACAGGCATGTTTACTTCCTCTCCGGTGAAAACTTTTTAATTAATTTCGCGACAAAAAACTGATTCCGCGATACGAATTCCTTGGAGGCAAACTTTGGAATAATGAACTTTTTCCGAAGTCCGTCGCGTACTCTTGAAAGATTTACTTCTGTAATCGCTTAATTTAAAATACCCAACAAAAGGGGTTCGCGCTACAAAGTGGATTTAAATCCGCTTCCACCTCACTTACAGCCGAAATGCCTACAGAGGTACCATGTTGTGAATTAGGTGGTTGCATGATCCAGCTCCACGTGTAGGTATTGGCCTGACGCTTCAGATTTGAGGGCTAATATGTCGCATATTTTTGGGCGATTACTTTTTATTAAATATATTGTTTCAAGTATATGTATCTTCCACTCACATATAATAGGTTCATCGTATACGTATCTACGACTAAATAAGCCCAATAATTAGGCTTACCATACGTCCCGGTTTGAGACATCGGTCGCTTGATATCCCGGTTTTTCTTAATAGGCTTTCATAGCAATATTTTTTAACTCAGAACAAAAGATCGATTGAGACTTCACTATCTAGGAACAATTACGTATTGTCAAACTGATAGACGACCATTCTGACGTGAATCAGACCATATCAAAGGCATTATTTTTGAAAAAATCAGATATCTTTCTATCATTAATGTCAGCAAGTGGACGAATTTTATAAGCAACTACCATCATGCCAAACGACTTCTTTGAGAATGATATACAAAGAGAGATATTCCAATTATCATGATTTTCGGATTATTAGCAAGAGTGTTAAATGGTAACCAACCAACTAATAATAAATTGTAACCATATCATGCGTGGACCGCCAAAGATACACATTATTGTGAGTTGCTACTAAAAATTGTTGAAGACTTTATCAAAAAGTACTGGCTATTCTATATGTCAAAATGTGGAAAATAAATAATCACGTTCCGTAGCGAAAAAATTCACAATCATTTGTAAATACTATTTATGTAGGTTTTGAGAGACATTACGAGGAAAAGCTACGGTTAAATTATTATAGTTGTTACATACATTATTCTATATCTTTCCTTGGAAGGGAATGATGCTGATCGGGAGGGGAGGGGGTATCGAGGGGTAGAACTCCGTAAACGATGGGGAGTCATATGGAATATGGAATCACATCTCTTGTAACAAAGTCTTTTGTGACAAAAAAACAAAATTAAATAAGCATGTATTCTATTATAGTATATTATAATACAAGTTTTATAAGACAAAAATTGGCGCACGAGTAGTTTTGGGCACGACGAGCGTAGCGAGGAGTGCCCAAATGGATACATTATTCTATATCTTTCCTTGGAAGGGAATGATGCTGATCGGGAGGGGAGGGGGTATGGAGGGGTAGAACTCCGTAAACGATGGGGAGTCATATGGAATATGGAATCACATCTCTTGTAACAAAGTCTTTTGTGACAAAAAAACAAAATTAAATAAGCATGTATTCTATTATAGTATATTATAATACAAGTTTTATAAGACAAAAATTGGCGCACGAGTTGTTTTGCACTCCTCGCTACGCTCGTCGTGCCCAAATGGAACGAGTGCGCCAATACGTCTTATAAAACGAGTGTTATATACTATTTTTTCTACTTTGCGACATTAAATTTACATATATTTCAAAAATTGCGGTTGTCATCTTACAATCTAGAGTAGTTTCATATTCAACAGTTGGTACTTGTACTAAAATTCACAAATACGATTGACGCGAGCCAATAGCGATTGAGATGTCAGCCAGATGTCAGCCTTATTTGACACTTGACGTCAATATCATCAGTCGTGAAAAACTAAAAGTTACCAAATGTTTGTGACCTAGTGTTTTCATAACGACACCGAAACCGGTTTCGTTATGAGTTCATAACGAACGCAAAGTAGAAAAATAGTTTTTTCTATACACATTTATACATTTACATTTTATACATTATACATTTATACACATTTCTTTTGTATTTTTTAAAAACAAATACCTGTCCTGCTATGGAAAAATTATACTAAGCCAACCTATTGTGATACACGCCGATGATTATGGTGGCAGCAGTAGCTTTAAACAATATTGACAGTGAATGTTCCTCGTTCTGCGAGAATTGTTCTCGTGATCATACATATGTCCTCGCGTCCTCGGCTTGACTGTCCTCGAGAATGTAGAAGTTTCTTTAAAAATGTCAAGTTGCAATGAACCCTTTGATCAAAAATTAAATTAATCCTTGTTTGTTAGTTTTGAAACTGATTAGTTTGTTTTACTGTTTATTCACCGTAAGAACATGTAAGTTGTAACCGAAATGTTTTTGTAAATAGTTTTGTTTTTATTTTTTGATAGGGCTGCCTTGGAAGATACGTATTATTGGAAGCAAGTATCTGACAGCTATCTTACAATTTTTTTAATCGAAAAATGTTTCCCAATATACTTGGCTACGGCTGGCTCGGCTGGCACTACTAATAATGTTGAGGTACTCAATATATTTCAATAATTGACTAATTTTATTGTTGTATCTCGATTATTTCCAACACTAATAAGGACCACCTTACGCACCATGATTGCTCATGTTGAGTGACAATGAGAAAGATATAGGCAAAACCGGGAGAGCTGAAGATTACTCATAGATTTCAGCTGTTATTTTCGACATACGATACGTTACAGATTATTTCTAAATATTGACGCGTGTTAAAACGAAATAGCATACTTTTCATACGTCTGCTGTATAATTTAAATGGGCAAGACAAAAAAGTACGTCTGTTCTTAGAACCATAAGAACGAATGACAGCGGTAGCAACCTAACCTCCAAATTCGAGCGCGAACGTGTGATGTGAACAAGATGTTTTCGTTGGTATGTTTTCACTTTGCTTCTGTTAAACATGGTAATGATGGATATATAAATTAGATAGGATATTATCACAAATAAATGACAGTATTTTTAATAATTAAATATTAATCTTTAACGAACTACCTAGTAGGCAACCTAATATACACAGCTATATAACCAATCAACGCGGTACGTTCATATCTTGGTTCATACCAAGATATAGTAAACCTAATTCCTTTGGATAGTTATGAACAAAAAGCTTTTCAACTCTAAGTTTGGTCATGAAACTTTCAAATATTAAGTTTCGTCCCGATACCTTTAGTAGTTTCTCCAGAATCGTCACCCAAAAAAAAAAAAACTAATACATACACACACAGACATATTTTGTACCTTGGTAAATAATATTCATAAGACGCAAAAGGACATATTTCCGCTAAAATATTAAAAATATGTACCAGAATATTACCAGATCACACGTAAAAGCTTCACTTAGCCACACTTTCAGATCAATTTGATGTGAACTGGCCTCTGCTATTCAATACAAAATGTCCAATTTGAACCCTTTGAGTGCTAACATGATTTGTCGCGGATTACAGCTAAAAGCGCAATAGCGCTCCTTGGTTTAGACTATCAGGTAGAATTAATTCCTTCTTAGTAAAAAAAATAAAATAGTTATTTGTGCTTTTAGTTGATATTGCTGGTTTATACGGACTACTGCACTTCGTTCAGAAACAACGCTCGAGTACACGAAGCGCGCTGTGGTTACTCCATTCCCGTTCAGAAACACTGTAATTACAAATGACTGCAGTAAAGATCGGGGCGCGGCTCACGACTTTGTGATGTTATCATACGTCAAGGCGTTTGAACAAAATCTGCAGACCAAATGTGGAAGTGAAATAATTTTATGATGTCACCTATTGTTAACGCGTGCCTAATATTTCCCTATTTTTAAGATAAAGAAAAAATTGGAAAACGCAGTAAATATCAGTGTCGACACCTCGAAGAATACAGGTTATTTCTGCATTCTATATTTAAAAATAAAATTTGGGTGGCTAGCGAATGAATTAGTGATTAGTTAAAGTGGACATTTTACGTGTATCAAATGTTAATTATTTCCTAAACCCTTTTCTACAGTTTTAATACTGATGAGGATCGTCATTTTACACACCACTTACGTACCGTACGTCATAAATTACTTCAACCCACAACTTTTGGATTCCATGTAAATTGGTTTTGGAGGTCTCGTCGCCCGACAAGGGATCAGATCGAGTTTTCACAACTTCCGTAGGATTTTGGCCTCTACAGCCCGTTGTCGACGTACGAAGTGCGGCTGTACGAGTTCCTCTTTATCACGTATAATCCGCAATATGACCCCTTCATTTATATTTCAGGCGCCGAACGTATAAACTTCGTTGAGCGGGACCCGCGTAAGGTCGCCCAACGAAGCCGGATGATCATCTCGAAGGCTTATTTCAATTTTGAGGATTTCGCATATGGGCTATTCCCACCGACCAACATATGTGCGTCGTCTTCGTGTCGTGCCCCTAGGAGAGAGATTCCACTTCATTTTTTCGGCGCTTCCGTAGACCCATCATTTCTCGTCTTTTTACTGCGACTGTCGCGCGGTTTTATTACGCTTTTTGTCAAAGTTACAGTCAGTATACGGTATTGATTGATACCGCTATCTTCGCTAAACTTTGCCGATAAAATCCACTCGAGAAAGAAGTGAGGAAATATTTTAAGCGCTCAAATTTCAGAAAGGAAATCGTTGGTAGATAAATCCTCAATCGCAGATACCTCCAAAATTTACGTGTGTCTCATGTGTAGGTGAAAGCGTATTAGTAATAATCTGTAAATTATTGTATTGGAAACGATACACAGCGGGAGCAGTTTGCGCACCACTACGCGACAGTGATCTCACCTCAGTCATTTAACTGTCATCCCGATTTCTTTTACTTTATCATACGTACTTAGTATGAGCAAGTATTTTGTATGCGTGCCGAAAAAAAAGCTTTTTGGAAGGATTTTGTAAATGAGCCGCCATTTCTGTAATTTCGTCAAAATCGTTAAATAATAAATCAAAGTAGAAATTCTGAATAATTTATGTCCATGACATCTTTTGGTAAAGTTAATTAATTTAGCTGCATCAGTAAATTCTAAATAGAATTTAATCAAATGATTGAGATCGGTCGTGTCTGCATTAATATACAACTAGTTAGCCAAGATTTGACAGATATGTTCATTCTAATGACAGTAGATGTGTCAAACTCTGAAGTATTGACAATACCTACTGGCAATAGAATCAAAATATCTGTCAAATCCTGGCTAACTTGCTTTATTTTAATGCAGGCACGACCGATTTCGATAAAATAGAATATCATGCAGCTAAACTTTTAATTTAATATTTAGTATGATAAAGTCATGTGTCTGGCTACATCAGATTTTATACACGTGAAATAATAAGTACTAACTTACGACGACGCTGTGGGGACTAGAGTGCTATTTTTTCAGAATAATTTTGTCTATGTGTTATGACCAGTGTTGCCAGACGTCTCAATTTGAGCGAACCATCCCGATTGCAACAGTCAAATCTCGAGTACCGCGTTCCCCTAAAAATCCCGACTTCCCGTGAAAGTGGTTAGAAACTTTAAAAAAATCTGATGTGGCCAGGGACATGACTTTATCATACTATTTAGTAGGGCTGTTCGGGCGCTGGCTTCTTTCGAACCAAACACAGTTCGAATAAATGCGAGCCAACTCGAAAAGTCGAGTGTTCGGTTCGGTAAGAAACGAGCTTACTCGGATCGAACTTAGAGACATCGATCAAAATATCTGTGAAATCTTGGTTAACTATTTTTAATGCAGTACGAGCGATCTCAATCAAATAGAATTTGCTTATCCATCTAAACTATTAATTTTACCAAAAAATGTCATTGACATGAATTATACAAAATTTCCTCTACTTTAATTTATTATTTAACTATGTTGACAACATTACAGAAATGTTACTATAAATCACACATTTATAAAAATAACTACATATATAGACATAACTTCTGGCTTGAACTGAACATTGACGATTGGTAGCAACTTGTCAAATATCAATCGGAAAATAGGTCGCAGGTAGGCTTCTACATCAGCCACCCGTTGTGAAAAAGTATTAAACTTTAGGTGTCCAATAACTTTGACAATCTCAATAATAGTATATTATTTGACGAGCACATAATAAAGAATATAAATCGCGAGCATGAAGTTTACACGCGAGCCGTAGGCGAGCGTGTAATCATGCGAGCGATTTATATCCAATATGTGCGAGTCAAATACGACGTTTTATCTACGACTCATAAATTCCATTTTATGCAAAATATTTTAAATGTATTTGTCAATGATGGCGAGACGAACTGTCACATAACTGTCATCCAAGTAGGTGTTGACAGACTTTGACACTAGCGCTGTATAATGATGACAGTTCGTTCAAATAATGAGGTCATTATTTGAACAAACTGTCATTATTATACAACGCTAGTGTCATTATAATCATTGGCACGTATAATGATGGAGATTATATAGTCATAGATACGTATGCAATGAACTTATTATATGTGAGTCGTAGATAAATTTTTAAATTCATCTGCAGCTCGATATTCTGTGCCATCTAGATTGATCACTACATTTTGTCAGATAAACTATAGGTAACCGTATTACCGACTGTGAGATAAACTATAGGTAGCTATATTACCGACATAGTTAAAAAGTTACAGTTGCGAGAGTTGAGTTGAATCAGTTATGTACTCTATAAGATACTGTGTACTGTGCCATGTGTTGTGAACAATAAAACGCTTATAACGAAAAGTACTTCATTTACAAACCAAAATCAACAGGTTATGGCCCCAGGTACCACACAGTGCATACTTGTAGAAAAGATAAGCAGTTGTTTGTAAACGCATGAAAGTGATTTTTCGAGAAAAAAAAGCTAGTGCAGGCAGTCGTGGAGAGACAGACAGAACATGGCGTCAGCAAATACAATTCCGCTCCCTCATCTGGTGGATGGAACGAATTTCTCGCATTGGAAATTCAGAGTAGAAGTGTTACTCGAGAAGGAAGGAGTTAAGGAAACTATAGAGGTGGATAAAGAGGAAATAGATTCTATGACGTCTGAGCAGCTAGGTTTATCTAGCATAAAGGATTCGAAAGCCAAATGCATCATCGTTCAATGTGTCGCAGACAAACACTTGGAGAACCTAAAAGAGTACGCATTTGAAATGTGGAAATGTTTAAAAGCAATTTTTGAGAGATAAAGCCCGCTAACACAACTTTTTGTAAGGAAGAAATTACTAAAATCAAAGTTTACAGACGGAGAACTACAAGATCATCTAAAGAAAGTTGAAATGTTATTACGAGAACTAGAGTCACTCGGTATGAAACTGGACGATAGCGACAAGGTATGCTTTCTTTTATTAACTATGCCTGAAAAATATGACGTCTTAATAACATTAGAAACTATGTCTACAGGACTAACATATGAATTTGTAAAAAGTAGATTATTAGATGCTGAATTTAAGATGAAAGAAAATAACATATATGAAAAAAAAAATCTTTCTGTTACGACTTACAAAACGTGCTTCGAGTGTGGAGACATAGGCCACTTCAAGAGAGACTGCCCAAAATTAGAATCGCAGAAAATGTTTAACCAGAACTACAGAGGAAGAGGAAAATTCAGGGGCAGAGGAAGAGGCAGAGGCGCAAGGTACACAACAGGAGAAAGAGCAAATTATGCAAAGGATGATGAAAACAGTGGCGAAACCCTTTCATTCATTGCTATAAGCACAGACAGAAAAGCTATGTTTACATCTAAAGGAGAAATAAGATTCATTCTGGATAGTGGTGAATCTGATCATCTGGTAAAACAAGAAAGAGAAAAGTGGATGACAGAGGTGGAGGAACTGCCAGACAAGATAAGTATTAGCAGTGCAAATGGAGAACAGTTAATAGCTAGGAAACGAGGAAATCTGAAACTAGAATGTGGCAAACAAACTATTATTTTAAACGCTTTAATTGTTCAGAATTTGACAAAGATGGAGCAACAATGATAGACAACATACATTTTCAAGCTAAAATTATAGCCACACAAATTATAAACCACAATATTTATACAGCTAATTTTGTGATAAACTCCAAAGATACTTGCTATGTACCGAAAGTAAACGACTTATGGCATAGCAGGCTAGGACATGCAAATAAATCATATTTAAAAATGATGAAGCTGCCAGTAAGTAAAAATGTATGTGGAGCATGTAAGGAAGGCAAAGCAAAAAGGTTACAATTCGACAATGTTGAACTACCGAGATCGAAAAGGAAAGGTGAAGTATTACATACAGATATTGCAGGACCAGTCAAAACACCTACAATGAAAGACGAGAGGTACTTTCAAACCGTCATCGATGATTACACACGCTTTACAACAGTATATTTACTGAAGCACAAAAGTGAAGCTGCAGAAAATCTTATGAACCACATAAGAATGTTGAACGCAGAAGGATACAAGTGCTGCAAAATTAGTTCAGATTGTTGAGGAGAATTTAGTACCTATACTCTCACGAATTTCTGTAAGCAAAAAGGTATTGATTTACAATACACACTACCATATACAAAGCAACAAAATGGGGTGAGCGAACGAGCAACTCCGTTAATGAGTCAGAACAATATTTGCTGAGACGGGACTACCAAAATACTTATGGGGCGAGACAATTCAATGTGCTGCATCATCAGTTGAATCGGTGCCCCACACAAGCACTCAAAGGAAATATACCAGCTAAGTTATATTTTGGAAAATTAGACTTGAGCCGATTAAGACTATTTGGATCCAGAGCATGGGCGTACAAACTACCAGTACCTAGTGACAAACTAGATGCTAGGTCCGTAGAATGCAGAATGGTAGGACACAGTAAACAAAGCTACAGATTATGGAACAGCCAAACCAATTCAATAATCTTATCAAGACACGTTCAATTTGATGAAGAAGATTACGTGTATCATCAGAAGCAAAATGAAGAAGAATAGAGAAGACAATGGTATCGCGATGAGAAGAATGAAGAAAGAAACGACGAGAAGAATGAAGAAAGAAACGACGAGAAGAATGAAGAAAGAAACGATGAGAAGAATGAAGAAAGAAATAATGAGCAGAATAAAGACAGAAATAACGAGCAAAATCAAGAAAATCAAGAAATCAAGAAGAGAAGAACACCAATCCAATTAGACCAATGCCAAAGGACTGCTAATGTATTAAATAAAAGAAGGGAAGTCAAAAAACCCTCAAAATTTAAAGATTATGGGGTGTACACCGCATATTGTTATTATACAGGGGTCCCGCAAACCTACGAAGAAGCCATCCAAGAGAGTGACAAGTGGCAAGCAGCTATCCAAAGAGAAGTTGAAGCGCTACAGCATCATGGTACATGGTCCCCAGCTGAACTACCGGAAGGTGAAAAGGCCATCGACACCAGGTGGATCTTCAAAACTAAACAAGACGGAACCAAAAAGGCAAATTGGTCGCCAAGGGATTTCCAGAAGACCACTACCGAGAAGTCTAAGTCTGCCCAGTGGCACGAATTCCGACAATCCAATTGCTGTTATCTCATGCGATACACAACGGATGGAAAACTAAAGAATTGGACATACCTACAGCATTTTTAAATGGATACCTGGACAATAAAGTATATATCAAAACACCACAAGGAGTAGAGAGTAAAGCATGAAAAGTTCTCGAATTAATAAAAAGTTTATATGGTCTTAAATCCGCACCACGAAAGTGGGATGAAAGATTTCATAACTTTCTTGAGAAAAAAAGGACTAAGCAGATCAAACAGTGACTTTTTGTTTATACACAGGTAAACAAGTAAGATTAATTGTTTGGGTCGACGATATTAAATTACACTATAATAAGGATATTGCTAGTAAAAATTTAATGACTGTTCAATATATTAAGACTTAAAATAATATAGCCGATATATTTACGAAGTTGATAGGTCGTACTAAATTTGAAATGTTTAGAAACCGACTAAATTTAGAAATGTAGTATATTTTAGTAGTTTATGTATTTTTAAGTTAAATTCAAGTTAAATTTATGTATGTATAATATTTTAACAAATGTTAACTTGTGGAGGAGTGTCAGATAAACTATAGGTAACTGTATTACCGACTGTCAGTTAACTATAGGTAACTATATTGTCAACTATACTGTCAACAATAAAACGCTTATAATGAAAAGTCCTTCATTTACAAACCAAAATCAACACATATATCATGCACACTTCTTTTTCATAACCGTCGTAAAAGTTCTGCAACAACACCAAATGGATTCCAGTATATACTACACGGCCTAATATTATCATTAATATTCAACTTTGTCTCTGATATCGTCAAAACTGCTCTTTCTAAAGATGTTGGAGGCAGTACGTGTATGTTAACCTAGAATACAATAAACTCATTATTCCGATACAATAATAAATTGAAATTAGTCTACCTTCGGCGTATTCTATGCTCAACTTCCGACCAAAATTTTGAAATGTTTTTGAATTGTGGTCTTTTGTGTAGCTGTCATAGCAGTACATTGAGCACAATTGATCATGTCATTAAGCCACATCTAGCTATATTCGTATTCCCATTTCGGTGAAGTTAGTTAGCATAATATAATTTAAAAGGGCTACCCAGGGCTACCACTTTATAATCATCCGCTTAATTCTTTATGACTGGCGAAAACAACAAATTGGTTGTAGTAGGACTTTCCACTCAATTTACATTCAAAAGTATTTTAAGGTTGTTGTGTAACACTATGCCACAGTGAACAAATCCCGCGGACTAAACAACTGATGCTTCGAATGTTGGTCAAAATACCGATAATGGGTCGAGTGAGACCAAACCCGAACGTTGGTCACTTGACATTGGTAGCTCGAGGCTTGAACGTCGGCCACACGATGCTACAAACTATCAAACGTTCGACGTTGGAAGATGTTCACCGCATCGTCTGGCAGCGCGTGTCTAAACTCCCTTCCACATGATGACATATTCACAGGGCCCACCTCCCGTAAGCTTGTTTCCCCTTACCGATGCCCCGCTACACATGGGCCACGACCGTGCATGTATGCTGTTAAGCAAGGCACAATACGCTATACGTACGGTATCGCGTGAGTTAGGAGAGGAAACCGGTCTGGCCGTATATCATGCCTACTTTACGAGTATGGTAAGGTACGATTTGCCATTTTAAGGATATTGCGCATCTGATGATCTGTTAGCATGGATACACCTTTTAAACTCTAGAAGAAAGCATTACGAGCTATTGCTAATGTCTCCCAGCGTGATAGTTGCAGGCCTCTTTTTGATAGATTAAATGTTATGTGTTTATATACGGTTTTTGTTTTTGAAGTGTGTAATTTGTCTTCAAAACTCGTACGTTTGGCTCTTGTGTATCCATGAGGGATACTAGGTCTCTTGGTGACTTAAAGCTGCCGATACCAAAGTCTGCTAAATACCATGCTTCAATTATGTTTAAAGCACTGCAGATCTTTAATCATATGCCTAACCACCTCAAGACTCTCAATTCTGCATGTATATTTAAAAGACAGCTGCGAGATGCAATAAAGGGGAAGGTCTAGTATAATCTAAATGAGTACTTTGCACACAGTTTTTAGGTGTTTTAAGTAGGTATTTTGATTGTGTTGTGCTATATCATGTGCTATATCAATGCCTATATCATTAGTATGTATATACTCATACTAATATGTACCTTTATATGCAACACTGTTATGGTTCACGAATAAATATCTAGCTATCTATCTATACACACACATACACACATACACCGACATTTCTTTGCGACTTGGTCAAAAATGTTTAAGGGACCCAAGAGAATATATTTCCGCTAAAATGTATTTTTTTCGGCATGATTACAATAGTTTGTCATACTACGTGTGATAAAGTAAAAACTGGCAATAAATTGTTAAATCAGTCTTACATCAACGATCTAAAAGATAACAGGCCAAGAAATCACGAAAAATCGCTAATTATGTCGCTTAATTTTTCTCGCGTATCTGTAAAAACTAGTTATTAATTATTAGAGTACTTCGTTAGAACACATTAGTAGAACACATTAATTAGTCATAAGACGAAAAATTAAGAGAACGTTGTTACATGAATGCATATTTTTAAACCGCGATAACTTTGTGCACTACAATAAATGAACAAAATAAAAATCCTTTGCTCCTTTCTTTAAAAATATCAATCGCCATTTTTGGATTCTGGTTCAAAGTTCACGTACAGAAACGCATATCAGAGTGAGAAATTTTTGTTGTTGTTGTTGTACATGGTAGTTTTTATTATATTATTTTATTATTTCTTTTGATTTTTGGAATCTGTAAGTGTCAACTTTAAGGTTGGGCAAAAATGCTAAAAATGGCAGCCAACTATACTCCATACTTTTAATCAGATTTACACCGGAATTTTAGATATTTCCACTCAAATTAGACTGCACTTGAAACCATATATTAATATACAAATATTCAGAATGAATATTGGTGGCTATGTTGTAGTTCTCTTGCGGTCAATAAAAAACATCGATATTCATAAAAACCTGCACTTACACTTGACAAAATAGAGCCGGGTAGTTACTGTATTATTAGCAAATGTTCCAAGTTTAATCTAACTAATAATTTAAATGGAAACACCTGAATATTCCGGTGTAAATCTCATTAAGTCATAAAGTATGTTTGGTTGCCTACCCTAACTTTAGCCACAGCTTAAGTTGCAGCTTCCTTCTGTTTGTGAAAGGAACAAGTATCGTTATACGTGGGTTAACATCAATTCCCCTATCGGTACACCATTTGCAGATTATTTGGAGGGCAATTAGCATGCGCCTTGATATGTTTTATTTGACATGCTTTCTCTAACCTGAGGACCAGGTCATCCGCGTAACCCTGAATGTCAAAGCTCTCGTGACTCAGGTTTATCTGTAGTTCATTTACAGTCGCTGACCCGCCACAAACGGATGCTGTGACCTGTAACCCTTCGACTTTTGATTATGCCTTCAATTTCAATGCCTCTTTCAATTTTCTTTGCAAAACCTTTACCTTCTGCAGAATGGCGTATCATCGCCTCTATCAGTAGTTAGGTTTGATCTTGTGATCTTGTCAGCAATGAAGTGAAGCGTTTTACTACCACAGCTCCCTATCGCCAAAAAAGAAATACTTTTGTAACAACTTCTTATTAAGAAACCCTCTAAAATTCACTTTGTAAACTAATTGTTTTCCAAACTTTTTCCAAACTTGTTTCGCCAAACTAGTTGGAGTAAGGTTAGCCACAGCAGTATAACGATATTTAAAATAACTGTATTTTCTTAAGTATTAGTTTGAATTTACTTTACACCGGAACGTCATTGAACATTATAACTGTCTTTATTATAGTTACCTACTTTTACTTTTTGAACGCAACTAGCACTTGCAGTTATGTACTACATACTTAAAAAACTTAAGATCGCTAAAACAACACAAACTAGTTAGTTACTAGATGGTACATGTGGATGTAATAATTAGCATTATTTTTGAAATGATTATTTTATTTAACGGGGCGGAATGTGATGATTGCTATTACTCTGTTTATGGGATCAACGTTATCACGCGTTGGTCTGCGAGACACAAACTTATCGCATATACATGATTCGATACCATAGTCTTGACGGTCGATTATGCGGCAATAATCTATATTTTTTTAGATTATTCTACACGAGGTCCCTGGGAAACTTTTTAATGGTGTTGGTTCCCATGCATTTAAGGGCTTTCTTTGGTATAGATTTATGACTTTTGTCATAAACTGTATAAATAATCTACTGCTGAGCGAGATATTTATGCTTTTAGTGCAACTGGCTTGCCATCTACACATTTCATTTAACTTGTCGTGTGGTCCTTTTTTCTCCTAATATGAAGTCAAGGAGGGGGAAGTTTTAATAAATAGGTGAGGCGTCGATTCGTTGGCATCCAGAAGAGATACAGAGCGGGTTGAGATGTAAATCAAACCAGTTGCAAGCATCCCGCTTGCTTAATATTAAAATGTAGTTTGTTAGTGTAAATGGTAAGCCGATCATTTCTTCCTTGCTCTGTGTTTAATTGTAATTTAATGTGTTTTGTATAATCTGACAACTCCTCAAAAAGATTTGGTAGATTTAGAGTTCCACTTCATTGTTTCAATTCTTTTGTTTTAATTGTAAATAAATATTTGTTATTCTTTTATTGTGATTTGAGTTTTACTTATGAGTAAGTTTCTTTTAGTATGTATAGTGAGAAAACCCGCTACAATTTAATGGTACAGGTTTTGATTACAAGTTTTATTGAGTTCAAATAGTGATTATCATGGTAAGAGTAATGGGCTTTGTCTGATAAAATACGTATTGATCCTATTACAAGAACCTACGTGCTGAGCGTGTTTAGAGAGATAAATTTTATAATGGTTGAGGTTGTGGTACTTAGATAAAGTTCTTAAAACTAAAATTATGGGTACTTAATAACCAGTTAAATTACCAACCGACGAACTATTACATGGATACTAACGTTACATTAATTGTTTATACACCACTATAAACATTACAGCTAAGAGGTATTAGTTCGCCTAGAAACTTTAGCTACTAGATCGAAATTCGTGTTTATACTAACTCCATGAACGCCAATTTCGAACGGGCTAAACTTCGTAGAATAATAGAACCCATAAATCCCTTGTCGAGTTATCTAAAAGTTTCCCAGATGTATGTATATACATACCTACATAATATCAGCGCAAATCCCACGAATACCAAAAGCCGGCGATACGAGGATGAAATTTCATGCGACCATAGACGTCATCGCGTCCACATATTTTGAACTGGCTTCTCCAGCAATAAAGTTCGTTTGTGAATTTTGCATTCAATATTATACCGGTCTCATGTAACACGAAATTAACGCTCGTTACCAACGTGCATATTGCACACCCTCACTATAATAATGGGAGCACCCATTTGGTTTATTTGCGCTTTATCTATATAAAGTTTAAATGCGCCCTACGAACCGAAAGTTTTAATTGTTCGCTAGTGCTCGCTTGAGCTTCTCATGTTTTCGTTATCCGACAGGAAAATAAATTTAAACAGTCGTTTAAGCATCAACGTTGAGAGGCGACAGTTCCATATTTCGGATTTACGGAGTACTACTCGTAAAGTTTACATGATGTGAAAACTTTAAATACCTTATTCTGTGTGCAATTTAACGAATAGTCAAGTTTGAGAATGATATACACAGTGGCGTAGCTACATATTCAGCGCCCCTGGAGCAAGAAAAATCTTTGCGCCCCTTCCTTTGTTTTTGGAAGAGGTTTGGCATTTTTGAACATTTAATTTAATGTATACCACTTTCAATTGCTATTTTTCAGCTGGCTGTTTTCGATTTCTGACAAATTAAAATAACCCAAATATTCTTCAATTGTGTTCACATGTGCTTCACAAGTGTTATATTTTATAAATACCGGTATCGTATTTTATGGATTTTTTCTAAAGCATCTTTTGCTAGCGTAGATTTAAGAACATTTACACTAATTTTAGTTTCCGTAAAACCAAGCTCACAAGGTGGATATTCATAAGCTATTTCTTAACGTTCTGCAGGACTATCTCGCAAATGGTCAAGTTTTAATTGCACGCTATTATACTTCTTAATATTAAATATGATGCTCACTCATGCTTTCAAATACTTGGGACGCGGAATGGATCACCCAGCATACAAATAACGTTATACGTGCTTTTGACGTATTTTCAATGGGTTATGTGCTAACTTTCAGGGACACCACCAACAATAATATGTTAAAAAGAATTGAAGTATGTATAGCAGAAAACGCAACGTTTTTTAACAGTTACTGTAATAGAATTCGGCATTTTCTTAATTAACTTAAAATTTAGTTTTAGTTTTAATATTGTGTTTTATTGTAGGCTTATAATTTTATAAATACTAAATTAATTATAATGAAAAATGACCTAAAAAATTCTTGTTTCACAAAGTACCTACTGCTTATTCCAAATTTTTCAGTTGTTTTCAAACGCAATCAAGATTTGGCAATATTCGCAATTTCTACTGTGATGTCTAAAAATCGATTTCAGTAGGTACAAGTACATGTTAGGTACAGAGTGATCTAAAATGAGTGAGGACAGGTTGAATTTCCCGCCAATTTGAATAATTGTGATGTTGGCAATGGTTGCAAATGACAGCTGTCATTTTAGTCCAGTGGTGTAGGTGTTCCTTCTTGTAAAGGGATTAATTCTCTGATTATAATTAGGTATATTAAATTGAAACAATTAAGTGTTTGCAAATTAAGTTAGTCTTGATAAAGACATTGTACATTAATAAAACATAGCAAGACAGCATATTTTAAAACCTAAAAATAAATTTTCAAATATAATATCAAAATAATATAACAAAAATACAATCCTCAGATCATCATCATCTCTCATATCTTAAATCAAATAAAATAAATATGGTATTTAATACGAATTAACTCTCGACCAGATACAATATTGTTGCAGAGAAATGTAACCCTTACTGACGAGTCCACTATGGTATCTGACAGCGATCATAACCTGTATCCTGTACGCATACCATCTTAGTAACAGTAAATACGTCCAAAACTGTGGCGGGAAATTCAAACTGTCCTGAATCATTTTAGATCATCCGTTATAGGACATTGTACACAAAGTTGATCTACAATTTTCCATACAATTGACAAATGTATTCCTATGTTAGGGTTGTCATTTCAAAAAAATCTACTTTTAAACCATTCTCGAATTCAACTTTGATCTTATAATTTGAACGTTCTGTATAACCTTTAGAAGAGTTCTACCGATGCGTCGATAATACGTTACCTTCACAACAATTTTGCCGGCCAACTTTTTTCCAACGGTTACAGAGGATAATTTATAAGTAATTGAAAGTAACCGTGCAGCTGCCATTTGGTATTGAAAACAATTAATATCTCAAAAATGACAGATGTTAGGTATAGGGAATCTTTAATAAAATTGATCTAAAATTAAATGAAGATTTCAAAAATGCGATAAAATACAGGGTGTTCCATTTCGACATTTCCGGTGTAACCGGAAGTAATCGAAAACTCAAAATATTTTAGTTGAGACGATCGTGTCCAACAATGTAAGGCCACTAATTTTCACTCTATCATTTGGTTCTCCATAAGCTTCTAATGGCAGGTCGTCGTGGGAGATGTATAAACACAGCGCACCAATCTATAAATCAAAATGATGATACATAATTAAGTCAAGATCACAAAACATTTAGGTCCTTAGAAATTTATTTAGAAATTCTGGCTAGTTTTTACACAAAAGTTTTGTTATTTCTCTTCAAATTTTGCGCCCCCTCTACTCGTGCGGCTGGAGCAGTTTGCTCCCACTGCTCCCCGTAGCTACGCCCCTGGATATACACGATGGAATATTTGTTTTTAGAACGAGATTGCGCACTGCACTGCTAGCAGTTTGCAGACAGCATTATGACTTCAAAATGCTAGCGATAATTACTAGTAGATTACTAACGTAAAAAGAAGACCTAGCTAGTGATATATTTTGCCTACGACAGTATATGTAAATTTCCCCTACGTCACGGACTGCTTCACTAGTATATCGCATATAACAAACATGTGCATTTGGTTGTGTTTTTGTGTTTTAACGCACGACATAATGTCATTACAACGCAAATGTAGATTTATATTTTCCTATTTGATTATAATTTCCATCCTTTCACAATACTTCCCCACAGTTGAAATATACGTCGCGCGATTAACTAGCAATAGATAAAATACATTTTTGTTGAACAGTCAAATACATTAACCTAACCTAATACATCTACTTCTGTCGCATTATTTCTCAATACATTTTTGATACTATTTAATGAAATTGCCGGTCGTAGGTAAAAATATGTGCAATACTCGAGCTGTAACGCATATTACGTGCTCGTAAGAAATAACAAAACTTGCCGCTTCGCGGCTCGTTTTTTAACTTTCCACGCTTACGTAATATGCTAGTTACTGCTATTGTAATGTAATATACTATTATCTACGGCTGAGATATAATAAGTTTATTGTATACGTATAAAAATACTATAAACGGATATACACGGTAGGTAAATCAGTATACACGGTAGGTAATCAGTTTTCTTAAGGGATTGAAAAAATAGTTTGTACAAAAGTTGTTTGGCTCATCATTTTCTACATTGAAGGTTTTTTTATCAAGCGAGTCTTTTCATTATGACAGTAGAACTGCTGTATGAATTTGATCAGTAGTGGTGAGTCTGGTTGACAAACTACGTCGGTGCCTTCGAGGCCTTGGTTTGAACCAAGGCCTCTACTTGAGTAGAATGAACGTATTTATTATAAATATGCATTTAATTTTTAATTTGATCAAAATGATTTGGACTGACTTTAAATTTTAGTCGATACTTATAAACTAAGAAAATCTACCATTTATTTTCAAAAACAACCAAATTGTGATACGGAGTATCTCACTCCACACAAAACAAACTAGAACATTATTGTATTAGTTCTTCGAAGTATTTCCATCTGTGTTTTAATCATCCTTTCGATTATTAATTATCAATAATCTTCATCAGAAGAAAGTTTGAAAAACTTTTTAGGAAATTAGTTTTTCACAATAATTAGCATCAAATTAGAATAAATGTTATTGGATTTTGAGTTTGACGGTATTCCAAGAAAACCAACAATATGACAACTCTCATTTCAGAATCACCAAAACTTTGAACTGTTACTACATCTTTGTACAGCCATATTTCTGAAATAAAAAAAAATACTTACAATATGAAATAATAGTAAAGAAACAAACAACAATAATCCTTTCACGATCAGTTATGGAAATATATTCAATTGTGGGTTATCTTTGGCCAAATTTCCACTCGGATCTACTCTCTAACAGTTTCTAAACTTCTAACTTATTGCATCTAATAAGGACAAACAATGCTTCGACAAGTTCTTCAAAACTGATAGCTAATATTCTTTATTGGTGAAACGATTGATAGAAAAGAAAAGATTTTGTACTGTAAAGAGGGTTCATTTGCGAATATTGTATGCAAATTATGTTACATAAAGTTATTATAGCAAAAGTCAACATTTTCAATTATGATTTATTTCTTATAAACAACTAAAGACTTAAAACAAAAATGTATAAATACATTAAAATAACAACAACTTATATTTGTTACTTATAAAGTAGTGAATAATAGGTGTAAGTTATCACTTTTCACTGAATGATCACCCGGGATTCTACAACATTTTTGCATGAAAATGGTAACAGTTTTGAAAATAATTAAATACCAGGACTTATTAATGCATATATCGTATTAGATAAATAATTGCACCATAATTCCATAAAAAACAAATTCAATTACAACGTCAAGGAATAATACCAATGTCTGTAGTAAAACTAATACATGGACGTCTGCGCACACCAAGAAAACACGTTGTCAGTGGTTCTAGAACAGCTGTTGTTGAAAAGCTTTCAGGATTTCAAGCAGACGTTCAAAGTTTAAAGTTTCAAATCTAGTATAGGACATTTTCTCTCGTTGATTCATAACATGCTGATGGTATAATTTGGAATTACCTTTTTCTAACTCAATCACTACAAACGTTCTTGTGTGGTTGCCTTGCATCGCGTATACGCGTTTACATCAACAATCTTATTGCAATCCAATACTTTTATTGAAATTTATAGCTATTTTAATTGTCTTAACGGTAGTACTTACTAATTAACTGCTGTTTATATATATATATATATATATATATATATATATATATATATATATATATATATATATATATTTATTGTATATGCATATATTGTACAGGTTTATTATAAATGATTGTAGTCGAAGTAGGCGCTGACATCCAATGTAAACATGTGTGTTTGCCACTTCATTGTAACTGAACACTACTATAAAGCGCCAGAAATATAGTACCATGGCCATGGCCTACTTCGACTAAAATCATTTATAATGACCCTTTACAAGTTTTTAAGACAAAAATTGAAGCACGTAGTGTTTTGCGCACGACGAGCATAGTTAGGAGTGCCCAAATGGAACGAGTGCGCCAATACGTATTATACAGCGAGTGTATTTTTTCTACTTTGAGACATTAGTTTACATAAATGTCGAAAATTGCGGTTGTCACCTTAAAATCTAGAGTAGTTTTATCTTTAACAGTTGATAGTAGTGGTAAAACTGACGAATACGATTGAGGCGACTGTAAATAGCGACTGAGCTGTCAGATTTATTTGACACTTGACATCAATATCACCAATCTTGGAAAACTAAAAGTTACTAAACGTTAGTGATCTAGTTATTTCAGAGCGACCACGACAGCGGTTTCAGTATGAGTTTATAACGAATACAAAGTAGAAACACTTAAATACATCTATATCTAGCGAACAGAGGTTGGCGTTATATTGTGGGCAGTAACTGAAAAAAAACTCGCAAAGGTATAATTCCATTTATAACTGCATTTTATTAGATTATATGGAAGAGAAATCGGAATACTGAATAAATAAACCAAACCAGGAAAATGCCGAAACAAAAAACGATAATATATATTTTACGATATCCTCGAGGTTTACACCCGTAAAGGATATCCGTCCCCCACCACAGCTGACACAAATTACATTTCCTTTTCCTTTTATTATAATTTCCGGGCATTACCGAAAGGTGTCAAGGCAGGCGGTTCTCCCCGGGGCATACATTTTTTCCATGTCATATTTACTCTGTCAAAGAAACCTTTTGCGTATATCCACCCTCCACGACGTTGGTTTAATACGATCCCCTTAAAATATGAGAAAATTGTTACACAAAACGAAAAGAAATGTCGCATTTCTTGTCTTCCTTTGACGAGAACGATGCATTAATTTATTTGGCCAAAACCCAAATAGAAACTTGGCTACTTGTTTGAGTTCAATTAGCGTGGTAATTACGAGCAAACAAATATCACGTGTTGATTTAGGCAGAGTATGTTATATGTGGTTGAAGCGATGGATCTAACGCTTTGGGTATTATTGGACATGTCATGTATGTCATCAGGAATGATTTCTGTCGGTAAATTTAAATTAGCCTATGCGACAGAAACTAGGGGGAAATCAGATGTGATCTATAATACCTCCAATATACAATTCAAATATTCAGAATTTAGCTTATGGGCAAAATTGTATTCGGTTTAAAAACGACTATAAATTCTGTTCGTACTTTAGTACCATCCTAGTACCATATATCTAATAGCGTAATATACATAAATTTTCCTGTAACCCTTTTTTCTCGTTATTTCAGTACCGAACAATATCTTTTGCAGCATACTCTGCACTAAAAAATCACAGGTTAGTCATGATCATGATTCGGAGGCAAATGATATTGCTCAAATATATTCTTCTTAGCTATGTCGATTCACACAATTTGTATATACAATTTACACTAATTTTTAATCCGCTATTTTTTCAAAGCACTACTATCAGTAATCATTTTATCCTCTTTCTGTCATTTATTTGCAGATGTATAACATATTTATTCTGCACTGAAAACAGATAATAAATGCATTTCAATGCCTAGAACCAAATCCAGTTCTGTTTCCAAATACTTAGGTCGATGGGATCCCCAAAGGTGACTATAGAAGACAATATTATGGTTCTAATTGCCGTGCTATGGCTCTATAAAGAGCTAGTTAAACCCATGGCTATCATAAACTCAAGGAAGCGAGCAAGTAGTCCTCCACTCGCGCTGATGCTGCAGCCGCTCCCGTGGACTCTTCAAAATACCAGGGTAAATGTATTAAACACGGTATCGAACGACAACGTCCTCTCGAGGTCTACTACCATATACTCCAGGTTCTTACCAGCAACAACTTCGCGCATCACGCTAGGAACAAGACGCCGCGTCCCACCATCGATGGGGCATCTACAGACGTTCAATTGAAAGAGGTTACGAACTTTCCAACCACCACCAATACCAAACCACGAACCATGAAAAATCCCATTCAAAATACTCCCACAATACCAAAAGTCCCGAACACGCAAAACACGTCCAAAACAGCAACTACTACCGACTCCACACCCACCACACCCTTACTACCGACCACTGACAAGGCTGCCGTCAACGTCACACCGATCGTGGCCAGGGAGAGGTCTAAATGGCCAATTGTCCTCGGCGCTCTGACCAAAGAAAACGTCAAAATCACCTCCGCCTCCGACACTCTCCATGGGATCAAAGTAACCATTTCGTCCATGGAGGACTACGAACATATGTTGTACCATCTCCACAGCAACAACATCCAACACAACACCTACACACCCGCTGAGGAGAGAGAGCTCCAGGTAGTCATCCGTGGCGCTTACCTGGACCACCAGCTCAAAGACGTGGAAGAAGTACTAATCTCCCATGGCATCAAGTATGGCCACGCCTCCACACATTGCAGTGCGACGCAGAAGTGTCTTCGCTGCGGTAACAACCACCACATCGACGAACACTAGACGAGCCTGCGAAGTGCGCGATCTGCGGCGGAACTCACCGGGCTAGCTACAAGGGATGCTGTAACTCCCCGAAGCCCCGCAAACTCAATCCTCCTCAAAATCCCACAACAAAAATTCCATCCTCGAGAAATCCTACCCACAAGCAAGCCACGCTCATATCTCTTCCCAATCAAACGCAACCAACAGACCACGCCAACAAAGAAAATCCTGTCCCTACATTTTCCCAAATTGTCAGCAACCTTCCACCAACAACAAATAATCCAAATCCGTCAACCAATCCCCGTCTTGAAAACACTTTGAAACAACTAATCAGAGAATTTAGCAACCTTGCCATCAAAATTACCACTGTGGCAGATATGCTGCAGTGAAGCAACGATTCTATCCAAATTCTACTAAGCAGGCAAGTTGAGCGTAGAAAAGATCGGCATATTGGGGTCTAAAAGCCACTGGCTTGACCTCTTATCAACATAAACAGCAAGTTATAGAAGCTATAATAAACGGCAACTGACAGGCAAATGGGAAACACTCCAGAACAGTCGCAAAACCAACAAAAACAATGAGAAGCGACTGGATGACATCACAATACTCCCTGATTAAGACCTTCTAAATAGTAATTGGAAGAGTACAAGGAGAAAACACAGAAAAACAGGAACCCTGACCGGATACACAGACGGTACTAAAAAGGTAGATGGATCTGGCGCAGGGATATAGGGGCGCTGGCAACAGCTTACCAGACCGAAATCATTGCGACAAGCCAATGTGCATTGGACAACTTACAAAGGAGGTACAACAGGCAAAACATCCTAATATACTCCAAGCAGACCTCACAGCACTTGACAGCTACAAAATCCAATCCAGAATAACCTGGTTATGCCCCCAAACCTATCGAGACTGGCAGAGACAAACAGAGTAACATTACAGTGTCAGGATACAATGGGGAGGGGGCAATGAGAGCCAACAAACTGGCAAACATGATCGAGTAGACCATGCATTGGACCAAAACCAATGATAGGCATATCAAAGTGTGTAATCAGATCAGACGTGTGAGAATGGGCTATTTAAAAACACACGACCGCTGGGGAAACTTGACAGCACCGACATACTCAACTACTATTGAAGAAACCCTCAAGACTTACAGCCGCAGAGGTGATCAATCTCAGTAGGAATAAAAATAAATTTCGTAGAGGAACGAACCTCTGTGCAGAGTTTGCAATGAAGAGGAGGAATATGCCTCTCATATCTTATTCGAATGCTGCTTAGCATAGACCTCCTGCAGGGAAGCATACGTTGAGAGAGGAAACCCCACAAACAACTTACCCAAAGAAGTCACCGGACATAATTTCAAAATGAACTCATCTTGAAGTAAAATAGTGATATCTTATTTTCTATAGTAAAGGATGGAAGTGTTATACTATATTAAAAACTATATTAGATGGACACACGTTTAAAATAACTTTTCAGGTTGTCCTGGTATTTTTTGTTTAGATATGATAGGTCAAAGTGAGCTAACAAGAAAAAATAAATCATGAATTGCCAACAACCTTTACTATGGTCATTTAGATACTCTGGTTACTCATGAGTTGACCTAGCAGCCCTCCACGGTATGTTGTTGAGTTGACATCCTGTGTGTGCAGAATCACGTTAATTAGCAGTATATAAATAATATATGCCTGGCTATATGATTCCCATCGCCGTCGCGAGAGCAGACTAATTTAACTTTGGCCTTCAAATTATTTCTTAATATAATTTATTTATATCCAGGTCTGGCGCGTTAATTTCGAAACTGCGTTCCATTTTGTACACTTGTTCCACATCTAGCCTGACGCTTCGCTCTAATGCCCCAAATTATTCCTGCAAATGCCATGTTTCTATGCAATTCGCATGACGGATGTATTTTTTTCATTAAAAATTACGCGTGTTAGTTGTAACAGTTTTTTTATGCATAATTTAAACAGTAAGCCTTAATGTATTTTCCCTACCTTGGTTCTCATGTTTACAACACAAATTCACCTGGTAGAATGTCGTTAATGCTTACACTGCTTACAGATTTGTATCAACTTTGAAGATACGTAAATTTTTTCATCATGCCAAACATGCTATTTATTATAGTTTATGTCAAAACACGGCTGTCAAGAAGCTCGCGTTACTGATACATTGACATAACACTTGACAAATAACTCTCATTGTTCATCGATGCTCGTTGTTTGCCTTACATCAAATAATATCAATAAATTATCCGAGTGTACGTATATATGTTACTGTAAAAGCCCGAAATACGGTCAAACCTAGGATTAACGCGTTGATCCTAAGTTTGACCAATATGAATCAGCAAATGTCCGAAAAATGGTATTTATCAATATAATTTCGGGCTTTTACCAAGACATATCGGTTGATCCTAGGATTTACCTCTGGCATTGGTGTAAGCTAGTTTTAATAATTCACCAAACCAAAAGTTACCGCAAATGTTTTATTAGCTGTGTGCGCGGAAACAGTTATGACTTTGTTATGACTTTGTCTACTATAATGAGTAGGTAAATTACATTATCACTGAGAAGTGGGTACGAGTGGGTATCGCAAGAAAATAGAAGTAATTTTATTTCTTGAAATAAAAATATAGATTGCGTAACATTAACAAAACATAACTCATAAGTATTTTAGAGGGAATTTCTTTGGCATGTATTTATAGAAAATCAACACTAAAGCGACTTGACCACACCAGCATTCAAACAAAAGCAACAGATAGCTTTGATAGCAAACATAGAGAGACGTGTAAGAATTGTAAGACGCTATTACTTTACTACGTATCGGGGTTTACAAACGGTTTAGCACGGACGAAAACAAAAACCACGAATGAGCGCAAACGCACATTGACATAGCATAGTGGGTAGGTGCGAATTATTAGTGCGTTGCTTGAGTAAAAGATGAAGCCAGGTACCTGTTGTGTATTTATTATTATTATTGTTATAGTTTTAGTAATACTTATTCTATGTTTATTGGTTGAATTATCTATTGTTGATAAAATATAATTTTGAATTTTAATGAATTGAGATTTAATTCGGATTATAAAAATATTGCGTAACATTAACTAAACATAACGCATTTTTATTTGACAATCGATAAAATTTTAGTATGTATAAGTGTAGTATAAGTATTTTTAAGGAATATCTTATGGCATGGCACACATAACTGCAGATATAGCTCAATCGATTCAATAGATTTTTTAAAATTTACGGTTAGCTTCCTTAAAAGTTCTTGTTTACATCTATGACTCGTAGCTAGATTTGTGTCATGTAGAGATATACTGATTTTTTACAGTAATTTACACCTTAATTTACCAAGGGCAATTTACCGTTAATATGTATTACCGTTGCTTATTTACTCCTAACCATGACTTGATGACTTTGCAGGTAGATGAAAATACCAGCCCTTAGACTCTTGAATTAGCTGTTCATAGCGTTTCTAAAGTCCTATTTACTCCTGGGCTACAGTGGGCAAAATGCAGCGTGCGCCATGTTATTTTTTATAGATCTTATATGATCAATGATATTTTTATTTTCACTACGTTTCACTACGCGTTGGCGGTTTTCTGCAGCTGTCTTTTTTTATAGAATGCTATCTGGTAAGCGGAAAATAGCCGTAAGTACTCGAGAATATGTTTGGGAAATTTATTTTTATGTGACAGCCAGTGCAGGCACCTATTAAGAAAGAATATTAAAAACATTTTTATGAGAGTAACTGTTTTATGACGTACCCAGAATGCAGCAGCCATAAAAAATAGTATTAAGATTCTCTTTTAAAAATAAACAAGTTCTTATTTTATCATTTATAGTAAATCCACTCAAAGGGCTTGGAAATGGGGATTATTCTTTTAAAGACATGTTAACTCGTGTTAACGTGAGTTAACACGTCTATGAAGCGTGTCTGAAGAGTTCTGGAACGTGTGATTTCTGTAGCGTATGTTCTCTGATAGACGTATTTTTTGACGCGCGTGTTTTTGTTACGCGCGTTTATGACGCACGTCGTTTCTAGAACGTTTTCTAAAACGTATGTCATAAATCCCGCTCTTCAAAAAATACGCTGTCAAAAAACACGCGTTTATAACTAGTTTATAGTAGCATAAGCAGCAGGATCAAATCATAACTAACGCAGGTTTTGCTACGACCCATCTTGTCCATCGGGATGGGCATAAACTATAAAATCAAAAATGAAGTTAAAACTCCAATATTTTTATCGCACACAAACAAAAAATCGCATTGCGAGTGTATCCCCACTACACCAACAGCACAAAAGTTGTCCATGTTAGCGACTACATATTGCGACAGCTATTCAAGTGCGAAAAATACCACGTGGCATTTGAAAACTTAGATTGGCGTTAACAGCTTCTTGTTTATTGTTTAATATGGTGTTAAACAGGTTCGTTAAACATGTTTTAATAAGACGTTTATTGTATTGTTGTTATATTTTTCTTTCGTAACGATTCAGTTAAATACATGAAATAACATGTCCCTGATTTTTTATATATGTTTGTGTAGTTATTGTTCTTGAAGAATAATAAAAAATTAGGTGCCCTCTCCTGCCCTTTTTGTAGTTATGGCATGTTTTGTGATAAATGCGAATAGTGGAATGTGACACTTAAAAAGTTTGATGTTGAATAACTTTTGTAATTTTCTACCGATTTTAGTGATTCTTTCGGGGAATAGTAAACAAATTCATCATGATTATCACCCGTCTTTTGTAAAAGAAACCTCTTACAGTTGCTATACCGGGAGAAGGAACGTCAAGTTTTGGTGGTCCAAGTGCAAGAATCCCTGTAGAGAAAAAAAAACTTGATTAAGTTTCTGAGTAGACCATTAAGAAGCTGTACCAATTCACAACTTCGTTTGTTTTTGATTCATTCCAGTATCAGATTTTTTGTAAAAACAGCTTTAGCGGTAAAAGTTTACAATTTTAGTTATAACATTCAAAAACTTTGCCGAAGTTTGTTGCCGAGAGTAGCAAGCCTTTGCAATTTTGAAAAGCCTTGCAGCCTTTGCATAAAAAGTTGCAATGTTAGCTGTTTGAATTTTGTTTGTAACACACGATTTATGAATATTTCGATTTAGCCTTAAAAAAATATTTTAAGGCAAATCATATAATTTATTTGGCCTTGCACAGAGTTTTTGAGAATCCCACTAAAGCTCTTAATTCACAGGGTATCTCAATTGCAACCAGAACATCATTTTTGTTTTCCCGGTACATAAACTGCAAGTATAATTTATTTTTGCAAAATTGGCATGGGCACGTTCTACACTGATAAATTTGTTGATTTATGCTCTAAAAAATAATCAAAATCGGTTGAAGATCACAAACGTTGATGAACATTGTCGGTAAAATTGAAAAACTTTATTTGAAAATCTGCATTTCTTACAAACATTCAGGTATGGGTATGAATCGGAAACCAATTTATTGAGAATTCATACGGCTTTGTATCAGACTACTTACTTGAGACCCTGGCATCTGACGGAGTATTCCAAAAGGTGTCTCAAACTTAGAACACCAAAACATCATGTTGATTCTAACGGTATAATAAGTATAAATACTAATTGCAAATGCAAAAAAAAATGTTTAGAACATCATTTAAAAAATTATTTAAATCAAATAATTATAAAAGTTATTAAACATCAAAGTTTTGCAAAATATTAGGTATTACAGTTCACAACCTTTCAATTCATTGTCCCTAAATTATAGAGTATGCTCTGTTATCTGCTACAAGAAATTAAGAAGAAGGAGTTCAAGAGGTACAGATAATATTTCTCTCGTAAAATATCTCGAGGCGCAACAAATGAAGACGTATTAAATTAACTTCTCAAATCATCGGACTCTGTCATCACCAGCA
Source organism: Melinopterus prodromus (assembly GCA_964023965.1). NCBI lineage: Eukaryota > Metazoa > Arthropoda > Insecta > Coleoptera > Scarabaeidae > Melinopterus > Melinopterus prodromus. The sequence goes on along the minus strand of OZ030391.1, from coordinate 26,194,480 downwards.
TGAGGGAAGTACCTAATACAGAGAGACATATAATCTTGGACAAGGAAATTGAAGGCCTCTCGTCCACTGGAAGAGATTACGCGCAACTTTTTTTCCAGAGACTTTATTATGAAAAATAAAAAAGAAACTTAAATTTATTCTTATTCTTCTAACGGCCGCGTGTGCAATGGTGGCACCTCTACCAGCTGTTGGCGGTACTCGTGCACGTAGCGCGAATATTGCAGTTTCCTACTAGATGTTACATTTATCTCTAGTCAACTGAAGTGTCAAATCAAATTATTACATTGTTTTTGGTAAATAGTTGTTAGGTGTAAGTAAACTTAAAGAAGCGTTTTTATTCGTTTGACAGTTCACCACGCAGCACTTATTGTAGCCCATTTTGATGCTTTCGACGCGCTTTTAAAACAAGCGATCAAACATAAGCTGCTGACATATCGCCAACAAAACACTATGCGCATTGCACTACTGCGCAACCATGTTGGCGGATATCTCTCCATTTACACCGATTTCTTCTGCAACTCTTGTCAATAATTTGCGTTGAATATCGCGAGAATGGTACTGTTTGTCCGTCATATTTCATAGTGATGGCTTTTCACAAACCGCACTAATTAATTGCTCATTATCTATATCCATAATGTCAATTTGTAGCACGAAACCGTAATGTGTCAAGCCACCATAGGCGATAAATCCCATTTGAGCGGGAACTGCTGCTTCTCGCCTATTGTTGCCCATTGTCACATAAAGTCGGCTGCAGAAGGTAGCTTGCAATAGACGCGGTTCCGTTGTGATATTTGTATTGGGATCAGTCGCGCTAGTACAGACGTAGTCGCGTGACCCTGTAGTCGCGCGTGGTGGTCTCTTCCAATGGACGAGAAGCCACGGTAGGGGTGCCAACATTGTGCCTATGCTGACCCGGAGAAAAATAATTATATTATGGAACATGAGTTTAAATTACTAACAGCCGCCACAAAAATGTGCGGCGTCGACACACACTTCTTAGTAAGGCTTTGGTGTGAAATTTGGATATAGGTAGTGTAGAAAACTATGAGATCTAGATGCCCGTTTCCCGCTTTTCGTTTCTGCCTCTTATTGTCGATTTTTTACGACACAACTAACATGGGTCAAAAAGCCAATATTACCATCTAAACCAAGAAAAATTTTGATGTTCTGAGAGCATTTCTTTAAAAGCATCATGTGTTTTTGCTTGAAGTAATTATCTAGACGTTCTCTAACTAATTTTTAATGTTCATATCATTCCGACAATATTGGCGTTTTATATAAACCTCCTTAATAAATATGTCTCTAGTCAAAAATAATAACTATTTCTGTCAGTCTTTGTAAATATATAGTCAAACTCATAATAAAATTTTCAAATAAAGATATCGCTGTCGTAATCTCTATGATTTAAAAAATACTGTTTTATGGCTGACCAGTATGATACTATTCTGTGAACTGCCTTGGACAAAGTCAAATATATTTTTGGGACATTTCTTATCATCTGAACAACATAATTATTAAAATAATCAACGAAACTTCAAAACATATTTTGTGTTAATTAATATATCATTATTGAATGTTCATTACTGACAAGCAAAAAACCTTTAAATATACCCGTCTCTGCGAAAGCCATTTTTGATATTAGATTTGTCTCAGTCTATGATCATCGAGGCAGGATACAATCTTCATCGTACAGCTATAGAATTCCTACTGTATTTACTGGTCATGTGACAAAATCTAAAAATGATACAATTGTTACTTCCAAAGTTTCTGACATGCTTTAAAAACGTAAATTAAATTGTTGTCAAGATTGAGTAACAAGTGTTCTTATTTTAAGAAAAAATATTTTTTTTTCAAGGAAATTTGCTTCAAACTGAATGATTGGAATAACATTTACTGTATTATCATAATTTAAAACAAAATCTATTATTACCTTTGGTTAACCCGGAGAAATTAGCTAAAAACCCGTACTCCGGAGAATGCCAAAACCCGAAATCTCCGGGTCAAAATGACCATGTTGACCACCTTACCGTAGAGCTACTGATGCCGCCCACTATAAAGTTTATCCGCATAGCACCAAATAATATAATAAGTTCATAAAACATGTTCATTCTCTTGCGCTCTCTTGCGCACGCGCAATATCTCTTCCAAAACCTTTACTGTGAATGCTTAGAAGAATACCCAATTGTTTTTACTGCAGCTCGAACAAACCTATAGTATTATAACATTCACATGTTTTCTATGAAACCACCAACAGTGCTAATGACATCTAAAATTTCTTTGACGAAGCAAATATTTACTTAAAATCTAACATATTCACTAAACTTGTTAATATATGTTGTTTCACTAGCTTCCTTGTTCAAAGTTCACAAATTAATTTATGCAAACAATTGAGGCATTTCGCCCCTATGTGGGTCGGTGCTGCGACAGAAATAATTTTATGTCGCCGCATGGCTAGGTACAAGTTACACGGTAGACTCCGCAAATGCACTCCGCACGTATCAATTCGGTCACCCTGGAACCCTGTTACTTCAATGTGATAGGTCTCTACTCATTTCATATTAAGTACAATACTCAGTAGTCAACATTTTAAAATTTGAGTATTGAGTAGATACGTGGCGCCATTTTTTACCGATGCGTATTGAGTATCTACTCACTACTAACATAAAAATTTTGAGTATTGAGTAATCTACTTAATACAAATTTGAAATATCGGCCAGCAAAAGCTTGCGGATAACAAGAATAGTTTCACAGTATGCTCTTATGTAAGAATACATTTCGTCTGTCGATGTATCGTAATAGTGAAGCTAAAGAAAAACAACTACAGTTTTTACTTTCTTCTGTAATATCTAGTAAAGTAATCCACGAAAACACTTTATATATTAAAAAAAAACTCTGAAGAGCGTACATATTTGCCTAACTTGTATCCCATTTAATCGACACCGTAGCTGTTACAGTCTCCGAGATCCCCATTTCATGTACCGTGAAATATCCTGTATAAATATATTTTTTACATTTTTGCTACACATTTCATGTATACAATTTTTGGAGAGGATGTACGGGCGACGGATCATGTAGTAATTCATAAAAATGTTTTCAAACGTAACGAATAGCGCGCCGAAGCACGAAAGCGGAATGTGATTATTTATTATTTCGGTAGGGCCTTTGTGTTGAAAAACCGAAAACTGCATTATGCTGCCGTAGCATTGTTCGGACGTGCCGCGAACTGCATTACCGACAATACAATTTCAGGAGCGCACAGGTCCGTCATATTAATGATAATTCGCGTATACGTCGAGGGTGGAATATGATTCAATTCCACTCTGGCAACAATAATTCTCGAAACTTCGCGCCATTGTCCTAGTGATTGATAGTGTCTGTTGATGGTTTTTAAAAACTTTTCGAATTTCACGACCCCGGCCGACACGATTCCCAACGGCCAGTTAAAGCTTTCAAGCTTTCAGTTGTTGACGACAATACTGTACGAGTTTCTAGTACTTTTAAAAAGTGCTTATGTAAGACCGTAAATATACTTATTTCAAACAGGCAGTCTTGAATATCACATGAAATAATACATGTAGAACATATAGATATTTGATTTAAAATTGTTTGTGCCAGGTATTTTTGATGTAAAAAAACAGCAGAAAACTCCTCAGATTGGTATAATGTACAGGCGTATATTAGGGCACTTTTATAGAAGAGATAATACGAACTGAAAAAATAATCAACATTTTTTATGTTTGAGTCATGCGCCCACCAACTATTATGTTTCAGTATTGACGAAGACTTCAATTTTAGCATCTATTTTCAGCAAGGCTTTTAGCCACATAATTAATATTATTTCAGCTAATTCGCAAATACTTTCAGAAACCTTTACCGCCATATTGGACCCGCCATTTTACATTCAAAATTTTTGACGTCGAGTTTAGAATCAGCGACTCCAAATACCATCACATACTGAACTTTCAGCTTAATCAACTTTAACAAAAATGTATCATTTTTAATTGTATTAAGCTAACAGTATGCATGTCTTCGCTTCTATTCATACATAATCAATTTATTTATGTAAAATGGATATTATTTGTCAATACTATTGTAACTAACTGAAATGTGAGATCAGTATGTCTGGTTAGTGAAGGAGTTCGATCTGGTTATTCCAAACCAAGTGCTAAGAAGATGATCTTGTGCGAAGATGATGATCTGCTTAGCACTTGGTTTGATACCTTAGTTCTGAAGATGCCTCTTGCAACAGAGCGCGAAACGTCGACTGCTTCAAACTCCTCAACGCGGTTTCCACCCGGAAATCAATATATCTTCAACTATACAAATAAGTAAATGTATGCATTGACTGCTTTTAATAAAGCTGATTTGCTTACTAAGATTTGAACACACTACCTTGAAATCAAAAGCGATTAGAATAAAAGATAGATTTTATACCTTACAATAGAATAGAGATAGTGAACACTATCTCTAAAAAAAAAAAAAACTTGAATGGATCAGTTGCGTGAGGCATTGTAAAAAACGGTTGGCATATAAAATTCAATTTTCCTCTGGCCAGAATAATTCTCGAAAGTTTGTTGAACCATTTGTTCAAGTGATTGACGGTGTCCGTTACTCTGTTGATGGCTTTTAAAAACTTTTGAAACGCGACCACCGGTGTTGTGACGATTCCAAAAGGGAATTTATAGCTTTTTGTCGGCTTTCCAGTTGTCGCCTACTAAGGTACCAGCGGAGTTTCACGTTTCACTTTATAATGTGGCGATGTTGCGCCATGAAAAATTCAAAACACGGGATCGCGTGCGGAGCCAAAAATCGCTTTAAATATTTACAAATGCAGAGAGGGAGCGCTAGGCGGCGAGAAGGAGATCAGCTCGTTCCGGAAACTGCACGGAAGGACCCCTGTAAACGCACGAATGGGTTCGTTATGGATCGGACCTCACTTCCGGTTGCTTGAAGAAAAAAGAGACTTTCAGTGCTTTTCACTCGCGCACGTGTACGATTACCCTTTACGAGGTCCGAACCGTTTCTCTCTGCAAAAAGGGAATTTATAAATAATGGAGGAGATTGTTAGTAAAGAATTTATTTTGCCGTTTTCGATTCGAGTTAAGGGCTGTAACCGTAACATTGCAAGCGACACTTGAGACAGGATACTTGAATTGAAGTGGATGTGTTACTGTTATATGAGTTCAGTGTATTTATGCCATTGGAAGCCAGGATTTTTAGAAAAAGAAACATTGGAAATGGACGCTCGTTTCGTTTACTTCGTCGGTTTCTAGTCACGTACAGTTTATTTCAAATCTACTAACAAATCTCAAAAGCAACGAGTTAAAACTACTAAAGTAAGGGATACTAAGCAAAGGATACTAACGATTACTAGAGTTGGCTGGCATGAAAAGGACCGCCGCCCCATAGGGGTAGGCTCGCTGACCCAGGTTTCGGCATACCACCCAGGAAACGTGTCTGCCCCCGAGCGTCCGTCTCCAGTTGAAAGAGGCCATGGTTGGTTTTGAAAATCCCTAAAGTAAGTTGTTGTTGTGCACCAGTGGTACCATCACACGCAGGCTCCCATGATACAAATAAGACCTCGTAAGCACAGACCAGCCATGGAGGCCCTCCTTCGTCTCGGTACTCGTGTTAGTCGAGCTTCCCCGACACCGTTGGACGAGTCGCCGGCGAGGCCGCTTGTGCGAACCTCTACTTAACATCTGTACACACCGTAGAAGGGCGGCCATTGACTCACAGCTACGAACCATGGTATAGGTTAGCCCTCGGCGACTCTAGTGGCGTACACCGAAGAGTTAGTGCATCACACAGCCTTGAATTACTCCAAATACTCGTGTCGGAAATCTTCCGGAATCCACGTTTGACGAGTCACCGCCCGGAACGCTAACGCGTTATCCGTACCCATCGAGATTAGAAAGGTTACCCGTTCATCGGAGGATGGGTGCACCGTCGAGCACGCTTACGCTGAGAACTCTACCACATGTCATCTCTCTCAGCGGTTTCTCGTTACCCACATACGTGGGATAGGGTAGCTCCACATCGAGAAGGGTATAGACGTCATGTGGGCTATAACGTCTATCCGCACTTGCCTTAATCTCTATTCGGATATACAAGATATCAGATCGTTAAGTCCTCATGATGGCAGAACTTCCGAAGGCCCTGTTCGATGAGTCACCGGCGAGCACCAGATGCCTGGTATCCCTCCCTCACATCTATTACTGCCTTGGTCGCCGTTACTGGAATTGGTTTGACTTGAAACAAGACAGTTTTATGGCACAGAGGGGGCTGGCGGGCACAACGTGATCAACAAACAATCGCTGCTAAGATCAGACGCTAAAGAAGGCGAAAATAAATGTAACTCAGTTCGAGGTGCGACGCTGACGGCTAGTGGATCGATAGTCAATAGTGAAGCCCTCTTAGTTCTGTCTTTTCACTTTAGTTTTACTTTAGTACAAGGATCAGTTCCAGTGCACATCATAGAAATCCATCTTATCGGAGGACCCATCTAAAAGTTCGACGAGATGAACGAATTCGAAGAGGACATGCTCAGCCAGGAAAGAGGCGCACAAGGAGCGCAGAAGGACGGAGGGGAAGACGAGCAATCCAAAATGAAGAAAGCCAGGACGACCTTAACACACAAAAAAATGGTTCGCTGACTAAGAATAACAAATGCAAAAAGTAAAACACCAATAGACTTCTGACCACTAGTCTTTACTCATACATTAGTTTCACTGGTCCTCGATTCGAATCCCAAGGTAGAATTTTTCACTCCGACCAGTGCTTCGGTTGGCAAGTTAAGCCGGTGGTCCCGTAATGAGTCTCGACCTCTGGTTTCGATAATATTATATTGGATGGTGTCACGTGATAAAGTGCCTCACAGACAGAGACGGGGCTTGGCTCCCAGTAAGCCCTCCTTCTTCAGCCAGCCTTTTCTGGATAGAGGCATACCAGCCTCTTGAAAGTAGAAATTAATAACCAGCCAAATAATTACAGCATTTTTATAATGTAGATCTCAATCTAAAGGCAGAAAATTTGAATTTTGCATAGTTTTTAGAACAAAAATAACGATATTTTTCTGAAAAACTAGATAATATTTACTATTTCTGTTTGCAGATCCAGAATCCACGAGTAAAAGCACGCCGAAATCAGTAGTGACATGTTTGATTTCTTTTGTTGTCGGTCTGGGTAATCATTTAGTTTCAATTATTGCATTTTTTACAAATTAAGCAATTGGAAATTACTGATATCTACTCTGAAAAGTATAGAGATGATTTTTTCGTTAAGCTAGAAAATGTTAGAAAATGTATGGTACTTTTTTCTGTGACGGGAAAAAAGTTTGACATTTTATACTCTGTTGACAGGTAATAAAAGTCGTAATATATTGTAATAATATGTTTTATCTACGACTCACATATAATAAGTTCCTTGCATACGTATGACTATATAGTCCCCATCATTATACGCGCCAATGATTATAATGTCACTAGCGTTGTATAATAATGACAGGACGTCCAAATAATGACCTCATTATTTAAACGAACTGTCATCATTATACAACGCTAGTGTCAAAGTCTGTCAAAATCTTCGTGGATGACAGTTATTTGACAGTTCGCCTCGCCATCCTTGACAAATACATTTAAAATATTTTGCATAAAATGGAATTTATGAGTCGTAGATAAAACGTCGTATTTGACTCGCACATACCGGATATAAATCGCTCGCATGATTACAGCTCGCGTGTAAACTTCATGTTCGCGATTTATATCATTAATTTTGTGCTCGTTAAATAATTTACTATTATGTCCTACATGATCATAAACTTCTTACTGGGGCAAAAACTGCTTCTTAACGCCCGCGAAGGCGTTAAGGATTATTAACGCCCGCGCGGGCATTAAGGGTTGCCATGGTTATATGTCAAATATATCAAACATTTTTTATTCAAATTGTAAATTTTAAATCGTCACTGGAAATTATTGGCGATTAAAGTTATAAGTTTGCAGTTAATTGTCTCTATTGTCACTCGTCAATGTCAATTATTGCCGATTAAGGTTACAAGTTTGATAATTAATAGTATATATCATTTGACGAGCACATAATTAAGGATATAAATCGCAAGCAAGAAGTTTACACGCGAGCCATAGGCGAGCGATTCATGCGAGCGATTATATCCGTTATGTGCGAGTCAAATACGACGTTTTATCAACGACGCATAAATTCCATTTTATGCAAAAAATACCCACGGTTGATAAAAAAAAGGTGTCTTTCATAAATTAGATTTATTTTGAAATATCTCAAACCAAACAATAACGGGTAGAAATAGAAATCGAAATAAATTAGACATTATAAAAAGGAACAACTTTTAAAAGCATTCTTAATAGTAAATTAAGTTAAATAACGTAAATTAAACGAAGGAAAAAAATAGCGGATGAGTTAAAATCTTACAAGAGTTTTTAAAGCCCAATAAATCTAAATTTTTACGTGCCCCCTCAAATACAACTTGGATACTCCCCTCAAAGTTGTAATAATCATTAGTCCGTGCTAAATGCGCTAATTAAATCGCACTTTTATACAAACTGATTTCTCTGATAACTTCTCTTCATAATGGCAATCTTTATCGATTTAAAAGATTTTCGAATCAAAATACACAGTAGGAAGCACAAATTTTCGAGTATCGTCCCAGAGAGACATTACAAAGGCACTCATATTATATTATATAATAAGATAATTCGGACCGATATGCTGTTTTAAAACGTTAATTAATTATGTTTGCCAGTGCTTCTATTGGCTTCGACGCTCAGGTTACATCAGCCAATATCATGCCTCCATATTTAGGTTACCGTTGTTGGGAAGCTAGTTGTATTAATAAACTTCAAACTTACTGCTCCGAAATTTCAACGAATACGAAATATGAGCACTGTGACTATGACAGACTTGACGGTGACTGACCATAGAATAATCTATGATTATCTTCTAAATTTGATTTTATGTAACCTACTTCTCAGTTGATAGTTGTTTACTTTTCATCTCCGTCAATCATACTATAAAACTGATGATGCACATGGTAACTATCCCTAAAAAAGTAAGTTCCGCATGGATGGAAGGAAGACTTAATATACTTAGACATGATATGAACAAATCGTAATATTTTTCGTATTGAAAACCTTGGAAGTAATGATTTTTAAACTCGTTTCGTAGTAAATGTATTACGAACTTTGTACTGGGGTGTCGTAAAATGTCGAATGCATTTTCTCCATACACGTGTGTCAGATATGGATATTACACATTATTATATGCTCGCGTGCCAAAGCCGTAATTGTTTTATATCGACGGAAACAATAAAATTTTATGGACGATCGTTCGCTCCGCCAGGGTTCTGGCTATAAAGGATTTAATCAAAGTCTCGCCTCTTATTCCCGGCTCCGCCATTGATTATAATGCAGTTATCGAAATCCGCAGGAAGAGCACACTTATCATCGCTTTATACGATCTGATATAAAGCGTGATGTATCATCATTCGGCTTTCTTTCTTGCGGGTGTTGCAGACCACCGAGCCTTACGATCTGCTGAAACCATTATCTCATTTATTTGCTTTTCTAGCGCCTCTAAAGCCGTCATCGCCAGAAAATAATATTTACACAGTCGAATAGAGTATTGGCGAATGCTATTTCGTTGTTTCAGTGAAATAAATTCGTTTATTTTGTATATTTGTTAGGAGCATTTAGGAGAACATCCAAAGTTTTATAATTCCACCTGGAAGTGGTATTCACGGGCACACCGACACGATGTTTGCCTGCCAACAATGTTTATTGATTTAACTTAGAAAACTATAAAACAAACTAATAGTTATTTAACTACAGTTCTAGTTCTAGAATTTGCGTAGAGCAACCTTTTCCATCAAAAGACTATTCCGTACTGCACGTGAGCATTTTGAGCAATTATATTTTGTGTTGTTAAACAGCTATTAACTGATTGTTGTTATTTTCAGTAAAGAAAATCTAATATTGTGCGCTCAAATTATGTATTTTATCCTTTTAGTTCTTTAGCAATTTTTCTCATTTTTATCATGTTGTCCATTTTGTATGGTTTATCCTTTTGTCCTTTTTGTCCATTTACTACTTTTTGTTCGTTTTGTCCTGTTTGTCCTTCCAAATTGTTTTTCTTTTCTTAATTTTTCTCCATTATCTTCTTTTACACCTTTTTCTTATATCCGTAATTTCCGTCCTATCCGTCCTTTTCGTCCTCATCATCCTGTTTCATATTTTTCCCCCTTTTTCCTTTTTCGTCAGTTTTCACTTTCTGCTTTTGTTCGTTTTCTTTTTCTTGTCTTCCTTTTTCTGTTTTTTAGTCCTTTTTATCGTTTATTAGCTTTTGTCATTTATTGTTATAATACAGAACACAACATAGTGACTTCACTTTTCACTTTCAGAGGTTTTTCAAAACTATGTAAAAACTATTTTTTCTTTTATATATTGACTTATAACTTTGTTCAATAATAACTAAAGCAGTAGGTATATGATATTGTCCAAGAATATTACACACTATACCGGGTGTACCTATCATAGTCAAACCGCTTTTTCATGAGATTTTTAAAGGTATTGCTATCTGATATATTGATTTCCGTGTGGAAACCACGTTGAGGACTTTAAAGCAGTCGACGTTTCGCGCTCTGTTACAAGAGGCATCTTCAGGACTAAGTATCAAACCAAGTGCTAAGAAGATAAGTATCTTGTATCGTATCTCGTATCGTATCTCGTATCGTACATCTTATCTTCTTAGCACTTGGTTTGATACTTAGTCCTGAAGATGCCTGTTGCAACAGAGCGCGAAACGTCGACTGCTTCACAGTCCTCAACGCGGTTTCCACCCGAAATCAATATAACAGAGACTCAGACCGCGGAAGTCTACAGTCTATATGAAGACCATTTTCAAGGACTATATCATACTTTTTAGAATATTTGTCCTATAACGACATATATTTGTACTCTGCTGTGTTCTGCTGTGCTATCTTGTGCTCTATTGTGCTCCCTTATGCTCTATTATACTCTGTTCTGCTGTACTCTAGTGCTAATATTTAGCAAAAAGGTTCTAAATCGCTTCCAAAATTTTTAAACATTATCCTATCTCATGTCTATCGTTTTCCTTTTCGGGTTCAGAATCTACTTGATTATCTATCTCTATCCCTTCCTTTGCTACGGTCGCCTTATCGGGTAACATGTTAGCTTTCTAATATTCTGCATCGTCGTAGTCAACATTTTCTGCTGTAGACGAAGGTACAGCAGTGTCTACATTGCCGACTGAGGTACCGACCCAAATAAAGCCGACCCAAATAAATTGCATATTATATTTAGTACTAACAGTGATCATTGTTAACATCAACACAACATGGCGCAGTCAAGCAACGTATAAAAAAATAGCGAAACGAAGCAAATAGAAGAATAGAAAATTACCTAAATAACGACAAAAGCAGCCGAGGACAAAAGGTGGAAACGATGGAAAATCTTAAGCAACCCAAACCAATGTGTATAGAGGGACCCCTCCACCGTAATTGGAAACATTTCAAGAGGAGTTTTGACATATATTCAGTGGCCACAGATTTGAAAAACAAATAACATGAGGCGGTCATAGCATGCACATTTTTGCACTGTGGGAAGGGCGCACAAGAGTTCTATGAATCTTTTGAAGATGATGAGGAAAAATTAAAATTGGGTGCAATAATTACAAAAATACGATGACCACTACCTACCAAAACATAATAGAAGCATACATTTAACATTAGAAAACAAAACCCAGGGGAAACATCTCAGCTCTCATTGCGTAGGTACCTAAGAAAGATAGCTCAAGAACAAGAACAAGTTAAAAAGGTCGACCTAATCAGGGCTCATTGTGTGCAGATTGTTGGATCCGAAAACGAAGGACCGACTACTAAGGGGAACGGAGCTTACCCTCACGAGGATCATTGACATTTGAAGGGCAGCTGAAGAAATAAGTAAGCTAAAGGGCCGAACGAAAGAGGCACCAAAACAAGTGATGACAGAGGATCGTTAGAGGAAAAAAAGATTTGCTCTGCAGTCTTCCTAGATGTGGCACAGGCTTTTGATAAAGTCCGGCATGACGGACTGAACAATAAATTAGGAAGTATTCTCCCAAACCAGTTTGCACAACTATTAAAATCTTACATGACTGATAGATACTTTAGAGTCAAACATGGTGATGCATGCTCTGTCTTTATGGAAATAAAAGCAGGAGTGCCGCAAGGTCGTGTTTTAGGGCCGGTCCTTCACCTACTCTACACTAGCGACGTCCCAGCACTAGAAAATAATACTGTCGCAACTTTTGCAGACGACACCGCTATCCTAGCTGTTGAGAACAGCAATGAAGAAACGATGAGAAAACTCCAAACAGTTTTTGGTCATTTTCAGGTCTGAACAAAGAAAAGAATCAAACTGAACGAACTCAAGTCAGTACAAGTTGACTTCACGAACAAGAACATACAACACATGTCGGTTACTATTAACAACCTAATAGTACCGTACCCAAACACAGCCAAATATCTCGGCATGACATTAGACGCCAGGCTCCGCTGGAAAGCCCATGTCAAAAAGAAAAGAGAGGAACTAGGAATCCGTTACATGTACTGGCTGCTAGGAAGAAACTCCACACTATCTGTACATAATAAGCTTCTCTTGTACAGGTAAATACTAAAACCCGTGTAGACGTATGGTGCTCAACTCGGGGGTTGCACCAAAAAAAGTAACATTAAAATTGTCCAGACCTTTCAAAATAAAGTATTGAGATGCATTGTCAATGCGCCTTGGTACATTAGGAATGATGATATCCACAAGGGGCGTTAAAATGGAGTCTGTGTGCAAAGAAATTCAAAAAGCGGCAAGAAATCACGAGGAAAGGCTTCACCATCACGTAAGCATTGACGCCATCCAGCTCCTCGACAACACCGAATTAATCCGAAGACTCAAGAGAAAGAGGCCTTTTGAGTTAGTGTGAATGTGAGTTAGTGGAAAAACAGAGTAGGTGCTAGTTGAGGGTGTTAGTTCTAAAAGCAGAGACAGTGCTACGTAGTGCGCAAGAAAAGCGTGCTCAGTATACCAGGACTAGCTAAGAGACATCGATGGGTGCCTATTAGGCTAAGTTATACTAGTAAAATAAATTAGAATTAAGTTACTCATTAGTCAATTATGACTAGATTGTAATGCACTTATTGAATAAAAAATGTGTATAATTGATTGCATATCGTTGTTAAACGTCATCGTCAAACCCCCCTTTTTGCCACCTCCCATTGTAAGTTCGACATTGTAATACGTCTTTTTTTTCTTCATGGAAATGCCGCTGTCCTTATCCGTTCTAGCATCCCGTATTCTAATTGACCAAATATTTCGTATATAACCTGCAGATAATGTTAACATATGTTTTGGTAGCAAAACTTCACAACATAAAACTATTTTGTAGCCCATACACGCTGTTATTTTGAGTACGGCGAAGATGAGATAGTTCGCCATTGCCCATTTTTGTGCTAAGCTATAGAATATCGCGTAAAATATATACGAGAGAAAGAAGACATAAATGGGATTCCCCTATCGGTGGTATAATTTCATTACATTTAATCTCTTATCGTCGCCTATTATTTGCGAAATGTTTTATAACAGCTATTTGAGTGTTACAAGCGACCCACAACACAGCAGGTATAAATTTCTATTACGATGGAGCATTCGCGGGCAGAGCACATATGAAAAATTGTAATATACTTTAAAAGCGGGCCGTAATCGTAAACCTCATTCTCGATAAGAGCGTTTCTCCGCGCTGCACCGGCCATAAACACAGCAATTTTACATTTTGTTGAGGATTTTTGCAGAAGAATTGTACACTGAGGTACTACTTCGAAAATAAGCTTTTTAAATCCAACAAAATGCAATTATGCTGCCTAAAATATATAAAGTTTATGGGTTCTAAAACCTTAAGACCAAATTACACACTGTACTTTGTATACGTTTCCTTTATTACTTTTACCTTAGGAATGCCGAACGGCGTTAACTGAATTCCGTTCCAGACAATGGGATGTCGTCTTTGAAACTTACCTAAAACAAAAGAAAAAATACATTACAAATGTTATATATTCAACACCAACTAATAATCTAACTAATAATCCATTAGTGTCCTACCGAAGGTGAGTCACTATTTATGAAGAATTTTTGATGTCTAATATATAGTGAGAAATTGATGTAAAATGTCATACGAAAAAGTTTCATGTGTAAATGTTTCAATTTTAAATCAATTTTACTAGTTTATTATTAATTAATAAAATTACTAATACAATAAGTTATTAAACTGTATTTGATAATGTGCTATTGCAAAACCATGTTAAAATCAGATTATTTTGTCAGATTCGGTTCCTAAGTTTTCAAAAACTGAACTTTTTACTTTATCATACGCAGTATGTAAAGTATTGTAATCGTGCCGAAAAAATAAATTGGGATTTTAGCGGAAATAGGTCTTTTTGGGTCCCCTGAACATTTTTGACCAAGGTACAAAAAAATGTCTGTCTGTGTGTGTGTGTGTGTGTGTGTGTGTGTGTGTGTGTGTGTGTGTGTGTGTGTGTGTGTGTGTGTGTATGTGTGTGTGTGTGTGTGTGTGTACTCAATTCTTGTGAATCCGATTCCGGAGAAACTACTAAAGGTATCGGCACGGAACTTCATATTTAGAAGTTTCATGACCAAACTTAGAGTTGAAAAGCTTTTGGTTCAAAAGGGTCCAAAGGAACTGGGTGTTTACTCCAAGCCTTTTTCAAGGATTTTAGAAATCAGCCGCCATTTCTGTAATTTCGTCAAAATAGTTAAATAATAAATTAAAGCAGAGGAAATTTTGAATAATTTATGCCTATGACATTTTTTGGTAAAATTAATAGTTTAGCTTTTTAGTTTATTCTAAGCCTTTTTCAAGGATTTTGGAAATGAGCCGCCATTTCTGTAATTTCGACAAAATAGCTAATTAATCAATTAAAGTAGAGGAAATTTTGAATAATTTATGCCTATAATATTTTTTGGTAAAATTAATAGTTTATCTTCAAGAGCAAATTCTATTTGATCAAGATCGGTCGCATCAGCCAGGATTTTGTCATATATTTTTTTGTGTTGTCACATTCGAAAACAGCTGATCTCATCAGAGGTTGGAGAACCACTATGGACCGTGCCGCTGTAGTGCGCAAAATTATAAAATACAAATTTCAAATAAAATAAGATCACCAATTTGATTGTTTGTTGATAAGAAATATCAACCCGTCTTTATATCTAATTCTAAAAATGATACATTGAGAAAATTATAAATAAAGTATAGCGATGAGTGTAGTTTTATTTTAGTATGTTGGTAGGGATGTGTCATGAACAAATATAAATCTGTCAGAATTTGAATTACCTTTTTAAGGTGCGTTTTCATTAGTGATAATGGCAGTGGTAGCAGACGCCGTTATAGTATTTCCAATAGAAAATTGCTAGTGACTCATGTTTATGTACATGCAAACTAATATGTGTCATTATCACGATATGTAAGAAATACTATAATTTCGTATTCTACCACCGCCATTAGCTACCATTACCTACCAATCGGAACGCACCTTTCGTCAAAGTGGTACCAACCTAGCATTTACTATACAGAAATCATTTTTTTTTTTAAATACGTATTTCTTAAAAAGCAACACAATAAACGTTGATGTCGCTCCTGCCAAAAACTAGATAGCGCGACTCGCTCATATGCGACGGCGACACTCCGCCTTCGGTGACGCGCCGTATCACCGCTCGTCGCGCTATTCCGTACTTTCGGAATTTGTGACATAAATAACTATTATTCTAATGACGTAGTGTAGGTAGTGTTAAATGCTGATGCTTTGACAATACCTACGATTTATCTCTATAGAATAGATTCTCATGCAGCTAAACTATTAATTTTATATATTGTATGATAAAGTCATGTGCCTGGCCACATCAGATTTTTTATCAAAAATCCGCTATCAGAACAAAGGTTGTTCATTATTTGCCTTTAATTTGATGTATTGCTTCTAAAATTCTGTGAATAATTAGCTATAAAATAAATCCGAATTACGTGTTCTGCGATTAATTCTGTTTATTTTATTTTACAAAAAAAGAGTACTTTTTAGACACGAAAAACTACTTTTGGATGGTTTTTAAGCAATATGTTCTGCACACTATTCTACATGTAGTTTAGAAAAACTTTCATGTTGTTCTAATTTTTTAATTGCGTTTTAAAAATCTAACTGAGCTTGTGAAGTAACGTGCAAAATGTTAATTAAATAAAAATATCTTTAACACAGTCTTAAAAAGGTTATTTTATGTTTGATTCTCTTGAACTCCTGATTCCAAACTTTCAGATCTCTATTATTTTTAATTATGGACGTGCCTTCAATCGTTATCAGATTCGCCCTAAACTGGAGCGATATTTGAGATACAACAGAGTAATATTTAACTGGGCGTTAGACCAATTCTGCGGTAGTTCAAACAGGTAGAGGTAGTCCTAAATGTATTTTTTATGAATAAAAGATGTTGTTGTTCCTTTTTTATCGCTTTTTTATTATCGATAAATCGTTTCCCTTAACATTCTGGACATCATCAGATATAAAATTACGAGGTAGCAGACAAATATAAAGTAAATCGTGTCATAAAAGCTTTTATAATTTACCACCAGATTCATATGCAAAACAAAACACAATATATAAAACGAGTCTGCATTCAGGCATACATACAGGCAACTTAAAAAATCTAACCTAATCCAAAATGGTTAAAAACAAGTATGTATATATAATTCAACAAACTTTAACACTCGTTAGGGACTCTTACCTCTTAACAAAATGTGAGAAAATGGGATTCTTTGACACAATTTACTATGCAATCACAAAATCAGGACTATACTTGAAAACACAATAACAATAACATTAAATATCATTTAAACTATTGTCTAAGTACGAGTGTGGAACGAGCTATGTGGAACAGACAGGACGAAACGCCGAATATCGAGACAAACAACACAGCACAGATGTAACACTTTGCACAGTCTGCTATTGCTTAACAGTACCTAGAGTCGGGACACAGAATGGACTTTGATAACGTCATTATCATTCGGGTTATTACAAGAGTCATCGATATTTAAATACATCCTAACAACATCAATCATGAGATCAATCTCTCTGGAGACTGGAAATCGATCCTAAGGCGGTCAGGTGGAAAACACATGGAAACTAGGTTATCAAGGCCTGCTAATACAATGTCAGGAGCATTTTAATAAACTGCAGATAGGTTTTGAGAGATGTGTTAATATACAGGATGTTAATGTACAGATGTTGCTTTTGTTTGACAAAAAAAGCTCTTGAAATTTCAACATTGTCACATAAGGTTATTCGGAGCATAAAACATAATCAGTCGCGAGGTTAGTTTGTGTTTTGGGAACCTTGTTCTAGGAATGTGCAGCGATACAACAAACATAAGTCGACACCAGGAAGGTCGGCTACAACCCAATACCTTGGAGAGCTACTATAAAGGATTAAATCATTTTCCAACCATAATACACGCAAAAATCTCTTAAAAATAGACAAAATTGTTCCATAATAAACATAAACAGAAAAAAAATCTGTTGCAGAAACACAAATTAAACTAAAATAGCCACACGTAGTATAGCACCAGTATGTAATCTGTATTACACCAGTATGTAATCAGTAATTAGTCATCATCAGTTCTTAGTGAGTTAATTAGAACCATACCATTGTAAAGTACAACAAATAAATCAACTGTATAACCGCTGTGAGGAGTCTTTATCCTCTCGGGGAAGCTACCATCTCCGCTACAGCCCCATAAGAGATGCAAAGATATAATGTGATTACCCACAAAGGGGTAGCCACATTTCTATAATGTCACAATATATTACGCTTGAGTTGCAAATAATGAACAAACAATGCCCATATTTATTATGCGATCTTACCAAGCACAAGAAATGTTAGATTCAACTATAACCAAGATATTTGACTTGATACAACACCGCAGAAATAACTAAAAAGGTGGGATTATCAATATAACTCAAACATTTTGTCATTTACATAGTATAGAAAAGCGTGAAAAAGTTGGTGTATTTAAAATAACAAAGTTGACATCAACTTCCGGTAGATGCCGGTAGATACTGTCTTAGTGAGAGTCCTTTAATTTACAGAGTCGGATCGAATATATTCTGTTGCCAAACTTTTATATATAAATTTAATAAAATTGTTACTGAAACAGTTCCGCGAGACATCCTGTATTTTCGGTCCATATACAACTAAATCAAAATTGAACTGTGACTATTGAATTACTGCCACTGAATGCATTTAATGCACAATAAAACCTGTTCACTATTAATATTAGAATTAATTATTTTGACAAGTAAATCAATGAACAAGTACGGTTCGGTTTTATAAAACGCATATTTAATTCTGGCTGCCAATCGTCCATTAATGTCATGTCTGGTGGCTGTTCTGCCTACAGATCCTCAACGGATAATTCATCACATCATTCCCTCGACCGATCCCACAGTTTGGGCAAAAGTTAATCCCGCACAAAAATTCGCCGTGCACTAAAAAATTATATCTAATCGATACTGTCATTAATATTAAGGTATTACCGTGCTAGCACCCTTCTAGGACTCTTACTAGGAGCGGGCCTTATTAAAATTCACCGTATACATTAGAAAAAATATTAAATCGACACTTAAAACTAAAAGTCGTTAGATAAAGTCCATCACAAAAACACATATTGATCTGCATATTGATCACTTTTTACTTTATCATACGCAGTAAGATAAAGTATTGTAATCATGCCGAAAAAAAAAATTGAGATTTTAGCGGAAATAGGTCTTTTTGGGTCCCCTGAACATTTTTGACCAAGGTACAAAAAAATGTCTGTATGTGTGTGTGTGTGTGTGTGTGTGTGTGTGTGTGTGTGTGTGTGTGTGCGTGTGTAAACGATTTTTGTGACGACGATTCCGGAGAAACTACTAAAGGTATCGGGACGAAAGTTCATATTTAGAAGTTTCATGACCTAACTTAGAGCTGAAAAGCTTTTGGTTGAAAAGGGTCCAAAGGAACTGGTAGTTTATTCTAAGCCTTTTTGAAGGATTTTGCAAATGAGCCGCCATTTCTGTAATTTCGACAAAATAGTTAATAAATAAATTAAAGTAGAGTAATTTTTGAATAATTTATGCCTATCACATTTTTTGGTAAAATTAATAGTTTAGCCTTTCAGTTTATTCTAAGCCTATTTGAAGGATTTTGGAAATGAGCCGCCATTTCGACAAATTAGTTAATTAATAAATTAAAGCACAGGAAATTTTGAATAATTTATGCCTATGAAATTTTTTGGTAAAATTAATAGTTTAGCTTCAAGAGCAAATTCTATTTGATCGAGATCGGTCGCATCTGCATTGATATGACATTACATAGTAGCCAGGATTTTGACAAATATTTTTTTGTGTCGTCACATTCGAAAACAGCTGATCTCATCAGAGGTTGGAAAACCACTATGGAACGTTGCCGCTGTAGTACGGCAAATTATAAAATACAAATTTCAAATAAAGTAAGATCACCAATTTGACTGTTTGTTGATAAGAAATATCAACCCGTCTTTATATCTAATTCTAAAAGCGATACCTTGAGAAAATTATAAATAAAGTATAGCGATGAGTGTAGTTTTATTTTAGTATGTTGGTAGGGATGTGTCATGAACAAATATAAATCTGTCACAATTTGAATTACCTTTTTAAGGTGCGTTTTCATTAGTGACGATGGCAGTGGTAGCCGACGCCGTTATAGTATTTCCAATAGAAAATTGATAGTGACTCATGTTTATGTACATGCAAACTAATATGTGTCATTATCACGATATGTAAGAAATACTATAATTTCGTATTCTACCACCGCCATTAGCTACCATTACCTACCAATCGGAACGCACCTTTAAACTTGACGTTTCGTCTAAGTGGTACCAACCTAGCATTTACTATACAGACATCATTTATTTTTTTTAAATACGTATTTCTTAAAAAGCAACACTATAAACGTTGATGTCGCTCCTGCCAAAAACTAGATAGCCGACTCGCTCATATGCGACGGCGACACTCCGCCTTCGGTGACGCGCCGCATCACCGCTCGTCGCGCCATTCCGTACTTTCGGCATTTGTGACATAAATAACAATTATTCTGATGACGTAGTGTAGGTAGTGTCAAATGCTGATGCTTTGACAATACCTACGATTTATCTCAATAGAATAGATTCTCATGCAGCTAAACTATTAATTTTATATATTGTATGATAAAGTCATGTGCCTGGCCACATCAGATTTTTACTTTATCATACGCAGTATGGTAAAGTATTGTAATCATGCCGAAAAAAAAAATTGAGATTTTAGCGGAAATAGGTCTTTTTGGGTCCCCTGAACATTTTTGACCAAGGTACAAAAAAATGTCTGTGTGTGTGTGTGTGTGTGTGTGCGTATGTATGTCTGTGTGTAAACGATTTTTGTGGCGACGATTCCGGAGAAACTACTAAAGGTATCGGAACGAAAGTTCATATTTAGAAGTTTTGTTACCAAACTTAGAGCTGAAAAGCTTTTGGTTGAAAGGGGTCCAAAGGAACTGGTAGTTTATTCTAAGCCTTTTTGAAAGATTTTGCAAATGAGCCGCCATTTCTGTAATTTCGACTAAATAGTTAAATAATAAATTAAAGTAGAGGAAATTTTGAATAATTTATGCCTATGATATTTTTTGGTAAAATTAATAGTTTAGCTTTAAGAGCAAATTCTATTTGATCGAGATCGGTCGCATCTGCATTGATATGAAACGTCAAAGTAGCCTGGATTTGACAAATATTTTTTTGTGCTGTCACCACAGAAATATCTATGGCTGTCACACTTGAAAACAGCTGATTTCATCAGAGGTTGGAGAACCGCTATGGAACGTTGCCGCTCTACTGCCGCAAAGTAGAAAATACAAAATTCAAATAAAATAAGATCGCCAATTTGATTGTTTGTTGATAAGAAATATCAACCCGTTGTTATCTAATTGTAAAAGCGATAATTGAGAAAATTGTAAATAAAGTATAGCGATGAGTATAGTTACGTTTTAGTATGTTGGTACGGATGTGACATCTACAGTGTCATGAACGAATATAAATCTGTCAGAATTTGATTTAGCTTTTTAAACTTGACGTTTCGTAGAAGTGGTATCAACCTAACATTTCCTATCCAGAAATATAACCATTTTTAATTTTTTGTACGTACGTATTTCTCAAAAAGCAACACAAAAAACGTTGATGTCACTCCTGCCGAAAACTACATAGCGCGACTCGCTCACATGCGACGGCGACGCTTCGCCTTCGGTGACGCGCCGCATCACCGGTCGCCGCGCTATTCAGTACTTTCGGCACTTGTGACATAAATAACTATTATTCTAATGACGTAGTGTAGGTAGTGTCAAGTGCTGATGCTTTGACAATACCTACGATTTATCTCAATAAAATAGATTCTCATGCAGCTAAACTATTCATTTTATATATTGTATGATAAAGTCATGTGCCTGGCCACATCAGATTTTTTCAGATGTAATTGCTCTCGGACAAACAATCTTTGCAGTTTTGAGTTAATCTAATACTTATTTTTACGTATAGTGTTAATATCGATACATAGTCAGTATCAAAACGTATAGTCGGTTCCGTAAGTAAAAATAGTTAATGCATTATATAACAGAAGATGTACTAATCTACTAACAAAATTTCAACGTTGTAGCCTACCGGAAGTTACGTTGTTTTTCTATCTACACCCTGGAGAGTATAGAAAATGAATAGAAAGTAATTTTATTTTTTTAGTACACTTTTGTTAATTTTTCTATGAAAATTACTTTCCAGGGCTGAGTATACAATAGAAAGGTTTTACCTATGAAATTAGTCTGAATTATTTATGGCGAGATGGCGCCTAGGATTAGAAACAAATTTTTCTTCCAAGACAACATTGCGTTTATAGTTTCTTTACGTAACTTGTACCAGTAGGTATACTTGCTCCTTAACGCGTTTTTTTTTACTTTATCATACGCAGTAAGATAAAGTATTGTAATCATGCCGAAAAAAAAAATTGAGATTTTAGCGGAAATAGGTCTTTTTGGGTCCCCTGAACATTTTTGACCAAGGTACAAAAAAATGTCTGTATGTGTGTGTGTGTGTGTGTGTGTGTGTGTGTGTGTGTGTGCGTGTGTAAACGATTTTTGTGACGACGATTCCGGAGAAACTACTAAAGGTATCGGGACGAAAGTTCATATTTAGAAGTTTCATGACCTAACTTAGAGCTGAAAAGCTTTTGGTTGAAAAGGGTCCAAAGGAACTGGTAGTTTATTCTAAGCCTTTTTGAAGGATTTTGCAAATGAGCCGCCATTTCTGTAATTTCGACAAAATAGTTAATAAATAAATTAAAGTAGAGTAATTTTTGAATAATTTATGCCTATCACATTTTTTGGTAAAATTAATAGTTTAGCCTTTCAGTTTATTCTAAGCCTATTTGAAGGATTTTGGAAATGAGCCGCCATTTCTGTAATTTCGACAAATTAATTTTGAATAATTTATGCCTATGAAATTTTTTGGTAAAATTAATAGTTTAGCTTCAAGAGCAAATTCTATTTGATCGAGATCGGTCGCATCTGCATTGATATGAAATTACATAGTAGCCAGGATTTTGACAAATATTTTTTTGTGTTGTCACATTCGAAAACAGCTGATCTCATCAGAGGTTGGAAAACCACTATGGAACGTTGCCGCTGTAGTACGGCAAATTATAAAATACAAATTTCAAATAAAGTAAGATCACCAATTTGACTGTTTGTTGATAAGAAATATCAACCCGTCTTTATATCTAATTCTAAAAACGATACATTGAGAAAATTATAAATAAAGTATAGTGATGAGTGTAGTTTTATTTTAGTATGTTGGTAGGGATGTGTCATGAACAAATATAAATCTGTCACAATTTGAATTACCTTTTTAAGGTGCGTTTTCATTAGTGACGATGGCAGTGGTAGCCGACGCCGTTATAGTATTTCCAATAGAAAATTGATAGTGACTCATGTTTATGTACATGCAAACTAATATGTGTCATTATCACGATATGTAAGAAATACTATAATTTCGTATTCTACCACCGCCATTAGCTACCATTACCTACCAATCGGAACGCACCTTTAAACTTGACGTTTCGTCTAAGTGGTACCAACCTAGCATTTACTATACAGACATCATTTATTTTTTTTAAATACGTATTTCTTAAAAAGCAACACTATAGACGTTGATGTCGCTCCTGCCAAAAACTAGATAGCCGACTCGCTCATATGCGACGGCGACACTCCGCCTTCGGTGACGCGCCGCATCACCGCTCGTCGCGCTATTCCGTACTTTCGGCATTTGTGACATAAATAACTATTATTCTGATGACGTAGTGTAGGTAGTGTCAAATGCTGATGCTTTGACAATACCTACGATTTATCTCAATAGAATAGATTCTCATGCAGCTAAACTATTAATTTTATATATTGTATGATAAAGTCATGTGCCTGGCCACATCAGATTTTTTAATTTTTACCTCTGAAGGCGACAAATTGAGGTTATATGCTTTATAACAATATCACTGCTTTAGGCTAGGGGACTATTACATATGATATTTAGAAAATAAACTGCTTCCGGGTTATGCCGTGTGTCAAGCTTTGTTAATGCTGACGTTTCGCAATAACCATGATACTCGCTTCTTCAAAGCTAATTGAATGCTGAAGACCTACCAAGAAACTCTCCCTTATATACCTGTATTTACACCTCACTGCGCACATCTGGAGCTACCGCTCCCATGTCCTTTTCAACGACCGTGTTAGGATCGATTTCCAGACCCTACTAATGTCAGTACCATCGTGGCGATTGATGTTGTTAGGATGTTTGTAAATTTTGATGGTTTCTCTAATAAGCCTTCGATGATAATTACCAACCCTTGCTAACATCTTTACGTCATCGAAAATCATTGTGTGTCCCGACTCGTGGCAGTGTTGAGCAACAGCAGACTGTTGAATCTTGAGTTGCCGGGTGTCTCTACTGTGCTCCTTGACTCGACATTCGATACTTCGTCCTGTCTGTCCTACATAGCATGTTCCACACTCACATGTTATCTTGTATACCCCTTCGTTCTTCAAGAGGGGTGTGATCCTTTGGGTTAGGCAAAAGATCCTTTACCTTTGCTGGTGCTCTGTACCTTACCGTGATACCTGATTTCTTCATTATTCTACCGATTCTTTCTGATACCCCACTTACGTACGGTAAGCAAGCGAACCCCTTTGACTCTTGTCACTCCTCTGGACCTGATTTCTTCATTATTCTACCGATTCTTTCTGATACCCCACTTACGTACGGTAAGCAAGCGAACCCCTTTGACTCTTGTCACTCCTCTGGATCTTTTGCCTAACCCAAAGGATATCACACCCCTCCTGAAGAACGAAGGGGTATACAAGATAACATGTGAGTGTGGAACATGCTATGTAGGACAGACAGACGAAGTATCGAATGTCGAGTCAAGGAGAACAGTAGAGACACCCGGCTATGCAAGATTCAACAGTCTGCTGTTGCTCAACACTGCCACGAGTCGGGACACACAATGATTTTCGATGACGTGAAGATGTTAGCAAGGGTTGGTAATTATCATCGAAGGCTGATTAAAGAAGCCATCGAAATTTACAAACATCCTAACAACATCAATCGCGAGGATGGTACTGACATTAGTAGGATCTGGAAATCGATCCTAACGCGGTCAAGTGGAAAAGCACATGGGAGCGGTAGCTACAGATGTGCGCAGTGAGGTGTAAATACAGGTATATAAGGGAGAGTTTCTTGGTAGGTCTTCAGTATTCAATTAGCTTTGAAGAAGCGAGAAACATGGTTCGCGAAACGTCAGCATTAACAAATCTTGACACACGGCATAACACGGAAGCAGTTTATTTGCTAAATGATTCTGGCCGTGAAAGCCTACGTACTTACATATGATATTATTCCTATCATGCTAGAATCGCAAAGGTTACTGGTTAAAATCCAAGTGATGCCTGTTATTTTTCTTTATTTAAAATTTACATCCCTCCCGCATATATTACTATTTTCTATACTTTTGAAATTGAATCACTATGGTACGTCCATATAATCATTTTCAGTTAAACCGACATTAGTTACGTTCAAGGTACATAAAAAAGGAAAATTTTTATTTAACCATTAATAATATTTAAAATGAGACTTATTTTATAACATCTTAAAATATTGTGCAAC
Organism: Melinopterus prodromus; assembly: GCA_964023965.1. Classification (NCBI taxonomy): domain Eukaryota; kingdom Metazoa; phylum Arthropoda; class Insecta; order Coleoptera; family Scarabaeidae; genus Melinopterus; species Melinopterus prodromus. Next base: position 26,169,110 of record OZ030391.1, on the reverse strand, counting down.
GTTAAGGTGCACCGCGAAGGCAGGCACTAGTTCATCTTGCACTAGTTCATACACGCCGTAAGTTTCTGCAAAAGAAGTTCTAACCCCTTGATAAGTTCTAACCCCTATGCACAATAAAATGAAACTCTAGTGAGGATTTACATTTTCGAACTAGTTCAAATGAGAAGGAAGAAGTTTTGGATCCCGCTGAGAGTAAAGGAGTAAAAATCGATGGACCCACTGGGTAATGTACGACGACGAAAAGTAAACTTCGAACCCCGAAACCCGAATCCCATAAAACTGATTGAATATATAAACTCCGTCAAGTATATGGCTTATTGATCGTAAAATCCTACTGTAAACATTCCAACAACATTTATGGGCCCGTATCTACATAAACGCATACGTGTGGGATGTGATATATAACCAGTTATGGTAATTAATACATGAGAAGCTGTAGGTATTTCTGCACATACCCTAAAAGTTATTAATTATTGCTAGGGATAATCGTGTTCGCTAGTATAATTAATGGGCCCAGGGCAAATACATCACACACAATTTGTTGCCTACAATACAATAGAAATTATTCTGTCGTTACACGTAAATTAAAGAAAAAAATTAACGTCATAGCGTTGCCATTCGATTCTCGTTCCTGATTTCAAAATTTTAGATCAGTTTTGTTTTAAATTCCCACAGTATCTTTTGCCTCAGAAACTTAATAAAAGATTTGATAAAAACTCGAAACTTGGTCATTGCTCTCAAATTTTACGATGTAGATATTTAGTTTATCAGTATCAATTGAATCAATTCTGGAGTTTCATAACAATCATATTATGGATTTTCGCTACTAACTAAAATTCACGGTAGAATGCACTTAGGTTTAGATTTAGCTGAAGTAGTTTCTAACAATAACCCAATGTGCAAATTCAGGTTAAATTTGGAAATTAATTCAGTGATGATATTAGATAGCATGGTGGATTATACGGGCTCTGAACACGTTTACTCTAAGTTCTTGAACTATAGAAATACTGGCACATCCCAATCAAACTGTTTAGAAACAGTTGTAACATCTATTTATCATAACCAAAAGCAATTCAATTTCAATTTTCAACAAAATAAGCATAAAGTAAAGTATAGCAGTTCTAAATTATTTATTGAAATATAAAAGAAAACTGAACTTAACCCTAAAGTTTTTCACCCGGACCATGCTGAAACAGTTCGGTATTTCAGTGTCAGATACAGATATATATTTTAAATCCGCAAGCGCTTCTTTTTACATTATTATTCGTTTTGGCTCAAACTAGAGTCAAAAATGATTCAACACAATTTCTGCCTTCAGATTCATTCAAAATTTCAAACTGAGGCACAGTGAATCGCCTATAATAATCTAGGTGGACAAAAGTCGTTTCTAAGAATCAATTAATTAATGGTCACATGTTATAAACAAATGCCGACGTTGTCTATAGATGCCGACGTTGTCTCTGGGCCCTTTATTACACAGTCAGCTAAGCGGCGTCTTCAGAGTATCCAGTATAGCTGCCTGGTATACGCAACTGGTTGCCCTAGACGTCAACATATGTCTGAGTTCCTTCGGAGGGCTGGATGGCTGAGAATGGAGGAGCGTCGTTTCATGCACTATGTTGGTGTGGTCAGATCAGCAGTTGTCGATAGACAACCCTCTTACTTAGCGCAGAAGATTCAGCTTCGAGAGGGGACTCACGGAAGAAACCTTCGACATGTTTCAACTACCGCCTCTGTCCCGCAACATAGAACGGCATTGTTCAGAAAATCCTTCAGCTATCTTGCTTCCCATATAATAAACACTGTACTAAACAATGTTGGTTTCAAAAGCAAGCAGACTGTTTCTAGATGCTTAAAACAATCGTTTATTAATGGAGGCCTTCAATCTGAGAATCTCTACTAATTATTATAATTTAGAAAAAGTTATTAAACTTATTCAAATCTATATACGTAGTATGTAAAGTAAGGGTTATATTTAATAGCACAACATGTGTTATATATGTTATGGACCAAGTGATTAATAGGGCAATGTGAAAAAATGCCCGGGCAATATGAAAAATGCCCAAAACAACCGGGCAAGATGATTAAAAAGATTTCAATTATTAAATTGCCCGGGCATTATTCACAATGACCTGTATCTACTGGGCAGGATGATTAAAACATGTTTCTTTTATGGATTTTTTTATTTCATTATTTTTACAATAATAAAGTCAAGTTTTACTCCTGTAATATATTCAACATATGTTACAAATTAACAAAACTCATATTTTGTCTGAATAAACCTTCAGAAATATACAAAAAGTCAAACTATACTCAAGTAATAATATGCGTTTAAGTTAAAGTTAAAATAAAACAAAACTGATATCTTAAATAAATATTTCAGAACAAGAAGTCAACTTTATACTCTCAAGTCTCAAGTAACGTAATAAAACATTGAATATTTACAAAAGTCATACAAAAACTAAATAAGCAATCAAAAATATGTGTGCGTGGATGTGAAAAAGGACCAGTTGTCCGTTTCTAGTTTCGCAGATAATCGCAAATAAAGTTAAACTGGTTCAAAATACACGTTTTTGTTTTATTCACTAATTAGTCTCTTTATTGTGTTTTTTTCCAGATGTGTTCGTCTGAAACCCGCCTGCGGTTGGAAAAGCATGAAAAAATTACGTTTTTGTAGCGAAAGAAAAGGGGACTACTTGTCGATATTTTATATTTTACCATATTTTACCTACTTCCCAGAGTGCAATCGAGTAGAAATTTTGCATATGGACAGATTTCTGGTGATCAAGAAACTGGAAACTTTATCAAAATTTTAAAATATTGACCAATCGTGTTGAAATTTTGCATGTGGGCTGATTTCCGGTTACAATGCATGGAATCAATAAAAACAAATCGAAAACTTGTCCAAAATTTTTTTGAAAATTATTCCAATCGTTACCTAAGTTAGACTATTTTGTAGCCCATGGCGATTTAGAAAACTTGTTATCTCTTAGCTCAACCACGGTACCTAGAGTTTTCCTTCCATGCTTCCATCACTACGAGCTTGGTCAACATCCGGCACCCGAACTCTTACTCTATCACCTACTTTAGCAGCGTGAAATTTGGTACTTGAAGTACTAATACGAATTCGGAAAACAATTGTGTGTGGCAACCTTTACAGTGATCGTGGTCGGTTTGAGTTCGTCGTCGCTCTGACGACATAGGTAGTCGTCTACTACTTACTCCCCATGACACTGCTTGTGATATTTATCAAAGTGCCCTACACAATTTAGCAGTATTCATAGTGCCCGGGCAATGTGATTATACATCATGCATTAATACAAATTTATTAAATTGCCCAATCTTTCAGGGCTATATTCATAATGCCCGGGCATTATGAATATTGCCCGGATTAATCACTTGGTCCGTAACATATATACCTTTTGTAATTTTTATTTATTACAATAAAGAATATTATTATTATTATTATTAAACCCCCCGAGGTAACAATTTTAGGTAATATGTGTAAAAACATTCCACATGGAGGAGTTATAGACGCATGGAGACGTGCATTTTTGCTGTGTTCTCGATAGTACACCCAAACATTTGTGGTTTATAAACTAATCTGTATTGTGATGGATTTTACTTTAGAGGGTGTGTGCAGATAGTTAGCCAGAATTTGGCAAACGCTGATTTTTAGACAATACTTACTGTCAATATTGTCAAAATATCTGTCAAATCTTTACTAACTTGTGTTATTTTAATGCAGCCACGATCGATCTCGATCACATAGAATCTCATGCAGCTAAACTATTAATTTTATATATTGTATGATAAACTATTTTTTATATAAAAAACACAAGCTTTGGAACTAAAACTAGTATAAACATTACTTTTGAAGCAACAAAGAATAAAGAATACTAGTACAATGAACAAATTAAACCCTAACTTGAAATTATCTCTTTAGAAACTTTCATCTGCAAAATCGCGAATAACTGATTTTTTCCTTTAGCCCACTATGGCTTTAATTGGCTCAATTGCTTCAAAACCCAGAAAAAAAGAACAGCTTTCTCTTGCCACTCGCGATTTAAAACGGTTGTATGCGCCCTTTCAAGTAAAATAAAAAATACTGGACTAGATCACATGTAGTTATAATTGTACAGCGTTTTTAAAGATAGTAGTCACGTTTATTTGGAAACCTGTATAACTCCTCAATGCACTATGGTGGATGCGCCGGGAGAATTGTTGCTACGTTATACTGTAGCGTATAATCTTGCTTAAAGCATAGGTAATACGTGGCATTACAGCCAATCAAAATCAAAATCTTCTTTGTGAAGTTACAAATTAAACATCACGATTTACCACGAAATTTCAGCATTCGTTTTAAAATATCCCGTACGCGAGCAAAATATTATGTACATCTAAAATTAATATTCCCATTCCGGGGAATGTAAATCTCATCACGAATGACCGGACAACATCCCTCATAAAAGCGCTACGGCAATTCATCGCAGCTGAACGTAATAAACTTAAAACTTCGCCGGAATACACACGCTTATTGCTCTTTCCGTAGTTGTACAGAGGCTCGGAGAGATCGCACCAGGGCAATATCTCATCCGGCAGAGCGTACGAGAATGCAGACACGCGAGACTCCGGACGAGCGAGCGAGCCGGTTGGTATCACGTGGAATTTAAAATTGCGTCTGCGAATTGGGCTTGCCCGTATTTATTTCATGTGCTGGCCTCGGCCCCTGTTTTTCGCAAGGAAAACGGAAGGGGTCCCAATTTAAACCAGGAGATTAAGCAGGTCGGAGGAAACGTTACCCGCTCAACAAATAACCTTTGAGGCGAACTTATAAATTATTTTTGTTTTTTTCTTGTTTCCCTTGCGTGGTGGAATGGGGCCAAGCCGGCGTAAGCGAGAGGAATGGGCGGTTTAGCGAGCCCACATGCAGATTACTCACATTCGTCTCCCGGTCGAATTGTTGCGTGCCTTGGTTATTTTTGTAATTCGGGAAGGCGAGGAAAACTCGAATATCAAATCGGGGGCTGTTTTTTCGTCTGTTTATTCGTGTAAACGAATTCAACCGTATCAAGAGTCAAGGTTATTTTTTCATGAATTTATGATGAGGAACACAGTGACAAAAACCGTAATTGGCTATAGTCATTTGTCCATATCTCGCTTTGTTAAGTTATATGAAATAAGGAGAAAGGAAGTTTGTCGGGCATCCTTGAATATCTTACCGTCGATAAACCTGTTTTCCATATGAAATAAGTGTATACATTTTTTCTATTTTTATAAAATAGAATTGACAGATTTTGAATACCATTGGTAAAGGTAAGATATACATATAGATATAAAGTTTATTTTGTTGTACAGGTAATTCCTGAAATGTGGACGTTTTCGTCATTATAAAGTCATTATAAATCGCTATGATAGGGGATTACGATGAATTGCGCTCTGGTTACTCCACTCCCGGTCTCAAAGCATTTGAACTAGAAATGTCGATATTTTCCAAAGTAGTCTTTGGAGTACTGCTCTCTATGGGCGCATCCAGGGTGGGGGGGGGCAAGAGGGTGCAGCAGGTTTTAATAATTTACGTTAATAATTTAAAAAATTAATAATATTCGTTTTTTTTGCAATTTGCGCAATGTTTTTTCTTATCTTACAAAAACACAGTCGACTCCGTTTTTATTTGACTACTTTGCTTTGATAGTGTTTATAAATTAAGTAGCAGTCAGAGGTAAATAAACTCAGTCTTGCTAGCATAATTTTTCTGCTAGTCTAATTGACATATTAAGTTGAAGAAAATCTACGGTTGTAATATTATACCTGTGAACAAACAATTTATTGACTTATTTTTATTGTTACCCTGCCATAGACGGGGTTATTATAAAAAGATGTATTTTTTTATTTTAACGAAACATGTTTTAAACATGAAAAAAAAAATATTCTAAATCACCCCCAAAAAAAGTGTTTAAAATAAGGAATAAAAATTGTCTTAAACATGTTTTAAATCGCGCAATTGTTTTATTAGTAAACATTTTGATCGGCATCGTTTCATACCTCAGTCCTCATTGGAGTTAAATCTGTTGTGTGAATGAGTTTGTCTTGTTTTGTCTTCACACTTGTGGAAAATGTTGAGGCACAGAACTGTGTAACGGAATCTGACAAAAGGATTTGCTATTTTTTAGACCGTACTTCTCAACTTGGTATATTTTGTTGTTTTATTCAAAGCCAGCGAATTAGAACATTAGTTTACCATCTCTTTGGAACTTAAAATATTTATTAGTCTTTCGTCATACTTCCACCAAAAATTTTCTATTTAGGTGTTCCCTTAATAGACAATTTTACAATGGGGCGATGTTTTGTATAATTCAAATAAATAAGTTACTTCATTAGAGGCAACAATATATTTATTTCTTGACAAAAATGAATTTACATTTTTGGTACAAAATATTTGAAGAAATTATGGTAAAGAAAACAATTCAAAATTACTACGTGAATGATTTCAAACATTGATGTACATTGGTGTACAAAGCTAATTAAATATACAAATAAGGTGTAGATTTTTTTTTATCAAATGAGTAATCGAAAATTTGATATAATGTTGTCTTTAGGGACTTAATATATCACAAAAATACTTACACAATTTCAAAAAGGTCTACCGCAAGAAGCCTAACATTTACAATTTTCTTAAAAAAAAATACATTCCAAACATTTATCTAATTGAAATAAATATAGAACGAAGAATATCTAGAATTTTTGGTGTAAAATAATTAGATATTTTTAGATCAGCATCACATTAACGTAAAATTATATCTGTGAATCTAACCCAACTCAAAATAATATCGATAATACAAATATTAAAAAAAAATCTGATGTGACCAGGCACATGACTTCATCATACAAAATAAAAAATTAATAGTTTAGTTGCATGAGAATCTACTTGATTGAGATTAATCGTGTCTGCATTAAACTGGTTAGCCAGGATTTGACAGATATTTTGATAGTCAATAGTACCAATAGTAGGTATTGTCAAAGCATCAGCATTTGACACTACCTACTGTCATCAGAATAATAGTTGTTTATTTCACAAGTGCCGAAAGTACAGAATAGCGCGACGAGCGGTGATGCGACGCGTCACCGAAGGCGGAGCGTCGTCGTCGCACGTGAGCGAGTCGCGCTATGTAGTTTTCGGCAGGACTAACATCAACGTTTTTTGTGTGGCTTGTTGAGATATACGTATTTTAAAAAAAAATCAAAAATGGTTATATTTCTGTATAGGAAATGTTAGCTTTTTAAACTTGACGTTTCGTAGAAGTGGTATCAACCTATGCCTATGATATTTTTCGGCAAAATTAATAGTTTAGCTTCAAGAGCAAAGTTATTCAAAATTTCCTCTACTTTAATTTATTATTTAACTATTTTGACGAAATTACAGAAATGGCAGCCCTGGCTACTAGTTTTTGTGCAGACACGATCTCGATCAGATAGAATTTGCTCTTGAAGCTAAACTATTAATTTTACCAAAAAATGCCATAGGCATAAATTATTCAAAATTTCCTCTACTTTAATTTATTAATTAACTATTTTGTCGAAATTACAGAAATGGCGGCTCATTTGCAAAATCCTTCAAAAAGGTTAGAATAAACTACCAGTTCCTTTGGACCCTTTTCAACCAAAAGCTTTTCAGCTCTAAGTTAGGTCGTGAAACTTCTAAATATGAACTTTCGTCCCGATACCTTTAGTAGTTTCTCCGGAATCGTCGCCACAAAAATCGTTTACACACATACACACACACACACACACACACACACACACACACACAGACATTTTTTGTACCTTGGTCAAAAATGTTCAGGGGACCCATAAAGACCTAGGTATTTCCGCTAAAATCTCAATTTTTTTTTTCGGCATGTTTACAATACTTTAGCATACTGCGTATGATAAAGTAAAAAACCTAGGTTGCCTTGATTTTGGACTCTTTTACTACAACGCAAGTATTTGGTTTTACTTAGTACCCCCCCCGCTTATGTCCCGCTTTGCCTCAATAAAAAGCTTGTCACCTTACCCATAAAAGTAAAATTTAGAAAACTGCCCCCCCCCCTTCCGTTTTGAGCTGGATACGCCCATGCTGCTCTCTATTAAATTTTTTAAGAACCCTTGTAGTCAACCTTGTGTTGCGCGCTGACGCAAATTCTGCCAAACGGTCCAATATGCTCTATGGTTTGCGTGTATTATATCAATTATATCACTAGCTAAAGCTCAGGGCAGAGAAGTAGTTTTCAAAGGTCAAAAAGTTCATACCTGGCAATTATGTTTATTTTGTGGTCCTAATAGCTAGTTTCACATTTCAGCAATTACCTGTACATAAAAATAAACTTTATATCTATATTGTACACCAAATTTCTGAAACGTGTTTAACTCTGAAGAGGACTCAAAAACTGGAACGCCCTATAAACACGCAGTTGCATATTCGGTATACATATGTGATAACTAGATTTTTCAACCATAAATCAACATAAATTAACAAAAAGCTATCCGAGTCTTTTCTATAATAATGATACATACTTGCAATAACTTTATATCTGGAATAAGCTGTTAATACAATGATACCACAGCTGGTTGAACCATTGGGATACGGCGCAGGAATATTTATTCTGGGAATAGCTAACTGATTAAACCACACGTGAGAAAACGGTCCTTACTATCACAAGAATTTCTCTCTAAAATATTGCAATACCAAGTATACGAATTCCACTGATATATCTCAGAACGCACGAGCTGTTATACTACGATAAACGTTTCGTATAAACTATTCCTAGAATACTATTATTCAGAGGAATATGAGGAGACCGCACTCTACATGCAAAATCTGACCCAAATCACTGCACAATAAGTCCTAAAAATGTCAAGTTTGGAAACGTGCGCAGTACGCACATACTGCTCTCATTCATAACTTGAGCGACGAATTGGCCTGTGAAAACGTATGGTTGTGAGGTTATGGTGGTTATGTCGTCTAAGGAGTACGATTATTTTCTTATCCATATATTTACATTATAGATACCGACTGTGATAGTGACAAACTAAATTTAGATTTCAGTAGTTTTCACTATGAAAACATCGAACAGGATAACTAAATTCACATTATTCTCTGCTAATATGGTAGGTAGGGTAATACAGTTAGTACAAATGTACTTTAATAATTTCTTGGTGATGTTCACACGTGATTATTATGACTTGAACTGCATTACATATTATTAATTATACAGGGATGGCGAATGAGAAAGTGGCAAGAAATACTACGAATATTAGATGTACACGAATTTGATAAATTTGCATACTACACTTCAGTGAAGATGTAATTGAAAGAGAGCGTACCACTTATTTCCATGGTGGTGAAACTCATATGGAAAAGAGGATACGGCCGATTTTATCGGATAATGCCATTCCATCTATTTTTCTGACAAATGCAAATTTATTTAAGCAAAAGAAAGTGGCTGCAAAGCGAAAAGTTGACAACAGTGATGATGTGGCAAATTTTAAAAGAGCTAAAACAAATAACTTGTCAACCAGTCCATCTATTTTTCTGCGAAATCCTCATTCGGTTGATTCTAATGTAGAAAATCACGGAGTAGAAAGTCTTAAAATAGCTAAAAAAAATAATTTCAGAATATTGTCAATGAAAATGAAAAGAAAGTGGTGTCGAAATATCTGGATATACAGTGGACGTAAATATTATAGAATCTGAATGTGTTTGGTGGGCTCTTTGGAAGGCAGATTGCTCAAGAATGTTGACACATATTGTGCTTCATAATGCTTGAACAGTGGACGTATCCATTTTTAAACAGTAAATAATTTATTAAAAGCTTTGATGTCTTGATGTGAATAATAAAAATTGCATATCATAATTTGTCAACATGGACATTACTTATGTTTTTTTTTCAGGTGTATCTTTCATTAGCAGAAATGAATGGCATAAATGAAATGGACAAATTTGAAAATTTGTTAAAATTAAAAACAGTCGACCAAATCATGCCCTGCATGATAGTCAAGGATGAATTAGAATTAGAATTAAATTATAAATACTTATAGTAAACAATAGCATAAAAATGGACCACAAATCATGCTTACACATAATACTTCAATTCGTAACATTCAATTTTTATAATAAATTCATTCAATAAATTTTGTAACTTTTACGTAATTTTTGCTGCAAATGGTATTGAGTATAAAGTGTTTCAGTTTGTGTCCACCTTATAAATTAGTCTCTATACAAAGTATTTTAAACAGCGTTTTCAATTTCAGTAAAGTTAAATGTCTAGTGTTTGTTAGAAAAAGTTTGGGCACCCATAACGGAGATGTGATCCTTGCTAATAGCTAATAGCTTCTTGCTAATATCAAAAGAAGAACTAATGTCACATTGACAGGTGATCAAAGAAGACAGGTGAAAACACATTTAAAAGCACAATGCAAAAATTTAAATAGTAAAAACGTGAGATTTAAAAGACAGGTACAGTTAAAACTAATAATGATAATATAGTGAAAGCTTTCCTTACGGGCGGCTCCCTTAACCAGACACCTGTTTCGCTACTGAATTTGGTTCGTTCTGTTGTTGTTCCTTAAAATCCATACCTTGTTCAGTAAAAGAGAGAACAGTTTAACATTTTTATTTAGAAGGTAATAAACTGAAAAGAAGTGTGACGTTCCTAAAATTTCAATGTGTTGAGGCAGATCTGAACCCGGTAGAGAAAAATATTGAAAAATTATCATCTTACGAACAAGTGGTGTTCAACCATGTTTTGAAGCATCGAAATTAAATGGCTTGATACTTTTGCAAATAAAAAGCAGAAAAGCATACGAACATTTGAGAAGACATAGAGTACTCATTCGGCCTCATGTCAGTACATAATAGGTACATTAAAAAAATCAGTGGTTGTTACGGATTTCAATCCAGTGTATCTCGTAAAGAGTATATTTCAATTTATAGTAGGTATGCGTAAGATAAAAATAATGTACCACTTAAAATTTATAACAATGTCAAACTTGATTTTCTTGTTGACATTTGTAGCACTCTGTGGGGTGCACCAGTTACAACCATAAAAATCAACTGAAGTAAAATTCAACTAAAACAAGAACAATATAATTTGTATCGCAGTATCATATATCAGCATCAGCATCTATCAGCATCATTTAATAAATTAAATTTCTATTCGAGTATTGTATTAAACATATGGTGCATATGTTGTGCATATCAAATTCCTCACATACAAATGCTGAACCCATACGAAAAATCGAAGTTAAAATATTTAAAGTGACAATCTAAATGTAAATAAAGCCTGCATATAAGATATCAGAAAGACCGACTGATCGCACCACATATAAATAAGTTATTTAAAAACACATATGAAAAAGTTATTTATAAAATGTAATTTCTTTGTTTATTCAAAATATCTCTGAAATCTTTACGTATTATACTGTTTTCTTATTAGAGTACATACAAATCGGCACTACTCTGTCCATTTAACCGACTTTCTATCTCCAATAATAACAAAAGCACCCATAAGACAGTGTATAATACGAAATAAAATTCATTCTATTAAACACAAAATTAAGTGCAATTACGTTTATAAAATTGTTGTGAGGGACAGAATACCTTCTAATTAAAACTAATTCTCCTGCAAAGATGCCCTTAAACCATGTTTAATTATTTTTAAACCTAAAAGTAATCATAATTATAGCTACGGGGATATCTTCTGAATAAATGATACTACATTGAACTACGGCCCTATTTCTCTATCTCATTTTAACTCTCTTGTTAAAATTTCTGTCAGATTACTATTGTTAATCGTCTTCACTTTCGTTTGGAAAGTGTCTTGTAATTTGATTATTCACAAATGTATGTAGGTAGGTATTTTCTAAAAGACCTAATAGAAAATTTGGTTTTATTTGTTTACTGTCTCGTTAACGTCTTGTTAACGTCCATCTCGCATGTTTTTTCTACAGTAGTTAACCCTTTACTCGGAGTCCATTTTTTCCGACTCCGACTCCGACTACGACTCCTCTGAAATTTGTCTGAACTCCGACTCCGACTCCACGACTCCGACTCTACAGCCCTGGTTTCAATACCTAACCAGAATCACCGAGCGTGCATTACCCGCCTAAAACAAAATTAACGAAACAAAATCTAGAGTTAGGTAACTTAACAACGTTATACAGCGTTGAGAATTATATCAGATTAGCGTTAACAATAGGCGAATCAGTAATTCAAAACCCCGATCAAAGTCATTTAATTTCAAGAAATTATGGCATACGTCTGTACAATAGTTTAATTCCAAATTATATCTCCGATTAGGGTTCTACTGCTTGTCTAGCACATACTTAACTAGCGCTTAGTAAGTGCTTTACGGTTCGAGTTCGAAGTGGAGCATGTAAAGCAATCAGAAATGAGAGTCGTAAACGGGCTGCTTGTTAAAGTAAGGTTAATTAAAACCACATTATGGCCGGGTAGGTACCGGAAGCGAGCGATGAGCAGTAACATCAATTTTAATATCCTAAATTGGTGCGATATCGAAAGCTAGCGGATTGGTCCGGTCGTCACCGGTACCCCAAATTAATGTCTGCCAAAAAATCGATGAGACAGCCAGGTACAGGAAGTTGTGCCGCCTGTCACACATCCAATTCGTTGCAAATTAATCACCAAAAGCTAAAAGCTATCAGCACATTTAGGCAACCACGAATACACTGCATTAATATCCGGCGGACTCGGAGGTCTGTCGCGTCACATCAAATGGTCAATACTAACACGAATTGGCCAAAGCCAATCATATTATGTGGGATATAAACGAGGAATTGTGTTTGCAGTTAGTGCAGGGCAGTAAACTGACGTTTTTATCAAAACCCCAGAGGAATATACCCCATAGACTTTATCAACAGCGTTATGACCCTCAACATACGAGAACAAAATAACTCAGACTCTAAGAAGTTTTTGCGGATCGGAATGCTGCATGTTGGCTTTTTTTAGTCGAATACCTACATGATTTACGACTAATGACTAATATTGTATATCAGGCATGACTGATGACTAATTACTTAGTACTTAGTCATGCGTTTTTAAATTGATGACTTATCTAACAAACAATTGATTTATTTATCAGTCATAACTCATAACACTCATAACCACTATACTATAATAGTTAATATAAATATAAATATAAATAACTATTGACTAACAGCACTCGGCCGCTAACTCGACTCGAGACGTCTTTCCACTCGTTTTAGTACTTTACCAAGTGAAAATCAAAATCACTAACTAACTATCTGCCTTGCTACTCAGCAGGTTATGTAACTCGCGACTGGGCTTATCTTATTACATGAAAACTTATTATGATCCACTGGACTTCGCCTTGCTACTTGCCTTACTACTCAGCCGTAGCCAGACACGCTAGCGAATACGCTGGTCAATAGGCTAGTAGCGAGTCAAGCACCCCGGTTACTTCACGAGCCACTCGACTGGTATTTCTACTTGACTGGAGAATACACTCGCCAATAACCTTCCTGCTTGGTCGGCTAGTCAACTCGCCTTGCTGCTCGTCTTACTACTCGGTCGAGTTGCAAGGTCAGTAGACAGCAGTGTTTCCAGGTCCACCGTTTTACCGGTAAATCTACCGTTTTTCACTTTAGGCTACCGCTCTACCGTTCTGTAGTTGGAATATACCGCTTTTATTGTTATCACTGAAATGGCAACATTTGGACATATTTAAGGAAACTAAGTCTGAAAACGAATCTATTATTCCATTGGTAATTCATTTTCCACATTTAGTGACGAAAGTGCAACAACTGGACACGCGTGGACTTACTTCGCTATTGTGGTTATAACAATTGCAATTATAACAAAGATGAAGGTATAGAACAATTTTGGAATGAAATAGATCAGGTAAAATATGGCGATGGCAACAAAGTTTATAAAAACTTAACAATGTTTGTTTTTAATTTGATCTGTCTTCTCAATTCATCCGCAAATGTGCAGAGATTTTTTTCACAAGTTAACTTATTAAAAACTAAACAAGGAAATCGGTTGTCTACTTTGTCACTCGCTTCTTTATTACATTCTAAAGTAGATCTTGAAAAAGAATGCTTTGATATGAAACTTGATAAAACAGTTTTAGGAATACATAATAATACCATTTATTCAAAGTTTAGTATTTTTCGGATTCTGAGTAATGTTTATGTATTTTATAGATTGACAATCGACGTTTATGTATGTCACCGAAGAAACGTCTGGGGGTAGACGCTAGCGTTCCAGAGTGGGAGACGCGTTGCTGAACCACGCGGCAGACCAGTCGAGTAGCGGGTCTCCGATGTGATGGAGGAACCGTACCGCGATCCGCTCTTTATTCCAGTTGTTGCATATTGCTATTTGGTTTCACTATATTAGTTAAACAATTGTGCATTCGTTAATACAATTGTAAATTCGTTATTATCAGAACTGTGATCTAATTCACGTGCAAAATCCAAGAACAAAGAAGGACAAAGTAACAGCTGGAAATATTAACCCTCGCTACCTGTCAAAAGAACTTGAGATCATATTATGGAGATTATGATACTAAGGATCAAAGTTGTTTGTTTTCGAGATATTAGTGATAACTCTAAACTTGGTTAAAGTCGTCGGGACTTGTTGTTGATACGGCTCTAAACCTTGGTAAAGTAATTAGTGATAACTCTAAACTTGGTTAAAGTAGTCAGGACTTATTATTGATACGGCTCTAAACCTTGGTAAAGTAGTTAATGTTAACTTTAAACTTGGTTAAAGTAGTCAGGACTCTTTTGTGAAGTACAGCTCTAGATTCTGTTAAAGTAGTTGGTAGTAGCTCGGCTAGATAACTTTGGCTAGACGATTGTTAGTTATGTTGAGACGTTAACCTGTGGTATCTGGAAGTAGATCGATAGAAACAGCCGCTAAACTTGATTGAATGAGAATGCTCTTTGCATGTTAAGGTCGAAAGTAGCCCTTGGGCTTGCTAACAACGATGGAGTGCTTGAAACTGTTAGTAAAAACTAGATAATTAGTCGGGTTGCATTATTTCAAAAGTATTGCTAGACACAGCAGACCAAAGACAGCATCCCGAGAGCAGAACACCTTGCAGGATCGCCGTGTCACCGAAGAAACGTCTGGGGGTAGACGCTAGCGATCCAGAGTAGGGAACGCATTGCTGAACCACGCGGCAGACCAGTCGAGTAGAGAGTATCCGAGGTGACGGAGGAACCATATCGCCGATCCGCACTTTATTACAGTTATTGCATATTGCTATTTGGTTTCTACAACAATATTCTATAACAAATATCTTTAAATTGTTAAATATATATTCGTACATATGTAGTTTACGTTGTTAAACAAAACAGGTGTTGTGTCTGAAGTACGAAGAAAATTTAGACTTTATTTGTACCTACCTATTAATAAGAAGTTTATTTATTTCATTGTATATGGAAATGTTACCTAACAAGTATGCTGGTAAATATATGTCTTTTTGCACATTATTAAGACGTTTACTTATATTGTGGTAATCAGAGTTATATTTTACAACATCTACCGGTTTTCTCTTCATATCTGCCGCATTTTTGCAAGCTCCCTACCGCTAACCTAATATTTTACCTGGCAACACTGGTAGACAGTTGAGCAGCAGATTTCACATATTATATAGGGTCATTATAAATGATTGTAGTCGAAGTATGCCTTGAAATCAAATGTAAATATTTCTGATTGCCGCTCTGTTTGAATGGAATACCACTGTTCTACACACAAAACCTGAATTGGTTACATAACCTATTTCATATTTGACAGTTGTTTGCGTATAGCGGCAAAAAATATAATGACTCTGTATATGTAATGTATTGTCCGACTGTACAACTTTTTGTACAATTTTACTCGGATACTCTACTCGGTTTACTACTCCTCCAAGTAGTAGTTCGAATAAGACCGAAGGTAATTTTTCATCTAATGTTAAATGTGCAATAAAAAACAACACTGCGTTTACCGTTGAACAGATGCGGTGTTACTAACTGCCAAATCATAATAATAATAAATAACAAAATAAACGTTGATTAACAACTGTTTTGTTCCCGCTATGCAAATTTCAGGACAATTTATAAATTTACCGGCAAACGGACGAGTTTTGAGACTGCTTTTAAATAGATTTAGTGTTTCCGTCTAACAACAAATGTTTTAGCCCTAAAGGGCTCTATGAGCGCAGCTTGATTACGGAGGGCTCGGGTAGCAATCTACCGCACCCAGCATACCGGCCGGCGACCGTTAGCCTGAATCGGCCACTCGTCACGAGAAGTCAACCCTTAGGGATAGCCATCATTGCCAACCGACTAACCTCTGCTTGTAAAGCTCGTTGTTACATGTCACCATTCAATATGAGAAACTAGAAGCTAGAGGTCTATGCTGGTTGAGAATACGGGCTTTACTTTTCTCCCGAAGCAGCGCGAAATTGCAGAGAAATTCAAAGCGAACCTTGGACATATCTAGAGGTAGGTGGGTGAACGCCTTACTACTAGGCCACTCCGGCTACAAGTTCGGTGGCGAGACATCCCATATTGTTACGCTTGTTACTTAGTTGACAACGATTTGCACTTTCGCTTACGGTAAGGCGAATCTCTGAAGGAATAGATAAATTGATATAGATAAATTACTTGCAGATTATGTTGTATTTCAGGTTGTTCTCGTTGTTATGTATAATATGTTATTATAGTATTAAGGGGCAAGAATATGATTGAGGCAAAGCGGGACAAAAGAGGCAATTTCGACAATTTCTAGAATTGTAATAAATAGTTTTTTTTCTTTTCATATTATTTTATTCACAAAAATTGACAAACACTTAATTAAGGATATAAATCGCGATCATGAAGTTTACATTTTATTTATACACAGCTTGCACACTTCTGCGCACTGCGCAGGTCCTAATTCTATTCCCGTAACCGATCATAATGAGAACTTCTACTCTGCTGCTCTGTTAATCGTCTCATTTTGTGACAGTTACTAACAATGTGATATGTAACGTAACTATGGTAATTCATTCTCAAGACATCAAGCACGTAGACTTGATTTTAAGATTTTCTTAATATGGTTCACGAAAAGTCCATTTTCATGAAAATTTTCTGATATAACATAATAAAATTTTTATACCGTTGAAAAGAAATTTAGAAGTACTATTAAAATAAATAATACAAACTAATGGTTACCATTTTAAAAAAATATGGATGGCGTCATAACTCTTACAAATATCGATGAAAATCCATGAAAATAGCTTGTCTGTATTCGCTATAATTTCATTCGCTACAACCCATTTGCTTTTTTCGATATTTTAGTTATTAACAGAATTATAGAATTACTCGGTTACTTAATTTCCACCCTATACACATATGTTGAACAGTATTCTCTATTGAATTCTACTAAAAGGAATTAAAAATAAAACGTTAAACATTATCCATTATCAAAACGATGGTTTTGTGCAGGTAATTTTCCATCAGCTTATTACACCTCAATATTTGCATTAGCTGGCCCGTGTCATTGAAACATTACCGACCCCGTCAAAAGTTCGTGTTAATGGAGAACTCGTGAATAAATGAAATTAGCGCCCCCCTGTTCAGTTTCCCGAGGGGAACGAGGCACGCTCCCTTCCCGTGAAAAGCGTTCGGCCTGCAGCGCGTGTCGCTTAGCGTATTCGGGGTGGAAGCGAGAAAACCGCAAATTTTCGGGTACGCTGTGCGCGGCCAAAAACGGTAAAAGCCTGTTCTACTTGCACGGAACTACTTAATTTTCCCGATAGTGCTCGGTATAAAACGAACATAGCGAACGCCGCATGTGGGAAAAGTTCCAGCGTACCGGAAAACTTCCTTTCGAACTTCCCGCAGAATCCACTGTGTCTACTTGTGAAATACCTATTCAAGTGGGCTCCGGGGCTTAGAGAATCCATCCTACACGTGTTTAGAATGGGTGGTATCTGATTAGTTTGAAGAAGGAAACTTCATATCACTGCATACATTACACAGGCTATTTCATTTAATTCAAGTATTCTCAATTTAAAGCTTTTACGGGTTTAATAAATATTAATTAACAAGCTGAATAATATGTTTTTGTGCTGTCACACTCGAAAACTGTGCTGATTTCGTTCGAGGTTGGAGTACCGCTATGGAACTTAAGTACAAAATACAAATTTAAAATAAACTAAGATCACCAATTTGATTGTTTGTTGGGAGGGAATATCAACCCCGTTGTTATATCAAATTCTAAAAACGATAAATTGAGAAAATCGTAAATAAAGTATTGCGATCAATGTAGTTTTATTTTAGTATGTTGGTACGCATGTGACATCTACAGTGTAATTAACGAATATAAATCTGTCAGAATTTGCGTTAGTTTTTTAAAGTAGACGTTTCGTCGTGGTACCAACCTAACACTTATTTTATTTTTCTTTTTTTGTTTTGACTTGTTTATTTTACGTCGGTCTAGTTCCGCAACTTAGGCCAATCACCGACGCTGAGGGCAGGCTACACACACCCAGGAATTTTGTCCTACTGAAGGAATTCCAACCTCTAGGAAGAGTTCTTTAACGTGCACGTCATAATGACAGCACACGGGGCCACCGGCTTTACTTCCTCATCCGATGGAACGCGGCATGCAAAGGTATTTGCTCCCTGCCTAAAATACCAGGACAGTCGATTTTAGCCCGAGCCGGGATTCGATCCCGGGCCTCCAGCGTAGATAGCAGCCGCTCTATCCTATACGCCATCGACCCCCAACCTAACATTTCCTATACAGAAATGTAACCATTTTATAGCTTTTTTTAAATACATATTTACTCACAAACCAGCACAAAAACGTTGTATGTCACTCTTGCCGAAAACTACATACCGCGATTCGCTCGCATGCCGCTCGTCACGCTCTTCCGTACTTTCGGCACTTGTAACATAAATAACTATTTCGTCGCATGTGTCCATATGCGATGATTACTGGCGCCAGTTTATTGTCCCATGGAAACACGCAAAATCAACAGGCGCCATACAAATTGCGCCACTTGAGTACCTACGTTGTTCTAGTACTTTCTGGCGCCAGAAGCCGGACCAAGTCATCTGGGCAATGGACAACTGGGCAACCAAATAAACACTTCATTCATTTTGTTGATCTATTACCACATTTAAACAATATTTTGAATACAAATTTTAATTTTTTGTTATGAACTATGAATTATAAACTATTGCCAAATAATTGAAAAATACATGATATGAAGATGCCGGGCAAAGCTGGGCACAAAAGAGTTAATCCGTTATCCGTTAATTAACGAAGTTAAATTAACGAATTAACTTTTAAGTTAACTTTCAAAACCATTAACGGACACATTAACTTCCGCTACATTTGTCTACTGTTAATTCAAATCCGTTAAATCCAAAATATCATAAATAAACATTTCAAACTGCTATGAAATAATTTTGTGGTTGTTATAACTTTTCATCCTTCATTTGGTATTACAAAATATTTGTTAATTCTCATATCTTCATTTTATTTTTATAAATGTCGGCAACTCGCTTAAAACAACAAAAAATATCAACGAAATTTTAAAATTGTATACACCTGTGATGGAGGTAGAGGTGTTTAAATGAAACTACACGAGCCCTTACTTAAATCGTCTATTCACAATACTCGGACCCGTCAGTGGTCACCTGCTGACTCTGTCCTCTCGGTCCGGTTCTTGGCCTATATCCCCGGAAGCCTGTCGAAGTCATGTGCTGACACAGCAGCCATTCGACGTACATCCAGTAATATTCCACAATACACAATTTGCATAGTGGACATATATAACTAACCCGTACTGATTATTATTACATTACACACCACATGTCAGAAAATACTTTGTGAGTTTGAAACTTATATTTACACTTATGTTTAAATATTTTCACAAATGGATAGAGATATTTCAATTGTTCAAATGTGCCATACCCTATCCTATGGAATTTGAAATTTATGTTTCAAATTCCACTTTAAAAAACTTAAAATTTTTTTTGTTTTGTATAGGTTAATTGTTTTTCTGAAAATTACCTCTTCTAACCCCGCTGAAACCAGTGGTTTCCAAGCTGTGGGGCTCGCCCCCCTTGGAGCGGGGCGGGGTGTTTTTGAGACAGCCGAGAGCAGGAGAACGACAGCGCAAAAAGGTTGGAAAACGCTGCCTTAAACACTATACATCAAACTACCAAACACACCGTATACAAAGCTATATTAAGGTTAGCACTTAACTTCATTTTCGTTAAATTGCAATTTTCACAAAAATTAGTAACTCTCGGTGTTACTTACTAAAGATAATATGGAGCGAAGTAAAGGGTTATTGCAGCCAACACAAATTATACAGACTGTTCCATTTAAAAAACTCAATCACAACGCATTTCAAAAAGTTTAAAAAATAATTACGTGGCAGGATCACTTGTATAGCGTATTTATTTTTTTCAGCATGAGCATTGGTGTTGTCTAACAAAGTAGTATATGGTCTGCAAAAATGTAGTATTTGTAGTTATATATAGTATACATATATGCAACTACGATTGGCCAAACACCTTTTGAATAAAATATTTTTTTTTACTCTTAACATAAATGCGGTATCGACCACCGCGACTCTAGTGACTCACCCTGTAGATTCTTATAAAATATTGTTTAAATTTATCTGCTAGTAGAACATTATTAACATAACATTATCAGCATTTCAAGCATCATCATTTATCTAGGTGAGGAGAATTCCTGGAAAAAATACCTCGGTCTGGATTTGAACCAGGAACTGTCCCTCCAATTTCCAGTCGGAAGTTCTTGCCAATTGAGGTGCAGTGCAGAGGCAGTGGTCATTTATATGCGGATCACTCACTTCACGAAAACATGCCCCGAGATTCGAGTATAACAAACCCGTTGTGACACCTATTGGGGATAGTTGGAAGTTTGTAACCAGGGATCACTTGAATGTTTACTCCTGTGACTAGCACTAGCAGCTAACATAGTGGAAACCTGGATTTATACCAGGAATCCTCCAATTTCTAGTCGGAATTCTCGCCAATTGAGGTCCCGAAGCAGTGGAATTTTATAGGCGGATTTGTCACTTCAGAGAAAGATGCTGAGATTTGAACATAACCAACTTGTCGTGACACCAATTGAGGACAGATGCAGAGATTTAAAGGGGGTCTGACTCCGCACATGATGAAGAAAGGGGTCACAGGGTTGAGGCGCGGAGCGCCAGGTCTGATATGGCTTGCGGAAAAATAAAGTAAATAAGAATTGGACATTCAGACCACACCTGCTCTTTCTAGGGTTGTTTTCCCAATTTATTAAAATGTCCAGTTGGCATGTTCTCAAAAGCGAAACATACCTGTTTACTCTACTTTTTGGTGTTGGCGTTGTGGTTTTGGTATGCAAATACCCTTAAATATTAGATACATATGTATAGTTGGCAAGTAGTTTAATAACCATTAATAATTACATTGTTTAGTGAGGTCGTCCGACTCAACTTAACTAACATTAGTTTACTGAGAAGAACATACGTTGTGATTCTAGCCGATACAGTACACTCGCGTAATTTTGATACGCATACGGACGATAATAATAATACTTAAAAATCTTCACATCAAATAACAAAAGACCTTGTCGAAAAAACTCAGGAGTTTGGCCCCAAAAGCAGGTCATGATGTATTCTTAAATTTGATATAAAAACCACGACACAAAAAAAGAATAGAAAACATAGTGGAGGGTTTACACTATTAAAGCTATAACCTCAATGTCCATAATTCCGTACAAAATACAAGATATATCTCATAATCCTGTCATCTACTATGTAAACCAGTTTTTTTATACGAGAAAACGCATTCCATAGTGCACCGTAATAAATTGCAATGTCCCAGTAATATTATCCTTTTAAATAACTGCATATGCAGTTTACATTCTCACGTAACAGATATAAACCGCAAGTTTTTATTAAATTCCTTCCTGTGGACCAGGGTCGTCATTCAGCGGGTCGTTCAGTTGCCGCGACTTTCAAGTAGTGCTACTACCAACCGCACGATATGATATTAATATTTACCGAAGTGTACAGATGATGTGCCCGCAATATACCCCAACAGTATGCGATAAATCCGCATCTAGACGACGACCCCGACCTGCAGCGGGTACACCGCAACGAGGGTGGAACAGTCGAGTGGGTAGGTGGCAGCACGGTAGCGTATTTACAAACTCTTGAAAACTACTTTACGGTGATCCCCTGACTGGCGGGCTAGATGAAAGGCACCTGATGCCGCCGGAAAGGCTGTTCTCGTTACCTACGTACTGTCATATTTCCTGTAACAGAGCTATAACGCTTGAGTGAAGAATATTGCAGATAGAAGTAGCTGACAGTGATGTAGTAATACATCTCATTTTGTGTTAAAGAGAATATCGCCCTTTAAAATGTTGTCTGTACATATTGGCAAAAAGGATATTATACATCAGGGCCGGCCCTAGCGTTTTATACAGGATTTCTACAGGAACATGATCCAGAAAATACGGTCTACACTAGGGCTTCCAAACCCGGGCTTCCGGGATACCATGGGATCCCGACAAATTATAAGCTTTTTCGGGATCCCGGGATTATAAACCTAAATTCCGGGATCCCGAAAAAGTTAAATAATCTAAATTATTTTCTCATTTTTCTTTTTGTTAATTGGCGAAATGTGGGGTATCTACAATAAAACAATTGAGCTGCTATTTTTTAAGTATGAACTTCAGTCCATAACAGCACTACTTCTGATTAAACTAAGTAACAAGCATAAAATATTCATTTACACCAACATGTTGCTATAATAAGAAGAACAGATTTTGCAGTAAGTATAGATATAATTCAATATGGAGGCAACACCTTTCCAGCTTGCTTAAGTCTTTTTAGTCACTCTATATACCCTCAACAAACACATGCTGTATTTAAAATACCACCAAATATAAACATAAAGAAAATTTCTTTACTTGTTCAATGATGTCCTACAGAATATAACATTAGTAAATAGGTAGTAAAATACAGCGAGAACTGAAAATAAGTATAAAAAAAGATCCAAATTAACCCCGATATATTTAACTGTAAAATGAAACCCAAATTAGAGTTATTATTTAATAGAGTTTAAATTTTGTTGACTATTGATGTCATAAGCACGATTTGACACAATTTAGTGATTTCACCTTTTAAACCGACAATTTTTGTCGTCTACTTGTGAGGTAAAATTTGAAACTGTTGATCAAGTTTCGGTGTAAAAGATATTGTCCGATCAAGTATATTTTAGGCGTTTTTTACTGACTAGATTAAGTAACTTTTGGCATCGCAGGCGTTTTGATCTGGCACTTTTTATATTAAAAACATAAGCTTAAACAGCAACAAAGAATAAAGAATACTAGTAGAATAAGCAATTTAGACCCTAAATTAAAATTATCTCTTTAGAAACTTTTATCTGCAAAATCGCGAATAACTTTTTTCAGATCCTATGTATTAATTTATGTTCAATGGCCAACATTACTAACCCATTAAGTCGATTTTGAGTACCATGGTGGTTAAGTATTTTTTATTATGTTTAGTTTAGAAATGATCTATCGCCCGCGCCGCGCCAGTAGCAACAGTTCTGGGCAGCGTTAGCAAATGCTAAAGAAATGCATAAATTAGGCCCAATGTCAAGCGAGGTAATAATTTTAATAACGTCAACTGGACCTTCTGAAAACAAGGTCTATAGTCTAGTCGTTTTAGATGCCAAATCATTGAACATCATAATTAATTCGCCCGGCTATAAAAATAATACCAATAATGCCATCATATCAAAATGTTTAATAAATCTTTGATGATATTATTATCGAAATTACATAATTAATAAACTATCTGTAAATAAAAAAATTGTCATGAAATACTTGCATCTATATCTCCGAAAGTATTAAGCTAAGCAGAACAAATTATACACCATATTTAAGACGAAACGAAACGATGTGGAACGTGGGTACATGATAAACAAAGATTATTTTCATCATGATTGAATTTATTATGAATTTATCAATTACTTAAAATATTGAAAGATAAAGGTTTGGGAGAAGGTTGAAAAACGGGGTTTCAAAACCGAAGATTATGTCATAGTATGTTGTGTACCAAGCCAAGAAAGTGGTTCTTTTCCGGGCGAGAGAAGAGTTGCACAGGCAAGCGTAGCGAGCCTGGGCACTTCTTGGGGCCCGGAAAACCACATTCTGGGCGTGGTGCACACATAATTTTTTATCCTACACAGCAATATCGTAATACAAACACCCGTTTCTAAAGACTAATCTCTGGCATATTGGCTTTTGACAAATAAAATCCGTTGACGTTTGAATCACAAACGTCAAACCGAATTGAAAAACTGTGTTTTGATTGGACAGTGTTATTGCGTTTTCCTGTCTAGCGCCGAAAAGTGTTCATTACAGCTGGGCTGTGTCTGTGGCTCTGTCTCTCTGTCTCACTTCTTCTACTCATTGTAACACTGTTTTCGGTGTTACAATTAACAAATTGTAACATCGTTTTTAGTAACTTTTAGTTTTCCAAGATTGATACTATGATACGTCAAGTGTCAAATAAAGCTCACATCTCAATCGCTATTGGCTCCCCTTAATCGTATTTATGAATTTTATTACAACTACCAACGGTTGAAAATAAAATGACTCTAGATTGTAAGATGACAACTTTGATGACAACCGCAATTTTGGTAATTTATATAAAATTAAAGACGCAAAGTAGAAAAAATAGTATATTACACTCGTTTTATAAGACGTATTGGCGCACTCGTTCCATTTCTGCACTCCTCGCTACGCTCGTCGTGCCCAAAATAATTCGTGCGCCAATTTGACGTCTTATAAAACTTGTATAGGATAAAAACCAGCGATGAGATATAACAAGATACGACAGTCGACTTTTCCCGCCGTTAGAAATTTGAGGGCGCATGCGCCAACGTTGGCCGTACTTACATGTTCACCCGTAGCGCGGCGCTAGTTTATTCGTTATTTAATTGTCAGTTTGTGAAGTGGTGACGGACCAGTGACGGACAGCGGCTATATACTAACACTTTCCTGTCAGAGTGACAGTGGCTTTTACACTTTCCTGTCAATGTGACAGTGGCAGTGTCAGTTTGAAGTCATAATTTTTCCCATTCTGCAGTGGCGCCATCTAGCAGACACTTTTAAATCACGGCTGTCGCGCCTGCTAGTTTTGTAAAACTAAGAACACCGACATCAAACGTACCGCCGCGAGTGTCCCATCTTGATATTTCTAATCGCTGTAAAAACCAGCCTCAGCCCGGCTGTAATGAACACTTTTCGGCGCTAGGCAGGAAAATGCAATAACACTGTCCAATCAAAACACAATTTTCGAATTGGTTTGACGTTTGTGATTAAAACGTCAACGGATTTTATGTGTCAAAAGCCAATATGTCAGAGATAAGTCTTTAGAAACGGGTGATTTTATTACGATATTGTTGTGTAGGATAAAAAATTATGTGTGCACCACACCCAGAAAGTGGTTTTCCGGGCCTCAAGAAGTGCCCAGGCTCGCCTCGCTCGCCCCGGAAAAGAACCACTTTCTGGGCTTGGTACACAATATACTAATTCTGCCAACTCAGCTGTCATCAGCAAACATCTGTACTTTTTTACAGAATATTGACATAATATCTCTGTTTATACGTTTTCCCAAATCTACACCTTTCAATATTGTTAAGTAACTCTTCGTTTATCATGTACCCAAATCTTCACCAGCATTTCATCTTTAATAAATAGTTATAATGTATAATTTGTTCTGCTAAGCTTAATAATATCGGAGATCACTGATACTTGATAATTAATTTCATGAAACAAGATTCACCAAACATGTTGATCTAAAATAACTAGACTACTATTTTATCAGCCAATTCTAAAGCGTTAAGGAGGAATCATCTGTTAAAACGTTAAACTTACACTACACACCCACTTAAAGGTTCTTCCTGTAACTCTTCTCTGGGCTTTTAATTCATGATTTTTATATCTCCTAGAGATCCCCAACGTGCCTGTTAGGTATTTAATTTCCTTCGTCTGACTTCCATATATTAGAATAGTAACAGTGTAACACACTTCGATTAATTTTATCAGTTCAACACCTCCTTTACGCAATCTTAATTGCCATGAAACACATTGTATAGACATTTAGAGTCCACAAAGATGGCCATGAGTCGACGTTCCTCGCTCTGATTGATTTTGGGTGTTGGTCGCTTTGGATCCAGTCGATTCAACGTAGTTCCACATCCTTGGATTATCGACTGCCATGGCTATTCGTAGAGCAGCACCTGTGTGACGTTGCTTAATGGTTATCCGTTTTACCCATTATTCACGACGTATGAATAGTGTTAAGAAAGTAGAAGATGTTTAAATTTGTCAAGGTAAAAAAAATCAGATTTGAAATCTGAATATTTCATTTTTCTTTTTTATTAATGAATCAATTACATTTATAATTCAACAAATGATCAATGTTGACTGATTTATTTCACTTAAATGATAGCTATTTTCTGATTTGCGGTATCCTTCGATATCAGAGGGACAATAAATTTGAACATTCTTAACATTATTCGTTGTTGAAATTTTGATTTGTAATGTGCCTGTCGAAGTCTTAAATTTACATGGTAAATGCATGGGAAGAAGACATTTTTTGGTATTTTTCCAATAACTGTTCGGGGTTTGGGGAAACATAAGATTACTTACGGACTTGTAGAGGACTTTTCATAGTATCCTTAAACTACCCTTAAAGGAATATATGTACAGTCTTCAGATAATTGATCCTTCTAATCATTTCACTCTAGTGGAATATTTATAAACATTTGTCAATTAATTTACGTTTGTTTAAAGAAATTCTATTTGTTTAAATAGTTGAAGACACGATAATGAAAAGTGGATACAAAACATATGATTTCCTATGGTTTTAGCCACTTTTCATTTTGAATCCTTCAATTGGTTTTTCTAGAAAATCTGTCTGAATTCTATTTTCTGAGTTTGAAATGACAAATTATCATCTTACAGTGTTATTACGCATTAAAAAAAATCTTCAATTCTTCCTATTGTTTAAACAATCAATTATTATTCACTTTCAGCTTTTTTTCTGATTATAAAAAGAGAAAAGTTAGCTTTTTTGAGAAATTAATTTATAAATTTCATGTTTGAGATTTCTAATAAACCTATTATCTATATTATCTAATAAACCCCCATTTGTTTAAATAAATTCCGTTTATTTAAACAATTGTTGTTAGCAATTCACTTAAAATTAATTGTTTTAGATGGGTCTGGCCAACTGTTATTCTCAAGTGACATCATTTATATTTTGAGATGATTTCCATTGTTTAAATAAGAACCTATTATTCTTTTTTAATACCATTTGTCCGAAAAAAATTTAAATGATTAGTAATCCCTTTTTTTTCGGGATATTGGGGAGTTTTTTTTATAATCAAAAAATTTACAAACTTACAAAAATATTAAATGAAATTTACTTTTGCCCATACCGTCAATAAACCTTTGTTTATTTCAAGCCAGCCCAACTCAAAAAACTCCAAATAATTTAAAATGGTGCGCACTGAAAAACCCAGTGGGTTTTTTCATGTGGGCCCAACCAGTCGGGGACAATGAGGTAATATCCTTTCATTTTTGTATTATTCTATATACGATAAAAAAATGAAGAAAAATCTTTATAAAATTTTTATTTTGTAAGGTTGAATTTTGCTGTTTGACGCATGTTTGACCTTATACGAGCTGTGATCAGAAATGTTGTATGTATATTGCGCTGGTGGAAATAATATTGAATGTGAATGTGACCTCGGCGGCGCTTTTCATCCGCTGAACTCTATGCAACTTAGTTTTCGCCAGCAAGAACATTTTGCAGGCACCCTATAGACGTAAATTTCTGCAAAATACGTAACGTCACTATCTCTATCTTTATCACACTAATATTGGCTCGACTATACTACACAAATCACTGCACAAACACACCCACATTAAAATTCCACATTCCAAAATTCTTATTGTAGATAAACCAGCTATTTAGCACATGAACACATGTAGTTCAATGTCGCTCAGTTGCCAGATTGGGGGAATTTGGTAACTTTAGCTTACCCCGAAAAGTTCCCACAAGGTACTATTTTGAGAGGGAAAATCTACGAAAAGTGGGGGGAGATTTTCCAATCTGGCAACCGTTTTTAATGTCACTGCAATCGAGAAACGCCAGAGTGGGGGAGCTCGATATGTTGCCGGCCGCGTTGTTTTGTTACCAGTTGCTGCACAACTGCGGTACGATGTTGACGATTTTCTTACGCTGCACAGGGTCGGACGTTTCCTTTATTATTTTTTAAATACACATTTCTTTCTCCATTTCTTATTCTGATTTCCTACCACTATGTGCTCAAGATAATGCTGATTTGTTACTGTCTGGAATCTGTTCCCTGTACTCTATTTTGATGAAAGAAATATTATAAATGAATATTGTTTTATTCTTCCCAATTTTCCCAAACCCCGAACAATTATTCGAAAAATACAAAAAAAAGTGTTTTTCTCATGATTATTTTTTGACGTTTCTTAAAACCAATGAAATGCTTCTTTATTTGTCACAAGGGTAAGTTTCAACCAATTATGTCATTATAGTGGGAATAAATCTCTTGTGATTATTCTCGGGAATAATCACTGTAGCTTTTATTTGCCTAGCAACTGTCAGATACTTGTCAAAATAATTACTTAATTGTGTCAACGCGAAATGGGTGAAAGTCATCGGTTTAGTACCTTTTCTGATGCAGAAATTACAAAAAAGATTTTAGAAACTACTTCGAAAAATACTCTAATAAGTAATCAGTCTATATGGAGACAATTTAAGACCTTCACCAAAGAAAGAAATTATATTCTGGATCAATCTACTACAACAGCTACTCTGGCATTGATTTTAAAAGATTGGGCTTATAACATGAAATGAAAAGACGGAAATAATTATAAAGAAGTAGTAATAAAGACAATGTGGAATAAAACGGCAATAGTATATTATTCTATGAGCAAGTAATGCAAGCAATTTCTCACGAGAACGAAGCGTTCGAGTAAGAAATTGCCATTACTTGCGAATGGAATACTATACTTTTTCTAAGACCATGCAACGAAATTTTATAAATTAATTTTTGTGCATATTGGTGCATATAGGGACAGCTGATTGTCACTATGACGGTTTACAGGATTTTGACAGATTAAAGTTGTTTGGTGCGCGTTGTCACTTAGCGACGTTGTCAATGCATTGACAATGTCGCTAAGCAGTGTATCAACAATTTGGAAATGAAAAATCCAGAGCTGTGATAGGTTCTAAAGCCGTGAGGAATGAAATATGTCTCACTACTGGCGGGGTATGAGGAGCCAGGAATGAAATATTTGTCATGTGTGTGGGGAATGGTTAGTATTACTTATCATAAATTGCCATGATAATGAATGCATTCAATAGGAGTAGAAAAAAATAGTTCAAGAACTTTACTTTAATAAGTATAACAGGTCCTTTGATCCTTTCCATGATATAGAATTCAGAAATGCTCGGAATGCAAGAGATGCAAAAAGAAAAATTTTACAAAAACATCCTGAAAAGCACAAACAAAGTTCTGTGGCACTTTCTAATACAGAATTGTGCAAATTTTTAACTATTGGGACGAAGATACACCTTGTGGATTACAAAGAAAGTTTTTTCACGTTGCATCGTATGAACTAGCTTGGAGGCGAGGAGAAGCTACGAAATGTTTAGTTCATTATTTTAAAAAAGAAACCGACATAAAAAGATTAAATACCGGCCGCATTGAATACAATCCCATCTTTACAAAAACTGCACAGGGTGGAGCACAAAGGTGCGCTAATAGTAAATGGTTGACTCCAAACATAAATAACCCAGATATTTGCCCTGTTCGTCTTTTTGAAAAACTAATGAGTAAACGTGAAGAAAATATTAAAACCGAACGCTTGTTTCTTACTCCAAATCCGGCTTGGCAAACTCATGGTTTTTGGTATAAAAACGTTCCTGTGGGAATAAATTCCATTTCAAAATGGATGAAAGAATCCGCAGAAAAAGTAGGTCTAGACACAGTTACTAAAAAATAACTAACCATTCTGCCAGATCAAGTGCAGTAAGTAACCTTTCAAAAGCTGAAAAACGATTTCGGGATGATCGTTGCTTTCTACATAAACATTGACACCCTAGTGCCCATAGGGAAAGAGTGCGATGTAATAAACATAACACAAAAATACGGAAGGGGGGGGCAGCTGCACCCCTTATTATCTCTTTCTGCGAACAGAGGTGTACATCGTTTTAATTAATTTAATCTAAAATGAACCCCAGTATAGGTACCGTATTATCTTCGCTCGGCGATTCAGTGTGTTCAAATATTCAGCCGCAAATTTTCGGGGAACGAGAGTCGTCCGTCTCGCCGTTTATCGTATATAGGAACGTTACGGCACGTGGAATGCCTATATCCATCCTGTGGCGTCGCCCGACGGATGATTTGGCGTCCGCGGAGCAATACCGAAGGCATCTCACGCACCGGCGGGGTCCCCGTAATTAAAACGTCCCGCCCTGAGCGACCCACCCCCTAACCCGACAGTACCAGCCCCAACTACGATCATTCCTGCCGGTGTGATTTCAAAGCTATCCCAAACAAATTCAATTATTTATGCATATGTGCGTAATAGACGATCATCATCATGGTTCTGCTTTCAGTATTTACATATTGTACATATTGGGGTACAATCCTTAGGATGAATTTTGTTATTCGCTATTGACTTTCCTGATACACTGAATGGCATGTATAAGCTAACAACCTAATATCCTAAACTAATAAATGCCTTTACAATGCAAACAAATTAAAAGCATATAGTAATGTAAAATTTTCATTAGTTTGAGTTATATCATCTATTAATAACAGCTACGATATCTAAAGTAGAATTAAATACATTTTTTTCGGCAAGTATATTCACTAATCTTTCGGTAGATAGGTTAGTAAATAATTCGTTAAATTGTCTTTTTCCATAATCTTATATTTGTAACTTTTACTCTACTGAGGTCGGGTATTATAATGGACCTATCTAAGCCAAGCGCACATTGAGACACACGCGACACAGCGCACGCAACGCACGGCAACACACTTTATTGTATTCTGTAGTAATAGATACACACACGCATATTGAGACGCAGCGCCCGATTGTGCACGAATGTGCCAGACAAACCGTGCGCCGCGCAGTAGCAGGGACACAGTTTCGTGCGTTTCCTGGACAGAAGTTTCGTTTTTAAAAAGTTTGAAGAGCTACAAACCCGAATATTTAACAACGACATTAAAAGATGAGATTTGTTGTAAGATTTATACTAATTGTAATCTAAAGGACGGTAAGTAGGTACCATTAGAATTGAGAATAAAAACGGTGTTACATGCAATTATTTTTTATTAAAATTGTCGTATAAAAATTGTTTACAGTTTAACAACAGAAACTAATATATGTATGTGTATGTTAAAACTTGCGGCACCCTAGCAACGCCATTGTCTTTTCAAGATAGTTATCCTACCATATTAAACTATGTTGTAAATTTTTGTCTTACTGTAAAAGCATTCGATGCACCTGTGCCATTTAATAGCAAATATAGTTTCTTGTCCGTGTTCATCTTTAGTTACTGAAAGGGGCATTTCAACAGGTTTGTCATTTACATAATTAATAGGTTTGTTGTAACAGAAGTAAAAAATGGGTATTCTTTAACGCATGCGCAAAAAAAGGTTTCCTCCATTGCGCATGCGCAATAGATATAAGTGGTTTATGCACTTATTTTGGACTGCTCAAACTAACCTAGTATCGTCAATGGAAGTAATTGATAGTTGTTATGCTGCGTTTACAACAAGTAACGCTATCAATTTTAATTTCAAACAAAACCCATGCTCGACACAAAACTTTTATTTCATACTGTCCGGTATATTGATATTTACAACATGAATTTAAGTCCGGTAAGCGAGTTATAACACCACAAGGCCGGTTACAAACCGTAGCAACGAGGTTGCAATAGAAAAAAAGGTAAACTAAATTTTCACAAAATATAATAATTTTTATTGTTAAAATATTTTTTTTACAGTGTATGTAATTGCTTTTCAACCGGACTCGACAGTGTGAAATAAAATGTTATACGGTACACGTCCGGTAGGTCTTGTAACAGTACTCGTTTACATATTCCAGACTCGGCTCGTTCGTCGCCTCGTCCGTAATATTTAACTCGTAGGTACAGTTACAAGTCGCCTACCGGACTTAACGTAAATAACTATAGTTTCATGATTACCCATGACACCTCTTCTTTGGCCGGGTCTCATCAAATTTTCTGCGTACGAAAAAGCTTTGTCGCCCACTAAAACGTATGATAAATGCTTTTCCAATGTTACCAATATAACCGGTTCTAGAAGATGCAAACTTTAGTGTATCATTTTCTTTCCTAATGACGAGCTGGAGAAAATATTTCTATCACTGAATCTCTATAATTATAATATGAGGATCCAGATTTTTACTTCTTATTTCATAAATAATAATTAAATAAATATATATTCGCCATCTATGGTACCTCCACAGTGTGGGAATTGCCATTTCTTGTCAAATTATTCTGCAATGTCCCACACTTCAGTTGTATCTAGGTTGTGGGAATTATATAGGTTGCATATACATATTGATATGCACAAGTGACACAGTTCTATGCGGCAATATGCGCTTACTGCATGTACACACTAAATTTTCGTGCATCGCCTGCACTTTCGTGGCTTGCGTGCGCTGTGTCGCGTGTGTCTCAATGTGCGCTTAGCCTAAACTCCGAATAATTTAGTAAATCGTATCTGGGAATTCCAAATCATCATAGAACTGAAAATAAACAGTGAAGTGTTGTTAACATTTATGATTTAAGTATAATTTAATACAAGTATAACATAATATAATATGATATCAAATTATAATGTAGATATAATTTTTGAATGTAAACAATTTAGGCTAATTTTACTATCTAGAAATTCGACAGAGTATTATTTAATACTATTAATAATAATAATAATAAAACTGCAAAATAATATTGGGATTTAATAAGATATAAATCGACAACTGGGATATAGTCGCGGTCGTGAGAGAGGATCAAACTTCCGCATCCGGACCATATACATAACGAACGAACAAACGAAAACAAAGAAAATACGAAGGAAATTTATATTACGACGGAGAAACTCAACAATGGTACCAAGTGGAATACCAAGAATACTCATTAAGAGGACAAAATACTTGAGGAGGTTACAAATTTTCAAATACCAGCCTCCAGAGAGAAACAGAACTGACAGAAATAACTGTAAACACCCAAGACACCATCCAATTACCATATATCCTTTTGCCAGAATTGAATAACGCTAAATGTTTGATCGAATCCGTCGTAAGCTCGTCGTCTGTCTCCTCAGGGGTGGTGAACGATTATTTTTCTGAGAATGTATATGATTCCCCATATGTTGTTAACACCATGCATGGTAGAACACCGCACGAATATAAAATCGAAATTCCTTCATTAGAATCTTCCGGAGATAATGGCTATTTGTTTAATTTGCTGTGATTGACTTTTCAAATAGATTTCAGGGGGTAGAATCGGAAATAAAAGTTAAGCTAGAAACACTTAATCTTAACAGTAACAAGCAGACGAAACGCGGTGCATTTAATTTTCTCGGTAATATTGTCAAGGTCGTAACTGGAAACTCGGACAGTAAGGACGGCCAGCGGTAATGAAACGCTGATACAACAACTCGAGACAAACCAGAATGTGATCAGACCGGCTCTTGTGGAAAATATTAAATTAATGAAAACTTCGAATAAGATCAACTTAAATATTCTCAAATTGTCTAATAATCAAGGAAGGATAATAAAATCCATTACTAATATACAAGAAGAGCTTTCAAAAATTCAAAAATTCAAAAATGTATGTATAAGTTGCACGCTCTTAATGAACAGTTGTCGGATGTAATAAAGTTTACCTACGACCGTATGTGTAAACGTCGCTTACGTCACGGACTGCTTCGCTCGTAAATCGCTTATAACAACCGTGTGCTTTTGGCTGTGCGTTTGTGTTTTTTACGCACGACCTAATGTCATAATGACAGATGTCGCGCGAATATTTTGATTAATTATGTGTAATTTTTGATACTATTTATATTTATTGAAATTTTCGGTCGTAGATAAGTGCAATACTCGAGCTGTAACATATATTGCATGCTCATGAACATTTATGTTGAATTTGTATTGGAATTTTCGGTCGACACTTCAGACAAAGTTCTCCGTAGTTGCAATAGATGTCGCGCGAATACCGTCAAATATTGTCAACCGTCAAATATCCTTACCTTTATTTTTTTGACATTTTTGATACAATTTATTGAAATTGTCGGTCGTAGGTAAAACTATGTACAATACTCGAGCTGTACACGCATATAACGTGCTCGTGAAAAATAACAAAACTCGCCGCTTCGCGGCTCGTATGTTAACTTTCCACTCGCACGTAATATGCTAGTTACAGCTCTTGTAATGTAATATACTATTACATCCGACTACTTAAACACGATTTCTTTGGCCAAAAGCAACATTGCACTTTGTATCATAATTATTGTGACCATATTGATGATTGTAGGTGCAATTGTGTGCATGTATGTACTATCGGGGCCGCATATTATGTCCATTCTTTTGACGTCGATTTTCTCGCAGAACTAGGGGCGAAAAAATTTTAAAAAATTCTGTTGTGTATTCATTTAACTTTAGCAATTAATTACTCCGGAAATAATGCACAGATATCAACGAATTAAATAGTAAAATCACCTGCGGAATGCTAGCTTTCAATGTGTGCATTTTTGTAAAATCATTGGATTAGTGGTTGACCCACAAAAAGCGATATTATGCAATGCCAGCAATTCCGTTATTAGAAGAGCTAGAATAATGAAATATAGACTATAGGCTACCCAATAATTCATAGGTTTAAAGTTTATTACATAATCATTGTGTATCTTGCATTTTTCATACAAAAGATCGTG
Organism: Melinopterus prodromus; assembly: GCA_964023965.1. NCBI lineage: Eukaryota > Metazoa > Arthropoda > Insecta > Coleoptera > Scarabaeidae > Melinopterus > Melinopterus prodromus. The sequence goes on along the minus strand of OZ030391.1, from coordinate 26,133,983 downwards.
CTGAAACTCCGCGCGAATTCCGACGCTCTACGGTCTTTGGTGTGCTGCGGGGCAGCTTATTATCAATACACAAAAAGAACGATAACTTGTCAAGGTAGTAATTTTAACTAACAAGTAAATTCTTAATTTTTGCATAATTTTGATTATAATATGTGACCCAGTACGAGAGAAATCTCTTCTATCGATTGGCGTTTATGTTTTCTTCAGTTTTTATACAATCAGGTTGTAAACAAAATTTTGGTGGAAGCGAATAGATCTAATAATATGGAGTTAGCAGATTTTCCTATTAGTGGTGAATACTAAATGAAGTTTGCTTGATAAACCCAAAAAATATTTAAAAAGTATGTCCGATTTTGTTATATAAATATTCAAACTATTATAACAGTTTCAACAGCTAATTTATTAATAATGTTTAAATACATGCACAAACAATATAAAACAAATACAACTTTTTATATATTACATGTGTTACAAACGTCAGCTCTGAGCGTATAAAACTTAAAAATATAAAAAAAAAATTACAAATTTAGCATCGTAAATTTATAGACACATAGAATATTTTGCAGATTACTCATTAATTTTAAATGCTAATCCCGAAACCCGATTTAAATTGCCAAGAATTCCCATGGGAGTTCCAAATGCCTGTTTTCGTGGTTCTGTTATCTTATTGACTCATTTTGCCATTATTTTTTAATTCGGTAATCTGTCGGCGAGTCATAATCGCCGTGTCGTTATATGTATAGTGTCCGTAAACACTGTTGTTCTAGTAACTGGTGCACGTGCGATCCGCCACTAATGGCAGCGTCGCTGTCGATCGCTTCCCACGCTCGCCCCAAAAACCCAGAGCGCCACGTCAACTGCAGCAATCATGAGATGCTTCAACTCGATCTTTTGTAGGGGAAATGCAAGATAAATAATGATTATGTAATAAGCTTTAAACCTATGAATTAGTGGGTAGCCTATAGTCTATATTTCATTATACTAGCTCTTCTAATAAAGGAATTGCATAATATAGCTTTTTGTGGGTCAAGCACTAATCCAATGATTTTACAAAAATGCACATTGAAAGCTAGCATTCCGCAGGTGATTTTACTTTTTAATTCGTTAAAATCTATAGATTATATCCGGAGTACCTAATTAATTGCTAAAGTTAAACGAATAAAATTTACGGGGCAAAAAAAGCGCCAATTCGTCTTAATTTGGCAAATTCGGGAAAACACCAACATATACAGCTTTCTAATTTTTATGAGTTGTAGCAAATTAATCAAGGACAGCAGCAGAATTTTTTCAAATTTTTTCGCCCCTGGATTTGCGAGCAAATGGACTTCAAAAGAGCGGACAAAATATATGGCCACGATAGTACATATCGTTTTCTATATAGTATATACTACTTCGCCTGGAAACGGCCGTCGACCGGATCAGGTTTTTAGTCTCTTGAAAATGGGGGTGATATTTGTGGTTTCGTATTTACCTAATATTGTAAATATTTCGTTGATAACTGTGTTCCTGACAGTATTTTATAATCGTGATCTCCGTTCCTCATCATAAAGAATGTAAGTTTTTGATATGTAATTCTGCTAATGTATGTGTAACATGTACATTATCGCTAATGTCTCTAAAGTATTACTGGTTCAGCTAATACAGCTAGTGACTTCAGAATCGATATTGGTGAACTAATAGAAAGACGTGCAAAACGTTGTATCAAGAGTGACTACAACGGTTGTGCAGGAGGGTTTTTCGTATACAAAATCAGGTAGGTCTTTTGCATAGATTCGTCGAATCTCGAGCCGTTAAGACTTCACAAGCTTATTGGTTTCCAGTCTAGCACGAGTTTATTTCCTTTGTAAGATGAAATAATTCTAATCTAAATTATTTGCGCTCAAAACTTCAAAGAAAGTTGCAAGTCTCTCGTCCGCATCTCCGAAATATCGGCGGAAGAATTTCAATCAGACAAGCAAAGATCCAAAAACATCGGGAAAAACAAAATAATCTTATCTTTATTGGCACTGGTCAGTTCTAGATGTCTAGTGACAACTTTCAAATACGAAATTCCCCAGAAGAACTCGCAGAGTAAAAATTCACTTGGTAGATCGGCAGAGTACTTGCCTAGTAAAAAGTACTACTACCTAGTAAATTGTTGATTCGACGTTTATAATACCCAGCCTTAATCGATATTTACTATACCTTTCACTCCTAAACGCCGCGGGTTACTTTGCCAAAAACAAAAAATCCGGTTACTCTATTTTTTGGAGTTGTCAATCTAATCTGCTGTGTAGTTACGCTGATTTAAATTCGAAGTTATACATGGGGATCTGGCATATTACTGCTGTATTACTGGGTATTTCTACATTTGGCTACAATACCACAACAATCTGAAGAGAAATCTCTCTTATACTTTTTAGCATTCCAGCTTTTGAAAATTTAATAATACCTAATAATATATGAATAGTAAAAGCACATCCTTATTGCCAACTTCTCAACTTCCCTGTATGATAAATCGATAAACTCTGCAACGTAGGCAGCAATCTTTCAACACTCATTTTAATAACATGGCCTTGTTTTTTTTTTTTTCATCATTGAATAGTTTGAGGGGGCACAATCATTTTGATGTAGTTGATTTGTTATTGTATGAGTTGACTCAACCCGCTCCTAACATGGTGCACTTTGTACTTTTTTATGTGTGTATGTGTACCTTGTTACTGGGAACTTGTTCCTGTTGGATACCCTGTTTCTTAAATAAATAAATAAATAAATAAATAAATAAATAAATAAGACAACACAGTTTTATTCTTTTCTATATTTGACATATTTCTGTGGCAAAGCAACTATTTTCTACATTCAATACTCCAGATTATTTCAATACTCCAGATTATTTGCTTGCAGAAGCTACAAACATAAATTATTTTCCTTTAAAGTAATATTTTTGCTTAGTTTCGCCAAATAAATTTAACTTTGATATAAATACAAGACGAGATTGCCTTCCTTTAAAGTAATACTTTTGCTTTGGTTTAAAAATATGTTTACTTTCGTCAAAAAAATCCTTAAATATTAAAGAACATTTTAGTTATTAGTATTATCCTTGCTAGTATTATCAAATACATTTTTATTCGCAAACAAAGATTTGTTTGAAACAACAGATTTCTTTGTGCTAATGCATATTCATTTAACTTAAACTTTCTATCTGTGTAGGCTTTATCGTTTTGTGAGCTATCAAACATAAAATCTTTAAGGATACCCCCAGAACTGTCTAGATTAATTATTTTTTGTAATATCTCAAATGCCAAAAGAGATGTTTGAAGTAACATTTCTCTTCTATTGATTAGATTGGTCCGTACTTCAAATTTAGACATACCTGTATCTCAGTTCATCGTTTGAGATCCTTACATATAGGTTTAAATTTGAATCTGATATTGCGTACATAAGTTTTACTTTATTGGTGTGTTCTTAATAATCTATTCACTTTATAGTATCGTATTGTGTAGGAACAATGTGTTTTGTAATATACAAATTGAATTTCCAAGCATCGCCTAAAAGCTCTTGATAATGCTTCCCATCGAACTCAATTTAGAGGCTTAAAATTCACATCAAAAACGAATTAATTAAAATCTCGTCAGGTAACGGTCGATGTTTCGATATGCATTTGAAAAATGTCGATAGCTCGCCCTAAAAAATACAAAACTGACAGGTTTTCGATAATACAGATTGAGCACGCGTTCTTTAAATTATAAATCGGACACACCGGGTGCGACGGGCAACTGTTAAATATCGTTCCTGTTTTTTTTTTTTTTTTTGGTGTTTGGTTGCGACCAGGCTCCGTTCATTTATCCCGGCACTTTTGACATTATCGATTCTAAAGCCTATAAAAAATGATCGACCTACCCCTCTCGTGTACTGTCACGGCAAAATCAAACAAAACCTCCGCGCCGAGATGAATTACGGTGCACATCCTGTGTAGCAATTTCACTTAAATCCCGATATCCAAGTTGCCATGTCGGATTTATGAGTAGAACAAAGTTCTTGCACTTGTTGAGATAAGAGAGGTTGACGGAAAATATTGCCAGGATTACACAGGATCTACTACGGGATGGCTTCCTTCGATATCGGTGTGTCCTCTAGTTTTCACCAGAGATATTGATGACGTTAGAAAGAAAATGCATTTTGAAGGCTTCTTTATACTGTAAATATTTTACCAACATGCTCCGGAGTCTGCATTATGCAAAGCCAAGCAAACCTAGTGAATGCAATCCGGGGTAAATCTTTGATTCAGGAAACGGTCATAAAATATTAAAAATACAATATAATATATTGAGGATACGGCGGGTATCACCTACAAACGTCGTATAAGATTTTACTAGCGAAGTAATTTTTTCACAATAGGATTTAGTTATTGTGAAAAAAATTATTGTGAAAAAAATTTACTTTGCTAGTACAAACTTATTCGCCTTTTATAAGACCGGGCCTTAGTCTATTATTTCTAACGTCCTCTTTGTCACAACAGGCATGGGGCACTTTCGTGTGAAATCTTGGTTAATATCAAAGTTAACAGTTTCATATTTTGGGAGTACAGATCCTAAACAGGGTCAGACAAGATTAGTTCATAACTCTATCTCACTTTTGAATTGTATGTCGATTGTAATGCCAATAGTTTGGGCATTATTAGGGATGGGTTGGGGGTACACTTTTGTCGTTTGTGAGTATATGGTTTTTCAGAAAATAAAAATTGTTTTCTTACGGTCAAGTTGTAGCACAACTTTTACGTTTTGTGTATTTTTGTTTGGATTGGTTTGGAAATCGTTAGGGAGGATTAGGAAATCTAGTTTTGAGCTTTCGGAGTAATTAGTTTTACCGCAAAATAATATAAATATTTACTACATGTCCTGATATTTTAGCTTCTTGGCGAATAGTTACAATAACGGCTGTGTTTTTCGATACACTATTGGCACCGTGCATGCCCCGTGGAAGGGAGACGAAAATCGGTTTAGGCGCCCGTGGCGGAGAAACGGAGAAATATCGGCCTACAGATGTGCAGTAAGTTTACGGCGCATTATGTTGTTGCCTAGCTGTCATAACTCATAAGTATACAATTCTGTGGTTCACAGCAACAGATCGTTCATCGATAACTTCGTAATGGGGGGACACTATAAGTTTTGTATTGACAAATGTACGATTAATAGGAGAAACAACAAGGAATGCAAATTTTATAGATTTCCAAGACACTCATGTTACACTCATGTTGAGCTAAAAAAGAAATTTATTTTCAAATTACATTCACAATTCAGCAATATAATCTTATTATTAAGTTTGTCTAGTTTGATTGCTTGTTTTATAAGAAAGTTCCAATATAATCTAAAAGTCCCAAAACATAAAGTACACTCATTTTGTGTTGTGCACGTGTTTTACATAATTACAATACAACCTAAAAGTCTCAAAACATAAACTAACCTCATTTTTTGCTAGTTTATTAAACAAAAAACAATAACTTAACCTGAACTAATTGTACATGAAACATAACCTTACCTAATAGTTGTTTATAATTATATTTTATAATATATTGTAAATTAAATTAAGTTCAATGAAGTTAAGATAATGAAGTTCACTATTAACAGTTATTTTCCAAAAACAATATAATAATACAAGTTTGACTGGACCACTAAAACACTACAGATAACTGTAACATATAGTTGCGAACTGCTCCATTTACGCCTCGTGGACATAGTACTCGCCTACCTCGGGAGAGGCGCTTGCATCACGCACCCTCCCAATAGGCACCCCTTCACAAACTGTTAGATTATGGTTATAGATGATTCAAAATTCTACTGTTAATGTAAGGAACTTTTACAGGAAGTTCGACAGCAAATGTATAATAAAGATTGTGGTTATGTACATATTCAACCATAGTGTTTATTAGCTATGTTTTTAATAAATGGTATTTAGGTCTTCTTAAGTTGCTATAAAATCTTTAGAGAGGTTTAAAATTCCACTTTCGGTTCAGGGAGTATACAAGTTTGCCCGCAATTCAATAATAAAGATTGAATATATGTACATACTCAACTATTGTATTTATCGGCTTTGTTTTCGATAAAAAGCCCTCTTTTGATGTAAGGGGGCATATTAGTTTGATCGCCAACCTATTGATAAAAATTGAGGTTACGTACATGATCAAATATTGGCTTTGTATTCGATAAATACTGTGTATTTCTTTGTAAGTCGTTAGAAATTCGTTCGGGAGTAACAAAATGAACACTTTCGCTGTAAGGAAGTATATTAATTTGACCGCAAGTCAATATTAAATATTGAGGTTATGTACATACACAAGTATTTTATTAATCGGCTCTGTTTTCCATAAATTGTACATATCTATTTCTTCACAAATCAGTATCTAAAGTGAAGGTTGTGTACCTATTCAACTAATGTATTTCAGAGCTTTACTGTTCATTAATTAGTGGTATATCTTCATAAAATCTTAGGATATTTTTAGGGAGGGCTGGGGAGTTTACTCTTGATGTTACGAAGTACACCGCAAGGAACCTGAAAAGTGAGGAGTGTACTAAAGTTCTATATTATTTTGCGGTCAAACTAATTACTCCAAAACCTCGAAACAGCACTTCCTAATGCTCTCTAACGATTTCCACACCTGACGAAAAAAAAATGTTATTTTCTGTAAACACATGCACTCCTTAACGCAAAATTGTACTCCGAAGCCCTCCCTAAAGATTCCCTAACGATGGCATCAAAATCGACACAAATATCAAAGCTAACTTTTAACTGAGGTTCAAAACTGACAATTCAAGTATAACAATTCCAAACCTCAAAAACTTGTTTGCAAATCGAATTTTAGTATATCTATACACTACTTGAAAGAAGAAATTGCACTCTATCATGTCATACTATACCTGTATTCAATTGATATGACTTCCTACGACTGCTATGCCGAGAAAAGCAACGTGATGGGTTGTTACAGTTCAAGACATTTAAGCAACTTGGTTAGTTTCGCAACTGAAAGAGATAGACTACATCGTGTATTTCCTAATATCTGAGTGGATATACTATGTGTTCAGTGCTCTACTACTGGCTACTCGACCATAGTATAAAATATATGATTACATTAAGAAATTATCAAATATTCTAAAATTTTGTAACTTTGTAACTTTGTAACTTGATACACGGTTTTATTTACTTGCTTTAGATTTAACCATGAATACTACTGATAACAGTGATAGCATTAGCACCAATTGACAAAACTTCCATCCAACCCTAATTGGTGTCATGACGAACCTTTAATTGTTTGAATTTTGGTATTCTTTCGCCGAATGGAATTCAATGTTAACGTAAAGAACAATGTGATTATCAACTAAACCAAAACTTCAATTCTTCCATAAAATAATTCTGCGGTTGCCCTTGCTTATATTATTTATATAGATTTAAATTTATATTTGGGTTTATTCATATATACCTTCCACTACAGTAACCCTCAATGAACACAGCCTAAAAAATATGTATCGGGTTACTAAAAATACCGTCCGCCACGCATTTTACGCTTTGTTGTAAACATACGAAACTATACAAATAAAAAATTATCTGCAAATTGTTCGCAAAAATTAATCGTCGATTAAATTTAAATTACAATTGCAACAATTTTACATACTCATCCCAACAATTGATATCATTTTATATAAACGCAAAATTAACTAAATATGTGTGAGAACCTAGCGGATTAAAGTGGCATTCAATACCAGGTGCCAATTTGTCATCAAAAGCTTTGTTTAAATAAATTCAGTGAAGTGTGAATGTGAAACATTGCAGATACGATTTTCTATTATCATTTTCTATTCTGATTTTATAAATGTACAGTTTCATCACGAGATGGAATATAAGCAGACCCACCAGATTAAATAAAATTTAAATGTCTCTATAAAAGGTATTACGGTCATCACGGGATATTGACAATAATATTTTATACTTTATTACGACAAAGACATAGGACGATTACACAGGTCAACATTTATTTTGTTGCAAAATTTATAGCATTTCAGTTCGAAAGAGGTTCGTTAAAGTGAACTTAATAACCGAAAATGATTTTGTCGTTGACTTGGTAATAAAAGTTGGCAATCGGTATTATTAGTCTAAGAGCCAGCGGACGGCAGGCAAACCCTATATTCTTATAGTTTACTTACTCTCTTATACCTGCAGAACATGAGACGAGGATTCGGCAGTTCAGCTGGCGGTTCCTATAGTGATTTTGGAAAAATTGGACGGGAGTTTTTTCTCCAAAAGTTACCCTCACCTTTAGTTGATTCTACATTCCTGACGAGATTACGTAATAACCATTTTCCCTTGAATTTATTTAACCTGTATGAGCTGTTAGCAATAAACATTTAACGATCTCTAGTTACCAATCTTCCATCTATCCCCAATAGGTGTCACGACGAGTTTGTTAATTTGAAACTCGGATTGCAAATCTAAAAGTGAATAAAAACTATAAATTTCCACTGCCTCTATAGCTCAACTGGGAGAGCTGTTTGACATTGGAGGGTTCCCGGTTCAAATCCAGGCGGAGGTGTTTTTTTTTTCTAAATATTATCTCCACATGCAACTTTATTCGATTTTGACGAACTTATCACTACTTTGTAAGAAAATTCATTAAGGCTCCCGTTTCCTACGTCGAAAACGCGCCGATACACCATACACTAATTATTGTTTAACTTGTGAAACTATGGCAACTATTCGATGGAATAGGTCCATACGCAATTGCGTCCACAAAAATTTCAATATTTATGCAAATTATACTTCCAAATTTTCATGTTAAAAACTAAACTACAAAAATAGTAAAGCATTTTGGTCTTACTGGCGTATGATTATTGTGTACTGTTAATATATTATAAAAGTACATTAAATGCTACGTATACCGATGGAAGTTATCTTTTAGTGAACATAACTAGAATACCACTCTGGGAGAGTTTTAGTCTGTTGGCATTGCAACATTGTTCAACGCAGTTCAACGGTCTGTGGATAGATGGCGCTGTTTCAAATTGAAAATGTAAATACAACATGAATAATTTATTTAGATATGACCTTAAGTACACTAAAAATTGGTAATAAGTACTGAAAACAATATGTAACATAAAGAATGCCACTTTGGATTGTTTGTGTTCGTGTTAAAAAATATAATCGTAGCTGTCGTCCTATTTGCATTTGAAGGTAGTTTAAAGTTCTTTATTTAAATATAAGCTGTAGGAATAATAGCTTAAAAATCTGTTATTGTAATCAGCGCAAAATGTCACAAAAAATCTGTAACTTCAAATCAATCTAAATTCACATAAGCGACCTTCAAGTGCAGTATCTACGGGTCGTTAAAAATCACAGATGAACTGTAAAATAGTTTCCGATCAAAACGTGTTCAAAATAAAAACTCGTTGATAATTTAGTCACAACACCCATTTCTTCGGAGCAAAGTTGATACTATATACTTATACCGTCATTGTAAAGTACAGGCTATACGACAGCTAAATAATCATAGGTTAAAACAAAAATCAATCGCCATTTTATTATCATTTTTCTCTTTTTCATTTTTATCATTCTGTTTTGCTGCTGAATTTGACGTAAATAGTAAACAACACACAATTTTTATTTATTTCTATATTTATGTAGATAATTATTAATTATATACGTTCCTACGTCAAGGTGGCAGATTATTTTACATTTACATTGCACAAAGAATTAATTTTTCTATATGAAAAGGTTTTACGGTAGGCAACATTTAAAACACAAATTCACCCTCAAGATTGCGTAATAAAATAATGAAATATTCCAGTTGCGTCGAGCAACCAAAAAACGACGAATGATACGATCTCCATTATATGGCGTTATTTCAGAATGGGCTGCTGCACTAAAGGTGCTATCATTAGACGAGTCATTTTACGGAGAGCTAAGGTAACTACGTTATGTAATACAACATAATTTGAGTTACCGTCTAATCGTACTCAAGGATATTTAATTAAGACCATGATCTAAATTTAAACCAGCCGCTAATGACATATCGTGTATTCAGACTTAAGTACACACTGCTGTTGTCCTTGGATGGTAATGTAAAGTTTTATATGGAAATGGAGCACCATAAACAATAACAATGTTTATTTAGAAAATATGAAAACCACTGAAATTGTGTACGTACCTATCAATAAAATGTAAACAAATAATCGATCACTATTCATTCTGAGAGACACACTCATAAATAAATCGCTTTCGAAAAAACTACTTACAATAACGAACATAACCTTATATTGAGAAGTAGATAACCTTTTCTTGGCATTTTTCGTGGTTGTCATGGTTACGAGAAATTGTATAGGGTTAGATATTTGTGGTGGGTTGGATTCTTGCCGCAAATAAAAATATACGGGATAATTTGAGATTTGGTAGTTGTGTCGCCATCTACATCTAGTAACACTTTTGTTTGGAGGAAAGAGCGGCAATTCACGTTTGAATGGGGGATACGGGAGCCTTAAGATTACCAAATTACGTGTCGGTGGATAAAGTTTCAAACGCCGTGTGAACTAAGTAGGTCAACTTTATAACATTTAAATTCTCAAGATAAATACAATTGCGAGTAAAAATTTTCAATTTTCAACTTTCTTGTCCAATAACTTTTATAATCTTTTAATTTGATGATTTTTTCCCTAACTGTAAAGAAATTTATCAACATTATCCCACGGCTTTAAAATATTTAAAACAACGCACTACATAAATGTTTCTTTTCTATGTCTTGCGGTGCTTTGAACTGTTATCCTATCGGCTGTAATGAATTAACTTAGAGACAACAATCAGAAAGGAATAAAAATGTTACAAAAGTTATACATATATCGTCAACATTTAGCAACTTTAGGTGGCGCGTTTTTTACCCGTGTAGTTGTTTTGTTGCAATGTAGCCTTATGGTGTTTAATTTTTTTTAATATATTATGTTTCGGTTCGTTTTGTTGCAATGTTATTATTTGTGTTTTTGAGTCTTAATATTTTTATTTCACTTCCTCTTTTGCTTCCACAGACCATTTATCTTTCGAGCCCGCTTCCGGAAAGATTAGTACCGTTACAACCCTACTCTACAGCCAAATATCGCATATTACATTAAAAATGTTTAAATAATTTTAATACTATTAATTGCCTGTTACCTGTCACAGACAGGCTTAATAGTAGCGACCATGATTATTCATATAATACCTTGTGGTTTATAATCTACTCTTAAAACAAATCACTACCACAACCGTTACAGTAAACTTATGCTGCTAAACTAGCTCCAACACCACCAAATCAACAATATGCAAATCCATGCAAATTTCAGTGGACAGTTTGCTTTTTCTTGCTCACCAGTGGAAAACGGGATAATTATTCTTTCATTAGCCGTTACCATAATTTCTGCTGCTCGTCCGTAAGCTTCGTCTGTGTTTCCTGACGGTTTGAGTTAGTGTTAAACAAAACGATGATTTGAATTATTTTTACGCAGCTTGCTTTACTTCGCTAAAATTTGACGCATACGATCACATATCAATTAAGCGAATACGTGCAGATTCAGCTTTGCGTAATATCCTCCCGCTAAATTATTGTGTACTTACTTAATGAACACCAAATGTTTGCTTCGATAATTAATGTTAGGATGAACACAGAGTAATAAGTTAACTATAAGTATGTATTGCAAACATATCCGTTGGCAAAACAAACAAACGCCCAAAACGCCAAATATTGGCGTTTCCAAACAACACTACAGTGAAGCATCCCTACTGTGCTTAATATGGTATCAATTCTCACATGTTATATCAGTTTGTTTACTGCATGTTTTATAATTTTATAATTTTTTGTTGTATCCTTTTCGAGTGCCTGCAAAGATGACACTAATAACCTTTTCCATCGCACATTATACAGAGTGTCTCACGGAACTGGTACATTAGACTATTAGAGGTTGCTCATGTTCTACTATTTCTGGAAACTAATGTTGGAATTAGAATTGACTCGATCTGAGCTCTTCAGCTAAAATAATCTCAAGTTAACTATCACGCCCGGTCACCGGAAGTCGGTATCAACGTTGTTCTTTGACATATAATTTTAGCTTTATTTTTTAGTTTCTACGTATCAACATACATCATTTTTAATAAGGTTTCCCTATACCTAAATATTACAATTTTTGAGTTTTTTTTTTTCATTTTAGTAATTTTTCAGTGATATTTGCGGTTATGTTTAAAATTGAATATGTCGGTTATTATTGAAACTAGCAGTTTCAGGATTTGATACGCCATTCGATGGGTAATTCCGTATCAATTAGGGTTGCCTATATCTATCTTTAAAAGTTTTTGAGATATAGTCACTTTTTCTTTAAATCCATTTTGAATACTCCCATTTAATAATGGGCAAGAAATTAGAGAAATCTACAACAAAAATTTAAATAGTGATAGATATTTAGAAATTTTGCGTGGATTTGTGAACAATTTTTGCGAAACTCTCCCCTCAATATTTTACGCGACTGCTTTTATCAAATGGACGGTGCACCGGCACATTCTTTGCATGTGGTATCCATTCAACTTAATCATATCTTTGATGACAGATGGTTCGGAAATAGGGGACCCTGGCGGTGGCCACCAAGCTCACCTGATTTAACACCAATCAACTTTCATTTCTGGGTCATGTGAAAAGTCAGGTCTATTCCACACCAGTTAATACTCGAGAAGAATTGACTAACAGAGTACTAGCCGCCATTAATGGATTTCAGCGATAGGAAATCCATTGTGTCCCTGGCTTCACCGCATGAGAATGGTATCTTGTTGCAGCTGTTCATTAATGTTATTTGCACTAATTGGACTGTTGTAAGTGAACACATTGAAGAATTACAACTGCCCTCACCCAATAACACATTTTGTGATTGCCGATAGTTAATTGATAATGTTCTACGATCCCCGAGCGAGAGAGACATAACCAAGAATCAACTTGTGCGCAGTAATTTTCGCCCGACGCTTGGCCTGAAGACGTGTTAACAGCACGAAACATGTAGCCAAAACAACAAAATTACCTAATAAACGTTGGAATGCTACTACATCTTTGCTTAATAGGAAATCCGAAGAACGACGATGACAGAAGTACAGCGAAGAGTTTCAAAATGTTTGGAGCAGAACGGGCAGCATTTCGAACAACATAACTAAGTTTTAAATTAAGTTAGATATCCCAATTTTAGTTTTTACAATTTTTCAATATTTTTCTGTTTTCCAGATGTTCCAAAGTTATACAACCCTATAAATGGAGAATAAATCGTTTTCTATTTAGTTTGCATTCTTTTATATTGAGAATATCTCAAAAACTATTAAAGATAGATATAGGGAACCCAATATTCATTAATAGGGAATAAGATTTCCTATCGAATGGCGTATCGGCATACCAGGATGTTCCATATAAAACAAATGCGTTTTTAACCTTTTAAAATTCAATTATGAATTATTTTGGAAATTGTGAACATCCTGTATAAGATATCATGATGAACCAAATATCGTCTTATTTGGTTATGTTTCTAGTTTTGGACCACTAATCATGAAACTTCTCGTTTCAATAATAACCGAAATATTCAAGATATTTTAAACGTAATCGCTATAATCACTAAAAATTAGTAAAATCAAAAAAACTCAAAAATAGCGATATGTAGGTATAGGGAAACATTATCAAAAATGATGTACTTTGATACGTAGAAACCAAAAATAATAATTCCATTTAAAATATTAAAAATTTGGTACCGATTTCCGGCGACCGGACGTGAAAGTAAATTGATAATATTTTAGCTGAAGAGCTCAGATCAAAAGAACGAAAAGACGGCACCGTGTAAACACATCGCTACGTTTTGCCTGCGTAAAACAGACGTAGTAAAAATACGGAGCATATAAGCGGTCCTTTCGATTCATATTCCGATCTACTGGGATCATCAAAACCGAGAAATGTCGGCAATTTGCTAAGGAATGGAAAAAAAGTAGTTCCAAGTAATGTCTTACCGAGACATGCCGAGTTTTATTGAAATACTCAAATGTTTAGTTCAACATCTATGGTAATTTGTTTACAAACAAATCCATATACATATGGATTTATGGTAAAAGTAAAGTCTCACAAAAAAATCGATGTTTTTTGTTTTCATAAATTTTGTTAATGAAATTTAAGCAAAAAAATTGTTCATATTTTAACGAAACTTTGTACGTTAAAAATTAAACTAACTAGAACTAATCTAAAAATTATTGATATTTTAACGAAATTAGTACAGATGTGTTTTGCTTTGAACGGCAAATTACCGACAATTCAATGTTTTCGATAATAAAAATGGAACACACTTGAAACAAAACGAGATACACGATTTCGTCAGATAATGTCGACAGACCCACGACTGGTCGCTTCTTCAAGGTAAAAATTTTAGTAAAATATCTATATTGAACATGTAAGTAATTTTATAGATTTCTGGCAACTGGTTGATCTTCACTTTATCAGATTTATCTTCAACAGTTGGTAGTTCTGGTAAAATTTACAAATACGATTGAGGCGAACCAATACCGATTGAGATGTCAGCGTTATTAACTTACGTACAAACATTTATCAATCAAAAAGTAGAGGGATTGGTATGTACCTACCTAATCCATAAATGTGATGCTAAGTTACAAAAATTGTGATTGCAAAGTGATTTTCGTTGTTTTGCATACGAGTCATCCGTCGCGTACAATTGTCATCCGTCCGTACACAAGTTACTACACAAACACACCCACATGAAATTTCCATAATCTAAAGAGATATTGTGAATAAACCAACGACCCACTACGATGATATGAACAGAGAGTGTAGGTCAATATCACTGTGAGCGAGAAACGAGTGAAGGCAAACCAAGTGACTGCACAACTGCGGTAGGCTGTTGACGTTTTTCTTTATTAATTTCAAGAATGCGTTAAGTTAGACAGTACGCTATTTGTAAAAAGATGCGCTAATTACGTCCTTCATCATGTCCTCCGAGAGATGAAATTTGATTGCATACCGTACAAGGTTTATGAAAACTTTTGTGCCACTAATAAATATCTGGCATACTTACAAATAGTCGTAAGTGAGCACTACAAACTACATGCTAGGTCTCACGAATAGTTTACCGAATATTTTTGTATAACAGAGAATTAAATTCGATAAATAAGCTGTCTTCAGCAGTGTCAATTTGGTATCAACGTAAATATAAATTTTAATACGTCTTCCCCACTCTCGCAAGACATGGCGAGAGACCGCGAATCGGGAGAGTCTGGATGCTACATGCACTCAAATCCGCTAACATTTGAACTGCCAGAAGTGTCAACGGATGTAAATAGTTGGATAAAAATCACGCGTTCGGCAAGTGTCTTGCCATAAACCGCTTTATTTGTTCGCGTTCGCGTCGATCCATTCAATGGTACACACACAAAAAGTGTGTACCCGAAGGTATTATTTACGGCAGAGGTCTGATTTATGACATCAAACACGTGCGGTGCATCAATGCAACCCAAACAGTAGGTAACGAATGGAATAAATTATTTATTATTATTATTTAGTATTGAAATAAAAAGATTACAAAATATTGAACACAATAAATTTTTATGCAAAATACAAATAGTTTACATTGATATTAAATTTAATATCCGAACATGACTATAATCTGTCAGGAAAAAAAGTTACATACGCAAAGTTAAAATGGCAAATATACCAGATAATGATATTTATTTCTGTATTATTGAAGGAATGAAATGCATATCAATAAATACACCATTAGTAGGTATTATAAGATTACTAGTGGACCTATAGACCGCCTATTGGGTAGATCAGTGAATCGGTAGATCGCAGGAATCGATAGACCGCATAGACAGTGGGTATCTACAAAAAAGACATCTTTTGCAAAATCAAATTTTCAAGTTGATGTAAAGTTATTTTAATGGCCTCATATTAACCACCAAAAAAGTTGCCTTAATTAAAAAAAACTCCCGCAAGCGAAAAAAAAAAAACTTTTTCAAGTTGAATAATTTTAACAATAGTAGGTTGTGAAATAAAAGTATAAACATATATAATTCTAATACAACCTACTTAAATTGCATAAAATTGAGTAATTTAAAAAAAATGATATTTTTATAATCCATGCAAATTACGACTATAAACCGATTTTTTTTTCAAGAAACACACATGATCTAAATAAAAATTTAGAAACATGAAAAAATTATAGACCCCTCGCAGAAGACCTGATTATTTTTTATTTAGGTGATTTTTTTGTTGTATACATAGGACCATAGAAACTACTTTTTATGAACTTGTATATGTTTTTCCCAGCACCATTGAGCTTATTTACAAAAATAACCATTATTTGTTAAAATTACTCAACTTTATCCCAAGTGCGGAAGACCCATTGTTAACCTATTGTTAACATTTTTTTATCAGGACAGATACTTTACCCCTACTACAAAAAAAAAACATTTATTGAGAAAAACTATAAACTTTAGGCCTCTTGAGGGTGATATATTTTTTCTTAATTAGGACAATATTTTTGATGTTATACCTAAGTGGGTTCATAGTGACAACTTATATTAACTTGAAATTTTGATTTTCCGAAAAAAGGTTGTTTTGATACACCCTACAGATTGATTGAACATTATTTATACCAACATATTGGAATTGTAGATTTATAACATTCTAGATATATTTAGAACCTGTAATATGTATAATTGGTTTGTTTGCCCATCAGTAAAAATCAATTAGTTATTCCTAATTGCTAAGCATGCGCAATGGAGATTTTGTAAAGGCAGAACCCCCATTGCGCATGCGCAAGAGTAAAAATAAGTGCTTTTTATAATTATTTTGATGCTGCTCGAGCAAACCTATTATCTAAAATAAGAATAATAGATAATAATAGAGATAATAATAATTCAAACCTTGTATTAGGTATATTATATAACCATACTTTATTGTAACTTAATCATTGTAGAAACAAAAGAAAAAAAATCTGATGTGGCCAGGCACATGACTTTATCATACAAAATATAAAAGTAATGGTTTAGCTGCATGAGAATATATTTGATTGAGATAAATCGTGTCTGCATTAAAATTAGCCAACTAGTTAGCCAGGATTTGACAGATATTTTGATAGTCAATAGTATCAATAGTAGGTATTGTCAAAGCATCAGCATTTGACACTACCTACTGTCATCATAATAATAGTTATTTATCTCACAAGTGCCGAAAGTACGGAATAGCGCGACGAGCGGTGATGAGGCGCGTCACCGATGGCGCAGCGTCGCCGTCGCATGTGAGCGAGTCGTGCTATGTAGTTTTCGGCGGGAGTGATATCAACGTTTTTTGTGTTGCTTTTTGAGAAATACGTATTAAAAAAGCTCAAGAATGGTTATATTTCTGTATAGGAAATATTAGGTTGATACCACTTCTACGAAACGTCAAGTTTAAAAAGCTAATTCCGATGGAAGGCGGCATGGAAAGGTATTTGTTCCCTGCCTAGAATACCAGGACAGTCGATTTTAGCCCGAGCCGGGATTCGATCCCGGGCCTCCAGCGTAGATAGCAGCCGCTCTATCCTATACGCCATCGACCCCCCCAAAAAAGCTATTTTAAATTCTGACAGATTTATATTCGTTCATGACACTGTAGATGTCACATCCGTACCAAGATACTAAAATATAACTACACTCATCGCTATACTTTATTTACAATTTTCTCAATTTATCGTTTTTACAACTAGATATAACAACGGGTTGATATTTCTTATCAACAAACAATTAAATTGGTGATCTTATTTTATTTGAATTTTGTATTTTGTACATTGCCGCACTAGAGCGGCAACGTCCCATAGCGGTTCTCCAACCTGTGATGAAATTAGCTGTTTTCGAGTATGACAGCCATAGACATTTCTGTGGTGACAGCACAAAAAATATTTGTCAAATACAGGCTACTATGTAGTTTCATATCAATGCAGATGCGACCGATCTCGATCAAATAGAATTTGCTCTTGAAGCTAAACTATTAATTTTACAAAAAAATATCATAGGCATAAATTATTCAAAATTTCCTCTACTTTAATTTATTATTTAACTATTTTGACGAAATTACAGAAATGGCAGCTCATTTGCAAAATCCGTGAAAAATGCTTAGGGGAAACAGCCAGTTCCTTTGGACCCTTTTGAACAAAAAGCTTTTCAGCTCTAAGTTTAATCATGAACTTTCGTCCCGATACCTGTAGTAGTTTCTCCGGAATCGTCTCCACAAAAAACGGGTACACACACACGCACACACACACACACACACACAGACATTTTTTTGTACCTTGGTCAAAAATGTTCAGGGGACCCATAAAGACCTATTTCCGCTAAAATCTCAATTTTTTTTTCGGCACGATTACAATACTTCATCATACTGCGTATGATAAAGTAATATACCAGTGAAGTGATGAATAATGAAATAACCAATGATGTGTGAAGCGATAAATAATTTGTAAAAAATAATATGGACTAAATAATTTGTAAAAAATAATGTGGACTACCGTAAATAAACCTTCATAATAACATGTAATAAACTTACGATATGCCATTTGTATTGGCAAAGTCGGCAAAGTGAATCCATATTTATAAACATAAATATGTTAGGTTATGCAGAGGTTATGTACGGCTGACGTTTAATAGCGCTGGTAGGGCCATCTGTCGACTAATCGGCTAAAACGTCCGAATTCTTGTCGAAATGCATTTTGTGGGCAATTTATCGATCGATTGAAATGGTAGCCACGGCATACCGTACTACACTTTACCCGGGTACATTATACGTTAAATAAGTAACCACAGCTCGGCTCATAAGAAAAATGACATAAGGTCGGACGTATTATTGAGTTCAGTGGCTGTAACACGTAGGAAAACTTACCCAAACTCACCAATGAATTTCCGATATCTCTGCTATAATTTGTAAAATCATACCATATTATGCTTGTATGCATACGTAGTAGGTTTCATACGTACGTAATAAAGACAAATGCGAATTCTTAATTATTCATATACGTAGAACATACGTTATAGGTTTCTCAGAGGTTATTTGGAACGGACGTTGTGTGAAGATAATAATCAACAAATTGCAGGTTATGTCTGCGCTTTTGACGTTTCTTATCTGGCAACCATGACGACGCGTAATAAACTGTTGTTGGAATGTTGAGGCGTGTTCACCAAAATCGATCGCTTTTTGGAAAATTTTTAAGCAAAAACGCCCTAGAGGCCTTTTTGCGTCGATTTCAAAAGCTCACGCAACGTAGAATGGTCCATTTAGGACGACGGCCGCGCTTCGCGCGCCCGAGAATGCTTCTCCAAATTTTCTGTAAGCAACTTAAGAACGCACTTTTTCGCATGTGAAATGGTGAGAAAAAACACGCCAAATCAGTTTACATAATATAGACTAGTGAAAATTAAAATTAATAGCAATATTAAATCAATAATTAATTAAAGCTACAGAATTAATTAATTATCTCTTTCAAATAAATCTTATCAGTTACAGCCAAGTTATTCCAGCCTTATTTTCTATTATGTCTGAATGTATTGTATCGTTTTAGTGCAGTTCTTTGATTAGTTGGGCAGGCCGACTACCTGGTAAGTAGGCATTATTTTACCCAACATTAATGGGGAATGTCGCAGAGGAGCTTATTGTATATTGGCGAAAGGAAATATGTATTCACTGTCGACAGACATTCAACAAGCGATCTACAAAGGGCAATTACTAAGTTATTGATTGATAATATCCTTGTTACATACCAGTACACAGGGTTGGTCAAAATAACCAGAGCACCTTAATAACTGTCCAATTGTAAACATTTAAAAAAATCAAACAAAAGTAGTTTGACTTTTTTAGCCATTTTTAAATACAGGGTGCTTATTTTATTATGGAAATTGGCAACCTTTGCTTTTTCTAATGGAATAAATATTTTGACGATTGTTGATTCTAAGATTAAAGAATATTTTGTATGAATAATTTTTTATACAATGCATGATTTTTGAGTTATAGGCAATTAATTAAAACTCATAAACTTTTATTTTAACTAAACGGATAAAAAATAACAGACAATTAAATAGAATTGAACGTTTACAAAGAGCAAATTAAAATAAATGTGTATCTGTGTGGGAAAATATACAGTTTGAAAGTTCAAGAGTTTTAATTAATTACTGATAACTGAAAATTATGCCTTTTATAAAAAATGTTTCTTACAGGAAATTCGTAAAAATAATCTAAGAATTAAAAAATTTTCAAATATGCAGTATGTTCTATTTGCAAAATAAAATTTAGATAGTTTGTTTAAAACAAAATTGGTTTATTTGTTTACGGTTCGAGAGTTATTTAGTTGTAATTTTCACTAACTCTGTATGTATATGCACTAAAATATTTGATTTATACCGCAATACATTATGCAAATTAATAATTATGCAAATATTTATTTTTTGTCTATTGAAAATCATATTACTGTCATATATTAGTATATGGTATCTGATCAGAATAATAAATCAATAGCAATTAATAAATTTATCAAATATTTAATTAAATTTTTATTTATATTTTTCAATGAATTATTAATTAATAATAACCACAATTTCAATGAAGTATGCATACGCTCTATACGCTGCGGCAGCGGCTACTTTAGCGACGTCCATTCTCACTCACTCGCAGATGAACACTGAATGCACGAGCCGAACCCCGAGAATGTGGCTGGCGTTCTTTTCCCGCTATGTCTCACCCAGCCTCGCCGAACGTTTCGCCGATTTATTCGGGCTGTGTGTGGAGCTACCATAATATGGAACATACAGGTTAAACATGACAAAAACAATAAAATTCAATCAATGTTGAAAGCCACTGAAATAAGCTGTATTACCACGCCAGCAAATGTTATCATATTGACGACCAAAGGAAATAAAAGGAAATCCTTTCAATGCTACCTCCAATGCATCGAATGTTCCAAACCGAGATAAGAGTCGAATTAGAAATAAGTTCGTTTGCCGCGACCGGAGATAGATGGCGCGTGTATGTTCGAGCGAATTGAATATCTTACGAGCTTATTAAGGGCACGGTGAAAGAAGTGGGTCGCATCTGAAAAATTGGAATGCACGAGGGCCGATTTGAATAACAGATTTTTCATTTAATAGCCGGAATGCGGCCGGAACGGCATTAGAGAGTCGCCTGCGGTGGCGGAGGTCGGAGTGGCTGCACTTCCATTAAATCCGCATCAGGCAAAGCTGTTGCCCCGTTAGTGGTGCTAAGAAGCTACTGTAGTTCGAATAAATTTTCCTACTTCCGGCAGCGCACCGCCGTAGAACTTTTATGCCGCGCCACCAATAACTTCGTAAGTAGAGGCGAAAGAGAAAACAAATTTAAATTAGTTTTAAGTCTGCACTGAATAATACACGTAAATACTTTATATTAGAGGTAAAGTTTCCTAGAAGTCAGTAGAGCTAAGTGAAAATCCATTCAATTATGCAAGTTTACCCATAGTGTAATAATATTATTAACAATCCACAATGAAAAGCTGCATCACTTAACTAACAGGAAGAAGTTCATCGCTTTAAAGTTAAACGTCGTTAAAGGCCCTGTAACACTTTAAATTTAATCTGCTTCCAATTTTGAGTGCGGATTAGATTTCAGCAAACAGTTATTTCGAAAACTCCAGTATATCCTCATTATCATTTGTCTGTAAAAAAATAACCAAAAAATAATAAATTTACAAGCAATGAGTTGAATCCACGTAAGTGGTGGGTTTCTTGCGCTGAATACGAATTTGGATTTAAAATTTACGTATCAGGTATTTTTTTTCTTTTTTTGTGAATTGTCTCATGTGAACACACGATTGCAAAACACATACGCGGGTTAATAAGAATACAATTCAGGGGCTCAGAGGAAATGTAGTACAAGTGAAATTTTCAGTAAAAAATGAGGCATGTGCTTAATCTGGTTCAGGTAAAATGATTCCATATAGAGCAAAAATAGTACAAGGCCAAATCTTCATATCTACTGTTACAAGAAAAATGTTCTTGCCTTACTGTACCTTTATGTTTATACGATCATCACTTTGAAACTAATGAACAAAAACAATGAAATAAAGTTTTGAAGTTTATCATAATCATTAATCATTTCTACATACCATGAACGACTGTCAAAACTGCTTATTGTTCTAGCTTATTTAATTCCTATAAGTTAACAAATAACCAGAGAGCGGCTTTTGCAGTTATTTAAACTTTCCATGAGCGTACGCTTTGTTTTGAACAGAGCGGTCGCATCGAATCTCGCATGCTGCCTGGCTCCTGACGGTCAGTTACCGTACGCCACTCGGAGCTACGCTCGCGCACTGGAGTTTTTAGCAGCGCGTCATAGGGTGACTTCAACGTCCTATCTTTGCAAATAACACGAATGTTACTATATGTAATGGATGTATATCACGGTAAAAACGTTTGCTTACATGCTAGCGGTGGTTTGGTCACATTTGTTCGCGAGGTATTCACTTCCATAACAACCGTATTTGCATCGTTTATTAAATAAATACTTAAGAAGGTAAAAATGACTATCAAAACAAGAGATTCAAAACTTCAACTGATCGAAATTTGAAGTTATGGTAAAAAATGGTTTGGGTTGGGTTGGGAATTTTGAATTTTGAATTAATACTCAAAAAGACGAGTATTAATTCAAAACTTAAAAAACAAAAACTACTAGGTACATTTTCAACTTTTTTTATACATTTAAATTTAAACAAAAGAAATGGTGGCACCAGGACCAAAACATGGGCACCACGTCCTGGGGTCCGAAGGGAACTTAGATCTGGAGAACCACCGAAACTGATCTTCAGGTTGTGGGGTAGCCATAGATCGGCCCTGTAGTATCGTAGCAATCGAACAGACCAATCTCTTTACTGGCACCGACCTGTATATTAAAAACCATGAATAATAGCGTGTGTGCATCTAGCCCATTTTTCCAGAATTCTATTTGAATAAAAATACAACTTCAAATTATTGATATGTTTACGCAAACCAATAATGCTAACCTTTGTTACTCATGCCCACTTTTTAAAAGCACAGATTTTCAAGTCATCAAACATTACCATAAATTAATTACCTGAGCTGCTCAAGTGTCTAATCTATTTATTAAAGATGTTCAATGTGACTTTTCTATCTCCCTTAAAAATTCATTGCCCTATTGACACGTTAGTAAATTTATATATTTGTGTTCCCTAATCAGACAACATTCCGTTTCTAAAGTAGCTTTTTCGGTTCCCTGGTACGCGAAATGTCAACTCTCCGGAAAATGTGGGGGATCAACAAGAATTATCTTCAAGATGAAGGCTCATGCCTATAGAAAATTGGAGCAATTTTTTATAAAAGCTCAGTTTTTCAGGTCTCAAGCTTTACTTACGATCACACAATCATGACCACAATCGTCAAATCGATTTATTAAGCCGTTAACAAATGGACAACCATAATACTTTGGCATACATATTTGATTCCATATGTTCTAAGGGACCTCTTCTATCACCCTTAAAAATACATTGCGCAATTAACACGTTATTACAGTTATACAGGGTTGTGCAACTAAAAGAAATATTGTCTGCACAGCGTAAATTATTAGTTTTGTAAAAAAATATTGAACATATGAGATGTTTGATTATTTTTTCGCAAATGTTCACAAAATCTAATTATGTCTAAAGAGTAAAATGAAAGCTCGGCGACTATGACGTCACTTTTTAAATGGCAACATATGACGTGTGTAACATCGTTGGATAGCTCTATTTCTTACCTTTACAACCGTATACATATTCCCCCATACTCATAATAAATCAACTGTCAATTAATAACAAACGCAAAATGATCAATAAAGCGCGTTTCATTTATTATTAGAAAAGAACAACAAAAAAAGACACTACAGGATGCTAACTTAAGCAAATTAAACAAATTCTAAATACTTCAAAGTTGTACAAAGAATACAGAAAACTACCTTTGCGAGTGTACGTACTCGTATTTGCCAAAGTCGGCTTTTTCATTTCATATTGTACTACAAGTTTTTATTTCCAAATTCAATGCTCGTTTCCACGTTATAGGCACAGAAACAGTTTCATTTCCATGGTATAGACGTGGTGGTTAATAGTACAATTTGTTTAGTTAGTTTATAAAATGGCTAGATTAACGGAACGTGAAAAAATTGAAATGTTGGTGATGGTAGGTTATGGAGACCATAAACGAAAACAACCAGAGGGTTGCGATTTATTCAATGATGTCCATCCCGACAGAAGTCCCATTACCCAGTCTACCGTCAGCAAAACTTTAGCATGCTTTGATGCTACTGGAAGCGTACGTGGCGCTTCTAGAATTCGAACCAAATCGGAAACCAATGAAGAAAAGATCTTGGATGTTTTGTTGTCTCTCCAAGATTTCCCTCAAACATCTACCAATCAACTAGCTATGAATGATGGAATAAGTCATCGATATGTTAGAAGAATTCGTAAACAAGTACCGTCCATATAAAATTCATTTAGTGCACGAGCTATCCGAAGATGACCACGATAGAAGGTTACAGTTTTGTAAACAGATGACCGAGATGTGTAACATCAATGAATTCTATTTTCCGACGAGGCAACATTTTGCTTAAAGTGCACTGTTGATCGTCACAATTGTCGTTACTGGGCGGCAGATAATCCACATTGGATACAGGAGGCGCACACCCAGCATCCTCAAAAAGTTAATGTCTGGGTTGGTATTTTAAATACCCACATTATTGGTCCATATTTTATAGACGGGACGCTGACTGGGCAAAAATATTTGGATTTGCTGCAACAAAACATTTGTCCTGATATCCAAAGCATTGAAGACATCAACACGGTTTGGTTTCAACAGCATGGAGTACCTCATCATTATTCCGCAACACTCCGTGAATTTTTGAATAATTAATTTCAAAATCGTTGGCTTGGTAGAAGAGGGACAATAGAGTGAAAAAGCTGAAGGAACTTGAAGGAACAAATCCGACGTTAATACGTTAATACGCACTCCAGCACATGCCTAGTCTAACTCACTCCAGGGTTTTATTGACAGACTTTATTATTGTCAAGGAGTAAATGATGCTCAGTTCGAACCTTTGCGTTAGTTTTATTATTTATTGTTAAGTTTGCTTTGTAACCTGTATTTCCTTTCTCTTTTCTAATAATAAATTAAAATATTGATCATTTTGCGTCTTTTATTAATATACAGTTGTTTTATTGTGAGTATGGAGGAATGTATTATACGGTTGTAAAGGTAAGACATAGAGCTGTCCAACGATGTATCACAAATCATGTGGCCATTTTTAAAAAATGACGTCGTAGTTGCTTTTATTTTACTATTTAGACATACTTAGATTTTGTGCAAATATGGGAAAAAATTAGTAAAACAACTTTTATGTTTAATATTTTTTGATAAAAAGAATCATTTACTCTGTGCAGACAATATTCCATTTAGTTGCCCAACCCTGTATATTGTTGGTCGCAATCAGACAACATTCAGTTTCTAAAGAAGCTTTATCGCTCCCTTGGTACGCGAAATGTGAATTCTTCGGGGAGAGAGGGGGATTAACAAGAACGGTATTCAAGATGGAGCCACAAATAAATACATGTTTAAAAGCTTTCTCCCAAAGGAACGTTTTCTACATTGTGGAAAGGGAAAATAGAAACAAATTTAACCTCCTGCCATTACTGTTTAAAATTGTACATACGTACAACAAAACTGATAGCTCTCAACAGTATCGTCGAGACTTAAAATGAACATTCTTCAAATTGCCAAATTAGATAGGTAGCAAGCACACTGTGCATTCGGTGTTAATAACGCTTAATCTTCTGGTAAGTTAAATAATCCGCGCTATTTACCGTAGATAATGATTGACGCTTAGCGTCATTAAAATGGAAATGACGTCGAATTAACTAGCAGTTAAGAGCCCATAAAAACTGCGCCCCTAGGGTAGCTAACCTAAGAAGGAAACTTTATCGAAGTGTAATGAGGCATACCGCAGCGAGATTTTAACCCCACAAACTTGCCAATCAATGATGAGATTATTAGAGTTCATTTTAGTGAATTTTCGGTATCCTATAATTATAGCAGCAGGCACTAAATTGTCTATATTCACTACACCAACTATCCGCTTTTACATGAGAAATGAGAATATACTTTATACCGTGCACGGGTATTTTTTGTTAATATTTATTTAATTTAAAGCCCTACGTTTTTGTTTTATTGTTGCATTTGTCTCAAACCATCTTAAA
This sequence comes from Melinopterus prodromus, assembly GCA_964023965.1. Lineage (NCBI taxonomy): Eukaryota > Metazoa > Arthropoda > Insecta > Coleoptera > Scarabaeidae > Melinopterus > Melinopterus prodromus. The sequence goes on along the minus strand of OZ030391.1, from coordinate 26,107,680 downwards.
ATACAGAGGAAGGTTTAAGCTAACCATGGATATAACTGATTCTTAACTTTGGTTGAGTTTAATCGATCCAAAATTGAGCTTGCATTGCTATTGTTTACATCAAATTGTATATTAAAGCGTGTCCACAAAACCCAGGATATGTAGTACCTACAAGAGGCATTTTCAGTAAAGACGAGACAGCTGCATAATCTGGTTCAGACAATATGTTTCTATTTACAACCGAAGTGTTCAAATGCACATAGAGCGCCACGTATGAGCGCAAAATGTAACATTCTGTACGAGCCCTATTGGGTGGCTAGTATTGCCCAGGAGGAATCTCAAACATCGGAATCAAGACAGGACACAAAGAAGGCGCCAGAACTTGAAGGCCTATTGACGGTGGACACTTGGTCATGGAAACTGAAAGCCATGCTTTTTTTCTGGGCGAACGCAATCGGGTGGATGGCATTTCCCAGGAAGACTTAAATACTGATAACGAGTCATTGGGGATTGTCAAAGAGAGGAACCGTGATCAGAAACATTCAAAATAAACCGCACCCCGTTCTGGGTAACCATTGACAGTGAACACACAAGTGCAAATTGTTCTTATTTTTACGCACACCAATAAATCTAAACTTTGTTCAATGTCTTACAAAAGTATAGTTTTTCAAATAATACTTCAAAATCTAATAATCTTAAAAGGCATAAAATGTTACTTGACTCCATAAAATGGTACTACTGTTCCTCAGGGGCCCCTCAAGTGCCAATCTCCACACGTATAGATCTCCTAGCAAATCAGCCGATTCATGTCCCTAGAAGTGACTTTCAGAATGAAGATGTAATTCTTAAGATAATCCAACACACATCATAAAAAATATGTGTTTAAAGAAAAAAATTATTTAACACTGGAGGTATTTCACTCATAACTCCTTAAAATAAACTGAATCATTTCTACATAACATGACTATCAACATTGTCTGACCATCTGTTTAAACATCAGCGCCGGACAGTAAAAATGCCCTACCGATTTTTGCAGTTTGAAATAAACCCTTCTTTCCGCTTTGTTGCTTCTCAATAGCTTGTGCAAAAGAAAATCATAATTAAAATACTCGTGTATAGATTGGTGTTTTCCCAAATTTCTTTGCAATAGAGTTTATATTTATACAGGGTGTTTACGGTCTTGTGGTTTTATTTTCAAGGGGTGATTAAATCTTAAAAGAAGGTCATTAACGTAAAAATGGCACAACAAAAGTTGCACAATAAGAGAGATATTGCTGCTATTTTTTTTATTTTTAAATGGTGATTACGCGTATTAACCGGAACATATTTTTAGTTTTTTTATGGAATCCATTTCACTCTACTTCTTTAAAATATATCGCCGTGTTGTTGAATACAACGTCTCGCTCTACATATCCATATTTTACCATAATTTACTACGCCTTGGTCTTGCCGTCGAATTGTCGCCGCAGCTGCTTCAACGCGGTTACGAAGATCATCTAGATCAATTATTTCGTAGGTGTATACCATGGTCTTCATAACGCCCCATAAATAGAAATCCAGGGGATTAAGGTCGGGTGACCGAGGAGGCCATGGAACTGGTCCACCTCGACCAATCCACTTATTTTCAAACACATTATCTAAATGTTGGCGAACTAAACGATTAAAGTGCGGTGGTACGCCATCTTGAAGAAACCATAAGTTGTCCGTTGACCAGTCCGGACAAAACGTTTATCGAAAATCTGTGTTGGAAATGATTACTACGAACAGCATGTGGATTTTCGACAGCCCAGATATGAGTATTATGACAGTTATTTATGCCGTTACGTGTAGACGTTGGTTCATCAGTAGCCAATACAATGGAAGAAAATGGAAGAAAAAATGGAATTTCAGTATTATTTTGTAGAAATCATCGGCAAAATTGTAAACGCAAAGGATGATATTCAGGTTGCAAAGCCTGTACTTTTTGTAGATGGTAAGGATACAATTGATCCTCGCGCAGTGTTCGCTGGATAATTCGATTTAATACATCTACTTGGCGAGATATTTGTCAAGTACTACTAGAAGAATCTTCTTCAACAAGACTTAAGCTTTGTTATTCGGAATCCAAAATTCGTCGGGGTCGGCCAGGTCCACTATCCCGACCTTGACGTGTTTGCAATACACCAGTTTCTCGTGCACGGATTACTAGAGCGGTAACTTTTGTGGAATAGGTGTTGATCTGTTAGGAAACCGCACAGCATACAATCGACTGGCAGCAGCAGAATTTTGGCGTACTTCCCCATAAATTAACAACATTGTCATCGTATTCACTATTGGTGCGAAGGACCATTTTTTACTTTCCTTATTTGTATTTATTCGGGAGAATTTATGCTAAGCAACCGAGAAGTAACAACTGATGAAATAGCTTGACAGATGGGAAAAGTTAGTGACATCAGCCTACTTAGTAAAAAATTCAATGATAACTTTTAATCGTTTGAATTTAGATTTACTTTGCACAAGTGGTGAATCAATCGTTTTAGCTTTAATAACTTTCTTCAATATGTTTAATCACCCCCTAAAAAATAAAACAAAAAAATAACAGTACTTAATATCTCTCTTATTATGGAAGTTTTCTTAAGACATTTTTACGTTAATTACGTTCTTTTAGTATGTTTTATCACCACTTGAAAATAAAATAATTTAATTAATGGTAAATAGTAACTTTATTTACCTTAAGAAGGTATTGATTGACACCGGTGTTATTAAAAAGGGGGAACGGCGTCAAATTAACTCGCCAGCTTTTGCTACCATAAAAATGCGCGTTTACGCTTCCCGCTCTAAAAAAGGGAGGGCGGCGCTGGAGCCAACTTCGTCAAACTATAATGAGGGATAACGCGGGCGGGATTTGAGCCCTGCAAGCTTGATGACGACAAGAGAGAAGAGCAGATACCATTGCCATCAATCTTCAGCGCTGTCTCGTCCTATAATTGTTGCGAGCTGAGATGCGCGATCGCGAATAAAGAGGCACGATTAATGCTCCCCCGTTATTATTACCCGCAGTTTGAATGGCATTATTTATTAATTATCTTTTATATAATAGATAGTGTGACACAAATTGTTATTAACGAGACTCCGACAGCGGTGTATTCTGGTGTCGAGAGTAGAGGTGAAATATGGCCCTATTGTTCGCGTTTTTTGGTCGGTGAACGTCAAATTAAGTGATTGAACAGTCTACTGGAAACGCTAAGCATGAATTGTATCGTTGGTGCAGAGCTGACTTGACGAGGTTACACACTTGATGTACTGTTGGCATGGAAGAGCGAATAGAATAATTTGAGGTGACTGAGCATTTCGAATACTGTATAAAATTTTCTTGTATGCAAATTTCACATCGCCATAGAATAATCCGCGGTGATTTCGAGAAATTGATATGTGAACTGTGTAGTGCCAATCGTCTGGGTTGTCGACTTTTTGGAAACTAATACCTGATTTCGACAGTTTTGCATGATAGATGTGACACGTTTGTTTCAAACAAAAAAGTATCATTGAAGTATTCCAAGGCAGTCCTGTCAAAAAAAAACAAAAGCACGTAAAAACTACAGCCTATTCAATTACACTATAAAATTTCTCGTAAAGAAGTAGTAGTTGTATCTGTATCTCTGTCTTTTTTTTAGAGAACTTTAGGTAGCATACAACATTAACATTAAACATAAAATTTAAAAAAAAGATTATTCCGATAGTTGTGTTTTTCTCATTTCCGCAATGTGCAACATGTTGGCTTTATTTTTTAAAACAATGATGTAATAACCGAAAATCCTTCAGGTACCCTACGGGAGCTTGTTACAGACCGCCGGACTCGTTGCCAAGCAACGTCAACAAAATGCACTTGGATCAAGCAGCGGGCGCAGCGTTGCGTTTGCTATTTATCCAAATATTTGGTTGATTATGGATGTGAAATGCTGTTTACCGACAACGAAAACCGTTATATGAGAAGGGTTTATTATTGTTCTCATAGAAAAATCCCATCGTACAATATTCCGAACAATGGACAGAATTTTAGCGGAGCATGGATCGTTTAGTAAACCCCGCAATTCTTATAATACTCACACCATTTGGTCGGAAGACACGAAATTTACAAATTTTAGAATCTTTAATCGGAACAATGAGCATTATTGAGTGACAGAAAATCCTAGGTACAGCAGACCAATGAGGTCACTGCAACGTTTTGGAATTAATGTTTTATATGGGGATGTACTAGAACCATTTAATTGGGGCATTCATGTCCCAGGACAACTTGAATGGAGAACGATATGTAAATCTTCTGCGCACTGAAGTGGCAGACTATTTTGACGATGTTGCGTTGGATCAAAGGAGAATAATGTGGATAATGTGAATAATGTGGTGGCAGCAAAATGGAGCGCCGCATCATAATGCGACAGTTCCACGAAATTATTTAAATCAACAATTTCCAAATCGCTGGATTGGTAATGGTGGAGTGGGAGAATGTCCTGTTAGATCCCCTCATTTAAGTCCTATGGACTATTTTTTATGGGGTACTGTTAACGACAAAATTTATCACGATACTCGCAGAAATATCCAGGAACTGCGATCAATACTATTCCGGGAAGAACAGTTAGAAGAGCTTTACAACATGAAGAAAAGCGGGCACGGTTTCTTGCCTTCAAGAAAATGGCGACATATTTGAACATTTACTAAAAAAATAACCTTTTTTTTGTATAAACTTCTTTTACAATCTAAATGTTGTTAATCCAAAGCACTCTTGGTCTGTTGTGCGACCGTAAGCAAGCTCCAGTTGGGTACCTGATAAGCACGACAAACAACGAGATAAAGCAGAAAGTGGTAACGTGCCATCTTTGATGTTATGTCAAATTAAAAAGTAACACTGCATTCCTTGTTAAAAAATAGCTGTAGAATGTTTTTGTTTCAAATGAGTAGCTACATTTGGTTTTGAATACAAAATTAAAAAATCTGATGTGGCCAGGCACATGACTTTATCATACAATATATAAAATTAATAGTTTGGCTGCATGAGAATCTATTATATTGAGATAAATCGTAGGTATTGTCAAAACATCAGCATTTGTCACTACCTACACTACGTCATTAGAATAATAGTTATTTATGTCACAAATGCCGAAAGTACGGAATAGCGCGACGAGCGGTGATGGGGCGCGCCACCGAAGGCGGAGTGTCGCCGTCGCATGTGAGCGAGTCGCGCTATCTAGTTTTTGGCAGGAGCTACATCAACGTTTATTGTGTTGCTTTTTAAGAAATACGTATTTAAAAAAATAAAAGATTTCTGTATAGTAAATGCTAGGTTGCTACCACTTTGATGAAACGTCAAGTTTAAAGGTGCGTTCCGATTGGTAGGTAATGGTAGCTAATGGCGGTGGTAGAATACGAAATTATAGTATTTCTTACACATCGTGATAATGACACATGTACATAAACATGAGTCACTAGCAATTTTCTATTGGAAATACTATAATGGTCTGCTACCACTGCCAGCCATTATCACTAATGAAAACGCACCTTAAAAAGGTAATTCAAATTCTGACAGATTTATATTTGTTCATGACACAACCCTACCAACATACTAAAATAAAACTACACTCATCGCTATACATTATTTATAATTTTCTCAATTTATCGTTTTTAGAATTAGGTATAAAGACGGGTTGATATTTCTTATCAACAAACAATCAAATTGGTGATCTTATTTTATTTGAAATTTGTATTTTATAATTTGCCGCACTACAGCGGCAACGTTCCGTAGTGGTTCTCCAACCTATGATGAGATCAGCTGTTTTCGAATGTGACAACACAAAAAAATATTTGTCAAAATCCTGGCTACTATGTACTTTCATATTAATGCAGATGCGACCGATCTCGATCAAATAGAATTTGCTCTTGCAGCTAAACTATGAATTTTACCAAAAAATGTCATGAACATAAATTATTCAAAATTTCCTCTGCTTTAATTTATTATTTAACTATTTTGACGAAATTACAGAAATGGCGGCTCATTTGCAAAATCCTTGAAAAATGCTTAGAATAAACTACCAGTTCCTTTGGACCCTTGTGAACCAAAAGCTTTTCAGCTCTAAGTTAGGTCATAAAATTTCTAAATATGAACTTTCGTTCCGATACCTTCAGTAGTATCTCCGGAATCGTCTCCACAAAAATCGTTTACACACACACACACACACATACACACACACACACACACACACACACACACACACACACACACACACACACACACACACACACACACACAGACACACACACAGACATTTTTTTGTACCTTGGTCAAAAATGTTCAGGGGACCCAAAAAGACCTATTTCCGCTAAAATCTCATTTTTTTTCGGCACGATTACAATACTTTACATACTGCGAATGATAAAGTAAAAAGGTATTTTCAAAAAGAAAAATGATAGCTTAAATTCCTTTCAGATAATTGATTAACACAAAAATACGAAACTTTGCCTAATTTAAAAATAGGCTCAATCTCGAGGCTCCGTATCTACAAAAATGACATTGATTAAAATATTTCCCGTTTTCTCTTCAATATGACGTTAATAAGTAAAACAAATTAGCCCGTTTTACATAAAAAAAAAACTAGGTAACATTCTAGGCTAAGGTAAATTCTTTAAATTGTAAAAATGTGCGTGTTTTTTGCATTGAAACAGAAAAGTTGTAGCAATTTTTTGTACGTACATACGGCGTTTTACCGTTGGACGGCAGTATACGAGTAGAAAACATCCACGCCATACACATTGACCAAAAGTTTACTAATCACACTAGATGACACCGTACTGTGACAGCAATCATTTTCGGCTTGTTATGGCTGGCTTGGTATTAGTTCAGCTGGTATGAGTTGTCGTGGTATGAGTTGTCTTAGTATGAGTTGTTGTGGTATGAGTTGTCCTAGCATGAGTTGTCCTTGAATGAGATGTCCTGGTATGAGTTGTCCCATGGTATGAGATGTCGCTTCATATAACTTGTCTTGGTATGAGTTCTTCCGGTATGAGTTGCCGTAGGATAAGTTGGCCGGGTATGAAGTGTAACCGACCTGTTCAAATTGTCCATTTTTTTCCATTTAAAGAATGCAAGTTGGATTATTCGCGTCCAGTGAGAGGCTAAAGCCTCAACCACACGAGCATTGTGTGTAGCTTTGATTAGCTGTAACACGATGCGTCATAAATGACAGCAATTGAAGACAATAGATACAAATTAGCACAAGTCTAATGGCTATGCATTTGGACTTGTGCTGTTTTGCGTCTAAAATCTTCAATTGGCTTCCTGACATTTTTAAAAGCGGGTACGAACAAATTTACAAATACGCTACGACTTGGAATGGCGTTACTTTTCCGGATAACGTAGTCCTTTAGCTGGTTTAAATTAAGACTTTAATGGTAGGATTAGTTTGGTTTATGGTGTCCCATAGGATGTAATCATTTGAATTAAGGTCAGACCTTGCGGCCATTAATGTCTCCCCTTTTTCTAGATAAGTCTTTCAGAGAGCAATTAAAGACCTGAGAATCATAAGTGGGTAAGCACGATTTTCGCTTCAAACGTTGTTCGCTTTGTCGAGTTTCTAATCCTGTAGGTGATGAATCGAATTCTAGATTTCAATTCTAGATTTTAATAATTTCAATTATGCAGCTGCGTATTATTAGTAAAAAAAGTTAGGTGTTGTTTAGACTGGTTCACCTGAAAACGGTTATAAGTTTCGCAGAAAAAGGCAACCCTTAACTAAAATTTCGATGTGTAGTAAAATGCAATGAAAGAAATATTACGTAATATAAAACATATTGACAGTAACAACGAAAAACTAAAGAAAGTGCTAATCTATCTAGCTAACCAGGAAATGCATTATGACTTTGCATAGTCTGTTTCCAAACGCACAACATCGTTTCTAATGCTCAATTTTGTGCACCAAAAACGATGTGAAAGATGTGAAAAAAAATCCTTTACACGACTTAGTAACACCGAGCGACATATACGAGGACAGAAAAATGGACTTAATTCAAAAATTTACGGTCAAATTATATGATGTGCAAAACAGTGAATCTGTCAATGGTGCAGGAGTGGAGCGGTGCTGCACTAGCAGTACTAGTGAGCAATTTTTGAAACAGGTAACAACTTTTAATTCAAATCTAATTCTGTCGCGCTGGCGCACACTCCAGCAAAAAAATTTGAGAACAATATTTTATAAATGCTATGTGGCAAAATGCTACCTATCAAAATTGCACAGTGCTACAGCCAGAACATTGTGGATGAAAATTCAATACAAATGAACAACTGGAGCCAGTCTGGTATGTCGGGGGTCCGACTCCTCTACGGGTAGACGAAATATTAAAATCATCAATCAACGAAAATGATTCAGATGATGATACAACACCAGGATAGCGATTCAGAAAATGAATTATAATTTTAGCGGCACCAAAAAATCTATTTAAAACAATTCCTTAATATGCTGTTCACAATTTTTTTAAATTGTAATAAAGCTGTTATTTTAAAATAAAATTTAAAATTTATTTCAATTATAAAAAAATATTGATTGTATATTGAATCATCAATACTGGAAGAAAAAAACGTCAGTTAAACAATGCAGTCAAGGTACAAAAAATGTTTGGGCAGGTATGTTCCTTAATTTCCGGCTAGTAACAACATCGGTTTTATAATACACAGGCTAAAATATTCTTATGCAAAGAAATGAGCGAGATGTTCGATGATTATGATGATATACGGACGACGTTAACTGTTGAAGTCGGTGTGCCAGACCGTTCCGGCCAACCGGGGTTGGTTAGACTAAACTACTATGAAAGTACATATATTCTTCTATAATTATGGCAAATTTGACACGTGTTTTGTAAGGTAACGCAGATACCATCGTCTGTTAAATAACTGGTCTGCAACCCACTTCCGGCCATTTCCGGCTAGGCACACCAACGTTTCTGTTAATAAGTAGCCGTAAACTTTGTTAGGCAAAAAATGAGCGAGATGTTCGATGAGTGTGATGATATAGGTACGGACGATGTTAATTGTTGAAGTCGGTGTGCCAGACCGTTCCGGCCAACCGGGGTTGGTTAGACTAAACTACTATGAAAGTACATATAATCTTCTATAATTGTGGCAAATTTGACACATGTGTTTTGTAAGGTAGCGCAGATACCATCGTCTGTTAAATAACTGATCTGCAACCCACTTCCGCCCATTTCCGGCTAGGCACACCAACGTTTCTGTTAATAAGTAGCCGTAAAGTTTGTTAGGCAAAAAATGAGCGAGATGTTCGATGAGTGTGATGATATAGGTACGGACGATGTTAATTGTTGAAGTCGGTGTGCCAGACCGTTCCGGCCAACCGGGGTTGGTTAGACTAAACTACTATGAAAGTACATATAATCTTCTATAATTGTGGCAAATTTGACACATGTGTTTTGTAAGGTAACGCAGATACCATCGTCTGTTAAATAACTGATCTGCAACCCATTTCCGGCCATTTCCGGCTAGGCACACCAAAGTTTCTGTTAATAAGATGACTCAAAGTGTCTTGTTATAAAAATTGGGCGTGATGTTCGATGAGGGTATCGGTACACTGACTGTCCTGCCCTTCAGGGAGGTGTGCCAAGTACTTCCGGCCACACGGGGTTAGGCACACCAAGTTATTATGAAGGAAAATGTGTTTATCAATAAATGGAAAAAGAATGAGCGAGATGTTTTATGAGGGTACTACGACACCGAATTGCAGCAGATAAATATCGTAATTAAAAACTCTTTCGGCCAAAATTTCTTAGGCACACCAGCATTTTCCTTTTATTCAAATCATTTTACGTTATTTTTATTTACATATAAATTATTTTACATATAAATTATTCGTAGTGATGTTTTATGAGGGTATGATTTTGTCGCGGGCTCTCGGTCTAAACAAGACAACGCGGAAGTGTGTTACATTCTAGGAATGTGCCATCAGATAAATAGAGATAAATAAACAAGAAATATATCTGATAATGTACCATACGGTTCGAACATCCCTTATGTGTGGAGCGACATGATAACTTATTGAACAGATTTAGTAATATATTGTAGCGTTTTTCGTTCGTTAAGGTGTGAATTAAAACACTCGGTACCTATATTAAAATAGTCAACTAATTTATTTAACACTATTACTAGGAGGATACTTGGCAACTTCTCCCCAGGTTGGCTTCTTCTCTTCTTTCCTCCAGTTTAGGACTATCTGGATATCGGGATCTTCCTCTTGGTCTTTTATAAGATCTCTATTTTGCCAAGTATCGTCGACTATGGTAGTTCGTAACAAATCAGCATATGTTTTCTCTGTCCGCTGGCAATGCTTGCAGTCCTGTGGACTGGGTCTTCTTGGTAGGGCATCTGCATTTCCATGGATTCTCCCTGCTCGGTGCTCGGTGTCGAAGTCAAACTCCTGTAGCCTCTATATCCATCTTGCCACTTGTCCCTCTGAATTTTTAAACTGAAGGAGCCATTTTAAAGCTGCATGGTCTGTTCGTAGCAGGAACTTCCTTCCGTAGAGGTACTTGTAAAAGTGCTCCATCGCTTTCACAACAGCCAGCAACTCTCGGCGGGTGACGCAGTAGTTACGCTCTGGCTTGGACAACGTTTTACTAAAATAGCCAATGACTTTTTCTTCTTGCCCATCCTGAATTTGGGACAGCACTGCTCCTATGCCCACGTTGTTAGCGTCGGTGTCCAGTATAAATTTTCCTTCAGGTAGGGGATACCTCAAGATAGGTGCGCTTGTCAGAGCCTCTTTTAGATGTTCGAAAGCTTCTTGACATTCCTGGGACCATTGGAATTTTTGGTTAATGGTTTTGCGATGTTGGCAAATCCCTTCACATAGCGTCGGTAGTATGTGCATAATCCCAAGAAGCTGCGCAGCTCAAGTTTGTCATTGGGAACTGGCCAATCTTTGACAGTCTGGATCTTTGCCTTGTCAACCGCCACTCCTTGACTGGAAACAACGTGACCTACTGCACAGCTCTTTGAAATAGATGACATTTCTTTGGGCTCAACTTCAGTGCTGAACCTCGTAGCCTCAGGAACACTTCTTCTAGGTTTCGCATGTGGTCTTCAAACGATTTTCCTACTACAATACTGTCGTCAAGATAGACCACACATGTCTTCCAGGACAGTCCTCTCAAAATCGTTTCCATCAGTCGTTCGAGCGTTCCGAGCCCTAGAAATTTCAGCAAATTTGGTAAACGTACTTCGTACCGATCTTTTAATTTTGCTTTTAAAGTTGAGACATTTTGCAGTCAAAGGGTATTAATTAATTGAATGTGCTACTGCATACGAACAGGACAACGATAACGAAAAAGAGAATACATACCTCTCCGTTCAAACGCACAAAAATCGTCCTTTTTGTTGCTTCGTACCGATCGTCTAACCAAACTCATTTCATGGATATTGTACTGCATGTATAGATAGGTGATTTTACTATGCATTCTATGAAGCAAGGAGTTATAAATCCAAAAACAAAATTGTAAATTGTTGGTCAATTCTGATCAATTTTCGGTATGTTTTCTCTTTTTAGTTATAGTTGTCCTGTTTATATGCAGTAGCTACATTCAATTAATACCCTTTGAGTGCAAACAATCTAAAATTTAAAACCATAATTAAAAGATCGGTACGAAGTACGTTTACCCAATTTGCGGGTGCGGGACGCATCCGTTTCCGCACCCTTAAGTAATTCCTTAAAGCAACAATTTGGTATCTTTCAAGCTAAAGCGACATTTTCCCTGCATTTCAGATGGAAGTACTGAAATACTATAACAAAACAGAAACGAAATACTAGATCTAGATTTGGAAAGTGTCTTGTATTGAAAGTAAGGGGTATTAGATGAAGGGAGTATATATCTTTACTGGCTTTCTTTGTTCTTAATATTTGATACTCTGTAGCCCCTTCAGGCCAACATAAATTTTTTTCATAGTGTACACAACACGAAAAGCAATTTTCTATACGCACAACAAAAAAGCCAATACAGAATAAATCGCTAGCAATGTTTGTTAACGTTTTTGAAGAACCGTATATCGCCCGAAGATGTAGCTTTGATGTTTGCTGTTTATCGATAAAAAATGCGAGAGCAATATGCCAACAACTTCCTTAAATATTTTCTCACTTGTACGAATGTCCGCAAATAAAAGCGAACAGAGGCAGCACCGAAAAGAGGTCAATGTAACCGAGGAACCTCCTCAACTGTGTAAATATAGCTCATCGCGTCTCCTACGGCCAAGCCTACGACGAAGTCAGCTGAACGATAGAGCCGTCTTTCAGCGAGTTTATTTTGGTTACTTCATTGCCAATCCGGCAAAGACCTAAAGCCTACTATTACTTCCAAGATGATTTCATTTTGCCTTATTTGTTTTAATTCTAGAACAAGTTTATTTTGTAGCTCGGGCAGAGATACGTGCAACCGCAAAACGTAATCTAACAGCTACTTAATATATCTTAAATTGAAATACACATCACTCGGATAGTTGTTGGAATTAGTTTGTATTTTGTTTGAGTAACTCCACATAACTCTTGTGATCAATCATTATCAGCGTAACATGGTTTAAAATTTAAAAGTGCTTCCAGATATGATTTAAGACATTTCTTTATATTTCTAAATCGTTTATATCAGGGGTTCTCAAGCTTTTAGGTTCCGTGTACCACATAAAAAAAATATTCAAATTTCTCCGTACCACCAACCTTTATACAAAACTGCATATTAATACGTATACAAATGAAAAAAGTTTATATCAGATTTTAAATATACAAGCCTACATATTATTTTGTACCAAAATAATAACTTTTTAACGACAGTTTACACAGGTATACAAAAGCAAAGTAAAAACATCACTTACATTGAAGTAATATAAAATAATTTAAATATTGATGCGACTGGGATTGTTGCTCAGTGAAAGTTAGTTTCATGCTCAAATTTGCCTCAATAATAATTGTCCTATATTTGTCCTTTAAATTAATATTGATGACAACTATATTTGACATAAATTGGTGGTGCAAAAATGCATTAAAAATCTAATATCTGAATCTGCAATTTCTTTAAAATACTTCTTCCTCTGGATCTGAACATTGGTGTGTATTAATCTTATTATTCGCTATCAGTCTGAGGAAGTGTCTATCAATTGTTGTTTCTCTTTGACACTGAAGTTATCTGGCATACTGAGTTCTGTTCCAATTTTCATTGTTTTCTGGAAAATAACTGTTAAACTTGGTTATTATGATAATGATTTTTTCAAGAAAGCCTTCTAATGCTGACAATAAACTACGTTTATTTTTATTAATTTCTTTTTATTGTTGCGTTAATTTTAGAATAATAAAATAATAATCTAAACAAAAAACGACCATTTCTCCCTGCAAAACTAAATTTATATTATTCAACTTTCCAAAAATATCAGATAAATATGCTAACAGGACTATTCACAATTCATCAAAGAAACAATATTTGACGTCGAAATTAGCTTCTGCGTGGAAAACTTGAACTTCTGATTTAAGTACGAAGAGACAATGTTATCTTTTTACTGATTGATCCAAAACTGTTTTTAGTCTGTCTGGTATAGATTTTGCTACTAGAGAGTCTCAATGGTTTTTGCAGTGAGTGAATTGAGCTTCTGGAGCTACTGTTTTAATTTTTATGAGGGCCGCGATTCTTTTCTGTTAAAGCCCGAGCTCCATCAGTGCAGACACAATTTCTTTCATGGAATGGAATTGTTAAACATACAATTATTAAAATTTATCACCAGATCTTCTTTCGGGCAGAGGTCCCTAAAACAAATATTCCTCTGCAATTTCCTCTTCAACCTCAAATCAGTTAAAGACTAATAATAATTGATCAAAATAACTTATGTCGGTACTTTCATCTAACTGTAGCGTAAAATATTTATTCTGTTTTGCCTTTTTAACTACACTTTCTTTTACACAATCTGCCATTTTAGAAGTACGTCTGTGTACGGCACCATTTAATAATGGAATATTATTTAATTTTGCCGGTATAATTTTGGGTCAAACATTATCATCAAAATAAATATGATTTTACCCATAACGTTTGGTACCTTTCGTGTACCACCTGGAAGTCCTTCGCGTACCACCAGTGGTACGCGTACCACCGGTTGAGAACTCCTGGTCTATATCCATTAATATACGGTTTGGTGCATTAATCACTTAATAGCCGAAGAAAGGCGATGGTATTGTATCTATCATATTTCTTTTCATTTTGTTCTAATTAATAGCTGTAAATATCAGAGTCTACATCGGCAACATTATTTTAGCTGAAAAATTGTGATTTTTTCAAAGCCCAACCCTGTATACGTCTCGTCATGATAACCGCCTCCTATTTTGAAGTCGGATAAAAAAGAGTCAAATACCCTTTTCCCACTACACAATATTTGATCATTTCTTGCATCGTTGCTAATAGAGAGGCCACGGTGATCGAAAAAGTAACCGTAAATAAACGCGTTGTCACAGTGTCGTTATTTAAATTAATGAATATCACGTGAAACATGCGGTCGGGTGAACGGTGAACTTTTTTAATATCCAATTATTTCTTTTGTTGCGCGGGTGCGCGGCTTTTTGCGCTTCTTGACGTCGCTTTTGTGCGAGGAAAGAGGGTTCGGTTTAACCCGGCTTGGATTTTGGACCGCGAAGGGCGTCCATTTGCCAGAGGTTTAGGTCCGTATTTTAGCCGTCACGTCCGGACATCTATATTTAGGAGTAAATGAACGAACGTGTGCAGCGAATTCGTAACGACCTTTTCGTTGTCGACCTTCTGTCGGTCGAAAAGAAAATCATTAGTTCTGCGGAATTGTTAGATTGACCGGGCAATAATTGGCTATTGACAAGAACCTTCGGAACTAACACGATACATAAAAGCATGGCATTTCAAATTTATTCATCGATATTTCAGCGACTGTACTAACTGTAGTGATAAAGTGCTCCATTTCATTGGCAATTGTAATGTTTAAATAAAATTCCAAAAAAAACTGTCCAATGTTTATACTGAAGTAAATTTTGTTCTTACAGCTACATGTTTCGGGGCATTCCCGTCATCAGGCTGAGCTAGGAAATACAATAGAACTAAGTACAGGCTCATCTATGATGATTATAATGTATAATGATTATTATACAATCTATAATAAATAGAAGCCAAACTTACTGTCGAAGTGCGGTAGAACAAGATATTGGGAACATACATAGGCTGAACATTTGTAGGTTATGTTGTCTTATTTCCTACTTATTTTATCGAGGTCACTTCCAGAAATAGAACTAACCTAAAAAGTTACAAAACATCAAATGTAGACCATAATAAAGTGAATCTCTATAACTACAACAAGCAATTACAAATGTTTAAACTAATATTTAAGAGAAGCGTACCTAACACTATTTCGCGTGCGATATGAAGTTTTTATACGCATATATTTGAAGGAAGTAGTCATCCATTTTCCTGTATCGGTGGTTGTCGACTTCCTGCGGCGGGAGGTTTGAAAAGTCTGGTGAAGAGTCGGTGGGGGTTTATGTCAATAATTTCGTTTATCAGCAGGCCTGGTGTGATGTTTAAAAATTTCCATTTCCTCTACTAAATATGGTTTTTTAGATTTTTTTTGAGTTCATGTAAAAGTTTTAAGTGTGATATGTTTATGTCATGTTTAGTTTGTTGAATGTGTTTATATACACTTGAATCCTTACTTCTTAGGTGTTCATTAAATCGAATTTTAACGCTATGTCCTGACTGGCCAATATATATCTTGTAGCATTCCTCACATGTGATTTTATAAACACCATTTTTGTCTACAGTATTAGTTTTTTCTTTGTTGTTAAGAATAATATTTCCCACTTTGTTCCTACTTTTGAAAACTACTTGAATGCCATGTTTACCTAAAACGTTCTGAATTTTATAAGATCTAGGACCCTGATATTCAAGAGCTATATATTTACTTCGATTAGTGAAATGTGGATATATGTTATTGACAATGTTCTTATAGTACATGCTGTTATGTATATTCTGTAAAAACAGTGCTGTAACCATTCTTCTTACCTATGTTAACTATAGTAGCAATTTCTCTGTTAAATTGTTCTGTTTCGAGGGGTACATTAGAAACTCTGTGGAAAAGGTAACGAAATGGCTGCTTGTTTATTGGAAGTGCTATTGAAAGATGCTTTAGGGATAACTATGTCGGTACTCGTAGGTTTTCTATATATGCGCTGCAAACCGTTCATACTCGATTTTATTAAATCTAAGGATCTGTATATATACGAAGAAGGAACCGTCAGAATGTTCAAATCCTTTAAGTATGGCTTACAGTGTGCCCGGTAGTCGGCGCACCCCAGGATACGCACTGCCTTTTTTTGTAAAATAAATATATGCTGCCAGTGCGAATAACTACCCTACAACGCAATAGAATACGCTACAATGCTCTGAAAAGTTGCAAAGTACAATGTCCTGGCTGCTGCACTGTCCACAATCTCCGCAGTTTTCCTGATCTGATACTTGTACTCAATGTGTTTGCTAAATAATCTGTTTGATCTTTCCACTTCGAAGCTGAGTCAATGTAAACACCTAGTAGTTTAACAGTTTCAGATTTTTCCTGTTTTGGTGTAAAATTTATTGTTTGAGTTTTTGACTTGTTTAGTTTTAGATCAATACAACTAAACCATTCCTCTACTTCATGGAAATTTATTTTGTGTTTCGCCTTTAAATGTTAGTGGTAGAATAAATACGTTAGTGGAAATACATATCGTAAAATACTTATTCTTATGATGAGGATCGGAGATAATGATTACAACGCAGTCAGGAATACAAATTCGGTTAGAAACTGTTATGTGAATTCGTACATGTAATTAAATCAGGTATTAAGTTTTTCCGGAGTACATTCATTCCACCTGCCCCCCCCCCCACCCTGGCGCTCAAAATAAAAATGCACAAAATTGTATTAGGTACATGATAAATTTACAAAAACACATAACATGTACAGTAAAAGCCATTTGTGCTTATTTTGTGAGAATATATAATTTAATTGGGGTTTGTATCGACTGTGGTGATGATGTATTGAGGGTGCAATAAAAGGCGCTTGGTCAGTCAGGGGTCGTTTAATTCTAAAAGGTTTTCACATAGCCTACGTTTCGCCGTTTTTGTGCTTCGGCTTCATCAGGGCGGTGTGAGTATCAAGATAGGTCAAATGAGGTTCGTGTGAATGAGGAGGAAATCGCGGAGTCCACAGACGAGTTGCGTGACGTGAGTGTGAGTACAAAGTCAAAGTTAGAACTCATTACAGCGACGTAATCGACATTTCAATGCAAACACCATGAGACGCCAGCCATCTTTGACGATAAAAGACATTATTAACTTTTTTCGAGAATCTGTTTTAAGAAGAAGGCATGCTCCGAATATTCCACTACTCTGTGAAACTCGCTGGTCCCAAAAATACAAGAGTATTTTAGTATTTAGGCAAAATTTCGTAGCATTAGTAGAAGCTCTTGAGAAACTAGCAGAAGATGGCAATGCTGCTACCAGAAAAAAACGCATTTTTTTCACTAATTGTCATGCTTACCATAATTTTGTTTATAAGTGATGGGAGCATTGCCATCGTTTTATGCATATTTTAACCAACTAAATGTCATATTAAATTAAGTTCATGTTTGAGTTAGTGGTAGCCGCCGTGTAACTGCTGTGCATTCGCAGTGAGTAGGTTTGAGACATATTTGAGTCATGTAAAATGTGTCGCGAAACATAAAATATGGCGTGCTTACTCTATGCTTGCTGTATGCACCTTTGGTGTGTTTGTTGCCAAAGAATACTTATTTGACGCAGCATTGTGTGCGCAGGGTTTTGTATATTGCGTAAAAACCAAAATATGCATGGTAACAGGATTAGTCATTACGATAACGACGATTTGTTCTATAGACTTAATTTTTGTTCGCTCCTATTGACCACAATGCACAGATGTGGATTCCTCTTATATATTAAAAACCGATTATTGTGGTTTTTCCACTTTTCAGTAGTAACTGAATCAAACATTTAGTGAGAGATTATTATTTTAATGATCTGATTTCGTGCTTTTACGTCGTGTCACCGACGTAAAAATGAATTTAAAAAAAACTAAAGTAATAATGTACTAATGGGAATCTAAAAAGTTTACGGAAACAAAAAACGTATCAGTTATAGATAGATTTGTAAATAAAACCAATGACTATTTAATCTATAAACAAATGGAGATATTTCTATATTATATTGTTTTATCGCTGCAAAACAAATATTAAAAATTGACCGTATTATATATGTATTTTGATTGTATCCGTTGTAATCCAAGTACTTTTAATCAAAATAAAAAACGAGAAGTCTATATGTTGCAGGGCGTAATATTAATTATAAATAAAAAAAGTTATTGGTTATTCGGCGGTGTGCTGTTATATTTTAATATTGTTTTAAAGCACATATTTTTTTTTGTTTTGGCATCTATAATAGATTGTAGACAGAAGAATGAACCTCCGTTCATGGACCCTTGTCCCCACTTTTTAATAATATTTTTATGCCTTAACCCTTTGCTGCTCTTGACGAATAATTTGCGAACAGGTCCAAATGATTTCTCTTATTTCACTTAAAAATAAGATCGCAATCATTAGTCGAATCGGGACGAGTAACCACGTCCGCAGACTAACCATCTCGAAATAGTTCCACCATAATTTCCTTGGAACTTAACAAGACGATGTCACAAAGATGACAGGCGTTTAATTGTTGTAACCAAAAGACTGCAATGTTCATACAAAAAGGTTCGTAGATGCTAAAATTAATTAAAGGAAGATATGACACGGTAAGATGATGAGCACACAGGTTTTATGTTGTCGATGTCACATATGCAATTAGTTTTAATGGGCTCTAGTTTTTGCGATATTCGTCCTGCTTATATGACATAAACAAGATATGGCTTTAGAAATGGTCGATCATGTAAAGGATAAATTTAGAATGTTGAAAAAGAAAGCGCTTCTAAGTTTTGCAGATTAGCTCTGCAAAGCTAAGTGGCGTTTTCTTTTTCAACATTATAAACAAGATAAACAGTGCTATGTTAACTGTTCGTAACTTTTCTCTGTAGGCTAACCATTCTCGAGTCTTCTTTCTGTCCGTTATATTCTATCCACTAGAACTAATTAGTTTAAAGAGTAAATTTAGTAAATAAGTATCTATCTAATAATTTGAAATAAGCCATATTTAGTAGTCCACTTTGACTGCCTGTTTTACTATTACTTTTAACAGCCTATTTTAATATTGCATTTAAAATGTAATATTCATTCAGTGTCATCAAGAAAGCAATATTTTTTATTTATGTCAAGGAAGAACTACCTGGAAACGGTTCATAATGCTGAGTTGCTGTGTGCGACTGGTGTCTGCTACAAAAACAACTAGTTTTCCTCAACAGTACACTTTAGTAAATAATAGAAAAACTTAAACAAATTACTCAAAGCGAGTACCGTTGTCCTCCAGAAAAGTTTATATATGCTGCTTATTCTGCACACATTCTCCATAAATGAGCATCATGTCTACATATCTCATTTACCTCATTTCCCCAAGGTTACACTAATTATGAAAATATCCCCTATCAACTATCGGTGTATCCCAAGCTATAATGTAAAATACTTTTGATTTGATCTCAAGGTATCGGAACGCTAAAAGCGGTTATAACTGTGATAGGGTTAGTTCCCTATTTTCTACATTTGGTTGTTTGGTAGGTAGGTGGAGCAGCAATAGATACATTGCTGAAACCTGCCATAAGATTGGTTCAACAATTGTCACTACTTAATTTCCCGGTATGAATAGTTTATGTATGTGAAAAATAAACTGCTTCCGGGTTATACCGTGTGTCAAGTTCGTAAATGCTGACGTTTCGTGAAGATAACATGTGAGTGTGGAACATGGTAGGGGGGGACCGGGGCAGATTGGGACACGGGGCACATTGGGACACTTTAAATACACCGCCTTAATGATTAAATGCGCGATTAAATGCGCATTTAATGTGAATGTAAACAATATCCAAAAAAGGTCCAGCACGTTACGTCGACACTACGTTTGTTGATGAATGTATCAGTTTTTTGTTAACGAAGTAAGTATTTTCTACGTCTGTTCGTAAGGCTCTACACAAGTTTATATGTTATATTGTATAATATTATGGATTATCGTACAATTATTCATATATTCTTCATACATTACCGCTATTGTCGGCTACCAAACCATAACCTTCAATTTTCTAGAAATTTTCTATCCATAAAACTCATGTTGGGGCACATTGGGTCATTTCAACTGGGGCTGTTTGGGACAGGAAAATAAGGGAAAATTTATTTATTTATGCGAAATTTACTCATTTATGCCATTTGTGCCTCGGTGAATCATATTTGAGGTTAAAGTCGTCTCTTTTCCTTGTCGGCCGAATATTTGAATAAAAATTTTAAAATATCGTTATGCTGGTTTTGAAGAAATTCCTCAACAACCGTTGTAGGTAGTTCGTAAAACACTTTGACCTTCACAAGGTCACACCATACGTCTAGTCGCCGTTAGGCAATATGTTCATTGATGTTTTGTTCATAAAATAAGATTCGGGACATGGAACAACAGAGTCTGTATAATAATATAAAAACTATTTAAATTTTAGGTATATTTATCTGGTCTAGTCTGGAATGACAGAGGGAAAGATTATTTTCGATAAATATTGAATTTAAAAACATGATCTTTTTAAGTTTGAAAATGTGATATTTGTGTTACAAGTTTTGAACACACTGTATAAGATATAATAATAAACTTAACGGTATGTTGTTTGTCCATGTTGATAGTTTGTACCAAACATTAAATTGGTATCTTCAATAATAGCCAAGATATTCACAGTGTCCCAATGTGCCCCACGCCTGTCCCAATGTGCCCCGAGCCGGGGCCCATTGGGACAAACTGCAAATTATAATTCCAAAAATACTTTATTCAACTTAAAATTTCCAGTGTATATACCTGGATAAATATATATATATATTAAGTAGTATTGCCATTACCAACCCTGCTATTGTGAAAATTAATAATTAATAATAAGTCTCCCCTATGTAGGACAGACAGGACGAAGCATCAAATGTCGAGTCAAGGAGCATACTAGAGACACCCGGCAAGGCAAGATTCAACAAGCCGGCAGTTGCTCAACACTGCCATGAGTGTGGACACACAATGGATTTCGATGACGTTAAGATGTTCGAACGGGTGGGTAATTATCATCGAAGGCTTATTAGAGAAGCCATCTAAATTTACAAACATCCTGATAACATCAATCGTGAGGACAGCACTGTTATTAGTAGGGTCTGGAAATCGATCCTAACGCGGTCAGGTAGAAAAACATATGGGAGCGGTAGCTCCAGGTGTGCGCGGTGACATGTAAATTTAGGTATATAAGGGAGATTTTTTTGGTAGGTCATGAGTATTCAGTTAGCTCTGAAGAAACGAGCAACATGGTTCGCGAAACGTCAGCAATTACGAATCTTGACAGACGGCATAAACCGGTAGCACTTTATTTTCTGGGCATGAAAGCCTCGGTAATTATTTTATATATGTGTCTGTAACAATTGTTGAAACCCGTAAAACTTTTATTATTTTGAGGTCTCCATACTAGTCATCGTATATATTGGAGTGAAATAAAAGGTCAAGAATTTCTTAAGGCCCTTTAATAAGACGTGTAGAAATTTAGTTACAACTTATGTTCTATCGATTTCGATCCCTGTGGGGATCATCATCTGGCAGGGCTGGAAAAGATATAAAAGATAAAAAGTGCAAGTACAAGACAAGCTAGAATAAGCAGATTAGCTGCTTATTTTGACTTGTTTGGGTCTCTTCATACGGATTCTTGCCAGAGCACCACCACGGTGCGTTTTTTATGTTATCTTTGTTATCTTGTTATCTGTTATCTTTTAACATGTAACTAATTGACTTGCACTTATTATCTTTTGCTGACTGTTGTATCTTTTCCAGCACTGCTAGATGATGATCCCCACAAGGATCGAAATCGATAGCAAATAAGTTGTAACAATATATTATTATTTTACTTACTACTTGTGCAATTAACCAATTTGATCACACAAACCAAAACCGATCAGCCAGGATAGCATGGGCAACGGCTTAACACAGCTCAGCTGATCGCATAATATATATGTCAACTACTAGTCCTAAAAGTAATGTGTCAAATTCTGCATGTTCAATAACTAATTACTCATAACTGGTGACAGCTAGACGAAGAAGTATATGACTTTCACTCCAAATATCCAGTATTCATAAATAACCATTAGAAATTATTGCATTCATTTCGTATACACGCTTTATGTTCAGATTGTAATACTATTCCAAGAAATCGACGGATAGATAGAAATCGTCTGGCAAATGAAGTCTTTTTAAGTTGTCAGTAATAATAATAAATTTGACGCGCTCCCGTTGCGTTGGCGTAAATGCATCTTTATAAGCACAGTAAAAAACGCAAGTCATTTTGCAGTAAATACAGTAAAACCGTATACATTAAAAATTCATGAACATTGTTTACTAAAAGCTAAAGTATTACGATTGACAAGGAATCACATAGCAGTTAAACGGGAACACTAGTGCCTCATCATAAATTTGCATACGGCGACCCTAGTCCGATCTGCTTTAAAATTCAATCAATCTCGTACCGTTTAAATATTTTATGGTTTCGGTTTTGACGAGCGAACGGGCAAAAAGACACGTAAAAACAATGAAATACAAACGGCGCCATTTGGGAGGACATACATTACGACAAGCGGGGACCCATAAATCGACTGCCCGGTTGCCGCAGCCCCTGTTTTGTTCCGGCAACCAATCCTTACCCCAATCCGAGCTAGGCTCTCGCTGAATTGAGAATTCAGCTCGCCATCGCCATTGGGTAATGAAGATATAACCTTTAAGTATATATGCAGTATGTCCACATCAACCATGGTTACCCGGTCGTGGTACGGTAATTATCCTCCATACAGAACGGGTAATCACTGCTGAAAAAAAAATATAGCCAATTGGGTGCTATCTGGACAAGGGCAATCCGTAATTTCTGCTGCTGTTTGAGCTATGGAGCAGTGAATGCGGGATTTTTGTTTCTTTGTGAACTAACTTTTCTGTTGTTCTTCGTAAACTGTTGAGCCCTGTTTCACGTAGGAACGTGTTGTTATGATAGTTATTATTGTATCTCTTTTATTAGCAGAGGTAATGTTGTCAAAAACGATTCTGCTCTTATAAAATCCCAAATAAAAACATCTATCTTTATTGTCATCAAAAACTCCGGTAATGATTAGGTATTGTCTTAGTAAGTGTCAAAACAAGTAATAAAGTTTTGATTTATAAGAAAAACCCCTAAAATTTAAAGACTGTGAAGACAACAGAATAGTTACGACTTAGGAACAAAAGAAAACTATCAAAACTTGCAGCAGAATTATGAAAAACTGTTTTGTTTTACTGTCATGCAAAACAACAGTATTATTTATTAAATTATCGCATTTGTTTAAATATTAAATTTTGTATATGAACAACAATAATTTACATAAACAATAAACAAATGATTTAGTAAACGATAATGCTCTGAAAATAAACTCTAAAAGTCCCCATTAATTAACTAAAATTTGGCGTAATAATTAATTTTGCAGTAACAGTTAACTTTTAATGATTAAGTATGTGCACTTGTAGGAACATTATATACGTGCAGTTTTATCTTGTAAGGGTCCTATCATTGACAGAAAGGAACTAATTCATAATCACCAATTTGGTTTTAGAGAAAAGCATTCCACTATAGATCAAGTCCATAGAATAACTGATATCGAGAAAGCATTAGAAAAAAAAAAGGTTATTTGCTAAACAATCTTTCTTGATGTGACACAAGCTTTCGATAAGGTTTGGCACGAATGATTGAAACAGATTGTTGAATACTCGGAACTAAAAGAAGTTAAAGCTGGGGTACCCCAGGGTAGTGTATTGGGCCCAATTCTCTATCTACTATATACAAGTGACCTTCCACAGCTGTAAAATGTAACAGCCGCCAAATTCGCAGATGACACGGCTCTAATGGCAGTGGGATCAACTATTGGAGAATCTACTAGGAATCTTCAACAAGCTAGTAATAAAATGTATAAATGGGCCACAAAATGGAAGACCAAGCTCAACGAACTGAAATTTGTCCACATTAACTTTACAAACAAAAGAATCGAGGATATACCTCATGTCAAGATTAACGACGCCATAGTTCCACATGCGAACACTGCAAAGTATGACTCTGGATACAAAACTAAGGTGGAAAGAACACGTTAAGAAGAAAAGAGTAGAGCTTGGCCTCAAATACAGAGACCTCTACTGGCTTCTGGGAAGAAACTCTCCGTTCACAGTTGTTAGTACAGAACAAACTACAAGTTTACAACCAAATACTAAAACCGATTTGGTTATACGGCATCCAGCTTTGGGGTTGCGCGAAAAACTCCAATATACAAGGTATCCAGCCTTTCCAAACTAAAGTATAAAGGAATATGGTTAACGCTCCTTGGTACATACGGAATAGTGACCTGCATCGTGATCTTGGTGACCCACAAGTCATCCAAGAGATAAAAAGATTCGCCACTAAGCATGAATCTCGTCTAAGCCATCACGTCAACGTAGAGGCCCTGCAGCTACTGGACAACCAGAATCTAGTGTGAAGAATAAAAAGAACTAAACCTTTCGAGCAAGTGAATCAGTGAAATGTGTAAAAAGCAGAGCACAATGAGTTTTAAGAATTCAGATTTAAATTGATGGTTAATCTTTTAGGTTAGTTTCAATATGTTAAGCACTTTATTCCTATTAAAAAAAATCTTTTAAGGGTGATTACCCCATTTATTACCATTTATTACCTACAATTTGACGTATGACAGACATGCAGTAATTTTTTTATGCAACTTGTGATAATATGTTGTTATATACAACATTCCATTGCTGTGCCCTTTAATGTATATTAATGCCTATATCAATAGAAAGTCTATACACATTCGCGTACCTAATTTACTGGTTTTGTACCACTTTTAGTTGAATGATTTATTCATTATGTACAATTTTGCGTATGAAAATGTCATTTCACAATAATAGTTTTTAAAACATTTCTGCAGCTGCTCACAGTATAGGTACAGTGTGTATCACGAGACATTGGCTTCTATGAATACTTTTGTTATAATTAGAGATAGATATAGATGGCACAACTTACTAAGAAAGACAAACAAAAAACTTAATTTTTAATTGTATAGATGTAGATTCCGTTTTGACATCAAGTTAATTACGTCAGTTTTTCGCTAATGAATTCGCTGAAAACAAATAAACCATGTTTTTCGTTAGGATGCCATATTGGTTTTAGATATATTTTGTCTGAATAATTTTATGTTGCACTAGCCATATTTCTAATACAGTTAGATAGCTCAATTCACTAAAAACAATCACAGTTAAAAACAGTTTGTATAACAATGTGCTATCTACTCATAGGAGAAAGGTAATTTGTCGGGCAATTCCGTCATACGAAGAAACAACCGTAGACACGTATTTTGGACTATTAGTCCTCATCAGTACGGTATAGCCAAGGAGTAAGATGGACACTCAATGGAAAAAACACTCAAATGGAGACCATAAGGGGGGTGCCCAATGTGTCCATCTTACTCCTTGGCTATACCGTACTGATGAGGACTAATAGTCCGAAACACGTGTCTACGGTTGCTTCTTCGTATGACGGAATTGCCCGACAAATTACCGTTCTCCTTTAATATCTTACCGTCGATAAACCTGTTTCTATCTACTCATATGTTAAATGACTGTAATTCCTCAGAAATTTCTTATTTGTAGTCGTCTTGTTGTTGAAATGTATGCATTTTAAACCCATCCAAATCATAGGGGGGCATGAAGTAAACATTATTTAACGTACAAATTAAATTCCTCAAAATTTGTTATGTGCGGACCCACTAAACAACGAAATATATCAAGTAATATAGCTCGTGTTTCAATACGTTCCTCGTTGTCTTGCTATTACTTGTTGTCACTTTATGCAAACAATGTAAAATATGTTAGATAAAGAGCTAACGCGCTATTAAAGCATATGAAGTGTAAAAAATATATCAAGATGGTACTGGTTTAAAAAACAGGTGTTCCTGGTATGGTTGTTTCCCGAGGTCATTGTAGAATTTAATTTAATTTATATTATTACTTAATATCAGGGACTAAAAACGATAAGTATTTTGTTCGTTTCCGATCAGAACGAAAACGAAAAATTTCGTTTTCGTTCTTTTCGTTCACACCGAAAAAATATCGTTTTCGTTTTCGTGAACCGAAATGAAATAACGGTTAAAACCGGGTTTTTACTATTTTTCTAATAAAAGTATGCCAACATGCTTTTTTAATTTTTTTTTATATTTGACTAATAACTCACGTCGTAACTTTAATCATAGGTGGCAAAAAATACTAACATAAAATTTATGCTTTTCAAAACTTAAATGTTAAAAATTTCAATTAACTGCATTTTAAGTGGTGATGGCATTTTTGCTTTTTATAAATATTAAAAATAAAATTTAGAATGCATTGTTTGGGACAGTTTCTGTATTGGAGAGGCACGAATCTGTTTTAGTTTCTTTCATTTATTCCCATTAAATTTAGTTACCTGAAAACCACGCACAAACTGCTATGCAGTTTAGTGGTATGCCAGTGACAGATTTTTTTTTGCCTCATATTTTAAATAATAATATTTGTTTCTTTCTCTCTGATCTTGCTTTATTTCAATTAACTTTTACTTATTTAAAAATTTTGTGTCATGGTTAATTTTCGGTTATTAGTAAATAAAGTTATTATTATTATTAAAAATAAGAGAAAAAAATTGTAATCTATTTATTTTATAGTAAAAATATACACTGTGGGCAAAACAAAAACGGTACAAATTTTTAAACACTCGTATTTCCAGTAATATTAAAAATTCAATTCAAATATTTCCTTTAAAAACAAATTGCTTGTAGTGTGAAGATTGAAACCATACCATATTCGCAATAACAGAACGTTTCAATCCAAAGTTATGTTGCTTTATGTTTGGCTATGCAACATTTCTGACAACATGGGGCCAATTCAATATAAAATGAAAGTTATAATGCAAAGAATAGGTAATGACATTTGTTTTCTTTTCGTCAAAAGGGACAGTAGAGATTTTCTAGCATAGTGTACAGGGTAATTTTTCTAGTATACCGGGTGAAATTTTGAACCATCGCTTTTTGCTGTTTTTACTCAAAAAAGAAGTGGAATTGCGAATATGGTATGTTTTCAATCCCCAACAACATAAGCAATTAGTTTTTCAAAGAAATGCTTGCTTGAATTTACTTAAAATCTTTGGAAATATGAGTAATTGAACATTTGTACCGTTTTTTTTTGCCCACAGTGTATATAAATAATTCAGCATTCCAAAGTAAATAAAAATTTTAGTTAATTAAACTAAAGATATATTCTAAAGTAAATCAACGTGAATAGAAGACCCTTGCATCCCCGATATGTCTACTAGGAGTAGGTTACAAAAATATTGTCATTAAACCGGTTAAAACCGGTAACCGAAATTATTTATTTCGTTTTCAATCATGAACGAAAAATAAAAATTTCGTTTTCGTTTCCGTTTTCGTTCTTATAAATTTTTCGGTTAATTTAGTTCTTTCGTTCTCGTTTTCGTTCCGTTCTTAGTCCCTGCTTAATATATAATCCCTATAAAATAATAAATGGAAGTAGAACAAATGTCGGCCAGGCTTTGTGACTTTCATACCCTCTGCTAAATACTTGACCAACCGGATCTATGGTCCTCATACTCCATCAAAAAGAAGGAACTTAAATGTGCTATAGATGCTGCCAAGAAAGAGTACAATGGAAACAGGGTTACGACATCACAAAGTAAATCAAAGACTATGTGGAATATAATTAAGAATGAAACAGGCCCTGTACCAAATGGTTTGATTCGTGTCATTGAGGTGGAAACAGAAATACAGGATCCGAGACTGATCGCAAACCTATTCAAAGATAAGTTCTTTAATTCGAGTGAAAGAAACTTGAAACCAGGTGCCGGGGAATTATAATAAAAAATGTCGAGCATAGCATTTTCTTACACCCTACTATAATGAAATAACATGTGCCCTATCTCATATCCAGCCAAAGTTTTTATATGGAGATCATGATAGCATACCTCCTTGCATAATGAAGAGATCATCGAATATGATAATAAGCGTTATGATCCACTTAATACATTCTATGTTCTTGCAGGGAGTGTTTCCGGATAGACTGAAGAACGGTGTTATAATACCAGTTCATAAAGGGGGGGGGGGGGGGGAGGATCAAAGACTGACATAAATAATTATCGACCTGTATCGCTACTGTCCTGTTTTTCAAAAGTCTTTGAACGTGTTATTTATGACAGGCTTCTTCAGCCAGGCTCATCAGCTGATCTCAGCCACTCAATATGGTTTCCTGCCCGGCGTCTCTTGTGAGAAGGCACTATTTACGGCTCTATCTGGGGTGTAGTCCAGCGTTGACGGACGTTCTCACGTTGCGCCAATGTTTTCTGATCTTTCTGGGGTATTCAATTGTATAGACCATGTTATGTTTTTGTCAAAACTGCAGCCTTATGGCGTGCGTGCTATTGCGCTAGAACTTATAGCATCCTATTTACAGGATAGACACCAGAGAGTGCACATGGATGAAATACAATCAGGACATTCCTGACAATTGTCGGTTGGAGTTCCACAAGGATCTATCCTCGGCCCACTCTAGTTTTTAATGTTTATGAATGACTTACCAACGCACCTAAGAATTGGAAATCTGTATCAATATGCTGACAATACTACACTGATAGTGAGGTAATGCTAGCGTGCAGTCAGTTTTGAGCTACGGTATAATATTATGGGGATCATCACCTCACATGATTACGCTATTTAGGCTTCAAAAACGCTTTGTAAAATGCATTCTTCGACTAAACTTCCGTGAGTCATGTAGAGATCACTTTAAGACTTGTAGCATATTAACAATACCATGTTTATATATCTATAAACTGTTAACGTATTGCAGAGATAATATGGGTCAGTTTGTGACAAACGATGATGTGTCAACAACCGTTGGGACACGTAACGGGAGTAAATTGGCGGTTCCTCGCCACTCCTCGGCCGTTTTTCTACGAGGGCCTTATTATATGACGGTTTGCACATACAATGCACTTCCCACTCATATTTTATCTTCCACGACATTAAATGTTTTTAAGTCACGATTTAAGTCATGATGATTGATTGTAAGCTTTCTTATTAAATATTTTTGTGCTTGCTATTATATTTATTATATGTAATGGGAGACTATGTATGAGGGAGACAATTGTCAATATTTGTATAGGATCATACGACAAATAAACTATTATTATTATTATTATAAAACTAGAACCTTTCCAGCAAGAGTTTTTGTTTCCTTTCTTCTTATTGGAAGCCTAATACGAGTGCCCAGTTTAGTAAAACTAATGAAGGCAATCCTCCAGCAAAATTGTTCACAATTTTCAACTCAAATTATTGCAGTATCTCTCACATATTTAATGACAAAGAAGTAAATTCCGTTACTCATTGCACTCATAACTCCATTCCAGCAGCGACCACTATTCAAAAGTTTCCAACTCGGCGGCTGCGGCGGGAAGTTCCAAACTTGTTTAATACACTCGTCGACTCCTCGTCGATGTCACCATCCAGTGTTGTCTCTCCCCCTGCTTTGGTCGTATCGTAGTAAGCGCTGAGTAAGCCCGAATATCCTTGTAATACGGGCAAAATTTCCAATGCGGTCCCGTCACCGGAAATAGCTTACGTCGGCTGGCGATTACGACCCGTTCCCAGGCGCCTCTGCTGACCGGAGCGCCACCTATGTTTGTCAAGCGAGCCCAACGAACACACGGAAAAATTACGAGCTACTATAGCAAGAAAAACAAAGGGCGAAATTGGAATACAGCGTAAATCGATGAGGGAGAAGTTTGGCAATGCGTAAGCGTATTGGTTCGCGTTTGTTTGGGTTGATAATAAAAATGTTGTGAGTTGAATTTCATCAATACTAATGTATAGGACGTGCCAATAGAGCGATCTCGGCAGATTATACCTCTGCTGAAAAAGAGATTTTCAAACTGAGTTTTCCTTGATATAAGGAACGCATGACCGCAGATTTAAAAATTATTTACGTAAAAATTATTTCTTACTAAATTTTAAGCCAATAATTACTAAAAAAGCTATTATTACTTCTATTTAAGAACAGCAGTTTAAGGAAAAATCATTCTACTGTTAACTTGGTCCACATGATATGTTGTAATTCAACTTAGCTGAGATAGTTGGTTCACATTTTGTGAACGGGTTTTACCACAAAAATAATTTGTTTAATTGGTATACATTCATTGATTCAACTAATTAATATACATAAGAAAGTATCAGTATACTTTTGTGCGAACATCTATCGAAGATAATCTTGAAAATTGTTGGTCCTCCAAAATCATAAATTCTATGAAAAATGCCATTATATTTAAAATAAAGTCCTGAAACAAATAAAATAAAATAAATAAAGTCCTTAAGGTTCCCACAGCCCTCTGCTGGTATGTTTTCTATCACGTGCACATCTATCTCATTGCTAAGCAATGATATGATATGGATGTAGTTCTTTATTCTTTAAAAACCCTCTTACATGACTATCGATTTCGACCGGGTCAACTCACCTCATACCAAGACAAGTCATACCCGGACAACTCATACCAGGACAACTCATACCAAGGGACAACTCATACCACGACAACTCATACCGGGACACCTCATACCAAGGGACAACTCATACCAGGACAACTCATACCAGGACAACTCATACCAGGACAACTCATACCAGGACAACTCATACCACGACAACTCATACCAGGACAACTCATACCAGGACAACTCATACCAGGACAACTCATACCAGGACAACTCATACCAGGACAACTCATACCAGGACAACTCATACCAGGACAACTCATACCAGGACAACTCATACCAGGACAACTCATACCAGGACAACTCATACCAGGACATCTCATACCAGGACAACTCATACCACGACAACTCATACCACGACAATTCATACCAAAACGCCCATAACAAGCCGACAAATGATTGTTGTCTGGTACGGTATCATCTATTGTGATTAGGAAACTCTCTTTAACGAGTTATTATTAGGTAATTGAGTTTTTATCCTACACGATGCCAAAATGTCGTTTTCGCGTCTGTATGGAGACACGAAAGATGCTATTCGCCAGCCTGCCCCAGCCCGGCCTGTAATGAACACTTTTCGGGGCTAGCCCGGAAAATGCAATATCTCTGTCCAATCAAAACACAGTTTCGATTCGGTTTGACGTTTGTCATTAAAACGTCAACGGATTTTTTTTGTCAAAAGCTAATATGTCAGAGATTAGTCTTTAGAAACGGGTGATTTTATTACGATATTGTTGTGTAGGATAAAAAATTATGTGTGCACCACGCCCAGAAAGTGGTTTTCCGGGCCTCAAGAAGTGCCCAGGCGCGCTACGCTCGCCTGTGCAACTCTTCTCTCGCCCGGAAAAGAACCACTTTCTCGGCTTGGTACACAATATACCATTAAATTTCTACACTGTCGCGTATTGGCAAACATATCACATTTTATACAACGCGGAAGGCTATCTAGTGAAAGACTAATATAGCCTAATAATAAGGCATGACATGATATACAGGTGTGTTGAATAACTTGCTATTACAATAAATAGCAAGACGAAATGGTGTATTCTTACATATATACATTATACACGGGGGGCAAAAAAAACGGTACAAATTTTTAATCACTGTAGTGTGAAAATTGCAACCACACCATACTCGCAATAACAGAACGTTTCAATCCAAAGTTATGTTGCTTTGTGGCTATGCAACATTTCTGATAACATCGGGGCAATTTAATGTGAAATGAAAGGTGTAATAAAATTAGTAGGTAATGACATTTGTTTTCTTTTGGTCAAAAGGGACCGTAGAGATTTTATACCATCGTATACATGGTGATTTTTTTGTATACAGGCTGAAGTGTTGAAACATCGTTTTTTTCTGCTTTTACTCAAAAGAGAAGTGGAATTGCGAATATTGTATGTTTTCAATCCTCACAACATAAACAATTAGTTTTTCAAAGAAATGTTTGCTTGAATTTACGTAAAATTTTAGAAATATGAGTAATTGAACATTTGTCCCGTTTTTTGCCCACATTGTATATCTTACGTATATTCTTACACTCAGAAGCCATTTTTAGTATCAAAAAATGCTTTTGTCCATCAAATTTGGCTGGGCAATATTCAACTTTTTTTATTTCTTCTGGACACGTTATTGAATTTTTACAGATTATTGAATAGAATATCATATAATAAATATTATAAATAGAATATTGAATATTTTAAATAGAATTGATTTCAATAAACTTATTAATGAATTTTCCGTCATGTACCAATCTGAATCTTTTCGATTTCAGTTTATCCGAACTAATTATACGTATAAAGAAAATAAGACTTGGTTGACGCATTATTTATTGTATCTGGGTAATTCCATGTCAAATCAATACAGCTTTTTCTCACCACCTTTGATTCTGATGACATTTTGTACAATTGTTGTCTTCATGTTGTTAAAGAAAAATTCAAAATTTTATGAACATATGTTATCCCATAATTCCAAAACGGGTATGCTTATGGTTATGTTAATTCTTATGGGTAATATTACCGAGTTTTTTGCGGTAATATTACCAATCACAATTAACAGGCGCTCAGTAATATTACCGGTAATTTAACGTCAGTAGACTAGACGGCGCGGCGGTAGCCTTCCGCGTTGTGTAAAATGTGATATATACTATTCGCGCAAAAAAAAAAATCGTAGAGCTAATTTTTACATATATAACTATGGCTTGTTTTTATTTTTCAATTTTACAGTTGATGCATGTACTTATACATATACATATTGTACTTAAGATTAATGTCAGAATAACAGCGCATAGGTTATAAAAGAACCAGTTACAAAGTTAACAAAAACATTTTTAGTATATTTGGTTGCCTACGACCTTTTTGGCACGCCTTGTACATATAAAATGGCAATACTCGGTAATTTTCAAATACCTAATACGGCATGACAGAATATGTAGAGAACATCCACACATTGACCAAAATTTGTTAATCACACTAGATGACACCGTACGTGACAACAATCACTTGTCGGCTTGTAACGAGTGTTTTGGTATGAATTGTCGTGGTATGAGTTGTCGTGGTATGAGTTGTCGTGGTATGAGTTGTCCTGGTATGAGTTGTCGTGGTATGAGTTGTCGTGGTATGAGTTGTCCTGGTATGAGTTGTCCTGGTATGAGTTGTCCTGGTATGAGTTGTCCTGGTATGAGTTGTCCTGGTATGAGTTGTCGTGGTATGAGTTGTCCTGATATGAGTTGTCGTGGTATGAGTTGTCCTGGTATGAGTTGTCGTGGTATGAGTTGTCCTGGTATGAGTTGTCCTGGTATGAGTTGTCCTGGTATGAGTTGTCCTGGTATGAGTTGTCCTGGTATGAGTTGTCCTGGTATGAGTTGTGCCTTGGTATGAGATGTCCCTTGGTATGACTTGTCTTGGTATGAGTTGTCCCGGTATGAGTTGTCGTGGTATGAGGTGTCCGGGTATGAGGTGCACCCGACCCGATTTCGACATTGCTGTTCTTCCTTGGTAATAAATTGTAGATTAAATATGTTCAGGATAGGGTTTTAAATTAAATGCAATCGATGAGTTTTAACTGACAAATATATTCTTGAGTAGTAACAAGCTTTTTTTTTTTACATTGACATAGTTCTCGTACAACATTATCAACTGCTCTTAGTTCGCTGTCAACTGTCTAAAACTAATACAAACTAAAAGTTATTATTCTTAACACCTTCTCCTAATGATTTTGAAAGTTTTAACAATCATACAAAATATAAAGAAATAATGTTATTCTACTAATACATTTCTATGCTTTGCAAATTTTGTGCAGTTCAATGGTTTCGTTAAAATATCCGCTATCATCTCTTCGGTTGCCAAGTATTCAATTTTAATGAGTCCTTCTTTCACTTTTTCGTTAATAAAATGATAGCGTACGTCTATATGTTTACTACGACGATTAAACTGTCCATTCTTTATTAAAGTCATTGCACTTTGATTGTCCATTTTAAGTTTAACGTTCACTTGTTGGTTTGTCATTTCTTCTAACAATGATTTTAAAAACAAAAGTTCTTTAACACAATCTGCGGCTGCTATATATTCTCCTTCGGTACTTGACAGTGCTACTATTGGTTGTCTTCGAGAGCACCAGCTCACGGGTCCATTGCAAAAATATATAACATATCCTGTTGTACTTTTTCTGGTTTCGATGTCACCAGCGTAGTCTGAATCACAGTATCCAGTAAGTTCATAATTCTCAGCATCAGGGTCTTTCTTGTATACTATTCCACGGTCTTTTGTCAATATTAGATATCTTAGTGTTCTCTTGACATTGGTTACATCTAGTTGTGTTGGGTTTTCCAGTTTTCTACTGCCATATCCAACGGCAAATGCTATGTCGGGTCTAGTTTTGTTTGAGAGATATAGTAGACTTCCAATTGCTTCTCTATATGGAAAACTTTGCTTCATTTTGTCGTCATGTTCAATATTATCATTGTACAGTAATGGTGTTGTAACTGATTTTGCATTTTCCATGCCAAATTTGTTTATGATTGATTCAGCATATGTTCCTTGACTTAGTTTCATTCCATTTTCTTTTATTTCCATGTCCATTCCAAGAAATGTTTTCACATTGTTTTCCTTTGTAATTTCAAATTGTTCTTCTAGTGCTGTTATCAATTCTTCGATATCTTCGTGATTATTTCCAACTATTAGACCATCATCTACATATATTGCTAACAGTAATGTTCCTTTTGGGTTTTTGAAAATGCATTGTTCTGTCTTCAATTGTTCTAAGCCTCTGTGTTTTAAGAAGTTGGTGAAATGTTCATTCCATTTTAGTGGTGCTTGTTTCAGGCCATATAAAGATTTTTTCAGTCTACAAACCTTGTTTTCCGTTGTGTTGTACCCTTCAGGTATCTTCATGTACAATTCTTCTTGTAAGTTACCATACAAAAATGCTGTTTTGATGTCAAATTTTCTTATTATGTAGTTATTTTTCACCGATAAGGCAAGTAATAGGCGTAGAGAACTTGCGTTTACTACTGGACTAAATATTTCTTCAAAGTCTATGCCCTTCCTTTGTTCACAACCTCTTACTACTAATCTTGCTTTATATCTTCCATCGTCTTTAATTTTAAATACCCATTTATTAGATAAAATTCTTTTGTTTTCAGCTTTCTCAATATTCACGTAGTCCCATGTTTCATTTTTCTTTAATGATTCTTTTTCTTCTTTTATTGCATCCATCCATTTGATTTTATCTGGTCCATTGGTTGCTTCCGTATAAGTAAGTAAGACATAATCTTTAAATTTTTTCGGCAATTTTATTTCTCTTCGACATCTTGCTTCTTGTTGACCTTCTCCCAAGTGGTGTTCGTTTTTATCTTCAGCTACGTTTTCTGGTTGTTGACTTTCTTCATCATCTTGAATTATTTCTTCTTCTTCTGATTCACCATTTACTTCTCTTCTGTTGATATTTTTAGTGAATTTGTCTTCCATCTCATTTTTCTTCATCGTTTTAAATATTACGTCCCTATGGATTACTATTTTTCTTTTTTCTTTATCATACAGTCTATATCCGTTTAAAGTATATCCAACAAAGATAGCGTCTCGTGTAGTTATAGTAGGTTTAGATCAGTGCTTCTCAACTCAAGGCTTCTCTTTAAAACGATATATTTTCCCATAATGGTATGTTAGTACTGCAAAACAAAACATGTTTCTAAAAATGTAACCACACTGCGTGGCAAAGAAACCGCAACACCCATTAAAACGCAAAGGATTTAAACCGACATTGTTCTTTATTATAAGACATAAAAGAAACATTGAATAAGCAATAATTCTTAATCGTAACCGTATCGGGAATCAACTGATTTTAATACTACTGTAATCTCATTCTTCTTTTTTGGAATATTCTTAGCGTGACAAGAGAAGAATCTTCTTTAATGTAATGACAATTATGATCTAAATTGAAACCGCACGAAATAGTTTTAAATTAATCTATGTTACTGTATCGATGAAAACGAAAAATATATATAACAGGAAAGAACTATTCAGGATAGGTGTCTTTCGGTTAAGTGTGAATCTTAAGGTAGAAATTGTGAACTGTGTCTAGTTTTTAAGAAACTTAATGTAAAAAATGCACAAAATGCGATTTTTCGGGATTTGGTTTGAGATAAATCTAGATTTCACAATTTCTGTCAGATTTTACAGGAAAGAAAGCATACTTGAATCCTTTTGTTCAATATTTTTAGGTTTCGATTTTTCTCTTGTTGACAAATTTATTCAGAAGTCAACCGTTGTATTGACATCAACACTCATGAGTTTACCGATTATAACCTTTTTATTATATTAGTAATTGTTCTATGCAAAAGATTTAAAATTAGCAAAAAAATCAAACAAAAGTTTAATTGATTTTAATTTAATTTGACACCGTTAGCAACACCTAGATAGGACCTCAAGCCATAGAATCAAATATGGCGGTGTATCTTACGTATTGTTGTTCTTGGCCTCAAAAAATCATTTTCTACAGACCGTGAAGTGTTTTGTCGATCTTTACGGATAAGAAATCAAACTCTCCTATTCTCGCAGTCTGCGGTGGATTGGGGCCTACCATAGCCTTCATTTGATGTTGCAGATCTTAATTACCACAGTACGCAGAAGGCAATGTGGTGGAAAGGAAAACTTGCTTCACGTTGACCACGTGTGACCCTTCTCAAAGTCGCCGAGAATGTGATGATAATGCCGCAGAAGTGATAGAACTGGTGACACATCAACGCCACCGGCAACATATCCGTCTCTCTCCACCTTCGCGTAACGGCTGGGGCGACATTGACCGACATTCGCCAGGTTCATATATGATCAGCTGTTGTATTTGTTGGTTTATCTACAATACGGATCTTTTGGATTATGGAATCTTAATGTGGATGTGCTTGTGTAGTACTAGAGAGGAATGGATGCCAATTGTATCCAACGAATGGCTAGAATGCGATAAACATTGAACGGCCGCGGAGAGAAGTAGCTGTGCTAAGCCGGTTTGTTTTGTTCGACTGATATCGCTTAGCAATAAAATGAAACATACAGCCGGAAACATTTTATATGAAGTTAGAAATATGACTATAAATTACAAGTATACAAAAAAAATCTGTGTTACTTCTCTTTCTTTAAAGTAAAATAAACCACAAATGTGTTTCTGTGATATTGTTCTGTTGGCTACCTGGTTTCAAGTTCATAATTTGTCTTCGGACCATACTATAATGAGCAAAAATCACAATTACAATCTTGTGTATTATTGTATCGTGTATTATTGGCCCATTATTGCCGTTAATTACAGTTCATAATGTTTAAGTCCACAAATTCGTGGAGAAGCAGGTCTGGTTGTTTACTACCGTGTTTATATATCTCTAAATCTTCTAGAATACCTATGCAATTTCTGTGATTTCGTTACTTGGTGAATCAAGGTGATGTTGTTGGTCTCTTCCTTGTAAAATTATACAATTAGAGATATTAGGTTGGTAAGAATTATGTGGGAACTATATCTCGTCCAGCAAAGAGTGGTGTGCATATATTTGGTTAGATTGATGTGATGGTGGTATACTGTAGATAAATGTTTGTTTGTAATTGGAGACATTTGAGGGGCCCGGAAATAAAAGGGTATAAGTACACTCTTTGTGGTTTTGAAATAATAAGCTTTAAATTTAATAATTACGTAGGCTTTCACGGCCTGAATCATTTAGAAAATAAACTGCTTCCGTGTTATGCCGTGTGTCAAGAATTGTAAATGCTGACGTTTCGCGAACCATGTTGCTCGGTCTTTCAAAGCCAATTGAATACTGAAGACCTACCAAGAAAATCTCCCTTATACACCTAAATTTACACCTCACTGCACACATCTGGGGCATCTGGGGCCGTCCCAGTGTGCTTTTCCACCTGACCGCGTTAGGATCGATTTCCAGACCCTGCTAATGTCAGTACCGTCCTCGCGATTGATGTTGTCAGGATGTTTGTAAAATTCGATGGCTTCTCTAATAAGCCTTCGATGATACTTACCCACCCTTGCCAACATCTTCACGTCATCGAAATTCATTGTGTGTCCCGACTCGTGGCAGTGTTGAGCAATAGCGGACTGTTAAATCTTGCGTACCGGGTGTCTTTACTGTGCTCCTGGACTCGACATTCGATAATTCGTACTGTCTTTTCTCATTTCTTGCTTCTCTCATCCAGTTTTTTCATGTATCCAAGTATTTTTCCATAAGCTTCACATCCAAAAACATGTAATCTTTTTAAATTTGGTTTCTTCTTGTTCCACATTTCGTATGGGGTTTTGTTTACAGTTTCAGATGGACTTCTATTTAACAAATATGCTGCTGTTCTAACTGCTTCGCCCCAGAATGATTTCGGTAAACCTGCTTCAAATAATAAGGATCTGGTTTTATCCATTAGTGTACGATTCAGTCGTTCAGCTTTTCCGTTTAGTTGGGGAGAATGTATTATTGTCGTATCCATTACAATACCTTTTCTTCTACACCATTCTTTAGCTTCATAGTTAACATATTCCTTCCCATTATCACTTCTCATCTTTGAGACTCTGTGTCCAGTGTAGGATTCCATTTCTTCTACGTATTCCATCAAACATTCAAGTACTTCGCTTTTATGTTTTATTAAATATACTACTGTATAATGAGTATAGTCATCAAGGATGGTTAAAAAATACCTTTTATCATCCCACGTTGAAGGTTCGATTGGTCCTGCTACATCGGTATGTATTATTTCAAGGGGTCTTGTTCCTCGTGTTCTTTCACTATTGAAAGGCAGTCTTGTCTGTTTAGCTTTTATACATATCTCACACAATATTTCGGCATCACAATCTTTTCTTTCTATGTCCAAACCTGTTACCATATTCTTTTCTACCATTTGTTTTAACGCTTTAAGTGATATGTGTCCCATCTTCTTATGCCAGTTTATAATCTTGGTTTCTTTCTTTGTTGTAAGCATACTCTTTGCATTTGTTTTCATAATATCTACCGTATATATCCCATTACTCTCTTTCTTTCCTTCAAAAATTGTTTTGTTGTCCTTTGTTATATGTACCTTGTCACCTGTGAAGGTTACCTTTCCACCGTTGTTTGTTATGGAACTGACTGATATTAAATTTTTACATAGTTCCGGCACGTATAAAACATTTTTCAAAATGCACGAGTTTCCCTCAATTGATCCTTGTCCTTTTGCTTGCATCAATTCATTTTTCTTTGCAATTCCAATCCCTGTTTTTGTATTTTCAAAATCTTTAAATAGCTCTACACAGTTTGTCATGTGAGATGTTGATCCAGAATCAATAACAAAGATGCTTTCATTATTTTTAATCGAATTTGCGTCTTCTGTTAAAAATGATATCTTTTTCTCTTGTTTATAATTTCCATCTCGATTCTTAAAATAACAGTCTTTTTCCGCATGATTATTCTTTTTGCATATCTTACATTCATTTGAACGGCAATCTTTGGCGATGTGACCAGCTTTGTTACACTTATAGCATATTATTTCATTTTTCATTTTTGTTCTACAGAATTTCTCTATATGCCCCAATTTTCTACATTTATTACACACCTTGTTTTTAGTATTGAATGCCACTGGTTTCTGTGTTTCGTCATTTCCCATTGTTTCCTCAGCTATAAGTCTACTAGTTAGTGTTGTTAATGTACGATCTTGAATTGGTGTTGATTCCCATGCTGTTCTAAAGTGTCTATATTTTTCAGGTAGTGTGCTCAAAATCTTAGATATAATCATTCCGTCATCAATTGGTTGGCTTAACGATTTCAGTCGATACGCTAGTCCTTCTAGTTTACTTATATGCATTGAGATATCACAACCCTTTTCATACGAGTAATTAAAAAACTCTTGTAGCAATGCGCATTTCTGTTGTTCCGTATCTTTGCGAAAGATATTACACAATTTCTTGTACATTTCAGCAGAAGTTTTGCATGTTATGATATGCATTAGTATCTTCTTGTCGATTGAATTAACTATTACGCTTTGGGCTTTTGCATCTTTTCTTTTCCATTCTACTTGTTCTTTATCTTTTTCTATATCTTCTAATTTTAGTTCATCTGTCACTATTTCGTACAAACCATTTGCTTTAAACAGAATTTCAATCTGGAAGTTCCATACTTGAAAGGATTCTATGCCTGATAACTTTTCTATTTGGGATGTTTCCTCAAAACTTATACCAGACGCCATTATCTCCGTTGTCGTTTTTCAACTGTGTTTCTTAACCTCAACTCTCACCGGTTTGCAATTCACGTTCACTGGCTTCTATATTCTTACAGCTTTCTTACAGCTTTCTTACGTTGTTTTTACAGTTTCTGCGTATCCTGGGCCCATAACCTGTTCAGGATAGGGTTTTAAATTAAACGCAATCGATGAGTTTTAACTGACAAATATATTCTTGAGTAGTAACAAGCTTTTTTTTTTTACATTGACATAGTTCTCGTACAACATTATCAACTGCTCTTAGTTCGCTGTCAACTGTCTAAAACTAATACAAACTAAAAATTATTATTCTTAACAAAATATTATTAGATATTCTGTTGTAAATACAAAATTTGATGTGGCCAGGCACATGACTTTATCATACAATATATAAAATTAATAGTTAAGCTGCATGAGATTCTATTTGATCGAGATCGATCGTGGCTGCATTAAAATATAACAAGTAGGCAGGATTTGGCAGATATTTTGATTGATAATATTGACAGGAGGTAATGTCAAAAAACCGCGTTTGACACTACCTACTGTCAGAATGAAGATAATTGCCAAAATCCTGGCTAGCTCACTTTTAATGCAGACATGATCATACAGCTAAACTATTAATTTTACAATGAATTACCTCTACTTTCATTTATTATTTAACAATTGACGAAATTACAGAAATGACAGCTCATTTGCAAAATCGTTGCAAATTGCTTAGAGGAAACATCCAGTTCCTTTGGACCCTTTTGAACCAAAAGCTTTTCAGCTGTGCTTGGTCATAAAACTTCTAAATACTGCGTATGATAAAGTAAAAATAATAATACATTTATGTTATACCTACAAAATACACGCTTCTATGTGTTTATTAGTTGAACATAGTCAAATATCTTAAAGTTCTCTCGAATCTCACCAGTAACACACAAGTAATAACTAGCCATACACATAAACTTTAAACAGATTTAAATTTATTTTAAAATCTCCAAAAACTCCAGCCAACAATAACTTATTACGATACTTCAACAATAAGGACTCCAGCGACGAGAAAAATATTCCTCTCCTGCCACAAAAAAAAAGTCTGTCGATGGTATCGACTCCAGCAAAGAAAACTACAATAATTCCATGGAAATGAGTAACAGTAGGTACTACAATAATGAAGGCTTCTTACCCCTGAGGTGAGTCGGGTCGGGTTTGCAGTGTCGCAGCAATGAAAGTTGTATAATGCGTATAGGTACTAATCAAAATTCCTAACAATGTGATCGAACTAGCCCAAACAACACATTAACTAACAATTCTGGAATTAACGGACAAGGAGGTCACTACGATACACAGTGCAAAATTGCGCCCTGAACCACGTCCTTATATAACAGCGGCCGCCTCCCCTCACGAAACTGACGCTTTAACATGGCGGACAATAGCGGAAGTATAGAATCAAAATTGACATTGTACCTACTTCTGCAAATTCTGGAATAAATGCTACCAAACGATCTTCTTTGAACTACTATCTGCCAAAATGAAATCAAACCGAATAAACAAAAGCAAATAAGAAACACACCGCACCGAATGACGTCACAAACAAGAACACGTAATTACCTGGGAAAAGACAACTTAGCCACAAATACGCAACTCGCAGGAAATGACAAGATCAAAATTTCATTGTGCACTTTGACGCGCCGGATATTTTTTCATTCAAATAGGAGGTCGGACAGGCAAAACTCTGAGGGAGTGGGAAGGATTACATTTTAATGGCGTAAGTTGGCGAGCAAGGCGACTCCCAATAATAGGTCGTCATGGTTACAACATTTGTGTTCTATTCACCGGAGGGTTAGGCCACGTAAAGTGATGACGTTTTGTGACGTCAATACCATCAAGTAGGATTCAAGGTTAAAAACCTCGGGACCGCCAGACCAAGGTGCCGACACGAAGTTACGCATCTGTATAATCTGAGAGTTAGCCAAACGATACTAACATGAATCAAGTCTGTCAAGTTCTAACCACAGATTCTAACGGTTCTAACGCCGTGCACATGGAGGCATCCTTCGGCATAGTCAAATAAGTCAGGAAAGTGTCTGCAAACTTAGAACGACAACACCGCAACAAACGCACCTTTAAACCTGAAATTTGGACAAAATAGTCCCCAAAGGGTCCCACAGATACAGAGCTATGGAGATTA
Source organism: Melinopterus prodromus (assembly GCA_964023965.1). Classification (NCBI taxonomy): domain Eukaryota; kingdom Metazoa; phylum Arthropoda; class Insecta; order Coleoptera; family Scarabaeidae; genus Melinopterus; species Melinopterus prodromus. The sequence goes on along the minus strand of OZ030391.1, from coordinate 26,065,000 downwards.
TCATCAACAGTACGTTTAAGCTAATTAGCAAGAAATTAAGAAAATACAAATTGACACTTTGCATTCGGGTTCTCCAGTCAAGCAATAGATGGCGCAAAAGGGCTACCTTCAAGTGCTTAAAATCGAAGTTATAGCATTTTTGTAATATCTATTGTAGCAACGTGATAAAAGACTTTGCATACATAAGGTTGATTTTTGCATTTACTTATGCAATAAAAATTTCCATTAAATTCAAATTAATTTGTGTAATATATAATTTGTTGTTATGCAATATCATGAAATGGGATTTTCATGTTACCGAAAAGTTTCATGTTTATTGATACAAAATAATGTTTTTATTTTGCATTCAAAAGAAGTGCCAACACGTAAATTTAATTTGATCAGACAAACATAATTATTATAATTATAAATTATTATATTAAACAGAGATACATCTTTCCAAGATGATGTACATACTCATGAACATTTTTATATAATCTTTTGTATCTATCTCTTAAACTAATTTATTTAATATGTCTAACGTGTCTTTTTCTATTGAAAATTCACATTTTTATAGTAGAAAAAAGTTTGTTTCCCAACTAGTAATTATAATATATAGTTGTATTATATTATATTATGTACATATCGTTTGTGCGATACATGTAGCGATTGCTAAAATAAAAATAAAAAGGAATCCGACCACTTTTTATTGTAATAAACTCTATCTGTCAAATCCTGGCTAACTAGTTTTATTTTAATGCAGATACGACCGCTCCTGGTCAAATAGAATCTCATTTACTATTAATTTTATAAATAATATGAACAAGTCATGTGCCTGGCCACATCAGTTTTTTTACTAAATTGCAATGCTTATAGTAAATTCAATTAAAACGAAGTAACCACAATGTTAAATAATAGTATATTATTTGACGAGCACATAATTAAGGATATAAATCGCAAGCATGAAGTTTACACGCGAGGCGTAGGCGAGCGTGTAATCATGCGAGCGATTTATATCCGTTATGTGCGAGTCAAATACAACGTTTTATCTACGACTCCTAAATTCCATTTTATGCAAAATATTTTAGATGTATTTGTCAATGATGGCGAGGCGAACTGTCAAATAACTGTCATCCACGTAGGTTTTGACAGATTTTGACACTAGCGTTGTTTAATGATGACAGTTCGTTCAAATAATGAGGTCATTATTTGAACGACCTGTCATTATTATACGACGCAGGTGTCATTATAATCATTGGCGCGTCTAATGATGGGGATTATATAGTCAAAGATACCTATGCAATGAACTTATTATATGTGAGTCGTAGATAAAATGTTTAAAGGGTGTTAAATATTTAAACATTTAGCTTACCCTAATAAATTTAATACCACTAAAGAACTTTACATTATGTGACCCAATTGTCACAGATCCATACATTGAGTCAATTCAATTACAAGTACTCAACTTAATTAACGGCAAATGAAGACCTCCGCAGTAAAACCGCTGTAGATTTTTGCGGCGACAGACCGTCCCACGGGATCGTCAGTCGCGTGAGGTTATATTTAATTAACGGAGCAAAAAGAAGTAAAGGATCAACCGGATGGTCGACCCCAGGGCCGTCCAACAGCGGGCAAACTAGGATAATTCCGCGTATGCGGCATGGGATCGCCACCGATAATATTTCACAATTTTCGCGCCGTACTCTCCAACCCGTAATTGGAAAGCGTTGCATCGGGAAATCGTCGCAAAAGTTTGCAAAGCCGGCGCGGCATGTTTACAAATTTGTTCGCCCCTCTGAATCGAAGCGTTCGTATCGTCTGTCGGTGATTAATTTTAGCGAGCGGCGTAGAGCAACCGCAAATTTCCACAAGAAGAACGTAAGAATGTGGAAATTTAATAAAGGGAATTCAGCATTGATTTATGGTGATAGACGGAGACTCTATAGATTTGAACTGCCTTTACTACTAAGCTAGATTGCGTAAACTGATTAAAAATGCAGAAAAATGAGTTAAATGACGTTTACAACCATTTTGCATTTATTTACGATGTTATTCCATTTCTAGGGCGTTAAAATGGGCTAGATAGCTAAACGGCTTAGACAACATGTCTCAGAAAGGTTGCAACAAATACAAAACATTTCTCTTCATTAAATTCTTAAATTAAAATTCAAAAATTAACTTTTACCGTTTATTTACCATATACATGGTTCAAAAAATATCCTTGTATGTCCTACATGATCACAAAGTGACATTTTACATCTTAGATACCGGGGGAAAAACTGCTTCTTAAGGATTCTTAACGCCCGCGCGGGCATTAAGGGTTGCCATGGTTATATGTCAAATATATCAAATATTTGTCATTTAAATTATAAATTTAAAATCGTCAATGTCAATTATTGGCGATTTAGGTTATAAGTTTGACAATTAATTGTGTGTACATACACTCGTTTGACAAAATACTTATTAATATTATTAAAACGGAGGATCAAAACCATAGGATTTACAATTTTGTATGCACCGTGGGCATTACTTGATGTTTATACCCTCGGGCGACTTAAAAACTCGAGGGCCGATAGGCCCGAGAGCGGTCACCCTCGGGGCATAAACATCCGTGTAATGCCCTTGATATATAAATAACTATTTCTTAATTTTTACTCATCAAAGACAAACACCGAGTTTACTTGCTTATCGAAAATTTTGATACACATTTTTATCCAAAAAGGGACGTTAAAACAATTTAAACCTTTTTAATTTAGTAATTTCGCCAGATTTTGCAACAAAACCAGAGTATGTTGTGAAAGCGATTCACAAGCCCATCACAGCCCCTCACCGCAATGCGTTGCCTTCTAGCGAAACCGGTATGTATAGCAAATTGTCAAACTTGTCTATCTAATGTATAATATTCTCAAAAATTAACGAGTTTTGGCAACTCTTACCATCCGGTTGTCGGACTGAATTATATTCATGTGTTTAACCTATTTGTGGCTTATGATATATGCATTTATAATAACAATTTTACAGACTGAGACTTTCATCCTGTACTCGACGATGCCTTTTCAGCTTAGATATATTGATTTTGTTCACAAAACTGTAAGCCGGCTTTTTGTACAATTTGAATTCACAAATCGACTGGTCCTGTCAAATTAGACGAATAAAGCTTTAAAATATGGGAAAATTCCAACCCTGCTGGATTTTAGTATACACCGTTAGTTGGGCATAACAAATAACGTGTAAACAGTCCCCATCGATATCGTGACTGCGTCGCGAGTAATTCACGGTCAAAGATAACCGAATCTTTTTGTTCATGAGACGACAAGAGTGCTATTCTAAATCTGTTAATTCTCTACAAAAATATCTATACGTCTTTCAACTGGGCAGTTGGAATGTGCAAGTTATAGATGTAGGAAAATGCTAAAAACAAGTAAGAGAAACAACATATTAAGGTGCTCACAGTGGCGAGAAACCTGGCGAAAACTCGTAATAAGCTTGGGTTTTTGAAACACAGGTGTTAAACATGCTCATAAGAGGTTTTTGGGGTCTCTGATTCCAAATATGGTATAAGATTTTAAAAATTCAAAACGGCGGAACCAATATGGCGACCAAAAATGATAAAATATATCCGATGTGCATGAAACTTTTTTCCTGCACTATTTCTAGACTTCAGATTCCTAATCTGATAGATTTTGAAAATTCTAAATGGCGGAATCAATATGGCGATCGAAAATGTAAACAATTTCCGAACTCCATGAAACATATCCTACAATTGTACGAGTCTTCTGATTCCAAATCTGATATACATATTTTCAAAAAACAGAATAGCGAAACCAACATGGCAACCAAAAATGTAAAATATGTAGGTATAAAAAAAAAATAAACACAGGTGTTAAACATGCTCATAAGAGGTTTTTGGGGTCTCTGATTCCAAATATGGTATAAGATTTTAAAAATTCAAAACGGCGGAACCAATATGGCGACCAAAAATGATAAAATATATCCGATGTGCATGAAACTTTTTTCCTGCACTATTTCTAGACTTCAGATTCCTAATCTGATAGATTTTGAAAATTCAAAATGGCGGAATCAATATGGCGATCGAAAATGTAAACAATTTCCGAACTCCATGAAACATATCCTACAATTGTACAAGTCTTCTGATTCCAAATCTGATATACATATTTTCAAAAAACAGAATAGCGAAACCAACATGGCAACCGAAAATGTAAAATATGTAGGTATATCCGATTTGCAAACTTATTTCCTGCAATATTACAGTTCTCCTGTTTCTTAATCTTATATCAGAATTTATAAATTCAAACTGGCGGAATTAATATGGCAACAAAACATGTTTGATTTGCATAAAACAAGATTTTGAAGGAAGAGCATAAAATTACAAGTTACATTCTATGGATCTTTTTCACACAAGGAAGTACTATTGTTTTATTGTGCGTTTTTCCAAAGTTTTCCTAAATGCTTAAAAAATCTGTGAATTCTGTTGAAAATTTCACAGATTTTAAATCGACAGCTTCAAATATCACAGGATATAAGTTTCAATTATATCCGACAGTTTTTAGACTTGAGAGAACAAATTTGGGTTTAGAGATCGTCTAATGACACAGGAAAAAACTTTCATGTGAATCTGAATATATTTTGATTATGGGTCCGCCGTATTGAATCAGTCATTCCCAATTTACAAAATCTGACATGAGATTTGGTATAACGGAGCTTGAATTATGATAGGAAATAAGTTTCATGCAAATCCATAGCTTTTCAGCCATGAATTGTTTAAATCTGACAAATTTGGAATCACGGAGCGTGATGTATCTCAGAAGACAACTTTCGCACAAATTCGGGAGTTTTTGGTCGTCATATCGAGTCCACCATTTTGAATTTGACAAAATAAAAATGGTACAGATTTGGTATCAGTGACAAAAAACTCTTTCTCAACATACATATTTAATGCTTATTTTACAATAGCCCAAGAAGATGATTTTGCCTAATTATACGGTTTCCGGGTTGCATTTTTCCGTTTCCTATAGGGCTAGCGCAACCGAGTGCGCTAATCGTGTAGGAAACGAATGCGAGACCTGTAATTCCGTTCCCTAAGTGGTTAACGCACCTCACACATTTACTAAGCATGCCTCTGCATACCTGAAAAAGAGATATGTACGTATCCTCCTATACCATGAACTTTTTTTCAAATGTCCATACAAACTAATAATTATAATAATAATCATAATTATAATGGGTCTACCTGCCTGCATCGCTCTAGTGCTGATGTTGATTGAACTATTCATCTTTGCGTTTAAGTTCTTTATGATTTTAAGCATAAATTTGGAAGGATCATAAATTTGGAAGTGCCAAATTGACTAGCTCAATGCGATCAGAAAATAGCAGATGTGGGGTGGTTTGCAAATTAACACCTATGTTATACACTGCACAAAGATGTTTGCAGAGTTTGCCTCCCGCTCCAGCTGGACAATCGCATTGCTCAATTATTATGTCAACTGTATACAAAAGATTGCGATCTTCTGAAGATGCGACTGTAAAAGTTGTGTCCGTCCTTTTTTCCACAGCTAGAAGGCAAGCTTAGCGGCAAAACTTTTTGAAGAAATGATCAAATATCAGATCACTTCCATTCGCAAATGAAATTATCTTTTGTTTATAAAATTCTTCAAAAGAAACGCAAGCATCATCAGCCAATGATACCGCGTTGAAAGCTTTGCACCTCTTTAAAACTTGATGTTTAAATATACAGATGAAGACCTCGATTATGTTGTTTGTGGTATGTCCTCTTGTAATATATTCTTTGCGAAAACAGTGGCACCATTCAGACTTTCTAATCCAGTATTGCTTTTGGAAATAATCAAGAAAGATTTTATATTTGCCAACCAATAATCGGTGACTGCATAACGATTCTTTTTACTTTATCGTATGCAGTATGATGAAGTATTGTAATCGTGCCGAAAAAAAATTTGAGATTTTAGCGGAAATAGGTCTTGTTGGGTCCCCTGAACATTTTTGACCAAGGTACAAAAAAATGTCTGTGTGTGTGTGTGTGTGTGTGTGTGTGTGTGTATGTGTGTGTGTGTGTGCGTATGTGTGTACTCGATTTTTGTGGCGATGATTCCGGAGAAACTACTAAAGGTATCGGGACGAAAATTCATATTTAGAAGTTTCATGACTAAACTTAGAGCTGAAAAGCTTTTGGTTCAAAAGGGTCCAAAGGAACTGGCTGTTTTCTCTAAGCATTTTTCAGGGATTTTGCAAATGAGCTGCCATTTCTGTAAGTTCGTCAAAATAGTTAAATAATAAATTAAAGTAGTGGAAATTTTAATAATTTATGCCTATGATATTTTTTGGGAAAATTAATAGTTTAGCTTTAAGAGCAAATTCTATTTGATCGAGATCGGTCGCATCTGCATTGATATGAAACTACATAGTAGCCTGGATTTGACAAATATTTTTTTATACTGTCACCACAGAAATGTCTATGGCTGTCACACTCGAAAACAGCTGATTTCATCAGAGGTTGGAGAACCCCTATGGAACGTTGTTGCTCTAGTGCGGCAATGTACAAAATAAGATCACCAATTTGATTGTTTATTGATAAGAAATATCAACCCGTTGTTTTATCTAATTGTAAAAACGATAAATTGAGAAAATTGTAAATAAAGTATAGCGATGAGTGTAGTTATATTTTAGTATGTTGGTACGGATGTGACATCTACAGTGTCATGAACGAATATAAATCTGTCAGAATTTGAATTAGCTTTTTAAACTTGACGTTTCGTAGAAGCGGTCTCAACCTAGCATTTCCTATACAGAACGAATATAACCTTTTTTGATTTTTTTAAATACGTGTTTCTCAAGAAGCAACACAAAAACGTTGATGTCACTCCTGCCGAAAACGACATAGCGCGACTCGCTCACATGCGACGGCGACGCCCCGCCATCGGTGACGCGCCGCATCACCGCTCGTCGCGCTATTCCGTATTTTCGGCATTTGTGAGATAAATAACTATTATTGTGATGACAGTAGGTAGTGTCAAATGCTGATGCTTTGACAATACCTACTATTGATACTATCAAAATATCTGTCAAATCCTAGCTAACCAGTTTAATTTTAATGCAGACCCAATTTATCTCAATCAAATAGATTCACGTGCAGCTAAACTATTAATTTTATATTTCGTATGATAAAGTCATGTGCCTGGCCACATCAGATTTTTTAATTCACAGTCAATTTCATTCTGAGCTAAAGCAACTTCTCGGAATCAACGTTCTTCGATGATCAGTTTCAACATTAATGGAACTCTTCTACAGCCACCGCCACACAGCATGTAGGATGTGAGAGATGCACAGAAGTAGGACAGAATTTGGAAATACTTTCTTCATCGCATTTCTTTCGGCAAAACTATCGTCCGTCATAAAAATGGCTGGATATACGATTCCATAAAATCCTTCGTTTCCAATTAAATCACGGAACTTTTTGAAACACTTCGTGTACCTCTTCTGATTGAAATTCATGTATTATGCAACATAGTGGTACCCCACCTATTTTGGAAGCTCCGAATATAAACGTAACAGTCGAACCGCCTTGATCGCAAGAACCACTTGTATCTACAAAGACGACCTCCCCTGCAAAACGACAGGCATGGACTCTTTGCATTAAAGGCGTAAATGATACGCAGCAAAAAGGGTTTTCGTGAACAGCTATTTTCACTCCAATAGTGTTAAAATATTCTTTCTTTCTAAGAATTCACTAAATGAATCACTACTTAACCTAAATAAACAATAAGCAACGTATTAAACAGCTGATGGCTTCAAAATGTGGGGACGCGCGACTGATAGTTGCATAAAGTGCGTTAACCACTTAGAAAACGGAATACAGGTCTCTGAATCCGTTTCCTACACGATTAGCGCACTCGGTTGCGCTAGCCCTATAGGAAACGGAAAAATGCTTCCGGGTTGATACTGCGATGTATATTAGTTTGTAACTGAGTAGAAATATATTGCATTTCCTATAAAATCGGATGAAGTCGCATGACATTTTCATAACACCTGAAAGCTAAAGGTACTACCTATTTGGTAGTATGCACCATTCGGCAGGATTGGGTGGAATATGTAAGTTTTCCACTACTTAAAGTCAAATAAACGCAACGAATACAAAAAATACGAACAAGATATCTTCTAATTTAAATTATAACGAAATGTTTTATGTTTTTCATCATTATTAAAGTGCATTACGTAATACAAACCTCCAGGAAGAATATCCATTGTAAAAGAGTTATTCTCATAACCATGAGAATACTCGATGATGATGAAGAAATCACCGATTTCGACTACCAAAAGAAACTTTGCTTGGTTTCATCTCGATTGATGGAAGTATGTCCATCATATATTAGGTAAGTTCAGTTTTTATTTGTATATACAAAAATATTTTTGTGTTAAATGGTGTTTCCTTTTTAGAATTCATGCTGTGTCCCCAATTAAAAACTTCTGCTAACTCTCCGAGTCTACACTACAGTGGGTTTTAAGTAGCAGTTACTCGTCTAAAAGGGACAATAGACCGTACAAAGATAGGAACGCAATCTCCAGGTATATGCAATACAAACAAATAAATAATTTTTACTTTTATTACACTACGTTTATTGTAGGAATTGACTAAGCTGAGACTTAGAAACAGTAAGGGTTTCATCCCGATAAACTCCACTGTGCCTTCGCCTAAGCTACTTCCAAACATAATTATTACGATACATGACTTTGCGTTGTAGTATTGGCTTACGGGGCCTTAAAACACATATTTCCTGTGAGCTTACGCCTGATACTACAATCTTGGTAGTAACTCTTGCAACATCGGTTGGGCATAATATTGCCTGCGACAAAATGAAGATGTTTCTCCGCTCTCCTTATTATAGATAGAATTTTCCGCACGTTTCTTACAATATTTTAATCGTATGAAAAATATAAATGATGTATGCAACGAAAAGCAGAATTTGGTTATGTTGAGTTCAATGAATGTCCCAGATAACCAGAAAAAATAGTGTACCGCTTGGTTGCCAAGATATTCCGAACCCACATACCGTAGGAGTATTTCCGTCGCTTGGCAAATAAAAAAATGCCATTCGGTTGTTAACTTTTTCATTCACCATGAGTAACGCATCAAATATGTCCACTGGTCGTTGATGTTGGTTCCAGGTGTTTTGGCCAACCGATGCATTTAGATTAATGACCGGCGCCCGTGTATGAACCGTGTTTGTATATTTTACACGAACGATCGATGTACTGCCGCACTGCCGATATATAAATCGCAACAATTTATCATTTACGTGATGAATTACAAAAGAAACGTTAAAAACGTTCGATTACGCGGGAAGAATAGTAAATGATTTTATTGTTGTCGCGTTTAAATAACAGGTACAAACTGCAAAATAATTGCCTTTTCAACGTGGAGTTAATTGAGGTGTCACTCATAAGCTATTCATTTATCTATGACTAACCTATAATAAGATATACAGGCTTAGCCAAAATTACCGGAACAGCCAAATAATTCTCCAACGGTTAGAAATTTAAAAAAAAAATTCAAGCAAAAGTTTTTTTACAAAAATTGAGAAAATATTCTTAATTGAAGTTCAGGAGTTTTGATTATTTGCTAATAAATAAAAAATTTTGAAACATAAAAAAATGATTCCAATAAAAATGTATAGAATTAGTATAAATTTAAAAATATACAAAAATATACACATTTGAAAAAGAAAAACTTACCAAATTTTCATAATAAAATGAACACCTGTATATTAAAAATATATTTTAATGATAGCTTGATGTCAAAAAAAAACGTTTGTTTGAATGTTTTTTGAAACTTATTACGGTTGATGAGCTATGTACGTGTTCTGGTAATTATGACTGAGTTTAATTAATTGCTTAAAACTCATAAATGATCCATTTTATAAAAAGATTAATTTTTTAATAAAAAATATTTAGAATTAGTCCTAAAATTACAAAATGTAAAAATATACAGGCTGTTCCATTTGAAAAAAGAAAGTTTAAAAATTTCTATAATAAAATGAACAGCCTGTGTATATTAAAAATATATTTGGACGATAGATTGTGTAAAATCAAAACACCTTTGTTACATTTTTTTTTAAATATCTTACCGTTGGAGGGTTATTTAGGTGTTCCGGTAATTTTGGCTAATCCTGTATATTTATGACGACATATCAACTAGCACAATAGTACACCGATCATTATAAAGACACTACCGTTGTATAATGATGACAGTTCTTTATACAATCCTACTGTTAACACCTACGTGATTGCTAAGCACGCCAATCCCAGCTGTTGTTGACAGTTTTCCTTACCATCATTGGCAATAGTTATATTTATGACGAGAACATAACAAGGATTGAAATCGCGAGCATGAAGTTTATACGCGAGCCGTAGGCGAGCGCGTAACCATGCGAGCGAGTTATATCAGTTGTGTGCGAGTCGAATACGACGTTTTATCCACGACTCATAAATTCCATTTTATATCAAATATTTTACATATATTTGTTAATGATGGCGAGGCGAACTGTCACATAACTGTCATCCACGTAGGTTTTGTCAGACTTTGGCACCAGCGTTGTATAATGATGTCAGTTCGTTAAAGTAATGAAGGCGTTGTTTGAACGAATTGTCATTATTATACAACGCTACTGTCATTATAATCATTGGCATGTATCGTAATGGGGATTATATAGTCGTAGATATGTATGCAATCAACTTATTATATGTGACTCGTAGATAAACACATTTAAAATAATAATTTGTCTGATTTATGACTCATAGAGTCATCATTTTTGACGTGCCCGTGATAGATACATGTAAATCGCGAGCATTTTAAGTTTTGCTCCAAAAACGTTAGTGTATTCAAAAGTTTTAGGTGCTAACAAAACTTGCGATAATGATATCGCCCAAAGGCTACTTTAGATAACACTACTTTCGTATTTCTCTAAACTTCTTTTAATAACTAGAAAAAAGGTGTAAAGTGACAAGACACACTTCGTTTTCTATTTCAGAATAGCCAACTAAATTAAACCAATTGTACAGGTGTCCCAGGCTAGGAACAAAGTACATTAATGGCCTGAAGCAATCGAAATACACGTGTTTTCCATATATAAAAGTTGTAGATAATCATTGGCTCTACAGCCAGAAAATATTTTCATGCTTACAGGTGTCCCACAACAACGTACCAACACAAACTTATGTTTTTTAAATGGAACACTAGGTATATTATTGCAGTTTTGGATGAAGATTTTTATTGTTTACAATTTACAAAAACTCGTTAACAGAAAGTCTTTGATACATATTTTAAATTTTGTATTTATTTTAAACTTAATTATTTATTAGTTTTATTTGGAATCCCTGAAGGTCCCGCACTGTGTTATTCTTCTTTTGATACACTCTGGCTTACATTACGCCCCCTTAAAAAGATCCATGGGGTTAACTCGGGTGATCTGGCGGGACACCGAAAGAGCTTTTGTGATAAGTTAACGTGTTACAACACGTGGTTGTAAAGAAGTTTCCATATTCTATTTAAATCTGTAAAAATTCAATATGGCGTCCATAAGAAATAAAAAAGTTGAATATCGCCCAGCCAAAGTTTATGAACAAAAGCATTTGTTGATGACAGAAATGGCTTTAGACTTTAGAGAGACTTTCGATTTATCGTAATACCGAAGCTTTTCAAGAAAAAAAAAATTAACCGGTTTTACTTTAAAGTGTACTCACTTACCCAACTTTTGTTCCAATTAACCAACATCGCAGCTCTTACAGTTTCCGCGATCCCCATGTACTTCATGTTCCGTGAGATACCCTGTATATATGCTTTATTCAGGAACTCAGTCTAATAGAATATATCATACGCCAAATCGCAGCAACGTCACACTAAGGAAATATTTTCATCGATGGCTCGACATTTTGATATACGTACTTAAAATTGGTGCAGTAAACGCCAGGGTTATATGTAAACAATATAAACTTGATACGGTGGAACGTAAAAGAATTTATAGCCCAAAAAATTGCGCAGTCGAGATGAAAAATCTATTTAATTTTATGCACGATAAAATCGATGCTTGAGGAAGGAATGTGGGACCGGCGCGCCTTCTCGTGGGCGATATGAATTTCATAAGTCGTGCTCTTGTAGGTGTCGTTTTGTCCCCATATCGAGAGTGGTTCGTTCGTTCTGCACAGCTGAAGAGGGTTTCCGATCCGGCAACCGCTCACCATGGATACCAGACCAAGAAATATTCCACAATCTACCTGAAAACATGAGCACCGTTGGGCGACGATACATCTACCATAACGGCTGTACAGCGCTTGATCGGTCACTACGTGATATGTGAGTTGTTAAAGTCATGCTAGATTTATTTTCTATTTCGAAATCCATTGCGCTCAATATAAATAAGTCAGCACATAATAGTGTTCTAGTACCTATTTAAAAACTATAATTTGGTCAGAAAAGTTGTTTAAAAACTATTTTACTTTATTTTTATTAAAAAGCAGGTTAGATATACCTACAAAAAAGTGGATATGTTATATTATTATATTATATTAGTCATATATTAACTTTAACTCTAAAGCTTATAGTTTACAAAGTATCGGGTAAATACACAGAATACCCAGCTTGTTACTGCTTTGTGGCGTCAAAATCTTGTCTGTCTAATCAGACGTCTATATCCTTAAAATGAAAATGAATAACACAATGCACCTTTTCCACCCTATACATTATGTTGTGGTGGAGATATTGCTTAACGCTTTAGATATATCGGAGCGTCATAAGATATATCATAGAACATAAATTAAAGTGTATATATATTTATATATATATATATATATATATCAGACCTATAATATCTGCTAACGGATCAACTACATACAGACTATCAAAGTTTATTGCTGATATTTTGACGACCTCTTTGGGCAGCGTTTCTGACTATAATATTAAAGATAGCTTTGACTTTGTGGACAGGATCAGACGTATTAAGATTCCGGACGGGTTTAGATTGATGTCGCTGGATGTTGTCAGCCTATTCACTAATATCCCCTTTGATCTTATTTATAAGGTGGTGGAGGAGAAGTGGGATTTAATCGAGCCAAATTGTCAGTTTACTCTCGCATCATTTCTCAGTGTATTACGGTTTCTTTTTTCGAACGCCTACTTTTCGTTCCGGGATCGGGTTTATCTGCAAACTTTTGGTACACCGATAGGTTCCCCCATTAGCCCAATTTTAGCCACCATGGTGATGACTATGTTTTGGACAGTGTAATTCCCTTGTTGAGTTTTCCATTACCGTTTATCTTTAAATTCGTGGATGACATGATCACTTGTGTCCCGCTGGAGATGACTGGGTACGTGTTGGCAACCTTTAATGCTTTCAGTCCTCGTTTGCAGTTTACTTTTGAGTTGGAAAACAATAACTATTTGCCGTTTCTGGACTGTAAAGTTATTCGTGGGTGTGAGGGTGTTGTTAGTATTGACTGGTACAATAAGCCGAGCTACTCTGGCCGCTATATAAACTTCTTTTCGGGCCATACTTTCAATCAGAAGGTTAACAGTGTCGTCGCGACGAAGAACAGAATTTTGAATATATGTGATGGTGCTTTTCATGGTTCTGCTTTAAATTACTTAAAGGAAGTATTTTTGAACAATGGTTTTCCTAACGGATTGCTTAACAAGATTCTGTTCTCCACCTACTCTAGTCGACCCAGTGCGAGTATTTTTGATGAGCCGAGGCAGAGAATTATTAATTTTAAAAAAATTACAATGATACCGGGTTTGACACACGGATTGAAATCCATCTTAACGCCTTTTCTACCTGAAAGCTCTAGTATTGCCCATCATTACCCTAGCAAGATTGATACTTTCTTCACTAGAATAAAAGATTACGATCCACAGTGTTACAGATCTAATATTATCTATAAGATTAACTGTAAAGATTGTGATGGAGAGTATGTTGGGGTGACTGCACAGTGGCTAAAAAATCGAGTAAGTTTACACAAGAGTGATTGTCGCACGGGTAAGATTAGGTGTGCTTTGGCATCCCACTGCATTGATAAAACCACTCGTTTGACTTTGAGAATATCAAGATATTGGATTCCGAAAAGAACTACAAAAATAGGTTATTTCTTGAAATGTACCACATTAATTCGGCTGAGAAGAGCGTAAATTTTAGAACTGATCTATTCTTATATTATGGACATGGATAGAAATAAAAAACAAACTATGATTAATGCGAGGCATTCTACCGATAGCTTGGTTTTCTAGCACTTTGTTCTAGGCTGTTGTTGTCGCTGCGCATGTAGGTATGTGTATTTGAACATAAAAAATAATAATATAAACTAGCCCCCTACACGTATGCTTGAGTTTGACCATTGAACATTTCGGTCACCGTCACTGTCGGACGTTGCAAGATGTTTTTAAAATGTTTATTGTAAATGTGTTTTGGTGACAATTATTGTTCTCGTATCTTTGATTGGATGTACCGCATTGAATGTATTGTTTCGTGATGTTGTATGTTACCTTAGGCAGTCTATTGTGATACAAAATGTAAGTACATTAATGATAGATGATGATTGGTGAATTATGTGTTGCTTTTATTGTTTTTTTTTAGTTTTGCCTGTAGAAGAATGCATTGTTGTTCGAAATATAGCAAAGATTAAGGTAATCACCTAAGTATTTTATTTGGATCGACATACCCAACTAATCCTCCGTTTGTTGTATATATATATATATATATATATATATATATATATATATATATATATATATATATATATATATATATATATATATATATATATATATATATACTATATATGGATATCTTGGATTCTATTTACGTCATATTCCCTATATAGTATATTTAAACCGATTAAACCAGTTTCCTATATATATATATATATATATATATATATATATATATATAGGAAAATAGGATAAGCGTGTTTCCATTTGTTTAGAAGCTGGTGGCTATTATTTTTTATGACTACATTCAGAACCCTCTATGTATATTTGAAATTGTTGGACAATTGGACAACTGTTTTTATGGGCAGATTTACAAACAGTTTGCCAACATTTAATTCTTACCAGAAAGCTATAGTTATGGACATAGTAAAAAATATGATGTGGCCAGGCACATTACTTTATCATACAGTATATAAACTTAATTGTTTAGTTGCATGAGATTCTATTTGATCGAGATCGATTGTGTCTGTATTAAAATAACACAAGTTAGTAAGGATTTGACAGATATTTTAACAACATTGACAGTAGGTATTGTAAAAAATCAGCGTTGGATAAATCCTGGCCATGTAGTATTAATCAAAAAGAATTTGCTCATGCAGCTAAACTATTTATTTTACCAAAAAATTTCATAGACATAAATTACACAAAATTTCCTCTACTTTAATTTATTATTTAACTATTTTGACGAAACTACAGAAATGGCAGCTCATTTGCAAAATCTTTGAAAAGTGCTTAGAGGAAACATCCATTTCCTTTGGATCCTTTTGAACAAAAAGGTTTTCAGCTCTAAGTTTGGTCATAAAACTTCTAAATATGAATTTTTGTCCCGATATCTTTAGTAGTTCCTCCGGAATCGTCGCCACAAAAATTGCGTACACACAGACATACATACACACACAGACATACATACATACACACACATAGACATTTTTTTGTACCTTGGTCAAAAATGATCAGGGGACCCAAAAAGACCTATTTCCGCTAAAATCCTATTATTTTTCTTCGGCACGATTACAATACTTTATCATACTGCGTATTGTAGCGTTTTTCGTTCGTTAAGGTGTGAATTAAAACACTCGGTATATTAAAATAGTCACTTAATTTATTTAACACTATTACAGTCTTATTACCTAATTATTAAAACACGAACACTAAAAACTAACTGTCACTTAAAGCTACTATAAATTTATCTTCACTGTATTTATTTCGAACTATTTATGTCGATCAATAATCGCGCCCGCGCTCCGACTGCACTCTGAATAATACTGCCGGTAGCGAGCGACGGCTCGCTTATATACCCGTATCGATCCGTGCGGACCCTTCGCGAATCTTCCACACTGGCACCGAACAGTCGTTACTCGCGCTCGCCGTCCGGATAGATCTCTCTGGAATGGGCCGCCTCGAGAATAACCTCGAACTTCTGGCGCCTTCGCGGCTGTTAAGATCGTCACACTGCCCCCCTCCTAAGCTCGTTTCGTCCCGAAATGATTCCAAAGATGGTGGATGTCGATATCGGCAGAAAGCTCCCTTGTTGCAGCAAGACCTCTTGTGGAAGTAACAGTCCACGGTTCTCTCCAGGGGACGACGTTGAGGGCTATAACAGCACACCAGAATTTGTACGCCCGTCAACCTGAAGAGTGCTTCCAACATGCTGCGAATCATCCTCCAGTCCAAGCCATCGAGTCCGCATGCCAGCTTGGGGATTGCCAGGCTTCTCAGGTCCTCGGCTAGCAATTCTTCCTTTAGAGAACACAAAGTGTCCCAAACATCCCTATAGGTTGGCTTCTGACCGGACGTCTCTTTGGTAACCAAGTGGAAGATCTTTCTGCCGGTCTTTTCGTCGGTTGCTTTGAGTGCTTGTCCGACTCTGGGATTAGACCGACGCAGCTCTGGAATATTTCCAAACTTCCCGCGGAAAACCTTGGCTATCCCTCTAGACATTTGCAAGTCCTTAGCCACACAATGTGCCAGTGCGTAGCCAGCTGGAGCAGTAAACAGGTCCCGCTGCACTTCACAGGTCACACCGAACCGACTCTTTTGACCATTAGAATGACGGGCCATGAATTCGTCGAATGTCAAATCCGGCTCTGGTTGGATTTGCCGCAGCTCCGCGTCTTCGTGGTCTCCGTAGTAAGGAGCCAGTCGGTTGAAGTGAATGACTCGAGCTTTACCCCGCGGTGGCTTTTGTATCCGGTAAAGGACGTCGTTGATAGCTTCCAGAACTTTGTATGGTCCATCCCAGGATGTTTGAAGTTTTGGTGACAGTCCCTTTCGTCTCTTAGGGTCGTAAAGCCAAACCATATCACCGGCATTGTACCTGTGGTCCTTGGCATTCACATCGTATGCGTCCTTCATCCGATTACTGGCATCTTGAATGGAAATGCGAACTTGGCTATGAATGGCATCCATTCTTCTTCGCAGTTCACTGACGTAGCCCTCCCCGGCGACATCAGTTCCTGGCGGGCAACCAAACTTCAGATCGCATGGGAGACGGAGTTCTCTTCCCATAATTATCCGAGCCGGAGACTCTCCCGTGCTTTCGTGGACGGCCGATCGATAAGCCAGAAGGAACAAATGAAGAAAGCCATCCCAGTCTCTTTGATGGTCGGAGACCACTTTGGCCAAATACCGATTAATGGTTCTATTCATGCGCTCCACCATTCCATCTGACTGCGGGTGTAACGCAGTAGTTCTTGTTTTCTTGATTCCGAGCGTCTTACAGATGTTCTGGAACAAACTGGATTCAAAATTTCGCCCTTGGTCCGAATGTAGCTCCAAAGGTACGCCAAATCGGCAAATCCATTCTTTCACCAAGGCGTCGGCAATTGTTGAGGCTTCCTGGTTTGGTAGAGCGTATGCCTCAACCCATTTGCTGAAGTAGTCCATCACGACCACGATGTACTTATTTCCTGCTTCGGATTCGGGAAACGGGCCGGCTACGTCAATAGCAATCCTTTCAAAGGGACTTCCCACGTTGTACTGGCGCATCAAAGCCTTTTGCTTTCTCTGCGGCCCATCACTTGCCGCACATACAACGCATTTTCTGCACCAGTCCCTTACGTCTTCCTTGCTATTGACCCAGTAAAATCTTTCTCTCACCCTTCCCAGCGTCTTTGTCACTCCGAGATGTCCTCCTGACACACCAGCATGGAGTTCTTCTAGCAATTCCGCAATCCGACATTTGGGCACAACAATTTGCCGTCTTTCCTCTTGGCCGTCGTGGTCAATTATTTTCCGCCGCAGGAGTCCATCTTCCAGAATTAGGGAGTCCCATTGTGCCCAATACGACTTGATGTTAGGAGGATACTTGGCAACTTCTCCCCAGGTTGGCTTCTTCTCCTCTTTCATCCAGTTTAGGACTATCTGGATATCGGGATCTTCCTCTTGGTCTTTTATAAGATCTCTATTTTGCCAAGTATCGTCGACTATGGTGGTTCGTAACAAGTCAGCGTCTTTTTCCTCTGCCCGCTGGCAAGGCTTGCAGTCCCGTGGACAGGGTCTTCTTGATAGGGCATCTGCATTTCCATGGATTCTCCCTGCTCGGTGCTCGGTGTCGAAGTCAAACTCCTGTAGCCTCTCTATCCATCTTGCCACTTGTCCCTCTGGACTTTTAAACTGAAGGAGCCATTTTAAAGCTGCATGGTCTGTTCGTAGCAGGAACTTCCTTCCGTAGAGGTACTTGTAAAAGTGCTCCATCGCTTTCACAACAGCTAGCAACTCTCGGCGGGTGACGCAGTAGTTACGCTCTGGCTTGGACAACGTTTTACTAAAATAGCCTATGACTTTTTCTTCTTGCCCATCCTGAATTTGGGACAGCACGGCTCCTATGCCCACATTGCTAGCGTCGGTGTCCAGTACAAATTTTCCTTCAGGTAGGGGATAGCTCAAGATAGGTGCGCTTATCAGAGCCCCTTTTAGGTGATCGAAAGCTTCTTGACATTCCTGGGACCACTGGAATTTTCGTTCTCCTTCGGTGAGCCTGGTTAATGGTTTTGCGATGTTGGCAAATCCATTCACATAGCGTCGGTAGTATGTGCATAATCCCAAGAAGCTGCGCAGCTCATGTTTGTCATTGGGAACTGGCCAATCTTTGACAGTCTGGATCTTTGCCGTGTCAACCGCCACTCCTTGACTGGAAACAACGTGACCCAGGTACTGCACAGCTCTTTGAAATAGGTGACATTTCTTTGGGCTCAATTTCAGTGCTGAACCTCGTAGCCTCAGGAACACTTCTTCTAGGTTTCGCATGTGGTCTTCAAACGATTTTCCTACTACAATAATGTCGTCAAGATAGACCAGACATGTCTTCCAGGACAGTCCTCTTAAAATCGTTTCCATCAGTCGTTCGAAAGTAGCAGGAGCATTGCACAATCCAAATGGCATCACGTTAAATTGCCATAATCCAGCACCTACCGTGAAAGCTGTCTTTTCCCGATCTTCGGGGGCCAATTCAACTTGCCAGTACCCGCTCTTCAAATCCAGCGTGGAAAAGATCTTCGATCCGGCCAGGGTGTCCAAAGTGTCATCGATGCGAGGAAGAGGATAGCTGTCCTTTTTGGTCACATTATTAAGCAGCCGGTAGTCAACGCAGAATCTGGTCGAGCCGTCTTTCTTCTTTACCAGTACTACCGGTGAAGACCATGGACTGCTGGATGGTTCTATGATTCCTTCCTCGACCATACTTTCAATAATCTTGTCAGCCTCCTCTCTCTTAGCCAGCGGTAGCCTTCTAGCTGTCTGCCGAATGGGACGAGCATTTTCCGTATTGATTTGATGCTGGATTATATTTGTCCTCCCTTTCTTCCCAGTATCAAAAATATCTCGATACTTATGGACCAAATGTCTCAGCCTCCTTCTTTGGTCTGGCCTTAGACCGGTGCCTGACGACGATACCAGCACTTCTAATTCCTTTGGAATGGCTTCCCGGCTGGATTCCACGGCCGTAACCTGTCGCAGTATCGCTGAAACTCCAGAGCATTGCCCTAACTCCGTGCCGTCCTTTAATAACACCGGATAGTTATTGACGTTCATTATCCTCACAGGAATACTCCTGCCAGCCCGCACAAGGGCCTTTCCGACCGCTATTCCTCGACTAACAGCCTCGTCATGCATTACGGGTTCGAACATCACTATCTCACCATCTGTGGTCTTGCCATCAATGCAGCCGTCCAAAACAATCTCGCTCCGTTCTGGTATCAGTGTCTCCTCCGGGAGTAGGACCCGAACACTTAAATTCTTTTCTCGATATAAAACAACTTCCTCGTCATCTACCCGCAGAACTCCCCGCCTAAAGCTTAACTCGAAGCCCTTGGTGTCCATTATGTCTGTCCCGATGATCACCTCATCCTCAATCTCAGCCACTATCACAGGATGGTCAAACGTGGCTTTCCCGATGGTAAACATGACATTTGTTTCACCATGCACTTTTGCTTGATCTCCCGTTGCTGTGCGTAGACGCCATTTTGATTGCCGAACCTTAGCTGCAGATTTTATTATGTCCGGCCTTATGATTGTCTTTGTCGCACCTGTATCCAGCAGCACAGTGCGGAGGGTTCCATCCACGCACGCGTCGACGGAAACACTGTTGGCATGGTGTTGCAGTGAGGAGACCTGGGCGGTATTTGCTGGGGCTTGCTGAATACAGGTCGACGTTTGCCCCCTCGCATCGACCTTTTTTTTGTTTTCCGGATTGGCGGAAGTGGGACTGACGCCTTCTGGACAGCGTCTTCTTATGTGGCCTGCCTTGCCACATTTCCAGCACTCCAACTTCCGGTCCTGGCGGCTACATTCTTTATCGATCTCCCTGACGATCCGCTTGACTGATTCTTTGAAGTCGTCCTCTCCTGGAATCACTTGTGGGACACGAGCTTGACTTGTGTTCTTGGCAGCTTCGAACTCAAGAGCCCGTGTTAGTGCATCAACTAGCTTAGGTGGATGTGCTAGTAGTAAGGCTTGCTTCATTTCACCATCACGGAGTCCGTCCAGGAATGCTTGAACCGCCAAACGTTCCATGATCTTTTCCTGGGCATCTGGATATGCCAGTCGAACCAAACGTGCAATATCTGCCTCAAATTCCTGTAAGGGCTCCCCTGACTTCTGGCACCGATTTTTCAACTGAGTGTGGTAGACATGTTCCAGGTGTGACTGGCCATAACGCGTCTCCAAGTGTCTCACCAGGTGGTCGTAGACTTCTTGCTCTTCCGGGGACATTCTTTGCAAGATAGCAGCAGCATCTCCTCTCAAAGCCAACGTAAGGGCGGTCGCCTTCTCCCTGGATGACCAGCCGTTCGCTTTTGCAGCCGCTTCAAACTGACGCTGATAAACATTCCATGACGTTGAACCATCAAATTGCGGTGGTTTGAGGCGCATTAGCCCAACGGATTCCTGATTGCCACTAACTTTGCTCTTGTTGTCCATTGCTGAAGGTTGATAGGGCAACTCATGGAAGGTGTTGACGTCCAACGTTGTGATCTTGTTCTGAACTTCCTGGATCTTGCCTTCCAAAATCAAAAGAATTCGCTCTTCCAGTGTAGAAGATTTTGTTAAAATTTCTTCGTGTAATTCCCTTTTTAGGTTGGCATTGTTTTCTAACATCTTTTTTTTCAACTTGGCAGAAGTCTCTTCTAGCTTTTCCCCAAGCTCGCACACTTTAACCTCCAGGTCAGCGGAATTTTCTAACACTTTAGCCAGGTCGGCGGAATTTTCTAGCAATTTAGCCTCCAGGTCGGCGGAATTTTCTAGTAATTTAGTCTCTAGGTTGGCGGAATTTTCTAGCAATTTAGCCTCCAGGTCGGCGGAATTTTCCAACACTTTAGCCAGGTCGGTGGAATTTTCTAGCAACTTAGACTCCAAACATTGCAGCATTTGGCCGATATCACTTGCACTAGCAAAAACAAAGTTGTCCGGGTCATTGCCTTCTTCAATTAATGCTTTACGAAGCCGCTCCTGCAAGTCCGCTTTCTTCCCCGTCGTATCGCAGTCCCTTTCCTCCAGCTCCTTCTTCAGCTCACTAACTTTTAAGTCCGCTAGTTTCGCCATTTTCACGAACGCTAATTAGTCCGATTTATTTCACTTCAATTTTATTTTCACTAACGTCCAATTCACACCCGTCACCTGACACCAATGTAGCGTTTTTCGTTCGTTAAGGTGTGAATTAAAACACTCGGTATATTAAAATAGTCACTTAATTTATTTAACACTATTACAGTCTTATTACCTAATTATTAAAACACGAACACTAAAAACTAACTGTCACTTAAAGCTACTATAAATTTATCTTCACTGTATTTATTTCGAACTATTTATGTCGATCAATAATCGCGCCCGCGCTCCGACTGCACTCTGAATAATACTGCCGGTAGCGAGCGACGGCTCGCTTGTATACCCGTATCGATCCGTGCGGACCCTTCGCGAATCTTCCACACTGGCACCGAACAGTCGTTACTCGCGCTCGCCGTCCGGATAGATCTCTCTGGAATGGGCCGCCTCGAGAATAACCTCGAACTTCTTGCGCCTTCGCGGCTGTTAAGATCGTCACAGTATGATAAAACTCTTAGCCTATGTCTATTACATAGAGACCAAAATCGTTCGGATTCGCTTATAATATTTCGTTTTAAACGCATATTTTTTATCAGATATACAATCTTCAGACAATAAGGTAAGTAGCATTGCCCATGTTATTTTACAAATGTTATTTACACTCCGATCACACAAAAACTCGGCCCGAGCCAAACCAAGTATTTGGACAGTCAAATTATTGCTTCATTGTGGGGTCTATGTCCCAACTCTGAAAATTTATTATTATTAACATTTTTATGCAATGAGCTGTGTGCTATTTTGTGTGGCAAACTAATACACAATAATAGAGAGATCGTCCAATTGATAATTTACAAAAATAGTTCACCAGTAAACCTCAACACCTAAGACGTTTCCGCGTCATCGTTGTGAGGACATTCCGTAAGGGCAGTAACCTCCAGTTTATCGTTGAACACTAAGATGAAAGGTAGCTAATTACACTAAACAAGATTTGTCGTGTTTTCTAGCCCAAAAGGTTTGATAAACGATTTTGATAGGAATTTTTGCTGCGGATTATGTACCAAAGTTTCCATCACGTCACAAATTTGAAGAAAAGGGGTTCAAATTTAAAAAAATACGTGTTTAAAACATTTTGTTCATTTCCAAAAATAACGCGAATTCCTTATGTAGGCTAAAATGAAACGTTCGACTTTAAACTTTAAAAGTTTTTTGTTTAAAAGTTGATAAAATGTTGTCCCTCTGGACCCACATAGTATATGTACCACAAAACTTGGCGCAATTAAAAAATATTTAGGTCTACAGCAGGAGGCCTAGTGTTTATAATTTTCTCTAAAATTTAGATATTGTTCATATTTTTTTAATGAAAGATGAAGTAATGTAATACCCACCTTGTTTTTTGCGGAAATGCATCAAAACAAGTGTACTTTGCTAAATTTTGAAATATATACTAGTAAAGAATAATGTTTTTGAAAATAATACCATAGGAGAACAAGGCAGGTATTTAAACAAAACATTTTTTAATACATTTTCCAAATAAATTAATCCCTACGAACAAATAATACGGAATAGCAAAAAAAAAAATATTTTTTGTGCTAAAAAATATTTTTTGATCCAAATGAACAAATTCAAATGAATGTATTCACTGTAAACGATGAAGCGCCAGATTTGACGAAGAGTAATACAATATTCAGAGAAATCCGGCATAAAGAAGTTTTCCATTTGTTGTGACATACTTCCTGGAACACGTTGTATACAAAAATAATACCCAAAGAAACACAGTGGAGTCATTAATAATTCTATTTTTAACAAAGCGTTCGAAAGAAGAACGTTAAATAATTTTTGGCAAGCGGAGTTTGAAACGATCGTCCGTGGGCGGCATGTTTAATTTTGACACAATTGCATACTGAATCTGTGCAATTAAGTTTAGCTTGACGAACCGAGCAGCGGCCACCGCAGCGCTCGCAAACGGCAGTATTTACTCGTGTATTTGTTGCAGTCAAACAATTGTAAATCCAACCGAACTAAAACAATTATCGTTCGCCGGTTATTATGCGAACTACGTGAAACCGATGAGAATTAGTTTTTAGTGTTCTAGTTGTTAGCGTTAAAACGGATTTACCCACACTTTAATTAGAAGACCGGTTAAACTTTGAAATTCAACTTTGAGTTGTATGAAAACCGGCAGGCAAATTTTGAGTGACATTTCAGTTCAATTCTAAAATAATTACAAGTATGCAATAATATTATTTCATTGTACTATTTCATTGATTGTACACAATTGTACATTTAGTATTCATACATAAACTAAAAAGTATGCTACTTTTACAATACGTCGAACAGCTAACATCCTATGTATCTGCGAGACTATTCAGAATAAAACAGATCGATGAATACTTGGAACTAAAAGAAGTAAAAGCTGGTGTACCCCAGGGTAGTGTATCGGGACCAATTCTCTATCTACTATATACAAGTGACCTACCACAGCTGGGAAATGTAATAGTCGCACAATTCGCAGATGACACGGCTCCAATGCCAGTGGGATCAACTATTGGAGAATCTACTAGGAATCTTCAACAAGAGGGAAATATAATATTTAAATGGACCAAGCTCAACGAACTGAAATCTGTCCACATTAACTTTACAAACAAAACAATCGAGGACATACCTCATCGCAAGATTAACGACGGCATAGTTCCATATGCGAACACTGCAAAGTATTTGGGTATGACTCTGGATACAAAACTAAGGTGGAAAGAACATGTTAAGAAGAAGAGAGTAGAGCTTGGCCTCAAATACAAAGAACTGTGCTGGCTTCTGGGAAGAAATTCTGAGTTGTCACTACAGAATAAACTACAAGTTTACAAATACTAAAACCGGTTATACGGCATCCAGCTTTGGGGTTGCGCGAAAAACTCCAATATGCAAGGAATCCAGACTTTCCAAAATAAAGTACTAAGGCATATTGTTAATGCTCCTTGGTATATACGGAATAGTGACCTGCATCGTGATCTTGGTATCCCACAAGGCACCCAAGAGATAAAAATATTCGCCGCTAAGCATGAATCTCGCCTAAGCTATCACGTCAACGTAGAGGCCATGCAGCTACTGGACAACCAGAATCTAGTGAGAAGACGTAAAAGAACTAAACCCTTCGAACTAGTGAACCAGTGAAATGTGTAAAAAGCACAGCACAGTGAGTGAAGTGTTAGTGCTTCTTGTTTAGGAAAACTTGTTACTACAAAAATTGAGATTGTCCCTCAAAATAAAGAAAAATAAACAATAAAATACGTATCAAACAATGCGAAAACACTGAAAAAACACGATCAATACCCATAACAACAAGTAAATAAATAATTTAACAATAAAAGTAGAAAATTTGCAATATTAAAAATAAACTACTTGTACAAATGAAGGAAGAAACAAAATACATATGACACTTTTTAAAAAAAAAATTTCGTTCTGAGTAGTTTCATATCGACTTAATACGTTTTTCAATTCCCAAAGGAGTGAGAGCCTTTTAAAGGCAGTTTTGCTATTATTTCCATATTTCATAAGTCGATATGAAACTTTTTGCTGAGTGTGATATTTACTAATCTGAACAAGTTTTGCGGGAAAAAAAGTAGGTTACTTTGCAAAAGAACATTTAAATACTGTTACAAATGTGATATAATCCAGGATTATCTAATAGTGATAAACCAATTATTATTATTCCATATTTAATTTAAATCAAATAAGGTTTTGGTTCAACTGACCAGTTTTACAAATGCTCAGAAATTGCAATAACTAAAAAACAGTTTACATGTATAGTCTTGCACGGAGTTCTTGAGAACCAAGCCAAATTCTTATTAGTCCCACACCATCTCTCAACGTTGGAACTATCGAACATATCATTGTCGTTTTCCCCATCTAATGCTCCTATTTCATGAAATTTACAAAATCGTCTAATATTGTTATCTGCTTATGTGCTGAAAAAAAAAATTATTAAAATCGCTATAAATTATCAAAGAACCAGAAACCCGATACAGGGCGACCCGCGCTATAGTTACGTCCGTTTATATGTTTTATTTATGAGGCTAGACGAATGAAATTTTGAAAAGTGCCTTAAATAAGAAAATGGGATAGGTACATACAAAAATGAAGTCATAATTGTACTTTTAAATGGCACTCTGTATTATATCTGTGATATTTTCAATCAAGATGACAATTTTTTAATTAACAGCACCTCATAGGTACTTGAGTATAACACCTAGTCTCATGACTATCTAGCTATATCAATCTAACCTAAATTGCTAAGTATAAAAAGTGATATTAACTGTCCCCCATTGGTGTAACTAAAATTTAGTTTGGATGCTGGCGCTTTAAACTTCACACACTGCACGTTGCTCTGCTTTGTTCACCTATCACTCAAATAACACTGTGCTCTGCATTTGTAATATCACTTCACTAACTCAAAAGGTGTAGTTATTTTGAGTCTGCGTACACTGTCAGTATTGTCAAGAAGCTGGATTGCCTCGACATTCGTGTGCTGAAGAAGTATGTTTTCATGATTCTTCGCAAACTTTCGAATTTCATCGGTTACTAATTCCATCTCAAGATCCCTGTGGAGATTTCTGTGATTGTTTTTTTGTGTGATTTTTTCTTATATACCAAGGTGCGCCCACGATGTTTCTTAGCACCTTATTTGGAAGCGTTAAATGATGGTGATGTTGCTTCGCTTAGTGGAGCCCCACAGTTGGATACCATACGTCCACACAGCTTTAAGTAACTGCTTGTATAGTAGGAGTTTATTATATGTTTTTATGATATGTATATGCGACAAAGCCGACTTCCTACCATTAAGCCAGTACATTTTTTTATGTATCTTATACCCAATTCATGGTGTCTAGCGTCATACCGAGGTATTTTGCGGTGTTCGAGTAAGGGTACGGTGGTGTTATTTATTTGAACTGGAACATATCGTATCCGCTTGTTGGTAAAATTTATGTAAACGGATTTGGTTTCGTTGAATGTAATTAGCCATCGTTGCATCCCATCACTAATATCGTTGACAGCATTCTGCAGTTTTAATGTTGCTCCTTCAACATTTGTATCTACTGCCATGATAGCAGTGTCATCAGCCAAACGTGGCAACGTTTGCTACAAATTTCAAATGTTTTTTAAAGACGATATTTGTTCAGGTTTAGAATGGTTGTTATGTGCTGCTGATTTACTAGATTGGGTGTTAGAAGCAATTTGTCAACCCGAAGTCGTTCTATGCTCGATTACCTCTTGCAACACTGGTAAACTTGCTTCCTTATTTTCGGCAATATATTTTTAGTGGTGTTTCTTAAAGAGATTTACAACAGACCCAGTCTCCTTGAATTTTCTGATTATCCTAGAAATGGTTGAACGTGTAATTTGGTTGTCCGGGTGTCTTTCATTG
Organism: Melinopterus prodromus; assembly: GCA_964023965.1. Classification (NCBI taxonomy): domain Eukaryota; kingdom Metazoa; phylum Arthropoda; class Insecta; order Coleoptera; family Scarabaeidae; genus Melinopterus; species Melinopterus prodromus. Next base: position 26,037,776 of record OZ030391.1, on the reverse strand, counting down.
AAAATATCAACAACATCAACTAATCGCTTGCTGTAGATGGTTAACTACTATTATAAACATATCCAAAGTCATAAATATTAACTGCCTTAAAGGTAAGTCACGCTCGTGTATTAATTATTGTATGAACTATTATTATCTACAGGGTGAAAAATCAACTTTGCATAAAGAAAACGGGTAATTTTGCGCTAGTTCTAAATAAACTTTAGTTATTCTTCCAAAATAATATCAATCGTAAAAAAATATCCAAATTTTTAAAAAATGTATTAAAACGAACCTTATAGTATCACCTGGCATTGACTAATATTTGTCATAAAAGTAAGAATAAAAAAAATATCAGGATAGGTGGCTGTGACTTCATATTTCAATATAACTTTTACTTCTAAACAACATTTCCAAATAGTGCTTATCGATAATAATAAAAATAAAGGTACTTTACTCTTTTCACAAGTTCATATATTCTGAATCGCTTGGTATATGGTGCGGAAGTTTACATATTTGACTGTTGCCATATTGGTTTGATACAAGCCGCCAACTTTTATACTTTTATAATAATTCGTACCTCCGCCATTAGCTAGCTAAGCAAGTACGAATTATTTTACGAATTTATATTTTACACTGGCAAATGTGTGTGAATTTGTGCATAACATATTAACAAAATAATCTAGATCCCTGATTAATTACAAAAGTTATTAATTTTCACGGATTAGCAAAATGTTAGGAGTGTACGAATGTGCACACCGGCGGTTTTCTGCTGCCCATAATGTTGAAGAGTTACATTTTTTCTTTGACGATAAGTTATCCGTTTGTCATTATCATTGCATCTTGTTGATGGAAAGAAACTTTTTACGTTTTCGTATGTCTGGCTATCCCTCGGGACACGATTAAAAAATACAGCCTCTTATCGCCCCATTACACCGTTATGTCCGCCTATCAGTTGTATGGGCCGTAAAAATAAACCGTTCGCATACAGTGAGATCGTCATCGTTTATATGAGCGAGCAGGCTGCGATGCGAACAGATATCGACAATGTACAGCGCGATTCGCACCTAAATATAGAGGTACGTTTCCGGTGACCAGCATCTGCATGCGGACAAAACTGGGCGGCCTAAACGCAGTAGCGGACTAGCCACCTTGTCAGCGTGGCTTTATGCGTCCTTGATGATGTGAGTCCCATTAAATATTAGGTATTATTGGAGTATATTAAAATGCATCCCAAATATACTTACAAAAAGATACTATAAGTGGCTACACCTAAAATGAAAAAATCAGACCAAAAGCTATTCCATTCTAACCTAACCTGACTGCGTTCCGTTAAAACGCACCGAGTACATAGTGTGGTTACTCTACTCCCGTTCAAAAACAATAAAAAGCTATTAGTGGAGATACAGCCTATGTTTAAATTTGGCAAAGTTTCGTATTTTTGTGTTGATGAATTATCTGAAATGAAATTTAAGCTAGCATTTTACATGTTGAAGACATCCGCAAAATACTTAAATGTTAAGATATCGTTCTTAAATTTTTATTCAAAACCAAATGTAGACATTTGAGATAAAAACATTCTACAGCTACTTTTTAACAAGGAATGCAGTGTCATTTTTAATTTGAAATAACATCAAACATGGCGGTGTAACCAGTGCCAACTTTTGTTTCTCTTATGGAAGCCATGTTGAATCTTGACATTTTTCGATAGTCGTGTTGTTTCTCAATTCCGCAATGTATAACATGTTGGCATTATTTTTTAGAACAATGGTGTAATAATAAAAAAAAAAACTTTTTGCTTTTTCTCGTTGTTTGTCGTGCTTATCAGGTACCCAACTGGAGCTTGGTTACAGACCGTCGGACAGACCAAGAGTGCTTTGGATTAACAACATTCAAATTGTAAAAAAAGCAAGTTTATAGAAACAGATTATTTTTTAAGTAAATGTTCAAATAGGTCGCCATTTTCTTGAAGGCATAAAACTGTGCCCGCTTTTCTATATGTTGTAATGCACTTCTAACTGTTCTTCCTGGAATAGCATTGACCGCAGTTCCTCGATATTTCTGCGAGTATCGTGATAAATTTCGTCGTTCACAGTTCCCCATAGAAAATAGTCCAAAGGACGTAAATGAGGGGATCTAGCAGGACATTCCACCACTCCACCATTACCAATCTAGCGATTTGGAAATTGTTGATTCAAATAATTTCGTAGAACTGTTGCACTGTGAGGTGGTGCTCCATCTTGCTGCCACCACATTATTCACATTATCCACATTATTCTCATTTAGCCCAACGCAACAAACTCAAAATAGTCTGCCACTTCGGTGCGCAGTAGATTTAAATATCGTTCTCCATTCAAGTTTCCCTGGAACATTTGTCATTTGTCGCATTCGAATTTTGTTTGTATCATACCTCTGCTGGGATAAAACAAATGGTTTGACATTAATTAATTGCGAGACAACTCGAGCAGCCTTAATTTCAGACCTTTTTTGCTATGTCTCACACTTTCATTTTTGGTGATTATTCTGTAAACGTCGTTTGGAAATTGTTGCTTTTGGTATTTAAGGTAATTAATTGAATTAAATATAATGTGTTAGCTTGTGTATCTCCAAGCCACTCATGTAATCAACTCAATAGTAATTTAAAGGTGTTTCTGACTTAAATTTAGCTAAAAGTTCAGTTGTGGTAAATTTCCTTACAATGAAAAAAATCTGATGTGGCCAGGCACATGACTTTATCATACAAAATATAAAATTAATAGTTTAGCTGCATGAGAATCTATTTGATTCAGATAAATCGTGTCTACATTAAAATTAAATTAGTTAGCCAGGATTTGACAGATATTTTGATAGTCAATACTATCAATAGTAGGTATTGTCAAAGCATCAACATTTGACACTATCTACTGTCACCAGAATAATAGTTATTGATCTCACAAGTACCGAAAGTACGGAATAGCGCGACGAGCGGTGATGCGGCGCGTCACCGATGACGGAGCGTCGCCGTCTCATGTGAGCGAGTCGCGCTATGTAGTTTTCGGCAGGAGTGACATCAACGTTTTTTGTGTTGCGTTTTGACAAATACGTATTTAAAAAAAATTTTAAAATGGTTATATTTCTGGATAGGAAATGTCAGGTTGATACCACTTCTACGAAAGCTCAAGTTTAAAAAGCTAATTCAAATTCTGACAGATTTATATTCGTTCATGACACTGTAGATGTCACATCCGTACCAACATACTAAAACGTAACTATACTCATCGCTATACTTTATTACAATTTTCTCAATTTATCGTTTTTACAATTAGATAACAACGGGTTGATATTTCTTATCAACAAACAATCAAATTGGCGATCTTATTTTATTTGAATTTTGTATTTTCTACTTTGCCGCACTAGAGCGGCAACGTTCCATAGCGGTTCTCCAACCTCTGATGAAATCAGCTGTTTTCAAGTGTGACAGCCATAGACATTTCTCTGGTGACAGCACAAAAAAATATTTGTCAAATCCAGGCTACTTTGAAGCTTCATATCAATGCCAGATGCGACCGATCTCGATCAAATAGAATTTGCTCTTAAAGCTAAACTATTAATTTTACCAAAAAATATCATAGGCATAAGTTATTCAAAATTTCCTCTACTTTAATTTATTATTTAACTATTTTGACGAAATTACAGAAATAGCAGCTCATTTGCAAAATCCTTGAAAAATGCTTAGAGGAAACTGCCAGTTCCTTTGGACCTTTTTGAACCAAAAGCTTTTCAGCTCTAAGTTTAGTCATGAAACTTCTAAATATGAACTTTCGTCCCGGTACCTTTAGTAGTTTCTCCGGAATCGTCTCAACAAAAATCGGGTACACACACACATACACACACACATACACACACACATACACACACACAGACATTTTTTTGTACCTTGGTCAAAAATGTTCAGGGGACCCAAAAAGACCTATTTCCGCTAAAATCTCAATTTTTTTTTTCGGCATGATTACAATACTTTAGCATACTGCGTATGATAAAGTAAAAATCTAACACATTACTGTTCTCTAACTACTATGTAACTCGATTGCTTTTCTGTCTCTATACCAATAATTTATCTTCATCTCTCAAATACTGCACCTCACACTTTTACGCGGATGATACCCAAATTTACCTATCGTTTCATCATAGCCGAACTGCGGATGCACAAGTAAAGCTTAATAGTGATATCAAAAGCATCATTGATATTTCGGGCCGTCACACATTGACGGTCAACCCCTGCAAGTCTGTGGTGATGCTGTTTGGTGGCAAATCGGCACGAGATGCTGTTGCACCTGCTTTTAATTTGAATATTAGTGGGCAGGCTGTGGGTGTAAGCGCTGTCGCTAGAAATTTGGGCCTCGAGTTGGATGCCGACCTTAGATTCAGAAAACATGTTGCCAATAAAACCAGGAAGGCATGTTCGGCATTAAAGATTATTTACGGATGTCGTAAGTTCATCGGCTATAAAACTAAGGTGAATCTATGTAATGCTCTGGTTTTGAGCCACCTTAACTTTTGTGATACCGTATATGGCACTTGTATTGACGGACTCTCTTTGGGTCGTGTTCAACGTGTGCAAAACTCTTGCTTGCTTGGTTGAATATGCTGAATCGCCGACGGTATCATTTTTTGTGCTTTTGCTATAATGTAATTTCTTCCGGTATTCCAGGGTATCTGCATAATAAAATTCGATTTAGGACAGATGTTCATAATGTTAATATGAGGAGTAAAGGTCTCATCACGCCTCTCATGCATAAAACAACAATGTACGAAAGATCATTTTCCCTTAATCTCCCTAGAGTATATAATTCCCTGCCTGACTCCTTAAAGCGAATGCCTTTGAATAGATTTAGGAAAAAATTATGGAATATACTGTTTGCTGTGCAGTCCACTGGCTAATTATGGTATTGTGTAATTCTGTTGTCCCGTCGGCTTGTTCTAAGTTTAGATAATTATTAATTTGTTTTTTTTTCTTTTTCGTGTGATGCGTTTTTTTTTGTTTTTGTTTGTGCAGGGTTAAGTGGAAGACGAGGATTTTTTCCTCAACTTCGCCTTGCGTTTAGTTATTATCATTGTTTATTATATTTGGTTACCAATAAAGTGATGTTATTATTATTATATAGTTAGTATAAACAAAAACAAATATTTATTTTTTGCAATTGTCATTGGCTAATAATAATTATTAGCAATTATCCTAATTAATTAATAGCCTATTTATAGTTGTGTATGGGCCTCCATTTTTCTCCTGGCACTCGAAAGTTTTTGACCCAGTCCGCCACTGGCTGAACGTATGCAGCAATAAACGCACTATGGGGGACGCTATGGGACATTATTTGTAGCTGCGGTCTCCATACAGCACTCCGCATTTCCGATACGCCTCGACTTTACCCTGGTGGATAACATCGCGGGTGTTGCGCGTTTATAGTTGTTAAATTAATTCAATGGCGGCGCTAATGTTCCCCTTCGCACAATGGGATCAGGCTGCGAGCCCGTTCCACTAGGACGCTTGCTCTCACGTCGACTATAATGAACGTCCGCTACATCAATTTCCAGCGTTTTTCCTTCGTGCGGGCTAGCGCAGCGTTCGAATAGCGCTCTCGCTATGTGCCACGTTGCATAACAGCCCTAATGGTCGCGGCGATCTATGCGAAATTAATTGTACTCTTTCACGCAATGCGAAAGGTAGAAAAGCTTGCACGGATGCACATTTTCCGGAATACCGAAAAAACAGTTTCCATGCGATATCATTTCAAATGTGGTGTATGCGGAAAATTTAAAATTTAGCGCTCTAGAAACTAATATACACCGTTTGGATAAAGTAGGGGATGCTTTAATAAAAAAAGTGTAAATCTTTTTGGCTTGCGTTACGGAAAATAGACGGGAAATTAAATACGTTTTCGAGGTGTTCCTGTTACTATTACATGTTACTAATACATGAATATTTAATATGGTTATAAAATCACATTTCAATTAAATATAATAAAACACGTTTTATTGTAGACTGGTTTATTTAGTTAGGAGTTAAACGCTATTGATTTCGCTTATTAAATGACCATCTTCGGGCGTATAAACGTCAATCTATAATTAATAAGTACTAATAAGTATAGTTAATAAGTTAATATTAATAAGTACGTTTAAAATAAAAAACTACAAAATACTAAACTAAAATAAGTGTATCCGTATCAATTTGTTGGTGCACTCCTGTCTGTAACTTTGTCAAAGAAAATATGTTGTTGCCTATTCTCATACTTTTTTTTTGTCTTTAATATGCACTCTCTATGCTTGTCTGGACATGTCATACTTTTATTTTAATTATACAGTCGGTTCATTTCAAAAGTATCCACCCTTAATAACTCTTGGCCGGATGCGATTATTACGTTGGGTGGAAACACGTCGATTTAGATATCGAAGGGGAAGTTCAAAAATGGTACCAAGAGAATTTTAGGTTTCATCCCCCAGCCACCCCACTTTGAAATTTCAAATGGCACCTTCTACCTTGTGATACATCATTTGAAAGGGCACAAAATTCTCTACTCAACGATGGTTATAAAAATAAAGTCGATCTGTTGGTTCCTAAGATAGACTACACAGAAGATAGACGGTATGAAATAACTCAAACCTTAATACCTCTTGACCTGATGCGATAATTGCTTTGAATGGAAACACGTCGGTTTAGATATGGAGGGGGAAGTTCAAAGATGGTACCTATCGATTTAAATCGATCGATTTAATTTTTTTATCATGTTTGAGTAGACAATTTTGTGCCCTTTCAAATGATGTATCACAAGGTAGGGGGTGCCATTTGAAATTTCAAAGTGGCGTGGCTGGGGGTGAAGGGATAAAACCTAAAATTCTCTAGGTACCATTTTTGAACTTCCCCCTTGATATCTAAATCGGCGTGTTTCCACATAAAGCATAATCGCATCAGGTCAAAAGTTATTTAAGGTGGATACTTTTGAAATGGACACACTGTATCAACCAAACGCAAATATTTGTAAGTTTTCTGTTTATACAAGTACATTTGCGGAATAACTATGTATATTATAAGTATTGTATTTTTTAAATTGGAAATGATATAACTATCAGGACATAACCCCAAACATTGAAATATGCAATGTTGGGTGCCTATATATCACCTATGAGTAGCGGCCGTAAATTTGTGTAAAATTGATCATACCTTTAATTTTCATACCACGGTCACATTGCTGTTCTACAAACTAGTGGTGGGCGATGTTTATCGATGTTTTAGAAACATCGATGTTATGGTTCGATGGTCGGTGTTTTTGCCATCGATGTTTTTCTTTTTAAACATCGATGCTGACATCGATGTTTTGCAAACATCGTGCAGCAACAACAGCAAAAGTGAGATATAGGATCCGGGCGTTTAGGTCGCGCCAACATGAGTTGCTGCTGTTTGTGTTTACTTAAGGCTAGTGATTTTTTTTTACTTTACTCTGCAAAATTAAAAATAAATTAGTTGTGCCAGGGATACCGTTGTGTAAGGGTGAAAATTTAGTTGCTACAATTATCTTGTTGAAAAACTCAGTGTTACGTAAATACAAAGCACGGTGATTTACCCTTTATGTAAGTAAAAAAGGGAACAAAACACTAAATGTAAACATTTTATAGAGATTAGTTTGTATGATACCGCTTTAAAGTTTGAATACATTTTATGTTGAATAATAATATGGAAAGTATAAAAAAAGAGCGTGTTTTTTTTCTAGTCCTCATTTTGTGTTTACAATTGGAAAATAAAACAAAGCTAAATTAAAATAAGCTGATCAAGCAGAAGTTATTATGATGTATTATTATAGAAAATTATAGACAAAAACGCTGTCCGCTGAAAACATCGATGTTTTCAAACATCGATGTTTTATAGCCGATGTTTTTATACCATCGATAGTTGGTATCGATGGTAACATCGATGGTCAACATCGATATTTTGCATCGATGTCCCATCACTACTACGAACGGCTGTATGTTGCGTGGTAGCTAGTGGAGTCAATCAGGCGAATTCTGTAACGCAGGTCTTACGTAGCAAGTGGTTTTCTTAGCAACATTGTTAAAATATAAAATGGTATTCTGTAACATATCCAGTGGTTAAATAGTTTACCAGCAGTTGAGTGGCGAACCGAGTGACTACGAACTACGTAGCAACCGATAGGGAGGTGTTGCTAGACACTCTTGAAGTCTTCAAGCTTAAAATAAAAACAAGATGTTTGGTTAATGGTAATTGTATCTTAAATAAACAAGTGGTAAATGAAATAGAATATTTACATGAAAGGTGATTGATTTTGTTTCTACTATTTAATAAAAATGATATTTATTTTAGTTTATTTTTTTATTTTAAAGCTACCTAACAATTGGGGGATAGGTACTCACTTTCGATTATATCTAGGATGTATATCTATAGAAGTAAATTTTTAAATACGATTTTGTATTCGTCGAATATTAAAACAAGTTGTTAAATTGATCAACTGAGCAGTGCGAAGATTATCTCAGTTAAATTAAATGATCAGTGTTAAAGAATTAAATTAGTATCCAATAAACGCGAAAACCTTTAAGATTTTAAATCACAATTAGTAGAATTTAACCAGTTGTCGAATTAATTAATAACCTAACCCCACAATTCAGAAATGCACTCAGACCCGAGTCTCAGAAGTATAAGAATAACAACAAGAATAATTCAATTTACGCGATTTCACTGTGGACCTTTGCGCCTCTCTAATTTTTGCGTAAATTGTTTCCAGAATTCTCGACGTTACTGGCTTCCGTAAACGGAGTTGAGCGCGCCGCAGAAGAACTTAATTTTTGTGAATAAAATTTACCATGACGGCATAAATATGGCATTTTTTGTAAATCCTCGCAAATACTCCTATTCATTATTAATTTGCGTATTTTTAACTTCTGTGTACCTACATCGTAGGGTAATGATATGGTACTGATCAGCTGATTGTATATTTTGATCTGAATGCACATGACCATCAACAGTTAACCACTGTTGTGAAACTTAACAAGTGGTTAATATTTCCAATATAGAATACGAAATCTTATTAAAGTCGTCAACAAGGTGGTTAACGAAAGTCGTTAAAGTAGTTGCTATGTAGCAACTTGCTACTTAACAACTGCGTTACAGAATAAGGCCTGAATGAAAACTTTTACTTCGGCACTAACTGTAAAGGACCAAGTATATTGATGTGGCCGCACCGTCATAACGTAGCGTAAAAAGACCAATGTACATAATCTCCACTCCGCGGTTATTGGCCGGGTGCGCATACAACAAGGCCATCTGTCTTACTACGCGACATATCTAATATCAAGACGAAGTGGCGCTGTTTTATTCAGTTTCCTCCTTAGTAATCACCACGTGGTAGTTCCCAGTAACGTGTCGACTAAAGTTGTTGTTGTACGTAAATTGGTAGAAGCAAGTAGTGTGTTTGTTGTGGTTTGTAGCGAAATTAAGCCGCGTTTTCTTTCGTTGTACTGAAGAATTTTAATAAGAAATAACAAAATCGATCACAGCGCTTTTGCGTGCAGCGGTAACGGAGAAATCTTCTCGCGGGATTCATATTTCGCCACGGGCATCCAAATCGTTTCTCAGTCCCCACTCCGTACTGTGCACAGGGCCAATAGAGGTGAGTATCCGTGAGTGTTCGTTCCCGACCGCAACGAATGTCCTTAAGATCCCTAATTGTTTTATTGAGTTTTCTCTTGTTTTCTTCACTTCTCTCGTGTTGCCATTGTTTCGTCAGTCGTATTTTCTCGGCAATCTTCTGTTTAACTATAAGAGGCGTGCCTTACTGGATTGCTTCCTTTTGGGTGGCGGAGTCCCAGACAACTGTGAATATTTTTTCAATATCCGCCTCCGTTTTTAATGGACATCTTAGAGAGATTAGGCCATCCAGCTTTTCCCTGAACATATCCCAATCAGTTCTTCTATTATCTATGAAAGGTTGATTTTCTGAGTTCAGGATTTGAGAGTGAATGGTAATAAGTACTTGAGAGTGGTCTGAGGAACAATATATTAGCTACCACGGAAACGAACGCTAACTTACGAACTACGAACGCTTAACTTTAGCTTATCTTGTGTCCAACCCCAAAAAACGAAGTTAACAATGGGGACTGATTAGCCAGGAGGAGTTTTTAGTCACAGCATGTATAAATGATATATGTTATTAGAACTCTCGGAGCAAGACACCATGCTCTTCAAAACTTTTGGTAATGTTTTCTTTGGTGACCAGAACTTAAAAAAAACTTTTAAAAAACTGTTTAAATTCTAGCTATTGTCCATAACATTAATATTACAATCGTGCACAAGCATTTTATTACACTGGAAGGTATGGTAATAATGTTGATACATGAGTGCTGTTCTGTACACAATGAATGTCCATTATAATGTGCCATTGTAGTTCCCGTCATATCGTATCAGGTTCGCACATATTCCGTTAGACCGTTCGTAATCAACGTCCGAAGTATCAATTTCGATCATTTTTCCTTGGTGTGTGTATTCGCCTCGGCGAATGCGTCGTATTCCATAACAGCGCGAATGGTCTCATCTTTACAGGTAAAATTAATTGTTCTTTTTCACTGGTTGCGAGAGATAGAACTTGCCGGATGTATTTCGCTGGAATACCGGAAACGCGGTTTCCAGGATAGCAATACCATTATATAACACCCTTGTGCATTGTTATTGGACAGTAAAAAATTTGAGTTAGTAGTAGTTGTGAACAATACATTTGACCATTGTATTTTACCAATACTAACATAAGCCTGTCAAAACTGGCCAATAACAAAGAAGGGAGAAACCCAGATTAAAAAATAACAAAGCAAAATGGAAAGAAGCATGACAAATAGTCCAATAATTCTTATATATTGCTAATAAGTTAATTAATTACTTTTTTTCTGGGGAATTTGAGTAGTTATAGTAGCATTACAATTCCCTATCTTATCATATTATTATTACCACAGTATACCTTGTGATGAACTAAAATGGGCAAAATGGACGTCCTACACTCCTGGCCGCATCGAGAAAATAGTTTGGAAATTCAGATTCTTATCCAAGTTAGGCAATAAAACGTAATAGGAGTGCACCGCGGAAATGTGGCTGTTAGGGTCTGTGCAGAAATTGGTAAAAATTGATGGGCAGTACATTAGCTGTGCGGGAGAGTTTGCTTGAGATCCAATGCGAATGTTCGAACTTCTTTCTGTAGTCGTTACGTAGGAGAATACCTACAACTATTAGAAAAGTTAGGTAATACCGTGCTCTGTTATTCTGGTCCACATACGTTAGACATTAATAAAATTGACTTAAAATAATTTGAACCAAATTTACACTAATCACAGAACAAACTATAATTACACATAAAACTTTTTTAAACTTGTGACAAATGTCAAACAAAATACTTCATAACGACGTAAAAATAAAAATGATATCCATTATTATAGTTTAAAAAAGTTTTATGTGTAATTATAGTTTATAGTTATTTTAGTAAGTATTGATAAATTTGTTATATTCTTGTTTTAAAAAACGTTCCTTCTTGTAGATTTTCCTGAAGAAGCCTACAATATAGCCGAAATATTGAAAATTAAACAAAAACTAAAAAACTTTGCCGTTTTCCCAAATATTTAATTACATTATTAAAATAACACGGCCAATAAAAATTTAATGACATTTTTCTTTTTTTGTTTTTTTATTCTTACGTTTATGACTAATATTAGTTAATGCCAGTGATACTAAAATGTTCGTTTTAATCTATTTTTTAGAAATTTGATTACATTTTTGATTATTTTGGTATGATAACCAATATTTATTTAGAACTAGCGCAAAATTGCCCATTTTCTTGATGCAAAGTTGATTATTTCGCCCTATTGATAATAGATCATACAATAACTAATACATGAGCGTGACTTTCTTTTAATTCAATTAATATTAATTACTTTGGATATGTTTATAATAGTAGTTATCCATCTACAGAAAATTGCCCATTCAACCATTTCTAGGATAATCAGAAAATTCAAGCAGACTGGGTCTGTTGAAAATCTGTAGAAACACCACAAAAATATATTGCCGAAAATAAGAAAGCAAGTTTACAGTGTTGCAAGCGGTAGTCGTGCATAGAACGACTTCGGTTCGACAAATTGCTTGTCACACCCAATCCAGTAAATCAACAGCACATAACATGGTAAAACTGAACAAATATCACCTTTAAAAAACATACGACATATAAGTATAAGTACACTACAGGAAAGACACTATGGCAAGTACCATACCTATGACATCAGACTTGATGCCATAGGTATGACTTTGCCATCTGGTTTGCGGGGGAAACGGAAAAGCCAGATTGTTTTTGAAATTATTAAATTTTACTTCTAAACAACATCAGTTTATCGATAATAATGAAGTCATACCAGATACCATAGTCTCTTGCCTTTAGTAGTTATTTTTTTTATAAAGGTGATATTTGTTCTGTTTTGTATATTATGTGATGTTGATTTACTGCGTTGGGTGTGAGAAGCAATTTGACAAGCCGAAGTCGTTCGATGCTCGATTACCGCTTGAAACACTGGTAAACTTGCTTCCTTATTGTCGGCCACATATTTTTACTGGTGTTTCTTAGAGATTTTCAACAGAACCAGTATGCTTGAATTTTCTGATTATCCTAGAAATAGTTGAATAGGTAACTTGGTTGTCCGGGTGTCTTTCATTGAAAATATCAGCAACATCGACTAACCGGTTGCTGTAGATGGATAACTACTATTATAAACATATCCAAAGTCATTGATATTAATTGAATTAAAGGTAAGTCACGATCGTGTATTAAATATTGTATGAACTATTATTATCTACAGGGTGAAATGTCAACTTTGCATCAAGAAAACGAGTAATTTTGCCCTAGTTCTAACTAAACATTAGTTATTATACCAAAATAATAAAAACTGTAAAAAAGTTATTCAAATTTATAAAAAATAGATTAAAACGAAGCTTTTAGTATCACTGGAATTGACTAATATTTGTCATAAAAGTAAGAATTAAAAAACCAAAAAAGTAAAAATTTGAAGGTAGGTGACTGCGACTTCATATTTGAATGTAATTTTTACTTCTAAACAATGTTTTCAAATAATGTTTATCGATAATAATGAAAATAAAGGTACTTTACGCTTATGACACATTCATACATTCTGAATCGCTTGGTATATGCTATCGAAATTTACATATTTGACTGTTGGTGTATTGGTTTCATACAAGCCGCCAACTTTTATAAATAATAAAATTTGCTGGGAAATAGATAATAAAAAAATTTTCCGTATGATGCGGACTTTCCTGGACACACTGTATATAGCTGTCTGATTGTATTATACAGTAAGCGTGTAAAGCTTGGAAACATCCGTGAGTCAATATCCTAGAGTACATTCTAGAGTAAAATTCTATTTCAGATCTTCAAGTGTTATTGAGTTATGATATCAACATTTTTTTTACGAGAGCGTCATATTTGTCATTATTGAGTTTGGCAGATCACTTGATCTACTTCATTGTCTCAACGGTAGCAGAAACATTTTTTTGACCTTACATCATTAAATGTTCGAGAAAAGGACAATAAAATTGAAGTACAAAGTTATACCACACAATGTCCAATGTCCCTAAAACGTCCAAAAAACAACTAATATTAAACATTTTACTTTGTATTTGACGTAAAGTGCTGAAAGTTTTTGAAGCATTTACATTTACTATCATAAAATAAAACAGAAACGGCAATAACCTAATGTCATATGCAACTAAACTTAAAAGCCCGGATTCCTATTACGCACAATTTGCGAACGAAAACGATTATTAGCTTAAACAATAGGAATGGACAGGGACTCGAAAAACGTCTTATGTATGGGCATAAAGTTTGTATGCTACCATTAAGGCAATTAGGAGACCCATTAAAATCAGTAAAGAAGATATGGGGTTGCAATTAAAAAATGTGGTTGACGTCATAAGCGAAAAGCATTTGAATGTTGATATTGAATCTGATGTTTGAATCTGTTGCTCCGGTTGGCAACGTCATGCAATAACGCTAGCAGTGTTGACATTTTCAGTCAGTCTGTCGGATCGATCAAGTCGGAACTGTATCGATTGTGTCTCGATTTCGGTGCACCTCGTTTGCGTTTCTGAGGGTCTGCTCTTTGATTTTTTTTTTTTTTTTTTTGTACTGTTAATTAAGAAATTGCATTTATTTATTATGATTTCCGCATGATTATGTCGAAATTTGTTGGTTCGGGGATGTTGTTTTACTTTATCATACGCAGTAAGGTAAAGTATTGTAATCATGCCGAAAAAAAAAATTGAGATTTTAGCGGAAATAGGTCTTTTTGGGTCCCCTGAACATTTTTGACCAAGGTACAAAAAAATGTCTGTGTGTGTGTAAACGATTTTTGTGGCGACGATTCCGGGAAAACTACTAAAGGTATCGGGACGAAAGTTCATATTTAGAAGTTTTATGACCAAACTTAGAGCTGAGAAGCTTTTGGTTCAAAATGGTCCAAAGGAACTGGCTATTTACTCTTAGCATTTTTCAACGATTTTGCAAATGAGCCGCCATTTCTGTAATTTCATCAAAATAAATAAATAATAAATTAAAGTAGCGGAAATTTTGTATAATTTATGTCTATAACATTTTTTGGTAAAATTAATAGTTTAGCTGCAGGAGCAAATTCTATTTGATCGAGATCGGTCGCATCTGCATTGATATGAAACTGCATAGTAGCCAGGATTTTGACAAATATGCTTTTGTGCTGTCACACTCGTAAACAGCTGATTTCATCAGAGGTTGGAGAACCGCTATGGAACGTTGCCACTCTAGTGCGGCAAATTATAAAATACAAATTTCAAATAAAATAAGAACACCAATTTGATTGCTTGTTGATAAGAAATATCACCCCGTCTTTATATCTAATTCTAAAAACGATAAATTGAGAAAATTGTAAATAAAGTATAGCGATGACTGTAGTTTTATTGTTGTATGTAAGTACGGATGTGACATCTACAGTGTCATGAACAAATATAAATCTGCCAGAATTTGACTTAGCTTTTTAAACTTGACGTTTCGTCAAAGTGGTACCAACCTAACATTTCCTATACAGAAATATTACCATTCTTTATTTATTTTTTTAATACACATTTCTCAAAAAGCAGCACAATTAACGTTGATGTCACTCCTGTCAAATGCTGATGCTTTGACAATACCTACGATTTATCTCAATAAAATGGATTCTCACGCAGCTAAACTATTAATTTTATATATTGTATGATAAAGTCATGTGCCTGGCCACATCAGATTTTTCTTTTTTTGTAATTTGTAGACTTATTGTGGCTGATGTTCTTGGGTTTTTCCCGTTATCAGTCCTTAAATGTAAATAAATAAAATAAATAAATAAATAAATAAATAATTATTTGTATTTCGACTATAACAAATCCTGAACGTTTGTCGGTGATCAGATAATGTCAATGCTGCAAAACTTTTTGTAAGGACTGTAATGGTAAGAAATACGGAAAAAATACTTTGAATATCCTTTCTTTACCTGATAGTTTACGAATTATTAGCAAAGTTATATGCTTTATCCTTATGTAAAAATGTTGGCAACGGTGCAGTGGAATCGACTTTTGATTCCAGCTACTCTTGAAATTTTAGCTAGTTACTAATTTGTCAAAAGTCAATATTTAATTTGACTGCAGAATACGATCAGATGCCTAGGTATATCTTCGAAAGTATTATAGAAAAACAGTGCATAATACTTTTTCTATAGCAAATTCTAGCTATCATTGTTGTTAACATTCTATTGTTGTTACTTTATCATACGCAGTATGGTAAAGTATTGTAATCGTGCCGAAAAAAAAATTGGGATTTTAGCGGAAATAGGTCTTTTTGGGACCCCTGAACATTTTTGACCAAGGTCCAAAAAAATGTCTGTGTGTGTGTGTGTGTGTGTGTGTGTGTGTGTGTGTGTGTGTGTGTGTGTGTGTGTGTGTGTGTGTGTGTGTGTGTGTGTGTGTGTGTGTGTGTGTGTGTGTGTGTGTGTGTGTGTGTGTGTGTGTGTGTGTGTGTGTGTGTGTGTGTGTGTGTGTGTGTGTGTGTGTGTGTGTGTGTGTGTGTGTGTGTGTGTGTGTGTGTGTGTGTGTGTGTGTGTGTGTGTGTGTGTGTGTGTGTGTGTGTGTGTGTGTGTGTGTGTGTGTGTGTGTGTGTGTGTGTGTGTGTGTGTGTGTGTGTATGTGTGTATGTGTGTACCAGATTTTTGTGACGACGATTCCGGAGAAACTACTAAACGTATCGGGACGAAAGTTCATATTTAGAAGTTTTATGACCAAACTTAGAGCTGAAAAGCTTTTGGTTCAAAAGGGTCCAAAGGAACTGGTAGTTATTCTAAGCCTTTTTCAAGGATTTTGCAGATGAGCCGCCATTTCTGTAATTTCGTCAAAATAGTTAAATAATAACTTAAAGCAGAGGAAATTTTGAATAATTTATGCCTATGACATTTTTTGGTAAAATTAATAGTTTAGCTGCAAGAGCAAATTCTATTTGATCGAGATCGGTCGCATCTGCGTTGATAAGAAACTACATAGTAGCCAGGATTTTGACAAATATTTTTTTGTGCTATCACCACAGAAATGTCTATGGCTGTCACCACGCTGTCACACTCGAAGAACCGCTATGGAACGTCATCTACAGTGTCATGAACGAATATATATCTGTCAGAATTTGAATTAGCTTTTTAAACTTGACATTTCGTAGAAGTGGTATCAACCTAACATTTTCTATACCGAAATAATAACCATTTTAATTTTTTTTTAAATACGTATTTTCAAAAAGCAACACAAAAAACGTTGATGTCACTCCTGCCGAAAACAACATCGCGCGACTCGCTCACATGCGACGACGACGCTCCGCCATCGGTGACGCGCCGCGTCACCGCTCGTTGTGCTATTCCGTACTTTCGGCACTTGTGAGATAAACAACTATTATTCTGATGACAGTAGGTAGTGTCAAATGCTGATGCTTTGACAATACCTTCGATTGATACTATTGACTATCAAAATATCTGCCAAATCCTGGCTAACTAGTTTAATTTTAATGCAGACACGATTTATCTCAGTCAAATAGATTCTCATGCAGCTAAACTATTAATTTTATATATTGTATGATAAAGTCATGTGCCTGGCCACATCAGATTTTTGTGATATTGTTCAGGACTTTTGGGATATACATTTAAGAATAAATATGTATACAAGAGTTCAGCATTCACATTTTTTGTTACATAAATTTTAAGTTCAATTTAAAGTTTATAAATTAGCAGCTATATTTTAGGGAATATTATCACAAAACTACGTTGTACATCAACAGCACCAAGACATCTTCATTCTTCATATCGTATTGTACTAAACTCACCAACAAAATAGGTAGAAAACAAAATCAAAAGGATAATTTCCAGGTGGTCGAAATTGTAGAGTGGCGACGGCAGAAACGGGGATAACAATTTCATTCATTCCCAAGTCCCGGGGATAATAGGTGAACACTTCGTTACACACGGCCGGGACTAACCGGAGCCGACACAACGTGATAAAATCCCTTCTTACCAGCGAGACGAGGCGAACGCGAGACTGGGAAACTCGGCTATAGCTAGCAGCATGCACCGCGAGCGAAACTTTCATTTCGTATAATGACACGACTCTGGTACGATACGAGTACGTGCGGAAAAACTCTTCGCATTCACGCTGTCAATATAAATCAACGGAAATGTCCTTAAATGTTTTACGGCAAAGTTGTAAGCGAGAACTAAGGTGTAGTTGTAACCAAGGCAAAACGAACAAATACTTATGAAGCGTGCGGACGGATTTTGAAGTTTGCTCAAAGTTATGCATTTTGTAACCTTACATTGACATCTCACACATTGTGGTTTCGGGGCACAGACCGAGGCATGTTAGTTTTAATTCTTTAATCATATTTTATGCTGTAATTGTAAATCTTTGAGGTATGTACAGTTCAGTGAGGTGGATTGAAATTGAATTTTCAAGCCTGGGGTGCAAAAAAGACAAATCACTTTAGCCTCCTGAAAATTTAGGACTAAATTAATTCTTATTCACATTGAAATTGCAAACAATTTAACAAAGAACAAGTTCTTAAAATAAACATGATAAGTGCTAGACAATAGTGATAACAAGATAACACAAGAAGAAGCTAAAAAAAATGTTAGAAGCATTGTTAGTGAATTGTTAAAATTGTCAGTTAATGCTCTATGAAGGTGTGACCAAAATCTGCGTTTTAACTTTCCACATTTCCTACCATCTTTTCGAATTGGCTTATTTTCGGACTTTGACTTTTTGGCCTATTTTGGTCTTTACTTGTCCGTCATTCAGAGTCCATTGTTTCCATTACCTTATGTAAGTATTACATTTTGTAACATTTTTGTAGTTACAGCAATATTATAGTATATAATAATATAAGTTTTATAAAACAAAAATTGTCGCACGAGTTGTTTTGGACACGACGAGCGTAGCGAGGATATATATTTAGTATGTCATACACCGAATGTTACTAGTTTTTGTGATATTTGCAATTTAACGAAAATGTGATGTAATATATCAAACAGTATGGGTTTGTTCTTTTACAAATCGTACATCTTTTATGACGTTACATTTTAGATTTGGCTTAAACTTTTTTTATATCTATGCACTAAATAAGGCTATACCTGCATAGGGATTTAATTTAAAAAAAATTATTTTCAGAGATATGAAGGCTTAAAGTTTGGATGATTTACGATTATTTGCCAACCCTAGCCATATTCAAAATTCAATATCTTTGGTTCTAGTAATCGTATCGGACTCATTTTTGTTTTATTCTAAAGGTAGATATTTGCTAGATAACTGCGTACAACTATTATTTTAATTTATTTATGTAAAAAATTGAAAACAATTGAATTCCTTAAAAATTATTACATAATGGATATAATCGAAAAAATATATATA
This sequence comes from Melinopterus prodromus, assembly GCA_964023965.1. Classification (NCBI taxonomy): domain Eukaryota; kingdom Metazoa; phylum Arthropoda; class Insecta; order Coleoptera; family Scarabaeidae; genus Melinopterus; species Melinopterus prodromus. The sequence goes on along the minus strand of OZ030391.1, from coordinate 26,018,776 downwards.
ATATCCGCTACATTTTTACGTACAAAACCCATTTTTTTCTAGGATGGACTCTCTTATAGTTCAAAAGATATTAAATTTTATCTGACGTGAGTCATGCTCGGCGTGTCGAACTTCAATGAAAAACGCAGCAAGCGCCTACTTCAGGCGTGTGTGCGACATTCTTGAACATCTCGCAGATGCAGGCTGGTTCAACATGCTAGTGCAGTTTGTTTTTTAAGAACAGAGTGAGTTGTACTACTTATTTATTAGGTGCTGAAAATATTTATTTATTAAGCGGCTAAAAAAATGCTAACCGTATCAAACGTCCTAAATTTCGAACCGATAGATATTTCAATCCATTCAATTTGCCTCCGCAAATATAAAGAATAATAAACTGTCAGAAAAGTAATAAAATACCAATTATTGGCATTATATACCTATAACATCTAGGTAAAAGTTATCACGACTGTTTAACGACTGTTGTATGATTTTCATTCAAGCATCAATAAAGTTATTTTGGAAAATGTCCCGAATGTCCTGGTGCAACACATTTGATCGAACCACTTTGCAACTAATGATATCCCCAGTTGATGAATATTTACAAAAATTGAAGACCGGTTTAGAAAAACTACCATTACATTCATACTTAGTGGAAACCTAAAATGATTTTATGTACAGCAAAAACCAATCCTTGTAAGAAGATGAGTGTTATTTGTGACTTTTCTGACAACTATGCTTTATTCTTTATATTTGGATGCGAAGGCAAATTGAATAGATTGAAACATCTATCGGTTGGAAATTTAGAACTTTTAATATGGTTAGAAGACTTTTTAAAGGCGTTTAATAAATAAATATTTTTTGTTCCTAATAAATAAGCACTTCCACTCACTCCGTTCTTAAAGAACAAACTGCACTAGCGCGTTGAACCAGCTTGCTGTCTTCGAGATGTTCAAGAACGTCGCGCACATGCTTGAAGTAGTCGCTTGCTGCGTTTTTCATTGAGTTTCAACACGCCGTGCGTGGCTCACGTCAGATAAAATTTAATATATGTTGAACTATAAGAGACTCCATCCTAGGAAATATTGGATTTTGTAGGTAACAGTGTGGTAGATATTATATATAGTTTTTCGATCATATCCATTGTAGGGTCGACTATGTAATAATTATTTAAAGAATACAATTATTTTTAATTTCTTTACATAAATAAACTAAAATAATTATTGTACGCAGTTGTCTAGCAAATATTTCAACATTTAAAATAAAACAAAAATGAGTCCGATACGATTACTAGAACCAAAGGTATTGAATTTTGAATATGGCAATGTTTGGCAAATAATTGTAAATCATCCATACTTTAATGAGTTTCAGCCTTCATATCTCTGAAAATATTTTTTTAAATCAATTCCCGGTACATGTATCGACTAAATTTCCGAGAAAATGCCATAAAAAAGTTTGGTGTAATCTACAAAACTTATTTTTTTTTTGCGAAATCCGTACGATGACTTTTATGTAAAGTAGGCTAAAGTAGGCTAATAGGTGATAGACGTAACTTACAACCTATTTAACTGTATTTATCCTCATACAAAGAACAATGAAATTGTCCCATTTGTGCAATCGTATGGCAAACGAACCCGGGACCTGATAACTTCAAATTCCTACTAAAGTAAATGTGTACTTTAAGGTCAACTAACGTGAAAATTTGTTGACTTCTGAGGTGGAACGCTTTCTGTGAATTATGCACAGTTTTTGCCCCGGTATCTAAGATGTAAATTGTCACTTTATGATCATGTAGGACAGAAAATATTTTACATCAAGCTACCCAACACACTGTATATAGGGGCATTTCCTTTAAAAAACCGGACTTACTTATTAAAACCCTAAAAAAAACATTTTTTCTCTTTAACAATAAATTTCTGTATAAACTTTATTTTATATCTAACAAGTTAACAAATAATATATTACATTCTAGTACAGCCATAATATTGTACAACACAAAACTAAAAAATGTTAAAATACTAACAACCTATTAAAATAAAATATGTTTGGCTTATTTAAACGCAATTAAAAATCATATTATTCGCTTGACTGAATTTGACTAAACTTTCGGGCATCGTACAAAATCGTAAAATTGCGCACAAGTCATATTCAAATTCAACTTAGTCACTTAGTTAACAGATTCAGAGGTATCATTTGACATAGGTACCTTGAATATCTAAAAGTGTTGTCTGAATACCGCCGTTTTTATAATCAAAGTATTGTATAACCACTGGAAACATTTTTACATCATTGTGATTGCATACTAGCATCTGTAGAAACACCAATATAAGAGACGTTTCTTGCGGCCTGAAGTGAGTGTCTGTGTATAAGGCACAACAACATTGTTAATTACAGATTCAACTTTGGTGCGTCCACAAGATATTTTTTCATTTCACTTTCGCATTGTGTCTTCTCTGGGAGTGTTGTTTCAGCCAGGAGATGGCTCAGATAGTTTCAGCACGCTATCGTTCCATAATTAGAAAATAGAAATATAAATAGGATAAAAGATATAGTGGTGTATAAAATTTTAGTGGCCTGTATGAGGACTTTTTTATACAGTGTAAATTTGTACAGATCAATTTAATAGGGACAAGAGAATGTGTAACTCGATGCGTTCTATTTGCAGTTCCTTTTTTTCCCATTTTGTTCTTTGCCTTTTATACGGAACACAAATGAGCATAATGATTAAGCTTCACCAGTAAAGCTTCATAACTATTCACCGTTTAAATTTCCGCCCCATTAGGTCTGCAATCAGTGCTCTTCTTATTGTACGAAAACTAACGAAGTAATAAGTTTTTCTAATCTTACCAGGCGATATTTTCCAATTAAGCTACCAATTAATACCGGCATTGTAATAACCGTCGAGTAGACGGAAGCCGAGCTCCAATGGAACGCACGTAGGTATGGTAGGAGAGCGGAGAGACTCCTACCGCACAAGTTATTAGAGTCTTTAATTAAGAAATTTAAATTTAAATAGGGACGTTAATGTTAAAAACGACTGAAGGCACGTCCCCAACAAGCTCGCACAGGTTGCCCGAGGCTATTGCTCGACGCAGACTTTTCCTCTTATTTTTTATGTGCCACAACTTCATCTTTAGCATTTCTTACCACCTCTGCTAATAAGACGATTAGGATTTGCTTCTAGATGAGAAATTTTTCAGTTTTCGACATGGCTTTTAAACTCTTAAAACTTTTAAAGCTTTCTACAGCGCCTTGCTAATCGTGATATTTATTTTGTCGATACGTCCAAACACCAACATATAAAACCAAAGTTACTTCAATCGTTCCACGTTTCCCGCAAAATCCTCAATTTCTTGGTCTTAAGTTAAAATTAAACACCGGAAATACAGTATGTTCCCGGGTTGAGTTACAACGATTTATTATTTACCAAATAAACCACTATTTGTGTGTGTCAGTGACGTTCATCGACAGAGCTCGTTACAAAAGTTTGGATAGAAAACGTCTTAGTGTGTAATATAAACAACATATCGGATACATATCGAATTTAGTTGATGAAAACTAGTGACGTAGCAACATATTCAGCGCCCTGGAGCAAAGAGAAATGTTTGGCAATTTTTGAACATTGAATTTAATGTATCCCACTTTCAATTCCAGTTTTTCAATTCCAGATTGAACCAACAACAGGTTCAAACAATTCAGTTTAGGGTTTTATGACAATAAAAAACAATTAATAAGCTGGCTGTTTTCGTATTCTAACAAATTAAACTAACCCGAATATTCTTCAGATGACAAAGGTGCTCTATATAAATACCGACATCGTATTTAATGGAATATTTCAAAAACTAGTATACCACCGTACATTTACTACCGTAGATTTAAGGAAATAGTTACACTAGTACTGATTTCCATAAAAACCAAGGTGTGTATTACTTATAAGCCATTTCCTAACCTTCTGAAGGACTATCTCGCAGGTGGTCAAGTTTTAATTGCACACCATTGTTCTTCTTATTATTTGTTGGGATGCGGAATGGATCGGCCAATATATAAATACGTGTTTTGGACATATTTTCAGATCAAAAAACTTTGAAAACACCAACTCGTAGTTAAACGATATACACACATTTTATGTAGAGAATAAAGATCTATTTTCTAAAAAAATCTATTGTCGTCTGATCAATAACAAATTCAATTCGGTCATCTTTTACTGTGAATAACTGGTAACCCAGATGCGATATCGATGGGAACTTTTCAGACGGTTTTTCTAATGCTCAATCAAAGGCGTATTTAAAAATCCAGTTGGGTTTGAATTTTTCCGAAGGTAATAGCTGTAACGATTGGCATTATTTTTGTATTTTATTTAACGGGAGTTTGGAATGTGATAATTGCTATTACTCTGTTTATGGGATCAACGTTATCGTGCATTGGTCTATGAGAGTCATTCAACACGTAATCTTATCACATGTGAAACTTTTTAATGGTTTTTGTTCCCATGCATCCAAGGGCGTTCTTTGGTAATAGATTATGACATTTGTCATAAACTGTATAGTATACTGCTGAACGAGCTTATTATGCTTTTGGGGCAACTTGTCATGTTGTCCTTTTTCTCCTAATATGAAGTCAAGGAGGGGGCAGTTTTAATAAATAGGTGAGGTGTCGATTGGTTGGCATCCAGCAGACAAAAAGAGCGGTTTGAGATGTAAAACAAAGTCGCAAGCTTCCCGCGTGCTTTAGTTTTTTAGTGTGTGCTTTTGTAAATGGTAAGCCGATCATTACTTCCTTACTTTGTGGTTAATTTTAATTTGATGTGTTTTGTATAATCTGACAACTCCTCAAAAGATTTAGTAGATTTAGAGTTTCCTTCATTGTTTTAATTCTTTTGTTTTAATTGTAAATAAATTTTTTTGTTATAATTTGTTATTCTTTTATTGAGATTTGAGTTTTACTTATGAGTCAGTTTCTTTTAGTATTTAAAGTGAGCAAACCAGCTACAATTTAATGGTAGAGATTTTGATTGCATTTTTATTAAGTTCAAACAGTGATTATGATTTTCATGGTAAGTGTGATGAGCTTTGTCTGATAAAATACTGCATTGGTCCTATTGCAAGGACTGCAATAGCAGAGCGTGTTTAGAGAGATAAATTTCATAATGGTTAAGTTGTGGTACTTAGAACTAAAATTAAAGTTACTTAATAACCAGATTGTTACCCAACCGACGAACTATTACATGTATAGCTTTATTTGTCTAACTTCACTGGGCTAAGACGCGATAGCCTAATATTCCCGTATTTTGAGTTGGCAAGCGTGCATTTAGAGCTTGTGGCGATATATTGAGTGTGCTGGAACGTAAATAATCAAATTTAGTTGTCTAGAATTTCTTATATATTTTATCGTTTTTTTCTAATTAATAATCGGAAAATTAAAAAAAAAATTCTTAGATCAACACAGTTACAACCGCAATATACAAACGCAATAAAATAAAATTACCATTAAAGTAAAATAAATAACTTACAACCTTGAAAACATTTTCGCAGTTCAGGTGAAGGCTGGGTGTTATGCCATAGAACGCTTCTCTAACCCTATTAAAATTATTTTTAAGGACATAGATAGAATACATTTATTTCCAGCAAACTATATATACAATGACAATACATGTTACAAAATCGAATATATGTAATTAAGTGTTCTTCTCGCCTGGAAATGGCCATGGACCGTAGTCTTTCAGCTCGGTATTCCCATCTATGGCATCTTTAGGACTATGATTCTTTAAGGTTCTTGATGGTATCGAAGGTTGTGGGTTTGGGGTGGGGCGTGCGTAGTTGTTTTTTTGATACATTCATGGATAGGGTTTTTAGTCTGGTGGTAATTGGGATAATCTTTTTTGAGTTGTACAGGAGTTCATTCGAGGGATTGTGGAGAGAATTGTTGGGGTGACATAGTCTTGTGATGCTGCGCAGAGCGCATCGTTCTCCAACGCTGATGTTGTTGGTTGCCTGTTGGGGTATGTCGTTGAATAGAAGGCAGCCGTATTCTAGGATAGGACGACATATAGTTCGGTAGATGTGAACAGCAGCTGCTATACTTATTCCCCTGTCTTTGTACGTGAGGCATCTGAAGTGGGCTGCTCTTGTTTTAACTTTCATCTTCGCTTGCTTGGTGTGTGCTGAGAACTTTAGTTTTGAGTCTATCAACATTCCGAGGTACTTGCAGTTTCGGTTGGGAGTAATCGTGTTGTTGTTGATTAGGATCGAGGGGGAGCTATCATGCATACGATGGAAGGGGACAAGAAATTGTGTTTTTTGCGGGTTTATTTTTATTCTCCATGAATTACACCAGGTGAGGATTCTCTGTAACAAGGCTTTCAGATGAGTAACTGCTAAATCTAGGGAACGGGAATGGGATATTAAGGCGGTGTCGTCAGCATATAAAAGGGCGTAAAGTTGAGGATTAAAGATGTTGGGATTGGGATCATATATGTCGTAGCAAAATATGTTGTATAGAAGGGGAGATATGGGTGATCCTTGTGGGACGCCTTGTTCGGTATAGACGGGTTGAGAAAGGGATGTACGGATTTTGACGCGTGAGGATCGATTGAGAAGGAACTGTTGAATTATTTTCGTGATGTAAAACGGGACATTGAGGAGAGAGAGTTTATATAGGAGACCTCGATGCCAGACCGAGTCAAAAGCCTTTTGAATATCTAGGAAGAGTACCGCTGATTGTTGTTTGTTTTGGTGCGCAGTTTGGAGGTTGGATATAAGGATGGAGAGAGGATGGATGGTTGACGTTCCTTGGCAGAAGCCAAACTGGTAAGGTGGGATGTGCTCATTAATGTGTTCTAGGAGGCGGGATTTCAGAAGAGTTCCGAAAAGTTTGCCAATGACAGGAAGTAGGGAGATTGGGCGATAATTGCTGGGATTCTTGGGATCTCCGTCTTTCTTGGGTATGCAAGAATTCACAGCTGTTTTCCATTCGGTAGGAAATTAAGGACATATTTTAAAGTTTCTTATAGATTTTTTTTTTAATTTTTCTTAAAATTGTTTGGAAGAAAACGTTTTAGGCAATTGAAACTTTTACCTACCACTAAAACTTTTTTATTTGAAATTTCTTTCTTTTGAAATAAGTAACAGTATGTTTTAATGTGAAAAAGAAAATACTGAAACCCACTTACAATTGACATACTTATAAATTTTGGAATAAAAAACACTAGTGGGCTTGCTTAAAAACAAACATTTACAGAAACTAAATGTACATGGAGTTATATATGTATAAATACACCGCACCCATCTATATATAAAAATTATGATGATAATTAAGTTTAATGATCACAAAATATTTAGGTCTTTAGAGTTTTATTTAAAAAATCTAGCCAATAGATTTTTTACGCTCGTTTTTTATTGCACTTTTAATGTTGCACCACCTCTACTCGTGCGCCTGGAGGAGTTTGCTCCCACTGCTCACCGTAGCTACGCCTCTGATGAAAATTTACTGAAATAATCTCAAATCGTTGCCACCAATGTTTTTTTAATAATCAACAGTTTTAACCTACGTGCCATACTTTAGACGAGCAGGTGTGCTGTGGATAATGCCATTAACACAACTAGTGGTTATAACTTTTAAAAATATTATTTCATGATTTTCGTTCATACATCAAAAATCGCTCCGGAACGAGCAACCACTAAATAGCGATATTGTACTAATATTTTACGCCTTCAACTCATCACGGCATACATTTCGTGTGCTGGTTAAGCAAAATATTTATAACTTATACGAAAAAATGTTGCATAACTTTCTATCATACCTCAAATTGTAAGTAATTAGTGGAAGATAAGAAGATAAGATAAGTTTTGTTGTTGATTTCGTAAAATTATGCTCTTACGTTCGTATTGTTACATAGCTCTTGGTTGGGATGGGTCCAGGCCAGGGTGGATGTAAAATATAACTCCACACTGGGATTTTACATGCGTGTTCCAGATATACTAAGAAAACAGCTGAGAAAGCAGGTAGCTGCCTTCTCGTACAGTTGTCGGATGTCTCGCTTGTAATTACAGACAAATAACAAGTGTCCTTGATACTCCGCTATACTAATATTTATATCAATTGCCCAAATACGTCATTACCGTTAATTAGGTTACCAAATGTCGAAATTGTTCACTTGCCTATTGTGCAAACTCGGCGTTTGGTATCTATACTAGACACCGCAATCATTGAGGAATTCGGGTTGTTAACTTTATATTTGTATGCAATTTTTACTCGAATACAATAATAACCTTAATTTATTATTACTTAGTAACAATATTATAATTGCACACAATGTAACAATTGAAACATATGCAAACACGTAGTAAGGAAACAAATAGCATCAAATTTTAACTAATAAAGTAAATTATTATTTCAAAATTAAGAGGTTTTAATTAACTATAACCTTTAAGTAATAAAGATGTTAATGAGATGTTTTATAACTCAATCCGGGACCGACTGTCTATTCCTCATGAAAGAACAAAAAAAAATTTCGGTTGACAGATGGCGCTTTAATTGACGAAATTTAATTTTGTCAATTGAGACCACACGATTCATATGGTCATCCAATAGATTTGCATGAAAAATACTACTTATTTATACTAAACTGTTAAACTTTTGACCTTTACAAATCCAGATGGCCGGTAAATGAACAACTTTTAGCGCCATCTAGGGGGTGAATCGAGACACAAAATTTAATCAAGATAAATTGCCGGAAAATGTAAGCAAAAAGTTTTTCCTGACTTTACATTATCTTAATCGATGATGAGTTTTGTTCACTAGTAACGTACCAGTAAACTCCAGTAAACTCAAGAAGCTATTCATTTTACTTGCACCGACTCTCCTTGAAGCATCGTCATAAAAAGTATCTTACGACATCAACTTTGAACTGGGAACTCACCTGCAACAAAGAAAATAACAATTAGCACCTTTAAAACACTGCCAGCAAGTCTTACACCTCGGCAGGTAAAAAGTACCGCTTAACTACCAGATCCTGATGGGAATGCAACGGACGGGTGGAAAGTGTAGCAAGGCAACTGGGGACATTAAACGGAATTAGCTATTAAAACTGAGCTTTTTAACGGTGCCCCACACACGCCCTTCTCTAGGAAAATATATGGCCGGCTTCTGATGTTAAACTTGCCGTGAAAAGTCTCATTACCGTTGGCTTTAGAGAGTGACCCGCCGGAACCGACTTGTACATTTTAAATCCCAATTTGAATCGCAAAGTTAAACTTGTTCTTTATTTGGTGAGTGTCTAATTAAACTTATAATTGAAAAACTTGTTTCGACTGCAAGTAAGTAAACTGTACAATTTTCTCGCTTTTAGTTTACGCCTTGTTTATTTTATTGCCTTTTCGCAACTACTGAGTAGATAATTTTAAGAAAACTTCAATTAATGTTTGCATTGGCGTTTACATGGCATATTGTTATTGTTACGACATTTAAGCTGTAATTTAGTTTTGACTTTTTTTATTTTAACTTTAGTTTGTTATATAATTGTCCTGCTTTTCTACAACATTTATTTCAGTGATGATATCAAGGGTTTAACGCAAGTAAAACATCAAAGATCAAGCTAAATTTAAAAAAAAAGTGGTTGACTCAATTACTTTCGTTTGCTGTTCTTGCTATGCCTTCACGATTCTTGCCTTCAGTTTGGTGTATGTGATTTAGAGAATCCATTTCTGTGATTTAAACGAACGAATTATCGGTGGAGATGTAAGTCCAAAACCTACCAACAAATTTTGATCCGACTTTTACTTTTGCATTCTCTTAAAATTGTTTCGTTCGTCAATTCAAATTCATTTTAGGCAAACGCATGGGCAAACTCGAGCGCACAGTTGACATTTGGCTTTTATGTTTTAAGATTGTGTTGGGTCTATTTGTTGCTTTTGATGTATAAATAATTTATATGTATAAATAATATTATGTATATATAAAGTATATTAAATATGTAAATAATAATAATTTATATTTATTGTATAAATATGTAGGTACGTAAAATAATTATCATTTTACGTACCTACATATTTTTTGTTTTTATTTAATAACGCATTAATTCTGATAATAACATATATATGGTGCCTACTTGTTTGAAAGTTTATTTCATGTTAAATTAAATTAATTTTAGATTTACCACCGTCAGTTTTGTTTCTGTTAAGTCAGCAAGGCCCACACCTATTATTATATTAACAAAAAGTATTAATTGTAAAGGCATTTTAAAAAATCATTGTATAAGTTTTAATGGATGACTGCTGGTTACCAGAAAAATAAATTATATTGTTTGTCTTGTTTACTTTTTCTCTACAAATCTAAGGACAAAACTATTTGGGTACTGCAAGGATATAATGACTTAAACCATATCCATGAAGCTGCAAAAAGCATGAACTAACACAAATTCATATGAGCTCAGTAACAGCATTAAAAACGTTTGGTAATGTCAGAGTAGATTTAATGTCAGACAAAGTAAAAGCGCCATCAATAGTTAAACATAACGAACAAGTTACAAAAAAGAGAAATATTTACAGAGATTGATTGATGTAGTTTGTTTCGTAGGAAAACATTAGTACCTACTTCTTTCGTGGATATGATAAAATATAGATAGATAGATAGATATTTCATTCGATAACCATAAGTCTTGAATATATAAACGTAACAATGTATAAGCATTATATATAAACAAGCAAACACATATAACTAATAAAGTAAGTATTATTAAACTAGATAATTGACATACGTACATGAGCAAATAAACGCGACACACGAAGCATCAATCACAAATATAGGTTCTGATCATACTGATGAGCTCTTAGCACGTCATTTATCTACAGCAACTGTATTTACTGGAACATCTAATCGTATACAAAATGATATAATTCAATCGCTTAATAATATTATCTTAATTGCCGAATTTTAATAATAAGTTGCAGAAACCGATTTTTTTGCTATTATGTTAGACGAAACATCCTACATATCATACAAATTCCAATTATCGGTTGTTTAGGTATATAGACTGAACTGGTAAACCCGGTGAAACGTATCTTTTAAAGATTTATTATTTTTTTTTTTAGTATTTTTTAAAGATATCGTTCAGCAAATGCATTATCGCCCGTTGGTCGAGAAATTATCTTAAATTGGGGATGTGAAACTAAATTAATTGCTCAAACTTACGACGGAGCAGCAGTCAGGGCTGAAGAAAGTGAAGGACATGTTTCCCGATGCGGTATTTGTCGATTGCTGTGCACATGTACTTCATTTAGTACTGTCCAGTGATTTGAAGTACTAAATGGCTGTACAAAAGATTAACGAAGTAAAAACAACCATTGCAGATTTAAGAAGTACCAATTTTAACGAATTTTATAGGAACACCATAATTGTGCCCTCCACAACTAGAACGACGATGTACATTACTAGCGGAAGAAATAGAGCCAGAGGCACATTTGAACCAAATATACTGTGTAATATTAAACAGGCAACTGCACTTAAGATTTGAAAACTATTGAATCCTAAACTTTTTGAAATGCATAACGAACAATTTCCGTTGAAGCGTGTATAAACTCTCTAAAAGAACAATACGGAAAGTACTTTGATTTCAACAAACTTACTAATGATCTATCGGTAGTGTATGAATAAGAATTTTTTCGAGATTTGAATATATGCATGCCAACTTATTTATACATAAAAGAAGTGACTTGGCTGACGCATTGAGCAAAGTTCTGAAGTTGGAAAAATTAATATTAACAATTCCTTTTTCAACTGCATCCGTAGAAATATTATTTTTTTGCCCCTAAAAAGAATAAAATTTTATTCTAGAGACACTATATCCCAAGATGGATTATCCAATTTAGGTTTAATTACTATCGAGCAAGAGGTATTAACTTATTTACACGATTTTTATGAAAATATTACCAATGATTTTTTATAAAAATCGGAAAGGCGCGTTGATTTACCATAAAAGTACGTTATATTATTTTATCTTTTTTAAATGTACACTTAATGTACTTAAATAAAAAAAAATGTTTTTTTCGAAGTTTTGGTATTTATCCTCCACTGCTTGCTTTTGTGTAAATCCAGACCAACAGCTAAAGAATGCGTTAGTATGACATATTGTGACGAAAGTATAGTACATTACATTATATAATTTAGGGAAGGTCATTTAAACCGTCCGTCCGGCAGTCAATTGCTTAGTCAGAAATGCAGGCGTCAGGCTTTTTGATATAGAACAAAGGAAATTCCTTGTGGCACGCAAAAGCCGTGTGCAACCATAAATCCAAACTCAGGATTTTTGGGGGCCTAAAGCAGGTCATGACGTCTTGTTAAATTAATATAAAAGCCACGGACTAGGATGGCAAGGGGATCACTAGTTTGCAACACCTGAGTAGAGTATACGCTCAACGATCGTGTTTCACGGTCGCCAGTCAGCTGTAATATTGGAATTCCGTGTGGCCTGCAATACACGAGCTATGTAACCAAGACTGCGACTTTTATTTACATCTCCATCCTGACCAAGAGCCGTCCCCCATTAAGAGCTACGTAACATGGTGGAGGCGCAAAATGGTCCCAAAGAAGATCGGGAACAGCTCATTTTGGTCAGGGTGGAAACATCTAAAAAATCCTGCGCGACGAAGAGGAAGCATGTCTGAAGCTCGGAAAGAAGGCGAATTGTGTTGGCGGTCAATCAGCAGAGAGGTTTTGTAATGTTTCTCACTCCCCCAGAGAGAAATAATAATATGTTGTTCCAAGGACAGCTTAACAACCGCATGGAGTCAAATAACGTTCAACTCATCGTCTTAGAAATAAGTTAGCACCTAGTCTGTTTATTTTTGTTAGTTTAATTGTTGGAGGTTGATGCCACCGCTGTAAGAAAGAATATGCATTTTCCCGTTCTCTCTTCGATGGATGAAGCTGGCTGGACCGGGATCCCGAAGTTAAATAAACGGATGGTGGTCATCTACAAGAAGCAGTCGAGACATGACGAACCGGGGTACCATACCAGCATGATATAGTTATATGCGAGTTTTGGGATTGCCGATACCGTCCGAGGGAAGGTGCCGATGTAGACTGGAGGGGATTTGGCGCTACGGATTCTACCGAACCACCCCGCACGGGACAAGAGGTGTCTCGACCAGTCTGAGAAGTAACAAACAAGTCGATTAGAGAGGAACTGTCCTATGGATTCTACCAAACCGCCACGCACGGGACAAGGGGTCCCGACTAGTCCAAGTAGATGTAGAACAAGGAGAAGAATTAAGAGAATTCTAAGAGGCAACAGGAGAGGATTCTGGAAATAGAATCTGTGTACACGGTTAAAGCCGACCGTAATGGTATCCCTTACGTAGATAACCATCGCAATCCTAGAAGAAGAAGGTTGGCAGGAAGACCCAATAACCAGTTGGGGGATTGATGAGAACGGGACAAATGGCATACGATACCGGCACGATACATTGCATTTTTTTCTAAGGATATTTTTTTGTACTGTTTTGTATTGTTAATTTGTATGGTAGTCAAATAAACCTATAAGTGGTGCGTTCTTTTCTATCCTGTTCCGTGGCTGTTCAATTTTGTGTCTTTCTCTTTTCATTGCTCTGGGTCGAGCCATTGTTTGCCAGGAGGGTTGTGGCGAAAGTATAGTACATTACATTATATAATTTATTTATTATTTAGGCTTTTTGACATAGAACAAAGGAAATTCCTTGGGGCACGCAAAAGCCGTGTGCAACCAAAAATCCAAACTCAGGATTTTTGGGGCCTAAAGCAGGTCATGACGTCTTGCCAAATGCATATAAAAGCCACGGCATGGGATGGGTAGGGGATCAGTGGCTTTGCAGCACCTACTTGTAGAGTAGCGCGACCACTGTATAGATCAGCTGTACTCGACGGCGCGACGGTCTAATAAACCATCATGTTACTCTGTTGTTTGTTTACATTCTAGGCAATCCCTGACCTACCTTCTTGCACCATCTACATGAGCTACGTAACATGGTGGAGGCGCCGGGTAGTCTTTTTGACAAGTACCACGGGGCTTGACCACGGACTGTGGCTGGGTCGTATGATTCCATTCTCCAACATCTCTTGGATTTGTTCGGCAATTATTTCACGCTCCTTGTGGGACACTCTGTAGGGTCTAACCTTGAGGGGGGGTCCATGGTCCACTTCAATGGTGTGTTGTACCATGTTTGTAAATCCCATAGTTTCCATCTATGTGGAGAAGCAATCTTCGTAGCTTCCTAGCAACTCCCTCAGTTGTTGTTGCTGTGATACGGGAAGCCCGTCGTCTACTTGCATGCCCAGCTCCGTCAATAGTATGATAGATAGATAGATAGATACTTTTATTCGATAACCATAAGTGTTGAATATATAAACGTAACAATGTATAAGGATTATATATAAACAAGCAAACACATATAACTAATAAACTAAGTATTATTAAACTAGATAATTGACATAGGTACATGAGCAAATAAACGCGACACACGAAACATCAATCACAAATTATCCGAAAAGTACTCATCTAGGCAATAGTAGACCCTCCCCTTTAGTGCATTTCGCAACTGGCTTTTAAATGCATGAGCCGACTTAATAATCTTGAGTTTGGAAGGCAAGTGATTATAGATTTGTATTGCTTTAAACATAATCGATACTTGGAATTTAGTGTTCCTTGGCATTGGCAGCTTCAGGTCGCCTAGAGACCTAGTATTTCTACTGCATGCGAGAGAGTCAATCATACCACGAATTCTAAAAATGAATAAACAAACTTCGTAGACGAACAACGTATAGACTGACATGACATTGAGTTTCTCAAAGATGGGCTTGCAACTGTCGCGCTGGGAGGCATTCGTTACAGCTCGCAACGATTTCTTCTGGATCTTAAATATTGTGTCCATGTTACCAGAAGAGGTAAATCCCCAAAACGGCAACCCATACCTCAGTACACTTGCAAAGTAAGCGTGATAGACTGTAAGACCAGCATCTTCCCCCAACTCACGGGAGATAGTACGTATTGCGTACTGGGCTCTGCTTAGTTTAGATGATAATCTTATAACATGAGGGGACCACTTGAGGGAGTTGTCGACCACGATTCCCAGAAAATTGTGAGTATCGGCAAATTCAAGTGGCTGATTTCCAAATCTCAATGATCCAACAGGAGCCGGTACAGATCTATTAAACCACATGGCTCTGGTTTTTGAAACATTGAGTACCAGTCGATTCACCCTAAACCAACGACGAAGGGCGTCCAAGTCAGAGTTGACCTCGAGAAGCAACCGGTCCACGTCACCACCCGACCAAACAATGCTGGTATCATCAGCGAACATCGTAACGGCTCCATATTCAATCGAGTCCGGTAGATCATTGATATAGATCGAGAACAAACCAGGACCCATCACCGAACCTTGAGGGACTCCACAACAAACATCTGTCAACCCTGACTGTTCTCCCTGGACCGACACATACTGGCTCCTCCCACGGAGATAACTGTCACACCAACACCACGGTACACCCTTAACACCAAAATTATCCAGTTTCTCCAGAAGTATATTATGGTCCACACAATCGAACGCTTTCCGAATGTCACAAAACACCGTGACCACATAATGTCCCCGATTAATAGCCGAGTAAATCGGAGCCAGTAGGCTATAAATGGCATCAGACGTGGATAGCCCAGACCGAAAACCGAACTGTGACTCTGCCAATAAAGCATTCTCATCGAGATAAGCAGCCAAACGATCCTTGAAAGCAGTTTCAACGATTTTCGACATTACAGGAAGAAGAGCGATGGGCCTATAGTTATTCAAACTATCCTTTTCACCACCTTTGTGGATGGGCAGAACTTTGGCCGTCTTTAAGCACCGTGGAAATGTGCCAGTCGAGAACGAATCATTAATCAGGTCCACCAGAGCGAGGCGAATACCCAAAGGAAAAGTCTTGACCACTCTCGACGGTACCAGATCATATCCCGCCGAGTTCCCAACCTTCATGGAGGAAATTAAGCTGTTTACCTCATTCAGGGTTATAGGTCTGAGGAAAAAGGAATAGTCACTTAGGTGCCCTGTGGTCCCACGCACATTGACAGTAGTCTCGATATTTGCACGAACCTCCTCCACTATTCCAGAGAAGTAGTCATTGAAGGTGACTGACAATTCCAAGGGATCGGAAACCGTACGACCAGCTATCTTAATGATTTGAGGAATGGAAGCAGGACGCTGTCGCCCCGTCAATTCCCCAACGACGGCCCAGGATTCGCGGATAATATTGTCTGATTTAGCTATTCGATCCTGGTAGAATTTCTTTTTTGCTGATGCTATGACTTTCTTCAGCATCACCTTGTACGTTGCTACATATCTCTTAAAGTATATGTTGTCGCTAAATTTGACCAAATAAAGAAGACAGCGTTTATTGGTACAGGATGTCTTTATGGCAGGTGTTAACCAGCTCCTGTTTCTTTTAAGACCTGAGTTGTTTCGCGATGGGAAAGATTCTAGATATAAGAATTTTATCTTTTGTACGAACTACGTGAATTTTTCGTCGACATTAGTGCCTCCAAGGTTACCAAAGTTAATGCTACCTGCCAACTCCTGAAATCTCCGCAGGCCAACCTCCGTCACGGGCCGATAGGAGCCTTTTACAGTAACGGAATCCACCCCGCGGCACGGAACGACCGCCAATATACTCTCATGATCCGACAATGAATTCGGTTCCACTACCACCTTAATATCCAAGTCCAAATTAGACGCGAAATAGTCCAATAATGTTGACGAATGTGACGTAATATAGGTAGGACCTTGAACAAACATTGCAATGCCAAATTCCCGAAACACCCGCCGAAGCAGTCCGGAATCACGGGGACACATGTAGTTAATGTTGAAGTCGCCACATAGAATAATTCCCGCCCTAGTAGGCAAGAAACTCAATAAAGCACTCAGCTTTACCAAAAAACAATCTGCACCGAGAGCACCCGAGATGGGCGATCTATAGAAACAAAATAGAAATGCCCTTAGGGTTGGAATATAGATGCCAGAGAATTCAAAAATCCTCTCTTCAATAATGTGATCATATTGCTCCACGACTCTAAATTCCAAATTCTGCTTAATGTAGATCATTGTACCACCACGCCTAAAATTTAATCTAGAATATCTATGAGCAAGAGTATAGCCATTGATCAAAGGATCAAAATTATGTTTGTCTAACCAATGCTCGGTAAAACAAAGCACATCAGGATAGGATAATTCTTCCAGAGTATTTGGCAGCTCGTTTAAACTACTTGTCAGCCCATGAATATTTAACACAAGAAAACTTACAAAACTAAAAAAGTACCATTATATTGACTAGTCACACTCCCCGCAGTACTAGAAGCATCAGAAGAAGACACGTCCTCAATAATTCCATCTCTCCCTCTCTCGATCATTGAATTACCAGCGTATGTATCATTGATCGAAACGTATCTCAGGTTGGTCGCGCCCCGGTTGCTAAACTCATCAATGCCTGCCACAATCATGCTCATGAGCAAGTGTTTACTAGTATTCTTTAAATGCAACCCATGGCGTGTGTAGTGAGTACGTCGAAGAATAGCGTTACAATCAATTACACTGATAAAATTACACAATTTTCGATACTTATCAACCAGTTGACAAATTTTTACATTTATATCATATATTTGATTATTAAGATATGTGCGATCATACCTGTAAGGGATAGAACAAATTAAGACATTTGTGTGGAAACATTGCGCAAGAACAGTTTTTACACACCTATATGGAAACGAGCCGTAATCGTCGTTTGATCCCGCCACAATCACAACAAAATCACGCATAGTAAAATCCATCGATAATTGACGAATATCTTCAGTAACGAATTTGAATCCGGCATTTGGCTTCATCCATACCGTGCACCGAAACTTATTGACCGGAAGCAGCTTACAGAGAGTTCGCACATGAGAGTCCCCCAATATCAACAGTTTTGGGATGTCTCCTTTCACGATTCGCCTGTTCGCCACGTTCGCCTGTTGACTCTGGTCCAAATCACCCACAGATGGATTAACAATAGCGGCTGCAGCATTCAGCTCGTCGATTCTGGAAGACTCCAACAAGACCTCGTCAGGAACCACACAAGCACCAGCGGACAAGTCTTCCTGTGGCATTGGAATCATAATCTCTTCTCTAGGAGAGTGGTTTAAAGATTCAAGATTTTTTTGCAGTTGGAAGATATGCTCATCTTTCTCCTTCAACCGGTCCAAGCATACTGAGATTTGCTTTTTACCTTCCTCAATTTCAGCAAGAGCGTCGCTGAGTCTCCTCTGCAAGTCAGAGACCAATTGTTCCACCCCGTCGCTCTCATTCTCCGATATTGATGTCTTGGGTGAGCTGGCTATCTTTCCTGCAAGACGTTGACTAGCCGAGCGCGTTGCACGTTTAGACAAAGGCATACTTATAAAGCAATAAGAACAAGCAACACAAAGAGGAACACAATCTAGGAAAATGGATTAAACAGGGACACTCTTCACGTCTACAGTACCCGTTGTGACGTCTTTTCTCACAAACAAGAATAGGCAACGGAAAGGTGATAAGGGCAAATACTATTAGCCAACTACACACGTAATTACAATTTTTTAAATCAAACAATTAATAAATAAGGCCAACAGACGTGTAAAATTTATCCTGGCCGAGTACGGACCTGTCTCACCTCCACCCAGTCCAGATGAAAAACCGGTCGCCGTTCGGTCTAGCGGTGTTCAGAAATCCCATCAACACTAAACAGCTCAAACAACACGCCACCCACAGTAACCAAGATCACAAACTGATCGACTTGTAACTGATAGCACTAACAACAACCTGGTCACAGTTCACGTATTAAAATTGCGGTGGAAAACCGCAAAAATTAGATAAGACTGTAAGAGCTCAGAAAACGTGCACTCACTCTGAACTCAGGACAGGACTTCGTATCAATGGTATGGTATCCTGGGATGTTGGTTCTGGTCTTACGGTAGGCTGGTGGGCCTGCAAATACCCTAGGGTGGTTCCTTTGAATAGCGTTGTTGGGAACATCGCGCGTGACTTCATCCGGGCTTGGGGTATGTGTTGGTCCAATGAGATATCTTCCAAGTATATCAACTTTTTCACCATAAATTTCTCATTGGGGACAAATTGGAGAAACTGGACAAGCACCTCCTCCGGAACGTCGAGATGAACTATCATGGTACCTTGAGGGTCTAAGCGAATATCTTCAGACAGAGTGACTTTATGGCTTCCATCCGACCATGAATGGTCCACGCATAGACCACAGAATTCGTCCTCGGATCCTCTTGAAAACGGGATAGTGACGTCGACTGACGTATAACGTGACGTATAACTTTTTTTGGTGTTTCAAAAGGGATGGTCATAAATTTAAAAACTTGCTCATTAGTGCTTTCTGAGTCAAAAATGTTAATAAACTTTTGCTTTTTTAATGAATGAACACTTACTTTTACTGTTCTGTTCTAACGAGTTCTAACGAGATTTACGTTGCATACGTACATAGATATGTCTAATTCTACAAACTTGATTGAAAAACAAAATTGTTGTGAGTTGTCTATATGTTACTGTAAAAGCCCGAAATGCGGTCATACCTAGGATTAACTCGTTAATCCTAGGTTTGACCAATATGAATTTGTAAATATCCGCAAAATGGTATTTAACAATATAATTTCGGGCTTTTACAATGACATAGCGGTTAATCCTAGGATTTAACTGTGATCTATTATCAAACTGGGCACTTCTGACCATATTATATTGCGTGCGAATAGGAGAATAGAGCAGAAAGGGTTCAGTGGAAGACAGGGACAGAAGGAATGTTGACGGTGGATGAAAACAATGCAGGCACGCGATGCTCACGAACCAGGAACGATACGAGCCAAACAGATAGATAATATTATATACATCAATATAGATTTGTATTTATTAGGAGGTAGGTATAATAAATTAGTGTTACCTCATGGTGTTGGTGTAAGCTAGTTTTAATAATTCACCAAACCAAAAGTTACCGCAAACGTTTTATTAGCTCTGTGCGCGGAAATAGTTTTGTTATGAGTTTGTGTACTATAATGAGTAGGTAAATTACATTATCACTGTGAAGTAGCTAGGAGTGGGTACCGCAAGAAAATATAAGTACTTTTGTTTTATTAAATACCACACAACAAACACACGTTGATTCTTAAAATAAAAATAAAGATTGCGCAACATTAACCAAACATAACCCTTTTTCATTTCGCGGTCGATAATATTTTAAATGTATAAGTATTTTTTAACGAATTTCTTTGGCATGTATTTATCGAAAATCAACTCTAAAACGACCACACCAGCATTCAAACAAAAGCAACAGCGATTACGCAATAGAATAACATCTTACCTTATACCGGCAATTTGTCTCTTCAAAATCGACGAAGAATGAACAAATAGTCAATGGGAACACCAAAACACCAAATGTCACACATTTATCACGTTTTAAAATCAATACACTGATAGCTGTGATAGCAAGACGAGCTGTGATAGAGAGACGCGTAAAAATTGTAAGCCGCTATCACTTTACTACGTACCGGGGTTACAAACGGTTTAACACTGACGAAAACAAAAAACACAGACGGACTACAAACGCACATTGGCACACCATAGTGGGGAGGTGAGTATTGTAGCGCGTTGCTTGAATAAAAGGTGAAGCCAGGTACCTGTTGGGTATTATTTTGAATTGTTGATGTGCATTTACTATTGTTGTTATAGTTTTACTAATACTTATTCTATGTGTATTGGTTGAATTATCTATTGTTGATAAAATATAATTTTGAATTTTAATGCATTGAGATTTAATTCGAATTCAAATATTTCGTAACCAAACACAACTCTCATTTATTTAGCAGTCGATAATGTGACTAGATGTGTGCCATGTAGGAACATAATGATTTTTTATTACAGTAATTTACAGCTTAAATTACTAAAGGCAAATTACCGTTAATATGTATTACCGTTGGTAATTTACTGATATTTATAATAATAAAAACGCCTGAACAATAATTAACCATAAAAAATGTACGTTATTTCTGTTTCTTTATTATTTATTTATATTTTGTGCCTGGTTTGACAAACAATAATAATTTTTTA
Source organism: Melinopterus prodromus (assembly GCA_964023965.1). Classification (NCBI taxonomy): domain Eukaryota; kingdom Metazoa; phylum Arthropoda; class Insecta; order Coleoptera; family Scarabaeidae; genus Melinopterus; species Melinopterus prodromus. The sequence goes on along the minus strand of OZ030391.1, from coordinate 25,997,660 downwards.
TCCGGATATTATTTTAACACCGGGTATTTGTTTACTGTGTTTTTGTTATCAAAGCTTCTTTCCACTCCTCAATTCACCTGTCAAATGATATTATTTGAGAAAGCGTAGCTAATATTTTCATATTGAATGCATATGAGATGGAAACGTGATTTGGCCATGGAGATCGATTTAGCGGAGCCAATAACACATTTGTGTTGTAAATCAGAACCCATTTACCTAAAGTTGAATTTACGAGTTAAAGAGATGTTCATTGTTTGTAAAACCAATCGTTGTTGTTTTGTCAGTCGTGAAAGAATTTAATCATTTTATACTATTTTATAGTCTGATAGTCTGGCCTGATTTTTATAATGAATTACTACTATCAAATTAGGAACAGCACCAGAGATTGGTAGATATCTACAAAATACGTGGCAAAATACAAAATAACGTACGTTTTTACATCCATACAGATTTTTTTGCACTTAGGGCTGATATTTTTACTGACCTATCAGATTTATTGCTCTATTTTAGCTTGTTAAATGAGAATATGTACCTGCGGCGGCAGGAGCACGATACGCGACCGTCTCCGACATATCTTCTCATTGAACAGGCTAAAATGACGCAACAAATCGGACAGATCTGTCTCATAACCATTGCAGGTGGATGAAAATAGCAGCCCTTAAACTCTTGAATCAGCTGTTGATTGCGTTTCTAAAGCCCCATTACCTCCTGGGCTACAGTGGGCAACATGTTATTTTTTATAGAGTTTGTTTTGAGTTGTCAACAACAGCAATATATTTGATGTCTGGTGTCTGGTGTCTGCGCAAATAATTACATCTGAGGTTCACCAACAGGGCCAACACGAACTAGTAAATCCTGGATTTTACCATTATGTATTGGTCAATTCTAGGGATAAAGCAATCTTTATTTTTATCTTATGCAACGTGTGTTTGTTGTGTGGTATTTAATAAAATAAAAGTACTTATATTTTCTTGCGGTACCCACTCGTACCCACTTCACAGTGCTAATGTAATTTACCTACTGATTATAGTACACAAACTCATAACAAAACTTTTCCGCGCACAGAGCTAATAAAGCATTTGCGGTACCTTTTGGCGAATTATTTATTAAAACTAGCTTACACCTATACCACGAAGAAAATCCTAGGATTAACCGCTATGTCTGGGTAAAAGCCCGAAATAATATTGATAAATACCATTTTTCGGACATTTACCAATTGATATTGGTCAAACCTAGGACCATATTTCTGGCTTTTACAGTAACATATACACAAAGAAGAATTCAAAAAATGTTTACCAAGGGCTAGCGGGCCGCACTGTGATATCACTATTGTGGTGTCTTTTTCTACCTTTATGCTAGGAGGAAAACATCACAATCTTGAACGTTTATGGACGGCTAATGTGCAGCGATTACAAATCAATTATCGAATGGATTAAATGTAATTTTCCTTAATCCTCTTGTTTACCAGATTACAACGCCAACAAAACAATGGAATTAAAAAAAAGATCATCATTGAACTGTTTCCACAAATACCCACTGGGTTAAACACGATATAAAACGGAACTAAATCGACAGAACACCAGAGGGGGAAAAAGATAATGTTCCGAAACTTTGTTCGACAATTCATCTGACCGGGTCGGATTCTTCCTGGGCACTGTTTGAGCCGAAGTCGCCGCACTCGGTAAACTTTTCCCAAAACTTGGCGAAGTGGGAAAAATAGTTGGACAAACAGCGGCGAAGAAAAATGCCGATTAAATTAAATCCGTTCGCGGAGGTCGTGAATCGCACTGAAAAGCCGACTAACCCCCCTCCCCCCCGTCGCTCTCCAGTATTAATAATAGTAACTCCCCAAGTTCTCTAAGTACATAAGATTCTGAGACACCGGATGATAGCTTACTACTTAACGTGTAAAGTTCCGCATTCCCGATATTAAGCTCCTCGAGATCCTTACCACGGCCGGTAACTCATGCAGATTGCGCGCCATCTTTAGACGATGTACGGAAAATTCACGGAACCGAAATGCATTTCGTTATGGTAGTAACTAACAACCCAACCGAGATTTCAGTCATAAGTAATCTTAATAAAACTGCATTCTTAGAACGCAGATTACGAATTCTGAATGTGGTGATAGGGAGCGGTTCGGTAAACGAAGCTATTAATGCGGTAATATTACACCAGAGGGCCGTCCCGTTCGCATCAGTTTCGCGAAACTTTTGCCATCACGTTAATGAGGCCATTAAAAGAATCCTTTAATCCTGTTTTAGTTACTCTGAGTCGTGAATCATTACATTAAGGATTTCTTAATTAATTAAATGTTCATCGCAGCGGTATTACTTTGTGATAGATGCAGTGTTATCATAAAACTGTCATTACATAATTACGTGCAGGTGTCCCAATCGTGTACTGGAAGATTGCATCTTCGCTGATAAAGATATTTGAAATATGCTGCTCTTTTAGATATACATATGTGGAACGCCTTAGCGCGCACTTTAAAAATATTTATATATACATGGTGTTACATAATATTTTTGTGACTATGCTAAGACAGTAGTAATCAAAAAGCAATTGTATTACTTACATGTTTGCTTGGTTAAACGCTGATATTTTGACAATATCTACTGTCAATAGAATAGATATATCTGTTAAATCCTGGCTAACTAGTTTTATTTGAATGCAGACACGACCGACTTCGATTAAATGGACTCTTATGCAGCTTAACTAATAATTTTATATATTATAGTATGATAAAGTCACGTGCCTGGTCACGTCATCTTTTTCTTTAAATGTGCTTGTCCACAAACACCCAGATATAGGGGTAAGACAAAAACAATATATTAGAAATTGCTATGGCTTTGCGGAACACTTGAGAATCTGACTAAGTACCTTAATTTTCTATCAATTCTCCCGGTATATTAAGCTGTACGTTTAAAGTTTACAAAAGTTATTGAATTTTAAAGCTAAAATTGCAAAGTTTGACTTGTCAAGCTGTATTCATTACAAACATTCTGATATTTGATTGATACGGTTTTGTAAAAACCGTAAAAGTTGCTTGAGATCTGTAGAAGAATTCTTGAACTGAGATCAGAAAAACGTCACGTTGCTTCTTCCGGTATAGCAGCTGCAATACCTTTTGTTTCAAACTGCAAAGACGATTGTTAACCCTAATGAATTTATTTACAAATGCCCTAAAAGAGTCATTAAAGTCGGACAAAGATTACGGAAGTTATTTAACACCAAACTATATCAGTCAACAGTTACAAATAAATTAAGAATTTAAAACGGTGCTCCGCGCAATAAACCATTTATTATTATTTTTATCATAAACTTTGTTAAAAATCCTTTCTTACCACTCCACAAAGTTAAATCAAACAACCAGTGGAAGTTTTGTTTAATTGATCCCCCGCCCAAGTAGTAAAATGGTGTAAATTCGAAGTGCTGTATACCCTTTGTACTTACTAGTCTTTTTTGGGTCTTTATTATTAATGTAAATTACATGTATACTCGGTAAATTGAAATATGGCGAATATATTCAATTAAAATATGTTACAGTCAGAAAACAAATTGAAAACCACGCGGGTATGTTGGGTGAACCACACCACACACGAACTTGTCTCTCGTGCTTTTCATGTTGTACGTAAATAACATATTATATTAATTTGGAAGTTGAATTATACAGCAGCAGTGACGTCGTCGTGCGCGCGGAGTATTATGTAAATAGCGGCCTATGAATTATACCGTGTTACATGATGAAAATGCATTTACAATTTTGGGTGAGAACCAAGGTTACTAAATTAAACATGTTGTCTGGTAACTTAGGACACACTCCATTCGGTATGTCCATTCCTGGGTATGCCACATGAAGTTTACTGGTATGGGTTTACGTGAGAGTATAAAAACTGATATAATTTGGGTGCAATAGTGATTTGATTATTTATTATGATGACAATGGTGACAATATGTACATAAAACGATACAGGAAGATCACCCCTACCTATGGTAGTTATAGCAACTCGAACTTACTATAATTAGTGACGTAAAAAAAATAACTAACTTTGACTGTTTTTACCTTCGGATACACTCAAAAGCAGAACAGAGCTTGATATATACACCAGGCAATAGAAAGTTTTGCGTGACTAAAATAGTATCAGAAAGCCGACGGTCCCAGGTCACGCGCAACAGTCCGTAGATATATTGTGGTGTGTTTTCGACTCGCAAATATTACTAAATCGTCCTTTTTTTCGTTTTCGCTTGTAAAAGCTGAACCGAATGATCAATCTTGATGCTTTCAACAGACCAATTGTAGAGAATGAAAAGACGAAAAAAATAAACCCTCAACGGACTCGAACGCATTAAAATTAACGGAAGAAATTCGGAAAGACCGGAAAAATCGGACCACCTCCGACGCATCCAGGCTCGTCGAACTATATTGCATAAAAAAATTCAAATCGCAATTGTACTAATCATCGGACAATGTCTGGGTTGAGCATACTCAAAGTACTCATCAATCGCTACTTTTTCGCGAAAAGCCTTCGCTACTACCTTAAAAATAGCGGAGTTAACTTTTTTTGAAAAAAGCGCCGGTTTTTTCCGTTTTTTTCGAATTTCCTCCGTTAATTTTAATACTATCGAGTCCGTGTAGGGTTTATTTATTTCGTTTTTTCATTCTCTACAATTGGTCGGTTCAGCTTTTACAAGCGAAAAACGAGAAAAAGCACGATTTTTTAGGTTTTTTGTTAATAACAAATTAAGTAATGATTGTTGCGACTCGAAAACACACCACAATACATCTACGGACTGTTCCACGTGACCTGGATCAGTCGGCTTCCTGATACTATTTTCACCCGATGGTGACAATATGTGCATCAAACGATAGAGGTCACACCATACCTATGTTAATTAATAATTTAATAAAATTAATAATTTAAAACCTACGTTAATTAATGATGTAAAAAATTAACAAACTTTGAACGTCTTTTTTCCATCAGCTAAAGAAGCGAATGATAATTATCCTCACCTGGGTTAATTATCATTCGATTCTTTAGTTGATTCTACATTACTGACGAGTTTAAGTAATAACCATTTTCGCTGAATTTATTCATCTGTATGAGCTGTTTACCAATAAACATAAAGCAGTTCCTAGTTACCAAACTTCCATCTAGCCCCAATAGGTGTCACGACGGGTTTGTTCAATTCAAAACTCGGATTGCAAGTCCTGAAGTGACAAATAAAACCTATACATTTCCGCAGCCTCTGCAGCTCAACTGGGAGAGCTGTCAACCGGAAATTGGAGGGTTCCTGGTTCAAATCTAGGCGGAGGTGTTTTTTCCAAAAATTATCCTCACCTGGGTTAATTATCATTCGCTTCTTTAGTTGATTCTATATTACTGACGAGTTTACGTAATAACCATTTTCCCTTGAGTTTTTTACCTTCGGTAAAACTCCTAAACAGAACAGAGCTTCATAAAAAAAGTTGCATAAGTCATTTCTGTCCACCCGGTCGTAACAATTTGTACAGCAAACGATAAAGGGAGACCACCCCTTCCAATTGTATAGCAACTTGAAATTAGATTAATTAGTACACACCAAAGCAGAACAGCGTCTCATAAAACAAGTTGCATAAGTCATTCTTTTCACGCGATGGTGCCAATCTGAACATTAAATGAGGAAAACAACCTCTACTTATAGTAGTTATGGAAACTTAAAATTAGTTTAATTACTGATGTAAAAGAATTAACAAACTTTGAACGTGTTCTCTGCTATATGGCGGAACAGCGCTTCATTATAGTAGTACATATTGTCAATTTAGTTAAAAATCTATTTGTTTTTACATCACTAATTAACCACCTTTCGAGTTGCCATAGCCAGCATAGGAAGGGGTAACCTTCCTCTACTGTTTGATGTACATATTTGTCCCCACCGGGTGAAAAGAAAAATGTTTTATAAAGCGCTGTCCTGGTTAAACGACCATACAACGCTAAAAACGTTCAAAGTTTGTTAATTTTTTATATCACTAATTAAACTTATATCGAGTTGGGATAACTACCGTAGGTAGTGGTGGGCTTCTTCTGTCATTTGATGTGCATACTGTCACTATCGGGTGAAAAAAATCTGTTCTGCGATTTTTTTAATGAAGAGCTGTTCACCCGATTGTAAAAACTTCAAAGTTCGTTAATTTTTTTTACATCACTAATAATTAATATAATTTTATGCGCGCCAAAAAAACTCGTACACTACATATGCAACCAAATATACTTAAAATATGTTTTTCTACTCCTATTGAGGAATGCATTCATTATCATGGCAATTTATGATAAGTAATACTAACCATTCCCCACACACATGACAAATATTTCATTCCTGGCACCTCATACCCCGCCAGTAGAAATATTTCATTCCTCACGGCTTTAGAACCAATCACAGCTCTGGATTTTTCATTTCCAAATTGTTGACACACTGCTTAGCGACATTGTCAAGGCATTGACAACGTCGCTAAGTGACAAGGCGCACCAAACAATTTTAATCTGTCAAAATCCTGTAAACCGTCATAGTGACAGCTGTCCCTATATGCACAAAAATTAATTTATAAAATTTCGTTGCATGGTCGTAGAAAAAGTATAGTATTCCATTCGCAAGTAATGGCAATTTCTCACTCGAACGAAGAAACTTCGTTCTGGTGAGAAATTGCTTACATTACTTGCTCATAGAATAATATACTATTGTTAGATTTGTAAATGTTTTATAACCTATGCGCTGTCATTCTGACATTAATTTTAAGTACAATACATGCATCAACTGTCAAGTTGACAAATAAAAACAAGCCAGTATTTTGGTATTCCATTAGTATAAAAATTAGCTGTACTATTTTTTTTTGTGCGTATAGTACGTATTGTCACCATTGATTGGGTGAAAAGAAATGACTTATGCAACAATGCAACTAGTTTTATGAAGCGCTGTTCCGTTTACTCGCACATACAACACTACAAAACGGTTAAACTTCGTTAATTTGTTTACATTACTAATTAGCATAATTTTAAGTCTCGGAAACAAAAATGTTTGACTTTTCTACTGTACCACTGTTTATTTTCTAACTTAGGCCTGTCAGGCTTCAAACACTCAGGAATTGTGATCAAGACGCCGAATGTATAATATGGATCGTATACCACTTATCCTATTCTGTGCTAATATTATACTTTTGAGTTCCTCAAGTCTTTTGAAAGAGTTTCAGTTAGACCGGAATAAACTTCATTGTGAATTAAGTTATCATAAGAATTTCTCATCGGCAGTTTGCTTTTGCAGTTTCATGCCGGTCATGATATAGGTACTGAGCAAGGAATAATCTTGAGAACACAAGATGGCTATAACAACCAACTACCATGTGATACTACATGGCCGCGATGTTGCTTTCTTTTTCAAAAATTAACCCAAAATGTGTGTCTAGCCTCTCAAATGAATAAGGTTTTGTATAGAGTGAGTTGTATTGTAGCAACTAGTTTTCAGTAGAAAACATAATAAACGCAGCTGGAAGTTATAATGCTGAGAATAATGCTCAAATTATTATTAGACAATTGGCCGAACGGCTTTATAATAATTTACCTTATGTTCTGCTGAGTGAAACTGCTAAATAATCAATTAGAGTAAGTGTAGACGTTTAAAAATAAATAAACTTCGTTTTTCTTATGGGCACCATAACAAAATCAGTTTATAAGTATTCCCACCAAAAGAATAAGGAGTCGGAGGGTTACTTCTTTATTAAAATCCTTCTGAATACAGAGTATACCAAGAATGTATGAATGGTTTTTAATTCAACTCTTTATGACAATCTCAGATTCGGTCTGGACTGTACCATTTCATATGGATTGACCTCTTGTGACAAGATAATAATCATACCGTAAATTTGTGTGAATCTAGCTGATATTAAACTAAAATAAACGAGCCACTAAAACTAAACTAAACTAAAAATATAAACGATCCAGTTAATCGCCAACAGTTTTACCCTTCTTTACGGCCATAGTAATTAAGGATATAAATCGCGAGTATGAAGTATACACAAGCGAGCAATTTATATGCAAATCAAGACCACCGTTTTATCTATGACTCATAATCTACATTTTATATAAATTATTATTTTAAGAACTGGTTTTTCAACGACAGTTACTACCACGTTAAGGTTTAAACCGAGTTTACGTCTCAATGATATTGTATATCTAAACCCAGTTTACGGTTTCAACTAGCATTGAAAACCCCGCGTTAAATGTATTTGGCGTTTGTCAATAGCCATGTCTACCAGGCACGCCGGTGAGATACCGATCAACAAATTGTATACTGGATGCGCATGTCAAACTAACGCTGAGAAGGACTACTTAGTAGTTTGGTGACCGTATTTGGTACTTTATATCTGATTCCTTAATGAACAAAAAGCCCAAATTAGATTGGGATTGTTCCATGCTTGCAAATAACAATGAATCAGCGTTGAATAAAGAAAACCTCTTTTCTATTTGCATTGATTTATTTAATTTACTTAGAAGACATGTTTCGACATTTCTGTCATTATCAATTCTAAATCTGAAATTTTTTTTTTGCAAGAATTTTTTTGCAAGAAAAATTTGGTCATGTTATAACATGAGCAAATTTTTCTTGCAGATTTAGAATTGATAATGATAGAAATGTCGAAACATGTCTTCTAAGTAAATTAAATAAATCAATGCAAATAGAAAAGAGGTTTTCTTTATTCAACGCTAAAAAGCCCAAAGATTTTCTGAGCATTTAGAAATTATATTTTAACCTCATCATGGAGAAGATGAAGAAATCCATATGGATATGTTATGAGTTGATAACTGGATAGGTACTTAAAGAACTTCCAAAGGAGGCCATAGATAAGCTTACAAATCTTATCAATGCTGCCTTCAGACAAGGTATGTTCCTAAGCTGTGGAAGGTAGCAGAGATGATCATGATACTGAAGCCTGGGAAACCTCCACATGAAGCAACGTCATATAGACCTATCTCTTTGCTGCCAGTCAAAAATCTACGAAAAATTACTACTTAATAGATTGAAGCCAATAATTGAGAGCAACAGGCTTATTCCAGACCATCAGTTCGGTTTCGGAACAAGCACCAAATTGACCAAATACACCGAATAACCAACATAACCGTTAGAGGAAAAAAAGGTTTGTTCTGGAGTCTTCCTAGATGTGACACAGGTTTTTGATAATGTCTGGCATGAAGGAGTGATCAATAAATTAGGAAGTCTCCTCCCGAAACAGTTTCACAATAAAGCTTACCTGACTGAGAGATACTTGAGAGTCAAACAAGGCGGTGCATGCTCTGTCCCTTAAGGAAATAAAAACAGGAGTGCCGAAAGGTAGTGTTTTAGGGCCGGTTCTTTACCTACTCTACACCAGTGACCTCCCAGCATTAGAAAATAATACTATCGCAACTTTTGCAGACGACACGGCTATGCTAGCTGTTGGGAACAGCAATGAAGAAACGACGAGAAAACTCCAAACAGCTACGATCATTGTCAGGTCTGGATAAAGAAGAAAGAATGAAACGGAACGAACTCAAGTCAGTACATGTTGACTTCACCAACAAGAAAATACAACAATTCCCGGTTACTATTAATAACCAAATAGTACCATCCGCAAGCAGCCAAATATCTTGGCATGACATTAGACGCCAGGCTCCGCTGGAAAGCCAATGTTAAAAAGAAAAGAGAGGAACTAGGAATCCATTACAGATATACTGACTGCTTGAAAGAAACTCCACGCTGTCTGTACAAAATTAGCTTCTCTTGTACCAGCAAACTCTAAAACCCGTGTGGACGAACGGTGCTCAACTCTGGGGTTGTACCAAAAAAACTAGAATTAAAATTGTTTAGACCTTTCAAAATAAAGTATTGAGATGCATTGTCAATGCGCCTTGGTTCATTAGGAATGATGATCTCCACAAGGACCTCAAACTGGACTTTGAGTGCAAAGAAGTCAAAAATCACAAAAATAGCAAGAAATCACGAGGATAGGCTTCACCATCACGTAAATGTTGAGGCCATCCAGCTCCTCGACAACACCGAATTAATCAGAAGACAAGAGAAAGAAGAGTTTGTGTGAATGTGACTTACTTACAAAAGCAGAGTAAGTCAACTAACGACTAGATTGTAATTCACTTATTGAATAAAAAGAATCTGATTCCTAGGTGATCATAGAATTTATATCAGAACATTTCCAGATTACAGGTCTCTGTTTTACTGTTATACTTGAAATGGATAACGATAAAAAATTACTCAAATTAGTGCAAATTCGCAATAAAGTTTGCAAAGCTTGTATCAAATACCCAACAAGAGAGAATTAAACGTTGCGAACAATTGTGCTAGTGCTAGCGCTAGATGCTATTGGGTACTATAGCTGCGTACGGATATTGTACTCCATTGACACCGTGGACACCGTGGACACCGTCCAAATGACACTTATGTGTTATTGGGTGTAAAAAGTGTAACGGTCATCTAACGGTGTACAATATCCGAACGCAGCTATAATGGGTACTATATCCACTATCCACGTGTAGGTTAGGTTAAACTTGACACACACTGTCACAGTCACAGACACGAAGAAAAAGTTCAGGAATGCATCGAGTCTGAAATTTATCGCCGCAGATGATCGAACGGTAATTGCCGGTGTGTCCGCTGTACATTGCCAAACGTCTTGCCAATTTTGTGTTGCCTAGATTTCTTTGACAATAATGACAATTGGCGGTAGTAAATTATAATAACATTTATACAGGGTCATTATAAATGATTGTAGTCAAAGCAGGCCATGCCCATGTCAATAAGTTTTTGCCGCTATACACAAACAAATGTCAAACTTGAAACAGGTTATGCAACCAATTTAACTTTTTTGTGGAGTCAAGAAAACCGCGACATTCAATTCAAATAGGGCGGCAACCAGATTTATTTACATTTGATATCATGGCTTACTTCGACTACAATCATTTATAATGACCCTTTATAATCTGATCGAACCTTATCCGGATTTGCTTGGACTTAATTAGTAGAGGATAAAATTGATTCCATCGATAGCAAAGGACTCGCATCTGGCTTAGGCAAGAAGTCGTCAGCTATCGGAAAAACACCTCGGCCTAAAAGATTACTTTTTCGTAATCGCACACAAATGAAGATGTTTTCAACAAACGTTACAAAATCCCGAAGATCTTATAAATTCCACCCATTACCGTAAATCGGCCATAACGGTAACGGTTACTTTCGGGTTACCAATATCCCAAGGGCAAACAGCATTAAAGACAATAAGGTCGGCCACCTTCAAGCTTCATCTACTACAAGGGTACGCTTCCGCAAACACATTTAGGCCGCGTCGAGCGCTAGTCCCGGATAACAGGTGGCGTTAGTCGCGACATGCCATCCGCCACCGACTTAAAGTCTAGGACATTCATTTAGCCCCGCCCTCGATTATATACAAGGCCGCGTTAATGGCCCTAGTACACTAATTATACGCTTTTAATTAACGGCGCCGTTGCAACCATCTCGCAACCCATTCCACCTTCGCACTCCCAACCCCATTATTATTATTATTACGAAGAGTACAGAGAAGCCTCCTTCACTGCAAGAGTGGATTATTTGCATGAGATACGCGGTGGAGTATATGCGGCACCTGCAGCGAGTAATTTGAACGCGAAACGGTGCGCAACGCATTGTTGATATATGGATGCAGCGTGTGTTAAATTTATCTTGTGTGATAATGCGATCTATAATTTGAAGCAACGCGAAATAACAATGTAATCAACACCAGTGGCGGCTCGTGCTCTAGAAATATGGGGGTTGCAACTTTCAGCGGTACCAGTTTTGTATTACATGTTTCATAGATAAATAAATATCTATATACACACAGAGAAACTGTTGCCGAATGTTAAGAAAATAATAATCTTAACATAATTTGTTTGTTTTAAGACAACAGACACTTGTAATAAGAATATTTGTTTAACATAATACAAGCTAAATATTTGGTTTAAGAAAATGATTATTTTCATTTAAGAAAATCGTTATGAAAGTAATGTGAAGGGTGCCAATAGATGGAGCTTTAGTTGTATCGTCGCAAGAGGTATCTCCTAGAGGAGCTAGAGGGTATACAGGGTATCTCACGGAACATGATGTACAATGTACATACATGGGGATCTCTGAAACTGTAAAAGCTAAGATATCGTTTAAATGGGAAGTAAATAAATATAAAGAGGAAATTTTGTATTTTTACTTAAACGCATACCCTAAACCCATTTTTGGTATCATATTTTTATATATATATTTCTTATGGCCGCACAGATTTAAATAGAATAATGAAAGAGCTTTACAACCAGTGGCGTAAATAGCAGGTGTGCGAGGTGTGCGGCGCACACGGGCCCACGAGTCAGGGGGGCCCATTGGAGCCGGCCGGGTGTCTGGGAAGTCTCGCGAATAATATAAGATCATCGGCTTAAAGGTAAACGTCACCAACTAAAATCTAATCATTACGAAAACCTGACTTTAAGAAGCAATTCCAATAAATATAATGCTCTTTTCTAGAGATTTTGTGGATTTTAGACAACTTAGAACACTTATTGATCGCCTCCTCGTATAAGATTCGCACTTATAAGCATTTGGCTACGATTAATTCCTGTTTTAACAAAATTCAACAAAATAATAGTTATTGACATTTACCTTTAAGTCGCGATATGTTGGTATTGCTTATAATTGTTCTAAGAAAATAACTCAGGGCCCCTCTGAGCGCTGGATACGGTTTTGGGCTAAAAAAGAAGTCTGGGCAGTTTCTGGGGCCCTGGGCTGCAATAAGATGCAAGCATAACGTGAATAAATAAACTCGAGCATTTTAAAAAGTTGGTACTTACTCAGGCCTCCACGGATACCATTCTAAACTCGATGCCATATTTATTGTTACATAAAGAACAAAAAATATTTGTAATAATACAATTTTATTAACATCAAACAAAATAATCGTTTAATTCTAATAAAAGAGAAAATAAATTTCAAAACTGCTTAGTCACAGTACGTAAATTAAACAAGTACTAAAAATATGTAAACAGTTATAATAATAAACTTTTGTTTTATTTACAAACAAAATATAAATTTAATGCTTATCGCAATAATACCAATGTTAACTCATTTGAAATGAAAAATAAAAGAGTTTTTTTTTATTATTAGTGTTGATTATTATTAATTCAAATTGCGAATCTTCTTGCGAACTTTTGGTCATTGCACAATTCATCAAACTAACTTTTTAGTTTCCGTACCTTTTTATTTTCAAATTTTATCTATATATTCCAGAATTTTGCAAAATTTGCTGCTGTCGTTAATGCAGATTGAATATCGTTTCTCAACTTGACCACATTGTCATACGCTGTGTGTAATAAATGAGCGGCCTTTTGTAAGTCGTAGTTTTTGGATTGTTATAATTTTAAATCCGCGTTTAATGATGACAAAATGTCTGTTTGTATAATTATATGACATACCGCTTCGAATCGTTTCGCTCAAACGTGTAAACACTATAAAAAGTCTTGTTAGTGCGCAGACAAATCAGGGGTTAAGAGTTTCAGACTATTAAATAAACAAAATGCGTATTTTAATTTCAAATTGTGTTTTTAGGGCATTAAAGTAGCTAAATCAAAAAAAAATCTAAAAACGCTTGTTGACAAACACGTGAGTGGGGGCCCATTGTCTATATTCGCACACGGGCCCACTCACTCTTAGTTACGCCATTGTTTACAACCATATATAAGATCTATATATGAAATTATCACTAAATACATTGAAGCTCCCATTACGTGGCCCGTCAGATCGCCCGACTTAACCCCCATGAATTTTGTCTATGGGGCTACATAAAAACTAGTGTTTATGAATTGTGATACTGTACAGTAGAGTGACAATTTTTTGTGGTCCAATCCAATTTTATTTGCAAAAGCAAATATCGATAAAAATTTAAAATAAATAATAATCTTTTTGGATAAAATTAAAACTGTATCCACAAACATTTCAGAATGTATAATTAATAATTTATTATTTTGTGTAAGTTTTTTTCTGCATTCTGCATTTTTTCATCTACTTGAAAAATCATAACCTCAAAGTCACTGATGTGGTTTCCTAATAAGATTTAAGGTTGACTAAATTCATGCAGCAGTTCTACTCTATTATACTAATAACAGGGAAATGGTTACTTAATTAAATGTTTTGTAAAATAGTTTCGTTATTTCTCAATTTCGACATAAAAATCAGGTAGTTTTTCTAAACTATTTCCTTTTTAAAGAGTGATGTCTTTTAAATTCTGGACATTAGAATAAAATTATCAAAAAGCGGGACAAAGTTCGGGACGCTTTACGAGGCGGGACAAGTTGTCAAATTTCGGGACTGTCCCGCCCAATTCGGGACGGTTGGTAACAGGGGCGTACGGCAGTGGATGAGGCTATTACGGGCACCTTCAGTAATTATAAATGCTTGTTAAGAACAAATAATGGTCAACTTTTTGATGTTCCATTTGATATTTACAGCAATATTATTTAGGCCTTAAAACGGCAATACAATATTTATTGCGAATTACAAATTAAAAACTACTACTACTAAGTAAATTAATTACTTATCAAAAAACATCTTTATTACAAAGTATTTGATACACGTTTTAAAATTTGGTAGCTTTTTAGTTCTAATCTTCATTATTATTAGTTCTATTAGGCGCACCTAAGTGCCCTCTCCACTACTCCATGAAGGTCCGACGCTGTATCACAGTTCCGTAAATACACGTTGGCTTTGATAAAGCCCCATTGAAAAAAAACTCCATGGGGTTTAAGTCGGGTGATCTGGTGGGCCACCTAACGGTAGTGTTTGTGATAATTTTATAAATGTGTTATATATGGTTGTAAAAGATTTTCAATATTATTTTGAAACGTGTAAAAATTCAATATGGGGTACATAGGAAATAAAAGAGACATGCAGACATGCACAATGCATCGCTCCTAGAGATTTCCAACCCTATCAATAAACAAACCGGTCAGTGCCGACAATCGCTCGCTGGTGGGGTACTATGCACTATGCAGGCATCAAACTCCAGGCTGTAGAGGCTCCGTGGATTGGATGCCCGTGGCAGGATAGTTCCATGAGAACGTCATCGCTGCACGAAAATGCGCTGTGGTCGACTTTGTTATTTCTGTCAGCTGATGGTATGTTTTGTAAACAAATGTTACTTTTATTAAATGTCTTCAGTACAAAAAAAGAAAACGCTGCTATAAACTATAAATCTTTACAAACACACTACTTGCTTCAACCAATTTTGTGTACAGCAACAGCTTTACAGGTACTACGCGCTACGCTACGACACGCTACAAGTAGCTATCATGTGGGTGATTACTAAATAGGGAATCGCATAGAAACAGGGCCACTTCGCGGCGATGTGAGAAAGGTCCCACAGCAGACACATGCCTGTCGTACGCGCACCTATCCAATAGCCGACATGGGCTTGGAATTCGCGAGAGAATACTCGCTGTTTTGGTGGACTATATGTTACGTATATATAGTGTCTTGTCGACTATTGTTACATACAATTAAACTCTTTTCGTTTCGTTGTCCTTTTTGGGATTCTCACAACATTGCAACCCAACGCACATGCCGCCACTAATCAACAAACTCTGCAAAACCGAAACTAATTGACATCTTTTGCAATCTCTGTTTTCGTCAAGCTCTGCCTCTAGTGTCAATGATGTCATACTAGTTGTTGTTCCGCGACCTAGAATACCTTTTTGTTGTAACAGTATAATTTTGTTTTTTATCGTGTAGCGATACTTTCACAGTGGTTGTTTGGTGAAGCTTGAAGTAGCAGCAATCGGAGTGCAACAAACGTACAAAGCACGCACATGTTATGTTCAATACAGTCTTACACAGATATCAGTTACAGTCTACTATATATCGAGAGTTTTAGTCAACAAGCGACATCTCCACACATCTTATACACAATGGAGCTATATCTACTATTCATACCCAACAATTGCTTCACAGATCAACGAACATCTGACTTTAACTACGTCCGCCAGAGACTAGCCAAAACCAGTGAGAGCGAAGGGATAAAAAGTATTTACTAACGCCCAGGACGGATATCACATCTACCGATAGAAAAAGATTAAGGAAAATATTCCGCTACTATTTTGCCTCGCAGTGGCAAAATTTATAGGAAGTTCCCTCTGTGTGCTTCCTTAACGTTAGCAGAATCCTTGCTGCTTCCGCAGTGGTTCAAATTCTTGCTGGAGCGCAACATACTACCTACGCATCAGTCAGAATTTCATACATGATTCCGTGATGACATAGTATCAGACCATCGAGTGGTATTTGCTACTGCTTTGGTTCTTCTGGCATTAACCTCGAGTACATGATTGTAAAATTGAAAAAATTGAAAAATTGAAAATATTGATTTGTACCTAAATATAATCAATGGCGATCTTCCTAGGGTTTATTCCTGAGCAGTCAAATTTCAAAATAGCGTCAAAAATATGGTTTTCATTGCTTGGGAATCATCACTGCCTCCGCAGTTTTCCAAACGGTTGGCTCATAAATACAGGTTTAAATAAGCCTAAATGCTGCGTTGCAGAGGTTAGTTATCTCAACTATGGCTATTTTAGGTAATTTTACTGTTTTTTATGCTCCGTATTTCAGTTATTACATCTTTAGGAGTAACGGGGGGTATTCGATTTGCTTGGGTTATTGTAGAAAACAAAATTTATTCCATAGTACTGTCATTATCTGCAGTGATGGATTGTTTCAAGTAGTCTGCAATGGCTTTGACTGTCAGTTCTACCCCAGGAATATGAAAGATCTAAAAAAAGCAGAAAAAATGGTAGATCAAGGCTAGTTTTTCTTCAGATCAGCTATTTACGTAACTTTTATGTACGGCCAAGGAACACATTTGTTCCTACTGCATGCCTAGATGAAATCAGTGTAAAAATATCTATATTAACATGTAGACATGTTTGTCTCGACATTACTATTACCAACAAAGAACAATTTCATGTGGCCACGCACATGACTTTATCATACAATATGTAAAATTAATAGTTTAGCTGCATGGGATTCTATTTGATCGACATCGATCGTGTCTGCATCAAAATAAAGCGGGAGACAGTAGGTATTGTCAAAAAATCAAAGTTTGACACTACCTACTGTCATTAAAATGAAAATATCTGTCAAATCCTGGCTAATTAGTTTTCATGCAGACACGATGTCGATCAAGTAGAATTTGCTCATACAGCTAAACCAATACTTTTACCATAAAGTGTCATAGACATAAATTGCACAAAACGCTTGTTTGTATATACATCATGTAAATTACAGATATGTATTTCGAAAGATGTTTGTTTGCATATTATTAGTTTAATTTCACATTCAGCAAATGTAATAGCATTCAGTACAGTAATAGCACTCAAAACGCTTACACCAAAAGTACATAACTGCAAATAGAGGCGACTCATATCCTTACAGTGCCATTCCATACCGTAGTACATGCAATTAATATACCCAATTCAATACCTATTAGTAGGACATCGTAGAAGTGCATTCGCTATCTACTATCAACAACGTATATCTAAAGCAATACCCAACTTGTAAATTAACCTTCCGAGGCTGTTGGTATTCCTGCACAGTTCTCTGGATATTACCAAAAAAAAAACATTACCTATCATATCGAAATATACCGCTCTGTTTTCCGTATAGAGGCAATTGTGCTTAAGAGAAAATTTTTATTGCCACCGTAAATCTTTTACTCCACCGTTTCAGGGGGGCCGTTTTATGTCCCGAGCAAACGGTGGCTCGCGAACGAATAAACCGGCGATTTTATAACGCCCGGAGTACGTTGTTTACGCCACGCTGTAAATTCAAATTTACTAATACTATGCAATTTTGGTAGTCCGCCCATTTTGATAGTCCACTTGCGTGCGCTTTGGTCCATACACCGCGCTAGAGCTTTTATTTTAAACATAATCCTTCCTTAGAATTTTTATGTGTGGCGCATATTTGAGAGTTTTTTATATTACAGTCGTCTAGATCAAGTTCGAAATGTTCACCTTGTTATGCTAAGCTAAGCAGTTTTGGCGATGCTTATAAAAGATAGGTGGTTAGATTTAACATAAAAGATAAATGTAAAACTTACACACTATTTTCCCAAAACGTTCGTTCTATATTCAAAAAATCTGATGTGGCCAGGCACATGACTTTATCATACCATATATTAATAGTTTAGCTGCAGGAGATTCTATTTGATCGAGATCGGCCACGTCTGCATTAAAATAAAACTACTAGAACTAGACAGATATTTTGATTATATTTACAGTATGTAATGTCAAAACATCAGCATTTGACACTACCTACTATCATTAGAATCACAATATCTGACAAATCCTGGCTAACTAGTTTTAATACTAGTATTTTATTGCAGTACGAGCGATCCCGATGAAATAGATTTTGCTCATGCGGCTAAATTATTTAATTTACCAAAAAATTTCATGGTCATGAATTATTCGGAATTTCCTCTACATTAATTTATTATTTAACTATTTCGACGAAATTCCAGAAATAGCGGCTTATTTGCAAAATATTTCAAAAATGCTAAGACTAAACCTCCTTGTCATACTACATATGATAAAGTAAAAATGTTATTGGTTCTGATGATTAATATATTATATTGGCTTCTAGCATACTATATTTTCGGGTTTTACCCCGTCTTCAGTGCTAACTACAAAAGTTCATAAAGAATTATGCTCAATATTCCAAATAAGTTTTAATATTACCATACCGTCTTACAATCTTTCTTGTATTTATTCGCGAAAACATAAGAACATGGCTACCCGCAATCGAAATACACTTTGACACCAAGATGTTTTAATATTGTTGGAAAAGGTTTATCGACGGTAAGATATCCAAGGAAAAAGGTTATTTATCGGCCAATTCCGTCATTCGAAGAAGCAACCGTAGACACGTGTTTCGGACTATTAGGCCTCATCAATACATTGGGCACCCCCCTTATGGTCTCCATTTGAGTGTTTTTTCCATTGAGTGTCCATCTTACTCCTTGGCTATACCGTACTGATGAGGGCTAATAGTCCGAAACACGTGTCTACGGTTGCTTCTTCGAATGACGGAATTGCCCGATAAATAACCTTTTTCCTTTAATATTGTTGCACTGTACGTGCGCGCGTTCTCGCATTATCCATGCATTTGCGTGTTGAATTGACGTTTCGCAACCGCTGACGTTCTGAATACTGTCAAAAGATTCAAAATATGCTTGCTACCTGCTATTAATGTAGACACGATTTCGATCAAATAGAATTTGCTCCTGCAGATAAACTATTAATTTTACCAAAAAATGTTATAAACATAAATTATACAAAATTTCCTCTACTTTAATTTATTATTTATCTATTTTGACCAAATTGCAGAAATGGTGGCTCAATTGCAAAATCGTTGAAAAATGCTAAGAGTAAATAGCCAGTTCCTTTGGACTCTTTTGAACCAAAAGCTTTTCAGCTCTAAGTTTAGTAATAAAACTTCTAAATATGAACTTTCGTCCCGATACCATCAGTAGTTTCTCCGGAATCGTCTCCACAAAAAATGGGTACACACACACACACACAGACATTTTTTGTACCTTGGTCAAAAATGTTCAGGGGACCCAAAAAGACCTATTTCCGCTAAAATATCAATTTTTTTTTTCGGCATGATTACAATACTTTATTATACTGCGTATGATAAAGTAAAAATAAGCTTTTTCACTAAAAGAATTTGTATCCAAGTTTCTGGAAGGGAGTATTGGAATCGTTATGAATTGTATATTGTTGCTCTACTTCAACAGTCTACTTTAATCAATATGTCTTTGAATAAATTTTAATATAAAAAAATCTGATGTGGCCAGGCACATGACTTTATCATACAATATATAAAATTAATAGTTTAGCTGCATGAGCATCTATTTTATTGAGATAAATCGTAGGTATTGTCAAAGCATCAGCATTTGAGACTACCTACACTACGTCATTAGAATGAGAGTTATTTATGTCACAAGTGCCGAAAGTACGGAATAGCACGACGAGCGTTGATGCGGCGCGTCACCGAAGGCGGAGCGTCGCCGTCGCATGTGAGCGAGTCGCGCTATCTAGTTTTCGGCAGGAGTGACATCAACGTTTATTGTGTTGCTTTTTGACAAACGTATTTAAAAAAATAATTAAAAAATGGTTATATTTCTGTATAGGAAATGTTAGGTTGGTACCACTTTGACGAAACGTCAAGTTTAAAAAGCTAATTCAAATTCTGACAGATTTATATTTGTTCATGACACTGTAGATGTCACATCCATACCAACATACTAAAATAAAACTACACTCATCGCTATACTTTATTTACAATTTTCTCAATTTATCGTTTTTAGAATTAGATATAAAGACGGGTTGAAATATTTCTTATCAACAGACAATCAAATTAGTGATCTTATTGAATTTAAAATTTGAGTTTTGTACTTTGCCGCAGTACAGCGGCTAGACCGTTCCATAGCGGTGCTCCAACCTCTGATGAAATCAGCTGTTTTCGAGTGTGACAGCACAAAAAAATATTTGTCAAAATTCTGGCTACTATGTACTTTCATATCAATGCAGATACGACCGATCTCGATCAAATAGAATTTGCTCTTGCAGCTAAACTATTAATTTTACCAAGAAATGTCATAGGCATAAATTATTCAAAATTTCCTCTACTTTAATTTATTATTTAACTATTTTGACGAAATTACAGAAATGGCGGCTCATTTGCAAAATCCTTGAAAAAGGCTTAGAATAAACTACCAGTTCCTTTGGACCCTTTTGAACCAAAAGCTTTTCAGCTCTAAGTTAGATCATGCAACATCTAAATATGAACTTTCGTCTCGATACCTTTAGTAGTTTCTCCGGTATCGTCGCCACAAAATCACACACACACACACACAGACATTTTTTTGTACCTTGGTCAAAAATGTTCAGGGGACCCAAAAAGACCTATTTCCGCTAAAATCTCAATTTTCTTTTTCGGCACGATTACAATACTTTACATACTGCGTATGATAAAGTAAAAATCTGATGTGGCCAGGCACATGACTTTATCTTACAATATATAAAATTAATAGTTTCCCTACATGAGAATCTATTTGTTTAAGATAAATCGTGTCTGCATTAAGATTAAACTATAGTTAGCCAGGATTTGACAGAAATATTTTGATACTATTGACAGTAGGTATAGTCAAAGTATCAGCATTTGACACTACCTACTGTCATTAGAATAATAGTTAGTTATGTCACAAGTGCCGAAGTACGGAATAGCGCGACGAGCGGTGATGCGGCGCGTCACCGGAGCGGTGTTTACACCAAAATGTACATGTACTCATTTAAAGGTCTACTATTTGGCACTGCACAAGACTCAGTTTATAATATTTATGTGTATTTTAGATTTCGAATAGTCTCTCTCGATAATTCAGTTAATAGTAATCAATATTGTCGCCTTTCTATTGCTTATTAATTTTCAATTAACAATTTTTGTTACATGCACAATGATTACAAGTCTAGGGGTGGCGTAGGCGTACGCCTCATGTGCCTACTATAATGAAATGAAATGAAATGAAATGAAATGAAATGAAATACTTTATTCATCCACACAGATCATTACATGACATAGGACAAGTCAGGATACAGTAACAAAGAACTACCAGCTAAATAACACATCACAATTCACACAACAAATACTCCTCCACATATAGTTTACGACTTTTTGGTACATTACGCCCCTATTATTTAATTCAGATACTGGTTTATTACGATGCTTGCGGGGACCATATGTGACTGCTTTTGGCTACATGCCTATTATTTGGAAGAGCTTCAGACAAGTATTTGGTTCAAATAGAGGTTCACCTTTCTCTAACAAAGTTTTGAGACATCACCTATAAATCAGACGTTGGTATATAGGGTATCTCACGGAACTGGAACATTAGAAGTTTTTCATGTTCTACTATTTCTGGAAACTTGAAATTTTGGAACGAGAATTTACTCGATCTGAGCTCTTCAGCTAAAATATTCTCAAGTTGACTGTCACGTCCGGTCGCCGGAAGTCGGTATCAACTTTGTTATTTTAAATGGAATGATATAATTTTAATTTTATTTTTGATTTCTATGCATCAAAATACATGATTTTTGATAATTTGTCTCTATACCTAAAAATCATAATTTTTTAGTTTTTTTTGATTTTACTAATTTTTTGGTGATTTTTGCAGTTATATTTAAAATTGAATCTTTCGGTTATTATTGAAACTATAATTTTCATGATTGGTGGTCCAAAACTAGAAACATAACCAAATAAGACGATGTTTAGTTCATCATGATATCTTATACAGGATGTTCAAAATTTACAACACGATAATTGAATTTTCAAACGCAATAAACTTATTTTCTTTCAAATGGAACACTTCGTATACCGATACGCCATTCGATAGGAAATCTTATTCCCTATAAATTAATATTGGGTTTCCCTATATCTATACTAGTTTTTGAGATATTGTTAGTATAAAAGAATGCAAACTAAATACAAAACGATTTAATCTTCACTTATAGGAATGTAACAACTTTGGAACAGCAGGAAAACAGAAAAATATTGAAGAGGTTTGTTAAAACTAAAATAGTAGGTATATTTAGGATATCTAACTTAAATTAAAACTTAATTATGTTGTTCAAAATGCTGCCCGTTCTGCGCCAAACATTTTAAAACTCTTCGCAGTACTTCTGTAATTGTTTCTTGGATTTCTTGTCGTTGAAGTCCATTAATGGTGGCTATACTACTGTTTTAGTCAATTCATCTCGAGTATTAACTCGTGTGGAATAGACCTAACTTTTCACATGACCCCAAAATAAACGTCTAATGGCGTTAAATCTGGTGAGCTTGGTGGCCACCGCCAGGGTCTCCTATTTCCGAACAACCTATTGTCAAACATCTGATTAAGTTGAATGGATACCACATGCGAAGAATGTGCGGATGCACCGTCCATTTGACAAAAGCAGTCGCGTAATCTATTGACAGGAAGAAAATTGCAAAAATTATATCATACCATTTAAAATAACAGAGTTTAGACCGACTTCCGGTGACCGGACGTGACAGAACAACTCCAACATGGATAGATTTATTTGTTTTTTAGTCATTTCCTAAATTCCTAGAAAGGCGGGACATTTTTAAAGCTCCGGACGGAGTACAAGATGTAAAACGTCAGTACTGTAGCACCAAAAGCGAGACGTCTGGTCACTTAATGATGCCGCAATCTAAATAATATTAGAATGGGATCACGTTATATTAAAAGAAAGTTACTAACTATACTAACTAACTATACTAACTATACTACTATACTAACTATATTCAGAAATATACCCTACATCTACTGACCGTCTTAATATCCAATCTGATGTTTAGGATTGTAACTGTAAATTGTGAAAACTGGGTTTAACTTTAAATTGTAACTTTTATTGTGATAAATTTTTTTATTAATCTTTTTATTCAACATGTATATGTATCCATTGCAAAACAATTATGATGTGTAAAAATACTCGGTAGTATGGACCTCATCACTAAATATTATTGTTATTCCCAACGCGGTTGAAAAAGTAGATACATATGTAGTTAATGTTTTCATATAGTACGTAATTTATTCATTATTTAACAATTACAAAACTGCAACCGATTTCCATATTGCTCAAAGTTCACACGATTTTTACAAACTTCGTGTTTTTGGTAGAGGTATTTATAAGTTTGTTAATTAATTAACATTTAAACGTTTATTGCAGACTTCCGTGTAAACTAAATCCAATTTAAAGCGAAAAGGAAGCTCCAATTTGAAGCAGAGCTTTCCAATATATTTTCGCAAGCTTTATAGGTGGAGACTCCCGCGACGCTACGCCCCATAAAGATTTATTATTGATGGAAAACAACTCCGACGCTAGATCGTTTTATTATGAATAACAGAGCAAATTTATTATAAAATATGCATGTAGGGAGGCACTATAACGTCGTTAAATATAAGGATATATGTGCAGTGTGCATATATTAATTTAAAAACTACTTGATGAATATAATAACTTTCAGGTCAATCTACTACTAAATTGATTTGCAAGCCCAAAAAAGCTCATTATTCTTGGTTCCAAAATTTCCGCTGAACGGGTGGAAGAAATTTTACAAAAAAAGATTTAAAAACTCTGATAACTGGTTTTGACTTTAAATGGTAACTTTTATTGTGAATGTGATAAATTTATACTTTTTATTCTACATGTATATGTAGAATGTATCCATTGTAATACAATTATGATGTGTACAAATACTCGGTAGTATGGACCTCATCACTAAATATTATTATTATTCCCAACGCGGTTGAAAAAGTAGATACATATGTGGTTGTTGTTTTCATATAGTACGTAATTTGCCATTTTTTTGTGTGACTTTTTCGGACCGTAGACACCCAAAGCAGAATCAGATGTGTACTTTGAATTTAAACATTAGGTTGAGCAAAAGATACCTAGTAGGTGTCCATAATTTTTCACTAGATGTGACGGAAAATGTAGAAACCGTCTAATTGTTTCTTTATTCATTATTATTTATTATTTATTCATCCGCGCTAAATTCGCATTTTACATTTTTAGTTATTTTTTAGTAGTCAAGTTCCAAACTCTATACAACCGCTAACTCTATTTCACATAACGACAAAGTGTCTAAGTATCTCATCAAAGTATCTATAATAAAGACAACAAAACCACTACATTAAAGAAAATGTCATATACAGACTAATATGTCCAGGTGTTCAGGCTGTACAGAGTGTACATCGGACAGACGGGAAGAAATTTGAAAAGGAAATCCAAGGAACATAACAAACATCTACGTTCAATAAACATCTCATTGAATAAAATCATAAATCTGATAGAAATAGTATGCAACTTTTACATAATATAAAAAAGCTGATGTGGCCAGGCATATCACTTTATCTTATAAAATATAAAATTAATAGTTTAGCTGCATGAGAATCTATTTGATTGAGATAGATCGTGTCTGCATTAAAATTAAACTAGTTAGCCCGGATTTGACAGATATTTTGATAGTCAATAGTATCAATAGTAGGTATTGTCAAAGCATCAGCATTTGACACTACCTACTGTCATCAGAATAATAGTTATTTATCTCACAAGTGCCGAAAGTACGGAATAACGCGACGAACGGTGATGCGGCGCGTCACCGAAGGCGGAGCGTCGCCGTCGCATGTGAGCGAGTCGCGCTATGTAGTTTTCGGCAGGAGTGACATCAACGTTTTTTGTGGTGCTTTTTGAGAAATTCAACAACGGTTATATTTCTGCATAGGAAATGTTAGGTTGATACCATTTCTGCGAAACGTCAGTTTAAAAAGCTAATTCAAATTCTGACAGATTTATATTCGTTCATGACACTGTAGATGTCACATCCATACCAACATACTAAAATATAACTACACTCATCGCTATACTTTATTTACAATTTTCTCAATTTATCGTTTTTGCAATTAGACATAACAACGGGTTGATATTTCTTATCAACAAACAATCAAATTGGTGATCTTATTTTACTTGAATTTTGTATTTTGTACTTTGCCGTACTAGAGCGGCAACGTTCCATAGCGGTGCTCCAACCTCTGAGGAAATCAGCTGTTTTCGAGTGTGACTGTGACAGCCATAGACATTTCTGTTGTGATAGAACAAAAAAACTATTTGTCAAATCCAGGCTACTATGTAGTTTCATATCAATGCAGATGCGACCGATCTCGATCAAATAGAATTTGCTCTTGAAGCTAAACTATTAATTTTACCAAAAAGTATCATAGACATAAATTATTCAAAATTGCCTCTACTTTAATTTATTATTTAACTATTTTAACGAAATTACAGAAATGGCAGCTCATTTGCAAAATCCTTGAAAAATGCTTAGAGGAAACAACCAGTTCCTGTGGACCCTTTTGAACTAAAAGCTTTTCGACTCTAAGTTTGGTCATAAACCTTCTAAATATGAACTTTCGTCCCGATACCTTTAGTAGTTTCTCCGGAATCGTCGCCACAAAAATCGAGTACACACATACGCACACACGCACACAGACATTTTTTGTACCTTGGTCAAAAATGTTCAGGGGACCCATAAAGACTCAATTTTTGTTTTCGGCACGATTAGAATACTTCATCATACTGCGTATGATAAAGTAAGAATCTGATGTGGCCAGGCACATGACTTTATAATACTATATATAAAATTAATAAAAATAAAACTTTGAGTGTGTTCTTCACTGCTTCTAAATCATGGAAGCCAGTTCGACTTCACTCATACACCCCTTTTTGAAACTCCTAAATCATGGAAGCCAGTTCGACTTCACTCATACCTACGCTCCTTTTTGAAACTGAACATAAAAGTAGCACAAACTAGGCAATTAAAGAGCAATGAAGAACACACTCGAAGTTTTATTTTACTTGGAACCTGCTCATACAGCGTACATACTCATAATAGTATATTATAATACAAGTTTTATAAGACAAAAATTGGCGCACGAGTAGTTTTGTTCAGCTGTTGTCAGTTTTGTTCACGACGAGCGCAGCGAGGAGTGCCCAAATGGAACGAGTGCGTCAATACGTCTTTTAAAACGAGTGTTATATACTATTTTTTTTCTACTTGGCAATATTAAATTTAAATAAATTTCGAAAATTGCGGTTGTCATTTTACAATCTAGCGTAGTTTCATATTCAACAGTTGGCAGTTGTATCAAAATTTACAAATACGACTGACGCATGTCAATAGCGATTGAGAAAAGTTACCAAATGTTTGTGACCCGGTTTCGTTATGAGTTTATAACGAACGCAAAGTAGAAAAATAAAATTAATAGTTTAGCTGCACGAAATTTGATCGTGATCGGTCCTGTGTGTCTGCATTAAAATAAAACTGTCAGCTAGGATTTGACAGATATGTTTATACTATTGACAGTAGCAATTGTCAAAACGTCAACGTTTGTGACTGACAAATCCTGGCTAACGTGCTTTATATTAAGAGGGGTAATACCACTCCAGCGCGAGTAAAAATAGCCGGTTTTGTAGGTATATTTTTTACAATATAGTAATTTAATTACAAAATCTTTTTAAAGCCCTTTACGGTTCATATTTTGGGGAATATTCACAATAAAAAAAACAAAAATAAATAAAAAATTGAAGCGTTAGAGGACATCAAAGGAAACTTCTTCCGGTGGACAGGGTTGCACGGCCGGAAAGATTTTGCACACAAGTTTTCACTTAACCATAAAAACAGACAAAAAATTAATTCTGTATAAGATTATCTCAGAAAGTACGTACGGAAATTAGAAAATTCCGCTTTAAAACAAAATAGCGCATGTATTGTTAAAAATTGGTTACAAATTGCTTATAACAAAAAAGTTTCGAACTTATCGTAAAATGCGTACGTACTTCTCTAGATAATGTTGTTCTGAAGCTGCATATAAAATTTCAAGTGAATCGACGGAGGTCAGTTGAAGTTATCTTTCCGACCAGTTTGAAAAAGGCGGTTTTGAGAAAACACGGTTTAAAGTATTGTGTAACTTTGATGTATAGAATTGTTATATTTTACTATAGTCTCCAATACCTGGACCATATAATTATTTTTTTAATATTTTCCTCCTCTTGTTTCTTCCTATTTGATTTTGACGACAAACGGGCCTGTTTTGCACCATCAGTCAGCGATGGCTCTGACAACATGATGCGCCATGCGTCATGTTGAAATTATTGCAGTTTGGCAATCAAAAAGCATATTAATCAATGGGCCAATATAATCAATGGAATTGCTGAATTTGACGGAAAACTTTATTAATTTGAATACCATGTTAGGTTTTTATATATTTTGCCGAAATTGTTATTCTTGGTTTATGGGCATGCTTTTGTCATTTTAAAATAATTTGCAATTGTATACAAATACCATTTGTTTTTACCTTTGTTTATTTTTCAATTTAAAAACATGATAGTAATCCAATACTAATAATTAATTACAAAAAAATATACGTAACATTGTAAAATTGTTAATTTGGTGAAAATTCTGTTACATATTTAGGGTTCTCCAGGGGAAAGAGGCGACAGGGGAAGATGATTCTGGATTGTGGTTTTGTTCGTTGGGGAGTTCTGAACAATTTTTAATAAATCTCCCGCAACTTTTCTTCTAAATACGCATCGTGCAAAAAATATATGATATTCCAATGTTTTAAAATACATTGGAATTTGAGGTGCTCGATAACACGTGTTTCCGTTAACCGATGTTTTCTGAAATTTGGGGTGGATTTTTTTCCGGAAAATGAACATATTGTTGTACCCTCCAGCGAAAAGTCCGTTTTTTTTGTTAACAAACTAGTGTATACAGTATTTTGCGTATTATGCGCTACTTTAGTTGATTGTAGTGTCATCATCATTAATTGAACAAATACAAATTAAACTATTAGTTACAAAACCAGATTTGTCATTCCTATTTGCTTATTTTGAGCCTACATAAACAAACAGCAATTTTGATTACGTACCGTACACCTAAAAATTACGCAAATATAGAAACAGTGTCCTAAATATTGAATTATTACGAATTTTGTTAAATTACAATTAACAATTAAATTAATTTAATGAAACGTTTGGTTCATGCGGTCGAACGCAATAACAGTCAATAATGAAAACAGCACATTCGGCCTTAGCGCTGAGAGCGGCGCTTCGTTTTAATATTCGTATCGAATTTTCCATTACAACGCCTATAGTTGCACTGCTGCAAGCTATAAGCAATCTGGCATGTCGGTGGTGCTCGTAGCATTTAGTGTTATTGGGTTCCGATACAAGCAAACTTTGGCGTTTGAACACGTGTCCGCAGAACTTCACTACATGCTCGCTTCCTGCCCGAGGGCCGTCGGCAGTTATATGTGCATTTCCAGTACTTGTGTAACTTATTGCACTGCGCAGTTTCTACTACGGCCAATTGTAAGAGTTTCCGTGCAGCCAAGTTTGTTGTATTTATTTAACGTCGACCTGTTTACAGGACTATGGTCAATTTGTTGGCGGATATAAACGGTGAACATAAGTTGAAAGCCGTTTTGTCAACAGCACGTTTACAAATGCCGCCTTGGTCAGCGAGAACCACAGAAGGTCTCCTAAAAATAATACATAAATCTATAGTTGCTACACGAATGCTTTTCGATTTTAAACGACAATAACTGTTATTTGATCAATTATAATAAATAACATTTCGCACAATTTCCTATGCCGCAACCCATCTCAAATCAAACGATCACAAGAATTGGTGGAGGAGCCTGCATAGTGTAGATACCAAAGAAGAATAAAATCGACGGAAGAAGGTCAAGGAGATACAAATGGAAGTGCATTTAGTGTGCGATACACCAGCATTCCTTAACCCTTTTACTCGTGCGGAAACCTTGAAAATATAGATAGAGAATATTAGAACTCAAAACCGACGTTGAAGAAATTGGGTTTTGAGCTACAAATTTCAAAAAAAATTGGTAGAACTGGTTTTAGAATGTTTGATAGTATAATCAATAAAAATACCTACTCTTAATTACGTAATATTTTCGTGCTCTAGATACAAAATATAATAGAATAAATAGAAAAGAATCTCTAACTGGTTACCCAACATGGTTTTATTGTTTTCAGAACAATTCTATCTTTATTTGGTCTTTTATAGTTGGTCTCAAATACTGAAATTTTGCATTCAGTGGCTACTATTGTTTCTCCAGGTTTTTTAAATACCATATTTTTTTTAATTCAATAGGCGCATTACAAGCTGGTCATAATTGACTAGTGAGTAAGTTAATTTTAACTTATTTTACTAGTATAACTTAACCTAACAGGCACCCATCGATGTCTCTCAGTTAGTCCTGGTATACTGGGCACGTTTTTCGTGTGCACTACGTAGCACTGACTCTGCTTTTAGAACTAACACATATAACCAGCACTTACTATGCTTTTGTCACTGTCTCACATTCACACTAACTCAAAAGGCTTCTTTCTGATGGTGAAGTGATGGTGATGGTGATGGTGAAGCCTTTTCTCGTGACTTCTTGCTAATTTTTGAATTTCTTTGCACACAAACTCCATTTTGAGGTCCCTTGTGGAGATCATTCCTAATGTACCAAGGCGCATTGACAATGCATCTCAATCCTTTATTTTGAGCACCATACGGTCAAACAGGTTTTAAAATTTGCTGGTACAAGACAAGCTTATTATGTACAGACATCGGAGAGTTTCTTCCTAGCAGCCGGTACATCTCTCTATAACGGATTCCTAGTTCCTCTCTTTTCCTTTTGACATGGGCTTTCCAGCGGAGCCTGGCGCCTAATGTCATGCCGTGATATTTGGCTGTGTTGCGTACGGTACTATTTAGTTATAATAGTAACCGGGATGTGTTGTATCTTCTTGTTGGTGAAGTCGACATGTACTGAGTTCGTTCAGTATGATTCTTTTTTCCTTTGTCCAGACCTGAAAATGACCAAGAGCTGTTTGGAGTTTTCTCGTCGTTTCTTCATTGCTGTTCCCAACAGGTAGGATAACCGTGTTGTCTGCAAAAGTCGCGACAGTATTATTGTCTAATGCTGGGAGGTCATTGGTGTACAGTATGTAAAAAACCGGCCCTAAAACATTACCTTGCGGTACTCCTGCTTTTATTTCCTCTAAACGATTGCAGTTTGCAACTTGCACCAGTATAACTCATTTACTAACGCTTTTGGTAATACATTGGACCTCATTCTGTGCAGTGATGACACTTTAAGCGACGTTAGAGTTTGTGATTACCCTTTGGTTCCCGAGGATCGTGCCCATACTACTATCGAATTGTCACTAAAGAGTAACTTTTTAAGGAGCTTGAGACTCGCACCTGGGGAATCATTTAACTTTGCTAAAGCTAACTATGACGTGATCTTGGCTAAGCTTTGTGCGGTTGACGGGAATTTTTTGCTGGACGGTCTTGCCGTTGATGATGCTGTTGATGAATTCTACTCAATGGTCCATTCAAAAATCTCCTCATATGTTCCTAAGCACAAAAGCAAAAGCGGTAGATTTCCTCTATGGTATTCAGCTTGCACGAGACGCACTATACGTGAGAAGTTGAGATGTCATAAAAAGTGGAAAATGTATAATAATCCTCTTGACCATTTATCGTTCACTATTGTACGTAGACGTTGTAAACAGCTTATTTCAAGAGATTATAATAATTATTTAAATGTTACCCAGACTAATATTTGTAATAACCCCAAATCTTTTTGGAGGTTTGTTAGGGACAGAGGGGGCAGCCATTCAATGCGGCCATATGTAGAATATGAAGGCATGAGAGCTGACGACGGTGATAATATTTGCCAGCTATTTTCTGATTTTTTGCATCGGTTTTTGCCGACCCCGCTGATCTCTCTGGTCATCGTCTGGATGCGGTTGTGGGTGGAGTGCAGTTGTCTAATTTGAGTGTTGATGCTGATGTTGTGTTGCATGCCCTTTCTGCTCTTGATGGTAATAAAGGCGCGGGGCCTGATTTGATTCCTTCTAAATTTGTAAAGACGTGTGCTCCAGCATTAGTTGTTCCCCTTTCTATAATTTTTAATAAATCTTTGGCCAGCGGAGTGTTCCCAGCGGAATGGGAGCAGGCCAATATTGTGCCGGTACATAAATCGGGCAATAGGTCTCTGGTGACGAATTACCGTCCAATATCCATTCTTTCAACAATGGGAAAGGTCTTTGAGAAGCTGGTCTATAATGTGTTATTGTCCCATGTTAAAACGGCGATTGTGCCGCAGCAGCACGGTTTTCTTCCTTCTCGATCCGTTGACACCAATTTGGTAGAGTATGTTGATTATTTGTTGGAATCTGTTGATGCCTGTGCTCAAGTTGATGCTATCTATACCGATCTTAGTAAAGCGTTTGACAGGGTGGACCACGGCTTGCTTTGCTTAAAAGTTCGAGGATTCGGCGTACACGGGAGCTTGTTGAGATGGTTTGAATCTTACCTTACAAACCGATCACAAGCGGTGTGCTTAAAAGGTTTTAGGTCTTCCTATGTCCCGGTAAAATCCGGAGTGGCACATGGCAGTCATCTCGGTCCATTATTGTTCCTCCTATTCATCAATGATGTGTCTGACTGTTTCAAAAACAGCAGATTCTTAATGTATGCTGACGATCTGAAGGTGTTCAGGAGGATACACACTAGTGCGGACTGTTCTGCACTTCAGGCTGACCTGGACAATCTTCATAGGTACTGCGAGCGTAACTTTCTTTCACTCAACATCAGCAAGTGCCATTCGATTACGTTCACGCGCAAACAGACTAGAGTGTGGTTCGATTATTCACTTGGTGGTGTGCCACTCCGTCTTGAGAGGGCCGCGAAGGATCTGGGATTGATATTGGATAGTAAATTGATCTTTGATGCCCATGTTGATGCTGTCACATCTAAAGCTTACCGCATGCTGGGATTTATCATGCGTATCACCAAGTACTTTAACAGCATACCTGCGATAATGTCCCTGTACTACGCGTCCGTATACTCGGTATTAAACTACGCATCATTGTCCTGGAGTCCTTAGTATGCTGTTTACAGTAATCGCGTGGAAAGAGTCCAAAAAAAATTTCTTGCATGTTTATCAAGAAAGACTGGGGTATCCTTTCAAGCCTACGACCTGGCTTGTTCACATTATAAAATTTTAACGTTACAAATGCGACATAGATTTTCTGATATAATGTTTTTATACAGGATTCTTAATAATTTGGCAGATTCTGTTCATATTCTTGGCAGAATTGGGCTAAGGGTTCCGTCGCATGACTTCCGTCACAACCAACTTTTTTGGATTCCGCCCCTAAGAACTAACGCCTACTGCAATTCTCCTTTGGTACGAATGATGAGGGCTTATAATGATATATCTTCAGACGATGACAGTCTTGATGTTTTTTGTGATTCCCAGCAACGATTTAGGCGATTACTCAGAGGAGCTCTCGTCGCGGCTGGTGGTTCGTGAGAATGTTGAGCTGGGCTGCACCTTCTGTTCTGTTCTAGTGTTTGTTTTGTGTTGTAGATGTGTAGAAATCTCTCAGTTTGGTTTGATTTAGAGGCATTGTTGAGCTTAATTTTTAGTTTTAGGGATACAGGCCTTAGGCCTGTTTTGTATCCATACTTAAATAAATAAATAAAATAAAAATAAATAAAGTATCTCTCAGTCAGGTAAGATGTTAATAATTGTGCAAAGTGTTTCGGGAGGATACTTCCTAATTTAGTGTTCAGTCCTTCTTGCCAGACTTAATCAAAAGTTTGTGCTACATCTAGGAAGACAGCAGAACAAACCTTTTTTTCCTCTAATGCTTTTTCGTGTATGTTGGTTATTCGGTGTATCTGGTCAATACTAGAGTGCTTGTTTCGAAATCCGAACTGATGGTATGGAACAATCTTTTTGCTGTCAATTATTGGCTTCAATCTATTGAGTAGCAATTTTTCGAAGATTTTTGACTTGATGGGCAGCAAAGAGATAGGTCTATAAGACGTTGTTTCGTGTGGAGGTTTCCCAGGCTTTAGTATCATGAGCACCTCTGCTACCTTCCACAGCTTGGGAACATACCTTAGTCTGAAGGCAGCATTGATAAGGTTTGTAAGCTTAACTATGGCCTTTCTTGTTCTTGTTCTTTAACTACCTCCCCAGTTATCAAGTCATAACCTGGGGTTTTTCTCCATTAATGTCATTTTTGATTAAGTCCTGAACTTCTGTTAGTGTGGCAAACATTATTTGCGTGCCATCTTGGTAATTCTCTTCAATATGGATTTCTTCATACTCTCCATGACGAGGGTGAAATATGTTTTCTAAATTCTCAGGAAACCTTTGGGCTTTTTGTTCATTATTCCTGGCCCAGCTACCAGCTTTTTTGATCGGTGGAATATGAATTATCGGCCTTTTGAGCTTTTTGGTTGCCTTCCAGAGCGAATAGTGTGATTTGCTGGTGTTGGATAGTTCCCTCAGGTTAGGCGTTGATAGATTCATTTTTTAGTTCTTTAATATCTCTTCTGAGTTGTTGAATGAAGTTGTTTAATCTCGTCTTGTCACGTGGTGCTCTAGTTTGGAACCATTTTCTTCTTGCCTTTATTTTCTCAGACAGCAGATTTGTTATCTCTCTGGGGTAATTGTTTCCTTTTACTCTTCTTTTTTTGACAGGGGTGTTTTCCCAGGCAGTTTGTTGTATATCATAAACAAGTTTTTTCAATTCTGCTTCGAGTTGTTCTTCATTCCTCTGTGGTGTGTTCTAACTTATTCTTTCTTCGAGTGTCTGTCGAAAACTTTCCCAGGCTGTGTATTTATTTGTCAATGTTGGATTACTTTCCCTTTGATTAATATACTCACTCAGGGTCAAAAGTACTGGAGAGTGATCAGAGCTTAGGTCATGACAGAAATACCATATAAATAACATTTTCCATTACTTTTGATTTTCCCATGAGTATTTCTCTGATAAAAGATACATTTGAAAGGAGAAACATTGTATAATTATTGTGCTGTTTTATATCCCTACTTCTCAACAGAGAGAAGAAAATACGACGAAAGGACGACTACCAGGAGATCATATGACATTATTTATGTAGATTGTGGTTTTTCCCCAAAAAACTCAGTAAAATAGTCGTAGTAACGGTTTCATATGGACTTTTTTTTCAATTCCAAAGAAAATATTTAAAATATCTCTTGTTAAGCAATTGCAAATACCGATAGGTCGATATAAAGCTTTTTATTTAGAATTTAATGTATAATCTAAACAAAGCAATAAAAATTCAATTATTTCCAATGTATTTTAGTTTTATTTGTTTTGTAAATACAATTTCAAACGGCGATAACTTTTTAAGAATTTTGAAAAAGCTGAGTAGGTCGTTTGAATATTTAGCCTTTTGCAGTTTGTGGAAACGCTGGGTTGAGACTCTTTTAAAATAAATTATTATATTTAAAGAAAGAATATTTACTTCCACTTCTACCGGCGCAATACAGGTACGTATCTAATAACAACCCCTTAGGACAGGGTTGATCTTTTATATGGGAGTCATGAGTGGTGGTTTTTATTTCCGTTCGTACGAGGTAAACGTTCGCGGCAGGTCTTAGATTTGGCAAGGAATCCGACGACGCCACGTCAATATTTACGAAAAGAAGCGCAAAAAGAATTCCATCCAGTAGAATCTTTGAACAGAAGTAAAAGCAGAACGCGACCTGAGACGTTGGTTGGTTGGTTGGGGCGAATGGTGGTTTCCGAGTTCTCGTTTTGCTCGTTATTGCTGTATAGAACGAGCTTCGCAATACTTAATTTAATTTTTCCTTATTTACCCGTTGGTTCATTAATATAAAAAGTTCATTTCGAGGACTGCGAATGGTTTACAGGACAAATAAATATGGTAGACACAAGCAATTCATGTTCCGGTCGTATAATTTAAATGAATATTTATGAAATCATTAAATTAAAATTCTCCTAGTTCCTTATTTATTATTTCTATGAAGGCTAAATAAGAACGGAACGCGAACATAGTGAAAATTTAAGAATTCTAGAACAAATTGTTGTTCATGTTGAGTACTGTCGTGCTTGTTTCGAAATTAATATTCCTAGGGTACAAAAAGTACTATAAGTAGTTGTTTATATACCTGTAAAACTTTCGTATGTCAATTACCTTCCATAACTGGACTGTATTGTACATTTTATTCTAATTCCATACCCCAAACTTCTATAACTAGATTTTGCGCTCGAACATTTTTAATCTAGTCCTGGTTAATCGATTTTTCTTTGTACTGAATATCAATACGGGCTTTAAAGTTGCCTATCACAGAGAGAAACTTACACAGAAAAGGCTAAAGGAAAACTTAAACTTTTCCGCCTTTATAAATTTATTCACATGCGTCTTTGAACACCGACACCAAAAGTAGGCTTGCTGATGCCATTGGCAACTTGTAAGTCTGAATTCGTATTCAGCATAAACAATTTTTAAAGGAGCCGCTTTCCGATCACGAAAGCCGTCTTCCGATTTCAGTAAAAGACGAGAACTTAGCTAAACTAAGTTCCGCCATATGTTTCAACATATCCTAAAGTATTGGTTAATGAGTTATAGCTCTTTCAGTTATATATTTAATATTCTTTTTAATGACGCTAACATTTACGTTAAAATTAATTGAACCGGTAAGTTGAAGAACATAGTAAGTCTAAATCGGGCGTTTTTGGAAAACTGAAGAAAACTCTGTATTTGAGAACAGTACTTTTTACCGACTAGGTCAGAACAGTAAAGTTGTAGTAAATGTCGTTGGTAGTTGTTCTGAAGTTAAATTTGCTGTCAAACAGCAATAATAAATTAGTTATTAGCTAAAACATCGGACTTGATCTGTACTTCCACTCAAGCCAGAGTGTTTTTGGAAAGCGTACTGTTATTGGTGGATGATATTGTTTTTGTTAATGTGGTCGTTTAATCTGTCATTTAGTACTTTTTTTAGTAAGATCTTATTTAATGCCGATAGTAGCGATATCGGCCGGTAGTTCTCCATATTTTTTCTATCTCGTTTTTTGTATATAGGTTTTATTATTGTTGTTTTTAAATATTCGGGGTATATTCCTACCTTCCCCCGTCTGGGGGGGACACCGGCAAGAAATATGTCATGAAGATACAGCGCCAACAAAACAAAGGTCTAAAACTACTATACCACCTTGATAGACGCACAGAAACGCAAGAGGTTTATAATACAACTCAAACTTTAAAGATTGAAAAGTTAAAAAAGCTAAACAACGTTTTGATACTACATAAAATAAAGCACAAACTTATGAAATCAAATATAAAGCTCGCAATTAACAGAGATATACATGATTATAAAACCAGAAGACGATCGCACATAACAACGGAGAGAACAAGAACCAGGAAGTAGTCCACTATACTGACATCAGATACGGTTCAGTACTACAATAAGCTACCAAAAACAATGAAACAATTGAACCCGCACATTTTCCGATTTAAGTTGAAATTTATCTTTAGTAAAGAAATCCCATAACTTAAAAGGAAAAAAACGATAAAAAAAAAAATATAAAAAATAAGAAAAAACAAAAAATATACATAAATTTAAGAAAATTTGAAAAAAGAAGAAAAAATAAAATAAAGAAATGGAAAAAGAAATAAATTTAAAAAAAAAATAGTAAAACTACATACATAAAACCCAACACTAAACAACGCAGCACCAGCACCCTCCATTCCATTAGCCCGGGACGAGGGTTTGTACCAGGTGTCTCGAGGCGAAGATGGAGGGAAGAAGAATTCTGTCAATGAGCACAGCATGCAATTTATATTAAATAATATTTTTTGTATGACGTTGTATTGTTTGACTGTTTAACAAAAAGGCATTGCTACCCCTGGAAGTCGAAACATTATTCCTCAGTTCAAGCATGTGTTACAAATACAAAAAATCAATTTTATTTAAAACATTTAATATGTTTCTGTTTTACTAGTTTTTACGTACGTTCACGTCCTTACACTATAAAAAAGATCAACATGGCGGCGCACTCGCATTTCATCTCAGGATTAGTTTTAAAATCATCATAAACGGTGAGTCGGACAACTCCCATCCAATTCCAATTCCAGATTTTTTGTTTATGTAAAACTTGAAATGTGTAAAATACAGATTTCTTTAATTAATTGTGGCGTTAGTCGGTAACAAAATAAACAAATTTTAAAATGTTGGCAGCAGCTAAAAATACTATAATTATAAATATTAAATATTCTTTTTTCTTGTTATTTTCGCACTTAACAGTATCCGCCTAATTCCTTAAAGCATTGCTCATAGGTTGTAATAGGTAGAATTGTAATTTTAATATGGGTCCGATTTAACCGTGTATTATTTAAATAATAAATATGTGCATTGAAATAAATACTTTGACCATTAAAATATTAAATATTGTGCATTAAATAAATGTACTAATGTTACATAAAATGTTACATATTGTGCCCTAGAATGGATAACTTGTGCATTAATATAATACATAATGGGTAGTCAATAAATGTGAATATGTTACATGAACAAAGTTATAATGAGCATATTTTATTCATATTGTACCCTAAAATGAAAAACTTTCATTAAAATAATAATATTGAGCACTAAATTTACTGCGCTCCAAAATTAAAGCTGATCTGATTTTGACGATTTGTATGTAAATGATAGCGCGTACTTTCAATAATATACGACCTTATTAATTAATTCAAATGGCTCACCCTACAAATTATATTAAATAAAAATTCAATTGTTTTTGACCTATGACGTCATCGACACTTTTTCAATGGGCTCCCCATATTGTGTGTACTGATATTGATAGATCTGTTACTTGTTTGAAACATATTTTCGCGACGAAGTTGAAAATTAGGGTGGTATTAATAACTTATTTGTTTATGGAATGCGAATAGGCATTCCATACATTTCCATTCAATTGATTTATTTGCGGTAGTTGCATATCACGCCAGATTAGTGCCCTTTTTACTTTATCATACGCAGTATGATATTTAATTATTTATGGCACATTTATTTTTCAATGCACAAGTTGCATTGCTCAACTATTTTTTGAAATGGACAAAAAATTTTGGTTTTCGTCAAATATTTTATCAAATGCTTACAATAAATGCACGTTTTTTTAATTTATTTATTGCGCATATAATTTGTACTGTTTAAATATTATCGAAAAGTTCGAGAAATTGGATACAAAGTGTCTATCTTAGTTTGTAATGTCAAATTTTCGACTTGTTCTGTTCTTCCACTCACCGATTCAATTACATTTTTTATACCTCACACTACCTCCCCTTCCTTATGATGATACAAATTTTATACAGTCGTTCCCAGAAGTTTTCATACACGTCACAAAAATCAGAAGTTCAAGAAACTACAAAATAATATTACTCCAACAGATATCTAGATTATCCCATGTGTTTATCCAAATGATGTCTACTTTAAAGATATATGTTTTTTACGAATTTCAACAAAAATATAAAGGAGTAAGTAGATATCACTTGGGTTCAAGAACAACTTGTAAACGGCGTTACATGGAATTTACCAGATTTTGCTTAAATTATTTGCGAATACATGTAACCAGTCTTCTTATACGGCTCGGTCAGCGTTTCTTTGCTGACAATTGCCTGTGTCGCCATTTTCCTTGTCAAACAGTGCACACAGTTCTCAAATGGCTTGAAATATGGTGAATACAGCTAGGTTTGGTACGTAGTAAAGTAACTACAGGATGCTTAAGATTGGATTGGACTGAATTTATCAATTGTTGTTAGCATGGTAAGCTCTGTCTCCTGCCTGCCATTATTTCACTTCTCAAATTATATTTGTCCTAGCGACAACACATGCTTTGTCACTGCTTTGTCAAATTCTGATCGCTTCTCAGAAATTATATTATAACTTTACTGAACTCAGCTGTTTCCGGTTCAAAAAAGACATAACTTTTACGACAAATCGTTAAAGCTTGTGTGCGCCGTTTCTTTTCGAAGGAGGTAAACAAGTACACTTCAAAGATTTGTTATTTCTCTCCAGAATGCCACTCATACGTTTCCTCGTCGTGAGCGCAAGAAATAACGGCGGCAGTTTTTCCGACCGTCAATTGTTCCCCGGGGCTCGGTCACGTGTTGCCCCCGAACGCAGCGCCGTTACGTGATCACGTCGACTGAACTTTTGAACTTTTTCCAGAGACTTGGAAGTGAGCATTGTTGTCCTGGCGATGCGGACGACCCAACAGTCGTTATGCAGAAGAAAATGGACACCATTTACATGCAGATATAGACCGTTCCACCAGGTTGTCACCGGCATCTGGAGGAACTAACGCGCTCAACGAAGCGGTACGTATATGTGTAGGACCGTCATGTTGGCAGTATGATTATTTTTTAACAATCCATTAAGTTTTACTCGTATTTGTGCGCTTCCTTGTGTTTTCACTAAACCGCATAGTCATCTTTCATAATATTGTAGAGAGTGCATTGAAAGTGACTTGGTTATACGTAACTCCACTAGGGCTGTGGAGTCAGTGTCTGAGTTGTAGAGTTGGAGTCAGAGTTCAGACAAATTTTATAGGAGTCGGGGTCAGAATCCGAGTCGGAGGAAAATGTTCTCCGACTCCCAATCCATGTTTAGATATTGTGGCAAAAAACATGCTAGATGACAAATAAAACTAAATATATGATTAGGACTTTTGCAATGTTCAAAGTCAGCCTTGGATGCCTACCAATACGGATCAAATATATAGATAGAACGCATGCCAGTCAACAGGTGCGCGTTGACAAAATATTTTCAGCTTTGAAAATATTTAAAAATTCGTCCTTAATAGAGAATTATTACAGTCTTACTTACGTGACGGACATTGGGTTGTATGCATACTTTTGTTATTATTAGTGACAGAAAGTCGGCCAAATGGACAAGGTAGTGCAGATTTGTATGCTTTCTAATGAGAAAACGGTTGACTTCCTACTGGTTTCAAACGTTTAGTAATTAGTAGAGTACGGAATTATAAGCATATATTTTTGGAAAAAACCGCTTAAAATAAGCACGAAAAATGAGAAGGAAATCACAAAAAAAGTGCTATAAAAATACGTTGTATGTATAAGTTTTGTATATATGTATTTATTCATACAGACACATCATACAAAAAAACGTATAACAGAAGAAATTGATACTTAACAATAGAAATACACAACAAGTATACGGTATAAATGTAATTAAAAAAAAAATAATAAATATTTTAGCTTAATATACGTAGGTAGAGACAAATTGAGCACCTCAGAGGTATACTGTGTTAAGTCAATGTAACACTGTTTGTGTCTGAGGGATTTCATTGAACTAAGGAACATGTGGTATTCCACCTAATTCCGCGGGTTCATATGTGCTTGCGTTTTCGGCGCCGATTTAACCACGTGGCACATTCTTGTTAGTAGAAATTGTCTCTATATATAAAAATAGTTGAACCAATAAAGAATTCAGTTAATATGTATTACTTGAACAATGTATTAATATAGAATGGCTAAGAAGTGACTGTTAAACTTAAATATTTGCATGTTAATACTGTTTAATAATCCTACAAAATATAACAAAATAGGCCTAAAATCAAAACAATTCTTACTGTTTTTATGCACATTATACAAAATAGTTTATTGTTTTGAAAAACTAATTCGGGATTTGTTTCCATGTAGCAGGAAGCCCTTTATCCTGAACTTTTGGCGTTTCAAATACACTACAAAGCCGAAAAACTGTTGAGCTTTGAGCAAGTTTATAGTTGTTATATCACAATGCAGTAGAGACGATTTTTGAGCGTATTTTTTTGAGTTTTTTGAGATGCAAATGCGCAGACCTACGACGTCTAGAAACACACCAATCACAATTCTTAGCCTGACGCCAGCTACTCGGCGTGTACACGGTAGTGATCGAGTCTGTTCGGTTTGTTTTTGTTTTTGTCACCTTCGCAGCCCAAACAAACTGTAAAAAGTTCAAATAAGCACAGGCAAAATATATGGCAAAATAAGCACACAATTGCAAAATCCGAGAAAAAAGGCACAATAAGCAAAATAAAAATAGCACCAAAAACTTTATTTTTTCCGAATTCGTGGAGATCCTTAAGCTTATTAAACTACTGCTTATATTAAAACTGTCTAAGAAAAATGCCTAGAATCATCGCACTCTAGTAATCAGCGAAGAAATGGCTACAATAACGGAATAACAATATCTGATTCGGATACTTCACATATATTTCTAGATGCTTGCAAAACAGCCTTCTGCACCCACAAAATACCACTAAGGAAATCAAAAAATCTCGAGAGCACGTCAACCACATATTTCACTTATACATCCTTGAGTGTAATCCAAATGTTAGGTTCATTTTAAATAAACTTTTGCAATTCCAAATGCGGTTATACCTTTGGGAACTATCACATCGGTCGCGGTCTAAAGAGAGCACGAGAATGAGAACATGTCCCACTGGCGCAATGGAGGCAATGCTAAACCTCACCTCTGCATATACATGTTGGTTAAAAGAGAGGCTGCTCCCAACCTTATAAGAATACTCTAGGCACGATAATGTCATACTTTGATGAGGCCGTAGCAATGGTCATCAATGATGGCAGTATCTCACGCAGAGGCTCAGACAGATAAGAGACCCCTCATCGCTGTGGTGCACAGATGGATCAAAGACTGACGACGTTGTTGGGGTGGGCATTAGTGGACTGGATTTCTCTTTATCCAAAGTCAAGGGCCATACTTCATTTTACGGACCTGAACCTTGTTGCGGTATCACGAAAAACTATGTAAGACAAATGGTACAGAACTGGAAAGACACAGCTAAACGAACATACTGGGAATCATCAACTTGTATGAGACAAGTAAAGGCTACTATAATAACCGTTCTGCACTTCTACACTTGCTAGCGGCCATAATTGAGCCAGCTGACACAACTTATTCCTCAAACAACTGCTGACTTCGTGAAAAGACTCAACATAGACTGACTCTGAAGTATGAGGGAAATACAAAAGCCAACTCTACCATACCATCATCTGGATTACTTCGATCAATAGTTACCACCGACTCAGATGAACAAGGAAATCATTATCACCGCCGTGCCATTTGAAATTAGGTAATGTGATTTTGTTTCCTTCGAACGCATTTAATAAAAATGATATGAAACAATTTATGAAAACCGAGGTATGTACACTCGACGCAGTTTTTGCAGGTTTGTGGAGCAAGAAGTTCGTCGTTTTTAAAGACGATAAATAAGAAAATGGAATTCTCTCTAAATTCTCGTTAGATCAGACGCAGATTTTAATGATGTCAACGACGATTTCCCACTTGGTCGAATCTCTTAATTGGGAAGATAAAGAAAAATAGTTATTTGTGTACCAAGGGCATTAAACGGATTATGCCCCAAGGTTAGATTATCGGGCCTCCCGGCCCTCGAGCTTTTTAAGTAGCCCGAGGGTATAAACATGAAGTAATGCCCGTGGTACATACAAACTTTTATGTCCTACAATGGTTTTGTTCCCCCACCTTGAATAATATTCATAAAACTTTTTGACGTATCCAGAGTTGAGTGACATTACAGACTGATACAGACGACAATGAATTGTCAAACTAAATAACCTTAGTCTTCAAAAGTGGATTTTAAAAACATTCTTAGTGTATTGTTTATTGGGGTAAATGCTTTGATATTGCAAATATTATGTCCCACTATGGTTTTGTTACTCAAAATTGACTAATATGAAAGCCCATAATTAACATTGACGATCTAAATATTACAATTTGAATGTCAAATATTGGATGTATCTGACATATAAAAAACCATGGCAACGGTTAATGCCCGCGCGGGCATTAAGAATCCTTAATGCCCTTGCGCCGCGGGCATAAAGTAGCTGTTTTCGCCCCTAAGATGTAAAATGTCACTTTATGATCAGTAAGGACATAAAATTTATTTAATTCCCGTTGTTTATTCTGGAACGGCTTTTGGAACGAAGAATATGAATATAATATGCTTGACCCATGTCTAGCTGTGGTGGAGTTTGCAGAGAATTATTGATCGGTAGTAGCAACGCTACGGACATAAATGAACAATTCCGTTTGAGCAGTTAAATCATCTGTACCATAGTACCTAAGTAATACCAGTAATAATACAACATTAATATTGATGGAGACTTGAATTCGATTAAAGTGTTTAGCGAAAGCAACCCAGATCGTTCCTAAGGGTAAACAGCTCTAATCTCCTATAAATTATCCTCCGGATTCATGTAATGCCGCACAACACCAGCGTTGCATTTACTGTGCCTCCCAACGGAATATTACATCGATCAACGGTAATTGATAATTGATACGCGTGCAAGACAGGATCGAGTTTGCAAAATCGGTGGCGACTTCAATGGGCCAGTGGCAATTTCGTCGACACGTTGGACCAACGAGGTTAACAGGGTGGTAAAGGGCAAGAATTAGGGCATTGTTGCCGCGATTATTAAATTACGTGAGCAGTCCGGACGGGGTTGCGTTCAGTTTTCCACGGTTTCCGGCGTCGCACCCTGTTACGAGCCTGTGCGTTTGCTTGCTGGCGCCCTCTGCGTTCCATAATGTCCTAATTACTAGCGTATAGCGAGGATTAGGACGCTCACACCACGGTTATAATTGAGCTGGAAAATTGAAGCTGGGAATTTATCAATAGTTTTGATTTTAATTGCATTTTCGAGGATTACCGTAACTTACGTTGTTGGTGAATGCCTAGTCTTCCACAATGTCAGAAACTGGATGATATTACTTCTAAACACAAAATACAGAAACGAAAAGAATTATCGTTAAAAAAAATCTTTTACGTAGAAGGACGCCATAAGAATTATCAATTATCGACTAAAGAACATCTTTCAACCATCAAACAACATCAAGTCAGAGTCAATCCCAGGGTAAGCTGTAAACAATAATGCAGAAACGTATGAGGGCTTGTTAAGTTAATTGCTGTGATATGGGACGGACCTTCACCTACAACAGAGCTGGGGAACTTCAGGTTATTACCAATGTCTACAATAACAACACTAATGACGCAGCGCGCCAGTTACCTGTAGGGGAGACC
The DNA here is from genome assembly GCA_964023965.1 of Melinopterus prodromus. Classification (NCBI taxonomy): domain Eukaryota; kingdom Metazoa; phylum Arthropoda; class Insecta; order Coleoptera; family Scarabaeidae; genus Melinopterus; species Melinopterus prodromus. The sequence continues at coordinate 25,952,964 of OZ030391.1, read as the reverse complement.
GGGGCAGATTGGGACAAGGGGCACATTGGGACACTTTAAATTCCCGCCTTAATGACTTGCGATTAAATGCGCATTCACAGAGAATATGCGTCAGTGAATGTAAACAATATCAAAAAATGTTTCCAGCATGTTAGTGTGGAAACTACGTTCGTTGATGAATGTGTTCAGTTTTTGGTTAACCAAGTAAGTATTTTCTACGTCTGTTCGTAAAGCTCTACACAAGTTTATATGTTATATTGTATAATATTCTTACAATTATATATATATTCTTCATATATTACCGCTATTGGCGGCTACCAAATCATAACCTTCAATTTTCTAGATTGTTTCAATTCATAAAACTTATTTTGGGGCACATTGGGACATTTCAACTGGGGCAGTTTGGGACAGGGAAATAAGGGGAAATTTATTTATTTATGCGAAATTTACTCATTTATGCCATTTGCGCCTCGGTGAATCATATTTGAGGTTAAAATCGTCTCTTTTTCTTGTCGGCCGAATATTTGAATAATAATTTTAAAATATTGTTATGCAGGTTTTGAAGAAATTCTTCAACAACCATTGTAGGTAGTTCATAAAACACTTTGACCTTCACAAGGTCACACCATACAATCAAGTCGCCAAGTCGCCCCATGCCTGTCCCAATGTGCCCCGGGTCGGGGCACATTGGGACAAATTGCAAACGAAAGTAGTTACTATAATACCAAAAATACTTTATTCAACTTAAAATTTCCAATGTATATACCTGGATAAATGTATATTTTAAGTAGTATTGCCATTACCAACCAGTTATTGTGAAAAATAAAGCAACTATAAGCGGATGTCAAAATCCGTCCCTATATGCCCCGGTGTCCCCTACTTTTAAATATAATCAGATTCACTTGTAACTGAGATCGAGTAGAATCAGCTATTAAAACTATACTATAGTGTTGTCAGTCTACATCTAAAATAGTATAAAAATGGCGCAGCGGCTAGCAGGGCTGCGGAGTCGGTAAAAAAAATTTCGACTCCGACTCCGACTCCAGATATTTTACGTGGTGCGACTCCAACTCCGACTCCAGAAAAATTGCATACAAAAATATGTTCAAATAATTCTGTGTACTAATAATCTTACATGTGAATAATCACAAATTTGACACAAAATAATACAACTGTGTACTATAAAATTTGGTATGAAAACAAAAACACTACCAGGAAAAAAAGAAACAATTTTAATATATTAAATGTCTATTCGAGTATGTATTCTGTTAGTATTAAATATATAGCTTTTGCATATCAAATTACTCACAAACAAATGCTGAACCCATAGGAAGAATAGAAGTTTTATTTGTGTGCAGCGAATTTGTTGGCAAAAATATTTAAACTGACAATCTAAATGTAAATAAAAACGGTCTATAAGTATTAAACTGTTTTCTCATTAGAGAAAATAAAAATCGGCACGACTGTCCATGTAACTGACTTTATATCTCTAATAATAACAAAAGAACCAATAAGACACAGTGTATAATACGAAACAAAATGCATTATATTAAAAACAAAATTAAGTGCAATATACGTTTATAAACTTGTTGTGAGGGACAGAATAGCTCCAACTAATTCTCTTAAATCATTTTTAATTATTTTACAAGCTGAAAACAATCATAATTATGGCTAGAGGTATAGTTTCTGAATAAATGATACTACATTCAACTACGGCCCTACTTCTCATTCTCTTTTTAACTCTCTTGTTCAAATTACCTTTTTCAAAGTTCTGTCGGATTACTTTTCACTTTCGTTTGTAAAGTGTGTTTTATAATTTGATTATTTACATATGTATGTAGGTAGGTACTTTGTAAATGACCTAATAGAATATTTGGTTTTATTTGTTTACTGTCTGCTGAGGCAACGTCCATCTCGCATGCTTACTTTTCTACAGTAATTAAACCTGGACTCGGAGTCGGAGTCAGTACATTCTTTGCGACTCCGACTCCTCTGAAATATGTCTGAACTCCGTCTCCACGATTCCAACCCCGCGACTCCGACTCCACAGCCCTGGTTGGTAGGATCTGAGAAACACCAGAAGAATATTCTTCTTCTCTTTGATGTTCATCAATAATTCACCAATTTAATCCTGGATCACCGGAGAAGTTATTAAAAAGGATTTCACATGTTCATATCATAAAAATTATCTGTATCGTACCAGTTAAAAAATTATGAATCTCAACCAGTCTTAAATTTAAATAATTATTAAATTAACGAAAACAATGTAACCTAACAAATGAAACGAAACAGGCGGAATGAATGAAACCAACGCATCTCAAGGATGAATTTCAATCAGTTTTGAGAGAGCGAACTCTTATCCTTTGTTCGATGACAGCTGAGATAAAGTTTATAATTTTGTCGATTCTGTCGACTATGTAGTTGGAACATTTAATCTACATGAACGGTGGGCAAGAATGTTTGTCAGTGTGCAAAATAAAAACTCTGTTTATATCTGCCCAAGCCCGCCAACGTTGGAGACGACTATTGGGCCCAGCGAGATGCAGATCATAGCTAGGAAATTAAATACGGACTAAAAGAGCTATAAATGTGCTGTTATGCTCTCGAATAACTCAATGCTATGAAAAACGTGATTTATTTATAGCAATTAGTGATGAACCTCAGGGGAAAGCACAAAGGGTCCTAGGTGCAGCTGCAGAACCACAACCTTTCCTTCAACATCCAACTGACATACTCTCACACTTGGAGTACAACATTTGCTGAACAGGCATCATATTGGACCCATTTTGTACGCCGAGTAGCCAAAGGTGCACCTTCCAAAAGAATAACTGATACCCTAAGGTGACCATAAGGTGCCCACTATGTTTTCAGCAAATCTTATCCGACCCACGCCACAGCGTGTTCAAAGAAACAAACCGGTACGCATTTTTCCGTTTCCTATAGGGCTAGCGCAACCGAGTGCGCTAATCGTGTAGGAAACGGATTCAGAGACCTGTATTCCGTTTTCTAAGTGGTTAACGCACTTTATGCAACTATCAGTCGCGCGTCCCCACTACTTTGAAGCCATCAGCTGTTTAATACGTTGCTTATTGTTTATTGAGGTTAAGTAGTGATTCATTTAGTGAATTCTTAGAAAGAAAGGAATATTTTAAGACTATTGGAGTGAAAATAGCTGTTCACGAAAACCCTTTTTGCTGCGTATCATTTACACCTTTAATGCAAAGAGTCCATGTCTGTCGTTTTGCAGGGGAGGTCGTCTTTGTAGATACAAGTGGTTCTTGCGATCAAGGCGGTTCGTCTGTTACGTTTATATTCGGAGCTTCCAAAATAGGTAGGGTACCACTATGTTGCATAATATGTACATGAATTTCAATCAGAAGCGGTACACGAAGTGTTTCAAAAAGTTCCGTGACTTAATTGGAAACGAAGGATTTTATGGAATCGTATATCCAGCCATTTTTATGACGGACGATAGTTTTGCCGAAAGAAATGCGATGAAGAAAGTATTTCCAAATTCTGTCCTACTTCTGTGCATCTTTCACATCCTACATGCTGTGTGGCGGTGGCTGTAGAAGAGTTCCATTAATGTTGAAACTGATCATCGAAGAACGTTGATTCCGAGAAGTTCCTTTAGCTCAGAATGAAATTGACTGTGAATTAAAAAATCTGATGTGGCCAGGCACATGACTTTATCATACGAAATATAAAATTAATAGTTTAGCTGCACGTGAATCTATTTGATTGAGATAAATTGGGTCTGCATTAAAATTAAACTAGTTAGCTAGGATTTGACAGATATTTTGATAGTATCAATAGTAGGTATTGTCAAAGCATCAGCATTTGAACTACATACTGTCATCAGAATAATAGTTATTTATCTCACAAATGCCGAAAATACGGAATAGCGCGACGAGCGGTGATGCGGCGCGTCACCGATGGCGGGGCGTCGCCGTCGCATGTGAGCGAGTCGCGCAATGTCGTTTTCGGCAGGAGTGACATCAACGTTTTTGTGTTGCTTTTTGAGAAACACGCATTTAAAAAATCAAAAAAGGCTATATTCGTTCTGTATAGGAAATGCTAGGTTGAGACCGCTTCTACGAAACGTCAAGTTTAAAAAGCTAATTCAAATTCTGACAGATTTATATTCGTTCATGACACTGTAGATGTCACATCCGTACCAACATACTAAAATATAACTACACTCATCGCTATACTTTATTTACAATTTTCTCAATTTATCGTTTTTACAATTAGATAAAACAACGGGTTGATATTTCTTATCAATAAACAATCAAATTGGTGATCTTATTTTATTTGAATTTTGTATTTTGTACATTGCCGCACTAGAGCAGCAACGTTCCATAGGGGTTCTCCAACCTCTGATGAAATCAGCTGTTTTCGAGTGTGACAGCCATAGACATTTCTGTGGTGACAGTATAAAAAAATATTTGTCAAATCCAGGCTACTACGTAGTTTCATATCAATGCAGATGCGACCGATCTCGATCAAATAGAATTTGCTGTTAAAGCTAAACTATTAATTTTACCAAAAAATATCATAGGCATAAATTATTCAAATTTCCACTACTTTAATTTATTATTTAACTATTTTGACGAACTTACAGAAATGGCAGCTCATTTGCAAAATCCCTGAAAAATGCTTAGAGAAAATAGCCAGTTCCTTTGGACCCTTTTGAACCAAAAGCTTTTCAGCTCTAAGTTTAGTCATGAATCTTCTAAATATGAATTTTCGTCCCGATAGCTTTAGTAGTTTCTCCGGAATCGTCTCCACAAAAAACGGGTACACACACACATACACACACACACACATACACACACACACACACAGACATTTTTTTGTACCTTGGTCAAAGATGTTCAGGGGACCCAAAAAGACCTATTTCCGCTAAAATCTCAATTTTTTTTTCGGCACGATTACAATACTTCATCATACTGCATACGATAAAGTAAAAAGAATCGTTATGCAGTCACCGATTATTGGTTGGCAAATATAAAATCTTTCTTGATTATTTCCAAAAGCAATACTGGATTAGAAAGTCTGAATGGTGCCACTGTTTTCGCAAAGAATATATTACAAGAGGACATACCACAAACAACATAATCGAGGTCTTCATCTGTATATTTAAACATCAAGTTTTAAAGAGGTGCAAAGCTTTCAACGCGGTATCATTGGCTGATGATGCTTGCGTTTCTTTTGAAGAATTTTATAAACAAAAGATAATTTCATTTGCGAATGGAAGTGATCTGATATTTGATCATTTCTTCAAAAAGTTTTGCCGCTAAGCTTGCCTTCTAGCTGTGGAAAAAAGTACGGACACAACTTTTACAGTCGCATCTTCAGAAGATCGCAATCTTTTGTATACAGTTGACATAATAATTGAGCAATGCGATTGTCCAGCAGGAGCGGGAGGCAAACTCTGCAAACATCTTTGTGCAGTGTATAACATAGGTGTTAATTTGCAAACCACCCCACATCTGCTATTTTCTGATCGCATTGAGCTAGTCAATTTGGCACTTCCAAATTTATGATCCTTCCAAATTTATGCTTAAAATCATAAAGAACTTAAACGCAAAGATGAATAGTTCAATCAACATCAGCACTAGAGCGATGCAGGCAGGTAGACCCATTATAATTATGATTATTATTATAATTATTAGTTTGTATGGACATTTGAAAAAAAGCACACCTATAAAGCGGTCGGGACTGTAAGCTAGAACGTGCTTGGTATAGAAGTGTTTACGATAGAACCCGAACGATGCCGACCCTATGATCGAATTCTATCGTACAGACTGGTTCTCCCTAGATTTGAATTGACTGAAAAGGGCGCGCTACCGATGTAAACAAAACAAACCAAAGACATCATACCAAACATAACCCCAAATTGTTTTTATTATACGTACGTCGATAAACGTCTTTATCAGAGATTAGTAAATAAAGATAGGAAGCGATGCGACCGTGTCGATGTTAGCGCCATCTATCGTCTCAGATGTTAACTAACCGCTCTATGACGTGACTGAAATGTCATGTCTTGTCATGTCAAGTGTTCAAAACGCAATTTGAAATGTCATTTGGCTTAAGTTGCATTTAGTGGTAACGCCGGAGTTCCATTATTTACCAAGAGTTACAACATGAGTCGTGGCACTTATTGCATTTGTAATTCAAGTTACAAAAATAAATTCAATAATAGGGATGTGGCATTCTTTGCAATAATACCAAAGGATCGTTCGCTGTAAGTAAAAATCAATATTTGAAATTAGTCATCTGCATAGATTTTGGTTTTGCAGAGCCAAGCAATGGATGTTAAATATTGGCCGAATTTACATTTTGCAAGATGACACAAAAGACTATCACATATGAAGTGATCATTTTTCTGTCGAGCAATTCAAGAAAACATATCCGCGATTGCTTTTGAAATCAAGAGCTGTACCCTGTACTTTTACTTTCTGCAGATAATATGGATGTTGCTACGAACAGCAGAGAAAAGCAGCAGGTCAGTAGCAGTTATGAAGCTAAGCTTTCTATTGTTGTTGTTATACCTTAGTGTTGAATTACTTTAGTAACACTGTTCTTATTTGTTATTGATATTTATTATATAATAAATAATGTACAACTAAGTTTTGTATGTTGTGTAGGACAACGAAATAATAAAGCATATAAGAAATGCACACAAATTAAAATTTACCGGCACATCCCGCTGAATCGCCCAGAGCGCCACCGTGCTGCCACCTAACGTCTCAGATGTTAACCAGTTAATAAAATGTGGTCGAATTTCACCATAGGTGGCTTATGGACGTTTCCTATCTTTTTTTTTACTAATCTCTGGTCTTTATATATTTAAATAGTATCTAGGTAAGAGCTCCAAAACTTATTTTATTTCTGTCTACCTCGAAAACCTAAAATTTATATAAATTTTCTCTGTTGAATTGTAGGTTAATTCCTTGTCAGTTATACTGTGATTCAACAGAAACATTAGCATAAAGAGAGAAGTTCTAATCCGACTTTGATGATCTGTTGTTCACATGTAGGCTAAATAGTTGGTGGTAGAATACTGTGGTAGAAATGAACTTCCACGTAGAGATGAGTTCTGGGCGACCTTCCAAGTCGGCTTTCATCCGGATAGTTGGTTGGTAGAGTGCTATATTTACTGCCCTTTTCTAGCCTGATGTAAGCACAGAGGGTTAGTATGAGTAAAGTACTGAAGATAGTCAGCGCAGAGTAGTGTAGATATCAATCAGCAGTGTGCGGTGGAGAAGAAATAGTTGGTGGCAAATTGACCTTATCAAAGATAGCTAGTTTCACATTATATTGCTCAAAACTGAAATTTGAATGAAAATTTGTACCACATCGCTGATACTGCAATTTAAATAAAAGTTCTTGATTGTAATTTTGAAAATCCACAAGTGTTCTTTTTGTGTTTTTCTTTTTGATTTATTTGATGCAATTTATTTTGTTTATTTGTGTTTATGTTTATGTACTCACATTTCTTTTGCCAACAAACAATTAGTATACAATGATATGGAAGTTTATATAAATGATGATCGACAGTAATATATTAATAATTTTATTGAAATTGGATTTTATTAATAATGTTAATAGTGTATAATTCAGCGTTATGACAATAAAAACCTTACAATAATCATGGAATTTAATAAGTAATACATCCAACATATTGTTACAGAGGTACAGCAGTGCATTGTACAATTAATTTACAAACTTCAAGAAAATCACCTATAAAAAAAGTTGAGTTTCCACATAACGAAATGTTTCATAACTACCCGACAGTACATACATATATTATATCTATACAATTATGTTTCAGTTTTCTTTAGGTTCTTTCACTCCCGCTGTCCAGTCAAATTCACAACAAAGGAGTCCACAAAGCATTGTTGTCTGTTTGCCTGTAACGGATAACCTAAAAACAAAAAATGTTTTAATGTTGGTTAGACAATGAATAGTCAAGCCTTGACAAATCATAGTAACTTGTAAAGAAAAATCAATACACAGTCACACACTTACTCAGACAAAAACTGACTTCAGACGTGCTTCAGACTATCTGCCAAACGTCCTTAGCTTTGTGACCTTCAATTCCATTTGATATAAAACCAGTCTTCTTTAAACTTCAATATTCTCACTTTTAATAGTATAATTACAATAATAAAATAGGTACAAATACGTAAACACTTCCTAACCACCTTTCTCATGTATTAAATAGCAGCAATTGCCAACCCACAAAAATAAAAATCACCGCAATTCTGTCGTCAGAGATCGGGGACCTCCGAAGTCACCCGATCCAACCCGAGTCATTCCTCGTTATCTTTCTAGCATAAAGCATTCGCTCCTAGACTACCCACTCCTATAAAGTTCATGGTATAGGAGGATACGTACATATTTCTTTTTCAGGTATGCAGAGGCATGCTTAGTAAATGTGTGAGATGCGTTAACCACTTAGGGAACGGAATTACAGGTCTCGCATTCGTTTCCTACACGATTAGCACACTCGGTTGCGCTAGCCCTATAGGAAACGGAAAAATGCAACCGGTACAGGTGCTGGTATCTACTCACACGACGAGCGATTAGCAAGTGCGTTAATTGTCGAGATCATTAATCTTTTAATAAATTTTTTCGTCGATCGTATTCTTCTGGCCGCCTCTACATAGATTTTATTCGTCGATGTCGTTTGAGGTTATATGACCATTTGACACTGACAGTACTGGAGTACTGACAGTACTTGGTGCTTGGATAACGGAATGTTTTGATTGGATGGTTTTATTTTTCGCATGTTCGATTGGCCTTAACTGAGTCGTTTAGTTAGCTATAACAAATCATGCATTAATAGAAATCCTGCAATTATAGAGCTTTTTAAAAAATTAAATTAAATTTCTATTCAGTAAACATACTCATAAATAATCGATCGACGGATAAAATAATGCACTGTAATGTGTAGTAAGCTCAACAAAGTGTTGATGCTTCTAGTTTGGAACAAAATAAAACATAGGTCACCAGAATATTACTAATAAGTTTATAGTTTTAAATTGTTATAATCTGTAAGGTTATACAAAATGTCAAACATCTTCTCTTTATTCATGAAAAAATACAGTCGCTAAAAAACACTGACAAATTCTGTATGGAAGCGACAGTACACGGCCACCAACACATAATAGCCCCTCTGGTTAATTAGAAGAGGGATGGGCTTTTATGCTGGGATGACGCCCCGGCCGGTTAATAATTAACTATTCCGCAAAAAACCGCACCTTTCTGGGCTAAAATTTCAGTCCGAATATGTTAAAGTTCGACAGACCCGTACGCCGAAACTCGGTAATTTCGGGTTTGTACAACAGAGCTGCGGTCTATCCGCACTGTTTTTGTCCACGGTGGCGGCTTTTAATCAAAGCCTTTAAGCCATTTTGCAACAGGCACGTGCCGCTCTACGTATGAGATTTTGGTGAAGTTCTGGTATTACACCCAGAAATGTTCCCAAGTTTTTACTAGGTGTCCCTTTGTTCATATGCCAAACTAAATCAACTACATTTGAATATACATGCAGAGACTTCAAATCTGTAGGTTATACTTTCTTCTACCACCATACTCGATCGATACTACGTAGTATCTTGGAGCAAAGGAAATATACATCTAAAAGAAACGAATGGCCTTATCATATTATAGCATGTAGTATTATATTTTGAATTGTTGTTTTTCAACCTTTGTACCTAAATTTCACTTTCATATCGCCCCGAATTTAATGAAGCACAAAAATTGTAGTTTCTGACACAAAACCATTGTTACCATTTTTTTCTAAGCAAATTGTTTGCTCGGACGTCATTACGTATGCTTTTTTGTTCACATTCACCGGGTGATTAACAACCACTTTATATTATTATTATAGTTACATTTTGTATACTATATATATACTGGTTCTTAACCGGTGGCCCGCGGACCACTGGTGGTCCCTGAGAGCACCCGAAGTGGTCCGCGAAGCCAAAATGCACTTATTAAATATATTAATGACAAAAGCGACTAATTGACGATGCGAAGACTACGAATATTTATGAAATACTTAGTTATTTTATTACGTGTGTAAAGCAAAACTGGTTCTGTTTGTTACCTTACATGTAACTGCGAAAGTATGTTAAGTAGTTAGGTACTATAATATCCTGAAGTTACTATACCAGGCCACAAATTGTTTTAATTTACGGATTTGATTACCAAATCTACTAGGTATTTTTATCTAATTGTGATTTATTTTATGTCTAGTTCCCGATGCTTGTGAATTGTCATCGATTTTATTTATTTTTTATTCATTTCATTGCTTCAGTAGATCACAGCTGGCAGTAGATCACGATATGCAATATCTGAAAAGACATTGGCTGTATCGTTTGAATTTTCAGTTGCAAGGGTCACGAAATATGAAGTTGGAAGGCATGACCAACATATTTTTATTTCATTATAAATTCAGCGCTTTATCGGTGAAATTGAGCTATGGGATCAACAACTAGAAGATAATTTTTCTGCCCTAGATATGCTAAATTAAATTTTTGACGGACTGTGTACTGAGATAAAAGACGAAAACAGAACATTACAAAAATTTAAAAAAAATTTAAAATAAGTATTTCCGTTATTTGGGTTTCATAACATTGTTATCTACCATGGTAGAGCGGGGATTCTCAACCTTTTTGGTTATTGAAAATAAAAACCGAAATCGTTCGGCTGCCAGTGCCGATATGCATTTGAGCAGTACCGAACCAAGAATTCAGCACTTGGTAAACAGTACGCAGTCACAAAAATCGCACTAAAAATGTAACTTCTTCAACTTTAACAAATAATATACACTTGATTTAAATAATTTTATACGTCTTTTATTTATTCAACACCCTTATAATAGTTTATTTTGCCGCTAAACATTTAGTGGTCCATGACAAAACTAAAATTTAGTCAAATGGCCCTTCATCAGTAAAAGGTTAACCACTGCTCTAAACTGAGAAAGGAAGAGTTTCCACTAAAAATGCTTTAATGAATTATTTCCTTCAAAATTTTATTCAACTTTGTTCCGATTGTTTGGAACATATGTTAGCCAACTAGGTATTTAATGCAACATCTTTTGTTTTCGAGTTATAACACAAAACTCGATTTTTCGCTATTTTGATACTTGTCGATATCGTTGTTGTTTGTTAAATCAGACGAATGATATTTGCATGTTCTCAAGGCACTTTTTCGATTAGAATTTAGTGGAATTCACAGATATTAAATATCTCTAATAGTTTTGTAGATATAACATAGGGTTGTGTTTTTTAAATGGAAACCATAGCTGGCTATGACTAAAATAAATAGAGCATTTTTTTCCTCTTTTCAACTTTTCAACATGCTGATCCACAATATTCCAAAAGTAACGTTTTATTGAATAACATGAAATTAGTATATATATCAGAGACATTATGATTAATGTCTTCGAGATTTATTTGAGTAGGCGTGTCACTAGTAGTTTGACACTACTAATCAGTGAAATTAGTAAAATTTCAGTCGTTTACTTTAATTGAAAATCTCGGAATGCCGTCTGAATAGTATGAAAAATGCGCAATAATCGAAAGCTTTATTCAAAGTAATAACAATATTGTGATATAACATCCGAAACATAATTCAATTCCGAATTAATAATTTCAATTACGGGTTGATTAATATGCCAAAAGCCGAACATTGTGATATGGAAGTGGGATGCTGAAGAAACTGTCATGAAAGTATGTAGCCGTGATCCTACAATTTCCAGTCGTCAACCTTCACTTTATATCGGCATGTCGAGGGTATAACTGAAAGTTAAACATTGCAGGATATATTGTCTTATTCGAAGTGAAATAATTAGATAACTACCTGCATAAAAAAATAAAACATAAGATTACTTACTACAAACTACTTCAACCATTTTTCAAATTGATGTCCATTTTTATTGATGCATAAATTATATCTCGTCGCAATACTTCGAAGGGCGTTGTTTATAAAAATATTACAGCTTCTTCAGCATTTTCACTATGGTAAAGTTTGGGTCTTGGCATACTAAATGACCCGTGATTGATGAGATTTTCTTTTAATCTCTCAAAAATAGAATTGTGAGGTTGTGTTCCTTCTGGATAACGATTGAAGTATGTTTCGGATGCAATTGCAGCATTGTTATTACTTTGAATAAAGCATTCGATCATTGCGTATTTTTCATATGATTCATACGGCATCTCGTAACGTTTAATTGAAATAAATATTCAAAAGAATGCAAATTCAATACTTAAGTCACTGATTAGTAATGTCAAACCACTAGTAACATACGCCTACTCAGAGAAATCTCGAAGATAATAATTATAATTTCTCTGATATATACTAATTTCATGTTATTCAATAAAACATTAGTTTTGGAATATTTTGGACCGGCATGTTATGTATCGTTGAAAAAGGGAAAAAGGCTCTATTTATTTCAGTCATAGCCACCTATGGTTTCCATTTAAAAAAACACAACTTTACGTTATATTTACAAAACTATTACAGATATTTAGAATCTGTGAATTCCACTGAATTCTAATCGAAAAAGTGCCTGAAGAACGTGCAAATATCATTCGTCTTATTTAACAAACAACAAATATATCGACATGTATCAAAATAGCGAAAAATCGAGTTTTGTGTTATATCTCGAAAACAAAAGACGATAGCTAATTTTGGTTTTCACCATTAAGTTTCTCTCAAAAAAAGACGACAGAACAACTTTACTCATTTTTCGATATCTCCTATAGTTACCGAGATCTCCTATAGTAACAACGAATTTGGCCCACCCTGTACAATACATACTTCATGAGAGTCAGTAGAATATATTAGAAATCAAGTTTGGTAGAGAAATATGCTCATATAGCAATTGTATTTATGAGAAACACACTGAACTGGATTGATTCAACAATAATAGATGCCAATCATACGCCGTTCATATCTGATATTCCATACGTATTCACTATTCAGTTTGATTCGCCATGTAGTACTATATTACACAATATACAGTAATACTTCGTGGGAAAAATGAGTGCTCACTCCGTGCGAAATATAATTTATTTGTTAATCTATCTGTCAGTGGCTATATTTACGACTCGACTGAAATGAAATACAGTTTTGTCCGAAACCGACCGCTTGGCAGACATTCAACCAGACTGCCGGCAATTTGAAAAATTTGGCCGTGATTCATACAGGCCGTCGACGTTCGCTAGTGTACCTACCACTGCATTATTTATTCGATTTATCACTGATGAAAACAGCAAAAGAAAAGTCTTCCGTCGGTCGTTAGATCAGTTTTTAAATACATGCGACAACGTTATTTATAAACGCTAATGGAATCGATTTATCTTATTATAGTTATTTAAGCTGCAGCGTATTTGGTGAGCTCTATAAGAATTACAAGGTACCTCCCAGCAGCTACATTATGACTATTTTTCTGAGCATAGAAGGGAGTCGATGATTTTTGGACGAATGACAAAAAAGATCCAGACAAGAGGATCTATGGACAACAGCGAGGATCTCGCGCGTTAAGGGTTCTGTTCCATCACATTGTATAATTAGATTGGACATTTGACTGTCAATGGTTGCGTTACTAGACAAACTGTTTACATTTACAAACGCAATCGGTTTATGTCAACATTTTGTGACAGAACTTGATTAAAAAATTTGATTTTCCTTTGAATATTTTTATGGGTGACGATGATTTTAACGTAAATGATATCGTCAATTTAGGATTAGAGTTGGGAGAATCCATAATGAACACTTTGTGTTTCATGCCATAAACCTACCAAAAAAAAGTAATATTGTGTCATTTTGTAGGTTATGGTTATACGTCAAACAGCCTAATCTGCGTTTGCATTTGCATACAAAATAATTTTCCGTTTGCTAAAATGGCGACCGTTGACAAAACGCGTTTATAGTTGGTGGAGTGTTGCAAACTTTTACTCAATGTTTGACCGTTGGTAAACCGGTTGACTGTCACCAACGGTAGACAACGGCCTCCATTTCAGTAAACGTGATATTAGTTTATTGGCAAACGCTAACTCTGTTTGATGCAGAATCATAACCTCCAAAATGTCAAAACTTCTGAAACGTGTGTAGTTACCATATGTTGTATACCCAGACAGCTGCGCACAGAGGCTGCGCGTTTGCAGTTTGCTTCATGATTTTTGCGAAGTTCGCAACTGTATAGCGTAGCGTATATCTATAGTCTATACTGTGGTCTTAACGCTCACGAGGGCTTTAAGGATTCTTAACGCCCGCGCGGGCGTTAATGGTTGCCATGGTTATATGTAGGTCAAATATATCAAATATTTGCAATTCAAATTTTAAATTTTATGTCATCAATGTCAATTATTCGCGATTAAGGTTATAAGTTTGACAATTAACTGTCTGTACTGTCACTCGGCAATTTCAATTATTGGCGATTAAGGTTATAAGTTTGACAATTGTCTGTACTGTCACTCGGCAATGTCAATTATTGGCGATTAAGGTTATAAGTGTGACAATTAATTGACTGTACTGTCTCACAACTCCGAATTGTTTCTATTGTTATTCAACTCCGTAGATACGCATGTCACTTGATAACGTCAAAATATTTATTAATATTATTCAAACGGACGAACAAAACAATTGTAGGACATAAAAATTTTTATGCACCTCGGGCATTACTTGATGTTTCTACCCTCGGGCAACTTATTTTTATGCCACGAGTCACCCTCGGGCAGTGGCGGACTGGCCAGGTGGTGCCAGGTTGCCCGATGGCAAGTGGGCCCCCCCTTCAGTGGGCCCCCCAGAAGACAACATGTTGAAAATATTATTAATATATTTCTTTATACTGCAACTGGCACGGGAGCGCCGCACGAAAAAATATCAGGCAACAAGAGGGCCCCCACCTATTTGCAATAAATTCATGTCTGCATATTAACAGATATACACAGAGTAAAAGCAAACCCTTCGCACGCTATTGGTGCCGGTGCGGTGGCATCTCGCGCGTCGCGCCGTTCCTGCCAGGAAAGAATTTTTTACTATTTCACTTTGATTGACCAGGTTCTGGCAAAAATATTATTCGTCTGTAACTGCAATACCAATACGTCACAAAGTACAGAATTGTTATGGTATCAGGTGTTAGTTTTATTACCAAGAAAAATAGAAAAAGTCGAATGCTATGATGAACAATTAAGTTTAAAGCTTAAAGCGAATTGATAAACATGAAAACATTGTGTAAAATCAATAAAATTTGGGTACCAAAATAAATCACTTATACAGAATGTTCTTTATACATAATGCAGTCAAAATAAAATAAAATTTATTTATAAATTAAAATTTGTAATTTAAAACAAAATAATCTAAAAAAACATGAATATACAAAAAAATATTGGTTAACTAAGTTGCGCAGTTTTGTGTTTATCAATGATATAAAAAGTGATAGTGATAGTTGATTTCACTTTCGAAGATATAAAATCGATGTACAGGGTGCTATTAAAGTTATAGATAATCATTCGCCCTACAGCCAGAAAATATTTCCATGCTTACCTACAGGGCGTTCCACAACAACGTACCAACAAACTTATGTTTATTTATAGGAACACTAGGTATATTGTTGCAATTTTTAATGAAGATTTTTAACCTAATTGTGTTGACATCAACTTATATTAGGCTGTTATGAACTGTTTCTGAGATATTGTGAAATGATTGGCATTTTCCGAAAATCATTCTAAGGCAGGGCCGCGTTTACCAGTCGGCAAAATAGGCATGTGCCTAGGGCGCGGCAAAAGGGGGGCCCGTAAGCGGCCCCTTTCTACCTAAATACTGTAGGGGCTAGGGCCCACTAATTGTATAATAAATAAATCGAAAGAGAATTCGAAGTTATATATAATTTTCGAAAATTATATAACAATAATACTTTATACCAATAATAATACAATTTATTACAACCCAAATTCAATTGCATATCGCCCATATCGATACTTCGGGACAGTGTTCAGAAATAGGTCCAGGAAGTCGGCGGACCTCTATGCATGATTTCGGTAGTTTTTTTTTCGTGGATTATTTTTCCAATGTCTTTAGTAGACGAACCTCTTTAACATCACATTTTTGAAAAAATTAAGTTAAATATTTAAAAAAATAAGTTTAGCATAACTTCCCTAAAAAAATAATTGCACTTGATAGAATTCCGTTAATTTGTGTATGCCAAATTTTTGAATAGAACACGGAGCATTTTTGGTCGCTCGTTTAACAGTAATGAAATAACACTTCATTTAGTCAGTGATTGCTGTCTCCTTTGCATTGAAGTTCCAAAATTCAAGATTTCATTTCAGGCTACCTAAAGAATGCAGTGCCAAAAAAAGAGGTTGCTGATATTTGATACAATTTTTGAGAATTTTGGCTAAAATCTAAAAAAAAAAAACTATCGTAATGATCTGCTTTTCGTTGCGAGACACAATGGCGAACAATGCCGAGTATTCTCAAAACCGCACCGCAATGTACCAAACGCTTTATTTTTAATGTGACAAACAGCAGGATTTTATATATTTTGGGGAATTCACATGATGTCAATGAAAATAATTCTTAGAACTTTCGTAAAGAAAATAAAATAATATGTAAAACCCATTTTTGGGAACTGGCGATTTTTCATACATTTGTAGACAAACGTACATTCAACAATATTCATGTATGCACAAAATTAATAACGAAAATTCAAAATTCCTGTTTATTGTTATATGTGGAAACTGCTTTGATCAGCAAAAAATGCGATTGCCAGAATTTAACTCTTGTATCTCTTCAAATAAACGAGCAAAAAGCGACCATCCAGTATTTAAGATTTACTTTTAATTGCTTTTTATCTAAGGAAAAAAAATAAAGAAAACTGTAACGTAAACTGCAGAATCCATAACACTTTGGAGAGAGTATAAAAAAACTGAAAATGACAAAAGCCACTGTTTATAGTTTGTATAAAATAATTTTAGTAAGTTATTGATCCACTTAGTTATAGAAATAGCAAAACATATTTTATTGCAGTTACCCAAATTTTATAGACTTTTGACAAAGATTTAAATGTCGATGAACAAAAAATATAAATAGAACAGTTTTATTTATTATTAGATATCGCAGAGAATAGGATTTGCTCCAGAGAAGTTAAATTTTATTTTAGATAACAAATTTTAATCCACCTTTACTTAATGTCGAAATAATTTTAAGATTTTTTTCTAATACGACCAGTCAGCAATGTCGAGGGTCCGTTTTCTATTTAAGCTGGCAAAAATTTATTTGCGCGGTACACTTTCGGAGTAAATCCTCATTGCGCTTGCCAAACTTGAAAAGGATTTTCTAAATACCCTCTACCATGATGATATCATGACAACATTTATTGAAGCCAAAATCAGAAAAAGAACATTTTAGGTTTGTAAAATACCATATTTTCATTAAAAATTTTATATAAATTAACAACTTTTAAGTTGTTATCACGTTTTAAAATGTGATTCTTATTTCTTAAATAAATATTTTTATTATTGGTGATCTTTTATATACGATAGTGAGGTTGGGGGGTCCCGGAATTTCAGGTGTTCCTAGGGTCTGTAAAACCCTAGACGCGGCCCTGTTCTAAGGTAACTAATGAGAATAAAGAAATAAATGAACTCATTTTGGATAGTAAAAGTATCGTATTTTTTTACAGCTATTATTCATTTGCGGTTCTAATATGACTTATCGGGAATAAATGGAGATTTGCTAAATAACTTTAAATGGAACAGCCTGTATATCTTGACACACTTCGAAAGATGGATAAATCAACTTTCCTAAAATGTTTAACTCGGTAGGTCTATCGTTAACAGCTAAAAGGTTATTAAGCATCTAATTTAACATTTATACGCATGCAAAATATTTTATAAATTAATATAAAATTTCTAGTTGCCGCGTCGAAATTCAGCAATCGCACAAATGTAATGATTCTCCTGCAGCAACATTAAGTCATTGCAAACTGCTGCTATAGAGTTACACAAACGAACAATAATTTATGATCATCTAAGACTTAGTTTTATTAGTACCAGTAGAAACTTATTTAAAAATTTTATTATTTATTTACGTAATGTTCTAAATTATTTAAAGAATTTTAATGGATCCTTGGGTTGGTTGTAGTGGTCTGACGCCGTAGCCAGCTAAATCGCCAGTTCAATTTATTTATTTCGGGACATGTTAAGGAGTAAGTTTATGGGGATGTTCTAGTTACTACTGATAACAAAAACAAAGGGTGCATTGGTAGCTATGTGGTGTTCTTCAGCAATCCTGACGTTTCTGTACTCTCATAAGAAAAATAATTAAATAAATGGTTAATTGTAAACTGAATAAATAATCATTATTCAGTCTTGCTTCAAATTCTCGGTGGAAATATTACATTTTCCATGGTTTCCAGAAAAATATCTTAATGCCCTCTTATTTCTATTCTTCATGTTCGCTATCGTAGTTGTAATATTCCCATAAATTTCTTCCTCAATATGTCTCCAGAGTAACAACTAAAAGCTGCATGAAAAGAAGAAATATATAATTGAGAGATTGTTGAATTTCATCGAACAATCTGGATATTTAATATTAATTTATAAATATTGTGCATAAGTTACAAATGTCACATTAGATGGTTAATAACCTTTTAGCTGTTGACGATAGACCAACGAGTTAGACATTTTCGGAAAACTGATTTATCGATCTTATATACCGGGTGATTCAATTTCGAGGCTTCCCATGGAGATCTCGCTTATTAGTGGAGATAGAGCCTATGTTTAAATTTGGCAATGATTCGTATTTTTGAGCTGATCAATTATATGTAAAGAAATTTAAGCTATCATTTTGAAGATATCCGCAAAAAACTGAAATGTTAAATTATCGTTTTTAATTTTTTATTCAAAACCATATGTAGCTAACCATTTAAAACACAAACATACCTTTCAGAGACCTTTTAACAAAGAATGCAGTGTTGTTTTTTAATTTGAAATAACAGCAAAAGTGGCGGCGAAACCATGGCCAACTTTCGTTTTTCTGAGTTTGGCATTATCCGATAGTCGTGTGTTTTCTCATTTCTGCAATGTATAACATGTTGACATTATTTTTTTAAACAATTGTGTAATAATTAAAAAAAACTTTCTTCTTTTTCTTGTTGTTTGTCGTGGTTATCAGGTACCCAACCGGAGCTTGATTACAGACCGCCGGACTGAACAAGAGTGCTTTGGATTAAGAACATTCAGATTGTAAAAGAAGCTAGTTTATACAGCAAAAAGCTTATTTGTTAACTAAATGTTCAAATGGTCACCATTTTCTTAAAGGGATAAAACCGTACCCGCTTTTGTACATCTCCTCATTGGTCTGTTGTGCCTAGGATTTTCTGTCGCTCAATAATGCTCCTTGTTTCGATTAAACATTTTAAATTTATAAATTTCGACCCATCTGACCAAATGATGTGATTTAAGAAATTTTGTCCTTGGTCTATTTTATTTAGTAGCCAGATGCAAAATTCCACACGTCTGATGTTATTCTCACAATGCAAAGTATGACTTGTGGGGTTTGTACGGTTTCAATTTCTTTGTTCGTAATGATCTCCAAACACGTGTTTGCGGCAACTCCAAATTAGAGGCTACTTCCCGCGTAAAAATCCGAAGATCTTCATTTATCTAAAAACCAGTAGTTGAAGCATTGCAAGTTATGGTAATCTAACGTTTATCGTTTTCAACATTTCCATGAGCATTATAAGGATTGCGGGGTTTACTAAACGATCCATGCTCCGCTACATTTCTGTCCGATGTTAGCAATATTGTACGATGGGGTATTTCTGTGAGAACAATAATAAACCCTTAACATATCACGCCTTTCGTTATTGGTAAACGGCATTTTTTCTATTAAAATTTGTTTACACCAAAAACACTTATGTTTAATATTTATTCGAATATTCTATTTCATAATATTTTTGTAAGTTTTTCTTTGTAACTCTTGCATGTTTCACTTCTTTCCCCGCAATTTTTATCCAGCATAGTAAATGATACAGAGTATAACGTTTCATATAGACCTATTATATTTTCAATTTAGAACAAAGTTACAACCGTTTGAGTTATTATCAAAACCGCACTTCAACCGGCTCAAACTTCTTAAGCAATCGAGAAAACCAAAAAGTCCATAATGATACTTTTTCTTCCAAATGACTTGAACTGTTTTCTAGAAAACAAATTAATAAAAAGCTTAATATGAATTATTTTCTTATTTACTTATTCAATTTGTTGATTTTGTTTTAAATATTTTTCATTAAATTGATTTCCTTTCTATCGTTGTAACGTGTAGTGGGTGTGTTCAAACGGTTGAAACTTTTCAAGGAGTTGAGAAAACAAATAAGCCGTTATACAAAATTTATTCAGAATGACATTTGCCTTCTAAAAATATTTGTGCGGGAAAAAAAGTGGACACCTGTATATGTATATACCGTCAGCATGAACAAAAAAGAAGTGGGCCCCCCTAGGTTCCTGGCAACCAATATTTTTGGACCCAGTCCGCCACTGCCCTCGGGCACCCGTGCACCCGTGGTGTCGCTTCCTTGCAAACTCTTGACGTTTTTGGAAACTTCATACCTAAAAACATCTCTTTTCTTAATACACTAGTATGCTGTCGCTCGATATAAACAAGGCGCCATCCATTGTCATTTTAAGACCGTAAGGTGTAAACAACAAGCGGAATTTATTTGAGTAATCCTGCGTCGTCTTATTTTTACATTGCCTAAATTCAAAGCGAATGTCGCGAAAACAAAACGGTAATTCTTTGTAAGCCATACGAAACTGCTGGTGCGCGTAATTCGATTCGGTGGACGGAAACAACGGTCTGCCATCCGCCAACGAATCGAAAGGAGACGGTGACCGTACGGTGGCATTCGGCTGTTTTCCCAAGGGACTGGCCCACGTCAACTGCTGTTCAAGCGTAAAAACCAAGTATTCCTTTTTCTAAGTCATTACGCGCCCGAGAAAGGATTATTGGAAATCTGTATACCGCCTGAGAAGACTGCATATGTAGATGATTGATTCCTGGGATGTTTGGTACATTTGATATAATATTGTTTTTATGGAAATGACGAAATGCTAGCAAATACTACGGTCAGAGTCAGCTAGTGACCGTACTGACAGAGAGTATTTTTTTATTTCTTACATTAAAAACAAAAACACAAAATTACAGCTCAAGTCAAAATAAAATACACAACATAATACTATTTCATTAGTAGAAAAAGATGCATCTACCCTATACGGAGCCATCTGAAGAAGCAATTCCTCTAGGCGTTTCTTCATTATCGTTGTGGTCTGTTTTAAGTTCTTCTAGTAGGGCATTGCAGAGTCTAAACTTTATTGAAGTGATTTCTGTGGATTTTAGTCGCCTAAAGGTAACCTCAGCAACCTCGGGCCTTCTAATATTATAAGTCGCTGGTGTTTTCTTTTTTAATGTTTTGATGGCAACCAATACTTGCGGAACGATGAAGGTTGCGGGTACCGTCAGAATTCCAAACTTTATAAAAAATGGCTTGCAAGATGTTGTCTGTGCAACTCCCGATATAACTCGAACAGCCTTTTTTTAAGAAGCAGAATCTTTGCTGCATGTGCAGAGTATCCTCAGGCCGATACACTATAACTAAACACGGAGTGGAAGATAGCGTGGTAGGCAAGAATGGCTACGTGTTTTCCAGCTATTAAAGATATTCGTCGAACACCGTAGATGGCTCTCGATAACTTAGTGCTTAGTTTTCGGACTTCCCCATTCCATGTCAGCTTAGCAGCAAAGTGGATGCCGAGATATTTTGCTGGTTCCTGGCTTTGCGGAAATTCGCACCGCCTCTAGGACGTGAAGATCAGCTCTTGGGATTTGTCTTTGTTGAGCAGTAACCTGTTGTTATAGAACCATTCCTCAGCATTATGTAATAACCATGCCATACGAAGACGCAATCCCGTCAGAGCCTGATCTGCAGCAGTTAAGACGACGTCATCAGCGAAAAATGTAGAGTAGGAAGCACAATATTCTACAATATGAAAAAACCGAGGGCCGAATCCGATACTTTTGGTCTAATGCTGATCATATAATTAACTAGTAAGAAACATATCTTCAGCAGCGCTAAAGTTAAAATACCCCCCACCATAAAATAATAAACAAAAAAACAAAAATTAACCGATTTTCCTCATTTACGATCTTGTCCTTACTTTTTAAGAGATAAGCTTGTATACCAAATTTCTGATCAATAACTTCAACATTACGGCAGTAACCATGTACACAGACGGACATAGCTAAATCGATTCAGTTTTCAATTCTGATCAAATCCATATATATATAATTCTATATCTGCCACGCTTCCTTAAGGGTGTTACAAATGTTAGATCAAGCGCAATATACCCTCACCACATTAAATGTGGGGGGTATAAAAATCAAACATGGCATTTGCTGCTTCAATACAAAAGGCTATATGGGTAAGTTCACCCAGACCTCTGATAAAGATGAAATAAATCATATCATTATTGGTTTCAAAAATAAAACATCTATGGAAGAAACATTCAGGTAGTAAAGCTGTCAGCAGACAGCCCAGGATGTCTCGAAAGATTGTAGCTTTGCTGATGACGATATTTTAAACTTATATTTGACATATTTGAAATTGGGTTCACATTTTAAGATTATTTTCTGTACACAGGGTGATCAATGACATTGTGGCAACTCATGCTTACTTTCTTTTTACATAACATTCTATTTTTGTTGATTTTTGAGTTCCTTACTAAATTTTAAGGCATTAAGTACTAAGATACTAAAATCATAAAACCCAGTTTTTCACGTTGTTTTTACTTTATCATACGCAGTATGATGAAGTACCTATTGTAATCGTGCAAAAAAATTAAATTTTAGCGAAAATAGGCCTTTATGGGTCCCCTGAACATTTTTGTCTAAGGTACAAAAAAATTTCTGTGTGTGTGTGTGTGTGTGTGTGTGTGTGTGCCTGTGTGTATGTCTGTGTGTGTAAATGATTTTTGTGGCGACGATTCCGGAGAAACTACTTAAGGTATCGGGACGAAAGTATATATTTAGAAGTTTTATGACCAAACTTAAAGCTGAAAAGCTTTTGGTTCAAAAGGGTCCAAAGGAACTGATAATTTATTCTAAGCCTTTTTCAAGGATTTTGCAAATGCCATTTCTGTAATTTTGTCAAAATAGTTAAATAATAAATTAAAGTAGAGGAAATTTTGAATAATTTATGCCTATGACATTTTTTGGTAAAATTAATAGTTTAGCTGCAAGAGCAAATTTTATTTGATCGAGATCGGTCGCATCTACATTGATATGAAACTACATAGTAGCCAGGATTTGCCAAATATTTTTTTGTGCTGTCACACTCAACAACAGCTGATTTGATCAGTGGTTGGAGAACAGCTATGGAACGTTGCCGCTCTAGTGCGGCAAAGTACAAAATTCAAATAAAATAAGATCACCAATTTAATTGTTTGTTGATAAGAAATATCAACCCGTTGTTACATCTAATTCTAAAAACGATAAATTGAGGAAATTGTAAATAAAGTATAGCGATGAGTGTAATTTTATTTTAGTGTGTTGGTACGGATGTGACATCTACAGTGTCATGAACAGATATAAATCTGTCAGAATTTGAATTAGCTATTGACGTTTCGTCGAAGTGGTACCAACCTAACATTTCCTATACAGAAATATAACGACTTTAATTATTTTTTTAATACATATTTCTCAAAAAGCAACACAAAAAACGTTGATGTCACTCCTGCCGAAAACTACATAGTGCGACTCGCTCACATGCGACGGCGACGCTCCGCCTTCGGTGACGCGCTGCATCACCGCTCGTCGCGCTATGCGTACTTTCAGCACTTGTGACATAAATAGCTATTATTCTAATGACAGTAGGTAGTGTCATGCTAATGCTGATGCTTTGACAATACCTACTGTCAATAGTATCAAAATATCTGTCAAAACCTGGCTAATCAGTTTAATTTTAATGCAGATACGATTTATCTCAATCAAATACATTTTCATGCAGCTAAACTATTAATTTTATATATTGTATGATAAAGTTATGTGCTGGCCACATCAGATTTTTTCGACTTAACATTCTATTTTTGTTGATTTTTGAGTTCCTTACTGTACTAAGATAGTAATACCCCAAAACCCATAGCTTTTCAAGTTGCTTTTTTTATCAAAACAGCAGTTTAAGAAAGAAACCATTTTCTTTAATAATTATTGACAGTTTGTTATTAAACAGCAAAGATGGTTGTATCAGTTTCATGGCATAGATTATAACATAGAACATGTTGACAATGTTGCTTTACAGTCAGTAAAAAGTTTTTAACACAAAATTACAGACTTCAAATGCAGAGAAACAATCTTCCCGGGACACTCTATTGGGACATGCCTGTATAACACCCTGTTTGACCATAATGTTATAATAATAATAATAATCAGTTTATTGTCCACACACATCATTACATCAAAACAAATATCGACAGCGATAATACGTGAACAAACGGAGGGATTCAATAGGAATATTGTTCTTCCATCCCACCGGAGAATATGATTTTATGAATTATGATTTTTAACTTAGTTCTACGTACTTCTAGCTATTTAGGGCTCCCGTCTCATTTCAAATAACGAACTGTAGCAAACGTCTCTCCAAAGCTTCGAAATAAAAACATTACGAGATGTAGATGGCGCTACTATAAACATGTCTGGTTTTATTTCATTTTTATTACATTTGACGTATGCCATAACCTAAAGATATTTGTACGAATATTCAAACTGGACTGTGTTTGAGTTTTCTAGTCGATGATATAGTACTTTCACCGTAGTCGCTATTGTAAACATGATTGCCAACTCACTACAAACACGCACTACAATACTCCAGAGTGCAAGTCTAGAGAAGTTTAGAATAAAACTAGGAGAATGTTGCAGGCCTAATAGGCCTGCTGGTCGACCTAGGTAGATCGCCGATGCATTAAGAGAGATGCGGTAACGCTCCATGCTCTTACACGCGCGTCGTGACTATGCTCCTGCGTTCGGCACGGTAACGTGGCGCCATCTAGTGACCGCCTTGCGAAGCTTCGGTACATAACCTCAACAACGACATGGTGACGTGCTGCCGTCTGGTGACCGCGTTGCGAAGCGCACGGCCGTCGCCTAGCAACGGACTGACGAGGTACAGTCCCAATTGATAATCCATAAATTTAGCCAAATCGAGGCAAAAAATAACGAGAACTGGGCCGAAAATGGACGAAATCGAAAGCCTAAGCACCGTAGAATCAAATTTGAGGCTGATTTTCGATTCTCCGAGGAGTAGACTCTTCCCCCAATCGGCCCACTTTACTAAAATTGTCGAGGGGAGTGTGTTAGGATTTTAGTATATAGTAGTGGATACCTAGTGGATAGTGGATAGTGGATAGTGGATAGTGGATAGTGGATAGTGGATAGTGGATAGTGGATAGTGGATAGTGGATAACTTGTGCTATTATAGTTAACATTTAGTACTACATATTTGATAATTTATTACAGCAGACAATAATCAGACGCAACTGCCATCGGAAAGCATTTCTATATTTGTAGTCCACATAACAATTTGCATAAATAATTTCCATAAATATTGAAATTCCTTTTTGATGGCAGTTGTATATGGACCTTCAGAATCGAATGGTAGTGAGCATTTCACGGTTGGTGCAATTATTATGACGTAGGTTATTTTCGCGTTCTCGGGGTCGGAAACGGTAGCCTTAAACAAGTTCACTTTCACTAATGCTATTTGAGCCAAATTATTCAAAAACTTATGTTTGTGCGTACACATTATTAACGTGTAATATATTGCCAATGCATTTTAACCGAAAAGTGGAAACTTGGAAACATTTTATAATTTATTTGGTTTTATACAGCTGTCCTATGATATCCCACACGACATACTTTCCCTATGCTGTTTCTAAAGTTGATAACTTTCTTTAATTGTCTGTAGCTTTCAAATGGAAAACCACGAGCAACAATTATATTAACTTTAAGCTTTCTTTTTAAGTTTTCTCATTGTAAATCATCCTGCAGTTTGACATCAACACAGAAGAAATGTAATAAAACGCTCGTGCGTAATCGTATTCCTACTGTCTCCAATACATAAATTCCGATTCTTTCCACAATATTAATCCCATTATCATCGAGCTATTGGCCATAAATCGCGAAGTAGAAAGTCCAAAGTGGAATTCGAAGTATCGAAAAGTAGTCCTTCGGTTCCTTATGGCTTTACATTTAAATTCGCTGTCCCGCAACCCCTTGTTCCCCACCCCCTTTACAATGTCAATGAGCCGTGTCCCCTGAGCTGGGCTCCTTTTGAACCCAACCCACGAAGAATAACAAGATTAAAGCCGGCACTGATGTAATATTTATAAGGGGAAAGTACACAGGACCTTGCTCCAAACCACTAGATATATGCGTACGGTGCGAAGCGGAGCCTATCGGATCGAGCAAACGGCCTCGGAATACAGTAGCAATAATTTTACATCAAAATATACTCCGAGGCGTGCGTACCTGAATAGCAGAAACGGCTTTGAGGTTCTTTAGAAAATCTGCGTAAAAAGGTTTAGTAAAAAAACGGGACAAGTCGAAGTAAGTCGCGCAAGGACGTGAGGAACGAATGGGCAACTAAAAAGAGCTTTAAGAAAATGTGGAAGTGAAGACTGGAAAGTGAATATTGAATAGACACAATATACACCAAAAAATATCGTACCACCTAAGATTCACGTCTACTTTAAATTTTGTTTCTAGAGGCTGTCTCAGTTGTTACTTACCGTACTTTAAAGGTATTAAAAAATAAATAAATGCAAAATAACTACGTTTGATATATAAAAACATGTCTTACGTTATGTGAACGTGGATTTGAAAAAAAAACGACATTCAAATCAATACAAGCAAGGAAATATGAATATATACTTTATAAAATTATAGGTACAGACTATTTTACCTTGACCTTTCATATCGAACCTAGAACGCCAATTTTCAGAAAACTGTTCTTATTTAGCTATAAAGCTGAAAGCTGTTCTTATTTGTTTATTATACATTATGGGCGTACCTACATTATTTGAAATCATAAAAAACATTCCGCCGGTTGGTTTCAAGTATTTAATTGTTTACAGAATTATGTTATACAGAGTGTTCCAAAAATAAGCATAGAGAAACCATTTTGATCAAATAACGTGTAACGTACGAACATTTATCAACTGGAAACTTAGAATGACTGGTACGTACCTAATCCAGAAATGTGATCCGGATTTATAAAAATTATGATTGTGGTTGCAAAGTGATTCCCGCCGAACAAAAATACAGTGACTAAACGCCGCAACTGGGCGCCGCGGTTGATCAAAGTCATTTCTCATACGAGTCATCCGTCGCATAAAATTACCATTCGTCCGTCTCTGGACTACACAACGACACACACATTAAGATTACACAATCCAATAGATTCTTATTAAGATTCTTATTAGATTCAATAGATAAACCAATGCGATTATATGAACATACTAATGTAGGTCAATGTTTAAAATTGGAAGCGTTCTAATCAACAGTTTATTCTGTAGACATTAAAACTAAAAATTAATATACGGACATTCACAACGCCCTTTTTCATTGCATGCGAAAACAATATTTTAATAAATCACTGAGAAGAGATGTCGAATAGGTCCACTCGATACCTAGATAATAATCTTTTTAAAACATATCCCAGAACGGAACATCATGATGATTTGAATTATTATGTATTATATTTAACAAAATGGCCACTGTAAACCATTTGAATTGTGGGACCTATGGTTTTTGTTATATTATTGAGAGTTATTCTGCCAAGTCACTTGAACTTCCAGAGTTTCTAGTTAATACAAAAGGCTTCCATACCATTCCATGTTCGGTGTTAAATCAGGAGATCTTGATATAAACAGTAGGGTGCTGACATTAACTAGTTGAAAGAAGTTAAAGGCTCCCGTATGCACCATTGAAAACGTTGTGCCGCTCTTTTCTCCAGAGCTTCAAACAAAATTTTACAAGATATAGATGGCTATACAACTACCAAATGTCGTAATAGCCCGTATATTACTTTATCATAGCAGTATGTTAAAGAATTCTAATCGTGCCGAAAAAATAATTGACATTTTAGCGGAAATAGGTCTTTTTGGGTCCCCTGAACATTTTTGACTAAAGTACAAAAAATGTCTGTGTGTGTACACGATTTTTACGGCGACGATTCCGGGGAAACTGCTAATCGCATCGGGACGAAAGTTCATATTTAGAAGCTTCATGGCCAAACTTAGAGCTGAAAAGCTGTTGGTTCAAAAGGGTCCAAAGGAGCTAGATGTTTTCTCTAAGCATTTTTCAAGGATTTTGCAATTGAGCCGCCATTCTGTAATTTCGTCAAAATAGTTAAATAATAAATTAAATTCGAGAAAATATTTTACAGATATTTTTATTATTATATACGCTGATTTTTTTGACAATATCGACTGTCAATATCTGTCAAATCCTGGCTGTTGTTTTATTTTAATGCAGACACGATCGATCTCGATCAAATAGAATCTCACGCAGCGAAACTATTAATTTTATATATTGTATGATAAAGTCACGTGCCTGGCCAACTCATATTTTTTTTATTTGCGCAAGTATCCCCCCACCACAATTATCTAACCTTCTTGTAAACAAGACAACCACGGAAAATGCCAAGAAGAGGTTATCTATAGGGTTATGTTCGTTATTGTAAGTAGTTGTTTTCGAGAGCGATTTATTTATGAGTGTCTCTCAGAATGAATATTGATTGACTATTTGTTTATATTTTATTGATAGGTACGTACACAGCTCCACTGGTTTTAATATTTTTTAATTAAATATTGTTTAAAAGTGCTCCTTTTCCATATAGAAGTTTACGTTACCATCCAAAGACAGCAGCTCTGTATACTTTACTCTGAACACACGGTATGTCATTAGCGGCTGGTTTAAATTTAGATCTGAGATGATCTGAGTTAAATAATGTTAAGTTCGATTAGAGGGTAACTCCAATTGTGCTCTCCGTAAAAAGACTCGTCTAATCATACCTTCGTCTAATCATACGCAGCAGCCCATTCCGAAATAATGCCATACAATGGAGATCGTATCATCCGTCGTTTTTTTTGTTGCTCGACACAACTGGAAGATTTCAATATTTTGTTATGCAGTCTTGAGGGTGAATTAATCTTTGAAATATATAATTCTTTGTGAAATTTAAATGTAATAAAATCTGCCACCTTGAGGTAGAAAGGTTAATAATTATCTACATAAATATAAAAATTAATAAAAATTGTGTGTTAGTATTTACGTCAAATTCAGCAGGAAATAGAATGTCAGATATGAAAGAGAGAAAAATACTAATAAAGTGCTAACTGATTTTTGTTTTAACGTATGATTATTTAGCTGTCGTATGGCCTATACTTTACAATATAACTATACAGTATAACTATATAGTATCAGCTTTGCTCCGAAGAAAGAGACTTTGTGACTAAATTATCAACGCGGTTTTTGTTTTAAAACATTTTGATCGGAAACTATTTTAGTCTACATCTGTGATTTTAAAGGATACTTAACTGCATTTGAAGGTCGTTTGTCTAAATTTAGTTAAAGATTTTTTTGTGACATTTTGCTCAGATTATAATAACTGATTGTTAAGCTATTATTCCTACAGCTTATATTAAAAAATAAAAAAACAAATCAACGATCTTCAAATGCAAATAGGACGACAGCTGCGATTTATATTTTTTAACACAAGAACTCCCAAAGTGGCATTCTATATGTTACGTCTTGTTTTCAGTATTACCGATTTTTAATGTACTGTAGGTCTTATCTAAATAAATTATTTATGTTGCATTTACATATTCAATTTGAAGCAGCGCCATCTATCCACAGACCGTTGAACTATTTTGCAATGCCAACAGACTAAAACTCCCCCAGAATGTTATTCCAGTTAGGTTCACTTAAAAATAAATCCCATCGTTATACGTCACATTTAATGTACTTTTGCAATATATTACAGTACACAATAATCATACATTAGTAAGACCAGAAAGCGTTTCTATATTTGCAGTTTAGTTTTTTAACACCAAAATTTGCCAAAATAATAATAAATAATAAATTAACACCAAAATAAAGTATAAATTGCATAATTATTGAAATTATTTGTGGACGCAGTTGCGTAAGGATCTATTCAATCGAATAGTTGCTATAGTTCCACAATTTAAACAATAATTATTATATGGGGTATTGGCGTGTTTTCTCGCTAGGATACTCAAGCCTTAACGACGAAGTAGCCCCTAATTTCAGTCACTGAAAGAAGCGAAGAATATAGAGGACTAGAATTTTGCCAATATTCTTATTTATAACACCGTTCAGTTTAACACGCAGCAACAGTTTTGGAACTGTGGATATGCGTGATACATCAGAGATATAGTCGTAACATCTTAACAGCCTATCACAATATGTATGAATATAAATGAGCAATTAGACGTGGAGAGACATAATAAAATTTAAAGTTATCCGCGATGATGGGAATCACACTTACACAGCTGTGGAAACATATTCGTGGAAATTTAGTGGAAATCTAATTAGGGAGCTCATCTATAGTCACTTATTCGAAGCACTGTGCACATTGTCGGAACCGTTCCTATAATTTTATGGTACCCCAAGTTATACGGTTCGAATTTTCCAACTGAGCTGATTATGGCGAACTTCTGCGCTGACGTAATTAACCTCAGCAATTCGCGGCTAATAGAATTAACAGGGTCAGAATAAAGACTAATCCATGAGCGCAGCGGTTCCCATACTCCCCTAGTTGGACCCTTACATCTAATTTAATTCGTACGTACTCCTTTGCCAAAAAGCTACAAATTTACTAGAGGTAGGATTAATTTACAAGGATATGTGGCAGAGGCTTACAAACCCTGTCTATCAGGCACATCCTAAATATCCTAAGTAGGGATGTTCGATACGATACGATATTTTTAAGTACCGGAATTTACATTCCGATACCCGATATTTCGTACCGGTACTATAGCATCCAATACGGTACGATATGATACGTTTTTAGACTATATTGTATCGCGGTATTTGTTGTTTCCAACAACTAGCGTACTCCTACTCTCTACTCTAAAAATAAAAATTATTTTACAAGTGACACTGATTACAACGAAGGAATTTGTATTTGTGTTCTTTTACACTGTCAGTAAAAGATCAGCGAAATTCAGACTAAAATTTAACCTAACTTTGGCGTGCAAATGTTTGAATGCGAAAGTCATAAAATCCATTTGCCATAGTGCTTTTTACAAGCAAAATACATACAAACATGCCACGTTCGTAGAGTAGAGTATGGAAAATGTTTATTAAAACAAGTTGGGTGGACAATGCGAACTTTGAAACACGGACGTTAAAATTACGGAATTTACGACAAACTTGAAAAAAAAAAAACACCTTCAGCGGTGGCATCCAACATACAGATAGAAACAATGAAAACACTGATGGTTCTGTGGGTGGTACCATGGTGAAACAAGTAGTTCCGTATGTGATAAGTGATAATATAGTTGTATTCTCTCCCTCCGCTTCGCGTCGGGAGAGAATACAACAGCGAGCTAAAATCTACTACTTTTTTCCCTTGTATAATAAATAACTATATGTCCTGAGCTACATGATCATAAAGTGATATTTTACATCTTAGATACCGGGGCTAAAACTGCTTCTTAACGCCCGCGAGGGGCGTTAAGGATTCTTAACGCCCGCGCGGGCATTGAGGGTTGCCATGGTTATATGTCAAATATATCAAATGTCATTCAAATTGTAAATTTTAAGTCATCAGTGTCAATTACTGGCGACTAAGGTTATAAGTTTGACAGTTAATTGTCTGTACTGTCACTCGGCAATGTCAATTATTGGCGATTAAGGTTATAAGTTTGATAATTAATTGTCTGTATTGTCACTCAACTCTGAATTGTTTGAATTGTTATTCAACTCCGTAGATACGCATGCCACTTGATAACGTCAAAATATTTATTAATATTATTCAAACGGAGGAACAAAACCATATACCCTCGGCCGACTTAAACGGTCACCCTCGGGGCATAAGCATCCATGTAATGCCCTTGGTACATAAATAACTATTTCATGCCGCCTTCCATCGGATGAGGAAGTAAAGCCGGTGGCCCCGTGTGCTGTCATGATATGACGTGCACGTTAAAGAACTCTTACTGGAGGTTGGAATTCCTTCATTTCGACAAAATTCCTGGGTGTGTGTAGCCTGCGCTCTGAGTCGGTGATTGGCCTACGTTGAGCAAATAGACCGACGTAAAATAAATAAGTAAAAAAACATTTCTTTACACTCGTGCAGATTACAATTTATCTTATTAACTAAAGGGTATCTCAGTAAGAACCTGAATTTAATAACAGAAAAACAACACCAAAATGAAATTCTTTTCGTGTGAAAATATTGACTTTAGACATGCAATAAATGTCAGCCAAATTGCCACAGCGGCTCCATTGGCAAAAGCTGCTAAAGCTGCTACATTTCACAAATCTGGCGTTTGATTATGTCCTCATTGGACTTCGCCCAGGCTAGCTTTGATCTTCAAAATGACAGATTGCCAAATTGTCGGGTACGTATTTTTATGCTGCTTGATCAAACCTAATAATTATTGTAAACAACATTTTCATTCTAATAGTGACAAATTGAAATACTAACTAATAAGAAAATTATCACTATGGTAAAATATTGTTTTCTATCGAATTTTGCCCATTCACGACCTACATATATCGTCGTTCGTAGTATGTCGTACTAAAATCGTCAGAACAGACGCATGAAATCAGAAACATTTTGTGAAAAATAACAACAGAAATCGATAAGCTTTTCGTGGGACATACGAAACACAAAGTGTTTAAAATTAAGTTACCACAAATGTGTCAAATAAAGCTAAATAAAGGAAAATTATAGTTTCTATTTTACTTTAATTGTTTTTTTGTCAGTCAGTTATGAATGGTGCTGATAGTACCACCAAACCTGAAACATTACACAATTATAATCTATAATTTACCAAATATGCAAAGAAAAAATATATGTACATACATCGTGTATATCGGTGGTGTCGATAGACCCGCACATACTTCATTTCGTTTATACAATTATTCTACTTGCTGTCTTCTTTAAGTTCTAAAATCTTTAAGTTTGCGTGTACAATCTCACCCCGAATAATAGATTAAAAGACAAATATGGAGCATTAGATTGTAAGCGACATATTTCTACTAGGTTCCTTTTTTGTTTTCTAATTTACTACTAATTAGGAAAAATCATTTAAGCAGCAGAAATTTTAAGCAGAAATTTCCCAGAAGTAAGCTCATAAGTCATGATACGCACATGTAGGAAAAATGCAAAATAATCAGAATACAGGGTCTCCCACGACGAGCTGCCATTAGAAGTATATGGAGAACCAAATATAATGAGAGATTTCAAATTTGTGGACTAATATTATTGGACACGATCGTCCCAAAAAAATTCTTTTTTTTTTAATACTGTGTTTTATTGTAGGCTTATAATTTTATAAATACTAAATTAATTATAATAAAAAAGTACCTCACAAACTTGTTTAATAAAGTTCAGTTTATTCCAAATTGTTCAGTTGTTTTCAAAAGCAATCCTGATTTGGCAAATGTTTGCTATTTCTACTGTGATGTTTAAAAATCGATGTCAGTAGGTACAAATACATTTTAGGTATAGGACATTGTACAAAATGATGATCTAAAATTTTACATAGAATTGAGAAATATATTCATATGTTAAGGTTGCCATTTGAAAAAATCGACTTTTAGTACTTTTCTCGAATTCAAATTTGATTTTATAATTTGAACAGCATGTATAACTTTTAGAAGAGTTCTATCGATCTACCGATAATACGTTACCCTCGCAACAATTTTGCCGGACAACTTTTCTCCACTGGTCACAGGGGATAAGTAATAGAAGGTAATAAGTAATTGAAGGTAACCGTGCTGGTGTCATTTTTTAATGAAAAATATGAATATCTCAAAAATGACACATGTTAGGTATAGGGAATGTAACATAAAGTTGATCTAAAATTGAATGAAGATTTTAAAAATGTTATAAAATACAGGCTGTTCCATTAGAAATATAAAAGTTGACTTCATTTCCGGTGTAACCGGAAGTAACCAAAACTCAAAATATTTTAGTTGAGACGATCGTGTCCAACAATATAAGTCCACAAATTTTCAATCTCTCATTTCAATTAGTTCTCCATACACTTCTAATGGCAGCTCGTCGTGGGAGACCCTGTATAAGTAGCGCCCAATGATTAAATTTTTCCTAATTCTAAAAGATTCTGAGCTACATACATAAATCAACAAAAGCAAAATGCTTAGAATCCACTCGAATAATCGCTATTTGTATTGTTGGTTATGCGGTATTTTAAATAATAAAATGTATGAATATAATAATGAACAACATTTTTATAATTCAAACAGTATCGTAAAGATCACTAAATGGGCGGCATTTTCTAAATAACCCTTACTAATACAATTTTTCGCTATATTGAAAATAAAGGTAAGTTTTCCATATGATGCAAACCTGCCTGAACACACGGTATATTTTTTGAATGAAGTACTGAAAATAACCTGCCTAAGGCAGCCAGAATTTTAAACATGTAAAGCAGGAATATTAAAACATACTCTGAGCGAGAATGTAATATAAAAATGTTTGAAAAAAACTTGCCCCTTGGCTTTGACGTATCCACGAAGCCCTTGTGTCTAGCATGCATAAAACATAAGCACCCAATATATAAAATCCGTATTTTAGTTACCTCCATAGGGCGGTCGACGGTAACCTTTGGAAGCGGCAAAAATTGGACCGTAACGCTCGCCACATAATGCAGAATCAATTTTCAAAGTATCCCCAGCGATGGTTAACGCCTCGTAATATTAAGGCGAGCCTAGGGCCACGCTGCCCTAAACTTACATCAAACAGCTCTTGTAACAACGTATCACCACCCCATCTACAATGTTAAACTTCACCATTCAAGAGATAATTGTCAACAATTTCCAAGCGAGTGCAAAGTTTTGTCGGATATGGCCCGAAAAGTTGGCGAAGGCCGATGGCACGATATACTTTTATGTGGTTCATGTAACGCCATAATATTTTGTAGAGCATACTTTATTTTTATACTTCTTACAAATTTTGGGTGAAAAGTTTGTGGTTTAACATAAATACTTCCATATAATAATAACTAATAATAAAACAAAATTGCTCAAAATATTCGTTTTCTTTCCACCACACGAATTTTTAAACTCTTAAAATATATAATGACCAGTGTTCCCTATTTAAAATATTGTGATTTCATGTTTTATTTTTAACTTCCGTATTTACAACTTGGATAGATTTATTAATTCATCTTATTTTTGGCATATGACAGGTTTGCTAAAAGACATGAAAGTTTCTGCACGGCAATGTGTGAGTAACTCATTAATTATTCACTTCATTAATAATCTGCTTCAAGTTATAACGACAAGTAACGGGATTGCAGGAATACTACAGCATATACTGTTATGGTCTAATAAATCCTGATCATTTCATAAACTTTCTCATGATCCCTTCACTACCCTTTTACCCGTGACTTACCTTTTATTCGGTTAATATTAATGACTGTGGATAGCGATTCTCAAATGCAGTAAATCAACAGTACATGAAATACTAAAACTAAACAAGTATCACCCTTATAAAGCAAAATTTATAAGTACACTAAGTAGAAATAGACTTTGACATCAGGTATGACTTTGCCATCTGGTTTGAGGGGAAACTGGAAAAAAACAGATTTTTAAAAAAAATATTCTTTGGATAGACGAGGTAACATTTCCGTCAAAGAACAGTTCTTCACAAAATCGTCGATGGTGGGTACCTGAAACATGAAACCCCGATCTTTACAAGAGAAATCATTTTAAGACTAATGTGGTGTGCGGTATTTTGAATAATCAAATATTTGGGCTTTTTTTCGGCAAAATTTAAATGGGAAATTATATCTTCAGTTCCTTAACAGAGGGTTGTCACCTTTTTTGGAGAATTTGCCGTTAATTCACGGGCGTCAATTTGGTTCCAGCTTGATGGTGCGCCCATACACAATATAAACTATGTCAAGAACTTTATAAATCATAAATTTTGCCATCGATAGGCAGAAATTCGGAAACAAGATCCTGGCCACATAGATCCCCCGACTTTCCCTGTTAGATTTCTTTTTGTGGGGTTACGTAAAAACTAAAGTATACGAACACAGACCATTTAGAGATTTAAATCATTTAGAGGAAACTATACAACATTGTATCCAGAACATTCCACCGAATTTTGTTAGTAACGCGGCCAAAGATGTTTCTAGAAGAATGTATTTATGCATAGAACGGGACGGAAACCACATAGAAACAGGATTAATAGATATTTAACACTTCTTTCGATGTTTAGTTTTTTTTTTGAATGTGTATGTATTTTTGTAATTGTATGTTGTAGAAATAAAATAAGTTCATAGATAACAAATTAGTATTATTAACATATTCATAATAGTTATTGACATAATAAGTCATAATTAGTTCAATAGATGTAAGTGGCTCTGATTTCATATTTCAATATAAATTTTACTTCTAAACAACATTTCCAAATAAAGTTTATCAATAATAATGAAAATAAAGGTAGTTTACTCTTATCACAAATTCATATATTCTAAATCACTCAGTATATGGCACCGAAATTTACAGATTTTATACATTTGACGAATTTTAATGACTTTCTTATTTCCATAATTAAAATCAGCTAAATAAATATAAAAATTTATATTGCGCAATAATCGCATGGTGCTAAAATATAAGAGTGAATATATTTAAAGGATTAAAAGAAGGGTTATGGTATCCCAACTTGTTAAAAGGAGCCTATGTCCGGATATGCACTGTTCAATTTAAGGTCAATTGGCTGAAATTAGTACAAAGTTTTTCTAGTTTGGCTAAATTTTGCCCTTTTTGAGTATCTTCAAACACATAACACAAACAGTACCAAAAACTAAGTATATCAGTTTCAAATCAAACTGTGCTACCTCACTTGACCATCCCTTTACTGTGACTTTCCCTATACTGCCTATAATGTTTTAACACCTATTATATTTTCGAAATCTTATTCTCACTCTACCTAGTATACAGGTAATTAAGTAACGGATAAAAGCGATAACTACGTTAATATTTTTAGATCGACCACCTATATTTTTTTATTTTTAGAATTTTTTAATCTGTATTCAACAGTTCAACGATTATTTCTTTTTTCTAATGAAACCCCATTTTTATATCGGTAGGACTTTTTAATCTGTAATCAACAATATTTTAACAAAATTATGAATAGTTTACAAAAAAATCAATCAACATAATTATAAAGTAATGGAAAAATATGAAAAACTTCTTCATATGAGCTGTAACTTTAGTCCCTATAGCACTTTTAGATTTTTGCTTTCTCCATACCTTTTTACATACTACCGTGTATTTATTAACGTTAGGGGTAGAGAATCTGAAAAGACAGATTTTATTACAGAGTATGATTACTATAAATTGCAAACACACATAATTAAGAACTGAAATTTAGATAGTATTTCCAGACGTATTAGTCCGGACATTACAAAATGGCGGAGGAGCAGGTATTAATTTGTATTGTCGTTTGATAATGATAAAAAACAGAACGGTTGCTAATATATTTAGTCTTCATTTATCTTATTGGGTAAATCGACAAATTAATCGGTGTGTCCGCCTTTACGGAATTGCCAAATAAATTACATATGTAAACCCATCATAGAACTATCAATTATGTCTACTTTCGAGCGCAATAGCCTTGCCGCTAGCATAGATGTCGCAAGCAACCAGCCGATTCGTTACCGCCCTTAACATCCGAAGAGTGCTATCCCCGTCGAACAGTGATTGATTTATATCCGACATCGGCGTTTTCTTTAGAAAAATGCCGGAAGGGAACGGAAGCAACGTCTGAAGCCTCCGAAGTAATAGTTTTCCATTCTCGTCTCGTCTTTTTTTCCTGGCCTTTTTTTTGACAGAGCGGGACATTTAATTTTCGCATTGTCAGTGCAACAAGATTCCCGCCTTTGTCACCAGCATCGAATAGCGGACAGGTTCGCCTCGTGTTGTTGGCTTAGTTTATTTCGCGTGTGAACACGTGATAAAATCCGAGCTCAGCTTGCTATCTGAATTCCTGTCCTCGGGATATACAATTCGCGGTCCCGCTGTGAATGTTCGCGACCGACACAACGTGCAATGGAATCGATAGTGGCGACATGCATTCTGACGGAATTATTTTTGGTTCCCTTTGTGCGGATTTACGGAATGTAGTCTGTTAGCTATAAAATATACAGAGTGGTATTATGACCGGCCATATGCCGAAACTGGCGAACGCTGGTAAAGGAATGTTATTTTCCATATTGTTTTTATTGTTTTGGAAAACATCATTATGATAAAAGTCCACACAAACGATTGCGATGAACACTAAACAAACCTAATAGTCTAAGTGAGATACCGAATTGGTGGCTAAATTTCACTGTGAAGCTTGATAGTGATTAATTACGTCACAATAGTGTTAAAACGTAAATAAGAGAAAATGGTGTCATTTAGTAAACGTCCTTGATTTTGGTTCTCCTCATTATCTTCCTGATTCTGGTGAAAAAAGAAAGCCTGTTCCAATAGCTGGTAATGTCCAGCTCAGGTCACAGAAACTGAATAAATAAAAATACACACTAGCTTCCTTGCATTTGCATTTTGTGATCGGACATACACACAACGAAACGTTGTCTCAATTCAAAGCAACCTTTGTTAATAGACCAGGCAATAGAGCAGAAAATGACTCAGTTCGTGACAAAAATACTAGCAGGAAGCCGACGGTCCCAGGTCACACGGAACAGTCCGTAGATGTATTGTGACGTGTTTCGTACTCGCAGATATCATTTTTTAATTTGTTATAAACAAAAAACCTCAAAAAATTGTTCTGTTTTTCGCTTGTAAAAACTGAACCGATGGAGTAGTCTTGATGCTTTCAACAGACGAATTGTAGAGAATGAAAAGCCAAAAAAAATAGCCCGGCACGGACTCGAATGAATTAATATTAACGAAGGAACAATCGAAATCGGAACAATCTGCGTTTTTTCAAAAATTCATAACGTCGCCAATGTCAAAGCTGCAGCGGAGGCTTTTCGCGTGAAAGTAGCGATTGCTGGGTACTTTGAGTGTGAACAACCCAGGCGTTGTCCGATGATTAGTTTTTGCACAATTGCGATTTGAATATTTTTATGCAATGTTATATTTTGGCGAGCCTGCACGCGTCGCAGGTGGTCCGATTAAATTTTTTTTTCGCATTTCGAAAGTAGAATGATGGTGCTACAAAACGTCTATTCTGATTTTGCGTTAAAATGTTGCGAAATAGGTGAAAAATGCTTGCTAACATGACCGAAAACTGGCGTGCGCTCCCAACCGGTCGAGTAGTGGGGGTAGGCGATCGACGCGGGGAAGCGCGTATCTATAGTAATACAAGCGCGCTGCGAGCTTTCCCGCGTGGGCGTCGGCCGCTGCCCTCACTAGTCGACCGCGTTGGAGCGCGCGGCAGTTTTTGGTCATGTTTGCAATCATTTTTCACCTATTTTGCAACATTTTAACGCAAAATCAGACCAGACGTTTTGTAGCTCAATCATTCTACTTACGAAATACGTAAAAAAATTACGTAGAAAAAAACGTAAAAAAACGCAGATTTTTCCGGTTTTTCCAAATTTCCTGAGTTAATATTCATTCAATCGAGTCCGTGCAGGGTTATTTTTTTTTGCTTTTCATTCTCTACAATTCGTCTGTTGAAAGCTGTTGAAAGATTGCTCCATCGGTTCAGTTATTGCAAGCGAAAAACGAAAAAAAAAAATGTTTTTTGAAGTTTTTTGTTTATAACAAATTAAGAAATGACATTTGCGAGTAGGTAACACATCACAATATATTTACGGACTGTTCCACGTGACCTGGGATCGTCATCGGCTTCCTACTAGTATTTTTGTCACGCAAAAATGTCTATTGCCTGGTCTATAATTTAAAACAACGGTTGTTTTATATACAGTCAATTTCAATTATAACGAACCTCAAGGGACCAGCAAAATCGGTTCGTTATAGCAACGTTAGTTAAGGGCACAATACAAAAAAAGTGTGTAAATTTGATATACATATTTTTCAGTTTCTTGACCTTAGATTTGTATTTTCGCATGATTTTAATAGTTCCTTCCATCATTTCTAAGACGGTTATGTAGACAAATTTGGATCACGAGATATTGCATTATGATTTCTCCGTTTTGTATTTTGCCCAATATTTCGCACATTTCCGCCTTTTTCCTACGGTTGTTGTCATTCATTGTCAGAGTTAACGTTTGCGGTAAACGCGCGTTCACACCACAACCTAAACGCAGTCTGGTTCATAACAACACAAGTTGGCAACTCTATATACATGCCAATAGGTCGCAAATATTAGCGTAAATTCGCTATATCCGGAGGGTTTACGTAAATCTCAGTCTGGTTCATAACATTACGTGTTGGCAACCCTATATGCGTGCCATTGGTTCTCAAATGTTAGCCTAAGTTCGCTAAAGCCCGAGGATTTATCAGAAATTGCGATGTTATTTGGTTCGTTACATCCGAAGTTTCGTTATATCCAGGTTCGCTAAAACCAATGCTTTTAACCATTGAATTTACGGAAAATAAATCAGGACTTGAAAATTAGTTCGTTATAACCGGAGGTTCGTTACAACCGGGGGCGGTATAACCGAAGTTGAGTGTATACGCAAGAATATATATCATTCATCGAAGGAAACCGTTGGTTTGTCCGGTTGTCTTACTTTAAGGTTGTACAATTTTAAATGGATAGGTACTGTACTTATTTGACCTAGGAATTTGTTTTCAGAAGGTTGGGTAGTTAAATTAATCAGCTACTTCTTTAAATATGAACATGTTATTAAAAAAAGCAATAATATTTTACATTAAATGCAATTAACGCATCCAACTAAGAATAGGGTTATTTTCCAACTAGAAAAACACGCGGTGTCCCTTATTTCCATCAATATTAGAGCTGTTGGACTTACTACGTCAGGTACATTGACGGTATAATAGCACAATCACTGATGCTGCATGGACATGTATGCGGTTGTATACCCTCTAGGAGACCTCTCTTACGACGAGAAACTAAAGCGCCATCTATCGGCATCCTTCACATTATATGCAAAACAACGACCTACTTAAATCAAAACAATCGTTTTATTAAAGCAAATCTTTAGGTTGTTTTATATTAAAGAAATATTCTTAACGATTTCTCTGTGTGTAGGATAAACAATCAACATAGTGATAATAAATATTACAGATCAGATAATTCTGTACAAGAAAGAAAATTCATATTATTTTCGTGCTAATACACAAACCGTAAGTTTTGAAAAAATAGAACCTTCTCAGAAATTTCCTCACAGACGGTATTGACGATCTGGGATTATGCACAGGACGAAATCTGTTCTGCGGACTGCAATCAGCGGGCGAGGTTGGTCCGGTAGGTTGGACGCTGCATTTGTAATTCAGATGACATTTCGAGATAGGGTAAGTCTTCCGTCGCCCTAAACCGATTATCTCAATTAGTGCTTTCGGCAAAGGAAGGCAACCCTGAAGGCGGACGCGCGTAACGGTTTACGGGCCAGGACCCAGCTGACCTCCTGCATAATTTCCCTCAAATCCTGGCAACGACGGCCGACGGTAATAGGTCCCCGGTGCACTAGCCCCGACGTTATAAAGCTAAGTGCACCTCGCCCAAAACCATAACCGCGACGGATGAATTATTGACAACCAGAAACAGCAAATTATGGTTATGGCCCCGAATCGATCAGTAAGTGTTTTAATTGTGTGCTTACCACTATTGATCATCGATATGTTACAGTGAAAGCGTATACTGTACTAATGTATATGTTACAGTAAAAGCATTAACTCCGTAAATGTATACACTTACTAGTCAATCCATACATTTATTGATTTGTATAGTAGAAGTATTCAC
The DNA here is from genome assembly GCA_964023965.1 of Melinopterus prodromus. Lineage (NCBI taxonomy): Eukaryota > Metazoa > Arthropoda > Insecta > Coleoptera > Scarabaeidae > Melinopterus > Melinopterus prodromus. The sequence goes on along the minus strand of OZ030391.1, from coordinate 25,910,774 downwards.
AACCAATAGCATGTACACTAGGGTGGTCCAAATTTATACCTAGCAAAATCTCTTTTTTTTTTGCTGGAGGGCAACGACCCCCCCCCCCCCCCCCAATCTGTTCCTTTTCCAGAAATAAAAGTTCCCCCAAATTTTACAAAAATCCGTTAACGTTAACACGTGCCACCGAGCACCTCAAGTTTCCCATATAAAATACATTGCAAAAATGCATCTTTTTTCCCTTTTTCTTTAACGTTTCGTATTTAGAAAAAAAGTTGCGGGAGATAATCAGAAATTGTTTAGAACTCCCTAAGAAACAAATCCACAAGCACTATTTTTTTTTTCACCATCCCCCACCTTCCCCTGCAGTACAATAAATATGAGGCAAAATTTTCTCCAAATTTACAATTTTACAATGTTACGTGTTTTTTTTTTATTTTTGTTTGCATAAATTATTATTAATGGATTACTGACATGTCCCTTTGTCATTTATGAACTAATTTCACATTGTTTAAACAATTACAAATTGTTTAAAAAAATATTTAATGTAACTGGTCATTTTTATATTTTTTGCAGAAATTATTGGAATATTGGCTTTTTTGTCATTTGTTAACTAATTTGCAACTGTAAACAAAAAATGTACAATGTTACGGACAAATTTTTACTATTTTTTGCTGAAATTATTATTTAATTAATGGATTTTTTTGTCAATTATTAACTAATTTGCAATTGTGTAAGGAAATACCATTTGGTTAAACAAAAATATACAATGTCACGGACACATTTTTGTATTTGTTACAGAAATTATTATAATATGAAACACTGGATTTCACAGTTTTTTCGTCCGGCTCGGCCTTTCTTCCTTTGGTTCATCAGAAATGTTTTCTGTTCTTCTGATACATTAGCATCCTGTAGTACTTCATGTGGTGCAATATCAAAAAGTCCATCCAGCTTTTCCAGAAAATCATCTTCTTTCTTAGTTTGTGCCGATGTTTTCTGACCCGATCTGTTTTGTATTGTTCTGTATTGGGAATATAAATCTTCTAGCTTTTCCACGCAACGTTGCTGATCTCGCGTAGGAAGGCCGCAAGATGAGCACCTGCTCTTAAACTTAGTTTTACACATCTCATATTGTAAAATAACACCCTCATTACTTGCATATTGCTTGGAAGCTTATTCCCGATAATTTGGTGATCATATAATGATTAATCAAATATATGGTTTTTCGCAATTCTTTACAACCTAACATTCTCAATGATGCAATGTGCAAACACACACACACAAGTCGAAACAGCTAACAACGAAATCAAAATACCGTAAGCAGTACAAGCTAAACAATATAAGACTAGGGCTAGTTCGAGTTATCAAAAAATTCAAGTCTCGAATTTCAAGTCGAGTAGAGCTAGTAGTTATTTGACTTGTCTCGTATTTATTCGAGTCTCGATATCAAAGTTGAGAGCTTTTTTTATATGGAATGTTCGTAAAATGAATAGAAAAATATGTATGTATATCATTGTTTAACCAAATAGTAAGATTAAACAAGTGCAAATTAGTCAATAAATAATAAAATATACAAATAATCTAATAGTAAAAAATATGTCAGAAACATTGTATATTTTTGTTTAAACAAATAGTATTTGTTTAAACAATGCAAATTAGTTAATAAATGACAAAAAATGTCAATGATCTAATAATTTCTGCAAAAATATATAAAAATGTGTTCGTGACATTATATATTTTTGTTTAAACAATTTGTAATTGTTTAAACAAATTGAAGTTAGTTCGTTAATGACAAAAGAACATGTCAGTAATCCATTAATAATACTTTATAAAAAAAATAAAAGACACGTAACATTGTAACATTATAAATTTGGAGAAAATGTTGCCTCATATTTATGGTATTGCAGGGGAGGGTGGGGGTGGTGAAAAAAAAAATACTGACTGTGGATTTATTCCTTGGGGACTTCTGAATAATTTCTGGTAATCTCCCGCACCTTTTTTTCTAAATCCGAAATAAGAAAAAAAAAAAGGAAAAAAATATGCATTTTTGCAATGTATTTTAAATGGGAAATTTGAGGTGCTCGGGGGCACGTGTTAACGTTAACCGATTTTTCTCAAATTTGGGGAGAATTTTTTTTCCCGGAAAACGAACAGATTGGGGGGGATCGTTGCCCTCCAGCAAAACATCCGTTTTGTGGACCAACCTAATGTACACTTTTACTAGTAGGTGCATTCATTTTCTTACCGACGTCAGTAGACGTATGCACAAAAGAATATACGCGTTAATCTCAATGTGTAGATTTACTAGTAGAAGTCTGCACAACGAAATTAGCTTGAGTTCTACTGGTTCTCATTTGTGCTCAATATAACCTAATGTAATTCTAACAACACAAAACATTCATGATCGAGAGGAGGCGCAATACGAAGAAAAACATTAGAATAATATTGTTGAACAGGAATCTTAAAAGTATATTAGAGTTCCCATGAATTGCAGGTAATATCCTAAGGAATTAATTTTAATGCAAACATTCCAACAAGAGTTGTCCCCTAGTACAACCAGTGAACTTGTTTAATAGAGTAGAGCAGGGGTTCTCAAACTTTTTGTTCCATGTACTATCGTGGCCATATATTATGCTCCCTCTTTTGAAGTCCATTTTCTCGCAAATCTAGGGGCAAAAAAATTTGAAAAAGTTCTGATGCTGTCCTTGATTAATATGCTACAACTCATGAAAATTAGAAAGCTGTATATGTTGGCGTTTTCCCGATTTTTCCAAATTAAGACGATGGCGCTGTTTTTGCCCCGTAAATTTTATTCGTTTAACTTTAGCAATTAATTACTCCGGAAATAATCTATAGATTTCAACGAATTAAAAATTTTTTGTAAAATCATTGGATTAGTGCTTGACCCACAAAAAGCTACATTATGCAATGCCAGCAATTCCTTTATTAGAAGAGCTAGAATAATGAAATATGGATTATACGCTACCCACTAATTCATAGGTTTAAAGCTTATTACATAATCATTGTTTATCTTGAAATTTCCCTACAAAAGATCGAGTTGAAGCATCTCATGATTCGGGCGAGCGGGGGAAGGGATCGACATCGACGCTGCAAGTAGTGGCGGATCGCACGTGCATTAGTTACTAGAACAGTGTTTACGAACACAATACATATAACGACACGGCGATTATGCCTCCCCAAAGAAATTTGGATATCCGGCGACGGACACCGAATTAAAAAATTATGGCAAAATGAGTCAACATGATAACAGAACCACGAACAAGCATTTGGAAGTCCCATGGAAATTCTTGGCAATTTAAATCGGGTTTCGGGATTAGCATTTAAAATTAATGAACGATCTGCAAAATAATCTGTGTGTCTACAAATTTACGATGCTAAATTTGTAAAAGTTTATAAATATTTCTAAGTTTTATACGCTCAGAGCTGACGTTTGTAATATATGTAATATATCAAGAGTTGTATTTATTTTATATTGTTTGTGCATGTATTTAAACATTATTAATAAATAAACTGTTGAAACTGTTATAATAGTTTGAATATTTATATAACAAAATAGGGCGTACTTTTTAAATATTTTTTGGTTTTATTAAGCAAACTTAATTTAGTATTCACCACTAATCAGAAAATCTGCTAACTCCATATTATTAGATCTATCCGCATCCATCAAAATCTTGTTTAAAACCTTATTGTATAAAACAGATGAAAACATAAACGCCAATCGATAGAAAAGATTTCTCTCGTACCGGGTCACATATTATAATCAGAATTATGCAAAAATTAAGAATTTAATTGTTAGTTAAAATTGCTACCTTGACAAGTTATCATTCTTTTTGTGTATTGATAATAAGCTGCCCAGGTTCTCTCAGTTGTGTATGTTCTCTCCGACATGACAGCACCGCTAACGCCTCCTTTCCCCACAGCACCCCAAAGCCCGTAGAGCGTCGGAATTTACGCGGACTTTCAGCACTATCTTTTGTATGAAAAATGCAATATAAACAATGATTATGTAATAAACTTTAAACCTATGAATTATTGGGTACCCTATAGTCTATATTTCATTATTCTAGCTCTTCTAATAACGGAATTGCTGGCATTGCATAATATAGCTTTTTGTGGGTCAAGCACTAATCCAATAATTTTACAAAATGCACATTGAATTCTGCAGGTGATTTTACTTTTTAATTTGTTGAAATCTAAAGATTATTTCTCGAGTAATTAATTGCTGAAGTTAAACGAATACAATTTACGGGGCAAAAACAGCGCCAATTCTTCTTAATTTGGAAAAATCGGGAAAACGCCAACATATACAGCTTCCTAACTTTTATGAGTTGTAGCATATTAATCAAGGACAGCATCAGAATTTTTTCAAATTTTCGCCCCTAGTTCTGCGAGAAAATCGACGTCAAAAGAAGGGACATAATATATGGCCACGATAGTACCATCTAAAAAATATCCAAATTTATCTGTACCACCACCCTTCCTACAAAAATGCATATTAATACGGGAAAAGGTACATAAATAAAAAAAAGTTGATGCCAGATTTTAAGTATACCTACATAATTATTAGGTAACAAAATAATAACTTTTATAAGAACAGTTGACTTGGTAAACAAAATAAAAGCATATTCTCAAAAAAACAGTAATATAATAATAAACAATTATATAACAAAAGTTCAGCTGATATACAAAAGTAAAATAAAAACGTCACTTACATTGAAATAGCACAAAATAATTTATATATTAATGCGACACTCGCGGTTGTTTTGCTGAACACGTTTTTTTTTTTAATATCATGCTCTGTGTTAGTTTCAAGCTCAAATTTTGACCTGTTTGCTCTTTAAATAAATTACTGATGTAAATCCTATAATAATATAATAATAATTCCTCATAAATAGGTGGTGCAAAATGGCGTGACAATCTAATAGTTTAATCTACAATATATAATTGTTTAAAATAATTCTTCCTCTGGATCAAAAAATTGGTGAGCGTATTAATTTTAAAATCTTACATCAGCGCTCTTGTCTGAGGAAATTTCTATCAATTGTTCTTTCTCTTTGGCAGTGAAGTTATCTGGTATATACAGTTTTTGTTCTGATCCATTTTCATTATCATAATTTCCTGGAAAATAACGATTTAAAGAGGTGCAATGATTTTTTATATACGACGATTATCATTGAAGCTTAGTGCGCTTTCCTCAAGGAAGCTTTCAACTAGATTAATTTTTATTAACTTTATTTTTCATTGTGGCGTTAACTTTATCCTGAACATAATTTATCAAAGAAACAATTTTTGAATTCGAAATTAGCCTCTGCAAGGAAAACTTGAACTTCTGATTTAAGTTCGCACAGACGACTCAAAACTTTACTAGAGCCATCTAACATCGAAATGTAACAAGGGTATGTCATGTTAACTTCCCATGTCCTGACATAATATTGAAAACATTCGTGAACTTTTAATAAAATTGACAACTTTTACTGTTTGATCCAAAACTGTTTTTAGTCATTCTGGTTAAGATTTTGCTACTAGAGCTTCCCGATGGGTGTTGCAGTGAGTGGTTTGGCCTTCTGGAGAAACAGTTTTTATTTTTGTAAGAGCGCCGCAGTTCTCTGTTAACACCCGACCATCATCGGTGCAGACACCAATGCATTTCTCCCATAGTATGGAATTATTAAACATAAAATTATTAAGAATGTTGAAAATTGCATCACCAGGTGTGTACTATTTGGTAATAGAATATTATCTAATTTAGCTGCTATAATTTTGGGTCAAATAATTTAACAATTTCATCAAAATAAATATGATTTTACCAATCAAGTTTGGTACCTTTTGCGTACCACCTGGAAGTCCGTCGCGTACCACCAGTGGTACTTGAGAACCCCTGGAGTAGAGGATATTGGGTATGAGGGTCTTCCAATGAAATTCCAAATTTGTCATTGGAAGGCCCTCATACCTAGTATCATCTACTCTATTCAGTTATTACGAATGGCAAGAATTCAACAAGGAGTGTAATAATGTTTAATGTTGTATCGTTTATGTTGTATTGTAATAACTAAATACATGGAAAAGCAAATCCGGACACGTGGTATAATCATTTGGAGGTATATTTGTTATGCCGACCGTACAGCAAATAGTTTTGAGAAAAACATTTGAACAGAAAATAAATACTCTTTAATTAAGTGTTAACGTAGACCTACAGGTCTATCTGATTAATGTTTGAAGATAATTAAATAGCCCTGTATTCATCCAGTAATCACATATCATAACTAATATAATGCAACACTTTGACTAGTTTACTAGATGCATACATTTTCTAACCGACGTTAGTAGAAGTGTTGGCAGAACAATACGCGAGAAAGTAAATGTATACTTTTACTAGCAGAATCGCGCACAAGGAAATTGGCTTGAATTCTATTGGCTCCCGCTGTGCTCAACATAACCTAATAATTCTTAACAAAACAAAAAATTCATGATTGAGAGGAAGCGAAAAACGAAGGATAATATTGGAATAAGTACTATTGCTGAATAGCATTCTTCTAAATATATTGTAGTTCTCATGCAATATTGGTTTGTCCTGACTCCTGGGTAATTAATTTCAATATAAACATTCCAACAAGATTTGCCCCTCAGAACAACCGGTGAACATGTTTGCAAAATAGCAGAGCATAATCAAATGTTTATGTAACTCAAAGTACCTTTTAGTATCTTGTATTGTAATAAATCAAAACATGGATTAGAAAACCAGGAAATATACGTATTTTTATGGTCAATAACTTGACTATTTGACATTTTTAACTTTTATTTCAAACCTTTTTGAATCTATAAGATCCAGTGAGATGAAATCATTCGAGAATGTTTTGCTAGCAGCGACCTCCAGGAAACTTCATTGTACACATAATTCGCTTAAAAATGTTTATGTATTTTTTCTTGTGCTTTTGTGCAAAATAATATTCCTAAATACAACACAATTATAAAACATTCTACACTCGTTTTCGCTTTCGTAATTCATTTAATTCAGACAGCAACCAATTTGAAAAAAAAATTATAAAAATTTCCCGAATGTTAACCGCGTATTCAAATGTTTTTTTTTTATTGACCGTAAAGTTTTTACAGGGTCTGTCGTACTCGCACGATTAATAAAAAAACTAAACATGGGAACATTACTTTCACAGGGCCATTTCCGCCGTTTGGCGTCGCCAGACTCGCAAACTTGTTTGATTTATTTGCAAATGAGGGTAGTGAGTAATCGGGCCTTTTTTCTATTTACGGGAAAGAACCCCGGTCCAACCCTTCTCACAATTTAGCTTATCGCCGGCGCCTTTGATTTTCGTTAAATATACGACCCGGGACCCTTCTTTACTACGGATTTAACCGATTACCGCGTCTTTGTAATTAAGACACTCCCTCTGATAATGATTCGATTCTGTGTCAAACTTAACTGATTGTCGAATTAAACTGCGAAAAGTTATCCCTTGTGACGTCATTTGATATATGATTTAATATTTAAATCAGCTAATAGTGTAGTAACTACACTCAGTTCCAAAATAAGTGACGCACTTGATTTTTGTACCTATAAGTTTAATATCTTATATTTTTTAAACCAGTACGACAATTATTATTATTTTTTATTTGATGGTAGACACGTCCATTATCTTTAAAAAACAATTAAACGGGAGGATTTTTTCCATGTTTCCTGGATAGTTGGGAAAAAACTGGAACCATTTTTTTCCTCATTTTTGACACCCTGTGTGTTAATCAAGCAACGGTATAGAAAGTGCTGACACTCACTTACGAGTATTTTTTATTCGTTGATTTATCTCTAAAATTGTACTAATTACAGCTTTTTTTAAACCTTGCATATAATCAACTTTTTAAATTTATCGACAGCTTTCTAGTAAAATAAACCGATACACATTTTTAAAAATGTCTTTATTAAACTTAAAATTATAAACTGGGAAAATAGCTTAATACCATGTAGTGCCTTCCTTAGTCATATTAAAAGTTTCTAGTGTACGAGGCATACTGGAAATCAGGTTTCTTATCGTTTCTATTGGTATACGATCCCAATCTTTCACTAATATATAGCCATTTCTGTGAGACTTTCTTGGTACCTCTAGCGAGACATTCTCCCTCATTCATCATTGTTTTGATGTGTGTTCGGGCATTATCCTGCATTAATATAAAACTATTTCCCACTAAGCCCTCATGCTGCTGCAAAATGTCAATGTATATTTGGACTGTCAACGACCCCTCACCAGCAAAACATGTAGGGTCGGTTATGGTGTAGGGAAGGATTTCAAATGATCATTAAACCTTTGACCAGTTCTTCTTGACATTATTTCTCTTTCATCCAAAATGTTAAGGCAAAACCTTCTCATCCGTAAACAAGACATTCGACAATTCAGGATTGTCCATTCTCCATAATTTTCAATAACATTTCTTCTAACGGAACGATGTACAGGCAATAATTTAGGAATTTCGGTAGGAATCCTAGCTTTTAATATCTTTTAGACGTCTACATACCGCCTTACCACCTGCTTACTTAGGTCAACAACACGAATTGGTTTTTAAACGACTACAAATTTCTATTGATTTAGTTCACTAGAATACTGTTTCTCGTTAAATTCTGAAAGTTAGTAATATGCAAGGGTTTAAAAACGGGCTGTTATTCGGACAAAAGATGTGGCCCGTAAAAGATGTGGGTTTCAAATATTATATTATTTGGTCAGCCGTTTTCTCTGAGCCGGTTTGTAATTTTAAAACCCCCAAACACATCGATTTTTAATTACTAAATACACATTTTTGTTTCTGACTGCCAAGTTACAAAGTTATGGTGGTCTCCTAGCTTTAAAGTTAACATCCTTTAGACGTCCACATACCGCTGGTTACTTAAGTCAACAACACGAATTTGTTTTTAAACGTTTTTAAAAATTCGCTTATTTAAAAATTGTTGATAACTAAAAAAATATGCAGATGATGCGATGTACAGGATGCTTGATGAGAAAAATGAAAAGTTTTCCAGACTTCCATAATAAAATAAACACTTTTTGTTTAGAAAAAAAATTTTCACACTGTTGGAGAATTATGTAGGTGTGCCGGTAATTTTAACTATTTTTAATTAATTGATTATAACTCAATAATGAAGAAAATTGTTTCAGTACAAAATGTTTTGAATTGGTTTTAAGAATTACAAAATGTAAAAATATACAAGGCGTTCTATTTTTAAACCAAAAAAGTTTACAAAATTTCCATAATAAAACGAACCATAACCATGCATATTAAAAATATATTTGAACCATAGTTTTTTTTACAGTAAAAAAACTGTTGCTTGAATGTTTTTTTGATTTTAGAGAAATTGAGAATTATACAGGGTCCTGCAACTAAGCTCCCGTCTTCTGTAGCTCACTTACTCATTAAGCTCAGAGTTTGACATTTTGCACGCTTACCCTGTACTTCAAGGTACAATTCAAGAAATTATTTTTTATTATACAGGGTGTTCCAAAAATGTGCAACGCTATGGTAATATATTTTTTTAAATTGCATGCTATACATTTTTCTACACATTTGGAAGCCTTTTATGATTGCCTACATATCACCAAAATTTTATTGAAATCGGTTGAGTGACCGCAGCGGAAAAAAATAAAAACCAAAAAAAATGATTTTGCATCGTAGGCTTTAAAAATCAATAAAAACCACAAAATGCACCTCGTTAATAAAATTTTGCGACGTGCTTATTAAGTTAGATGTAATAGTCTCGTTAACCAAGTGACATTGATCCAAATTATACAGGGTGATCAAAATCGAGTGTCAAACTTGTCAAACTTCAAAGCGCGCTATTGTTCTTATTTTAAATTGAAACCCATATTTTTTTTTAGGTTAAACGATGCGGAATTAAAGTATAAATATTGTTTCTGAATACAACCCCATCACAATTCGCAATATTTTAAAAGTTATTCGCCAAAAACTCATTTTTCAACGTTTCCAACGGCAATTTTAGGTAATAAATATCGTACGTGGCGTTGAAAAACAATTTATTACATAAAATATAACGCAGAGAGGTATTTTAGATTTTACTGTACTTAATTAAGTAGGTATTAAATTGTTAAATTTACTGCAAAATTTACCTATAGCCACATTTCCGTCCTTACCACTATAGGTAAATTATGCAGTAAATTTAGCATTTGAATAACTACTTAATTAAGTACACTCAAATCTAAAATACGTCTATTATTTTTTATGAAATAAATTGTTTTTCAAAGCCGCGTACGATATTTATTATCTAAAATTGCCGTTGGAAACGTTGAAAAATTAGTTTTTGGCGAATAAGTTTTAAAGTATTGGGAATTGTTACGGGGTTGTATTTAGAAACAATGTTTATTTTTTAATTCTGCATCATTTCACATAAAAAAAATTATGGGTTCCAATTTAAATTAAGAACAATAACACGCTTTGAAATTTAACAAGTTTGACACTCGATTTTGGTCACCCTGTATAATTTGGATCAATGTCACTTGGTCAACGAGACTATTACATCTAACTTAATAAGCGCGTCGCAAAATTTTATTAACGAAGTGCATTTTGTGATTTTTATTGATTTTTAAAGCCTACGATGCAAAATAATTTTTTTTTGGTTTTTATTTTTTTCCGCTGCGGTCACTCAACCGATCTCAGTAAAATTTTGGTGATATGTAGGCAACCATAAAAGGCTTCCAAATATGTAGAAAAATGTATAGTATGCAATTTAAAAAAATATATTACCATGGCGTTGCACATTTTTGGAACACCCAGTATAATAAAAAATAATTTCTTGAATTGTACCTTGAAGTACAGGGTAAGCTTGCAAAATGTCAAACTCTTAGCTTAATGAGTAAGTGAGCTACAGAAGACGGGAGCTTAGTTGCAGGACCCTGTATAGGTGTTCTGGTAATTTTTACTAATTTTAATTAATTGCTTAAAACTCAAAAAATATGCATTTTATGAAAAGATTATTTTAATAAAAAAATGTTTAGTATTGGTCCTAAAGTTACAAAATGTAAAAATATACAGAACGTTCCATTTGAAAAAAAAGTTTACGAAATTTCTATGGTAAACTGAACCTGTATATTAAAAATATATTTGAACGATGGATTGTTTAAAGTCAAACAACTTTTATTTGAATTTTTTTCTTAATTTCTTACCGTTGAAGCATTCTTTGGGTGTTTCGGCAATTTTGGCTAACCGTGTATAGTAAGCACGTAAAAAGTTATCGAAAAGAGTGAGGTAAAAATGTAAAAAGCGCGATTATGCTGATTTTTACAAATTTATACCACCTAAACCTATTGTTCTAGAAACCCCAATATGGATTCATAGGAGGAAGCCTTAATCTAAATCCTGAATCCTAAAACTTTGATCATAAATGTTGAAGCATTTAGATAGATTTTTTAAGTGATGTGCGGACGCCTCCGGTGGAAATATAAAAAGCGCAATAGTCTGACGTGATATATGATATTCAGCGAAAATAAATCAATTGAAAACGTCTATGCGAATTCCATATGCAAATAAGTTATCATTACTACCCTAATTTTCAACTGTCTTCTTCTCGAAAATATCTTTCAAACAAGTAACAGATCAATCAATATCAGTACACTAAATATGGGGTTGCCATTAAATAAGTTCCGATGACGTCGTAAGTGGAAAGCAATTGAATTTGTATTTAATAGAATATGTGGTGTGAGCCATTTGAATTAATTAATAAGATCGTAAATTATTGAAAGTATATACGAGCTATCACTACCATACGAATGGTCAAAATCAGATCGGCATTAATTTGGATGCGCAGTAGATCTAGTGCTCAATATTTATTATTTTTCTGCACAACTTCTAGGACCCAATATGTAATTTTGTATGTTACATTATGTACATTAATTTAATGTACAATATTTAATATTATAATTCTCAAAGTATTTATTTTAGTCCACATATCTATTTAAATAATGCACACTTAAATCCCACCCTTTGTATTTTGTCTGGTAATAGCTGGACCGATAAGTTCAACAAGTTCCAGCAATGTCCCCTTTGTCATTCTGTACATTGAGTGGAACATTTCATCATTTTGTTTTAATTCTTCTGTTGCTATAAATAACCTACAGCTTATGTTCCGTTCAATGTATGGATGCACCCAATACCGTTTCTTTTTTCTCCGTAACCTTAAATATAAGTAAGACACAATATCTTCTTCATCACTAGACGACGACATATTGTTCTAAATTGTTAAATTAATGACCGCAACGTAACAAAACAACTAATACATGCAGTGTCGTGCTAGACTTGTCCGGCACAGCATCGTTGCAACATATGTCGCACCCTTGTTGTGTCGCTACCGTACCGGTACGTCAGGTAGGAGCCTAAAGTTAGGTCAAAAATCATGTGCATCACTTTGTTTGGAACTGAGTGTACTACTACTACTAACAAGTCATTAAATTATTGAAAAAACGATGAAATAACCTGCACAAAAACCAATAAATTGTGTTATACACCAGAAGCATTCCTATATAATATGAGAGACTAGCGAAGTGCATTATGTATATTATTGTGGGCTGAAAACAATTTGTTTTGGTATTTCGATTGCTTCTAAAACTCGTTACCGAGATATCTACTTCGAGAAAAATCTGCTTTGGTTAGCCAGGCGATGCCTTTATTGCAAAGAAATTTAGAAGAATCACAAAATCCAATCTGTAAACGAGCTTTTGGGTTATACTTGATGCAAATTTCAGTTTTTTTGGGCAAGCGGTTTTAGGGGGAAACAAATTGAGAAGAAAATTTTTAGTGTCTAATAGATTATGTAGAAATGATTCAGAATTAAGTATAACATATTATATTTACAAGCCTGCAATCAGAGTTCAATACTTTAGCAACTGCTAGTTACACGTTATACATGGCTAATATTTTATTTTTAATTATATTACAATTAATATACTACAATTGTATGATTGATAACATAAATATAGTAAATGTGTACTAAATATCCTGGTCGTCATTGTAATCCGTACTATCACTAGCTAATGCATCCCAATGTGCTCGATTAACGCCTACAAATACATAATGTAACGTTACAAGATACATTTCATAAGCCAATGTGATCCAGAAAAAGCTTCTCCATTCTAGAATTCCATCCTGTTTTATTAGTACGGATACCAAAGGTTGCATAAACATCCCACAAGCTGAAGCAAGTCCATTGATAAATCCTTCGCAGAAGCCAGCAAAATTTCTAGTCAAGTCAAGTATATTGGACTTAACCCCAAGGTTCATTGGAGCCATTCCAACATGAAGGATTACACTAGTCAATTGTCCTAAAATTATATTACATTCGCCGTAGGACATCGCCACGAGAAATATTGAGGGAATCAAAGCACCAAACATCGTAAAAAATATTCTCATGTGTACCAAGGAAGCTGTGTTCTTATTGATGGATACTTGGGCTAAGATAGCCCAGATAACAGAACCCAGATAATGGATTATGCTTGGCGTGGCTAGCGCTAAACTACCATAAGCGGCTAGATCAAATTTCATGACCTTTCTGTAGTAACTTGGCAAGAAGTTAGATTTTAGATATTGTATCCATAAGTGCCCTAACTGTAATACAGCAACCATTATATAATTAGTTATTTTATATTTACTGTAATCGTTATGCTTAATCGACGAATTTGACCAGTGGCCGAATGTTTTAAGGGGAGCAGTATGGGTGTCATTTAAGTTTAAAACACTTGACGCACTCCTAAGAAATTACTGTATTAAAAAAATTATTTGTTCCTCATCACTGCAATTATATCTATGGTGTTTTGAATTACATATATCTGTTTTGTATCATTTTCATATTTGACCTTATTTTTGCATATATATATATACCGGGTGATTCAATTTCGAGGCTTACCATGGAAATCTCCCTTATTAGTGCAGATAGAGCCTATGTTTATATTTGGCAGTTTCGTATTTTTGTGTTGATCAATTATCCGAAAAGAAGCTTAAGCTAGCATTTTACATTTTGAAGATATCCGCCAAAAACTGAAATGTTAAGATATCGTTTTTAATTTTTTATTCAAAACCAAATGTAGCTAGACATTTGAAACAAAAACATTCTATAGGTACTTTTTAACAAGGAATGCAGTGTTATTTTTGAATTTGAAATGACATCAAAGATGGCGACGTACCCATATACTTTTAAGTATATAATACGTCAGGTTTACATTTATTTTCTATTTTAATGTAAATCTTAAAATTACTAACGATAGTCTCATAGGAATCTTGCAGGCAAAGCAAATTGACCAAATTTTTAATACTCCAAAACGGGACGCCAATCCGTGGGGGTACATAAAATAATAAAAAAAAAGTTCAAACTGTTCAAAGTTTCTCTAATCCAATGATAAACATTTGATATAATTACTTTGGGTTTTGTCCTACTGAGTGATTATTGAAATTATTATTACAAACTATTACGCATTTGGTACACGTCAATACAAAGGAACGCATTTGGTAAAGACCAGCTTTAAGAGCCTGTCACCCAGCAAACTAGAAAAAAAATCCGGTTGGGTTGGGTGTGTTTTGTAACGGCCACATTCCAAAATATTCAATAATTCGTGTACTGAGGAAACTGAAATACACCCAGCAGGTTGTGTTGGGTTGGGTTGAGCTGGACTGGGCTGCGGCCATTGAAACATAACCCAAACGAGTTTTAAAAAATTCGGTCAGTGGGAATATTCGGCGATTGAGCATAATATAAACAATGCATACCGACCTTTCCAGCCAAGATAGCGTATATCCTTGAATCAGTTAGGATTTGTTTCCAAGGAATACGTTTGGGATTATTTCTACCATTTTCATTTTCTAGTAGTAGCCGTTCCCGGTCCGATATAAATGGGTGTGAGTAAGGTTTGGAAAATATAGTGAACAGGCCAACAAGGCAATATCCAATTCCAACCAAAGCCAACAAATAATATATCCCTTGCCAGAATTCAGCAACCAGGATAAAATACTCTATTAGTCCATATTCCATCATAATAGATATAGGTGCTCCTGAATATACCATACCAACATACATCGTTCTCCTGTTCAGCGGGGACCAGTTTGCTATGAGATTCATAAATAATGGCATAACCAGTCCAGTTTGAAAGCCGAGGAACATGTTATATATCAGCTCAACCCAAGGTGGCAAGTATAAAATCATAGTGGGATAAAAGGCGATGAGTAACGCACTTGTAAAAACGCTGAACAGTAATATATACCTCGAACCACTTATGTCGCACATATTCCCAGAAACGAAATGGGCGAGAACTTTTGATGCGGCGAACGTAAATTTGAGCCTGTGCTGGTCCTCCCTACTGCGAATAATGGCCGTTAGCCGTTTTCTCTTTATGGTAGCGGTGCTCGACGGACAAACCCGCGCTACCGTTGACTTGGTATCATTCATGGTATTGTTGGGAACTATAATTTGGTAGATGTACGGCCTTGTTAAATTGTGCACTGTCCCATACGTGTACATTAATGCAACGCCTAGTTGCAGCATCATCATCAATATGTGCCTCTTATCGATTAGTATCTTCATTATTATGAAGTATTGTCAGGAAAAATATAAAACGTAAAACTTTAAAAAGCGATTGTGCGTATGTATACTGTCACTGACAGATGCTTGTCTAGGTAGACAAGGAAACGTTCAGGAACAAACGTTCAGGTTACTCTATTCTCATTCAGAAACGACAGGAGTAAACAGTCGCAGCGCGCTTGATTATACTATTAGACTAAGAGATAGTGAACTATTTACTGACGCGCTTCAAATTTTGCACAAATATACCTTGTATATTTGTGCAAACTATATGCTGATAACCTGGCAGTGTTATGCCAATCATAAACCTCTTTAAAACCACCCCTAACGTGCACGTTTGCGGTTGTTTGCATTTTACCGCAAAACTGTCACGATTAAGAAATCTCTGCATGTGTGCAGAATTAATCCTTATAAAATTCTGCACAAAAATGGTTTATTCCCCTTGTTCTTAAATACAGTGATTCTTACTCTGTCGTGTGCGACGGAGTGGGGTTGAGACAACACTCTGTTGGAAACGTATTCTAGTAGTCCGAGAGCCCGAGACAAAATCATTCCCTCATAAAACTCAATACGAATAAAATTATATGTAATGTAAAATAATTTGAATAACAGGAAAATGCTGGTGTGCCTAAAAAAAATAGGCCGAAGGGGTGTTTAATTGCGCTGATTATCTGCTGCAACTCGGTATCTTAGTACTCTCATAAAACATATCTCTCATTCTTTTTCCACTTACTGATAAATACATATTATCTCATAATAACTTGGTGTGCCTAACCATAGTAACCATATTTAGCCGGAAGTACTTGGCACACCTCCCTAAAGAACAGGACAGTCCGTGTACGGATACCCTCATCGAACATCACGCCCATTTTTTATAACAAGAAACTTTGAGTTTTCTTCTTAACAGAAACTTTGGTGTGCCTAGCCGGAAATGTCCAAAAGTGGGTTGCAGATCAGTTATTTAACAGACGATGGTGTCTGCGGTACCTTATAAAACACATGTGTCAAATTTGTCCACAATTATAGAAGAATATATGTACTTTCATAATAGTTTAGTCTAACCAACCCCGGTTGGCAGGAGCGGTCTGGCACACCGACTTCAACAGTTAACATCATCCGTATATCATCATAATCATCGAACATCTGGCCCATTTTTTTGCATAACAAAGTTTACGACTACTTATTAACAGAAACCTTGGTGTGCCTAGCCGGAAATGGCCGGAAGTGGGTTTGCAAGCCAGGTATTTAACAGACGATGGTATGTTTCTACGAAGAAGCGATAAAAGAATAACGTATCATTTAAGCAAATGTGAACCCAAATCCAAAATTTTGGTAAAAGCAACAGTTACAGACATTTTAATAATTTTATTAGGTAATATACATAAATTTAAAGATTTTGAAATATGGCTAACGAGTGTTGGAAATAAAAAGAAAGAATTAAATTATATTAATTGTAGAATACATTAGCAGAAACACTAGGTCATCAAATGTGTCTAGCATTACCAGGGTTTCATGCCTTCACCGGTTGTGATTATGCAGCTGTATTTTACAGAAAGGAAAAAATCTGCTGTGGCCAGGCACATAACTTTATCATACAATATATAAAATTAATAGTTTAGCTGCATGAGAATCTATTTGATTGAGATAAATCGTGTCTGCATTAAAATGAAACTAGTTAGCCAGGTTTTGACAGTTTTTGATACTATTGACAGTAGGTATTGTCAAAGCATCAGCATTTGACACTACCTACTGTCATTAGAATAATGGTTATTTATGTCACAAGTTCCGAAAGTACGTATAGCGCGACGAGCGGTGATGCGGCGCGTCACCGAAGGCGGAGCGTCGCCGTTGCAGAAGCGAGTCGCGCTATGTAGTTTTCGGCAGGAGTGACATATTTTGAACTTTGCCGCACTAGAGTGGCAACATTCCATAGCGGTTCTCCACCTCTGATAAGAAGTCCATATTGAAGAGAATTACTAAGATGGCACGCACATAATTCTGTTGGTGTGGACCAACAGAAGTTCAGAACTTAATAAAAAATGACATTAACCGAAAAAAATCCCCAGGTTATGACTTGATAACTGGAGAGGTACTTAAAGAACTTCCAAGGAAGGCCATAGTTAAGCTTACAAATCTTATCAATGCTGCCTTCAGACTAAGGTATGTTCCCAAACTGTGGAAGGTAGCAGAGCTTATCATGATACTGAAGCCTGGGAAACCTCCACACGAAACAACGTCTTATAGACCTATCTCATTGGCTGCCCATCATGTCACAAATCTTCGAAAAATTGCTACTCAATAGATTGAAGCCAATAATTGAGAGCAAAAGGCTTGTTCCAGACCATCAGTTCGGATTTCGAAACAAGCACTCTACTATTGACCAGATACACCGACTAACCAACATAATAGAAAATGCGTTAGAGAAAAAAGGGTTTGTTCTGCAGCCTTTCTAGATGTGGCACAGGCTTTTGATAAAGTCTGGCATGAAGGACTGAACAATAAATTAGGAAGTATCCTCCCGAAACAGTTTTTACCGTACGCAAACAGCCAAATATCTCGGCATGACATTAGACGCCAGGCTCCGTTGGAAAGCCCATGTCAAAAAGAAAAGAGAGGAACTAGGAATCCGTTATAGAGAGATGTACTGGCTGCTAGGAAGAAACTCTTCGCTGTCTGTACATAATAAGCTTCTCTTGTACCAGCAAATTTTAAAACCAGTGTGGACGTATGGTGCTCAACTCTAGTGTTGCACCAAAAAAAAAGCAGCATTAAAATTGACCAGAGCTTCCAAAATAAAGTATTGAGATGCATTGTCAATTGGTACATTAGGAATGATGATCTCCACAAGGACATTAAAATGGAGTTTGTTTGGAAAGAAATCCAAAAATGAGCAAGAAGTCACGAGGAAAGGCTTCATCATCACGTAAACGTTGAGGCCATCCACCTCCTCGACAACACCGCATTAGTGAGAAGACTCAAGAGAAAGAAGCCTTTTGAGTTAGTGTGAATGTGAGAAAGTGACAACAGCAGAGTAAGTGCTGGTTGTGTTAGTTGGAGAAGCAGAACCAGGGCTAATTAGTTGTTTTTTAGTTACTTTTAGTTCCTTTTAGTTACTCACTGTTTTCCATGTGTAAATGTAATTAGTTGTCGTGATTATAAGTAGGTATGTTTAATTCCTAATTGTTCTGCTAAGTGTAATATTTGTGTATAATTTTAGTCGCTGATGAAGCCAAAAATTTTGGCGAAATATTGGTTTAATAAATAATGTCAAACGCATTGACGACTTTGATTGAAGCCCTTCCAACCCAATAAACTAGTGTTGTATTTGATATTATTATTCAACGTTTTCTTATTGCACTATTTAATTTAAATTTGTTATGTCTCCAGTGTCAGAAGCTTTCTATGTCGTCGGGCTTCTCCGATACGTTATCATGTCTTCCCGAGGATTATTGTATTAAGTTCGAGGATATTAATTCTGCAGAAAGTAATCTTGAATTCGATGTGGACAAACGAAGAACATGATTCATTTTCGCCGTACAAATTGATTGGTAAGACATTTGCAATTGAAATTGCCGGGAATAAAGCCGAAAAACGGAGAAAGAATTGCCATACTGTGGTTTTCGGGATTGTCTACAGTTTTTTTTTGCGCAGGAAGAATCGACCAATTAAAAAGCTCGTCCTATAAATTAGTGACAAATGAACCAGGGGTGGATACCGTCAGGATTCGAAGAGTTCCAACAGCGCCACTGGCGAAATAGTAATGAGAAAATTAAAAAGTTGAAGAGAGACGCGATGGGCAGGCCTACCCCTCTGCAAGCCCACAGCGCTGTCATAAAAATCAAAGGCAAATTAAAAGGCCTTAATTACACCGATTTTCCTTAAATAGAATCGTGGAAAGACGAATATTATGGAATTTTATTCTAAAAAGTTACAGGATAAAACTGCGTATATCACCGCAGCAATTTTAGCTGTAATTACTGCTGTCTGGTCTTTCTTTTAGAAAAGGCTGCATCTCTTTATGCAGTATTTCAGTAACGGCGATGTAATTACGAAACGTTATGATTATATACATGTAACAAACTTACAGGCTCGAAATGTCAACATTTCACGTAATGTGATATCGAGCAACGCTTACGTAAATGCTAAACAGTTTTCAACTCCGAAATATCAGCTTAAAGGATATCCATCCCATTCCCACTAAAGATATATTTGACCAGATTTTTAAAGTAAACCTATACCAATTATTATTTACTGAAAAATATTCTAGTGATTTTTCATGGAATACATTAATGATTAATACAAATTATTATTGTTCAAATATTATTTGGTGTAAAGTAGGTAAATCGTGAAGGAAAAAAGATAAATATTATAAAATAGGTATAACGTAATTTATTTATAGAGTACCGTACCTAACTGTACCAAAATCTACATCTAAACTAATGTCTCATGACAGAACCTAAGGTCTTAAGTCGTACGCAGTTTTTTAGCTGTAGTGCCCCTTCATGTTTTGAACAGTCAGACATCTTATAGTACCAGGAAATTAAATACATTTTCATGATAGCTTTGGTTATGATGTTTCAACTCGGACTTCTGGTCTTTTGTTAGGTACGATTTTGGTCACTTCCGACATTTAGTTTTTGGTGCATTACATTCTGCAATTATTTCATAGCAAGTATTCAGTATAGTCGGTAGCGTTAGTGTAAAAATATTTCCGTGCCGGATACCAGCACCAAATTTTGCACACATCTTTGCACACATATTAGGGTTTAAAAAACCACCTGGAGCCACTCTTGTGGTGGTCAAGATCATCCTTTGATGACGTCATCAAAATAACGGATTTAAGTATAATGTTGCCGCACGTATCTTCGTACATTTTTAACCAATTTTGAATTTTAATGTATTATTTTAAAGTTCAAATAACGCTCTTAAAAAAAATTATTCCATTTTCGTGCATGAAGGGTGATTTTCGCACAACCCACAACCCTATTCTAAACAAATGAGGTAAAAAATTATTTCCGTACGGAAGTATTTTTTACATTAGTTGCCTACTATGGCAGTATTTATAACAAACAATATTCATTTGTTTTCAGGATTTTTCAAAAACATTTCTACTTTCATTTTTGGTCACGAGAAAACTGTACTTTTCTGGTAACCAAAAATATCTAGTTTGGATTTTTGGAAAAAAACTTACTAAAGATGGATCTGCTTATTGGAAAACGAATAGTTGGCACGTATGAGAACCGTGTGGTTGGGTCCAATAACAAGGAAGTCTACGACCATATATCTCCAGATTTTCATCCAAATTTTCGTCTATTGCGTCACGTGTGGTATGCCAGCACCTTTGAAGGACATACCAGAATTACCATTAAAACAGTGGATAGCGATGTAGTTATCATTGCGATGTACGCCTGTTCTAAGCTAGATAAAGTAGAGGAATTATGGATTGAAAATGGAACCGGAAAACATCTGCAAATCGTCCAGTTAACCGAATGCAGAAAAAACGTTTACCTGGTGTATCAAACCTGCTTCCTTGCTTTCATGCTTTTACTGGGGCAGACACTGTTTCAAGTTTTGGAGGTATCGGCAAAACCACTGCATGGACAACGTGGATGGTATTTAGAGAAATAGACGAAGCTTTTGGGGAATTTCTAAATATGCCTCACACACAGTCGCCATCACAAATCGAGCATGCTTTCATGCTTCTTCAACGTTTCGTGGTATGTGTGAGGTTTTATTAAATCATCTTAAAAGTACAACACTTCAATGTTTTGTATGGAGAAATTGCCTTCAGCGTGATGCAGAACAGACGGATCCAAACGATTGGGGATGGAAGAAGTAATTCAGAATTCTTAGTACAATATTTATTTTATTATTTTTCGCCTTAAAGCCTCAAATAATACATACATCATAGTATCATAGTGAAATACCCCATTTTATGAAAACCTGGGTTAGTTTGGATTATTTCGTGAACAGCAAACTTTTTTTAAAGAACGTTACTTGATCTTACAGTGACATAGTAAAACTCAAAATTGGTTAAAAATTAAGAATAATACGTAACAATAATTCGCTACTCTGACTTAAATCCGCTAATTTGATGACGTTATAAAGGGATGATCTTGGTCCCCAGGAGAGTGTCCCAGGCGGTTTTTAAACCTTAATATCTGTACATGCTGTGTGCAAAATTTGGTACTGGTATCCAGCACTGAAATATTTTGGTGCCCAATGTTGCTAACGCCACCTAGTCGGTGGTATTGTCTGCCAAAATCGCGCGTATTATAATATGGTTTGACTGAACTCCTCAAAAACTAGACACAATTCCAAATTTTACTTGCCATTTTAACAAATTAAGTACGTGGAAACCTTGAAATCTACTTTAAAAAGTTTAATAATTTAGTTTTTAATTGTTTAGTGGGTTTTATTATTGTTTTTAATAATTGTGGTGTATTAATAATAATTATTGTTTTGTCAAATATTTAATTAATTTGATTTTTGTTTTGTTTTACTACCGCTAGCCTATAAATATTATACTAAAGCGATGAAAACCAATACATGTGTTTTAGAATTTGGGTAGGCTTTTATTTGTGTACAAATATACCAGTATATCGCACATATACTACTATATGCATCCCAACTCCAACACTCGGTGGGATTATTTTTACCAAATATGGAGATTTGGAGCTACTGATAATTAAAAAGTTATTCATTACATTTTTACATAAAAGACGTTTTATTTTCAAATTATTTGAATCTTTTTAATTTGCACTCTGCCACAAATCATGAATTTCAGCAAATTGTGTACGTCATCAGTGTGCGCAAGCTATTTTAAATTCGTTGATTAAAAAATATCTAAAAAGGACAGAGCAATTGTTTTGCGTTTTGTGAATGTATCATATATCTAATTAAAAAGTTTCTATATATTTATTTGAAAGACTTATTTATTTGCCCTAAAATAAGATAAGATAAGATAACGTTTATGGTGGCACACAGGAAGTGCATTATCTTTACACTAGTCAACCAAAAAAATGCAAAATAGAAGAAAATCAGATAATTTCGTTGTTACCCAGAATGGAATTCACGTAATCATCAAAGTTAAAAGAGACCAATGAGATCAACAATTTGCGGACAATTTCTTTTAATTTAACTATAGGATCGCTATCCTCAGTGCGTCTCTACGCACTGTGTGAGTTAATTTATTATAAAATAGTATAGCAGTGATTTACACTATTCTTAATTACTTTTATGTAGACAGCAAAAGGGCTGGTACAAGTTTTCTGTGCTGCGTGTGTTGTGATGTTGCACCGTATCGACAGTTACATACTTTGACGGATTCTCGTTTATGTATACTACACATTCAAATATGTAGAGAGCCGGAAGTGCCAAAATGTTGAGGGGTTTGGATAGAGGCTTGGTATTTTCGCGGTAAAAAACACCAGAAATAATTCTTATTTGGGGTGACCGGGACACATTGGTACGGATTTGGACATATTTTGCCTTATTTTGCACAATAACTGGTTGGTAATGGGAATACTACTTAATACATCCATTTATCCTGGTATATACACCGGACATTTTAAGTTGAATAAAGTATTTTTGGAATTATAATAACTTCTTTCCAATTTGCAGTTTGATTTATTGTGCCCCGGCCCGGGGCACATTGGGACAGGCATGGCGCACATTGGGACAGTGTGAATATCTTGGTTATTACCAAAATACCAATTTGGTGTTTGGTGAGTACAAACCATCAACATAAAAATCTTGCCCTCTTGTCATTCCAGACTATACCTGATAAAGATACTTAAAATTTAAATAGTTTTTATATTATTATACAGACTGTGTTGTTCAACGTCCCGAATATTGGAGGGGTGATAGAGCGTCTTATTTTATAAACAAAAACATCAATGAACATGTAGCCTAACGGTGACTTGATTGTATGGTGTGACGTTGTAAAGGTCAAAATGTTGTATTAACTACCTACAATAGGGTGGATCGAAAGACCTGACATTTTTGTTTTGTTTAAATTTTGTTTTGCCTATATGCGGAAAAGTGGATAGAACCTATGTCCATTAAACCTGCAAAAGTTGAGTTCTAAAATGTTTCATCTTCCGGTGCCCCAAGGCCAAAAATGTAAAAAAATTGTTTCCGTACATTTTATGCAGTTCTTCGCGCGTTTTTACTAAAAACTTCCCAGAACTCACCACGAGGGGCTGGCTGCATGTCGAGTTCCACCCTCCCACCCTGTCCAGACAAAAAATTATTAATTTGTCATATTCGTAAAATCAGATTTTGTGTTAAATTTTGGCAAAAGTTGTTTTGACACCCGGTTTCGGTGTCGTTATGAAAACAATAGGTCACAAACATTTGGTAACTTTTAGTTTTCCAAGATTGATGATATTGACGTCAAGTGTCAAATGAGGCTGACATCCCTGACATCTCAATCGCTATTGGCTCGCGTCAGTCGTATTTGTAAATTTTACTACAACTATCAACTGTTGAATATGAAACTACTCTAGATTGTAAGATGACAACCGCAATTTTCGAAATGTATGTAAATTTAATGTCGCAAAGTAGAAAAAATAGTATATAACACTCGGTTTAAAGACGTATTGGCGCGCACTCGTCCCATTTGGGCACTCATCGCTACGCTCGTCGTGCCCAAAACTACTCGTGCGCCAATTTTGGTCTTATAAAACTTGTATTATAATATACTATAATGATTCTATAACAAATATTTATCGTATAATTTATTTTATAAAATTGCAGCGCCTCTAATGATCATGCGATCTTTCAAACGGTGGGGGCACAGCTAAGCGTTGCCCGATTTTGTTAAAATTTTACAACGTTTCTTATCTAACTTAGTAACCACTTTTCCGCATATAGCGTTTACGATTTTCGAGAATTGTGTTTTTCGCTCCACCCTAACCTACAATGGTTGGAATTTCTTCAAAACCAGCATAACAATATTTTAAAATTATTATTCAAATATTCGGCCGACAAGAAAAAGAGACGGTTTTAACCTCAAATGTGATTCACCGAGGCGCGAATAGCTTAAATTTATTGGTACAGGACGGCATTTGCACCTAGGCTAGTGACGTGTTAACAAAGGCATGTTCGGACAGTGTTGTTTGTGCGAAGATGAATAAAACCAGAGAGTATGGAAAACGCATTTATTACAAGATTGTTTATGAAACATATTAATAACAAGTTATTGAACATTAACATTAACTATTTGATTTTCCATTAGACTGGGTTAACCAAAATTACCGGAACACTTAAATAAATCGTAACTGTGTATACGCTGTGTAAAAACAGGTGTCCTGATAAATGTAGTAAAAGAAAACGTTCTTCACTGTTTAAATTCCTTTATTATCGTAGTTACCGGTTTCGGTTTTTCAGCATAGTGGTTTTGGCACTTGCGATACACGTTTTGATAGCGAAGTTTGATAATTGAGGAATTTTCTGTGATTTCAGTGAGTAGCATAAGTGCGGTTTTATTAATTTGAGAGAACCTTTGTATAGAATATGAATGGATATGCTTAATGGCAGTAGGAATAGTTTTTGACAAGTAGTCTGATGATGCTGAAAAAGCGAAACCGGTAACTACGATAATAAAGGATTTTAAACAGTGAAGAACGTTTTCTTTTACTACACTTAAATAAATCTCAAATCGTAAAAAATTTCAAAAAATGTTTGAACAAAAGTTTGTTGGTCTACAAGCTATCGCTTAAGTATATTTTTAATATACAGGCTGTTTATAAAATGCATTATTTTTCAGTTATAAGCAATTAATCAAACACATAAACTTTTCTTTTACACAAACTGATAAAAAATCAAGGATAATATAACAAAACAATTAAATAAAATTAAATTAAATGTTCGAACTGCCAAATTAAAAGAAACGTGTATGTATGTGGGAGTTCAAGAGTTTTGATTAGTTATTTATAACTATATAATGAAGCATTTTGTCACAAAAATTATACCTACAAAAAATTCTTAGAATAAATCTAAGAATTACAAATTGTTCTATAAGAAGATGGAGAGGTTACGACATTTTCAAAATGAAATAAACATCCTGAAAACTAAAATACATTCAAACCAAAATACTTTTGCTTGAAGTTTTTCTTTAATTGTTTACGGTTGGAGAATTATTTAGTTGTTCCGGTAATTTCGACTACACCCGTATTTGAAATTTTAGAATATACTCACATAGGACCTTGTAATACTCTCCAGTTGACTGCCCTACCGATCTAATGGGAACAAGTATCAACTTTGTTATTTGAAATCAAATATTGTGTTTTTTATTCAACGTTTGGTTTCCAGGTATCAAAATACATCAGGATCCCTATAGGTACCTACATATTGTTTGATATTATTTACTAGTCATTATTCTTTGATATCATTACTGACAAAGAATTTTTCTTCTCTCTCTATACGATAATAATAAAATTATAAACCCCTAACCACAACAAGTATTTTAGAAACCTAAATACGTATTTCAGCAACTATATTGCCATCTTCAGTAGAACCTAAAAAAAGAAAAAGAGAGATTAGCACTTCATAGTATCTTTACTGGATATTCTCCAAGCAAATCACTAGTGGAAGTGACGTCCATGTTAAAAATAAATCCGTCAAATAAATAATCCGTCAAATAAATAGTACGCTGTCCAGTTGTCCTAATCTTATCACCCGCCAAACTAGATTTAAACTCAAAGTTTCCAATCCTACTGTACCTAGATTATATGTTCTCCCCAAAATTCACAAACCTGGTAAATCAGTGAGACCTATTGTATCAGGTATTAACTCACCTACTTACCAGTTAGCGAAATGGTTATCAAATGAGTTCAACAATTTACCTGTTCCTCAACCAAGCTTCTCTGTTAATAACTCATTGGAGTTTATCAATAAGGTTAACAATATAAAATTAGAGGATGGCGAATTGTTGATTTCATTTGATGTTGCTTCACTGTTTCCTAGTGTGCCTATTCCGGAAACTTTGGAGTTTCTTAGGGAATTATTGTGCAATAACAACTTTGACCCGTCAGAAATAGATGAATATGTAAGATTGACTGCCCTTTGTATGTCTCAAAATTGTTTTCAAATAAACGGAAAGTTTTTTGAACAACTTGAGGGAACTGCAATGGGTAACTGTCTCTCACCTTTTATTGCCAACTTGTTTATGAGCAGATTTGAAACCAATGTAAAGTCTATAGCACCATATTTCCCTAAGACTTGGGTTAGGTATGTCGACGATATTTTTGCCATTTTTGACACCAAGAAGTGCAGTATTCAAGATTTTCTTCTCGTTTTGAATTCTAAGTTCAACACCATTAACTTTACTGTAGAACAAGAAGTTAACGGCCAACTTCCATTTTTAGATACTCTGTAGTCAGGAATAGCAAAAATATAATAGAAATTGACGTGTATCGGAAAGGTACTAACACAATCAGGTTTATCCCTAATGATTCGCAGCATCCTTTTCAACAAAAATTGTCTTTTATTAGTTGTTTAGTAAATAGGTTATTGAAATTTCCATTGTCCGCAGATAGATATCAGCAAGAATTATTGTTTATTAAGAATGTTGTCATATATAATGGGTACCCTGAGAAAATAGTTGATAGAATGATTAAGAAGCAGAATCATAAAATGTATGTAAATCAAATATCTACTTTAAATACTTTGTCTGTAGAAAAGAAGTATTATGTTAAAATACCGTTCGATCGTGCATATACAAGGGGTTTGAGAAGTATTTTTACATCACAAAATCTCTGTTTAGCCTATTCGACTCATAATAGCATAAAGAACCTTCTTGGAAACCCAAAGGATAAGGTAGATGTACTTGATAAATCTGGTATATATTGTATCAAATGTCATGACTGTGAAAAAGAATACGTAGGCCAGACTAGAAGAAAAATTTTAACTAGGTTCAAAGAACATGTAGCTCATTTTAAATATAATCGTTTTGAAAAATCTAGTGTGGCTCAACATATTTTAGACACAGGTCATAAAGTAGTTGTAGATGACTTAAAACTTGTAAAAGCTGTGTCAAATAATAGGGAACTAAACAGCTTGGAAAGTATCTTTATTCACTTGAATAGAGATAAATTAATAAATTCAGACAGGGGTCCTATACCTAGTTCGCCATTGTTTGACCTGCTTTAATTAAAACTTGTTTTTTACGCTTCAATGATCAAAATTCACTGAGGCGTGAACAACAAATGGGTATATATAGGATAATTTTTTAACATGGACGTCACTTCCACTAGTGATTTGCTTGGAGAATATCCAGTAAAGATACTATGAAGTGCTAATCTCTCTTTTTCTTTTTTTAGGTTCTACTGAAGATGGCAACATAGTTGCTGAAATACGTATTTAGGTTTCTAAAATACTTGTTGTGGTTAGGGGTTTATAATTTTATTATTAAGTTCACCACAGTCTCCAAAATATTGTTATATCTCTCTATACGATCAAACGCCTCACCAGAAACACTGTATAGTGTATAATGTTAACATTAAGTAGACATAGGACAGTAGATTGGATCAATGCTGTGCGCGTTTGTTTTCGCGACTGTGTACGCTGCATGTTTAGTTTGCTGGCTTAGCACTTAACAGCATGTTGGATAATTAACCACCCAAAATGCATGTTTAGTAATTAGTGGGTAATGGTGTAAGACAGGAAGTTGTTTATCATGTGGTGTTTAGTATAATTAAAGGTTTTTACCCAATCTAAAAGAGCGAAACGAAAAACACGCTTTTTCATTTTAAAAAATCTGATGTGACCAGGCACATTAGCGGCGTTTCCCAACGCAAACGCTGATGTGACAATACTGTCAATAGTATCCAAATTTCTGTCAAATCCTGGTTAACTAGTTTTAATGCAGTACAAGTGATCTCTATCATATAGAATTTGCTCATGCAGCTGAACTATTAATTTTACCAAAAAATAGCACAGACATAAATTATAGTACCTATATTAATTTATTATTTATCTATTTTGAAGTAAGTACAGAGTGGCGGCTCATATGCACACACCCACGCACACACACACACAGACATTTTTTTACCTTTGTCTTTACCTTGATTACAATACCTTGTCGCTGTCAGCTGAATGCTTTGGGAGGCGCATATTCAAATCCCTTCCGCTGTTTTTTAAAGAAAAAAGTTTTTACCTGTTTTGTAGAAAGCAACAATAAACAAACAAAAAATAAATGGAATCGGTAACCACGTAGTGGAGATCGCTCAAACCAATATTTTGGGTCCATAACTCCACGATCAGCTTTTTAAAGTTCAAATAGTTTAACCGTAAATGACGACAAAATTAAAGTATTAATATTATATAAACATTATAAACATTTAATAGAAAAGATACAATAGCAAGCTATATAATAAAAAATATCAAATATGAATATCATTTCATATTTTATCTCATCCTATTGCTATACAACTGAATCCTAATACATTGGATACAAGTTCATTATGTTAAGGTTAGGAGTCTTTACGTCAATCTCTGCTTTCTCTACAACATTCCTATATTTAAACTAAAATAAGTTTCCATTCTTTAATGGAAATGATGTAACTTGTTTACATTAAAGCTCAAAGAAGAGTTCAAGATGGTGAATTTCCTTTGTAACAGTATCCACTCCACAAAATCCCAATCGGTTTGATATGCGCTACACGATATTTCCTAATGTAGAGGCAAAACGCAATAAAAATACACATTCAACTCAGGATAATTGTTTAGGTAATTGAAACAACGTGAGAAAAGTGCCGACAATATATACTTATGGAATGCTTTCACGTACCTCGCCCTACAAATACAGTATTCCCAGTGTTGGTGTAGAAAACAAACAGAAGAAGGAATTAGCTAAGATGCTAGAAGTTAATTAAAATACCGTGTATTTGTATAGTAACAAAAGTTACTATACAACGAAAGCAGACAAGCCCGTAGTACTGAACTTTTGTTATAAGTTGGTAATGATTTGGAAGTGCTTGAACGGTACATAGTTATTCTTAGGTATATAATAGAAACCCTTCCTTCCCGACCCCCTTCCCGTTATCCAATTGATTTTTACTTTTGCAGGACTTATTTTTATAAGTCTAGGACAAATATAGAGTTTCGCATGAAAAAATATTGATAGTACAAAAATATATTCCACCATATTGTATACATAATCGCATAACCATTGACGAGCTCAAATAATAATAATAAGTTACTACTCAGACTCCTACTTATCTTGTGTACATGTGGCTGAAGCTGGCGATAATGATATACGAGTAAATTGATCATGTTGTCTGTCAAAAGCTTTTAACGCGACAGCAAATACGAAATTCTGCAAACAGGTTTCAGTTTCCAACAGTAGTTAGATGGTATCAAACGTATCGATAACTCTCTCATTCAGAAAGGGTGTTTCCATTGTATAGAATAACTAGTTGTGTCACGTTTTAATTGTAATCTTTTAAATAGCTTATAAATACCAACTCGACTCAAGTGATGTAGAGACATATTTTGTAGAGATATTTTCGAGAAATTTCGTTTCCGTTGTCAGACTTGTATCCGTTCTGACGTAGGGTCGACTCCAAGTGTTTCCGTTCGTCGTCCAAGGTGCTGGAGTCGCATACATTCTCGGCTCTGTTGAACAGACTGTCAATAACACTTCTCTTCTGTTGGGGACGATGGTGTCACACAAAGAAAACCGCAACTCTCACAGGAAGCGCAAGAGTCAAAAGGATTTGCTTGTTTACCATACAGTGGGACATCAGTAAGAACGAAAGGCTTATTAGAGAAGCTATCGAAATTTACAAACATCGTAACAACATCAATCGTGAGGACGGCACTGACATTGGTACGGTCTGGAAATCGATTCTAACGCGACCAGGTAGAAAAACACATTGGAGCGGTAGCTCCAGATGTGCGTAGTGAGGAGTAAATTTATGTATACAAGGGAGATTTCTTTGTTAGGTCTTCAGTATTGAGTTAGCTCTGAAGAAGCGACCAACATGGTTCGCGAAACGTCGGCATTTACGAATCCTGACACACTATAGTATTTTATATAAATCTACTTAGCCTACTGAAGGACATATCTCGAAAACGATTAAGTTTTAATACATTTTTACTTTATCATACGCAGTATGATGAAGTATTGTAATCGTGCCGAAAAAAGAATTTGAGATTTTAGCGGAAATATGTCTTTATGGGTCCCCTGAACATTTTTCACAAAGGTACAAAAAAATTTCTGTGTGTGTGTGTGTGTCTGTGTGTATGTCTGTGCGTAAACGATTTTTGTAGCGACGATTCCGGAGAAACTACTAAAGGTATCGGGACGAAAGTTCATATTTAGAAGTTTCATGACCTAACTTAGAGCTGAAAAGCTTTTGGTTCAAAAGGGTCCAAAGGAACTGGTAGTTTATTCTAAGCCCTTTCCAAGGATTTTGCAAATGCGCAAATGCGTAATTTCGTCAAAATAGTTAAATAATAAATTAAAGCAGAGGAAATTTTGAATAATTTATGCCTATGACATTTTTTGGTAGAATTAGAACTAGTTTAGCTGCAAGAGCAAATTCTATTTGATCGAGATCGTTCGCATCTGCATTGATAACTACATAGTAGCCAGGATTTTGACAAATAAGATTTTGTGCTGTCACACTCCAAAACAGCTGATTTCATCAGAGGTAGGAGAACCGCTATGGAACGTTGCCGCTCTAGTGCAGAAAATTACAAACCACAAATTTCAATAAAATAAGATCACCAATTTGATTGTTTGTTGATAAGAAATATCAGCCCGTTGTCATATCTAATTGTAAAAGCGATAAATTGAGAAAGTTGTAAATAAAGTATAGCGATGAGTGTAGTTATATTTTAGTATGTTGGTACGGATATGACATCTACAGTGTCATGAACGAATATAAATCTGTCAGAAATTGAATTAGCTTTTCAAACTTGACGTTTTGTAGAAGTGGTATCAACCTAACATTTCCTATACAGAAATATAACCATTTTTGATTTTTCTTTTAAAATTCATATTTCTCAAAAAGCAACACAAAAAACGTTGATGTCACTCCTGCCGAAACTACATAGCGCGACTCGCTCACATGTGACGGCGACGCTCCGCCAACGGTGACGCGTCGCATCACCGCTCGTCGCGTTATTCCGTACTTTCGGCACTTGTGAGATAAATAACTATTATTCTGATGACAGTAGGTAGTGTCAAATGCTGATGCTTTGACAATACCTACTATTGATACTATTGACTATCAAAATATCTGTCAAATCCTGGCTAACTAGTTTAAGTTTAATGCAGACACAATTTATCACAATCAAATAGATTCTCATGCAGCTAAACTATTAATTTTATATTTTGTATGATAAAGTCATGTGCCTGGCCACATCAGATTTTTTTTTTATAAAATATAATGCATTATCAGGTTTTCAAATACTAGTGACTCCAACGCGATGATGTCGCCTTTTTGGCAATAATCGTACAATAGCTCACTCAAACGATGTATCTTTTTTACAGATCATTAAAACATAAAAATTTCCTCATAACCTACACTGTTACCCGGCTAACAGGTACCTACGAAGATATTGCCAAAAACCAAATGCGGCCATATTTTTGCCTGTAACTGATAAATGTGGTTTTTCATCCAATGTTACTTTGCTACAACCATTTTCGATGTAATTCCGAATAGTAAACACATTCTCCCGACATAATATATTATGCAAACATCCTCGATGTAAGTATGTATACACAGACAGAGATATTAGTATGTAGTATAGGTAGAACGATATTTGCGTTCGGCGATATCACATCCTCTCGTGCAATCCTGAAAGTGTGTTTCTACGAAATTCTGATAGACTTACGAACGGCATCCACAAGACGTAAATGGAGATGGAGAGAGTCTGACCGAACTGGAAAATATTTGGACCAGAGTACGAGAACTGGTAATGTCCCCTCATTGATTGTGGAGATCAATGGCGTCGGGAACTTCTTACGCCAATTTGTTGAGCTCAAGTTACATTGCGAGAATAAATTCCGATTGCGATCGCAGTTCTTTTAAGGTGCAGCGCTTTACTGAGGTTTTACCGTTGCCTCATCGAACTTCCCGCCGCCCTACTCCGATATGTACATGTTGTTTGTGCACCTTTGTTGCAAACCGGGAGCACAATCTGTAAAAACCTTGTAATCGATACAGCTTTATTTTCCCAGATTGAACTTTCCATTCGAGCTCTTCTTTCCTTAACATGTTTACGCGAAACGTTTACGTTCAAAGCAATCCCCGATTACCGGAACAAAATCTGCAATTACTTTTACAGTTGATTTTTATTTATAACAAATGTATTGAAAATACTAACGGACTTTTCACATGGAACACGTCCGTGTGTTGTTATCCATGTACGGTCGTTGTGTAGCTGTACACGGGACACGGACGCCGTGTCCCGTTGAAAGGGTCGTAAGGCGAAACACTTCTTGGAATCAACATCGAAACAAAAATGTCAGTATTATTAATGTTTTCCTACAATGCATACATTGTAACACTGTTTTCGGTGTTACAATTAACAAATTCTAACATCGTTTTTAGTAACTTTTTTCTAAGATTGGTACACAACTACACAGTACACATTGATAGTCGTTATCAAATGCCATATTTCAAACGTACAACACATAACCACACACTCCCTCTTTTTAATCGCTTGCTATCGCATAAACTGCGAACTATCAGTATTCTGTACGTATTTAAACATACGTGTAGCCTGCTATAGTATGGCCAAATGTATGGGGCTTCCTTCGTTTTGCTGTGTTCATCAAAATATGCTAGCATGACGTTTTCGGTTGTTTTGCGAGGCTGGTAAGTGATCATCATCATTCTTTTCAACTAAACATCAAATCCCCTTTTCAGATATAATTCATGGACCACATTACCTTAATAAGGTATCATGCGAAGATCAAACCTACATCGTAGATATGAACGATTTTAATTACTGCTGCGGTATTGTATTTGCGCAATAAATGGTTTATTGAATATAACCATACACGTAGAAAGCTATAGTACCTACATTTAAAGTGTTGAGGATTTCTTAGTTTATGTAACGTATAAGTTTTCGGTAACATGTTGGACGGAATTCTGCTCGGTTCAATACCGTACTCGTTTTTGTCCGTCGCTTTAGACTTCCTCTTACTTCTGGTTGTGTGCAACGTACTTCTATTGCCTCCATCACATGTAATTTTACTAAGTATAACATTCTAATAAATTATTAAACCGAAATTACAATATAGTTTCAATTATATGTGCGTGTAAACTTGTATAAGCCAGTAGTACTAGATAGAAACTGCTATTAAACGTTAACCGTTATAACAATTCTTTAGTAGTCTAGTCTCTCTGCAAAGTTACAGTCCAGGAAAATGCAACAAAAGAAGAATTTGCTGTTATTTCAAAGCTGACTATTTTGATACCAGCATTATTCTGTGAAATTACAGCAGCATCACAGCAATTTTATAGGGTACTTTTGCAATTTAATAAAAAAATACTGTAATTTCACACTGGTAGTATTCCTTAACAATTGAACTGCGTTTTTTACATACATGTTGTTGGTTCCTTGGTACACCAAATTGCTTTACACATTTTTCTCTGTGTCTAACACTTTTTATTCGGAATGACATTGGGAAAGACAATTTTTATATTTGGGGTTTCTCCTGGTTTCAACATGGTTTCAACCCAATTTCAATACTAAAGACGTTGAGAAGCGCTGTTGCACAGGATATTTTGACTGTAATGCAAAGTAAATAATCTAATTTAATTGTTAATAGACTCCTTTTATGTCGTACATGATCTTAAATGTCACATGTTATATCTTAGATTCCGGCGCGAAAACAGCTACTTTATGCCCGCGAGGGCATTCAGGATTCTTAACGCCCGAACGGGTATTAAGCGTTGCCATGGTTTATCTCCGATGTCAATTATTGCGATTAAGGTTATTCTGTTTGATAATTAATTGTCTGCATTGTCACTCAACTCCGAATTGTTTGTATTGTTATTCAACTCCGTACATACGCATGTCACTTGATTACGTCAAAATATTTATTAATATCATACAAACGGAGGAACAAAGGCATTGTACAACATAAAATTTTGTATGTACCACGGGCATTACTTGATGTTTATACTCTCGGGCGACTAAAAAAGCTCGAGGATCGATAGGCCCGAGAACCGTCGCCCTCGGGGCATAAACATCCGTTTAATGCCCTTGGTACATAAATAACTATTCCACGATCCACCTTATTAATTTATCGCAGTCACAAAACTTTAATGCCAAATATCTCGAAAACAAGTGTTGATAGGATTAATTATTTCACATGTTTGACTTTTTGATTTGATGTTCGGGGTGGCAGTTTATTTTTGCCACAAGTTATAATTCACTTTGTATAGTGCATTGTTCCTAACGACAATTTACCACGTTGCCGCCATGCAGAAACAGTTTTTTTGCACTATCATGTATCATCACTTCTCTGTTCGATGCAGTCAAATTATTCTAAAATTGTGAGTACCAGGCGACTATTATTAATCTTAAACGCACAATGTAGACCCTATACCCTATAGCATTGCCAGTCACACAAACTGTTAACTAATTGATATTCGTCAGTTTTCTAAAAAAATCACGCAACCCCCAACAATATTTAGGCGGGGATCGCTTAATTTAAAAAGCCCTGGAGTAGATTACCACGGACAAAACCTTCCCGTGGCTTTAAACTGATGATGGTAATTCATCAGAAATTGTTTGAGGCTTTATCCATTAAAGTGCAGCCATCTTATACATGTATGTAGGTTCTATGTCCAGATTGCATACCTTAAAGTTTTCATTTGAATGGATGCATTACCGTAAGTGTAGAACAAGATTGCATTCAGACCAAAACCGATTCCTTCCATTTTCAGCACATAGAAAAGCGCCTCGCGCCGAACCTCATTTCTTTTAGACAAATTGAACGAATGCATCACGTATGCGCACGTCTAACGAAAACGTAGGGCCGTGCCTCCGGCATACCCGATCTGCAACATCCGATTGCATTTTGCGGATGTGATCCGTTTCCTCATGACACACGTCCGTTGTTATCCATCCTAATCCTTTCGATGGGTCCCACCGATCTGGGCGTTCTCCGCAGACAACGCGACTTCTTACAACCTGTAAGATATTGTGTTAATTTTTCAAGGCGTTTCCGCGAGAGAAAGGGTCGTAAATCTTCACGGCCGGAAGAGGTGTTCTTCCGGTTATTCATCAAGAAGCATCAACACAACGTCGCTTCATATACAAGCAAAAATCGTAAAACGTAACGTGTTTGTTGTGAGCCGAAATCTTAATGCGTTCTCAAGTCAGTCATTGTCAAACTGATTTATACCGGATGACTATAATTGACTGATATAAATTTAGTTCATTCGTATCCCTGAGTAATTTGTTAACTGTGATGTTGTAAACATAACAAATTCGATTTAATTTTTTAGATTCTGTAAGCTTGGCGGCTGATTATCAAAAAACAGATAATGAGTTTAAATAGAAACCAATAAAGACATGCAGTATAACTAACATAAAGCATGTATAATCAAAACAAATTGTCAAAATGTCGGTTTTCTGCTTGTACGCAATATTCAACGCTTTAGGATAAATTATTAAATACTTACATGATTAATGTGTTAGGTCCCACGTCAGAAATTATCTTTTATAACGAGTTTGCATATACTACAGTTCCTTCAACAGCAATGACTAACAGCAAAAAAGAAAGTTGTTGACTTATTGAACGCTTTTTACTTAAGGTGGGATTCGAAATGAGTAGGCAACCTAAGATACCTCATAAATTTTGAAGTTAGTATTTCGTGGTATTTCGCCGAAATGATTAGGCATTTCCATTCAAATTATACGTCGAACAGAACTTGAAGCCTTTTCCGATAATACAAAAAATATCCGGCTCACTTCTGTAGGGTCAAGGTGACGGATTTTACGATTGTTGATGGCTATGTCGTAGTCTTCTTACGTTCAACAAAAAATCGCCGATATTCACAGAATTCGTCACCTATAC
Organism: Melinopterus prodromus; assembly: GCA_964023965.1. Lineage (NCBI taxonomy): Eukaryota > Metazoa > Arthropoda > Insecta > Coleoptera > Scarabaeidae > Melinopterus > Melinopterus prodromus. The sequence continues at coordinate 25,874,148 of OZ030391.1, read as the reverse complement.
ATGACAGAAAAGGTTTCAAGTTCTGTTCGACGTATAATCTCAATTAAAATACCTAATCATTTCGCCGAAATACTCAGAATAATATTATGAAGTATATTTGGTTGCCTACTCATTTCGATCTTAAACCTAGTGGAACCTCTGGAACGGGTTATGTCTTATATGGGCATGTCAAGGCAGAGTAGGGCACTACTTGAATAGACTTCATAAATTTGGGTATTAGTACGTCAGTACTGAGTAAAAGTAATATTCTTGAGTACTCTATTCAAAGCGATTTGAGTAGATTTTCTCAGATTATCCATCTACTCAAATCGATTTGAGTATTTTACTCAGAGTACTACATCTACTCAAACAGTTTGGAGTATTTGACTCAGAGGACTACATCTATTCAACACGATTTGAGTAGATTTACTCAGATTACACATCTACTCAAAATGATTTGAGTATTTTACTCAGAGTACTACATCTACGCAAAACGATTTGTGTAGATTTGCTCATAGTACGCATCTACTCAAAATCATTTGAGTACTGCATACATGGAATGCATACATAGCACACACTTTGGCGTGTGCTTACTTAGAAACCGTTTAAACGCATTTTTCGTATATTTATCGTAAATATACGATAGTATATATGTTTGTCGTAAAATACGTATTTTAAACCAAGATATTTTATTAATTAAGAACTTTTATAATCTAATATCAATTATAAGTTTCTACATTATTTAGGTACAGCAAACATAACATTCTTTGTTTTATATAACTCTTAATACTTTCAATCAAAATGTATCTCCGGTCTCCTTCGCAGGTAGATTTGTCCGGTAATACCCAATATTGACTTGTGCAAGGCCACTTCTTTGCGGCTGTATAGTTTGTATAAATCACATTGATTGACGGGTGTATTGTTCCGCAGCGACCCGTCTTGTCCATCCGGCACGCGTCTCTAGTGCCGATGTACGAATATAGTTGTGTCGCCGTATCCGAACAAGTAGACGGCCCAGCTAATGCACTCCGCATATATCATCTCGGGCGCACTGGAACCTCGTTTCTTCAATTCAATAGTACTCTCCTCATTACATGTTGAATACAATACTCACTAGGTACTTATATAAAATATATGAGTATTGAGTAGAGTACTCAGTACTCAGTACTAATTTTTTTTAGTACCTACTCAATAATAATTTTTTTCAGTGAGTATTGTATATCTACTCCGTACTCACAATTAAAATAATTGAACATTGTGTAGATACTGAATACTCACCGAAAAAACGTACTATAAATCTGCAAAAGTTACTTTTTAATATTCTTGATAACTATTTGTCAATTGCGCTTATGGATTTCACGTCACCGCAAATGTATGCCCCACTACAAACCGCTCAGCTCAAATAAAACGAACAGTAGTATATGGTGTGTTACTGTTAGACATCTATAATAATTATTGTTATTATTTTCTATATATTCTCGTGTATTTGTGTATTTTTCATGTAGTCAAATAACAACTATCCCGAAAACAACTCATTTGTTCCAATATTAAATATCGGATTCCAGTACATACGGTTATTTTATTTGTATATGGCGTATTGTAGCAAAGCAAAGCAACAAAATTGCCAATACATATTTGCACATACAACTTCATATTTCACAATAAAAAGTATTAATTTTGGAGACCCAGCAATCATAGTAAAAAATGCAAACGTTGCATATTGGATTGAAAAAATAAATAGTAAATACATTGTGTAAAAGTAATATTGGGTCTCTATCTACATTATACATATGTACAGCGGCCGCCATAAATAAATAAATATGATGTTCTTTTATTTATACCTATTACTGTACATTGTAATTACAAATACATAGTTTTATTTGTATAAATTCTAATTAATCGTAGTGAATAAAATGCTCCTTATGGTACAAAAAATATGCAATCGAATACAAATTTTCACGTTAGTGCAGCTCTGTAGCAAGGAAATCTTGCCCTCGATGCCAAATATACAACTTGCCCCTATGAGCACAAAAAATTATTTCCAAGCGTATATATTTCTTGTTATAGGTAATTGCATCGGCGCTACGTGAGTCAAAATATAATCCATATTTATGAGTTTGGCAAAAGTCCGAACGTCCGTAGTGCAAAATCGCATGGGAGAACATACCGTGCCCTGCCGAAGGGTCTTGGTGCAGTCTAATTTAATTTTTTAATTAAAATCAATTGATTTTAAATTATTCGAAATGCCATTGGATCTAAAATCAATACAGGATTAATTACACTTTGGTAGACCATACACGTCAGAGAAAGTTCATTAAAAATCGGTCCCTTTTATTTGTTTACATCGAGACCGACGGCGAAGCTCAATCGACCCCTCAAAGCTAAATATGCTAGGGTTTGGGATTATTTTATTTATATGATGTTGGTCGACCAAGTGGTTTTGTGACTAATGGTGCAGAAAAAAAAACATATTTGAATCAAAGAAAACACTAATTAGAAATAAATTTGCACTGCATAAATATTTTATGAAAATAAATAAACAATTATAGGAAATATTATTATAGGTTTATTGTCAGTTTTGTTTTAATAATTATTTTCTTTTAAATAAAATATATATTTCTTAATCAAAATATATTTATAGTAAATGGTGTTATACAGGCGGGATGTAAATTTTAAATAAATTAAAAATTACAGCCACAACCTGGATTTTAACCAGGGACCTTTCTGTCGCTAGCACAATACTCTACCTACTGAGTTATTAAGGTCTATGACATCTGTTAGGGAAAATTGTCATCTCAAAGAAAGGAAGTAACCAACGCTACCAAACCTAACAACCCTACGCCATGTAGATGGCATTTGATGGGTGTCATGATAGGTTAGGTTTGGTGGCGTTGGTTACTTCCTTTCTTTGATGACAATGTTCCCTAACAGATGTCATAGGCCTCAATAGCTCAGTTGGTAGAGTATTGTGCTGGCGACACAAAGGTCCATGGTTCAAATCCAGGTTGTGGCTGTAATTTTTAATTTATTTATAATTTGCGTCCCGCCTGTATATCACCATTTACTATATATACTTTAATCATTACGGTAAAGATACGGGATGTTCATATCTAGTTAAAAATATATTTGCTTATTTCTAATAGTGCAGGCAAATTAACTGACTTAGAAGCCATAACCAGTATTTATTGTAGACAGGACATTTATTATAGGAAATGGTAAAGGGGCTTATAGTGAAAGTGCACTTTTTACTTTATCATACGCAGTATGTAAAGTATTGTAATCGTGCCGAAAAAAATTTTTGAGATTTTAGCGGAAATAGGTTTTTATGGGTCCCCTGAACATTTTTGACCAAGGTACAAAAAAATGTCTGTGTGTGTGTGTGTATGTGTGTGTGTGTGTGTGTGTGTGTGTGTGTGTGTGTACCCAATTTTTGTTAATTCATTTCCGGAGAAACTACTAAAGGTATCGGCACGGAACTTCATATTTAGAAGTTTCATGACCAAACTTAGAGTTGAAAAGCTTTTGGTTCAAAAGGGTCCAAAGGAACTGGGTGTTTACTCCAAGCCTTTTTCAAGGATTTTAGAAATCAGCCGCCATTTCTGTAATTTCGTCAAAATAGTTAAATAATAAATTAAAGCAGAGGAAATTTTGAATAATTTATGCCTATGACATTTTTTGGTAAAATTAATAGTTTAGCTTTTTAGTTTATTCTAAGCCTTTTTCAAGGATTTTGGAAATGAGCCGCTATTTCTGTAATTTCGACAAAATAGTTAATTAATAAATTAAAGTAGAGGAAATTTTGAATAATTTATGCCTATAACATTTTTTGGTAAAATTAATAGTTTACCTTCAAGAGCAAATTCTATTTGATCGAGATCGGTCGCATCTGCATTGATATGAAATTACATAGTAGCCAGGATTTTGACAAATATTTTTTTGTGTTGTCACATTCGAAAACAGCTGATCTCATCAGAGGTTGGAGAACCACTATGGAACGTGCCGCTGTAGTGCGCAAATTTATAAAATACAAATTTCAAAAAAAAAATTTGATTGTTTGTTGATAAGAAATATCAACCCGGTTTTATATCTAATTCTAAAAATGATACATTGAGAAAATTATAAATAAAGCATAGCGATGAGTATAGTTTTATTTTAGTATGTTGGTAGGGATGTGTCATGAACAAATATAAATCTGTCAGAATTTGAATTACCTTTTTAAGGTGCGTTTTCATTAGTGATAATGGCAGTGGTAGCAGACGCCGTTATAGTATTTCCAATAGAAAATTGCTAGTGACTCATGTTTATGTACATGCAAACTAATATGTGTCATTATCACGATATGTAAGAAATACTATAATTTCGTATTCTACCACCGCCATTAGCTACCATTACCTACCAATCGGAACGCACCTTTCGTCAAAGTGGTACCAACCTAGCATTTACTATACAGAAATCATTTATTTTTTTTTAAATACGTATTTCTTAAAAAGCAACACAATAAACGTTGATGTCGCTCCTGCCAAAAACTAGATAGCGCGACTCGCTCATATGCGACGGCTACACTCCGCCTTCGGTGACGCGCCGTATCACCGCTCGTCGCGCTATTCCGTACTTTCGGCATTTGTGACATAAATAACTATTATTCTAATGACGTAGTGTAGGTAGTGTCAAATGCTGATGCTTTGACAATGCCTACGATTTATCTCTATAGAATAGATTCTCATGCAGCTAAACTATTAATTTTATATATTGTATGATAAAGTCATGTGCCTGGCCACATCAGATTATTATATATACAAAAAGCAAGATGTTTTTGAGATATCAAACTCAATAGATAAATACTGATTTTCTTAAAAAAAAAAGATCATGACTTTACCATACGTTTGACAGGTGATTATCAAAGGGAATTTAATTCTTTACAATACTTATATATTCAATATTTTTTAAATAAATTCTTTATTGTTACTAATACGGAAAAAGTGTGAACAAAATAGGAGAGTTACTCGGGTTTTTCAACTTATGGACAATTTTTATTAAAAATAAGAGGTGCCTACATCTAAATGACAAAGTTGTAGAGGAATCAATTTCCAACAGCTTTTGTATGAACAACATTATCGTACGACGTGTAGGAGCCGGGAATGCGCTCCTGTACATTTTTTCGTTAAAAACGTTAAATAATTGGACTAGTTAGTATAGTAGAAATTCAACATGTTTCGGTGATAAGATGACTGACATGTACACTTTGGGCAAAAATTGAGTAGTTGTCGTAATTTTAGAACTCTTTTTTTTTGTAATACCTCTGTTTCATTCATCTTAATTTTTATTGATACTTATTTTCTTGGTATTTTGATGAACCGCTAATTTATCGCAATATAATAATAAAAGACAGGAATGTACTGATAATGTACTGATCTTTCGAACCGTGTGTAGTGAAATTGATGAATGGGTCATCAATTATTATGACTGACAGCAGGTACGTATTTAGAACATTTGTTTACGGATTTGTAATTCTATTGACAAAGTTAGGGCCCGCACATAGAAATCAGGGGAGGGACGGGTGCCCATAAACCAGAGCTCCCGCAGTGAAGTAGATGGCGCCACTGGTAGAGAGTCCCTTAATCCACCCAGAGTGCGCTGGTGGCGTTTGAACGTAAACACAATGCTCGCCGACTTGACGTTTTTGTTTCAGCAAAGGTACTTACTACCGCCACCCTAACCTCCACTCCTTCGTATTGTTCGAGGACGCACAGTGGATTTGTGACTACCGTAGGTCCGTGCGCGCTCCCTGTGACTGAGTGAACCGTGGAGAACTGGCACAAGAAGAGGAAATAAGATTTCGAGTTTTAATGGACCCCACTCGGGGACTTACTTAATGTGAGATTATTGTAGACCGTCACAAGCGAAGGGGGTGGAATTGGAGTGGGGGCGAAGTTAATTTTGCCAAGCAGCGCGCCGTGTACGGCGTCAAGTAATTTATGACGAAAACATTAAATGGCCTTCCAGCTTAATAAAGGATGCCGTTTTTGGTCCCAGCCTACCCCACCTCTACGAAACCGAATTACTGCGTAAACAGTCTTTGTAGGATTTAACCATTTACATAAGTCGAATTATAAGAAACAGGGCCATAGATAATCCCGGTGTTGTTAATCTTCAACAATTTTCACGCTCCAGCATACATAAATAATCCGGCAATTTGGAGTTGAATTGCAAACGGTGAACCCCAAATGAAAATTTTATAAGAACCCCCCACCTTCGACGTGGACAAATCTGAGTTATGGCTAACCGCTGAGCCTACATATTGAATTAATTCTTAATTTATTTATGTCGGACTTAAGGGAGCCTAAATTGGTATGAATTTATTTTTGTTGCCGTCTTCAGTAATACAAAGTATCTACAAATCTCATAGCCTTAAAGATATGACTTTTTCTTAATTGCCAATTTTCAGGAAACTTAATGTAGATTAGGGAGGCTTGGTGTATCCCGTAGCTTCTATCCCATTGGACCCTTTCAAAAATCAGAGGTTTCCATACTGTGGACCTAAATCGAAAATGTAACAATTGTAGTAAACTATGCAGGCCGCAAAAGCAAACAAAATATAGTTGAGAACGAAGTTTAATAATTTGCATCGAGTAGTAAATTTTGAACTTCTTTATCGAAGTGTATGTTTGCATGTAGGTTGGTTTCTAATGATCGCTATGTGATCTAATGTGCACAACAAGGTAAGAAAAACATCTTCATTGCTAGCTCCCCTAGAACATTTCTAAATGGTTTATGATATTGATATATAGCTTCTAGTTCATTTTCAGATAGATGTTCAAAAGGCACGTGTTTATAAATGCTGGTAGAACTAATGTTAGTCAAATGTTATGGTTTAAATTGGAAACAGATCTGACTGGTTAAACCGTATCCGTAAGAAATTTTATAATCATTCAACCACGATATCAATATTAGAAAAAACATAATACATAATATTCACTATACTTACAATTTGTGAGCCAATAAAGTGTGTCTATTTCATGACGACATAAGCTAGGTACATGAAAACACGACACACTGAAAAACTGCCCCGGGGCACTTTTGCGTGTTCGACTTATAATTTTCAGGTGGCACTTCGGGAGTCAGTGCAGTGTCAGTGTGATATGGCGGACTGTCAACAAACAACGACAGGTTGCGACAAAATGAAACTGTTTCGGCTTATGCAATTATTATCTTCTTCATCATCTTCGGACGATGAGCAATTGCATGCAGAAAACAAGAAAAAACTATTGACATTTTATTGGACGGGTATGATGAATCTGAGGTTATTATAATACCTGAAGCATTCGGCTTACCAACTGCACATCCCGCTGACACCGGTGCCGGGTCGCACAGAGAGCGTGAATCGAGCGAAAAAGTCGAAAACGCTACTGGTAAAGCTATCTTGTTTGTAACATTCCAATAATATACACAATAACACGTTAATTTGGCATATGTCACCGCGACATCTAATACGCGTTATCAGTCAGACAAACCTAAGCCATTGCAATTTTTTACGCCAAAATTTACAAATTTGTCAGAAATGCTTTGAAATGTAGATTTGATCATAAAACACTCGAAGTAGTATTTGTTTATATATTTACCCAATTTTTAAAGACGTAATCTTCATCGTGGTCAGACCCGATCAATTAACAGATTACTCGCTGCCACATGCCCATGTCCCATCTATAAGACGAAGAGACGGCACGTGGGCAAGATACAATAAACAGAAGGGTGAATCTTTTGCCGAACATCTAACAGAAGTCTTCCAGCCCAAAATATCGAATCAACGCCAATCACGGAGAAAACTTTAAATTATGAAGGAGAATCCATCCTGCTGGTCACTAAAAGGCAAATTGCGAAAGAAGTCAAACCGAAGCTGAATCCAAAGGAAGCACCTGGGTATGATCTCATTACAGGGGAACAATTACCTAAACTACTGTGTTCACAGGGCAAGTTTAGTTGCGAAAAGCACTTTACGCCACTAAACTTGCCGCGTCTAAACGGTGCATTATGTTGACGTACGTAATTAATGCAGCATTTAGACTAAAATATGTACGATATGTCTGGAAAGTAGGACTAGTAGGAGAAGTTATCATGACACCAACACTAGGCAAACCACCGAATAAAGCCAAATCATATAGCCTCATAGCACTGTTACCAATCTCTTTGAAAAACTGCATCTGAAGACAATGAAACTATAATTGACAGAAAGAAACTAACTTTAAGATACCAATTTGGTTTTAGAGAAAAGCATCTCATAAGAGATCATGTTCATTGAGTAACGGATATAATCGAGAAAACATTAATACATATATACATAATCAGACATGACGTTAGAAACCTGTTATTCTACCCTGCTGCAGGGTTTATCTATTTTCACATAGAAGTGCAACGACATACAGAATGGGACTTATTGCATTGTAAAGTCAGGGTAAAGGAGCTATTTCATGTAGTATTTCACTTAACCAATGTAGACCCAGGTACAAATAAAAAAATTATTCAGTTTTGTTTCTTGTTATATTAAACACGCTTATTGAAAACTCCAAAGAAGTAGACACAAAATTCAGTTTTGACCAATGACACCGCATAGCCTTCGAGAAGTTTCGTATTAACCTTCTTGTGCCACATACATGGCACATGTAGGTCTAGAATTTAAAAATCAAAAGAAGCAAAATCACGATATAAATAAGTCGTTCTAAATATGTCTGGTATACCTAACAAACAGTTGACGCTGCGCATCCACGGCTCTTCAGTATAGACCGTTTCTATATAAAGAACTGCGAGAGTGGAAGGCATTGGCAACCATACAATGCACCAATACAAATAAATTAGCTATCGATCTTGACCAACAAAAGTACAGAGCGACGTGTGCGGACCGATGAGGACGAGCATCTGTGAGACGGCATCGCTCACGCTAGGATGGGCAATTCACTGCAAAAACTGAAGAGGGTAAACAATACCGTTCGATTTGGACGTTTCTCAATCAAATAAAACAGCAATCAAAGTTCGCGGCCAGTACGTACGTTTATTGAGACGACTTGAATTGCAATTGAATAAGTACGCGAGACCAAGACAATGGCAATTGTTTTCATACAATTGAATCGCCACCGCTCTAAGACTTTTTACTTAAAAACTATTGTTCCCCATGTTTTAAATGATAATCACAAGAAATATAACTTGGCTAACTTGCGTGCGATGTTCTTTATGTACCTTTCTTTGAGTTTTTTTTTTTTTCGGGTGATGGTTAGCTTATTCCGACGTCAATTCTTATCTGGTTCACTGAGAAAACTATATAGGGACCACTATAAATACATACTTTTGTAATAATTCTCATAATGCTTATGATAAAATATATCACCATTTGTGACAAGAATATTGAATTATAAACCTTCCAATACGCATATGTTAAGTACAGTATATGACATTTTATTATACCGTCTTATACTAGATTTTATAATATGATATTTATAAAAGGTATAATAGTATATGTAAACAATAAAATATAAGTATATGAAATTATTAAATACTTAATTTTAAATAGCATTCATTAACTCGATTTATAAAAATTAAAATACTCATTTTTAAATGTTAAGATACTGAATTTGTTAATAATATTGATAATGATTGTCTTACAATACCGAGTGGCCCACGCCGTGGGTACTCCCGTTTATTTTGTTGTCTATAAAGCTGGACGAATGAAATTTGGTAATGTGTTAATAGAGAAAAAATGCCATTCCTTGGGATACTCTTGAGGTTAATATGACTTCCAGTTTTTCCGGAAATGATGTCATCATTGAAATTTTAAATGGCACCCTATATTCTTTGTATGATATTTTCAATCATGATGACATTCTGAACACAAAAACATATCGTTCGTCAATTTTTATCACCAAGGCAACGCAAAAATTACTATTAATCTAGGTGGCTAGGAATTGGTGAAAATAGTCGAAAATTGTCAAATAAACACTAACTAAATCGATTTTGGCCGCCATTGCATCACTGGCGCCCTCTACCGTGATTTAATTGGTTTTTGGTGAGTGAGTCATTTGTTTCCGTGGTACCCAATGGCCACACCCTGAATATTCGATAGAAAACATCTGTCCGATTACAATGATACCAAATACTTGATACTTAATTGAAATTCTTAGCGTAAAAATGTTGTTAGAAGCAAGGAAATAGAAAAAAGAATATTGACCTAATGATCAAAGTCAGCGTACAAGTCAAAGCCACTCAATGGACTACTCGAAGGAAGTACCCTTAAATATCATTTTCTTGCTACGATTATCAGCAAAATATCAAGAGTTTGGGATCATTGTGTCGGAAAAATGTTTTTCCTCGCGTAATCAGGGTACTTCCTTCGAGTAGTCCATTGAGTGACTTTCACTTGTGCGCTGACTTAATCATTAGGTACTTTTTGATTTCCTTGCTTCTAACACCGTTTGTACGCTAAGAATGTCTATAACATATCAATGGTTGGCATCATTGTAATCAGAAAGATGTTTTCTATCAAATAATCAGGGTGTGGCCATTGGGTACCAGTGAAAAAAATGACTCACTGGCCAATAACCAATTAAATAACGCTAGAGGGTGCCTGTAATGCAATGTCGGCCAAAATCGATTTAGTTAGTGTTTATTTGACAATTTTCGACTATTTTCACCAATTCCTAACCACCTAGATTAAACCATAAAAAAGTTATTTTTGCGTTGCTTTGGTGATAAAAATTGACGTTCAGAATGTCATCCTCATTGAAAATATCACACAAAGAATACAGGGTGACGTTTAAAATTTCAATGATGACATTTCCGGAAAAACGGAAGTTATATTAACCTCAAGAGTATCGCCAAGAATTGCATTTTTTGTCTATTAGCACATTCCCAAATTTCATGCCTACAGCTCTATAAAAAAATCTGATGTGGCCAGGCACATGACTTTATCATACAATATATAAAATTAATAGTTTAGCTGCATGAGAATCTATTTTATTGAGATAAATCGTAGGTATTGTCAAAGCATCAGCACTTGACACTACCTACACTGCGTCATTAGAATAATAGTTATTTATGTCACAAGTGCCGAAAGTACGGAAGAGCGCGACGCGCCGCATCACCGGTGCGTCACCGAAGGCGAAGCGTCGCCGTCGCATGTGAGCGAGTCGCGCTATGTAGTTTTCGGCAGGAGCAAAAAATTAAAAATGGTTATATTTCTGGATAGGAAATGTTAGGTTGATACCACTTCTACGAAACGTCAAGTTTAAAAAGCTAAATCAAATTCTGACAGATTTATATTCGTTCATGACACTGTAGATGTCACATCCGTACCAACATACTAAAACGTAACTATACTCATCGCTATACTTTATTTACAATTTTCTCAATTATCGTTTTTACAATTAGATAACAACGGGTTGATATTTCTTATCAACAAACAATCAAATTGGCGATCTTATTTTATTTGAATTTTGTATTTTCTACTCTGCCGCAGTAGAGCGGCAACGTTCCATAGCGGTTCTCCAACCTCTGATGAAATCAGCTGTTTTCGAGTGTGACAGCCATAGACATTTCTGTGGTGACAGCACAAAAAAATATTTGTCAAATCCAGGCTACTTTGAAGTTTCATATCAATGCAGATGCGACCGATCTCGATCAAATAAAGCTAAAATTTAAAGCTAAACTATTAATTTTACCAAAAAATATCATAAGCATAAATTATTCAAAATTTCCTCTACTTTAATTTATTATTTAACTATTTTGTCGAAATTACAGAAATGGCGGCTCATTTGCAAAATCTTTCAAAAAGGCTTAGAATAAACTACCAGTTCCTTTGGACCCCTTTCAACCAAAATCTTTTCAGCTCTAAGTTTGGCAACAAAACTTCTAAATATGAACTTTCGTTCCGATACCTTTAGTAGTTTCTCCGGAATCGTCGCCACAAAAATCGTTTACACACAGACATACATACGCACAGACACACACACACACACACACACACACACACACAGACATTTTTTTGACCCTTGGTCAAAAATGTTCAGGGGACCCAAAAAGACCTATTTCCGCTAAAATCTAATTTTTTTTTTCGGCATGATTACAATACTTTAGCATACTGCGTATGATAAAGTAAAAATAAAACAAACGAGAGTACATATGCCGTGGGTCACCCGGTATATTAGCACACCTCAATCTATCCAAAGGTGGTGGCTTTATAGGAGGAGAGTGAACTAAAGCGACATCTATAACTTCCCTTTCTAATAAACTACATATACACTTATAAATGGTAACATACAATATTATAATATATAAGGAATGATTTTATAGGCATAATATAGATACAAATTAAAATATAGTATATTACTGACTAAAGAATTTTATTGTAAAGGTAATAAAAGTGTATCTTAATTTTTAAAATGTGACCCTGCAAAATTCGTTTTCCTATTGAATGCTATAGTAATGTATGATAAAATTTGAGATACAGAATTTTAATATTTAAAATTCAACTTCAAATGATACTTATAATACACGTATTTTACCATATATTAAATGGAATATGTATTTTTAACATATTCTTTCAGAGATATTAAAATACATTTGGCTATAATACATATTTTATAATACAGTTTTCTCTTTTTATGATCTACACGGAAACTGTTGACAAATTTTACTACAGCCTTCCACCCAAGAAACGATCGCTAACGTGCACGTTCACGGTTTTAAATATTTTACCGCAAAACGGTACGGTTTCGCAATTTTAGCATCGGTACAAAATTAATCCTTATATAATAATATAAGTATAATTCTTCAACAGAAAGGTAAGTAAATTCCACACTTTCTTAAATACAGTGGTTCCTAACATGCAAGCGCCCCAATATAGGGGATTCCAGTTTAAGAACCACACTATACACACAGGGTTGCCGAAAATTACCGGAACACCTGAATAATTTACCAACCGTAAAACATTTCAAAATAATTTTCAATACAAAGTTTTTTGGCTTTAAACAAGCTATTGGTTAAATATAGTTTAATATACAGGATGTTTAGTATACTATGGAAATTTGGTAACCTATCCTATTTTTAATAAATTTTATTTTATTTATAATTTTAAGAATAATTCTGAGAATTTTTTGTAAGAATAGCTTTTTTATGAAATGCTTCATTTTTTAATTATAAGCTATTAACCAAAAATAGCCGAAACACCTAAATTAAATAATTCACCAACCGCAAAAAGTTTGAAAAGTGTTCAAATGAAAGTTTTTATTGTTTTAACAACCACTCGTTCAAATGTATGTTTATTTTATTATGTAAATTTGCAAACTTTCCTTTTTCTAACGGAATAATATTTTACACCTTGTAATTTTAAAGTTAATTCTAAGCATTTGATACAGAAATTATTTTTACTTTATCATACGCAGTATGCTAAAGTATTGTAATCATGCCGAAAAAAAAAATTGAGATTTTAGCGGAAATAGGTCTTTTTGGGTCCCCTGAACATTTTTGACCAAGGTACAAAAAAATGTCTGTGTGTGTGTGTGTGTGTGTGTGTGTGTGTGCGTATGTATGTCTGTGTGTAAACGATTTTTGTGGCGACGATTCCGGAGAAACTACTAAAGATATCGGGACGAAAGTTCATATTTAGAAGTTTTGTTACCAAACTTAGAGCTGAAAAGCTTTTGGTTGAAAGAGGTCCAAAGGAACTGGTAGTTTATTCTAAGCCTTTTTGAAAAATTTTGCAAATGAGCCGCCATTTCTGTAATTTCGACAAAATAGTTAAATAATAAATTAAAGTAGAGGAAATTTTGAATAATTTATGCCTATGATATTTTTTGGTAAAATTAATAGTTTAGCTTTAAGAGCAAATTCTATTTGATCGAGATCGGTCGCATCTGCATTGATATGAAACTTCAAAGTAGCCTGGATTTGACAAATATTTTTTTGTGCTGTCACCACAGAAATGTCTATGGCTGTCACACTCGAAAACAGCTGATTTCATCAGAGGTTGGAGAACCGCTATGGAACGTTTCCGCTCTACTGCGGCAAAGTAGAAAATACAAAATTCAAATAAAATAAGATCGCCAATTTGATTGTTTGTTGATAAGAAATATCAACCCGTTGTTATCAAATTGTAAAAACGATAATTGAGAAAATTGTAAATAAAGTATAGCGATGAGTATAGTTACGTTTTAGTATGTTGGTACGGATGTTGGTACGGACATCTACAGTGTCATGAACGAATATAAATCTGCCAGAATTTGATTTAGCTTTTGAAACTTGACGTTTCGTAGAAGTGGTATCAACCTAACATTTCCTATCCAGAAATATAAGCATTTTTAATTTTTTGTAAGTACGTATTTCTCAAAAAGCAACACAGAAAACGTTGATGTCACTCCTGCCGAAAACTACATAGCGCGACTCGCTCACATGCGACGGCGACGCTTCGCCTTCGGTAACGCGCCGCATCACCGGTCGCCGCGCTATTCCGTACTTTCGGCACTTGTGACATAAATAACTATTATTCTAATGACGTAGTGTAGGTAGTGTCAAGTGCTGATGCTTTGACAATACCTACGATTTATCTCAATAAAATAGATTCTCATGCAGCTAAACTATTAATTTTATATATTGTATGATAAAGTCATGTGCCTGGCCACATCAGATTTTTTTAATATGCATTATTTTTGAGCAATTAATCAAAACTTCAAATTAAGAATATTTTCCCACATAGATACAAATTTCTTTTAATGTGTCAGTTTGAACATTTCATTTAATTTTATTTAATTCTGTTGTTATTTTCTCTTGGATTTTTATATTTTGCATCCGTTTGGTTAAAGGAAAAGTTCAGAGTTTTGATTAGTTGCTTATAACTAAAAAATAATGCAATTTATAAAAAAAATCCTATATGAAATTAAGATTTTTTTAAAATTTTAGCGGTTCGTGAATTATTTAGGTAATGCGGTAATTGTGACTATTTTAAGTTAATAGCTAATAAATAATAATAATGCACTTTGCGAAAAAAAAAAGATTCCTATAAACAATTCTTAGAATTCAAAAAATTAAAAATATATAAGTTGTACAATTTAAAAAAATGAAAGATTACCAAGTTTCCACAATAAAATAAACACCCTCTATATTAAAAATATATTTAAATAATAGCTTGTTTAAAACCAGAAGCTTTTGTTTGAAACTTGTGTTCCGGTAATTTTGGCTAACCTGTATATAATAATATAATATTTGTACTACATTATTTATTATTTTTATTATTTCAGTTTTACTGCACTGATGACATGCCAACAGCCGCAACTTTGAGGAACCTTTCGTTAATGATTCTATATTTACATTTAATTACGTCGATATTTATAGTTTTGTACTAAAAAATATTCAACAACATCTATGCAACTCTTATTGAAAACTCATAAATTTAGTCCCGCGACAATGAGCTAGAGTTAGCAAAAAAGTACCCATATGTTGTGGCGCTCGTGGTTTAAGAACCACTGTACAAAAAGTGGTAAATACTTTCTTGTGCATATTTTTTTACTGGAGCTAAAGATATTGTGACTGTTTTGCGGTAAAATGCGAAAAACCGAGCGAGTTGAGGGGTGCCTTTAAGAGGTGCCAGACTCTAATCCAACTTGAACATTGAAACCCAACAGTTTCGGCATCGGATCCAAAAAAGACAGCTTTTTACTAACCACAGTCGGGTTGCCAATATGGTATTCTCTCGCCCGGAAAAGAACCACTTTCTCGGCTTGGTACACAATATACTATATCCTACACGATGCAAAAATGTCGTTATCGCCTCACTATGGAGACACGAAAGATGCTATTTGCCACCTAGCCCCAGCCCGGCCTGAAATGAACAGTTTTCGGGGCTAACCCGGAAAATGCAATATCTCTGTCCAATCAAAACACAGTTTCGATTCGGTTTGACGTTTGTGATTAAAACGTCAACGGATTTTAGTTGTCAAAAGCCTATATGTCAGAGAGTAGTCTTTAGAAACGGGTGATTTTATTACGATAGTGTTGTGTAGGATAAAAAATTACGTGTGCACCACGCCCAGTGGTTCTCCGGGCCTCAAGAAGTGCCCAGGCTCGCTACGCTCGCCTATGCAACTCTTCTCTCGCCCGGAAAAGAACCACTTTCTCGGCTTGGTACACAATATACTATTCCTTGCTTCAGTCATAATGTTACCATTTGAATCGACTATTTTGCATTTTTCTTTAAAAAAACTTGACTTGAATACCCTTTTCTGCCATTTTACTGACAGAAGATTTGCGGTCAAATTTTGAACATAAATGACGTCACAAATAATGGTTATATTCATTTTGTATTATGGTATAATGCGCCTAGACAGCGAGGTTGTTCAGCTTTCAAAACATAATGGAAGATACACTATTCTATTTCTTTCTACAATCACATGTTCTACGCGCATGCGCGAGCACTACGCGCATGCGCAAATTAGGCCGCAACCGTGTTGTTTAAAATTCGCGGTCAAATTCAGTCAGCGCGCCTGCGCATAGCGAACCAAAACATTTTCGCTATCGCCTTTCATACGCGGAAAAATATAACATTGGTCGGATAGGGTAAGACGCAGGGACTGCCATAAACATTGATGTCTCCCCTACCACACGTATACTGCCACTGTAACTTTCTGTTGCGGGTCTTGTTTGTAATTTACTAGCCATTGCTTGGGATTTGTCATATGAGCTGTAGATCCCGAGTCAACATACCATCCATTAGGCTTCAAATTTACTGACAGAGCGCAAAAACTAGTTAAATGTGGTTGATTACTCTTCTTTTGGGAACCATTTTTCATATCTGCTCTACGACTACGGCAAAACTTAAAGACATGACCTGGCTTAGAACAGTAGCCTCAGATTATTGGCTTTTTCGTAATATTTTTGTTACCTAGGAAGGACGCGTCTTCTTTACTTTCAAATCTTTTAACCATATTTTCTTGTAAAAGTTTACTTTTTACAAGATCGCTGGTTAGCTTGATGAGAGTTTTCCGTTGCCATGAGCATAGGGTTGTATTCTAATGACAAACCACTAAGAAGTATAACTGCAACAAACTCATCCTCTAAAGCAGCACCAATGTCACTAAGCTGCTGTGCAATGGTCATAACTTGTGTAGCATACTCTAGCATAGAATTAAATGCAGTGACAGACGTCTTGAAAGACCTTTATCTTCATAGGCAATTTTTAGATTATCCCATTCTTGCTTGTCAGACGTAGCATTCTTGATGTGTACAAATATGCAAGGCTGTACTTGCAAACAAATCTTTGCTCTTGCGTTTTGTTCTTTTTTAGGGTCCGTATTTATAACATTACCTTGGACATCAGTTTCAATGCAATCCCATAAATCTTCATACAGGTAGATTTGCATTAAAAACTTCCAGTTGCAATAATTAGACGAACCATCTAGTTTCTCCATGGACGGTAAATCACCTTGAGAACTATTTTTTTTTTCTTGAAGACTGACCTAGAGCTGGAGCCTTAAGAGAAAAACCTCTTCGAGAAACATACCCATAACCATTTACAAATTAATGATTAGAGTTAGTCTTCTTTAGGCTATGTAAAAAGAACACAGTGACAGTTTTATAACAACCTTTTAATTAATCGTTATGACAACATGAAACAAGTAATGGTGTACCATAGATATTAACATATTTGACTGACTATGATGTTTATTTACACTAATGGAATATATTCTAACAGAAACGGAGTCCTTTAACATGGCAGCGCAATACAAAACAAAATATCTTTTGCATAAGACCATCAAATCCCAATAAAACTTGTATAAACTTCCAATAGACCTGATTTAGCTGAACCTAATGCGGAAAAAAACAATCCTGAAGCCGTGGAAGTCGTTGACCTCATCTGTAAAGTTATCTACTGTTATAAAACGGGAAAGCGCTGAAAACTGAGCGGAATCACCAGGAACTGCGACACATCGGGGATGGTTCGCCCTCCGCACACGAGCAGTAAAATGAAATACGTACCATTTAATTTCGCCCTGGGTTTCGATAGCAGCACCGATTCAAGCTCGAGTTTTTCCTGTTACAAATCGGGGGGTTAAACTGAGTGCGAACGCGACGAATTTATATTAGCCAGACTGTTCTCTCTTCGTCTCCGAGCTTTCGGGTCGAACTGGGGGGGTTATTTTCGAAAAAATAAATCTGAATGGTTTGACTGTTTAGTCTCTAGGGTGATAATGGTTTGTGGAGGGATTCGGTTCTGTTTTGTTTCTACGCAGGGCGGATTTTGTTTATAAACCCATTCGACGCGGTTATTTTATAGTAACGTCGTCCCGTTATTATCCCCTTTTTATTGGCGATACATGGGACCATTTCTTTGGATCAATGAAGACATTTATACCCCGCACGTTATGTTGTTTATGTCTGGCCTGGCGCGGCGATACGCTTAGAACATTTTGTTTACCCTTTGATATTCTTTAAAGTACCGAAGGGTGTATTTTAAGGGTGACTTATACTCATAAATATTGTACATTCGCCGACAAAGAAACGCCCGGCCACCTAAAAAGTAGTAAGCTTTTGCCGATTGTGGTAGTTATTTCAGCACGTAGCACGGTGGGCCGAATCGCAAAAACGTGGTTAAACCCCCAAAAATGACCATTTTTATTCTGTACCGTAAATTGTCTAGTTGTGTTCGGGGACTGCCCCAGCATTAATTTCCTGAATGCCACGTTTGTACCTGATTCCATCGCGTTAGCAGGAAAGTACGAAGTTGGCCTTCGTTTCCAGAGCAAGCAACGTGTTGCGGAGTCCGAAAATTAGCCGCCTATAAAGTGTTATAGTAATCTTAATAATAGTTCGATTTACATTTTTCAAAACGGAAAGTCTTCCTGGAGGTATGTATCGTATGTTTTTACACATATTTAGTTTCAATTTCACGTTTATGTGATTAAATAACGGTGTATTAGAACCTATAAAAATAATACGTTTCACGTGAAACCTATGTTTCAAACTGCTTTAAAAACAGACTTTTGCAACATTTTGCTTTCATTCAACCTGAGACGCGTACTTTATACTATTATTTTGATAATGGGTTGAGGGGAGGGTGGAAAGGGAGGGTTAGGGTTCGAAGGGGGTACAGGGTCGAATAAGAGGGGTGAGGGACGGGGTAAAGTGAGGGGGTTCGCAGATGATGGGCAGTCAACAGGTATAGGGGTTTCGGGGCTGGTGAGCGTACCGCCATGTCCGATATGGCTTGTGACTAAAGAATAATAAATTCAAGGGAAAATCGTTATTACGTAAACTCGTCAGTAATGTAGAATCAACTAAAGAAGCGAATGATAATTAACCCAGGTGAGGATAATTTTTGGAAAAAACACCTCCGCTTGGATTTGAACCACGACCCCTCCAATTGCCAGTTGACAGCTCTCCCAGTTGAGCTACAGAGGCGATGGAAATTTATAGGTTTTATTTGTCACTTCAGGACTTGCAATCCGAGTTTTCGAATTAAACAAACCCGTCGTGACACCTATTGGGGCTAGATGAAGTTTGGTAACTAGGAATCGCTAAATGTTTATTGCTAAACAGCTCATATAGATGAATAAATTCAAGGAAAAATGGTTATTACGTAAACTCGTCAGTAATGTAGAATCAACTAAAGAAGCGAAATGATAATTAACCCAGGTGAGGATAATTTTTGGAAAAAAACACCTCCGCCTGGATTTGAACCAGGAACCCTCCAATTGCCGGTTGACAGCTCTCCCAGTTGAGCTACAGAGGCGATGGAAATTCTCAACTGGGACAAACATGACAAACGTATGCGCAAGAAAAATTTATTCGAATAAAAATGTCTGTCACTGATTGTAGTACTATTGTTTGTGTGACCATGATACCAATTACAGTTTACTTTTTGAAATTTTGTCTTCGAGTTTGTAATCAGCGCCCTCAAAAACCCCCGTGTAGTGAGTATAAGCTCAAATGGAAGTATTTATAATAAATAAAAATAATAAAAATAAAAATGTTCCACCTTATTAGATCCGTTATTTTGTTTTTTTTTTATCAATTTTGACTTCGGATTCGTAATCAGCGACCTCAAAAACTCCCGAATAGTGAGTTTCAGCGGAAGTGAAAGTATTTATAGAAAAATGTTCCGCCATTTTGTTTTTCTGGCCTGTTGTTTTGGCATCGTAATCAGCGAACTCAAAACTTTTTTTAGCTAAATTCGAAACCGCTTTCGTATTTTGGCCAGCATTTTAGGTATCTGTCCCACTGCGGGTTCTAAAGATATTCATGCAGTGTCCGGCACTAACTTGGACACAAATGGGAATAAATTTTATTCCCAATTTTTCAGCAAATTTTATTTCAGTAAAAAGTTTATGTATTGGCTTAAACCTAAAATGCAAACCTCAAGATATAATTATCTGCTTTCGTATACCGGGTGTTCCTAAATTAGGAAAATGACTACAGAGTAAAGTACCTTCATTTTTGAAGATACGCAAAAATTTTATTTTAAAAAGGGTTTTAGAAACAGCAGGTATCAAATACAAAATTACAAAACACTTCTGTAAGATTTTCTAAATCACAAGCTAACATTATTATCAGTACTTTATAAACTAAACAAAAAAACAATTATTAGTAGAACACTAACTAAACAGCACATCCTAACATTTAATTTTTATGACGACAACAGAAAGAAATAAAACCAAACCACAACAAGCAACAAAAACTGAAATTTTTAAATATTAAAATGGTAACACATTCTAACATTTTGTTTTAGCGATTAAAGAATTGGAAAAAAATACTAAAAGTAATAAAAGCTACACATTTCTTATTAACAACACATCACAATACAATATTTTACTCTATGTGGCGTCCTCTATTTTCAACGCATAATATTGTACGTTTGTTCATCTCTTTATGCACATTTCTGAGCATTTGAAGATTTGTTTTGGAGGCAATTTTTGATTACATTTGTGACATGTTGAACGTCTCTAAAGTACCGTTGTGCGTGCACATGTAGCTTTAAAGTGCCCCAAAGAAAAAAATACATTGGGGTGAGGTCGGGCGACCTCGCCATGGGTTATTCGAATTCCCTCCTATCCATCGGTTTGGAAAAGTTTCGTCTAACCACAATCTCACTGGTACCGTTGAGTGAACGGGTGCGCCATCTTGCTGAAAGAGCATATTTCCCCCAATATCTAAAGACAGATTATCCAAATATTTGGATAAGAATTCCAAATTTCCTTGGGAGTTTAAAGATTCACGAATAAATACAGGGCCGACAATATGTTCGTTCAATATTCCGCACCAGACATTAACTTTGGACGATACTGGTTTCGACATTCAATTTTAAAATTTGGAAGATCTTGCGCCCAACATCTACAGTTTTGCAAACTAATAGTCCCGTTGGAAGTGAAGGTTGCCTCGTCAGAATAAAGACTGTTTCTTCAGAAATGTGCGTCTTCTTCCACGTTACCTTGAAATAAAAAGAAAAATCCAACCGTGCATTTAGGTCTCTATCTTGTAATGTATGAACAAAACGGTTTGTATGCTTTAAATTGTCTTTTTTTTCAAGATTTTCGTAATGGGTCGTTCTGACATTTTTGTTGTTTCTTGTTTATGAGATATAGACATTCTTGCGGCTTCCATGACGGATAAAAGAAGATTAAGGGAGTTTTCCGCATTTGTTGCACTACTTCTGCTCGGTACGTTTTTCCTTTTGTCAATGAACCAAGTTCGCTTAAAAGTTTTAACGACTTTCGCTACTGTTGAGTAATTTAATTATTTCCAAGGGTTCCTTGCCTTCCATTAAAAATGATAGCAGGTTCCCGACAAGTGTTAATGTATTAACACAATTTCAATTCTTTCTTGCAAACTCAGTACCTAAGCCAGTTCTCAAATTCTAATCGCTTTAAAAATGTAAACGTATTGAGGTGACATAAGTTACAACTAGCGCAACTATTGTTGGCTATGTGAAACTAACAATTGTGATCTTGTTGACGTTGTTAGGAAACACTAGTCAAGTAACATTTGATCCTTTTTGTGTGTCAAACTGTACTCAGCAGTCTGTTTGACATGTGCTTAAAAATGCATCCAAAACATCAACCCTTGAAATGATCCGAAATGTTCATACGGAGATAAAGAGATTTTGATATTATGCATTGAAAATGCAAGAGGCAAGATGGAGTAAGTTGTTAAATTGTGTTGCAAATGTTTTGATAGTAAATTCCTGTTTGTAATACTGTTACGTAGCTCTTGATGGGATGGGTCCAGGTCAGGGTGGATGTAAATAAAACTCACACTCGTTTTACATGCGTGTGTAATGTTGATAAGATTCTTCACGAAAACAGCTGAGAAGGCAGGTCGCTGCCTTCTCGTACAGGTGTCGGATGTCTCCCTCGTAAATTCAGACTAATAACCCTTCTCTTGGTACGCCGCGTTACTGTATTTATATCAATTGCTCAAATACGTCATTACTGTTAGTTAGGTTACCAAACGTCGAGATTGTTCACTTTTTTTAACTTTTGTGCAAACTCGGCGTTTGGTATCTATACTAGACACCGCAATCATTGAGGAATTCGGGTTGTTAACTTTATATTTGTATGCCATTTTACACAATAATAACTTTAATAATAACTCCATCGTAACAATACTATTAGTATTTTTTTATTAGTTTTTTTCCTTGGTCGGTTATGTTTAAATGAATGAAATGTTAAACTCTGTTGTTACTTTTGGTATTGTTTTTATTTTTTTAGTTTATAAAATTGATAAAAATTTAAGCTCGTGATAAAAAAAAATCTTATGAAAGTGTTTGTAATTTCGTATTTTATACCTAATAATGTCTCTAAATACTTTTTTCTAATACATTTTTTGCGTATCATTAAAAATAAATAATAATAATAATTCTTTATTGTCATTGATCAAAATATGATACAGACATTGTCATTTTGAACATGTAAAATGCAAACCATAAAGTAAGACACATCAATAAGTTTCAAAATACGAACAAAATGCCGCAAATCAATTGGAGCAAGCGATGTAGTCGGAAACGTCATAGAACTTTTTCTCCAACAGATATTCACGTACTGCCTTTCTGAATCGCGATAAATTCACTATGCTGATTAAGTCGTTTGGCATCGCGTTATATACTTTTATCATCATGTACATAGGTCCGGCCTCAAAAGTAGACGTAGTGTGGTGGGGGATGGCTAGACGCATGGAATTGCGGGTCTGAGATGAGCCCGATATGTCACCGTTTGTTACAACTGACTGAAGTTACTCTTACAAAACAACAAAAGGTTATAAATATACAGGCATGGCAATGTTAAGATTTTCAATGCCTTAAAATGGCCTCTACACGAGTCCCGATGCCCTAGTCTTTGCATGCATCTAATCCTAATGTATCGCTTCTGTAGTCTAAAGAGCCTCACAGACTGAGCTGACGAACCCCGAAGTACAATGCCGTACCTCAGAACAGACTCAATAGTGGCAAAGTAATACTGTCTCAGTGTGCTTACATTTACATTATCCCGTAGTTTGTACATACAGAAGTAGAGCTTGTTCAACCTCTTGCAGGTGAACTCAACATGTGTTTCCCACTTTAATGACTCCTGCACGTGAATTCCCAGAAACTTCACATCCGAGCTACGAGGTATGGAGCCCCCCACAGACCTAACCAACAACGACCTTCTGGGCAAATCCAGAGAGAAATGCACAACAGCTGTTTTTGTTTCATTAAATATTAAACTATTGGCCCTGCACCACTCGCCCATGCATTTTACCGCACGACTTGTTTCAGCAGATAGTTCAGGCACACTGTTCGCTCTGATGACCAGCGTGGTATCATCTGCATATTGGTATAACTCGCCCAATGGAATACTGGCGGACAGGTCATTAACATACATTAAAAATAGCAGCGGGCCAAGAGTTGATCCCTGAGGAACACCAACGCTCAACACAGACGAACGAGTGGAAAAAGTCCCGTCCACCCGAATCCGCTGACGCCTGTTCGCCAAGTACGACTCAATCAACTCGCCCGAAATACCTCTCACTCCATATGAAGATAGTTTATTTAGGAGGATGCCGTGGTCCACCGTATCGAATGCCTTGGACAAGTCAAAGAAAACTGACGCCACATGGCGCTTTGCATCTACGTGGTTAAAAATGTTGGTAATGGCACCGAAAAGAGCATTTTCACATAATGAGCCTGGAAGAAACCCAAACTGGCTCGGGGAGATAAAGTTGTGATCTAGGAAAAATTGGAACAATCTCTGCTTTATTATTCTTTCAAACATTTTTGAGAATGCCGGTAAAAGGGAAATTTGGCGATAATTACCAATGTCGTGTCTAGGACCACGTTTATGAACTGGTATGATAACTGCCTCCTTCAAGCAGTCCGGAAAGATGCCTGTGGTAAACATCAAGTTGATTAAATATACAAGCACATCAATCACCGCAGGTCCCGCCGTCTTCATGATACAGGATGGCACACCATCCATGCCAGCAGAATATTTTCCTGAAATTGACCTTAAAATGCCCAGGACCTCGCTTGCATCTGTAGGGTGAAGATAGATACTAGAAGCAGCGTCAGCCTGAGAGAACAGAGTGCCCACCGCACCACTCCCCGCTAGGGGATCGACCATACAAAACCTGTCATGAAACATATCCGCAAGTCGACACGGATCGTCAACCGAACAATCCCCGTCAGACAACCTGACCAACCTATCCGACTCATTCCCCGTCACACCTCTTAAGACATTCCAAATCATCCTTGTTCGGGATTTTGACGACAGAACTCTCGAGTCATTGTATTCACGTTTTGTTTTACAGATATAGCTCTTCAGGCATCTCTTTTTGTATTTGTACTGCTGCCAAAAAACTACATTATCAAGACGCCGACATAAACTAAATGTACTTTACTCTTTAGTAATTTTCTTAATTTTGTAACACCCGGTATACGCAAGCAGATAATTATATCTTGATGTTTGCATTTTAGGTTTAAGGTAATACAGAAACTTGTTACTGAATTAAAATTTATTGAGAAATTAATAATAAAAAATTTTCCCATTTGTGTCCAAGTTAGTGCCACACACTTTATAAATTATCACATGCTTGCAACAAAGAAATGGTTTAAACTGTTTTCCCACAAAATAGCTGCCAAATCCGCAATCCGAGTTAATACGCGAGGGCAAGGAGGAGAAGGAACTCCTGAGGAAGCTGAGCTGAGGAAACTTCAGAACTTGATAAACTGATTAACGTTTTGACAGGAGAACATTTTTTCTAACTTGTCTAACTTCTTATACACACAGAAAAATAAATACTTCACTCAAAGCAATGTGCTCCCATCCAAGTAAACGATTAGTTTGCAAAAGCCGCAATTAAATATTGTCTCAAGTAAAGAATAAAAGAACATTATTACGCTGAAATTATTATATGCTTAATTATATCAGAATATATTTCCTTGAAATGAGTATAGATATAATTCGTTCTAGACGATGATCATATTGAATTGAATAACAATTTCAATTTGGTCATTCTCCTATAAGTCGAATCCAACGTAACTTCAGAGTAGTTATTAGGTGCCACATTTTTCACCTAATACTGAGTAACTATGGCATCTGAAAGATTTACGTGAATCCGGGGTAATTATTCTACTCCTAGTAGCGAATCCAAGACACAAAATTTAAAAAAAAGTTTATTTCTTAAATTTATTATAGTAATTCTCTACAGTCCGGTAGGACTGTAGAGAATTACTATAATGATACTATAATGATTTACAGTCCTACCGGACTGTAGTGAATTTCGAATATCATAATAGCTCGATGATTAGCAGAAAATCTTGCATCTTAATCCGGACTGAAGTTTATACTCGACTCCTAATTTAAGAAAGCAATAAATAAGCTTGCCGGAAAATGAAATGTTAAGTTATTTCGATTACTCTATTGAAATATTTAAGATCAGATTAGGTACGTACGCTTTTTACATAAAATTTTCTCATCAGAATCAGCGTATTGTTGTGCAAGATATGAAAATACATAGAATCACTTTAAAATAAAAATTTACGTTACGAATTGTGAGAACCGATGTAGTTTCTGGAGTCTAGACTAGTGCCTCACAAACGCGGGTGTGTCATAAATACGTTGAACGTAAGTACTGTAGGTTATTATTAGGTTTGTTCGAGCAGCCCCAAAATAAGTGCATAAAGCACTTATTCTTTCTCCTGCGCATGCGAAATGGCGGTTTTGCCCTGCAAAAGCCTGAATTGCGTATGCGTACAAGAATCCCCAACTGTTTTGACTGGTTTTGGCGACTGCTCGAACGAACCTATTATACATGCTAAATGACCTTCATAATATTATAGATCGTAAATTTATTCTAGACGGTATCTATAATATTAATAAAGATATACTTACATATTGAACACACGCGTCGCTTGCAATTACTTGATTCAAGATATCAATTTCTTGATTTGAGAATAAGAAAGAATAGAATTTGGTTTAAATTACATCTAAAGCAACAGCCGCAAGCAAAAAATTTCGCCCGTTTTGAGAATATACTTCGCTGTGTGTAGTATACAATAGGGTAGCCACTTCTCGAAAAACGTCATGAGTACTTCTTGAACAGAGCTGGGCTCATATTTATGTTTATCAAATTATTTTATTTTTTGTGTACGTTTTCGAATCCTCGAATGTAGTTTTTTCTGATTTGAATGATACATAATGTTAAATGTCAGTGTGGTTGGCTGTTAACGTTTTACATAAGAATGCTACTAAGAATGGTAAAATTATAAATTGCAGGGCATGATAGAAGCTTCATATGCGTCCCATGTAAATGTACAAATGACTTCGGAAAGCAAGTGGACAAAACTTCGGAAAACATAATGCGGGGAATCACCAACGTCACCAATCTCATCAGTCATTAATGCAATCTTTCAAAACCGAATACAGTGTGTCGGTTATATAGACAAAGTAATACATATTTATGTGCTCTTTAATAATCTGTTCAGAAAACAGTTGAATTCCAAATGGTTCCCAAACTATTTTGAAGGAAAATTTTTTTTTCACTTTTTAATAGTGTTCATAACTTCTTTATTTGTGGTCCCATCAAATAAGCGTTTTAACATTATGAAGGCATTTTTTGTCTACAATTTCATTATGTTAGATTAAAATTTTTTTCACCAATGGGACCAGAAACAATCGAAACTTTTGCTTTTCTTATGGACGCCATATTGGTTTTATACATTCATCATTTCTTTCTGAGTAATTGGTACGCCTCACGCCATGTTTTGATTACAATAAGATAATAGAATTGACTGAAAGTTGTACACTTCGAGAATTGCTGAAACTCGCATGGTGCCATGGAAAGCGTTTTGTGAAACAATGTGATATCTACCCATCTGTACCCATCTGTTGAAAGATATTGGTGAAAACGCAGAATTTATAAAAAAAATCTGATGTGGCCAGGCACATGACTTTATCATACAATATATAAAATTAATAGTTTAGCTGTATGAGAATCTATTTGACTGAGATAAATTGTGTCTGCATTTTGATAGTCAATAGTATCAATCGAAGGTATTGTCAAAGCACGCTACCTACTGCCATCAGAATAATAGTTGCTTAACTCACAAGTGCCGAAAGTACGGAATAGCACAACGAGAGGTGATATGGAGGTGATGCGGCGCGTCACCGATGACGAAGCGTCGTCGTCGCATGTGAGCGAGTCGCGCTAGGTAGTTTTCGACAGCAGTGACATCAACGTTATTTGTGTTGCTTTTTGAGAAATACGTATTTTTAAAAAAATTTAAAAATGGTTATATTTCGGTATAGAAAATGTTAGGTTGATACCACTTCTACGAAATGTCAAGTTTAAAAAGCTAATTCAAATTCTGACAGATTTATATTCGTTCATGACACTGTAGATGACGTTCCATAGCGGGTCTCCGAGTGTGACAGCGTGGTGACAGCCATAGACATTTCTGTGGTGACAGCACAAAAAAATATTTGTCAAAATCCTGGCTACTATGTAGTTTAATATCCATGCAGATGCGACCGATCTCGATCAAATAGAATTTGCTCTTGCAGCTAAACTATTAATTTTACCAAAAAATGTCATAGGCATAAATTATTCAAAATTTCCTCTGCTTTAATTTATTATTTAACTATTTTGACGAAATTACAGAAATGGCGGCTCATCTGCAAAATCCTTGAAAAAGGCTTAGAATAAACTACCAGTTCCTTTGGACCCTTTTGAACCAAAAGCTTTTCAGCTCTAAGTTTGGTCATAAAACTTCTAAATATAAACTTTCGTCCCGATACCTTTAGTAGTTTTTCCGGAATCGTCGTCACAAAAATCGTTTACACACGCACACACACACACACACACACACACACACACACACACACACACATACATTTTTTTGTACCTTGGTCAAAAATGTTCAGGGGACCCAAAA
Organism: Melinopterus prodromus; assembly: GCA_964023965.1. Lineage (NCBI taxonomy): Eukaryota > Metazoa > Arthropoda > Insecta > Coleoptera > Scarabaeidae > Melinopterus > Melinopterus prodromus. The sequence continues at coordinate 25,845,734 of OZ030391.1, read as the reverse complement.
AGACCTATTTCCGCTAAAATCTCAATTTTTTTTTTCGGCATGATTACAATACTTTATCTTACTGCGTATGATAAAGTAAAAAATTTTGTTTCGATGAAATATATTTTTCTAACTGCGGTATTTTGAACTGAAAGAAGACGCACTACTGGGCCCGCAAAAATCGGCACCTTTTTATACCGCGCCATAATCAGGTGTTGTTTGGTTTTAATGTATGGTGCGAGTGGCCAACCGATTAAACGGACCAACTTTTTTTAACAAAATTTAACCTCGGATATGTATCGGCAAGATTGCTCTCTGAGGACGTGGAAGAAAGAATGGACGATATACCGTTGGCGTTACGATAAGGTATGTGGTTCCAACAAGACGAAGCACCAACACATAATGCCCGAATCGTGAGGGACTATTTAGATATAAGACATAATAAGGTGTTTATAATTTTGGCAACTTTGGAGAGTTACGTGAAAAATGCTGTGAATTGCTGTGAAAATGCCTCCACGAAAATGACGAGATTTATTAAAACACTATTTAGTTTGTTAAAATGTTGTTACTTTTTTAGGTTGTATAGTTAGTACAAATAAATACATTCCACAAGCGTACAGTAACTTGACTATGTGCACATAAATACTGTATCACTCAAATGTGTTTTTCATGGCACCATGCGATCATTTCAGTTATTAAATAAAAACTCCAATTTTGTCGGCTTATTGTATTCTAAATATGGCAAGTGGCATGCCAAATTACTCAGAAAAAAAATTATGCACTATTTTCTATGCAAGTATACACGACTTTGCCCATTTAACGGACTTTCTATCTTTAATAACAAAAGTACCCATACAATCCAACGTCCCGTGACCAACACACTATAGATAGAAAAACTTTGATTTTAGTGCTGTAAACTTGGCTTGACTTGTTTGTTTCTTGTTATTTATTTTTTCGTCGTTATCATTCTTATAGTAATTAATCAGTAATTAACTATGAAAGATTTTTTTGTTCAAGCGGCTATTTTTCAGACGGTTCTATAATGTGAAAACCAATAACCTACGGTAGGTTTTTTTTTTTTTCATAACTTCAAAACAATAGTCCAGTTTTTCTTGCCCGTTGGATGTAATCATGACCGAGCATGCCTGAAATGAGAACCATACCATCGAGTTTGACAATGCAGTGATACTTTTCAAAAACGCAACTGATTTTTTGGAAATGATAGGTATACAGACGACTGAAATGCTGTGAATTTGCGGTCGGACACTGAACATTTAAGTGACATTATACGTAAGTAAATGTATAATTGGTTGGGAGAGAAGAAAGACGTAGTGTTTCTTGTAGCTATCTATTTATTTTCTTGCTTTGGTGATTAATTTCGGGTGTGTATAAAACCCATCATCAGACCAGCTAAAACAGAATCATAACAGAACATAACCTGACATCACATGTGGTCGTCAATTTATGTCTTACCGTCAGGCGGTTAAACTATTATTATGAACATGAGATGTGTGGGTGTAATTAGTTGTGTCCATAATTAGGTATGTTTAATTCGTAATTATTGTGCTAAGTGTAATATTTATGTATTATCCTAGGCCCTAATAAAGCCAAAACTGAGTTTTATTAAAGCTCTTCCAACCCAATAAACTACTATAACAATTGATATTTTAATACAATGTTTAGAAGATGTACCGACTGTCAAATTTAATTCGAATTAATGATATTGGCATTTAAACAAACAAGAACATTTTGTACGCTATATATTTCTGTGTAAATTCTGATGTCAAAAATTAGGTTTATCTCTTGTTTGTGAGATTTGTGTTTTTTTTTACATTTCAATGCATACTGTATATTTCTATATTCAGAATTGAAGCATTGAAGCACATCACATTCTTATTTAAATAAAAATATATTACTTCGCTTCTTATTTCCCTTAAAATAACAAAAATTTAATTCATTTTAAGTTTGACAGTTGGTAGCACCCTCTAAATACAATTTTAAAATTATGTAACATACCTTTCCGATAGCAAAGTTTTCCAGCTATCATTTTTATGACTATTTTTTTGCTAATAACCCATATTTTCTGTGATAACCACACTGAATTTTGTCTTTCCAAACTTCAGTTCAAAATTACACCCAATAATTTTTGTAAGGTGGTACAACTGATTGCGACTATATATTATAGATAATATTTAACACATTAATGAGTAGCTGCTTACAAGAATTGTTTTTCATAACAACATTCCATCGCCAGTTAGTTCGAAACGTTTACAATTTTGACTACTAATTACTAATTACTAATTACTAATTTTGTTTTAGAAGTTTAGCCGTTTAAATCGTAGTTTGACTATAAACATTTAAACTGAAAACTTCACATCAGTTCCCCGAATTAAAATTAGGATTAGCGATAAATACAAGCGTAATCAATGTTATTGGAAAATCGGTCGAGTAATAGGCCCTGGTAAACTATTAAAATAAACCTCTGTTTAAAATCGGCTAGAGTAAATTTGGGGAAATCGTAACGCGCAGCAGTCGTAATAATTGCAATAATAATAATTAATAATAGCGGGAAGTAATGGGTTTAAAATGGACGATTCAGTATGCGTAGTTTGCATTGACCGGTATTTGAAAATTAATTTTTATTGCTTGGTAGTAAAATTTCATTTCATTGCCGATCAACCGGTTCAACTTGTACAATAACTGCAATTTGATTGGCAATGGAGCAGCAGAAATGTAACGAATTCAAATATTAATTTTTGAAAAACAAAGTGCATTCTACATTGTGGTGGACCGTATATGGAAAATTTTGCAGGATCTTCTCAGTTTGTTCCTTTCTACACATAGTTAATTAATATCTGTGAAAGTTTAGATCGATCAATGCATTTTAACCCGTGTCCCAAGGAGCTCAAAATCGATAATAATTTTAATTTAATCAAATAAAAAAAGGATTTTGATTCCAAGTGGTAAAAGTAAACATAAGTATACAAAATTCTATCGATCTTAAACATAATCATTATTGTGTAACTAAATAATAGAAAAACAAATCACACGTAACAATGTGCACAATGGGGATTACAGCGAATGACTGATATGGAGGAGACCAACTATTCCAAATAAGTATTTGCTGTATAGCAAACAAGTCAAAACTAGTAGCAATTAAACCTTAAAAGAGAATAACAACTGTGGTCTGATCACATACTTTGTTTAATTTACGTCAAACGAACAACGAAAATTCAAAAAGTTATTCTCATAGAAACAAAATTTCAAAAAAGGCAGTAATTGAATGTTAAGTTTGAAACAATTAAAATAAAAATGTAAGATAAGCAATATAATTATAATTACTGGAGTAAATATTTAAAAACAAATTGGTGGGGAAAGCAAATAGAACCAGTAAGTAAACTGAGGCTTTTATTCGTCTTGTGCTTTTCAATTTGATACTGCTCAAGAAAGTCAATATTATATCATGTATTTCAGGTATGAACAAGTTCTACATCTTTGTAGTGAATAACATAACAAGTTTCTAATCTATGTAAGTATAGATTAGATTATTGTCGAGATTGATATTCGGATATACACTTGGATGACTTTCTTCCAGTCTGGCCAATATGTTTCGTTATTTAACTGAAATCACTCAAGAGAATTAAAAATTACCTGATTATTACAAAATTGCTAATATAAGTAAAAAAGATGAAAAGGCGAATCTTATTGAGAATTATCATGTGATTCCTCACGTGACTACACTTTTAATGTTTCTAAAGTTGGTACCGTCTGCCTAAAATCTCAATAGGCTATAAGTTAATAAGGAACCCCTTTAGGACATACATATGTTTATCTACGACTCACATTTAATAAGGTCATTGCATACGTATCTATGACTATATAATCCCCATCATTAGACGCGCCAATGATTATAATGACACTAGCGTTGTATAATAATGACAGTTCGGTCAAATAATGACCTCATTATTTGAACGAACTGTCACCATTATACAATGCTAGTGTCAACGTCTGTCAGCACCTACGTGGATGACAGTTATTTGACAGTTCGTCTCGCCATCATTGACAAATACATTTAAAATATTTTGCATAAAATGGAATTTATGAGTCGTAGATAAAACGTCGTATTTGACTCGCACATAACGGATATAAATCGCGAACATGAAGTTTACACGCGAGCCGTAGGCGAGCGTGTAATCATGCGAGCGATTATGTGCTCGTCAAATAATATACTATTATATGGACTCTTTTGTTTATTTTTATCGGTACTAATTCTCTTAAATTTTGGTACCACCCATTTTAAGCAGCCTCTATAAATAGCGGCATTAGCACTAATTCGTAATAATAAAACAAAGAGTTTTTAAACACAAAGAACACGATATGCACGATAGGCACACAGCTAATATCAAACAAAAATTCATATTTTTATAAATTTTAACGTTTTCAAGCGAAGCTTAGTTCATGGCGCATTGGAGTAAGCTATAGCGGGGCCACGCTTTTATCATGTTTGGCGTGTCCGCAAATTTAAATTATTTTACATACGCTCCGGCGAATATTGTTCACGAAATCGTTTTATTTTATTTTTTGAGCGTATAATGCTGTCAAACGTACAACAAAAACTGTTATTTTATCCATTTTGAATACACCCTGTTGTTTTATACTCAACGAGAGCTTAATCCTTGTCCACACTTGCTTAAAATTTAACCAATATGAGTTTGTTTTCTGAATGATAAATAAAATGATAAAAACTACCACTTTTTAGTTTTCACTTTTTATTTACAATTATTATATTATCTATGATTATTCTACATAATTAAAAAAAGTAACAATAAACTTTTGAATTTAAATATCAGAAAGTTTCGACTCATAAATTCCTTTTTATATTAAATATGTAATGTATCAGTCAATGATGGCGCGGCGAACTGTCACATAGCTGTCTTCCACGTAGGTGTTGACAGACTTTGATACTAGCGTTGTATAATGATGACAGTTCGTTCAAATAATGATATCATTAGAACAGAAAAAGAATCACAGATGGCGAGCAAAAAAGTTTTAAAGTGCAATAAATGTGATAGAAACATTGGCAAAAGTGAATATAAAATTGATTGTGCAGGCGAGTGTGGAAGCTGGTTTCATCTGGATTGTACCAGAATAACAGAAACCGAAAAAAACTTGCTGAAGAACCAACATTTCTCCTGGACGTGTGACTCGTGCAAGAGTGCGGCTAACAAATCAATTTCACGAGACTCTCCATCACAAGATAGCGAAGATGAATCTGAAATAACAATGAAAGACATCTTAAGAGAGTTGAAGTTGATCGGGAGAGAGACCAATGAAATAAGAACCCTAAGAGCTGATATAGAAACAATGAGAGATTCTCTTGAGTACTTGAGTGCAAAGTATGACGAGCAGGAAATGCTGAACGAAGAGTTCAAGCAGACAATTCATCACATGAAGGATCAAAATAATCTATTAAAGGCTGAAGTAGGTTATTTGAAGGGCATGGTGCAAGAGTATGAATGTGATAAAAGAAGCAAAAATCTCATAATAACAGGTGTTAAGGCTGACGTTGGTCTAAACACCAATGTGATGAAGGTGTTGTGTGCTCTGAAGGAAGATATACAGGAAGAAAGCATAGAAGAGATGAGAAATGTCAATGCCACGAAAGATAATTCGCCAATCTTGGTGAAGCTAAGGGAAAAAACTCTCAGGACTGAATTGTTGGAAGCAAAGAAAAGCCGACGTTTCACCACAAAACTTGCAACATTGATAGTCAGGAGACAAGAATCTACATCAATGAAGACATCTGCAGTGAGGTACAAAAGTTATTTAAGAAGGCCAGAGAATTAAGAAAACTAGGCTACAATTTTGTTTGGTGCAAATACGATCAAGTATTTGCATAACTTACTGTTCGATACTTGTTTCTGTTTAACGGTAAAAATATATTAGCATGCGCATGTTCTACTTCGACTACATCATTTATTATGACCCTGTATTATTGTACTATGTATTCGTTAATGCCATGTTAATGCTGTAACAATAATATAACAAAAACAGTAGAATTGGACGTTTGTAACAAACACATTGCACAGACACGTGTTATCTAATTGCATATTTTCTTCATTTTCAATTATGATCTTGATGATGTTTTCAATTATGTTCTTTTTGAGATGTTTACAATTTTAGACAAATGTAACTATTTTGCATATTTTTGCAAAGATTGAATGAGAGGTCGATTCAACATTTTTTAAGTTTAACACTTGAAACCCAATCAATTCAATTTTCGCTTCATTTTTTTTTTAAATAAAAAGCATTTCCAACGTCAAGCGGAACCATCTGAATACACTGAGTAAGTCTTATCTTTCCCGATATTTGTTATTTGAAAATGTTAATTTTTACATGAAAAATGAATAGACCTAACCGACTGACAAGTGAAAGCAAAATATCAAATTTTGTTTTAATACAAGAAGTTAATTTTCGCTCCAAAACATTTTGTGCCAACAAAAGTAAAGAAATTTGTCAAACGTTTACAGACACACAAGTATAACCATATTTTATAATAATGTCAAAATAAAACATGGTGCACCATTTCAAAAGATAATATACCAAGGGCATTACACAGACGTTTAGGCCCCTATGGTGACTGCTCTCGAGCCTATCGGCCCTCGAGCTTTTTAAGTCGCCCGAGGGTTTAAACATCAAGCAATGCCCGTGGTACAAACCAAATTCTAAATCCTACAATGGTTTTGTTCCTCCAATGTGAATATTAATAAATATTTTGACGTGGTCAAGGGACATGCGTATCTACGGAGTTGAATAACAATACAAACAATTCTGAATTGAGTGATAATACAGAAAAATTAATTGTCAAACAGAATAACCTAATCGCCAATAATTTACATACAATTTGGAGTTGAGTGACAATACAGACAATTTATTGTCAAGCAGAATAACCTTAATCGCCAATAATTGACATTGACGATTTAAAATTTGCAATATGAGACAAATATTTGATATATTTGCCATCTAACCATGGCAACCCTTACTCGCGGGCGTTAAGAAGCAGTTTTTGCCCCGGTATCTGGGATGTAACTGGTCACTTAGAGATCATGTAGATGTAGGACATTAAATCCAAATCTTTAGTATTCCTTTTTACTAAAACAAAACGAATATCATTACCTATATTATTGCCAGATATTAAAACTGCAGCATACCCACACGTAAAGTACCTAATATAACATTGCATTGAAACGATCTATTAATTAGTTTTTAAAGAAATTCTTAAATTTACTAAATATTATTGGAAATACGAGTAATTGAAATATTGTACAGTTTTTTTGTCCTACAGTGTAGTGTAAAAATAAACATTGAGGGGGAGGAGGATCCGTAAGCAAAATAGAACGAGTTAATGAGGTAATGACATCTAAAAGTTAGTAATATTACCGTACCATTTTCTGAAGGCTTTTCATATTCATTTCAAGGTAGTGTCGCCACAATATTGAGCATTGAGATTTGTAAACGAAAAGTTACATTGTCACACTGTATATTTTGGATATTTTGTGGTTTTGCCATTTTTGTTTTCTACTTATTACTAATTTATAAGATGATCGCTTTCGAAAATCTTGCATAGAAATAATCAAAAGATTGTAAAACTAACAGTTAAATACAAAGTTTCTTCAAAGATTCTCTTCGAACTGACATAAGTTTGCATAAAACTTTTGCAAACTGAATGAATTTTTTAGACTGCCTCAGGTGGTTTCATTGCGGTGTCGTATACATACCCTGATCAATTTCAACTTATAAATTCTTACACGGCGCGACGGTCTTTGTAAAACTTTCAAGAGTTCGACGGTTTTCAGCAAAACTGAAAAGTTTGCGCGTCCAACTTTTCGATATATTACTTATGGCTCATCCCCAATATAGGGTGATGCATAACGCGCGTTAGAAAATTATGTGTCAGACTCTTAAGTAACTTAACCGATCGGTCTTTTCGAGATACAAAGTTAAAGTTTTTTGACCTCGGTAAAATTAATTATCAAAAGTAAAGGTAGAAGTTAGAAAAATCTGTAAATTTACACACGCCCTAATTTTAACTTGATGACGCAAAATACGTGAATAGTAAAATCAAGTCTAGCACGTTCCGAATATGGGCATATTAATTTCTTATTATTTTGTCTTGTAATTGTGGTTATTAGGAAAATAAAATCCACCGTCTACCTTTCTTTCTGTGTATTCATGTAAACAAGTCTAAAAAGCTTTGAAGTGAGATATTTCGAAAAGACAGCAAATGGGAGATTGACGATGAATCTACTTTTTCTTTTTTTGTCCCGGGTTATGAATCATCCCATATAAATATTTAGTAGAAATAACTAAACGCAATAAAAACAAAGCCATTGTTTATTCTTACATAAAAATAAATATCCCATAACAATATAACCGACCGAGGAAAAATAATTATTCAAATTCCAGAACGTTTGTTATAAATTATTACATTTCCAGTGTTATACACACAAGCAAAAAATGCAGTCCGATTGTTACATTTGCGATACATTTGTTTGCAATTTGAATATTTATTTCAATTGTGGAAATATGCACTATCTAATACATCATAGTTTCTACAATGATTATTGTAATATTTTTTAAAGATGTTTCATCTAGAGGTACGCAATAATATTGTCATGATGGTAGTACTTGTTTTTCTACTTATATTTTGAAAACAGGAAGCAGGAATCTGTCAATGTGTGCCTTTATATTCGTACTAAATTTCTGTGATATTAGAGTTCGCCCAATACATATTAACTCGTGCCCTTAGGGCATTCAAAATCTAGAATAAGTTTAATTTAATATTAAAAAATGTGGCCAGCACATGACTTTATCATACATTATATAAAAATAATAGTTTAGCTGCATGAGAATCTATTTGATTGAGATCAGTCGTGTCTGCATTAAAATAAAACTAGTTAGCCAGGATTTGATAGATAAACAAATAATTCCATTATTAACATAAAACAATACTAAATGCGTTTGACGTTTCCACAAGGTCGGGGTAAAACGAGAATCTGGAAGTTGGGACAGAATCCGCCCTGCACTGCTAATTAGAATGCCTGTCTTTTAAATTAAAAAATATTGGTGTTGGGTCTGATGATTATATTGGCTTCTAGCATACTATAGTTTCGGGTTTTACCCCGTCTACAAAAGATCATAAAGAATTAGTAACCATATTCCAAATAAGTTTTATTCACGAAAAAATAATAATATTTGTATCCGCACTCGAAATACACGTCTTTGTAACACCAAAATGTTTCAATATTGTTTCACCTAACGATAGGTGCGCGCATGTTTCTCCTCCTCAATCCTCATGGCAATCTCCATGCATTTGCGTGTTAAATTCGCGTGTCGTAAAGGCTGACGTTCTGAATACTGTGAAAAGTTTCAAAAAATCTGACACGCCCTGTAGTAGTTTTTGTGCAGACACGATCTCGATCAGATAGAATTGTCTTAAACAACTAAAATATTAATTTTACCAAAAAATGTCATACACATAAATTATACAAAATTTCCTCTACTTTAATTTATTATTTAACTATTTAGACAAAATAACAAAAATGGCGGCTCATCTCCAAAATCCCTGAAAAATGCTTAGAGAAAACAGCCAGTTCCCTTGGACCCTTTTGAACCAAAAGCTTTTCAGCTCTAAGTTTGGTCATAAAACTGCTGAATATGAACTTTCGTCCCGATACCTTTAGTAGTTTCTCCGGAATTGTCTCCACAAAAATCGGGTACACACATACACACAGACATACATACATACACACACACACAGACATTTTTTTATAAGAAAATAAACTGATTCCGGGTTATGCCGTGTGTCAAGATTTGTTAATGCTGACGTTTCGCGAACCATGTTGTTCGCTTCTTCAAAGCTAATTGAATACTGTACTGTACTGTACTCAGTATTCAATTAGCTTTGAAGAAGCGAACAACATGGTTCGCGAAACGTCAGCATTAACAAATCTTTACACACGGCATAACCCGGAAGCAGTTTATTTTCTAAATGATTCTGGCCGTGAAAGCCTACGTACTTATTTTTTATAACTTGGTCAAAAATGATCAGGGGACCCAAAAAGACCTATTTCCGCTAAAATCTCAAATTTTTTTTTCGGCACGATTACAATACTTCATCATACTGCGTATGATAAAGTAAAAACGAAATATTTTTATTTTATCTTACTACAATAAATTTACATACCACAGTTACTTACTAAATCAAAACAACATATACAATAAACTTTTGAGCATAGATATCAAAGCATCTCACATATTTCCCAAGATAAGTGATTATCCTGACCAACTATGAACATAATTGAATTAGTTGAAACAGAAATTCTGAATCGTGTCTAGTATTAGACAAAAATGAATATAATATAAAAAATATAATATAAAAAATAAAAACTAGACTAATTTATTATCACACTGGTGGGTACTATTTCGCTTACGTATCAGCCCAGTGGCGCGTTACCATGGAGGAAGGAGGAGTCGACATAAGCGCTCGGATAAAGGACCACTTCCCCCACTCATTAGGGTACCTAATGTCAAAGTGACATTCGCAAGGTTGGCGTTCCGTTATTTGAGTACCGGTTTAAAGTGATCAAAGGTACTTTGTATGTGATTTTATGTTGTATTATACAAAAATATAATGGCCAGTTGAGCTGTTAGCAGCTACAACTGTATAAAGTTAGCCAACAACAAAATATTTCATAATATCGCTAAGCGATTAATACGTCAACAACGTACAGGCTTGTACTAGCCGCACGCACGAACATTTTTTGTAATATTTATATACCTATTTGTTTAAATAATTAAATTAAATAAATTCTTAATATAGTGTTCCTACATTATAATGTGCCCAATCGACACATTACAATATAATACAAATAACATTTCTTTAAATTACTGGCCAATCTCCGAATTAATCCGGACCTGGCAGGCGGCATACTGTTTGCGTTGTTAAGTATCAGGTTAGCTCCGCCTCCAGGGGTAATTTTCTCGCTACAAATTAATCCGTATAGAGTCTCCATCTTCCTCCATGGGCATTACATATACTCCAACAATGCCACTGAAGTCAGAATCCTGGTGATAACATCTTGATTTCCGGGTGGAAATCACGTTATTGACTTAGAAATAGTCGACGTTTCGCAAACTGTTGCAACAGGCATTTTCAGGACTAAGTATTGAACCAAGTACTACAAATGATGAGAAACGAAGGATAAATCTCGTCGCACATCTATCCGCATCGTATCGGCTCGTATCGGAACAGAAATAAATTAAGCCGAATGAGTGGTTAAAATGCTCGGACACGGTACTGAATTGAACTAATCGTCGTCGGTATTTTTATTTCTGTGCCGATACGAGCCGATACTCAGCGGACAGATGTGCGACAAGCTTAAAGCTGAAGAAATTTATACACGAACAAATTCACCGTACACCGGGGAGAAGTTAGTCATAAAAGGTATCCATAAAAGTTTATCCATCCGATTTTTATAAATTAGACTTTTTCGGAAAGCTTACCATGTACTGAGTCTACAGTATAGTTATTGTCGAGCGCGCACTTCATAATTACTACCTACAAAATAAAAAAGTTATAATTTGCTTAAATTTGCACATTTTCATACCTCCGTTAATATTTTACGTTAATTAAAACCTTTCTTACAGCAATCCAAAGTACAAATATAGTATACTTTCTATACTTTCAGTTAACATAGTGCAAGTTTTCGGTAATTAGTGGTCTGTTCAGTTGAAACTGTACACTGTGAATCACACACACTTACAGTTTAATTCTTTAGTGTTTTCAATAGATTCGAGGGTTTACAGTGTGTAATGTTACAAAGAAAAAGTTAAAACGTAAAGAGTAAAACACGTAAACGCGCAAGATGTGGTCCAAAGACGAACTCAACCTTCGGGCATCAGCTTATTAAATGAGTTGAGTGGAAAACCAATAGATTTCCGCAATTATTTGCGCATGACAGAAACAGAGTACCAAAAGTTGCTTTCGCTTTTTCTCCTTTGATTAAAAAGAAAGATACAGTGATTTCTGTAACACCTACATATAACACGTACATTTCAAAACCGAGTGCAAATTTAAAAACCCCGCGACCTTTTAAGATACCAAACACTCCAAAAGTAAATAAAAATTTATTTATGGTTTCTTTTGATATATATATATATATACACAAGCGTTCCCACAAAAGAGTGTAAACGACAATTTTTATCACAAACAAAATTAGGTAAATGTGGATAATATTAATATTGAGGAATTTGTCGATATATCAACAAAACGACGTCTTATCTATGGGTAGTCCCTTCAGCGGTCTACTCGCTAATTTATTTGTTGAGAAAACTCGTCGAACTACCCGAAAGTAAAAGTATCACATATTGGGGTTGATACGTGGGCGATATTTTCTGTGTTTAGGATGCTGATCCTGACTCGATCGATGGTTTTCATGAGCAAATTAATAACATCTGTAAATCAAAGTTCACATATGCGAAAAAGAATAAACAATCAGACCAATTTTTTGGATTTACCAATAAAAAGAAACTCAGATAATTTACAATTTAACATATATCGAAAGCCAGCGAGTATAGATTCACTAATTACAACTTTACCGAAACATCACACGATATTAATTCCTCCAATAAAGTCAAATAACACAAAGGATTTATGCACATATTTCGACAAACCAGAGATATATTTCAATACCCTACAGTTCATACACAAATGTTTTACAGAGATGCAACATTACAGTATCGACTAGCTAAAGAATTACAATTAGAAATTTACTGATAAACACCAAAGACAAAGACCATTGACAATCTGGAAAAAGTGGAATTCATAAACTTAAATGCTCAGAAAAACATCTACATTTGATTGAAAACAAACGTAAAATAAAGATACACCACAACATAAAAGAGTCCAGAAAGATGGACTATTGTGAAATATTTTAAATGAAAATCATTCTAAAAGAAAACTCCAACGTAATTAATGAAATACATAAGTGAATTAAAAAAAATCTGATGTGGCCAGGCACATGACTTTATCATACAATATATAAAATTAATAGTTTAGCTGTATGAGAATCTATTTGACTGAGATAAATTGTGTCTGCATTTTGATAGTCAATAGTATCAATCGAAGGTATTGTCAAAGCACGCTACCTACTGCCATCAGAATAATAGTTGCTTAACTCACAAGTGCCGAAAGTACGGAATAGCACAACGAGAGGTGATATGGAGGTGATGCGGCGCGTCACCGATGACGAAGCGTCGTCGTCGCATGTGAGCGAGTCGCGCTAGGTAGTTTTCGACAGCAGTGACATCAACGTTATTTGTGTTGCTTTTTGAGAAATACGTATTTTTAAAAAAATTTAAAAATGGTTATATTTCGGTATAGAAAATGTTAGGTTGATACCACTTCTACGAAATGTCAAGTTTAAAAAGCTAATTCAAATTCTGACAGATTTATATTCGTTCATGACACTGTAGATGACGTTCCATAGCGGGTCTCCGAGTGTGACAGCGTGGTGACAGCCATAGACATTTCTGTGGTGACAGCACAAAAAAATATTTGTCAAAATCCTGGCTACTATGTAGTTTAATATCCATGCAGATGCGACCGATCTCGATCAAATAGAATTTGCTCTTGCAGCTAAACTATTAATTTTACCAAAAAATGTCATAGGCATAAATTATTCAAAATTTCCTCTGCTTTAATTTATTATTTAACTATTTTGACGAAATTACAGAAATGGCGGCTCATCTGCAAAATCCTTGAAAAAGGCTTAGAATAAACTACCAGTTCCTTTGGACCCTTTTGAACCAAAAGCTTTTCAGCTCTAAGTTTGGTCATAAAACTTCTAAATATAAACTTTCGTCCCGATACCTTTAGTAGTTTTTCCGGAATCGTCGTCACAAAAATCGTTTACACACGCACACACACACACACACACACACACAGACATTTTTTTGTACCTTGGTCAAAAATGTTCAGGGGACCCAAAAAGACCTATTTCCGCTAAAATCTCAATTTTTTTTTTCGGCATGATTACAATACTTTATCTTACTGCGTATGATAAAGTAAAAATATATTTATTTGAACACTTTCTATTTGAACACAATTTTTTGCCATCTACCACACCATGTCAATCCTATTGAGGGTTTTGGTTTATAAAACCACTCCGAATCCATACAAACAGCCACATAGAAACACCTTGTTGAGAATTATTCTATTTTATTATTACAGTAAGTGTTTGACGGACGTAATAATAAACAATTTTGTATTTTATATTATTTGTTGTATTGCAATAATTCGCTCCATGGGAACTTTGGTTTGAATAAAATAAAATGCAGGGTTGCAATAGTTCCAAAGTTTATTCGTAGACGATATTTATTATACCTAGTATATATTATATTATTATAGTATATATTTAATTATTGTAGAAAGTTGTAAACTAGCCATTTTGATTAACCTGATCAATAGGTACTCGTCAGGACAAGGTGTGGTTTTTAATTATTGACATTAGACGAGTCTTGAGGATGGAAAACTTCATACACCTTAAATTCTACTGTAATATACAGTACAGTACAGTATACTGTATCAGTAAACAAAAAAGTGAAATATGATAGATAACATATTGTTAAATCGATTTAATTAGCAATAGTAATTATAATAATAAAACAATGACTGTGATACATCATCATAATATGCATAAATTAATCTGTTGTATTTTGTTACTAAGTATTTGCGTATTATAATTTACAATGCCACAGTATTTTAAGAATATAATACAACACATCAATAATCACTTCAAATTCAATGTTTCATGTCTACAATTTATGATATCCAATACCCGATTGTTATGAATTGTCGATTAGAATTCGTTAATAATAAATAGTCAATATTGTGGCTGAATTAGAATGAATTCTATAGTTCCATAATTTCCGTAATACCCATCCACTGATAATAATGTGTTCCATGTATACATATTATATAGTGGTACCTGTGAAGTTAAACTACTCAATAATTCAAAATTTAATTTCATTGCTGATTCAGGTATAGGTGCTCACAAAATCAACAGTAATAATTTTACTATAATAAATGTATGACTAAAAAATCTGATGTGGCCAGGCACATGACTTTATCATACAAAATATAAAATTAGCAGTTTAGCTGCACGAAAATCTATTTGACTGAGATTAATCGTGTCTGCATTAAAATTAAACTAGTTAGCCAGGATTTGACAGATATTTTGATAGTCAATAGTATCAATAGAAGGTATTGTCAAAGCATCAGCATTTGACACTACCTACTGTCATCAGAATAATAGTTGTTTATCTCACAAGTGCCGAAAGTACGGAATAGCGCGACGAGCGGTGACGCGGCGCGTCACCGATGGCGGAGCGTCGCCGTCGCATGTGAGCGGGTCAAGCTATGTAGTTTTCGGCAGGAGTGACATCAACGTTTTTTTGTGTTGCTTTTTGAGAAGTACGTAAAAAAATCTAAAATGGTTATTTTTCTGAATAGGAAATGTTAGGTTTATACCACTTCTACGAAACGTCAAGTTTAAAAAGTTAATTCAAATTCTGACAGATTTATATTCCTTCATGACACTGTAGATGTCACATCCGTACCAACTAACTAAAATATAACTACACTCATCGCTATACATTATTTACTTTCTCAATTTATCGTTTTTACAATTAGATATAACAACGGGTTGATATATCTTATCAACAAACAATCAAATTGGTGATCTTATTTTATTTGAATTTTGTATTTTGTGCTTTGCCGCACTAGAGCGGCAACGTTCCATAGCGGTTCTCCAACCATCTCCAACCTCTGATGAAATCAGCTGTTTTCGAGTGTGACAGCCATAGACATTTCTGTGGTGACAGCACAAAAAAATCTGGTGTGGCCAGACACATAACGTTATTATACAAAATATAAAATTAATAGTTTAGCTGCATGAGAATCTATTTGATTGAGATAAATCGTGTCTGCATTAAAATTAAACTAGTTAGCCTGGATTTGACATATATTTTGATAGTCAATAGTATCAATAGTAGGTATTGTCAAAGCATCAGCATTTGACACTACCTACTGTCATCAGAATAATAGTTATTTATCTCACAAGTGCCGAAAGTTCGGAATAGCGCGACGAGCGGTGATGCGGCGGGTCACCGATGGCGGAGCGTCGCCGTCACATGTGAGCGAGTCGTGCTATGTAGTTTCCGACAGCAGTGACATCAATGTTTTTTGTGTTGCTTTTTGAGAAATACGTATTTAAAAAATTCAAAAATGGTTATATTTCTGTATAGAAAATGATAGGTTGATACCACTTCTACGAAACGTCACGTTTAAAAAGCTAATTCAAAGTCTGACAGATTTATATTCGTTCGTGACACTGTAGATGTCACATCCGTACCAACATACTAGAATATAACTACACTCATCGCTATACTTTATTTACAATTTTCTCAATTTATCGTTTTTACAATTAGATATAACAACGGGTTGATATTTCCCATCAACAAACGATCAAATTGGTGATCTTATTTTATTTGAATTTTGTATTTTGTACTTTGCCGCACTAGAACAGCAACATAACGGTTCTCCAAACTCTGATGAAATCAGCTGTTTTCGAGTGTGACAGCCATAGACATTTCTCTGGTGACAGCACAAAAAATATTTTTAAATCCAGGCTACTATGGAGTTTCATATCAATGCAGATGCGACCGATCTCGATCAAATAGAATTTGTTCTTGAAGCTAAACTATTAATTTTACCCAAAAATATCATAGGCATAAATTATTCAAAATTTCCTCTACTTTAATTTGTTATTTAACTATTTTGACGAAATTATAGAAATGGCAGCTAATTTGCAAAATCGTTGCAAAATGCTAAGACTAAATACCCACTTCCTTTGGACCCTTTTGAACCAAAAGCTTTTCAGCTCTAAGTTCAGTCATGAAACTTCTAAATATGAACTTCCGGCCCGATACCTTTAGTAGTTTCTCCGGAATGTAATTTCATATCAATGCAGATGCGATCGATCTCGATCAAATAGAATTTGCTCTTGAAGCTAAACTATTAATTTTACCAAAAAAAGTCATAGGCATAAATTATTCAAAATTTCCTCTAATTTAATTTATTATTTAACTAGTTTGTCGAAATTATAGAAACGGCGGCTCATTTGCAAAATCATTGAAAAAGGCTTAGAATAAACTACCAGTTCCTTTCGACCCTTTTGAACCAAAAGCTTTTCAGCTCTAAGTTTGGTCATAAAACTTCTAAATATAAACTTTCGTCCCGATACCTTTAGTAGTTTCTCCGGAATCGTCGTCACAAAAATCGTTTACACACGCACACACACACACACACACACACACACACACACACACACACACACACACACACACACACACACACACACACACACACACACACACACACACACACACACACACACACACACACACACACACACACACACACACACACACACACACACACACACACACACACACACACACACACACACACACACACACACACACACACACACACACACACACACACACACACACACACACACACACACACACACACACACACACACACACACACACACACACACACACACACAGACATTTTTTTGTACCTTGGTCAAAAATGTTCAGGGGACCCATAAAGACCTATTTCCGCTAAAATCAAAATTTTTTTTTTCGGCATGATTACAATACTTTACATACTGCGTATGATAAAGTAAAAAGCACTAATATCCCTGGTTTTCGTCAGATTTTATTTCTAATTTTATAATAATATTTCAGCAGATTATGTCGATTGCAGTTTTATTTACAACTAAGCAAATCACAAAACTCAAGGGAAAAATTCTACACATCCGTTTACTTGTTACTACTCGAGTTTTAGCCCCTTTCTCGTTCCTCGCATTCAACTGTTTGACATATCCTAAGACGAGGGAATACCAAATTGTATACTTTTAAGATAACTATAGCTGTGATATTTAAGTAATAATTACCTGCAAATTAAATAAACATATGATAAAAATATATAGCAAATTAAATAAACATAGTAAAAAATAATAAATCATATAACTAAAATTAATTTACATTGAATTAAAATAAAGTGCAATATAAAGGTAAAAATCTTTTTTAACTCACGGAACTGGTCTATTAGAAGTGTTTGATGGATCACTATTACTATATATTTTAAAGTTTGGAATCAGTATCTTTTGAACCTATAAATTAATGTACGCTTGATATGACCGCCACTTCCGGTCTACCGGAAGTTGATGTGAACTTTTTTATTTTAAATGGAAGCATAATCTTTTTTTCATTTTTTGTATCCCCGTATTTCAACACGTGGAAACGTTTAGCAGGTTTTCCTATACCTAAATTGTTATTATTATTATTATTATTTATTTATTTTAAATTTATTGTTAAATACCCGGGTATTTACCCATAGAGGGAATTTATAGGGGTATTTATAAACATAATATTCTTATTAAAAATACCAGTAAAAGGAAATATATAATAACTAAATAAAGGTTTTTCTTTTACGTAAAAATCAAAAGGTATTCTCTTATTACAAAATAAAGGTTATTCTTATGAAAATAAAAACATTTTTAAAACAAAGAATCATAATATCAGTCTCATTTGACGATATATCAACAGCAGACATTTTCTTGTCATCATCGTCCATTCAATCGTCTGAATCTTCCATATTTTCTGATTCTGTTGTCGAGGAAATTAGCGGTTTTTGTCGTTGATAATCAATATCTTATTTTGCTATGAATCCAACTAAATGTTCTGCTGTGAATGTTCTTATATAACTCAAATATTTTACATTATTCGTAATCAAGAGTACACCTTTACAGAGTGTCCCATTTGTTCCCGCAAAACTTTTTTCAAGATAGTAAATGCCACACTGAGTAAAAAGTTTCATATAGACCTATTTGCTTTCTTTATTCCTTAAAAAATTACAATCGTTAGAAATAATTGCAAAATAATTGCAAAACAGTATTTTAAATGATTTCTTGAATGAACTTTTTTGGGAAGTGATAAAACCAATAAGTCGCCATAAAAGAAACTTTATACTCAGAATGACAATTACTTGTAGAGAAACAAATGTCTAAAAAGTTTCATATGTATTTTGTTTTCATTCTTTTGTTTATTTAGTTAATTTTTAATGTTTTGAATTTTTCCTTAAATTTGTTTACTTTTAATTTTGTTGTAAGTATTGATTGTATTCTTTCTTGGTTTAGTATTGTTTGATATGCACTTTATTGTTTATTTTTCTTTATTTAATTAATATTTCAAGCGGCTGTAACTTGGAGTTGAGAGAACAATTGATCAAAATCAGTACATGTCCATATTGTCCATAGGATTTACATTGGACTTGTACTGTTTTTGAACTCGGCGATTCAAGTAGGTCCATATGTAAAGTTATACTCAGAATGATATTTACTATCTAAAAGTAATTCTTGCGGAAAAAAGGTAGTACACCATGTATAAATATCGCCGAAATGTTGTTAAATAGTGTTTTAAGGATAAAAATGATAAATACCTAAAATTTAGGTGTTTACCCTACGTAAGGGTAAATACCCCTACGCTGCCGTCACTACTCCTAATTGTTTAAATTTTAAATAAAAAAAGAATTAATTTATTTTGTTTAATTAATATTTGTTTGCTAGATACGTCATCATCATTGAATAAAACACAATCGGATAATAATTTTTTTTAAATCTTTTAAAACAAAACAATTGTTCACTACCTACGATACTTAAAATTATTTTTACGAATAATAACGTGTTAAGTCAAATGTTTTTGGCACTCCACAATACAGAACAAATAGAAGGAATTGTTATCGTTGTAGGTATCAAAAGAATATTGAAAAACGTATTCATATTTCAATTGTATATCATATGTTCACAATGTTTTACACATTTAATATTTTATATTTTGTTTATATTTTAAATTTAGACGTTATTTGGCCAGCAATATCTAGCAACGCCTTGTGACATTTGATTGACAGCCAATATTTGCTGCGAACACCCAAGTCTCCATTTGTCAGATATATATTTTCATATTTAATGGACACTTTAATATTGATTTAAACGTTAATCACAAAGTCAATTAAAAAGTTATTAAAAAGCATTTTGTTTCGTAATTAAATCCGTCAATCAATTTGAGACTGTCTCCGTATTTCTTTGATAGTGCGGAATCAGTAAATCTTAGGTTGCTTTTTTCTTAGTATATTTGTTATTTTTCTTATATCTTAATTATTTTATATCATCTGTAGATTTTTAGCGAAAGACAGCACTATTGCTGGAAGCTGTACATGAAGTAAATAGATAAAACGTTATCTGCAAAGTTAAGATGGTTTTCTTTTTTCGTCGTTCAACATTTAATTAAACTTTGCATCATGGGCTTCTCCCAAAAACAATGTATTCTTATTTTATGGGCCGGGCTTTGTAAAAATCCAGCAAAGGAATGATAATACGAAGCAAACAGTTTTATAGCTCGACGACAGCGAAGAATTATGCGAAGAGTGGTCCAAAAATAGCTACTTACATGACAACAGCCAAGCGGCACATCTCCTCGATAGCATCAGGAATCACTAAATTCAGATAATCAGCACACAATCAGTGACGTACCACACACAACACCACTAAACACTGCCCTCAAAACCCGACAATAGCAGTTCACAATCTTATGTCTGGTATACAAACTTAACCGATTAAATCTCTTCAAGTTTTAAACGACAATTATAAACGTAACACACAATTAACTATTATTTTATTTTGATTTAGTTATGTATCTAATTATTATATATTTAATTTAAAATAATTAATGAACAGTCCAACGATGAAGGTAAGTATTTATTTTTGTTGACGGTTGTGTTCGTTGCAGATCGACGATGGAATTCGGTATGAATAGAATACGTAACGCATGGTTGGTATTCCGAGACGCGTCACGTCCGCTCCGGTAAAGCGTCGGCGAGTGACTGGCGTCCCGGCGCTGCGTTCAAATTCTACATGAAACTTGGCGCGCGACGTCGTCGTCGTCTGGCCGATCCACGGCCGACCGAGATGTATAGCCACATCTCCAAATATACGGGTATTCATTTACAAACAGCAGAAGGTCACGGTTCCATTGTTTTGTTAAGGTGCATCGAAACAACGTCATTTTAGGATAATTGAAGGTGATAATAAGTGGTGGTTGATAGGTCACATATTCCAATCATTAGAGACAAACAAACAAGGTTGAGATTGCAAAAGGTTGGAGACTCGCACATAACGAATATATTAATACCTATATTAATTTTACTTCTACATCTTTTTCAGCTACCGGCACCGCCTTCGCCGTCTCCTTCGTTGACCAGGCTCAACGTCATCTTCATCGCTGAAGGCCCGCTCAGCATCTAGTTGCAGAGGTCCTGCAACCGCATCGCCTTCGTGCTCGTTCCCAGGCTGCTCAGGTGGTTCCGGCGCTGCAACCTCTTGCGGATATTTTTTGACAGTAGGTATTGTCAAAACATCACCCTTTGACACTACCTATTGTCATATTTGTACCTTGGTAAAAAATGATTAGGGGACTCATAAAGACCTATTTCTGCTAAAATCTCAATTTTTTTTTCGTCACGATTACAATACTTTATCGTACTATGTATGATAAAGTAAAAAACCGCATCGCAACGAAATATTTCGTTTCGGAATTGCGATGTTTCAGAACGGAGCTCTGAGCATTAATTATTTTGCTTGTCAAATAATATACTGTTTTATGTTTTGTATATTTTAATAATTTTTCTTCTTGTAATGCGACATTCATTCTTGTAAAGATTCACCGAGTGTTTTTACCACGCGTGCCTGAAGCATTTGTGAAATTTCTGGTTTAGCATATAGGTATAATAAACAGACCGACGTAATGCGGTATTTGGAATAGCCCGCTTCAACCCAGGTAAATCGTCAGGATTTTTGCAAAACGAAATTTCTGATTGCATGCCTTCATTTTGTACTATTTCCACTCGTCTAAAATAATCATTAAAATTTTGTCTGGTCGTTTCATGTGCTAGTGCAAAATATTTCGTATGTGAATAAAACTTTTTTAATTTATTCGTTAACACTGTCCGTGGATCAATATGTTCTAATTCAAATGCGTTAACAACCTTTGTCGTAAGAATCAACTAATGAAGCGAATGATTTTCCCTTGAATTTACTTGTCGTAAGGTTGTGCAACAATTGTGCAACCAATTGTGCAACAATTATGCAATAATTTTAGTTCAATAAAAAACCATGTTGATTTTAGTTCCAAATCACTGCAAGAGCAAAATTTCATGTTTTTGTTGCAAAAACATAAAAATTTGCAAAAAATCTACAGCCCATAAATTGTAGTACAATATGGAAACCTGGGACCCTATTCTCGTCATCTTTTTGAAGCGAATCGTGACTTATCGAATGGAGTAGGGATATCACCGGTTGCCCGTATCTATGAGCAAGTTTGCTTGTTGCTAGGAACAATAACACACGCGCCACGCCCATACGTTCTCATACGTTTGATTGAAAAGTATGGGCGTGGCGCGTGCGTTATTGTTCTTAGCAACAACCTAGATACGAACCAGAGGGCAACCGTTGATATCTCTACTCCATTCGAAAAGACGCATTCGCTTCAAAAAGACGACGAGAATAGGGTCCCTGGTAAGAAAAATCGCACAAAAATTTTAAGTCAAACGGCCCCCATAATGAAACTAATCATTGGCCATAGTTTCTCCACCATATTTAACGATAACTCAAGTTCGCAATTGGACTTTTCGTGCCTATGCAATGGAATTTTTTATTTATTCTAACGTCCAATTCCAATGCTTTTTTAGTAAAAAAATCAAAAAATGATATTCCATAATTTCACCCTGTATACTACAAAAATTACCCTGTATATGATGCTATAAAATCTCTGTCGTTCCTTTTGACCAAAAGAAAACAGAAGTCATTACCTACTAATTTCATTACTTCTTTCATTTCACATTAAATTGATCCGATATTATCAGAAATGTTGCATTGCCATACATAAAGAAACATTACAAGAAACGTTCAATTATTGCAAATATGGTATGTTTTCAATCTTTACAATATAAGCAATTAGTTTATCAAAGAAATGCTCGAATTTAATTAATATCTTTGGAAATATGAGCAATTGAAAATTTGTACCGTTTTTTGCCCACAGTGTATAAACAATGAGAGTACATATTAAATTACAGGTTTAAAAACTGTTTTGTACTAAAAACCAAGTTCAATTAAAAAGAAACTCGTTTCATATCTGATTAAAAAATTGCAGGTCTCTGTAATTCTTTACTATGAAATAAGGAGGTGTTGAGTTAATTTTGTTATGTCGATTAGTCCTGTTAAGTTTCTCATTTATTTCCAATAACAATGTTGTATTATAAAAGACCAAATGGTTTGGAACTTATTTTGCTTTTGTTTGTTTTATTGTTTCATTTAATGTTATTAATAATTTAAGCCATTCCGTTCCAACACCGGTATCGACATGTTATATTACATTACTTTCCGCGGAATTTTTCCTCTCGATTGACCTTATAAATATGTTAATGTATTCCTGCCTAACCTACTACTTAATTGACTACTATTACTACTATTACTATTACCATTACTATTACTATTACTATTACTATCTTATTGTCGACGCCGATTAAATTGACTATTTGGGGCTGAGGATGGACCTGCGGTCTAAAACTCGTCCCAAAGTATATTTTAAGTAAACACTGTGTATAAAAGAACAGCATTTTCATTTACTTATTTATTAATAATTTAGATGGGGGGGGGTATGCATCACCCTTTCTTAAATGTGTCGTTTGGAAATTAAAAACATATATACTTACGGACAAAATCACAAATATCATATACAGAATGGCCCATATAGCCTGCGACAAACTGATTGTAAGAGATTGTAGGGGACACCTAACCACGCACGGCGATAAAGGTATGTTGGGACTAGGGCTTCCAATCCCGGGATCCCGGGATCCCGACAAATAATCAGCATTTTCGGGATCCCGGGATTGTAAGTCTAAATCCCAGTATCACGAAAAAGTTAAATCTAAATTATTTTCTTATTTTTTTGTTAATTGGTGAAGTGTGAGCACTGATCTACAATAAATCAATTGAGCTGCTATTTTTTTAGTATGAAATTCAATCTATATCAGCACCATTTCTGATTAAATTAAGTATCAAGGAATTAAATGTTCGTTTATACCAACATTTTGCTATAATAGGAGGAACAGATTATGCAAGAAGTAGATATAATGCAATATGGAGGCAAACATTATTTTCAGCTTCTCAGCATTTTAGTTACCTCAGCAAAAAAAAATATCGGGCTTTATTTAAAACAGAAACATAAACGTAAAAATTTGTGGCGGATTTCTTTACCTGTATTCTATGATGTACTACAGAATATAAAATTTGTAAATAGGTATAAAATACAAATAAAATACAAAAAAATATAAAAAATACAAATTAATCCCGATATATTTAAGTGTAAAATGAAACCCAAATTGTATCAAAAATGATTTGTTATTAATCGTTGTTATTAATCTTTCTTTAGTTCACTCCAATCGAACGAACGATGTCATTACTTGTTCCGATTTTCAAGTTTCTTCCAGTTTAAGAAATTTACTTTAAACTAACGAAATATTTAGGTACGATGTTGTTCCATCATGAAGTGCATGTATGGCATAGATTGCGTCTCGGCCATTTTTTCATGGCACAATTATCGCCTTTTTTGTGTCAAAAAGTGCGCTGTAAAAAATGTATTTTATAATATGGCTTGGGCTATGTGAACTATATTTGACATAACCGAAAGACGTACAAGTAATATTCATTTTGTTCATGACAAGAAATTGAAATTTAATATTCTAAGAAGTTTCACTGAATATTTCGTCAAATTTTCAACAATAAATAACGGTTTACTGGAAGACGCATTTACAACTGGGTATACAAATTATTATATTTTGTAAACAATAATCGCTTTATTTAAAATGCAAACAGTTAGTCTATTAAAATAATAAACATCCATGACGTATGAATTCTAAAGTTATCCAATTTTATCTTAAAGAAGAAAATAAAAAATCATTAAAATATTTATTGGACTTAATATAAAAAATGGAAAATTTGGCTCGATCAAATAATTTCTTTTGCCGTGACTATTCTTGAAACATTCTACAAGAACGTTGAGAAAATTGAAGATGGAAGAGCAAGTTATTATCTTAATGAAGTTTAAATTTTGTTTATTATTGATGTCAATACGCAGACTTTGACACCTTTTAAACCGATAATTTAGGTTTTCTACCTGTAAGGTAAAATTTGAAAACGTCGATCAAGTTTCAGGGTAAAAAATATTGTCCAAACAAGTATATTGTAGGCGTTTCTTGCTGCGTTTCTTACTGACTAGATTTGGTAACTTTTGGCATCCCAGGCGTTTTGATCCGCCAATTTTTGTTTTTTTTTTATGAATCCCGGGATCCCGGGATTACAAAATCTTTAATCCCGAAATCCCGGGATCAGTATTTTGTCCGGGATTGGAAGCCCTAGTTGGGACCCCATTGCATAAATCCACAAGCACGTGAGTGCAAGCGGCAAACACTATGGCAATCAGTTCTTCTTCCGTGTGGATTAATCGTCTTGTAGACCAGGCTTTTTCATGATCCCAGAAGAAAAAGTCAATTGGATTTAGTACAGTACAATATTTAGCGTATAACCTAAACGAGTCTTTTCCTGGCTTGACTTTATTAACAAAAAAAACTGCTTAGATGTTCCCCTAAATCTCTTTTAGTTTGTGGCAATCTTTATGGGACAGGCAGTATAATGAAAGCTCATTACCGTAAGGTTATCACTTATCTGCAGCCTTAGTAAAGAAACCACACTTGTGACAAAATAAATCTCAAAATAATTTTCTTTTGTCACTGTGTGATTTCTCTATTCCAGGTCAGCTATATAAAACAATCGGTCTGAACTGAGCTTTGAAACCCTTTAGTGTGAATAGATTTACTGTTTTGTAGTACCTACCTCGGAAGTGTATTTATGATTATTGTTATAATATCTTGTTACGATTTGTTAAATCCATTCCAGTATTATTATTATTATTATTAGAACAATAACAATAATTATGACACAGGTTTAACATGGTATTTAATTCTATATCCGCTTGAACAGATATTTATTTTCTTGCAGTCACTTTCGCTCTACATGTCATAATGGTGCTTGGGGTCAGCGAAAATAGAACCAGCGATGCGTTGAGCATGTTTATTAATAGAAAAAAATGACAGAAACTTATAAGTATCCATCCGGGTATACTATTAACTGACATTTTGTTATTGATATTTCAAACTTTTAAATTCGTATATTTTCATAATGCTTGTTTATTTTATAACTTTTTCATGACGATAATTTGGTAAAATTACATAACAACATATGTTCACCACTATACACATGACCTGATTAAATATAAGTCAGTATGTCTGTAAAGCTGTTTTAAAAGAGACTTTCTTACTACCATAACTTACAAGAACAAAAGTGAAGATTTGTTACTTGTATCTAGTTTCCTGTGTACTGCATCCAAAGGTTACTGTATAATTTCGTATGCATAGCATATTCATTAATTAACGCTAGTAAATAATTAAAAATACAAGTCGTGTGCTTGCTATTTTTCACTTAATTTGTAAATATCCTTGTAAATAGATCATCTTCTTCGTTTATGAATTTACTTAGATAGCAAAAACGAGTTAGTTTGGTTTGTGGTGAAGCTATGACGTCATTTGCTTGTATAATAAAATATTCTTCAAAATGTGCTGAAAAATCACGTCATGTAATGTTCCAGTAATAGATCATCTTCTTCGTTTATGTAATTTTGACTGATATTAACTAAACATTGGGTCAATGTGCTATTGATGCTTAAAATTTACACACATAGCAAATACGCGTGAAGTTGGTTTGCGGTGAAGCTATGTACTTCATTTTTTGTATAATGAAATATTTTTCACAAAGTGCTTCAAAATTACGTCATGTAAAACATAATAAAAGGAACTAAGAACAAACTAACACCTTACCAAACTAACTTAATCAACAACGCACTGGAAGAGGGAATATACGCATAATACATGAAGAGAACAACAATTACCACAATACACTAAAGCAGAAAAAGAAATAGACAAGAAAATTCAATTTTTAGCAAAATTATTGAGAAAGTGTTGCAGTTAGATGTGTGGCGGCGCATGCATATTTGTTGATTTAGAGAAAGCATTTGACACTATATCGAATTATCCCACAACTTTGTATATCTTATAAACAAACGACTTTTTCGAATTACCTCTAAACGGAACATCGTTCGTGTATGCTTATTGCTTATGACACCTGTCTCCTAAACGCTGCAAAAACCGAAGAACAATTACAACATAAAATAAACAAAGACATAATAAAGACAATAAACGAGAAAAAACCTTAATATATGATATTCTCAAATAGAAAGAAATCTGTTTAACTAAACATAGTTATTAACAAAACGCAGATTGCACAAACAAAAAACGTAAAATACCTAGGTCATACAATAAAAAACAACTTCAACTTCAACAACAGCGTAGCGTGCCTGGGCACTTCTTGAGGCCCGGAAAACCACTTTCTGGGCATGGTGCACACATAATTTTTTATCCTACACAACAATATCGTAATAAAAACACCCGTTTCTAAAGACTAACCTCTGACATATTGCCTTTTGACAAATAAAATCCGTTGACGTTTTAATCACAAATGTCAAACCGAATCGAAACTGTGTTTTGATTGGACAGAGATATTGCATTTTCCGGGCTAGCCCCGAAAAGTGTTCATTATAGGCTGGGCTGGGGCTGGCTGGCAAATAGCATCTTTCGTGTCTCCATAGAGACGCGAAAACTACATTTTCGCATCGTGTAGGATAAAAACGACATCTTCGCATCGTGTAGGATAAAATAATTAAAACGGGAGTAAAACAAAAAAAAACAGCCCAAATCGATGAATATAAAACTAGATACGTGATACAGATAGGGGCGTTAAACTCTACAAATATACAACCTACCCTGTTAGACAAAAAACTAAGCTACAAACCATTCAAACTGAAAACAAAATTATTTTTACTAAAAAAACATATACAGGAATAATAATGTAACCAGCTCGATCATCCAAAGACAATTCACCCTCAATACTTTAGCCCGAGATCGGATGACAAATCTTAATCCCGCGGTGTGGACAAAAGGAGAAGACTTTTTCGACCGAGTGCAAATGTATCATTTAATTACATTTGGATATTGATATGTACATATGTTGTGGGTTTTTTGACAGTGAATTCTGCATCTACTACGTGGAAGCTTGTTTGAGATATGTACATTGCAGAGGGAATACTACATCAAAGCTGCATATTTAAGCTCTGATCTGATCAGCATATACAACAACGTCCTTATAGTAGTGGTCACACTAAACTGTTTACCAGCAGCTCGTCGCTGCCGGCTGCTAGCAGCGTAACGCAAACTCTCAGTCTGGGTTACCAGATTGGGGGATTTATCACCTTGAGTTTATCCTCAAATCCGAGCCTGTAGAAAATAAAGTAAATCTGCAAATTGACAAATACCGCCTATTTAGTGCCAACATACTAAAAATCCTAAATAATCCTATGTTTTTTTCCCCCAAACTGCACTACCTTGTCTGAATATGGCATTTAAATTGCAAAATTTGAAACGACGGACCAGACAATGAGAACTAAGGAAGTTTTCGGCCAAATCAAGTTTATAAACATTTTTGCGGAAAATAGCTTCTAATTGTTCCCTACGGCTCAAAACCCATCAATTCAAATCAATTATTATATTATTACTATAACAATATATTTGGAAATAATAAAGATATTTGGAAAAGGGCTCGATTGGCGAGATCACTTCGAGATGCACATTCGAAGCATCAAAACAGGCTCGCACAAGGCACAGCATGAGAAATTTTTTTACAAAGAATTCCGCGCCGCAGTGGACGGAAGACTGTAGAAAAATGCTAGTACATACTCGATATGCATCCGGAAACTGAACTTCAAAACTTCAAATTTTTCTCGGAACGGGTTTTTCGCGTACTTGTTGGCATTACATTTCAATACTATTGGTCCGAACAACTTGAAATTTTGACTACCGTTTATTATTTTACAAATACGTTATGTACATTTTTATGTAATTGGAAAAAGCCTTGTCAATAAATATTTTGTATTTCTGGTTCCTCAAGAAATAACTAGTTATGTATGGAATACAACGACATTTGACATTTTTTTCAAACCAAGTTCAGTGGGGGAAAGTATGCCAATAAGAGACCACGGATCTCCGCGCAGCGTCATGGTCATGGTTTATGAATTTACTTAGATAGCAAAAACGAGTTAGTTTGGTTTGTGGTGAAGCTATGACGTCATTTGCTTGTATAATAAAATATTCTTCAAAATGTGCTGAAAAATCACGTCATGTAATGTTCCAGTAATAGATCATCTTCTTCGTTTATGTAATTTTGACTGATATTAACTAAACATTGGGTCAATGTGCTATTGATGCTTAAAATTTACACACATAGCAAATACGCGTGAAGTTGGTTTGCGGTGAAGCTATGTACTTCATTTTTTGTATAATGAAATATTTTTCACAAAGTGCTTCAAAATTACGTCATGTAAAACATAATAAAAGGAACTAAGAACAAACTAACACCTTACCAAACTAACTTAATCAACAACGCACTGGAAGAGGGAATATACGCATAATACATGAAGAGAACAACAATTACCACAATACACTAAAGCAGAAAAAGAAATAGACAAGAAAATTCAATTTTTAGCAAAATTATTGAGAAAGTGTTGCAGTTAGATGTGTGGCGGCGCATGCATATTTGTTGATTTAGAGAAAGCATTTGACACTATATCGAATTATCCCACAACTTTGTATATCTTATAAACAAACGACTTTTTCGAATTACCTCTAAACGGAACATCGTTCGTGTATGCTTATTGCTTATGACACCTGTCTCCTAAACGCTGCAAAAACCGAAGAACAATTACAACATAAAATAAACAAAGACATAATAAAGACAATAAACGAGAAAAAACCTTAATATATGATATTCTCAAGTAGAAAGAAATCTGTTTAACTAAACATAGTTATTAACAAAACGCAGATTGCACAAACAAAAAACGTAAAATACCTAGGTCATACAATAAAAAACAACTTCAACTTCAACAACAGCGTAGCGTGCCTGGGCACTTCTTGAGGCCCGGAAAACCACTTTCTGGGCATGGTGCACACATAATTTTTTATCCTACACAACAATATCGTAATAAAAACACCCGCTTCTAAAGACTAACCTCTGACATATTGCCTTTTGACAAATAAAATCCGTTGACGTTTTAATCACAAATGTCAAACCGAATCGAAACTGTGTTTTGATTGGACAGAGATATTGCATTTTCCGGGCTAGCCCCGAAAAGTGTTCATTATAGGCTGGGCTGGGGCTGGCTGGCAAATAGCATCTTTCGTGTCTCCATAGAGACGCGAAAACTACATTTTCGCATCGTGTAGGATAAAACGACATCTTCGCATCGTGTAGGATAAAATAATTAAAACGGGAGTAAAACAAAAAAAAACAGCCCAAATCGATGAATATAAAACTAGATACGTGATACAGATAGGGGCGTTAAACTCTACAAATATACAA
Source organism: Melinopterus prodromus (assembly GCA_964023965.1). Lineage (NCBI taxonomy): Eukaryota > Metazoa > Arthropoda > Insecta > Coleoptera > Scarabaeidae > Melinopterus > Melinopterus prodromus. The sequence continues at coordinate 25,814,925 of OZ030391.1, read as the reverse complement.
CCTACCCTGTTAGACAAAAAACTAAGCTACAAACCATTCAAACTGAAAACAAAATTATTTTTACTAAAAAAACATATACAGGAATAATAATGTAACCAGCTCGATCATCCAAAGACAATTCACCCTCAATACTTTAGCCCGAGATCGGATGACAAATCTTAATCCCGCGGTGTGGACAAAAGGAGAAGACTTTTTCGACCGAGTGCAAATGTATCATTTAATTACATTTGGATATTGATATGTACATATGTTGTGGGTTTTTTGACAGTGAATTCTGCATCTACTACGTGGAAGCTTGTTTGAGATATGTACATTGCAGAGGGAATACTACATCAAAGCTGCATATTTAAGCTCTGATCTGATCAGCATATACAACAACGTCCTTATAGTAGTGGTCACACTAAACTGTTTACCAGCAGCTCGTCGCTGCCGGCTGCTAGCAGCGTAACGCAAACTCTCAGTCTGGGTTACCAGATTGGGGGATTTATCACCTTGAGTTTATCCTCAAATCCGAGCCTGTAGAAAATAAAGTAAATCTGCAAATTGACAAATACCGCCTATTTAGTGCCAACATACTAAAAATCCTAAATAATCCTATGTTTTTTTCCCCCAAACTGCACTACCTTGTCTGAATATGGCATTTAAATTGCAAAATTTGAAACGACGGACCAGACAATGAGAACTAAGGAAGTTTTCGGCCAAATCAAGTTTATAAACATTTTTGCGGAAAATAGCTTCTAATTGTTCCCTACGGCTCAAAACCCATCAATTCAAATCAATTATTATATTATTACTATAACAATATATTTGGAAATAATAAAGATATTTGGAAAAGGGCTCGATTGGCGAGATCACTTCGAGATGCACATTCGAAGCATCAAAACAGGCTCGCACAAGGCACAGCATGAGAAATTTTTTTACAAAGAATTCCGCGCCGCAGTGGACGGAAGACTGTAGAAAAATGCTAGTACATACTCGATATGCATCCGGAAACTGAACTTCAAAACTTCAAATTTTTCTCGGAACGGGTTTTTCGCGTACTTGTTGGCATTACATTTCAATACTATTGGTCCGAACAACTTGAAATTTTGACTACCGTTTATTATTTTACAAATACGTTATGTACATTTTTATGTAATTGGAAAAAGCCTTGTCAATAAATATTTTGTATTTCTGGTTCCTCAAGAAATAACTAGTTATGTATGGAATACAACGACATTTGACATTTTTTTCAAACCAAGTTCAGTGGGGGAAAGTATGCCAATAAGAGACCACGGATCTCCGCGCAGCGTCATGGTCATGGTTTATGAATTTACTTAGATAGCAAAAACGAGTTAGTTTGGTTTGTGGTGAAGCTATGACGTCATTTGCTTGTATAATAAAATATTCTTCAAAATGTGCTGAAAAATCACGTCATGTAATGTTCCAGTAATAGATCATCTTCTTCGTTTATGTAATTTTGACTGATATTAACTAAACATTGGGTCAATGTGCTATTGATGCTTAAAATTTACACACATAGCAAATACGCGTGAAGTTGGTTTGCGGTGAAGCTATGTACTTCATTTTTTGTATAATGAAATATTTTTCACAAAGTGCTTCAAAATTACGTCATGTAAAACATAATAAAAGGAACTAAGAACAAACTAACACCTTACCAAACTAACTTAATCAACAACGCACTGGAAGAGGGAATATACGCATAATACATGAAGAGAACAACAATTACCACAATACACTAAAGCAGAAAAAGAAATAGACAAGAAAATTCAATTTTTAGCAAAATTATTGAGAAAGTGTTGCAGTTAGATGTGTGGCGGCGCATGCATATTTGTTGATTTAGAGAAAGCATTTGACACTATATCGAATTATCCCACAACTTTGTATATCTTATAAACAAACGACTTTTTCGAATTACCTCTAAACGGAACATCGTTCGTGTATGCTTATTGCTTATGACACCTGTCTCCTAAACGCTGCAAAAACCGAAGAACAATTACAACATAAAATAAACAAAGACATAATAAAGACAATAAACGAGAAAAAACCTTAATATATGATATTCTCAAGTAGAAAGAAATCTGTTTAACTAAACATAGTTATTAACAAAACGCAGATTGCACAAACAAAAAACGTAAAATACCTAGGTCATACAATAAAAAACAACTTCAACTTCAACAACAGCGTAGCGTGCCTGGGCACTTCTTGAGGCCCGGAAAACCACTTTCTGGGCATGGTGCACACATAATTTTTTATCCTACACAACAATATCGTAATAAAAACACCCGTTTCTAAAGACTAACCTCTGACATATTGCCTTTTGACAAATAAAATCCGTTGACGTTTTAATCACAAATGTCAAACCGAATCGAAACTGTGTTTTGATTGGACAGAGATATTGCATTTTCCGGGCTAGCCCCGAAAAGTGTTCATTATAGGCTGGGCTGGGGCTGGCTGGCAAATAGCATCTTTCGTGTCTCCATAGAGACGCGAAAACTACATTTTCGCATCGTGTAGGATAAAAACGACATCTTCGCATCGTGTAGGATAAAATAATTAAAACGGGAGTAAAACAAAAAAAAACAGCCCAAATCGATGAATATAAAACTAGATACGTGATACAGATAGGGGCGTTAAACTCTACAAATATACAACCTACCCTGTTAGACAAAAAACTAAGCTACAAACCATTCAAACTGAAAACAAAATTATTTTTACTAAAAAAACATATACAGGAATAATAATGTAACCAGCTCGATCATCCAAAGACAATTCACCCTCAATACTTTAGCCCGAGATCGGATGACAAATCTTAATCCCGCGGTGTGGACAAAAGGAGAAGACTTTTTCGACCGAGTGCAAATGTATCATTTAATTACATTTGGATATTGATATGTACATATGTTGTGGGTTTTTTGACAGTGAATTCTGCATCTACTACGTGGAAGCTTGTTTGAGATATGTACATTGCAGAGGGAATACTACATCAAAGCTGCATATTTAAGCTCTGATCTGATCAGCATATACAACAACGTCCTTATAGTAGTGGTCACACTAAACTGTTTACCAGCAGCTCGTCGCTGCCGGCTGCTAGCAGCGTAACGCAAACTCTCAGTCTGGGTTACCAGATTGGGGGATTTATCACCTTGAGTTTATCCTCAAATCCGAGCCTGTAGAAAATAAAGTAAATCTGCAAATTGACAAATACCGCCTATTTAGTGCCAACATACTAAAAATCCTAAATAATCCTATGTTTTTTTCCCCCAAACTGCACTACCTTGTCTGAATATGGCATTTAAATTGCAAAATTTGAAACGACGGACCAGACAATGAGAACTAAGGAAGTTTTCGGCCAAATCAAGTTTATAAACATTTTTGCGGAAAATAGCTTCTAATTGTTCCCTACGGCTCAAAACCCATCAATTCAAATCAATTATTATATTATTACTATAACAATATATTTGGAAATAATAAAGATATTTGGAAAAGGGCTCGATTGGCGAGATCACTTCGAGATGCACATTCGAAGCATCAAAACAGGCTCGCACAAGGCACAGCATGAGAAATTTTTTTACAAAGAATTCCGCGCCGCAGTGGACGGAAGACTGTAGAAAAATGCTAGTACATACTCGATATGCATCCGGAAACTGAACTTCAAAACTTCAAATTTTTCTCGGAACGGGTTTTTCGCGTACTTGTTGGCATTACATTTCAATACTATTGGTCCGAACAACTTGAAATTTTGACTACCGTTTATTATTTTACAAATACGTTATGTACATTTTTATGTAATTGGAAAAAGCCTTGTCAATAAATATTTTGTATTTCTGGTTCCTCAAGAAATAACTAGTTATGTATGGAATACAACGACATTTGACATTTTTTTCAAACCAAGTTCAGTGGGGGAAAGTATGCCAATAAGAGACCACGGATCTCCGCGCAGCGTCATGGTCATGGTTTATGAATTTACTTAGATAGCAAAAACGAGTTAGTTTGGTTTGTGGTGAAGCTATGACGTCATTTGCTTGTATAATAAAATATTCTTCAAAATGTGCTGAAAAATCACGTCATGTAATGTTCCAGTAATAGATCATCTTCTTCGTTTATGTAATTTTGACTGATATTAACTAAACATTGGGTCAATGTGCTATTGATGCTTAAAATTTACACACATAGCAAATACGCGTGAAGTTGGTTTGCGGTGAAGCTATGTACTTCATTTTTTGTATAATGAAATATTTTTCACAAAGTGCTTCAAAATTACGTCATGTAAAACATAATAAAAGGAACTAAGAACAAACTAACACCTTACCAAACTAACTTAATCAACAACGCACTGGAAGAGGGAATATACGCATAATACATGAAGAGAACAACAATTACCACAATACACTAAAGCAGAAAAAGAAATAGACAAGAAAATTCAATTTTTAGCAAAATTATTGAGAAAGTGTTGCAGTTAGATGTGTGGCGGCGCATGCATATTTGTTGATTTAGAGAAAGCATTTGACACTATATCGAATTATCCCACAACTTTGTATATCTTATAAACAAACGACTTTTTCGAATTACCTCTAAACGGAACATCGTTCGTGTATGCTTATTGCTTATGACACCTGTCTCCTAAACGCTGCAAAAACCGAAGAACAATTACAACATAAAATAAACAAAGACATAATAAAGACAATAAACGAGAAAAAACCTTAATATATGATATTCTCAAGTAGAAAGAAATCTGTTTAACTAAACATAGTTGTTAACAAAACGCAGATTGCACAAACAAAAAACGTAAAATACCTAGGTCATACAATAAAAAACAACTTCAACTTCAACAACAGCGTAGCGTGCCTGGGCACTTCTTGAGGCCCGGAAAACCACTTTCTGGGCATGGTGCACACATAATTTTTTATCCTACACAACAATATCGTAATAAAAACACCCGTTTCTAAAGACTAACCTCTGACATATTGCCTTTTGACAAATAAAATCCGTTGACGTTTTAATCACAAATGTCAAACCGAATCGAAACTGTGTTTTGATTGGACAGAGATATTGCATTTTCCGGGCTAGCCCCGAAAAGTGTTCATTATAGGCTGGGCTGGGGCTGGCTGGCAAATAGCATCTTTCGTGTCTCCATAGAGACGCGAAAACTACATTTTCGCATCGTGTAGGATAAAAACGACATCTTCGCATCGTGTAGGATAAAATAATTAAAACGGGAGTAAAACAAAAAAAAACAGCCCAAATCGATGAATATAAAACTAGATACGTGATACAGATAGGGGCGTTAAACTCTACAAATATACAACCTACCCTGTTAGACAAAAAACTAAGCTACAAACCATTCAAACTGAAAACAAAATTATTTTTACTAAAAAAACATATACAGGAATAATAATGTAACCAGCTCGATCATCCAAAGACAATTCACCCTCAATACTTTAGCCCGAGATCGGATGACAAATCTTAATCCCGCGGTGTGGACAAAAGGAGAAGACTTTTTCGACCGAGTGCAAATGTATCATTTAATTACATTTGGATATTGATATGTACATATGTTGTGGGTTTTTTGACAGTGAATTCTGCATCTACTACGTGGAAGCTTGTTTGAGATATGTACATTGCAGAGGGAATACTACATCAAAGCTGCATATTTAAGCTCTGATCTGATCAGCATATACAACAACGTCCTTATAGTAGTGGTCACACTAAACTGTTTACCAGCAGCTCGTCGCTGCCGGCTGCTAGCAGCGTAACGCAAACTCTCAGTCTGGGTTACCAGATTGGGGGATTTATCACCTTGAGTTTATCCTCAAATCCGAGCCTGTAGAAAATAAAGTAAATCTGCAAATTGACAAATACCGCCTATTTAGTGCCAACATACTAAAAATCCTAAATAATCCTATGTTTTTTTCCCCCAAACTGCACTACCTTGTCTGAATATGGCATTTAAATTGCAAAATTTGAAACGACGGACCAGACAATGAGAACTAAGGAAGTTTTCGGCCAAATCAAGTTTATAAACATTTTTGCGGAAAATAGCTTCTAATTGTTCCCTACGGCTCAAAACCCATCAATTCAAATCAATTATTATATTATTACTATAACAATATATTTGGAAATAATAAAGATATTTGGAAAAGGGCTCGATTGGCGAGATCACTTCGAGATGCACATTCGAAGCATCAAAACAGGCTCGCACAAGGCACAGCATGAGAAATTTTTTTACAAAGAATTCCGCGCCGCAGTGGACGGAAGACTGTAGAAAAATGCTAGTACATACTCGATATGCATCCGGAAACTGAACTTCAAAACTTCAAATTTTTCTCGGAACGGATTTTTCGCGTACTTGTTGGCATTACATTTCAATACTATTGGTCCGAACAACTTGAAATTTTGACTACCGTTTATTATTTTACAAATACGTTATGTACATTTTTATGTAATTGGAAAAAGCCTTGTCAATAAATATTTTGTATTTCTGGTTCCTCAAGAAATAACTAGTTATGTATGGAATACAACGACATTTGACATTTTTTTCAAACCAAGTTCAGTGGGGGAAAGTATGCCAATAAGAGACCACGGATCTCCGCGCAGCGTCATGGTCGAGAGGGGTATGCAGGCGTAGTTTTTTATGAAATATTTATTTTATATTTTTATATTTTATATAATACTGCGTATGATAACGTAAAAATAATAGTAGTAATAATAATATTATTGTAATCGTACAAAAAAAAATGAGATTTTAGCGGAAATAGGTCTTTTTGGGTTCCCTGAACATTTTTGACAAGGTACAAAAAAAAATTTGTGTTGTGTGTGTGCGTATGTGTGTGTGCGTGTGTGTGTGTGTGTGTAGTGTGTATGTATGTATGTACCCGATTCTTGTGGCGACGATTCCGGAGAAACTACTAAAGGTTTCGGGACGAAACTTCATATTTAGAAGTTTCATTACCAAACTTAGACCTGAAAAGCTTTCTGTTGAAAAGCGTCGAAAGGAACTGGAAGTTTAGTCTTGGCATTCTTAAAAGATTTTGCAAGAAAGCCGCCATTTCTGGAATTTCGTCGAAATAGTTGAACACAAAATTAAATTAGAGGAAATTCTGACTAATTTATGACCATGAACCTTTTTGGTACAATCAATAGGTAGTTTAGCTGCATCAGCAAATTCAATATCATCGAAATCGGTCGTACTGCATTAAAACTAGTAGCCAGGATATGTCAGATATTTTGATTCTAATGACAGTAGGTAGTGACAAACACTAATGTTTTGACAATACCTACTGTCAATATTAGCTGCCTTCGGATATTGTACACCGTTACACTTTTTACACCCTATAACACGTAAGTGTCATTTGGACGGTGTACCCGGTGTCAACGGAGTACAATATCCAAACACAGCTTTAATCGACTTAACTGACTAGTTCTAGATTTAAGGGAAGCGAAAAGCTCTACTTTTACTAAGTTCTACTTTTACTACTTTTATTTTAAGCAGACATAGCCGATCTCGATCAAATAGAATCTCATGCAGCTAAACTATTAATTTTATATATAGTATCATAAAGTCATGTGCCCACATCAGACTTTTTTTTACTTTATCATACGCAGTATAATAAAATATTGAAATCGTGTCGAAAAAAAAATTAGATTTTAAAATGAGCAGGTACAAAAAAATATCTGTATGTGTGTGTATCTGTGTACGTGGCGACGATTCCGGAGAAACTACTAAAGGTATCGGGACGAAAGTTCACGTTTAGAAGTTTTATGAGTTTTATGTTTTATAACTAAACTTAGAGCTGAAAAGCTTTTGGTTCAAAAGGGGCCAAAGGAACTGGATGTTTCCTCTAAGCATTTTTCAAGGATTTTGCAAATGAGATGCCATTTCTGTAATTTCGTCAAATAGTTAAATAATAAATTAAAGTAGAGAATATTTTGAATAATTTATGTCTATGACATTTCATAGTAATGTTAATAGTGTAGCTGTAGGAGCAAATTCTTTTTAATCGAGATCGTGTCTACATTAAAACTTAGTTAGCGAGGATTTCACAATTATTTTCATTCTGACAGTAGGTAGTGTCAAAGGCTGGTTGATTGACAATAGCTACTGTCAATATTATCTATATACGTATTAGTGATTATACGGAACTTGTCCTATAGCGCCAATGTGTAGTCTCGGTTGCAACAATGTGAGACGGAGATATATATTTTGTCTATCGATGTGGTTCCCGGGATCAAACCGCGCTTGCGCGGCCAGTAGTTATTAGGACCGTCGACAGAGTGCGCGGTCGGTATTACCGCGGCCGTTAGCCGGTAATATTCGGCATCACTAACGCCAAACCAGTGACAGCCCATAGATAACCATATACATGTGGCACATAACTAACGCGAAACCACTGACGGCCCTTAGATAACCTTATACATGTGGCAGCTCACTAACGCCAAACTACTGACAGCCCATAGATAACCTCATACATGTGGCAGCTGGCGGCAGCACTGTGGCAGCCTATGGATCCAATCCAGCCAATTGAATCCAATCGAACTTGACACATGCGTAGTGTGTCCAGTGGCACTACGTCGGATGAGATAGAGATATATGTCGCAACACTAGTGTTGGAACAGCCTGCTGTTACCAACATTCTTTATATCATTTTGTATTTATAGAATATTTTCAAAATATCTGTCAAATCCTGGCTAACTTGTTTTATGTTAATGCAGGCACGATCGATCTCGATCAAATAGAATCTCATGCAGCTAAACTATTAATTTTATAAATTGTATGATAAAGTCATGTGCCTGGCCACACCAGACATGCCAAAGTGCCATGTTTGAAGGAAATATGAGTGCTTTCAGGCTAGGTCCGGTAGATACCGACCTTGTAAAATCTTAAAATAAGACAAGCGGTCAAAACAACGGTTTTTGCAATGACCGATGTATATTCTTGCGTATATATAAAACAACCGTTGTTTTGGATTAATAAAGGTTGCTTTGAATTGAAACAATCTTTGGTTGTGTGCAGTGGCTGATAAAACAGGGTAGTGTGACAACCACTTAAAGCAGCAATGTTAGGAAACAATTACAAATTCTTTTCAATTACAATTTATTTCACGCACAATTAGAAAAACCTCACCGAATGAAGGAGACGGTTTTAAAAACTGCTTGGTCTGAATGAAATGTAGAATTTCCTAGAGTTATAAAGATAGAAACCCCACATTCATTTTCCAACCCCTTCATTCAACTATATACATGCTTGTTTGGTCATTGCTATTTACAGTAAAAAAATATTGAATATTTACCTATTCAGTGGAATCCAAAGAAGTTTTATCTAAAACTTCGATACAAATTTGTTGGGTGGTTCTTGAGCTATACAAAGAAAATCAAGAAATGATACTTTAGTTTTTCTTCGACTGTACATACTGTACCAATTTCAATTAAATAGCGGACATGTATGTAGATTGGAGTATACACAATTGATTAGGATAGTCTTGATTGTATTTCTTTTGCGCCATTGTACAAAGAAACACGATGTTTGCATGAAAAGAAAACCAGGATAAAAACTGAATGGAAAATGAGTCCTTCGGATTGAGATGTTGGGACGTGAAAGTGTACAGGACATCTTTCGTCGTGCAATTTCCCTGAGGGCTCTTTTGTTGCTTTTTCATACCCCTAGAAATAAACGATCCATTGAAGCCGCCCTGCAGCGGTGAAAGACTTGCAAAATTGCAACAAACACTTCAACCGGATGAAGCTCTTTAAAATTCATTACAATCAACCAGCAATTTACAGACCGCTCTGACCGTAAATCCACTCAGAATTTATATAAATCCATTTATGACATGGTCAAATTTTTGTTTATTTGCAATCTCTTCAAAGAAAAAATAGATTTTTATATGACACACAATATTTTCGATAATGAAATAATATATAGGCCAGGCTACACTGAATACGATTCGCCGGCAGACAGAAACTGATTTGCAAAATCACTCTATTTGCTGCATGAGAATCTATTCTATAGAGATAAATCGTAGGTATTGTCAAAGCATCAGCATTTGACACTACCTACACTACGTCATTAGAATAATAGTTATTTATGTCACAAATGCCGAAAGTACGGAATAGCGCGACGAGCGGTGATACGGCGCGTCACCGAAGGCGGAGTGTAGCCGTCGCATATGAGCGAGTCGCGCTATCTAGTTTTTGGCAGGAGCGACATCAACTTTTATTGTGTTGCTTTTTAAGAAATACGTATTTAAAAAAAATAAATGATTTCTGTATAGTAAATGCTTGGTTGGTACCACTTTGACGAAAGGTGCGTTCCGATTGGTAAGGTAATGGCAGCTAATGGCGGTGGTAGAATACGAAATTATAGTATTTCTTACATATCGTGATAATGACACATATTAGTTTACATGTACATAAACATGAGTCACTAGCAATTTTCTATTGAAAATACTATAACGGCGTCTGCTACCACTGCCATTATCACTAATGAAAACGCACCTTAAAAAGGTAATTCAAATTCTGACAGATTTATATTTGTTCATCACACATCCCTACCAACATACTAAAATAAAACTACACTCATAGCTATACTTTATTTATAATTTTCTCAATGTATCATTTTTAGAATTAGATATAAAGACGGGTTGATATTTCTTATCAACAAACAATCAAATTGGTGATCTTATTTTATTTGAAATTTGTATTTTATAATTTTGCGCACTACAGCCGCACGTTCCATAGTGGTTCTCTAACCTCTGATGAGATCAGCTGTTTTCGAATGTGACAACACAAAAAAATATTTGTCAAAATCCTGGCTACTATGTAATTTCAAATCAATGCAGATGCGACCGATCTCGATCAAATAGAATTTGCTCTTGAAGGTAAACTATTAATTTTACCAAAAAATGTTATAGGCATAAATTATTCAAAATTTCCTCTACTTTAATTTATTAATTAACTATTTTGTCGAAATTACAGAAATGGCGGCTCATTTCCAAAATCCTTGAAAAAGGCTTAGAATAAACTAAAAAGCTAAACTATTAATTTTACCAAAAATGTCATAGGCATAAATTATTCAAAATTTCCTCTGCTTTAATTTATTATTTAACTATTTTGACGAAATTACAGAAATGGCGGCTGATTTCTAAAATCCTTGAAAAAGGCTTGGAGTAAACACCCAGTTCCTTTGGACCCTTTTGAACCAAAAGCTTTTCAACTCTAAGTTTGGTCATGAAACTTCTAAATATGAAGTTCCGTGCCGATACCTTTAGTAGTTTCTCCGGAAATGAATTAACAAAAATTGGGTACACACACACACACACACACACACACACACACACACACACACACACACACACACACACACACACACACACACACACACACACACACACACACACAGACATTTTTTTGTACCTTGGTCAAAAATGTTCAGGGGACCCATAAAGACCTATTTACGCTAAAATCTCAAAAATTTTTTTCGGCACGATTACAATACTTTACATACTGCTAATAATGACGGAATTGCCCGATAAATAACCTTTTTCCTTTACATACTGCGTATGATAAAGTAATTAAAAACGATTTCTTAACATTTCAGTTTTTTGTGGATATCTTCAAAATGAAACATGATAGCTCAAATTTCTTTTTAGATAATTGATTAGTACAAACATACGAAACTTTGCCAAATTTAAACATAGGCCCTATCTCCACTAATAAGCGAGATCCCCATGGTGACGCTCGAAATTGAATCACCCGGTATAATTATGCAGTTATTGGTACCGACCCAAAAATTGGCAAAGAAAAGCTCTAATAGAATTTTTTTAGATGTACCAAATCGACCATTAAAAAATATGTATTGAAAATGAAAAAACATACGAAAAAAAGAACGAAACTATGCATCATCGCATTTTTCGCAGTGTTGGAAACACATGTGGCAACTTAATGCCTGTGTTTTCTTATTTCTTTTCATAGGCCCTAGGTTATTTTCAGTCCTACGTTCTAAGAAAAATGTGTCTACTTTTGATATTTAAATACTGTTAAACGCGTAACAAAATTGCCACGTGCCATGGTTAAAAAGCATATTTTATAGTACCTAATTCACAATGAAGTTTATAGTAATTTATAGTTGCTCTTATTGGGGACACGACTATTCAGGACAGTGATGTTAATTAATTAGTCACACTGTTGTTTACATGTTTAGTATATTGCTGATCATATTGAATTCCAGTATTACAGCTGACTGTTGTGAAATATCTGCAAACGCTATAGTCCTGATACACAATGTTGGTTGCTGTAAACATGCTGTAAACTAATTGCCCTACCTATGTTATCTTCATATTCAAATTAGCGTCATTCGTCAATCGTCAAGTCGGCATGACCTGTCCTTAGGACTTTTATGTTTTTATACTGGATTTAAACATTTATATTTGTCTTTGTCGCTATTTATTTTCGGCAGTTGAATTAGTAAACCCACATGACAAAGTCGATGCATACTTATTATCTGTTTATATATTTACATGAAATATTTTGATCACATCATTTTTGTTAAATTAAGCTAGAACTGAATAAAAATAGTCAAACTCAGATTATTAGGTTCGAGAGATAATTAACTTTGCATATAGGTTCGAGAGATAATTAACTTTGCAATTATGACTAAATTTTAGCGCTTATTCTTGTATAAAGAGAGACATTTTGATACCGAATAAAAAGAAATACTCAATTCATTAAAACGAAATTATCTCCTACTTATACACATAATTTTTTGTGAGCGCGGGTGTATTTTGATTAAATTACAAGCATCCCCTTTCTTTTTTGCCCAATATTAAATGCCGCTCCCGGTGTCTACAAAAACTTTAGCTAAACTGTTAAACTGTATATATTGTCCGACTGGCTGACTGTATTATTTTGTTCCTATTGTCTTGAGTAATTGAAAGGGACACAATTATCCGAATCTTTGCCACTGCAAGGATAACAAACCATTCCCAGTTAAGCTAGCGATTAGCATTGATTTTGGCGGAAACTAGACGAACAAACTCAAAGGCAGTCTTAATTGCCTTTTCCAACATGATCTGTGCAGATTGGATCCTGTTTATATTCCATTACAGCACTTTGTTCGGTGTTTGTGTAGAGACTGATTAAAATGGAAGAGCTTGCAGAATTAGCACGACGCTTGTCGAGTTTTCACTAGGCCAATCAATGAACTGGACGTAGTCCCGAGTGAATGCTCTGACATTAGAAATAGATATGCAAATTAATTTTAAATGTAAACGCATGTACGACATTTACTTATTTTGAAAGCGATATCGCCAATCGTGCAAAACCGAAAGTTATCAAAAAATGCTTGCAATAAATTGATTTTATCAGAACACTGAAACGACTGAAAACTGTTTTAGAACTAAATAACATTTGGTTTCAACAAGATGGTGCTCTGCCGCATTACGGTGTCCAAGTGCGAAATTATATAAATTCAATTTTTCCGCACAGATGGATTGGAAGGAGAGGATCCAATGAATGGCCACCTAGGTCGCCGGATTTACAAATATTGGATTTTTCTATTTGAGGCCACCTAAAGTCCAAGGTTTCCACCAATAGACCTCAAAATATTGATGCCTTGAAGCAGAGGATAGTGGACGAAGTTCAAAGTATTACTGTCGACCATGTAGAAAACAGTTTACGGGATTTTGCTGATAGGTTGGGGCATTGTCAACCCGCTCAGAGATGGCTGTTTGAAAATGTAATTTAATTGTTTTGTTATTATTTCTGGAATTTGTTATTATTTATCCGTTCGGTGTTCTGGTAATTTTGACTAATTTTAATTAATTGCTTAAAACTAAAAAATTGTGCGTTTTATAAAAAGATTGCTTTAATAAAATATGTTTGGAATTAGTCCTAAAATTACAAAATGTAAAAATATATAGTGCGTTCCATTTGAAAAAATAAAGTTTACGAAATTTCTATAATTTATAATTTATAGTATATTAAAAATATATTTGAACTATGGAATGTTTAAGGTAAAAAAACTTTCGTTTGAATTTTTTACTTTATCATACGCAGTATAATAAAGTATTGTAATCATGCCGAAAAAAAAAATTGAGATTTTAGCGGAAATAGGTCTTTTTGGGTCCCCTGAACATTTTTTACCAAGGTACAAAAAAATGTCTGTGTGTGTGTGTGTGTGTGTGTGTGTGTGTGTGCGTGCGTGCGTGCGTGTGTGTGTAAACGATTTTTGTGGCGATGATTCCGGAGAAACTACTAAAGGTGTCGGGACGAAAGTTCATATTTAGAAGTTTCATGACCTAACTTAGAGCTGAAAAGCTTTTGGTTCAAAAGGGTACAAAGGAACAGGTAGTTTATTCTAAGCCTTTTTCAAGGATTTTGCAAATGAGCCGCCATTTCTGTAATTTCGTCAAAATAGTTAAATAATAAATTAAAGTACAGGAAATTTTGAATAATTTATGCCTATGACATTTTTTGGTAAAATTAATAGTTTAGCTGCAAGAGCAAATTCTATTCGATCGAGATCGGTCGCATCTGCACTGATATGAAAATACATAGTAGCTAGAATTTTGACAAATATTTTTTGTGCTGTCACCACAGAAACGTCTATGGCGGTCACACTCAAAAACAGCTGATTTCATCAGAGGTTGGCGAACCGCTGTGGAACGTTGCCGCTCTAGTGCGGCAAAGCACAAAATACAAAAACAAATAAAATAAGATCACCAATTTGATTGTTTGTTGATAAGATATATCAACCCGTTGTTATATCTAATTGTAAAAACGATAAATTGAGAAAGTAAATAATGTATAGCGATGGGTGTTGTTATATTTTAGTATGTTGGTACGGATGTGACATCTACAGTGTCATGAACAAATATAAATCTAGAATTTGAATTAACTTTTTAAACTTGACGTTTCGTAGAAGTGGTATAAACCTAACATTTCCTATTCAGAAAAATACCATTTTTGATTTTTTTTAATACGTATTTCTCAAAAAGCATCAGAAAAAACGTTGATGTCACTCCTGCCGAAAACTACATAGCTTGACCCGCTCACATGCCACGGCGACGTTCCGCCATCACGGCCGCATCACCGCTCGTCGCGCTATTCCGTACTTTCGGCACTTGTGAGATAAACAACTATTATTCTGATGACAGTAGGTAGTGTCAAATGCTGATGCTTTGACAATACCTTCTACTGATACTATTGGACTATCAAATTATCTGTCAAATCCTGGTTAACTAGTTTAATTTGAAAGAAGACACGATTGATCTCAATCAAATAGATTCTCGTGCAGCTAAACTGTTAATTTTATATTTTGTATGATAAAGTCATGTGCCTGGCCACATCAGATTTTTTTTTTAAATTTCTTACCGTTGGAGAATTATTTGGGTGTTACGGTAATTTTGGCTAACCCTGTATGTGTTTCCAGTACTGTAGCGGATTGGGGACAGGCAAAGTACGTGAATGAGTTTAATCTAGTAGTTAATGGTAAGTTTTAGCAACTAATTTTGTTTTTAATTGTTGCACGAAACTCCAAAGTTCTTCTGATGCAAAAATAATAAACCGTGAACGGTTTGTGTGTTGTTGCTAAATCATTGGAATTCCCAATCGCATACTATGTATTTTCTTGATATTGAGACCAGTCCTCATGCAACAGCATAACCAGCACAAAATACTAACCTACTTTTTTCCGCGTTTCTTGCAGAAAGTAGATGCAAGTTTTAAACAATAGGGCCACCTGAAACTTCTCATTAAAAACAACATTGACGTTCTAAATCAAAGCCAGTAACAGTTACATGTGGGTTTATTCGTTACTTCATCTTATATTCAATTTATTTTTATTAGTTTTAACTATTATTTTTTTTTTATTATAATAATGAGTATTGTTAGTTTTTGCCCTGTTTTCGGCTGTAACTTTTTAATAAATTGAAAAAACAAACTTTTTTTTCAGAATGATACTTACTTCCTGAAAAATTGCGGGGAAGAGTCGCAATTAGTTATAAAAAAGCACCGAGAGAATCAAAATGACGTCTGGATGGTCTAATTTTCAGAAACCCTGTAGAGAAATTACGTCGTTCTGTAAGGTTCTTGTAAGAGAGTCAATCTTTTATCCTCATTTTTATAGAAGGAACTGTTTCCAGTAAAACCACATTTCTTTCAACAACTGTAATGTTTTTCTTCGTGGATACTTGCTTATTAAAAAATATCGAAGATGAGATGTGTTTTTTTCGAGTCATTTTTAGGAGCTTTTAAATAATCTTACAAAGTGTCATGGTATTAAGACCCAGTTCTACTCCTCGACAACTGAGCTTTTGAATAAAGGCGTTATTTGTTGTTCAAAACTACTGAAATTTACAATGTAAGTTATTAATAAGGAGTTGGACTAACTAAACAATACATTTTTTGATAAAAATTAATTTTATTTCTATATCTTTCTTTTTTCAGGTATAATGCACCACAATAGAAAAATTGTTTTTTCTCTAGGTACAATTTCAGCCCAAACATTGTAACTTTTCCTCTAACTGAACAATGCGACAATTTCCAATTTACTTATTCAAAAATGACCATATTTCTGCTGTCACGTGTGGTCAGGTCATCGCGGACTCTATAAGCTTTAAGTCCAGGCGTAAACCACGGCGTAGACGGTGGCAAGGGGGTGCCCCCCCCCCCCCTCTTTTGTATTTTATTTATTACATAGTACTCTTTCCCTAAAGGACAGTATTCCTCTATACATAAGGTGACCAGACGTCCCGCTGTTGGCAAGACAGTCCCACTTTTTACCATTTTATCCTAAACAAAACTGTAATAATACACACGGTTTACAATTTTAAAATTAACATTATAATTCGTTTAACTTAGCAGATTTTAGAAACTCACGTTAATCATTCAACAAAATAATATGTTTCTTTTTGCAATTTGCGCAATGGTTTGTTCTTACCTCACATAAAACCGACTACATACTTTGTTTTTCACTGCTTTGCGTAGATAGTATTTATGAAATAGATAGCAGTCAAGTCTCTCTACCATAATACTTCTGCCAATTTTGTTGATGTAGTAAGTTGAACAAAATCTACGGTTGTAGTATTGTACTCATTCATGAACAAACAATTTATTGATTCCTTTTTATAGTTTTCCTGTCATGAATCAAATCCCAAATAAAATTGCAGTGATATGTAGAACTTTCTTCTAGATGCATTGATATTTTCATTGTTGCTTTGTTTTTTGTCTGTAATGGAATCTGAAAAAAGAATTACCGTTGTTTTTTAGACCGTTCCTCTCAATTTGGCATATTTTGTTGTATTATTAAAAACCAGTAAATTAGAACATTTGGTTACCATCTTCTTGAAAACTAATATATTTATAGTCTTTCGTCATACCTCAACTCAAATTTAGAGTTAAGTTGTTTCCTTAATAGTCAAACATACACTGGGGCGAATATTGTATAATTCAAATAAATAAGTTACTTCATTAGAAGCAACAGTATATTTATTTCTGGATGTGTATTTACATATTCACGAAATCTATTTGGGACAAAAAAACGTATATTTGACGAAATTATGGCATGGAAAAGGATTAAAATTTACAACATGAATTATTTAAAAGCTAACGGGTGTATCAACAACTTTTTTTGGAAAATTATAACTAAAAAATTTGATGATTTATTAAATTGAGTTTCTTTGTCAAATCTAAACAGTTATCGTAAAATTAAAATAAGGTTACGTTTATGGACCTGATATATCATAAAAATGCTTAAACAATTGAAAAATAATGTGATCTACCGCAAGAGGCCTAAACTTTTACAATTTTCGTTAAAAAATACATCAAACATTTATCTAATTGAATAAAGAATTGGGATGTGCAAATAGTATCAATTCGTTACTACTTATTCGCTACTTTAAAATATTGCAAGTAACGAATACTTATTTAAAAAATCTGATGTGGCCAGGCACATGACTTTATCATACAATATATAAAATTAATAGTTTAGCTGTATGAGAATCTATTTGACTGAGATAAATTGTGTCTGCATTTTGATAGTCAATAGTATCAATCGAAGGTATTGTCAAAGCACGCTACCTACTGCCATCAGAATAATAGTTGCTTAACTCACAAGTGCCGAAAGTACGGAATAGCACAACGAGAGGTGATATGGAGGTGATGCGGCGCGTCACCGATGACGAAGCGTCGTCGTCGCATGTGAGCGAGTCGCGCTAGGTAGTTTTCGACAGCAGTGACATCAACGTTATTTGTGTTGCTTTTTGAGAAATACGTATTTTTAAAAAAATTTAAAAATGGTTATATTTCGGTATAGAAAATGTTAGGTTGATACCACTTCTACGAAATGTCAAGTTTAAAAAGCTAATTCAAATTCTGACAGATTTATATTCGTTCATGACACTGTAGATGACGTTCCATAGCGGGTCTCCGAGTGTGACAGCGTGGTGACAGCCATAGACATTTCTGTGGTGACAGCACAAAAAAATATTTGTCAAAATCCTGGCTACTATGTAGTTTAATATCCATGCAGATGCGACCGATCTCGATCAAATAGAATTTGCTCTTGCAGCTAAACTATTAATTTTACCAAAAAATGTCATAGGCATAAATTATTCAAAATTTCCTCTGCTTTAATTTATTATTTAACTATTTTGACGAAATTACAGAAATGGCGGCTCATCTGCAAAATCCTTGAAAAAGGCTTAGAATAAACTACCAGTTCCTTTGGACCCTTTTGAACCAAAAGCTTTTCAGCTCTAAGTTTGGTCATAAAACTTCTAAATATAAACTTTCGTCCCGATACCTTTAGTAGTTTTTCCGGAATCGTCGTCACAAAAATCGTTTACACACGCACACACACACACACACACACACACACACACACACACACACACACAGACATTTTTTTGTACCTTGGTCAAAAATGTTCAGGGGACCCAAAAAGACCTATTTCCGCTAAAATCTCAATTTTTTTTTCGGCATGATTACAATACTTTATCTTACTGCGTATGATAAAGTAAAAAGTATTCGTTACATCAGGTTGGGTATCAATCACTACAAGTACAACGAATAAAATATCAGTTCTAGTATTGTACTTTATAAATTATGTACTATATAAACTACAATTTCCGTAATTAAATAAAATACATATCAAGTTGGTAATAAATATAATTATAAAATTGAATAACAAATAGAACACCTGTAATCGCCACTAAACGTAGCTCAATAATAATCCCGCCAACGGAATTGTGATCCAATGGCGTAATCCCTAAAAATCAGTAAGTGCCGGCAAATCACTCCTGGCAATACCGACTGCTTCCATTTATCCGTTCTCCGCGAATCAATCCGCCTATCTATTTGATACCGCCACCCTTGATGCCCAAAGTGCCCAAGATAGCAGATTATGCGACCATCACAAGTCACCACACGTAAAATTGATATTAAACAAAATATCAGTATCAATTCTGGTATCACAAGTACAGTACAATTAAATACAGTAAATTATCAAGTTCACGATCAGTAACGGTGTGGTTACGGAAACGAAACGCGTACCAAGTATCAAGTAACGAAACACGAATGATTACTGATACTCGCTTTGAAGTCTGGTAACGGTACCGAAACGTGTAGGTACCAAGTATCAGTAACGAAACACAAATGATTACTGATACTCAGTATCAAGTCTGGTAACGATACCGAAACGTGTAGGTACCTACCCACTATAAGTAACGAAACACGAATGATTACTGATACCCAGTATCAAGTCTGGTAAGGGTACCGAACCGTGTAGGTACCAAGTATCAGTAACGAACCACAAATGATTACAATAGATATTGATACCAGGCGGCACCGAACAGCCTGAGATCAGAAGGCAGCAGCCAGTCGTACGTGTACGACTGGTTGCGGCGCGGGTGCGACGATGTGTGGAGGTGTTTCATGTTTTACAAATAAATTAGCTAGTAAATGCGGCCGGCGGCTCGGCGGTTTTGGACATTTTTTAAACATTAGAAGATCTTATGTCCGTGCTCAGTAATTTGTATCCGATACAATAAGGAAACTTATTTGTTTCGAATGTTAAGTCGGTGAAATGTTAAAGGTATTAGATTACCATATTTTATGTAGGATTGCTAACTTGCAAAATATCTAATATTTATATAGATGGTGCAGATAGAATTTGTGTGTCTCTTATTCAAGTTGCACATTTATTTAATAAACATTTTTTAAATTTTTCAAAATTATATGATTTATGAAAATCATCAGTTTGGTGCTATAAAGCTTAGTAGCAAGCCTAATATGTAATCATTCTAGTCGCAACAATGAAATACGACACGAGCAGGTATCTAACTAGTAGTATCTAACCGTGATAGTAACAATTGTAAGAAACTGTGTCCGAGGCTAATACTATTGTCATCAGATGTTGTTTAAGGATGGAAGTAGAGATTTAGTCGGCATGGGAGCGTTAGCTTGCCCTGGAAATACAACCTATAGCTACGACCGGGTTGCCTGTCCGTCGATCGACACCCTCGTCCGGATTTCCCTAATCGCGTTAACCCGACTGTGCCGCAACATTAATCCCAGCCTACTCGACGACTTCACCTCTGTCGACTCCTGTACGGAAAACTTTCACTAATGACCAGATTTGATAGATGCGAAATGTGTACGTTTTATACACGTGTTCGATGACTTTCTGACCCTAACAATATCGGTACCAGTAATAAATATGAAACTAA
Source organism: Melinopterus prodromus (assembly GCA_964023965.1). NCBI lineage: Eukaryota > Metazoa > Arthropoda > Insecta > Coleoptera > Scarabaeidae > Melinopterus > Melinopterus prodromus. The sequence continues at coordinate 25,794,202 of OZ030391.1, read as the reverse complement.
ACCTAAAATAGCTATGTCTGAATACGGTCCAGCTGCAAAACAAAATAACGAATAATACCTTGCTGGCAACTAAACTGAGCTAAAGCATATTCATCGAGAATTGTCTACCGTTCATTATGCAACTACATACGTAGTCTATTCTACTTACAATAGTTCTCTATTACAAGCTTTAGCCAAATATGTTACTTTTTACTTATTCTTCATAATTTGATGTTAAAATATATTTTTTCCGCGATTTTTTATTTATTTATTTATTTATATATTATACAAAATACCAAAATAGTATGTGCTACAAAAAGAATCATTAATTTATTATTTTCAGAAAGAGGCTGATGTGGGATCACCATTAATTTCCCGTAATGCTGTGAGATATGTAAAAATTCTAGCCAATTTAAGGGTCTGATTAGTCTATAATCTATTACATATTAGCGACGCAATATCTAATTCCATTAGTCCTTCCTCTACGGGGATTATCCCTTTTCCAGCAAAACCCCATCCATTTGAAATTTCGCCCCAACAAAAATGCTCTTCCAGGAAAAATACCACTTTCTCGTAGCACCGATAATATGGTGTTACATGTAATAAGATGTTCTAATAGTATATTATTATACTACTTTAATAACGCGCCAATACGTCTTATAAAACGAGTGTAATATACTATTTTTCTCTACTTTGCGAACGAATACGGTATTGAAACGAGCAAAATTCGGTCCAAAATGTTACCGAAAACTTATACGTTACATAAACTGAGAAATGCTCAACACTTTAAATGTACTATAGCTTCCTACGTGTATGCTGATATTCAATAAACCATCTATTGGGCATAGACAATCTCGCAGCAGTAATTAAAATTGTTCATATCTACGCTGTAGGTTTGATCTTCGCATAGTACCTTATTAAAGTAAATGCGGTCCTTGGATTATATCTGAAAAGGAGATTTGATGTTAAGTTGAAAATAATGATGACGATGACTTACCCGAGTCGCAAAACATCACCCAAATGTCATGCTGGCGTATTTTGATGAACACAGTAAAACTATGAAAGCCCCAATCCTTTGTCCATACTATAGCAGGCTACACGTATGTTTAAATATGTATAGAATATTCATATTTCGCAGTTTATGCGATAGCAAGCAATTAAAAAGAGGGAGAGTGTGGTTGTGTTGTACGTTTGATAAATTTGCGTTTGATATCAACAATCAATGTGTACTGTGTAGTTGAAGAAAGTTACTAAAAACGATGTTACAATTTGTTCATTGTACCACAGAAAACAGTGTTACAATGTGTGTATTGTGAATGCAAAGTAGAAAAAAGTATGTTAATTGTACAGTTAGGTGAACATTACCCAGTTCATTAATGATGTGATCAAGGTTACTTACTGGTGGAATACATCTCGTAAATAATGGTAAGTATTGCAACGTCTGATTGACTGTTAGAAATAGGTCGTTGTCGTTGATTATATACCATTAAATTATTAAGATTTCTCTCACAGCATTAAAAGAAATAAGCGGCTTTCCAGCACCCCATTTTTTCTTTTGGTTTAAGATTTGATAGTGTTGAAGTTATAACCTCAAAAAAATATAATTTTTGAAAAGTTGATGGGCTGAATGTCGATAGGTATAAATAAATTTTAACAAAATTGAGCAACTGTCTAGCTGTTTAGCGGCGCCTCCGCCGATTTGAGAAATATTCGTGCATTTTATAACAGGGGAGAAGCGTGCACGTTTGTTAAATTTGGTACTTTGAGACAGAACTTGGTCCTTTTAGCTCCCATTTGGCACCGAGAAATCCTCTGATCACATTGGTCCTCACCCACTTACTTTTAGCCAGTAAGCAATAATGTTGAGATTTTGGTGTGGTACTCAGAATAGGTTATGAATAACACTGATCCACATGTTGACCTCCAAAAAGGTATGCAATATGATTTTGATAGCGTCATCCCGTACATTGAGCAGAAGTCATTGATGAAAAAGATAGACCAAAATGTCAAGACAATTAGTTTTACATTGTCTATCTCTCCAAAATATAATTCATCGCGATAGAACTCTTTAAGTAGGCTCACATGAAAGCTTGAACCTTGAGCATCTCAGATGATTATGATTCGAAAACCGTGTGTACCTGTGTGAAGCTCTGTTGCAAAGCATTCTTGCAACCCATGGCCCAATCATGGCAACTCATGGCCAAAATCAGATCTGAAACAACCAATTTTTGTCTGCATCAATTTTTGTTCTACCAATTTGAACCTTCCCACCTGTTGTGAATCGCAGGATTATTTAAGAATTTTCTAATGTGTTCTTAATATTGCCTAGCCACTTTTCTGCATGAAACAATTTATTTTTTTAATTATTGTGTTTGTTACTGTACCCTACTCAACAGTTGGGTTGAAATTCTCGACAAATGTAGAGAAACACTGTTTTACTATTTGCAAAAATCTAGTTAAAAAGTAGAAAAGGGAACGTTTTATGAGGATTTGGTAAACTTTGCCCGCCGCCGCCGAAAGAGCTAATATTGTAATATACTAGCCTTTACATATAATTATATAAAAAAATCAATATAATTTTATTTTGGTTATCTACACCCTGCAGCCCGGCATCTCCTAAAGGGCACTTACATTTTGCCTTTTGGCTTTCCCTTGTGTGCCTCCTGGCTCTTGTGTCCTTTATTTATCACATATACAAAAGAACTACCTTCTAAGATAGATACTAAGAACATGCAGCCTATTTCTACTACTACCTCCTAATAACTACCACCACCGCAGTGTTCAAAGCGTCTATACGTAAACCTGGGATACCGTCATCTTATAGATCTTCTGGGACCACGGTGTGACCACCAGTCTCTCTCCTGACGCCGATGCTTTCTATTGCGAACTCCATATCGTCGCCCTAGACCGGTGTTGCATATACCATTATCGACTGCGCTAGGGATGCGAATACTCACTTCTTTGCCGCCGTCGGTCTCCTCATCCTTGGCATCAGCTTCAGCCCCTCTCCGCCCTTGGGGCCACATCTTCGAAGTTTTTTTGGTGCCTGTCTTCCATGTCTCCGGGCTGGATTACTATCCCATCCACAGTGAACTTCCCGGTCCACACTTTCTTCTCCATGTTAGGAGCACCGCCTCGAGTTTCTTGGTAGCCAGCTCCAGTCGTCTGTCAGTAATCAACTCTGGTTGCCCTAGTTTTAGTAAGAATGCGCGAGGAACCTCTCCTCCGGTTACTTTAAGCTCAAGTTTTTCCGTTGGCGATCCCTGATAGAATCCTCAACGGATTAAGATATTTTGACGGTAAAAGCAACAATAATTGTACCAAATAGAAGCTGTATTTAATAATATAATAATATTTATTGAAAAGTCACACAGGTACATTACAATTATATGAATGTTTAAAATATAAAAAAAAACTCATAAGTTCATCCTGTGGAAAGGTTTGTCCCTCTGTCCTCGCCTCGGGATTGGGACTTGCGTCTTGTCTCGGGCTAACGGTGGTGAGGGTGTAGATGGGTTGTTCTCGTATGGTCTTCCTGTTTAGTGCCTCAGTTTCACTTTCATTTTCAGTTTGAAGGTGTGGTAATTTAATTCTTTCGTGCTAGTTGGTAGTGAGTTGTATAATTCCACTTCAGATGATTTTAACAGTGGGGCATATCTGTTGGTTTTGAATGGCTGTGCTCTTATGTGTGGTGTTCTTCTGGTCTTGTGGGAGTTTATATCCTTCTATTTTTGTTAGTTATAATGTCATTTTTATATTCTTGTTTCGTAGTTTGTGTACCAATAAAATTTTGTTGAGATGTATCCTTTGCCTCAGTGTCATTTCGTTTGTCCGTCTATGCACTTCGTCTGTTGGTGTTCTGCTATTCAGTCGATATAGAGTTTTTAGTATGTTATTCTGTTGGCGTTGTAATCTGTTTATATTGCTATGCGTTGTGTCGCTCCATAGATGTATCATGTAGTTAGTAGTCGATGCATATAGGCTGTTATATATTTGTGGCTTTAAATACTCTGGTATGATACTCTTTATTTTTCGTATTGCTGCTATGATTCTGTTGTTTGTTTTGACCATTTTGTTGATGTGCGCATTCCATCGCAGGCTTTCGTGTATTGTCAATCCTAAGTACTTGATCTCCTTCGCCTGATTTATTGTTTGCTGATTTATCTGTATCGTTAGTTGCACTGATTGTTTTTGTTAGTGAATATCATGTATTCTGTCTTTTTTTCATTAACTGTCAGCAGGTTGGTGTTGAACCACTTTTCTATTGTTGTCATGTCTTTGTTGATTTTTTGTTGCAGTTGTGTACTGGTCTTTGCCGAGTATAAGATACAAGTATCGTCAGCATACATATAAGGTGTTCCATTAAGTTGGAGATTTAGGAGATCATTGGTGTACGTGATGAATAGCGTGGGTGGTAAAATTCCTCCTTGTGAGATTCCTCCGTACTCTGCAAAGGTATCTCTACTGTATTCTTCCTGTACTCTCGTTATTTGTGGTCGATCGCTTATGTAGGTACGGATGAGGTCATGGAATTTCCCTTTGACTCCTATGGATTCGAGTTTCATTAACAGTTTTTTCTATAATACTGTGTCAATGGCTTTTTTTAGATCAATGAAGATGCACGCTACTGCTTCTCTGCTATCTAGTTTTTTCTTTGATGTCGTCGATCAAGTCCAGCGCCGCAGACGCCGGACCAGAACCCTTCTGGAAGGCGTATTGTTGCGGGCTAGTTATCTGGTTTTGATGTATATGTTGGTACAGTCTTTTGTGTATCACTTTTTCTAAGACCTTCCCAAAGCTAGGTGCAAGTGCTTTTGGTCGGTAATTTTCTTCCCTATTCGTATCTCCACCTTTGTGTTTACATTTAAATTTAAAGCCTGTGTAGTTATGTATAAACAATTTATTATTTAAATGTTTTATTAAAAACCAGTAAACAGTAACTTTACGTGCGTAATCATAGATACGCTACCTATATGAACAAATACTCTCGGGTTTAATCAAATAGGATACATCAGGGATACATAAGTTACTGTTCACACGACTGCTCACAGCAAAGCAAGCCAAAGGTGAGAAAATAGTGTTCTCTCAATTAACTTATTGCCGTCATGACTCGACGATTGCTTCAAAGTTGTACTGTAAAAAATCAGCTCCAGCAATCGCTAATTGTATTGGTCTCTCGTGAAAAGTATCCATTCCATATTCGTCGTGTGACATTACGAAACGTACGACCTGCAAATCACACATATTGCGCACATTTTCCCTGTTTCGCATCCAGAATTGCGTTACAATCGGTCCACTTTGACGGCCGACGCGTAAACCGGAACTGGCAGGACATTTTCCACCAAAAAAGCACTCTGCCATGCCAGTTGATCGACTCAAATGGTACTTCAAAAACGCTGTAAAAGTACCGGCCGGTAATTTCGTGCGCTAATTGTCCGGACGGACGGCATATTCAACTGGAAATAACGGAAAATGGCTTCGTATCATGACGGCATCGGAAAATATCATCTGCCATCAGGAAGCAGATTGATTGCACTGACGGATCATTTTTCAATTTACATCCGAAATGAAGCCTGCCCTATTCGTCTAGCTCACAGTGCATACCTGCACTTTCGGAGTGTCATAAATTAAGAATATAATAAGATTATAGTGTATTGCAGTGATGTCAAACATGCAGCCCTCAACACCTTACGGTGCGGCCCGCGAGCCCTCCGTAAGATTGTATTATAATATAGTCAAATTTAAAAAATATGAAACGTATTTCATATTTGTGTACATTCTTTAATTATTAAGTTTGTAAGGTGCTTTGGTTTATGGACATTAGTTATTACTTATTAGGCAACAGTAATAATTTTTTTCTACTCCTATTGAGGAATGCATTCATTATCATGGCAATTTATGATAAGTAATACTAACCATTCCCCACACACATGGCAAATATTTCATTCCTGGCTCCTCATACCCCGCCAGTAGTGAGAAATATTTCATTCCTCACGGCTTTAGAACCAATCACAGCTCTGGATTTTTCATTTCCAAATTGTTGATACACTGCTTAGCGACATTGTCAAGGCATTGACAACGTCGGTAAGTGACAAGGCGCACCAAAAGGTTTTAATCTGTCAAAATCCTGTAAACCGTCATAGTGACATACAGCTGTCCCTATATGCACAAAAATTAATTTATAAAATTTCGTTCCATGGTCGTAGAAAAAGTATAGTATTCTATTCGCAAGTAATGGCAATTTCTCACTCGAACGCTTTGCAGCACTCGCCTACGGCTCGTGCTGCAAACTTCGTTCTCGTGAGAAATTGCTTACATTACTTGCTCATAGAATAATATACTATTATCTACGACTCACATATAATAAGTTCATTGCATACGTATCTATGACTATATAATCTCCATCATTATACGCGCCAATGATTATAATGACTCTAGCGTTGTATAATAATGACACTTCGTTCAAATAATAACCTCATTATTTGAACGAACTGTCATTATTATACAACGCTAGTGTCAAAGACTGTCAAAACCTACGTGGATGACAGTTCGCCTCGCCGTCATTGACAAATACATTTAAAATATTTTACATAAAATGGAATTTATGAGTCGTAGATAAAACGTCGTATTTGACTCGCACATAACGGATATAAATCGCTCGCATGATTACACGCTCGCCTACGGCTCGCGTGTAAACTTCATGCTCGCGATTTATATCCTTAATTATGTGCTCGTCAAATAATATACTATTATTTGGATACTCTTACATTAGGTACATCGTGGGCCTCTATACATAGAAAGTAATACTATATTATTTGACGAGCACATAATTAAGGATATAAATCGCGAGCATGACGTTTACACCCGAACCGTAGGCGAGCGTGTAATCATGCGAGCGATTTATATCCGTTATGTGCAAGTCAAATACGACGTATTATCTACGACTCATAAATTCCATTTTATTTAAAATGTTTTGATCGTATTTGTCAATGATGGCGAGGCGAACTGTCAAACAACTGTTATCCACGTAGGTTTTGACAGACTTTGACAGTAGCGTTGTATAATGATGACAGTTCGTGCAAATAATGAGGTCATTATTTGAACCAACTGTCATTATTATACAACGTCATTATAATCATTGGCGCGTTAAATAATGGGGATTATAATTTATAATCAGAGATACGTATGCAATGAACTTATTATATGTGAGTGGCAGATAAATAATGTAAAGGTGGAATTCGTAAATATACCGAACAAGTGAATTTTGGCCATAGCGGAATGTTATTCCCAATTATGAAACTAACAGTTTTTTACGAAACACTATATATTCGGTCGCGGATTTTCCGCGTTTATTAGATTTAATACTTATTATGCAACTGCACCCATGAAGAGTATAACACCACTTAATTTTTATTATCTTTATTAGTAATAGCCCAGAAACAACATGAAGAGAATTCCCCGAAATTTTGTTGAATCAAAAAACCTAATATTCTTCTGATTGAAAATATCACACACATGTAGAGAGCCATTGAAAATTTCAATGATGATGTCCTTCCCGGAAAAGCCGGAAGTCGTAGTAACCTCAAGAGTGTTCCCAAAACATGGCACTTTTTGTCTATTAGCACTTTTACAAATTTCGTTCGTCCAGCGTCATAAATGAAAAACACTAATCGGTCGTACCTATGGTGTATGTCACCCGGTATACACATATAGTAGTGTGCCTCTTAATTCAAATGTTAAAATTATTTGCATCAGGAGAGCCACAACATTCCAACACTTTATTTGGATATCTTCCGCGCGCTTAACTTGTTCCTAGCGCCATCTCTGAAGAAATAGCAATGTCTAACTAGCGGCGTTAATTTGGTTGCATAGTCTCGTACAAACATTGCAAAAATACCAATAGATGGCAATATTGAAAATTAATGATTAAAATAATATTTATAAAAAAGTAGGTACTACCGAATAGGAAATGAACAATCCCTGCAATGGCATAATGGATGTCGGTAATGTAGAAAACTGACGGAATTCAAGATGTCTGAATTTTTAATGAGCAATCACAAACGTACACGTCACAATTGACTGTAGGTTATCTAAAGGAATGCACCGACAATCCAGAAAGTAATTCAACTGCAAATTACTCGCTGCGCGAAATAATTGAAAAATTAATGTAGGTAATCCATTGCGGCGAAAGTGAAAGGAACGATTTTCGCACTTCACTAACTGATCACGATTGCAATGTGCTCGATATTTATTATCTAAGCAGATGTAATGTGTTATTATGTATTTTATTTAAGTAGCTAATCACTTTGCGATAGCAACTACTAATCGTTTACATCTGAGCCATCTAAGCTTTCGCTAGTGTCAAAAACATCTGATAGAAAATAAATAATACCGTACACAGGTTCGTGTGACAATCGGTAATAATTCTATTAAATCCAAGTGAATTCGAGCGTGTCAGAGTTGCGTAAAGTATTGTCCCAGGCGTTTCTGGCATCAAATAAGTGTGTAAACTGATTTATAAATATAGAACGTCGGGCGCAGTAGCGACTGCTGCTGGGATTTAGAGGTTCAGTTCGCAACTACCACAGTACCAGGGAGACCGCTCCAGCGTCCCGCTTTTTCCGACGTCCACGGCTAACGGATACCGCCGGCCATGGATCCCGAATCGTTCCTCGACATCGCCAACCAGGTGGTGAGACTGAAGATGTTCCCGTATTTCGACATAGCGCATTGCGTGTTGTGCGCTCTCTCCGTCAGGGAAGATCTAGGAAGCGGTGAGTGCTGCTGCATGAAGCTTCATCGAGCGTCGGTGCGATCGTAGCGCCACTCTCTGCGCCGCGGTGCTTCTGCGAGATTGCGCTATCTCGTTTTCGGTATTTGCGATTATTTATAATCACCGCGCGGAAACATTCGATGCTAGAATTTTGTTGACGACTAGTAGTTATATTAATTTTTGCCCGTCAATCGCAATTCCAAAAGATTTGTATCTTGCAATGATTTGATAGGAACCGGTCAATTCCACGTGCTTTATTAAATCAGAAAATGGTTATTACTTATACATTCTTGACGCTTGATAAGTTTTAAATATCTGCAATAATTTTCTATAACGTAATTTTCCCGCATATTTCTTTGGATAATAAATTTTACGCCGACAGCACAATTCGATTCATTATTTTTGTACAAGTAATGTACTGCAAGTAATTGATTTGGTGTGTATAAGTTATTTCATAACTGAAGTAAGACAGTTGCTCAATTTTATTGTGGTCCATTACAATAATTTTGCCGTATAATTGACTTCTTAATTGACATTTCACGTTGTCCACTTATTTTTTCTAAATGAAAAATACAGCACGCAGTACTTATGCCAAGATTCTGACGCCGAATAATAAATTTTTACTACTTATGAATTCAAACTGATTTCCTAGTTGCCGATCTGTATAATATTTAATTTCCGAGAGTTGCGTTTTGTTTTTCAATGCACATCATTGTTGATTAAGAATTACATACTTATATACTTAACTTAATATAAGTCCATAACTGGTGTCAAATCAAATCCAACACGTTACATTTTAAAGATATTTAATTCAATATAAACTAGTAAAAACATTATCTTCAGCCGGGCCGAAGTAAAATACCCCCCACCGCAAATATTTTTGGTGTGGAATTAGAAGAAAAAATGGAGTTAACCGATTTTGCCCATTTACGAACTTCTTCTTAAGGGATAACCGTGTATACCGAATTTCAAATCAATTGCTCTAAAATTACGACAGTTACCAGGCATATCACTTTATCATACAATATATAAAATTAATAGTTTAGCTGCATGAGATTCTATTTGATCGAAATCGATCGTATCTGCATTAAAATAAAACAAGTAGCCAGGATTTTACAGATATTTTGATTGATAATAATAAATGAAAATAATTGTCTAAGTCCCAGCAAAGTTTTAATGCAGACATGATCTCGAACAAAAAGTATGTATACAGCTAACCTATTAATTTTACTAAAAAATATCATAGACATTAATTATACAGAATTTCCTCTACTTTAATTTATTATTTAACTATTTTGCTTAAATTAAAAATTAAAATTAAATTAAATTACAGAAATGGCAGCTCATTTCCAAAATCCTTGAAAAATGCTTAGAGGAAACATCCAGTTCCTTTGGACCCGTTTGAACCAAAAGCTTTTCAGCTCTAAGTTTGGTCATAAAACTTCTAAATATGAACTTTCGTCCGGATGCCTTTAGTAGTTTCTCCGGAACCGTCGCCACAAAAATCGGGTACACACACATACACACACACAGAGACATTTTTTGTACCTTGGTCAAAAATGCCCACTCATGAACTTGTCGATCAACTTTTAAAGAGATAAGCTTTTATAGCAAATATAGTAACTTAGGGAAAAAAAGATTTTGCCCATTACCCAACTTGTTCCTACTTTTTAAGAGATAAGCTTCTTACCAACTCTCAGATCAATTCTTTCAAAATTGCGGTAGTTATCGTGTCCACAAACAGACAGACGGCAAAACAGACGGACATAGCTAAATCGATTTAGTTTTCTATGGTGATCAAAAATATAGATATGTACAAAGTAAATAACGTATGAATTATCGCAAACTCTACCATTGATAAAATAAAACTATATTCTAGAGACTGAATACAGAACACACTAATTTATTTGTCTGGTGTTCGAGCTTTACAACTGACGAATCAACCAATACACATACATACATTGCGTATTGGTACTACGGAACCATCTCATTAAGGGGGGATTCAAAAAGAGTAGGCAACCAAATATACCTAATAAATTTTGAGGTCAGTATTTTGTGGTATTTCACCGAAATGATTAGGTATTTCCATTCAAATTATACGTCGAACAGAACTTGAAACCTTTGCCGATAATACAAAAAATATCCGGCTCAATTCTGTCGGGTGTAGGTGACGGATTTTACGATTGTTGATGGCTATGTCGTAGTCTTCTTACGTTCAACCAAAAAAACGCCGGTATTTACAAAATTCGTCACCTATACATCACAGAATTGAGCCGGATATTTTTTGTATTATCGGCAAAGGTTTCAACTTCTGTTCGACGTATAATTTGAATGGAAATACCTAATTATTTTGCTGAATAATATTATGAAGTATATTTGGTTGCCTACTCATTTCGAAGCCTATCTTAAACATTGCAAACTAAAGGTGTAACTCATAAACTACCAACAAATTTTGATCGGACTTTTACCTATGCTTTCTTTAAACTCCAATATATAATCCAGAATAAAAAAATATAATCTGGATATTTTTTTAGTTCATATTTTGTTTGTTCATTAACTTAAATTCACCTTTGGGCCAAACGTGTTTCCAGCATGCAGCAGCTGCGATGCACAGTTTACATTTGGCGTTTATGTTTTAAACTTGTGTTGATTTTCAGGTGTGAATTATTTATGTGTTTTTATGATTTTTATTTAATAATGCAATATTTCTGATAACTAGATGTGGTGCCTATTTCTATGAAAAGTTATTCTATTAAATTAAAATTATTTCAGATATAACATGTAAGTTGTCAGTGGTAGAAATGTTGGTTTTTTATTAGGTCTCCAAAATTAATGTAATTGCCAATTATACGACCGTTTTTAAGATTAACAATATTTTCGGTCTCTATTGAATGGACTTGACATATATATTCATAGGTACAAAATAAAACCTTAAATGCAATATTACAATTTTTTATGAATTGTTGTTTCTAAAATAAACATTCAGTTTCGAAGTTAAAATGAACTATTTTTTTATTTAAATCGAATATCTCGTATTATTACATTATTATTTTAAAAATATGTTTATTTTTAAATCAGTGCCTAAGAAACTTTAAAGATTGGTGTTGTATTAATGTAATCGGAAAATGTAGAAAATTGTAAGTACCAAATATAAACCAAATCAATAACTTTAACACTGACCGTGAGCTGCTCGTGTTTCTTATCGTATTTTCGAGCATGTTTTCCAGAATGACTTCAAATAAGTACGAATGCTTTCAAGGGCTGAATCATTAAGAAGAAATATAGTTTCCCATTATGTCGTTCGTAAAATTCATAATTCATCGATATTCAGTTAGCTCTGAAGACGCCAATTACCTACATGCTTGGCGAAACGTCAGCATTTATAAAAGATTAGAACTTTTTTAAATTCTTAGATATTTCTAAAAAATGTCGTTTGAGTGCGAGTTTTCTATACCTACTGAAAACGCGCAAACGGCAGATGAGTTCTGCGTCCCAATTACTTGAAAACATAATAAAGCATATTATGATTTATTAAAAAGAAAAACACATTTACTCAAAATTTTCCCTTCCGTGATGTCTCCTACAAAAGTGCCTTAATTTACTTTTTCAAATCTCTTTTTTTTCTGAAGAACATATGTCGAAAACGCCAACTTTTGTGAAAGTCTTTGGTATGTTGTTTAAATAAAGCTACACAGGAAAGACCAGCTTATTAATAGTTGTATGAAAAAAGATTGAACGTCTGTCTTTTGTATGGCAAATTTTACAAACTACAACTTTTATAAACATCATCTTGTTCGAAAAATTGCTTCGCAGCAGTCGTATTGCTGGGCACTTCATATTATTTTTAATTTAAACATCTAAATGATAATACACCGATAAATACAGCTTTTAACTATTTTTTTAGTAATAGTATTATTGTTACTTGTAATATTATTACTATTGTTAATAATAATGTGTTTTATTGTTTGTTCAGGAGCGCAAACATTTTCAAGGAAACACCCGCTGGCATGCTGGTTATCCTACATGTTGGTGGTCTTCGCCGGTGGGATTATCGCCAGTGGCCTCTTAGGCGAACCCATTCTTTCGCCGTTAAAAAATACTCCACAAGTCGTTGTAGCGACCCTTGTATGGTAAGATTTGTCAAAATTTTGCTTAGACCAATAATAAACCACATCAAATCGTAGGTACGTCATCTTCTACACTCCAATCGACCTGGGCTATAAAATAGCAAAGTTCCTCCCAGTGAAACTAGTCTGCTCAGCAATGAAGGAAATATATAGATGCAAAAAAGTATACGATGGCGTCAGCCATGCTGCCAAAATCTATCCCAACGCTTACCTGATCATGATCATTATCGGTACTGTAAAAGGAAACGGGGCAGGCTTTGTAAGATTACTGGAGAGGTTGATTAGAGGAGTTTGGACACCGACGGCGATGGAATTCATGCAGCCAACATTGTAATACTTTACAATCTTGTATAGTGTGTCGCAATTCATCATTATTTCATTTTCAGCTATACGAAGTCTTGCATCGTTGCGTCCATCATTTTCATTTTGGATAAGAAGACTGAGTTGATATCAGCACCACACGCATTAGTGTACTTTGGAATTGTGATATTCTTCGTCTACTTCAAGTTGTCTTCTATATTGCTGGGAATCCACGATCCGTTCGTACCGTTCGAAAACTTGATGTGCGCGCTCTTCTTCGGCGGTATTTGGGACTCAATGGCCAGAATTTTTGGACGCAACCAGGTCAAAGAAGGCGATGCCAAGGATGTCAAGAAAACCAATTGAGAGTAAGTACATTCAAAGAAATTTGAAACTTGTTTTACTTATTGATACATATTTTTTAGTTACTAAAATTTCTCCTACCTGAAGTTTCGACCAAGTGCGGAAGTCGAACCTTCTGGTAGCAAGGAATACGTGCCAAAGCAAATCCAGCGATTCCAAAGTATTGTACAGTCGGAGATCAAGCATTTTTTTCTTTTTCGTCTTAAGTTAGTGTTAATTTATTTTACCGGTTATTCGAAATAAAACTGCGAGAAATGATCACCTGGTTTTATTTTCCAATAACAAATCGTAACAATAAAATCCTTAAAAATCAATCATCAGTGTTTAAGATTAAACAGACTCCTTGGAGCACCCAATGGCTTAAGTGCTCAGTAGTGCCAAGATCTGCTTCGAATACCAGACCTACTCCCATCGCGTTTCTACGCTGAGATGTGGTGTAGACTGGGGTTTTCAAGGTATTCTGCAACTTCAGACGAAACGATTCAATTGGTATAACGCTCAATACTGGAAGTTCCTCAACCAAGATTTTAGGGCGTGACCTCTTCAAACAATCATCTTGTACGTCCCACCTCGCCCCTTCCAAATACAACCCATGAACTAAGCATTGACCCTTTAAAAACGACAAAAATTAAATAGAATTCAGTGAAAAACCTAATTCTTTACTATTTCTGGCCGCTCTTCAACATCCAAAGGATCCACAAATGTCGTCACTTTTGTGTACAACGTTGACCTATCAAGAGGCCAGTTATTTTTCCTGCAAGCTATTTGAACCAAAGCAGCTAAGTACGTTTCAGGAATGTGTAATCCTGACAACCACAAAACCATTGGATCTCCTTGGATTGTCTTAAATAGAAAAGATTACAAATTATCCCATTAGAAAATTTTTACTTACCCAATTAAAATATTGTTCTTGTCTCTTCAAGAAATGCTTCATCCAGCCGCCTAAGTTCTTACAGGTAGCTGATGTTAACTTCCTCCAAGAGTTTGGCAATTGGCCGTTGAATAGCGAATAGGCAACGTTATCTAAGACAGCATCCATGCCAATTTCTCCGGCTAAAGCTTTCTGGAGCTGTTTTAAAGTTCTGGTCATCGTATTTATCAGTTTGTTAAATCTCTCGAGTTCTTGGAGTAACACTATGATGGTTGGGGTCATATACAGCTGGAATGATCGTTTTACCTTCCAGATTTCATATTCATCAGGTACGTTCTTAAGTAAATCATTAGCAACGATTAGTATGAACTCCTCTCGACTTATGCCTTCACCGGTACCACCTAAGAGAAATACTTGTAAAATTGGCCATATTATACATCATACATACATACCAGTTTGTGGCTGAAGTTCAATTAATATTGTCCACATTTCTTTGGTTGCCTGTGTGTAATAACCTATCTCAGCGTTTGGATGAAGTCCAAAAACCTCTGGGCTATTCGCCAAAGGCAACTCATCAATTGCAGCTGCAATAGCAATATATTATAATAATTCTTATTTTTGAATTGGTTAAGTATTACCTATATATTCTTCCTGTGTTCCATCTGGAGGAATTACGTAATCAACAAACTTGTCATGGTAGAAATGGAACGGTTGAAAGGTATCGAACAAGAAATCTCCCATGTATTCATCCATATACGTCTTGACAATCCTTCTGTCAAAGTCATCAATCACTCTGCCACCGTACATGACTTCTCCAATTAAGTATTTTAATGAGTTCCACGGTATTCTCGTATCTTTGGCTATGACCGCCTTTGTCAAATAAGTGTCTAAAATCTGGACACATACTTGGAAATCTGACTCATTGAAATCATAACTTATGTTCCAGCCAATTTTATCGTACTTTCTTCTCTCTTGTACTACAGCATGGAAGAAAGCTAGGACGAAAATCAATGATTTGTAAGCTGAATGCACACAGGCATCAAGAACTTGGGGTCTCAATTTAAAATAGGTATTGCGAAGGTTCAATTTTAAACCGTTTGGTGGTTCCGTGACCACTTTTAAAGATCGCTGGAGTATGCCGATTGGAAATGATGGTGTTGCATCAGTTGTTATCCAAAGTCTAAAGTCCGGATGCGGTTTGGGAAACCTCTCCAGATGTTTTTCTAGAACCTTGATAAAGCTTAGAAGTAAATGGCAGTTTTGAAGCATAAGCCATTGCCCACGTGCTACAGATTGTTCTAGAAGACTTACAGCAGCTGGTTCCTGACCCTGGCCCAAAGATAAATACTTAAAATTATCGGCTCCTCCGCCAAACCTATCCGCAAGCTTCATAAGCTCAGCTGTTGGATCTGACCCTGGACTCAATATGAATACCACAGGAGTTGTCGGGCTACTTTGATCAAAGATATTTTCAAAACTTACTACTGGAGGCATAATGTATTCTTCTCCCATAACTTGGGTGATGTAGTCACCAACTGCTCTGTACACACGATCGATCCTAAAGCATCTCAAAAACATGAGCACGTGGAATGGCTGCATTTTTGCCTTATACCCACAAGGAAACTCGGGCTCGGCTTCTGGAGCATCTAGGTCATACCAAGCTTGAAAGTCATCTACATTCTTCTCTATATCGACTGGAAGATTTGCAAATAAGTCCGGAAAATCAAGGGATAGCTTCAATATATCATTCCACCCCTGAGAGCTGATGAATTTACCGGGAATTGCGCGTGCTGATTTTTCTAATGTGATGTTTCCTTTAATAAAGAAGTCTAGTTCAGTTTGTATAATACGACCAGCATGCTGCTCTAGTTTTGTAGTCATCTGGAAGGAGTATAACAATTTGTGCCTTTCAAATATACCAGTACAACCATAGTCGTATATGTTCTTTGTAAGTGTATCAATTATGTTTAAGAGTCGCTTGTTTAAGACAGTATGGGGTAATGCCTTCCTTAGAGAATACGCAAAGACTTCTAGGTACGAAGCCAGTGAGTATTGGTACATAGCATTAACTCCAGCCATGTCTGATAACACGAAGAATAATATAGCACCTCTTCTTGCGACTGGTCGATAACCGTCCCGAAGGTGGTCGATCTCCTTAGAAGTTGCCTGAGCTAATTGCAATTTATATGATACTTCGGTTGCTTTAGTTTTTGTGTTCTCTAACGTGTTAAGCAACTCAACGTTGTCCAACATATTTCCTTGAGATGTAGACAGTTCTCTTAGCAAAGAATCTTCTAATTGTTGCAGTAAGTTTTTGTTTTCGCTTGTTTCAGCTATCAACTTCTCTCTTTGCTCTTCTAAATCAAGTCTTTCATTTCGAACAACAACACTAAGTAACTGGTCTTCCAAACCTGCCATTGTAACCATGTAATTGATAACAACTCCTCTAGCATACACTGCTGGATTAAAGGATGGATTTGGTAATTTCGTAGTCATGTACATTCTAAAGTTAGGATCCCAATCAACTTCTTTATCGCCGAGGATTATAAACGCTCTACCGCTGACTACTTTGACCTTCTTCTCCAGCACATTGTCTATGACAGGATCGATGTAATCATCAACGTCTTGAAATAAGACGGGATTTCCGTATTTGATGGCCATGTCAAGAAATTTCAAAAAATCATTATCATTGAAACTTAAGATCTTCATGTTATTCTTTTCTTCCCTCTTCTTTATCCATGTCAATGCTTGCTGCTGAGGGTCAATACAAACTGGAAATCTAGATGCTCTAGTTGTCAATATACCGTTTTGTACAGATAACTCGTCAGGTGGTAAACTTTCTGATGTCCACGTGCTGATCTCTACATCGTTTGTGAGAGTGGCTTCCAGCTTAAATGGCTCAGTAAGCGGAATTTCTCTCTCAATTACGTCGTTCAGCCAGTCATTGTAGACCATTTTCTTTCGAAATTCATAACTAAACGGTCCAGTGTAACAGAGAAACTCGGCGCATAGAAGGCAATTTCCTACTAATCTATCCTTTTCCAAATGCAAATCCTTTAAATCTTGTGTCCATCTAGCTCGTTCCGAGCTCAAACCGCTTATGAGTTTGTCAGCAGCCTCCAATCTTCGCATCATCAGATCAGTTTCTTCCTGCAGCTCCTGTCTCCTCTTCATCGCAGCCTCATACTTCTCATTTAATTTTCTCAAGTCTTCCTCCAATTTATTGATTTCACTATATAATTTTTGTAGACTTTTCATGGCAGCGTCAAATTCCCTTTGTAAACTTTCTACTTTTTCCTTCTTTGGCTTAACTTCTCGGTAGACGGTACAATATCCCAAAACAGCTTCTACAAATTTCAGTAAACCAAATCCGGCCTTGCTGACTTTAGCCATGTCATCCAGTTTCTTTGAGCTTTTCAAATGGGCTTTAACCGCTCGTTGTTGAGATAAAGTTATGGCGTCTACGTTTAATTCTTGCAGGGACTTTAAAAATGACGGATCTGACATCATGCCTTTTGCGCTTTTCCATGAGACTTCTTTAATTCCTCTAATTATAACGATGCATTCACATACTACTTGTACAGCTTCTGGGGGGGTGGCAAAAGATCTGATCTCAGTAATATCCGATTTGTCCAAATCGCTCAATGCTATTCTAGCCATTTCGAGAGCGGGCAAAGCCGCTTGAAGTGATTCGTTGGCATCGGCTTGCTCGACAGCGATTACCTTTTTCTTTTCTTCTATTTCAATACTTTTCTCAGATGCAATATTCTTCTTTTGAGTGGCTTCAGTCGTCCCAATTTCAATTTCCTTCAGCATCTCTTCACAAGCAGCTGTTGCTTCTCCAACTATGACCTTCTGAACGGCCAGTTTGGCATTTAATTTTTCCAATTCAACACTAGCTTCTTCAATCTTTGTCATTCCACCCATCAATCTTTCACATTGAGCATCTATAAAATTATTTTTCTCTTCCAGCAATTTCAAGTATGTTTGGATGTAGTCGAGATAGTGTTTTGGGGTCACAAAATTTTTCCTGCGAGCTTGTAGCAAAAAGTCGTTGGTATACTCTGTTACTGATTGATGCACATACACCACGTGGTTGACTACTGGGTCTCTATAGATTTCTGGAATCCTAGGATTATCTTTGAGGAAGACAAAAGCCACTGCTTCAAGAGCTTGCAATGGCCATGGGAAAAGCCAATCGATTGTTGTGTTGTTAACCAAGCCAGGGAAGCTTCTACAACGTTTAGATAGGATATCTCCAGATGGAGACATAGACAAAACAACGTGCATATTATCAGTGCACGTCTGTACAAAATATTGCCATACACCATCTTTTGTGATTTGATATCCAGCATCCCTAGCTTTATTCCTAACTTGTCCCACAATTTGATCTTTATCTTCTTCTGTAAACAGCGAAGGAATCATTCCAATCATTAGAATGTTATTGATAAACTCTAGAAAGCCTTCCTCCACAATTTGAGCGGCAGCGTACAGGAACACAGAAGGTTTTCCATCAATTCCCAACTGGTTAAACAGTTTCTTGAGATCGTCCTTAAAGCTAGTTTCATTGTAGCCACGACTCAATTGTATTTCAAACATTTCACAACCTGCAGTAAATGCAGCCAGACGTGTTAATGAAGCTTTTCCACTGCCACCTACACCCACAAGCAATACATGTCCTTTCTTCATTCTAATTGCTCTGTGGACCCTGGTGACATGTTCCAGCGCATCGTTGAACAAAACAAGACTCATCTTCTCTTTCCTCTCATTATATTCATCAATAATCTCTTGGAACAACGAATACACAGCTTCATAATCCAGTAGATCTTCATAAAATCTTGGATCGTCTTCATTTACAGCATTTCTATAATCGCCGAATAGTAACGGATCTCGCATAGTATATTCCAAAATGTCTACCGCTTCCGCCATATTTCCTTCATCATCTTGTACCAGCACTGGTTCTTCCAGATGTATAGAAGCAACGTCTGGTTCCGGTTGATCTTCTTCTTCGTCAGTAGGCATTGTTAGAGGCGCTTCAGGCTTTGGCATGTGGAGAAAGTTTTGACTTATTTCATCGATGATGTGATTTCTCAACAATTCCAAGTCTTCAAAGCACACGAGTCGATCGCATACCACCCTCGTAAATTCATTTCTCCATAGTCTCACAATTTGATGTCTAGCTTCGTAAAATTTTGGCACAGACTGACACATACCGGCAACTATTCTGGACAAATCTCTCATGTTGAAAATGTAGTGAAACTTCTTTGGTGTCGGTGGTAGCTCAGTTATGATGATATTATACAGATTCAAAGTCATCTTCACTAAAACATGAGCTATTTGAACGTCTGGGTCAAAAATTGATAGGTGACCTTTTAATATGCTAGTGTACACATGTTGCAATGTGGTTTCAATTGGAAAGGGGAGATTAATTACCGTAAACTTTGACATAAATCTTGGATCCACGTCATTACGGCCACCACCAGCAACGCCCATGGCGGCGAAATAACTAATATCTCTCACCTTTTTCCAATTAAGATCTTTGCCTCTATCGTAGAAGCCTTCCTTCTCGAACAATATCTTCAAAAGAGCAATCGGCTGCTGTGTTCCGTATTCGTCTACCTGAGGCATGTTTAAGTCATCGATAAAGCAGATTAACTTCTTACCCATTGGTGGACCATAAATATTTTTTGTCCTTTTTTCGACGGAAGATTCTAAATTCATCTGGACATCCATCGATGTGGTTCTCGAGGAGAAATTAACATTCAGGATAATGAACGCTTCTTGATCAAGAGCTCTCAAGAAATCTTGCGTCACAGCCGTTTTCGATGTACCTGTTTCCCCAACTAGAACTATAGGACGTTTAATTTTATCCATCTTTTTCAACGCAAAAGTAGTCCTCATAGTATCTACCGTTTGAACCAATATCTCAGAAAATCTTTTTTCTCTGTCATGGATATAAGCAGGCACTAGCCATTCCCAGGCATACCAACAGTAGTCCTTTATGTCTAAGTAATAATCAAATAATGTTGGGAACTTGGATGGCATCTTTCCTACTTTACATGGATTATCAGGCTTATCGTCCTCATTCATAAATGGACACTGTTTCTTCATGTAAGAGTCAAAATCTTCTCTAACAGCTGCTACTAGAGGAGCCCCCAAGGATAAATAAACACATTGTAGATATATACTTTCCAGTAAATTTTCATCCGTTTCGTCTTCTTCCGTTCGCGTATCCTCTTCTGGTTGAGGGTAAATAGCGTCGATAAAGGCACAGAGTTGAGTAACCATGTTCAAGCCAGTCTGAGGAATCACCGGTTTTAAAGGGGTAAACTGTTGCGTTCCTAACTGCCCGTTGATGACATAAAGTAAACCCTCAGCTACATACTGCTCATAACAACGCTGAAAGCATTCTCTTTCTGGCGGAAACTTTCTCCCTGAAATCCAAGTGTCCCAAAATGGTTGAAATCCTAAACTTTTTGGATCGACATAAACCATACCAGCTCTAGAAACAGTTGCAGGAGATGCAAACTGCAAGTCGCCTACTTCAAACAATAGCGAACACGTTGGATAATTCAACCTAATTCTTTCACCATTTGCCAAGGTGAGCAATTTATTGTCATCCATTACGGAATTCATGTTTTCTATCCATAATGCATCTACATCTCCATCGAAGAGGATATATCGCCTTTCTATCTTTTCAGTCGGTTTATTTATATCCCTAAATATATTTGACAGTAAACCATCAGTCCAATCTCTGGTTACAGGATCTAATATTCCATACAATTCTATTACTGTGCAAGCTTTCGGATTCAAGGTTTTAATCTTAGTAGGAAACCCTAGTTTGGTTTGAGCTTGCGATAACATGTGGATAACGACGGTTTTGCCACCACCTGTGGGGCCAACAACCATTACCGAATGTCTCGTCATCATAGTTTCATATAACTGTACAACTTTATCAATTTGTTCAGGTAAAATTTGCAAATGTCTTTTAGAAAAAGCAGTCTCCACAGCAGCGTTGAAGTCAGGATATCCTACCCTAGGACAATCCATGCCGGGAAACAAATCTCTTATTAAACCCAGGAATAGAGGCATATCTTCATATACAAACTTTGGATAATTCATATCTCGCAAAGCTCTCATCAATACTAAAGATTCTGAAATATCAGGAGAAGCTCTCTTGAGCACACCAGACATTCTCAAGACAGCATTCAAAGCTCTCAGTCCCCAATCGTAATGAAACTGCTTTGACAGCTGCTCTCTAGCTAGTTTATATAAAACAGTCATCTTCTTAGCTAAAACTTTAGCTTGAAGAAACCCGTCGGAGAACAAAGATATTAAACATATCAATTCCAAATCTGGCAAGATGCACACCACAGGCCTAAAGAGAGCTTTAACCGACTCCGGAAGTTCTGTTCTTCCAGCGTAGCCGGGATTCATAGTAATAAATATTCCTACTTTCGGATCTAGGTCAATTTCCTGTCCCTCAAATAGAAATCTCTTCAACTTAAGCACCAATGCTGATTTGATTGTTTGTAGTTGTGTGGAGATGACAGACAATACAGAAATGTCAATCCTATTGAACTCGTCAAAACATCCCCATGCACCGCATTGAGCCAAACCAGCTAAATTTGTTCCAATGGCTTTATAATCCATACCTTCCCCACAATTAGTTACGATGCATAGTAATCCCATTGCCTTCGCTAAATCTTTAGTAGTTTCAGTTTTTCCTGTTCCAGCTGGACCCGCAGGAGCTCCACCTAAGTGCATCAGCAAAGCTTGAGTTATTGTCAAATATATTCTGTCAGTTAATGGTGTAATAACCAGTCTACCGTTGAGTCCCATATATTCGTATCCATACTCAAAACTTCCTGTACACTGTGTTACCCAAAGATTATCTAGGATATTCACCCAGTAAAATCTTAATTGACTTTCCCATTCAAATTCTTGAGCGTCACTAACACTGTCTCTTACAAAATTTTCAACAATGTCCCTAGAATGGACTTCAACTGTTGCTATCGTTTTGAACTTGGAACGATCGTTATTTGTTAACTCGGCCCGCACAGTGAACACAATATCATCAAGCTGTTTATTCAATTGGTTCAAATACTCCTTCATGGCTCGTTTGTTGCCCTTTTTGAATTTAACGAACACGTTTTCAACCTCTGCGGTCCACCAGACTTGATTGGCCACCAAACAGACCATTCCTTGGTAATCCAACATCCAGTTAGTTCTAGGTCGGTGAGTTTTTCCATAATCATAAATCGATTTCTTTGTGAGATATCGATTAGACCTCCTCATCTCGTGCAGAACATCGTTCATCCATTCTTCAACTTTACCTTCCGTATAAACGGTTGTCCTAAACTCCATGACTTCTCCTTCACCTGATAGCATAGCAGTTGCAGTCATTCTGTCGTGACTATCCGGTCCCAATCTTAACGATTTAATGTTATCAAACATCTTGATCATGTGGTCTTGAACCACAGCAGGGTCACTACTTCCCAACATCGAAAGCAATTCGTCCGTTGATATGAAATAAAATCTTGGAAATCGCCGTCTTTTGGAATCCAAGTAATCGTTCAATGATTTCTGACAACGATCTAAACCAAGAGATAAATTTTGAAATTCTCCTAGGCGGCCGCTGGCGTTACAGCAGTCCAAGACATTTGGTTTCTTCGCAGTTTCTAACATGATCTTCTTGAACATTTTGTCGATATCATCAAACTTTTTGGCTTCTTCTGGCAATTGTGATCGAATGTCGCCACCAACAAAAATACCTTCCAGGTACAACCATTTTCTTTGAACTGCAAACCATTCGTCTATAACTTCGCCTACATTTGATAAATTTCGCTCCCATTTCTGGACGATAGGCAGAAATGGTCCTACGTATTGAGAACCAGACATACTTTGCAAATTCATACAGTTATCTTCCAGTACGAGAAGTATATCATCGACTGAACCTAATATAAAACCTCTTTCTTCGTTTCCTTTCATATGCTTATGCACAGTGAAATTCAAGGTAGCCCAAGTATCTATTATATCTTGCACTCCCTTCTCTATGCTTAACTCTTTCATCGCCGTGTTTATAATTTCTTCAGCAATATCCTGATAGTTGTGCAATTCCATGGCAAACATGTTATCCAATGTAAAGCGATCTGCCGCCATATCAAATAATTGTCCCGTTTTTGCCATCAACTGCTTCCAATGTCTCTCTCTTAAAGCTTCATTCTTAAGCGCAACCATAAGAGGGACAGTATTTTTGAAATGTTTCATCTTCATATCTAGAACTTGTCCAATGGGGTATGACCGAACGTGCTTCGACAGTTTCCTAAAATCTTTCATGAACAAATCGATTCCGTCAACTAAGGCTTGGGGGTTTAAATTAACCCACAAAGTACGCCCCCAAACATCTCTGCCGCACTTCTGGGCATTGTATATTTTATAAATCTGCTCAAAACATTTATAATCGTCTCTAGCACGAAGATATTCAGAGTAGTCGGCTAGTGGGATATCGAATAAGATTTCAGCGTTTACTAAATCCAGCCGGCGTGCTTCTAACTCTTCAAACTCCTTTCCATATTCATCCATAAGTTTCATGCCCAAGTCTAAGTCTTGGTCTACAGCACCCGGTCCTTCAGCATCAAATTTGGCCACAAACTCGGCTATTACCATACAGAATTCCTTGATTTCTTCTTGAGTTATCTTTGCGAAACGTTCTTTTGTTGATTCCAACGTTTGTGTTCTAAATAAGGCCGTTTTGTACAACTTCTTCCATTCCTCTTCCAACCAATACGACAATTTTTCATCTTCTTCTTCGTACATGATTCCATGGACAGCTAAAACTTTGTAAGTCTCCTGATAGGTTAAAAATTTTATTTCGGCGTCGACGTTGTTCTGCAAAATCGTAGAAATTGCTTGCATAATATCCTTGAATCGTTCTAATCCTCTGATGTTCTGATTGACGATGGATTTTAGTGAATCAATTTGATCTTTAAATTCGTGCATTTTTTCGCGCGTCTGTACGGCAAATTTTCCACCTAAGGTGTCTTTCCATTCCTTGCAATGATCGCAAATGGTATCCATCAACGGTCTTAAATTCAGGCGTATCGATCCAATATCGACAGAGTCGCATCTATTGACCAAATCCTGGATGACATTTGTATAGAAGATAAACTTATCATCATATGCGCTCAGAGATTGGTTCTGTTCAATGAACTGTTCGCATGTTCTATCCTTGTCAAAGTACCAGATGTACCTATACTTTCTCCACACCTGCACGTACCTTTGCACCTCCACGATGCTCCTGAGACAGTTAGCTTGGAGTTTAAATAAAGAATCGTTGATATCAGGAACGACTATGACGTCATCGTAGAAGGAATGCACAAAATATTCTTCGGTATTTGCAATTCGTTCAGGTTTACATTGGACGCACATGCCATTCATCCACCTGGGAAATTGCCTCAACTTGTTCAAGAAATCCTTGATACTCCTCAAAACCATGTTGTAGATTTCTTGGGGTGAGGGTTTCAAATACACTTCAGCTGAAGAAACTACGGCGTCAACTTGAAACAACAATTTCTTATGGAAGAACTCCATATTAAATTGCTCCAAATTATTTATGGTCATCTTTATAAAAGCTGTATATATTTTATTTTCCCAGTTCTCGTAATAAAATTTCATGTGTTGAGCGCGTCCGGTATTGGTGTTCAACGCTAATGATTCCAACTTCATGAGAATTGGTCCAAAAGTATTATAAATTTTTAGCATCTGACAGACTTTTTCGGTTCGATACTGATCCATCATGATGAAGAATTGCTTAATATCCAGCCTTATTGGTTCTTCCTCAACTGACTTATACGTGAACAAGTTGAAATTTGTTAACACATCAATACGATCTTGCAAATATTTCTCAATGTGCTCTATCTGATTTACCAACGACCACAACACCTTGATTTTCTTGTGGCATTCTGCAGTGTAGTCCTTGATCCCCAAAGAATTCCAGTTTATCCTTGATAGACCTGGCTGAATGTGAGTTTCAATGTCTCTGATAAGGTCTCTCAGGAAATGAAGCTAAAAAGTATAAAACTGTAGACTTATTCAAATAGATTTACGAACCTTACCTGGGGTAGTGTTAAATTTTGAACTATTCCATTGTATCTCTCTAGCATAGACTCCACTGCTTCAACATCACCCTTTAGTCGAAATCTTTGCAGTGCTGCATTGATGATGGATTCGTGTAATTCATAGCCAAGATATTCCATCAATTCAGCACCCACGATACTATGGTAAATGTTTGGGTTGAAGTTTAAAGTGAACTGTACATTCATCTCCGACATTATGTTTGTTCCCATGATATCATGCCAGGTGTTACTCCTTTTGGACTGCAACCTTTCCATAAAGGCTGCAGCTGGTTTACTACCGATCAACCATTTCATAGTATTGCCAACAACCGATAGTCTAAACCCACCTATACACAAATATAAGCAATACTAACAGGTCTTAATAAAATAGTAACATTTTACCTTTGCTAGCTTCATGAACTTCAATCTGTGGATCAATAAAAGATGAATCCACTGGATTCATGGCTGGAGTTGATGGTTTATGCTCTACAACATTTATCTTATAAAATTTCTAAAACACACAATATTTATAGTCCGTTACCTTCCTTTATCAAACTGCTGGTGACTTTAAGGACATCTAGATGCATAGTGGTTTCAACAATCGGAAGGGCTTCGGCGAGCCACGCTTCATATTTAGCCTGTTCAAATGTCTTCAAAGTCTTCGCCACTTTTACGTAATTTTCAAAGGTCTCCATCTTCAAACTGCTTCCTTTCAGTTCGTCAACTTGTTGAAACTTGAGAACTGGTCGTTTTAGAAAGTTGAAAAGCAATTTCACCCAGAATATTGCTCCGCCTTGTGGTGGGTGATTTCTGGCCAAAATCGGGTCTCTTTTGTGTATCTAGGCAAATTAAAATTAAAATAAAATAAACACATCTGTAAAAGCTTTGTTATTTGTCATCAAATTTTATTTACTAGGAATAAATGCTCTACTGCTCCTATTTCCTTTATGAACTGGTCCATTATCACTTCAAACTTGGTCATTAGTTGGTCCAAGATAATCTTCCTAGTTTTGATATGCTTAAATTTAACAAGCATTTCCAAGGCGCCTTCTGCTGATCTAATGGGATTATACCGATCGAAATATTTGTTATTGTCTTATTTAATAACATTTATGACCCACCTTAAAGTTTTGAAGCACTGATCAATAAAAATCACCGCTTCCCTCTCTAATATCCTGACTTCCTTATAGAAGTATCCCATAATAGCCTCCCAGTTCTCCTTATGGGTTTCTTTGAAAATATCAAAGTCTGCATTCTCTATGGGGTTGACCAAATGAGTTACCCTCCTAATTACTGAATCAATTCTTTGAGGGTCATTCAAGATTGACTTCAAGTCAGCACCGAATATATTGCTAAATTGATCAATGATCTAAAAAGCTAATTCAGACTGATTTCTTTACAATTATATTGAACATACCTCGGCAGTAGTCGCTAAGTCCTTGCAAACTAAAGCGATGTAATCGCTTTCACCAAAGAGTTTCTTTTTATCAAATTCCCATCTTTGAGATTTTCCGGATTGCTCAATCTTGTCCCTCACATCCATATAAGCATTTTTAAATGCGATTAACATTTCCCTTGCTTCAAACGTCTCCCTGGTGATCTGGTCTACCGGTTTTCTGAACAATTTACTATTATCCAAGGCATTTCTAGCCTTGTCGCATAGACTCCACGCAATTCTTTCAAGCAATGGAACCATCTGCTCGTCAGTGCAGTAGAACCTAGACAGAACCCATATCATTTGCAGCCCTTCCATCAGATATGGTAAGCACTCCTTAACTTTAACAAAATCTGTACAATTGGCAACTGTCTAAAACGAAAATACTACTAATGGAATGTCATATTAATATAATTATCGCAGACCTTGAAATGTCTTAAAACAGTGGAGAGAAACTTGACGTTATCGCGAGCTTGGATGTAGACCTTTTTCAGATCTTCTTTAAAGAAGTCAAAACCGCTGATAATGTTGGAGTTGGCCAGCTCGAGAAGCTTACAAATGCGGACAGATCGGGGTTTTTTCAATTGCTCCACGAGAATGCTAAGGCCCGCTTCTCTTTCTCGCCAATATTCGTATTCCGGTATTGGGCCATTGCCAAAAGGCGTCTAAAAAATTCACTTATAGAACATCATAACTAACGTGTGCAATAGGGTGGTTCAAAAATGCACTGCAAAATTTTTTGTGATGATAGAATGCAACGATCCCCCAAATCGTTTCCAGATCCAAAAAAGGTGGACACGTATTTTTT
This sequence comes from Melinopterus prodromus, assembly GCA_964023965.1. NCBI lineage: Eukaryota > Metazoa > Arthropoda > Insecta > Coleoptera > Scarabaeidae > Melinopterus > Melinopterus prodromus. The sequence goes on along the minus strand of OZ030391.1, from coordinate 25,766,429 downwards.
CATAGAAATTTTGATTGTTAATGGTGCCTATCGATGCATCAAATTTAGATAAGAAAATGCATGGGAAAAGACATTTTTTGGTGTTTTTCGAATAATTGTTCAGGCTTTGCGAAAACTCAAGATTAAAGTTATAAGACTTTTCAAGGAAGAATTTGACCTATTATACATATAGATTTGACGCCCCCAACCCGCCCCCACAGTGCCATAAAATTTACCCTAAAATGACAAAAATTACATTCTTTAGAAAAATCACATTTCATTCCCTTTTTCTCATAGAAATATTTCGTATATAGGTCTAGTGGAATGGTTATAAACATTTGTCACTTAATTGCCATTTGTTTAAACAAATTCTATTTATTTAAATTGTTCGTGTTTGTCGAAAATCTGTCTGAACGAATTATTTAAACAAATAAAATGTGTTTAAACAAATGGAAATTAACTGACAAATGTTTGTAAACATCCCACTAGACTTATAATAATGATTTCTATGAGTAAAAAGGAGAATGAAATAATTAGAAGGGTACTAATTTTCTGGAGAATCTACATTTTTGGATTTAAGGTAAGTTTTCAGGGCACTGTGGGGGTGGGTTGGTCGCATCAAAACCATATGTATGATAGGTCGAAATTCTTCCTTGGAAAGTCCTCTACAAGTCTTATAACTTTACTCTAGTTCAAAAAATTCTTTTTCCCATGCATTTTCTTATGTAAATTTGAGGCGTCGACAGGCACCATTAGGAATCAAAATTTCAAAGAATAAAAGAATACGTGTCGACTTTTTTTGGATTTGGAAACGATTTGGGGGGATCGTCCCTTACTAAATAAAAGCAGCCAATTTGAACCACTCTAGTGTTCAATGATGTACCTTTGCTAAGTAGATTTCAATAACTTTGGAAATATGACTCTCCCAGGACATAATCACCTCCTCCAAGCTGTCGATAATCTTTCTATTCTTTATAATCATTTCGTCGGTCTTATCGTGAATTTCCGGACAATCAAACATCAGTTGCTGAGAGTCATCTTCCACGTGCTCTATTGTCCAGGCTATCGTATCAATTAACGTGTTAATATCGGTAATGAATTCATTTTTCAATGCTGTTTTGTCCACTGCCATTATAGCAACGTCTTGTTGAGAAGTCTGCGACAAACTCATGTTTATACCCATTTTTGATTTAGATTCCTTGCTCTTCTGCAAAATAACAGACATCTTCCTATAATCTGATGGTCTTTTGAAATCACCGCTGGACGTAGGTGCAGCGATTTCTTCGGCACTCTCGTGCATAGCTTTCTTCTGCACGGGTTCACGAAACTGCTTCTCTACCAATGGTACGGCAGCTTTTACTGCCATATCGTAAAGACCATGGAGAAATTTGCCGCTAATTGTTGTAACGAAAAAGTACTGCGGCATTTCAGCGACCGCGTCCTCCATCGACTCAAAGTTTGGTATTCCTTCTTCTGTTTTGCGAAGGAGGCACAAGAACTTGCGATCTTTGTTTGCTGGCGTGTCGCTCATAGCTCCAAAGCAGCCGTGGAGTATATAATCCGTTTGCAGTTCTTGTATTATGGTCTAAAGTCAAGTCAGTTGTGAAGTGCCAAGGCTATACGGGTGTTTCAGAAATAACGCCTAAGCTTGAAGGAGCACGTGCCCTTCACATGTTTTGTCAAATCTAACTTAACGCATTCGTGAAAAAATTAATAAAGAGAAAATGAAGCCCAACCATGCTCATCGCAAGAAAATCGTCAACAGCCTACCATTGTGCTGCAACTAGTAACAATATAACGCCGCCGGTAAAATATCTCCCTCCGCTCTGATGTTTCTGCGGAAATACTTTGCGACCACAGTTATTGTGGACAATTATTGTCACATTTCTGGGGATCAATTCTTAGCCTAGCGTGACTTGACGAATGCGGGAACTCGCGTATGACTTTGGATGCAATCAGTTCGAACTTGTATTCTATGGGCAGTGTCGGCAGTGCAGTGTCCTTAACTACCGGTAGAGTACGTGCGTTAGAGTACATGAACATAACGCACGTACTCTAAAAAAATGTCTGTACATCGTTAAGGTGGCGTTTAATCGAATATACAGTTATAATTTTATTACATATATATTACATATATATGTAATAAAATTATATATACTATTACATATACTATTACATATATGCATGTTCAAGTTTGTGCATTATAAATATACGTTAGAGTGATATTCATATTTTATAATAAGAAAACAATAAAATGCAGTCAAAACTTGCCCATTTCCGAAATATGTCCATCAGAAGGTTAAGAAATTTCCACCTCGTTTTGTTGTGTAAAAGCAACAAAACTTATTTTGTGTAAATTCAAATGTACGCTTTTTCTATGCTCGGGGATACTTGCGATTGCGCCTTTTCCCTTCGCGCGCCCCTAAGCACGTGCCTAACGTTCCTTATGGGAAATCCGCTTCTGCTTATAGTCAAATAAAATTATCTTTAGCACAGAAACCAAAATAAAATTCTTAAAAGGTATCCAACTAGGGTAGCCAACATACCTGACAAACAATGCACATAACCTAGATTCAAATTAGCGCAGTGGTATACTTAAGGTGACCAGACGCTTTTGGCGGGACAGTCCCGACTTTTCACATTTTGTCCCGCGTCCTGCGGAGTTTTAAAAACGTCCCGTTTTTTTGAAATATAATATTTGACAGAATTTTTAGAAAATTACTAACAAAAGCTAGATGACCCCAGCTAAATGACTACAAAACTGTCATTTGCAATAAAAATTATTAAAAATTATTAACGATTTTAGAAATTTTATTAAATTCAAGCTTTCATTAGAATCAGTATCCCCTGCCATTAGTCGAGTCGCAAAACAAGGACATACAGAATCTTCATTTTTCAAGGATTTTGCAAATGAGCTGCCATTTCTGTAATTTCGTCAAAATAGTTAAATAATAAATTATTAAAGTAGAGATAATTTTGTATAATTTATGTCCATGACATTTTTTGGTAAAATTAATAGTTTAGCTGTATGTGCAAATTCTTTTTGATCGAGATCGTGTCTGCATTACAACTTAGTTAGGCCAGGTGTCAAACGCTGGTTTTTTGACAATACCTACTGTCAATATTATCAATCAAAATATCTTCAAATCCTGGCTACTTGTTTTATTTTAATGCAGACAGGATCGATCTCGATCAAATAGAATCTCATGCAGCTACACTATTAATTTTATATATTGTATGATAAAGTCATGTGCCTGGCCACATCAGATTTTTGACTTAAGACTTGTTTTATTAACCATAAGAATATAATTCATCTTTCTTAGTCTTCTTAGAATATTTACTAGTTGATAAAATGTTTTTAAAAACTATAAAAATTTATGTCGTACAAAGCGCCCAAATTAGCAAAATTCATGTTAAAAGGAAGTGTTAACCATATTGAATCCCTATAATAAACTATAACGAAATAATCCTTTTCTTGTACCAACTAATATTTATTTATTTTAAATAGATATGGCAAAACAACAATAATGTAATGCAAATAATGACGGGTATTCAATGAAGAATATATTTTTTGTTTAAACAAATTTGTTTTAACCAAAAGCATGACAATTAAAGGAATATGTGATGATGTTTCTTACAAGAATAACTCTGTGTACCCAACCAAACTAAACAACCATAATTTTTGCGTTATATATTTTTTAAATACTGCAATTTGTCTATTTTGAAGATGATCTTCTGGGAAGATGCTAGTATTTGGTTTTTAATCACTAGGCCCTCACCAGGCCCGCTACTGTCCCGCACTTCTATCATAAAATTCTGGCCACCTTAGGTATACTGTATCGCGCGATCTCCAATTCTCGCGAAATCGCTTGCACTGTAACCGCAGCCTTGTACGTTATTTGACAAAAATGGCTTCTCTGTGCTGGGTGAATATTCTCTTGCAAGGTTACCCGTTATTTCTGAATCAACCTGTACTCAGTGTGAGGATTTCTTTATAATCCATTTCTCGGAATGTTTTATTTTCCATAAAAGTTGGCGGTTGGTTCAAAACAAAAAATTCTCTATTAAATTTTAACATTAATCATAATGCAGAACCGACTTGTTTAATCAGTTTATATTAGTTTTATATTGGCAGATAATCAGTGATTAAGAGTTGATGAGCCCTTCTGCAACAGACCATTACTATTTGTTGCCAAAAATTAAAATAAAGGTATTGAAATAATCCAGAGTGGATATCCAGAGTGTTTGGTAATGAATGGCGGTTGGTTCAAAACAAAAATCTCTCTTGGACGTATTTGGTACGTACGAAATGAAACAGCCTGTATAATTATAAACGTATTTGAACATTTACAATTACAGTATTTTATCATACTATATATAATAAAGTTAAAAATTTTAAAAACATTTATTTTTATACGATGCTATAAAATCTATACTGTTCTTTTTGACTAAACAAGACAAATTTTATAATATGTTGAATTTAATACATCTTTCACATAAGGCGGCATAAGTTTCGATTGAAACATTGTTATTGCGAATATGGTATGGTTCCAATCTTCACACTACAAGCAATGCGTTTTTTTAAAGAAATATTTGAATTGACTAAATATGTATTATTGGAAATACGAATGTTTGAAATGTTGTACCGTTTTATTTTTGTACACAGTGTATATTCTAAGATTTTTATGAAAAAGAAAATATGTTCTGAGAAATGCAGAATAAGGAAATTTTCCGTATGATGCGAACTTTAGATACTGAACAAAAAATACGAAAATGTAAAAAGAAACAGACACCTACCGGTACATAGATTATCTCCTCCTGTTCCTCCTCCTCTTCTACAGGCGGTTCCAGTTTCTTTTTCTTTTTCTTTCCTTTGTCTTTTCCTTTCTTTCCACCCCCCTTCTTTCCCTTTTTTCCTACATAAAGATTGTTACTAAAAGGTTAAATAAAGAATATGTATACCAAACCAGTAGGTGTGACCGTTCCTGAAGTGGGTGCTGTCTGGTCGCCTTCTTCATCGCCCTCGCCTTCGCCCTCAGACAGGCCTTCAGTTATAGTTTTATCTGTGTCAGTTTTTCCTGGAGTATCCGTTCTTACAGTCTCCCCTAGTGACGATTCGACATCAGTGTTTTCTTCGTCCGTGCCAGGAGATTTTCCTGCAGTCTCTTCACCTTCAGTGAAATTTTCTAAAAAGATAATACTCATATATCGACAATCTTATTATGTTTAGGAATCATCTATCTACCGGAATGCGGTTCTGCCCCAACAGCAGATTCTTGGCCTTCTAGGTCGCCTTTACCCTTTTTCTTCCCTTTTCCCTTTTTCTCCTTGCCTTTGCCCTTTTTCTTTTTCACTTCGACCACCTCAGGGATCTCCTCGTGAAAAGACGGTTTCTTAACTTTAAATATCGAATAATTTATACTTTACAAGTTGCAATGCTATGATTTTATGGAGTTTTAGACTTACCGACTTCCGGCACAAGTATTTCTTTATCAACCAGTCGATCATAACAGGTTCTATATATATAAAATAACTTCTTCTCGCATTCTTCGTCACTTATATCGTCTTCTAAAAATGCCGACAACTGATCGTCCAGTTCGCCATCTCCGGATTGCAGCATATCCTCGAAATAGTCGTTTTCTTCGGTTATCTCCAACCCCAAGCAATCGCAAACTTTTCTCTTGATCCATTCTCGTCTATAATCCATCAAATCGCTACAAAAATCTATAAAATAGTGTCAGAATTACACTTTGTGTCATATCAATCGCTTTTGTTTACGTTACTATGGCGATTTCAAATATTGTTTGCATGGATACGATCTCATCTCTAGCGCAGGGGTCGGAAACATAAAAAATGAAATTTAGGGAGACGCACAGTGGCGGCTCGTAGCTAAAATAATTGGGGGTGTTGCTCTAGAAAATTGTATGCCTTGGTTTTAAAATTGTGAAAAAGGAAACAAAAATGTATAAATAGAAAATGTATTCAGAAAATGGAAATTTCGAAAAAAAAAATATATTTTATAAAAACTACACTTTATCAAAAATGCACTGAAAAGTAAAAATTTTACAGTAATTACTTAAATTTCGAAAACATTTCAAGGAATTGTCCAAATTGAACCGAAAATTTGCGCAAGATATTTCAGCTCGTTTGGACATTGGGAAGAATGGGAAGTATGTAAAATATCGATTACAAGATTTGAACGTAACAAACAACAAGTTAAGATAAGAGTAGTAATAATTAAATGAAATTCTTTTTGTTTTAATTTGCACGAAAAGATAAATATTTTTCTACATGATCTCTGGATGACTCACTTGTCATCCAGAGAAAACATCATCTATCAGACCTACAATAAAATAATCTTGTGAGATGTCCATTCTTAAAACTAAGTGAATCATTTCTTGTTGAACAATTTAACAGCTATGTACTAAAAAGTGTTTAGTGGAAGAATATCTATCCATTATACAGTTTCATACAAAGATTTTTGTATCTTTTAAACTGGGGAATAGCTACTAAAAGGTTCCCGTCCCCTACCCCAAAACGCCAAAATAACCCACGCCAAAATTACTGCGCAAAATCGTGAAATGCTCGCTACCATTCGATTCTGAAGGTCCTTATGCAACTGCCATCGGAAAGGAATATCAATATTTATGCAGATTATGTATTATTTATTAATTAAATGTTAACTATAAGAGCAGGAGTAATTTTTTTTTTCAGAACTTCTCTAGAATTGAATTTTGGTGTATTGTAGTGCGTGATTGTAGTGAGTTAGCAAACATGTTCACAATAGTGACATTTCAGGTAACAAAAACTAGATGGCGCAACCTATTCCACATTGGACTAAAATAGCTCTTTTTGGGATATGTCGATTGTGAAAGTATTATAAGTATACCATCGATTAGAAAACTCAAAATCACTCCAGTATGCACTCCAGTTTAAATATTTTTACAAATAGAAGGCAATAAATTATTTTTTAGGTTGTACCATAAGTAAAAAAGTATAATATGTACGAAAAAATTTAACATGGATTATATATTATACATTGTACAACTATTAAAGAACAAAAAAGGACACATTATATTAAATGTTATCGATAATATCATTAGAAAATATAGGGGTTGCTCCAGATCCGCGAGCCTCTGCTGGGGTTGGAGCTACAATAATTCAATTTATCGAGGGTAATCAACATTTTTCGTAAAAGAAAGTTTTGTTATGGATGAAAAATATGTATTGTGATACTTCATATTTTCAAAATTTTAGAAAGATGTTTTTATTAATTAACACAATATCATCGGAAATATATCCACATGCAAAACTTAACGCAATTATGGACAAACTTTGGAAAATTTTCAACATTTTGGTAAATTTTCCAAAGTCTATCTATTGATTAATACAATGTCGCCGGATAGCTACCCGCATGCAAAATTTCACCTCGATTAGACAAATTTTCCTAATCTAGAAAATCTGTTGTGTTTAGAAAAATCTGTTCACATACTTAAATTTCAACTCGATTGGTCAAATTTTGCAAATTTGGAAAAATTAAACCAATTTGTTTATGTCTGTTGCTCGCTCAATTGAAAACGAACTCGATCGACTGATAAAAATACCAAAACCACCCGCATTAAAAAAATGGCATGGTCAGTATGATCAATATGATGTAGATATCTCATTATGTACTTTCTTATTATTACTTCATTGCACAGGTTGATTTATATACATATTATATGTGCATAAGTTGTTAAGTATACATATTTTGTTTAAAACTATATAATAAACTATAATTTTCTTCTATTAAACTGCTTGCATTTGATTAAAAAAGCCAATTATACATGTATCTCTATGATCACAGTGTGACTTTAATTAACAAGTCGGTGTAGGTTGTCTTGATTAATTGTAATAAACCGTAATTAAAAGAAACAGTTATTAAACTGCATGAGGAAGAGAAAAGCTGGCTTCAATTACGCTCAGTTTAAAACTAATTGTGTACAGTTTAAACTGTTCTTCTGCCAACATTCGCTACCATCCAGAGGACTGCTTCATATTGTTAAAGTATTTAAGTATATTGACGTAATTTTAAAGTAGGTTCTTAATTCGATTTGATTTTCGCGGTATTAACTGTCGCCGCAGTGCCAACGTTGATATGCAAATTCCCCAAATATTCTCAGTGGCCCTGAAATGTCATTTTCGTGACTGAGTTTTCGTACTAACCGGATTATTTACAACAAAACGCAATGGTTAGGCCGTAAATTCCATATTTTTGAGAGGATCGGAACTGAAAATTAACCGAACATGGCAGCTACGGAGGAAATGGAACTGCTAAAAGCCGAAATAGAAAGACTGACTAGAGAATTGGATCAAGCAAGCAGCGAAAAGGTACAATCGGCACAATATGGACTTGTGTTATTGGAGGAACGCGAGAAACTGCAACAGAAATGCGACGAATTGGAAAATCTGTACGAAAATTCGAAACACGACCTCCATATTACACGCGAGGTTAGTATTATATTTTCTTTGCCTTTTCTTTTCTAAGTTATCGTTTGTTTTTTGTTTTTACTCGCTTACCATTTGTTTTACCACAGGCGTTGTCAAAATTTCAATCAAGCCACCGTGAAACTACAAAAACCGGCATAGAAACGGAGGAGTCCCTGCTTTCCGAATCGGCAGCTAGAGAAACGTCGCTCAACTCGCAGATCATCGAGTTAGAGAACGAAGTAAAGCAATCCCGCCATGAACTGGAACGTGTTTCCGCCGAACGCGATCGAATGCTCCAAGAAAACAACGACATCGGCAAAGATAAAGAAGACAGAAACATGGAATTTAAAAAACTGCGTGCAGATCTGCGTGAGATTAAATTACGAGAGACTCGCCTGATGACTGATTACTCGGAATTAGAGGAAGAAAACATTGTTTTACAAAAACAAGTATCCGCGTTGAAGAGTTCACAGGTTGAATTTGAAAGTTTAAAGCACGAGATTCGCCGGCTACAAGAAGAAATGGAAATCCTCAACTCGCAAGTCGAGGAATTGTCAAATTTGAAAAAAATTGCGGAAAAACACATGGAGGAAGCTTTAGAATCTTTACAATCCGAACGGGAAGCCAAGTACGCTTTAAAGAAAGAATTAGACCAACACATAAATCGGGAATCGTTCTACAATATAAGTAACCTAGCTTACAGCATAAGAAGTATGAGTAATGAAGAAGGTTTGGGTTCCGACGGAGAAGACGACATTCCCGGCTTGAAAAGAATCGAGGCAAGCTTATCAGACGGATCCGGTCATGATCTTGCTTCACCGGATGGCAAACAAGTAGATTTATTCTCGGAAGTTCACCTCAACGAACTTCGAAAACTAGAAAAACAACTAGAAATATTAGAAAAGGAAAAGTCATCATTGACGCAAAACTTACGTGATAGCCAAGCTGTAGTTGAGCGTAGCCAGGGTGAATTACAACTTTTCTTGTCGAGATTAGCTATCCTAGGTGCTCACGTTGATTCGCTCCATCACCTGAATCGTAACTATGATAAGAATATTACCGTCTCAACAGAAAAAGCTAATAATCTGATCAACCAATATCAGCAGTGGTTTAAGCTATCCTCCAAAGAAATAGAACAATTGAAGCATGATCTTAAGGATCTGGAAAAGATTTCGAATGCGTCGGATCCTACGCAACAGCTGAGGACCGAGATTACCAACTTAAAGAATAAGGTCTTGGACACGGACCGGAAGTCGTTGGATTTGGAGAGCGACTTGAAATTGTTGCGGGAGTTTGCCAGCGAATCTGGAACGTTGTTGGAGGAGACGCAGAATAATTTGCAGATGGTCACCGAGGAGTTGGCGCAGTTGTACCATCATGTTTGCACCGTGAATGGCCAAACTCCCGACAGGGTGATTTTGGAACATGAGAAATTGGGTGGAATGACTCCTAGTAAGTTTGTTATTATTTACTATATTGTTTCAGTGTCTTGGAATATGCATTACTCCTTAATAAGACCTGAAATAAGAATTTATAGCTACTCTTCCTTAGGCCACTTTTGGTATTTACATGATCAATTTTATTGATAATTTTATTTTTAATATTATTGATAATGTTTTAGTTTATTAATTAAATTAATTGCATTTTATTAGTGTATCTTTGTGTTCTTTTGTTTTTCATTGTCATATGTATTGTCTTTGTTCTTCCTTTTGTTGATATTTTAAATTGGTGTAGTTGTCGAAGGAATTGAAAAAAAGCAAATAAGTTGGCACACAGAGAACAATATTTCTTAAAGTTACAGAAAATGAAGATAATAAACTACAGCAAAATACTGTAAAATTAAAGTAGATTTCTGCAACATCGCTGGTTATTTGATACCAGCTATATTGCTGTATTTTTCAAAAATATATACGTCCCTGTAATATTGAGATATTTCTGGAATAAACAGTAATTTTAAAGGATTTTTGTATTTTCATAATAAGTGATTTATTATTTTTGTCTTCACATATGAATTCCAAGAATAAAGTGTTATTAATTTTACTTATTTTTACCAGTGACTGAAAACGCACCTCCAATTGGCGAAATCTCCAAACTAGAAGTGTTAAGAAGCCGCCTTAGATCGGACATACCGCTGCACGATTTGGAGGGCCTCAATAACACCACCGATGTAGCAAAGCATGTCGGAACCATCGTGGACCAAATCAAGCACCTCCGAACTGCAATAGAGAGCACCATTGAGCTCTCCAAGACGAAGGGTGTCCACAAAACTAATTATGAAAGTAATTTTGACTACCAATCTCAAATTTTCAAAATATACTCATTTCGATCTCTTCGCTAGGTAACAAAGATGATAGCGCAGATTCGGAGATCGCCGAACTGCAGGAGCAAGTAATACGACTGAAGAGTCTGCTCTCGACGAAGAGGGAACAGATTGCCACATTGAGAACCGTCCTAAAATCGAATAAGAATACAGCCGAGGTTGCCCTCACCAACCTCAAGTCCAAGTATGAGAACGAGAAGACTATTGTCTCGGAGACGATGATGAAGCTCAGGAACGAGCTCAGGCTGCTCAAGGAAGACGCCGCCACATTCTCAAGTAAGTCAAATGTTTTGTTTTACAGAGTTTTAAATGTTTCTATGCACTTTTGCGCTATTAGTTTCTAGCCTAGTTTCAGCCTATTCAGAAACTCTGAATAGACTAATTATTATAAAGAAATATATTATATATATTTCTGCTGACTGCGCTTTTTTTTTCTTCAAATGGTTATATTAAAACTAAACTTAACAAATAGTAAAGAAAACTTTTGCAATTTTAGACTTGATAATTTTGTTTTTATTTTATGCCATTTTAATGATTTTTTTATTTACATTGTATTCAAAATCATCGCACCTTGAATTGAAACCTATTTTTAAAGAAAGTTCTACAATTCCGGGAGAAACAAATAATGTTTTGATTTTTGGTGAGTAATTAAGGAACATTGGTCAGGTTCTTTTCTACTCTATAATAAATGTGCTTAGTCTGTTAACATATTGCTGTTTGATTCATCTCAATATATGCATTTCTGTAGAAAATATACAGTTTGAAGTAAAACTTTCCAATTCTGGCCTTTTGTAATATAAAGAAATAGTTTCTTTCTGGATTCTTTCTTACCGAAAAATATCAATGAGAATATGATCCGAAAATGCTTAACTTGCGGTATCTAGTTCCCACTACAAAATTTAACAATCGCACAAATTAAGTATTCGTCTCTTCATACAGCAACTTTTAGTAAATACATTTCACAGTAACTATGTATTACTCAAACAAATAATTTATGATCATGCAAGAATTTGTACCAGTCAAAGATTATTATTACTTATCTATATTATCTTCTAAATTATGAAGAAAATTAATGAGTTCTTGGGTTGGTTATAGTACTCCAACACCTTAGTCAGCTAAATGGCCTGTTCTGTTTATTTATTTGGGGACATGTTAAGAAACAACTTTATGGAATGTTACAATTACTACAAAGAGCAAAATCACAGGAAGTGCTTTGGTAGATATGTAGTGTTTTCTGTAGAAACTCTGGAATTTCTTAATACCAGGGTGATCAACCATCCCGAATTGGGCAGGACAGTCCCAAAAATTGGCAAATCATCTGGCCTCGTGAAATGTCCAGCATTTTGTCCCTCTTATTCGTACGTTTTCTTAACTAATAGGGTAAATAATTGGTAAATTATAAAAACTGTTTGATTGTTATGTGAAAATGGAGAAATTACAATTTTTGAGAAACTTTTAATTAAGAAATGTTTTTCTATCGATTTTTTTTTTCTCAGTAATAATAGGGTAGAGGTGCTGCACGAATCTTGTAGGGAAACTACATCTGTGCCTTTGAAGTTTTGAGTGCTCAGGTAGAATGCATAAATGATAAATGACAGATTTTTTAATGTTTTCGGATTGAGTTTTTTCTTTCAATTTACCCAAAAAGATTTTTATTTATTTTAGGTTTTAATCAACATTTGCTTTTCCATATTGAAAAAAAAAAAATCTGCTTGGACTACAGAAAACAAACAGAAAATTGTTTTTATCGGATGTCAAATAAAAACAATCATAAACTTTATTGTTTCAGTTCTGGTTTTGAATTAGGGAAAACATATTTGAAAACATAATTTAAAACTAAAAAATTATATAGTATTGAGAAGTGTATTTAAAAACAAAAATGCACATTTAACTGAATTTTAAGAGACAAAATTCCAACATTGGGCAATCAATATAGACTATATTTTCTGTAGGATCTAGAGTTTTTTCTGAGCAGGGCTCCATCAGTAAAATAAAATGAAAAATGCATCAATTATCTAATAAGCACAAAGAATGCTTGACACTGCAAATTCTAGAAAATTAACACACGTTGTTTGGAAGTAAAGCAGCAAAATAGAAAAATGGAAAATTAAAGAAAAAAAAAAGATTTTACAGTGTTATGAAGTTTTACAGAGTTTGCATGTTTTTGCAAGCACTCAGGAAAACAAAGACCAAAGTAATTATTTCAAATGTTTGTCATTGGGTTGGGGAAACTTTGAAAACAGTATAATCACAAAGATGAAAGATATAATTATATTACTGAAAATATTTATTTATGTTCCCATCCCCCCTCGGATGTCAGCGTCCCGCCTTGAAGTATTTAAACGTTGGTCACCCTACGTACACATAACACAGTGACAGTAATACTATCATAATTAAATAAATGGATAATTGTAAATTGAATAAAAAATAACTATTTCAGTAGTTATTACTAAATATTTAATATTAATTTTTGTGTGCTTAAGTTATAAATGTCAAATTAGATTCTTGATAACTTGTTAAATTCTTAAGTTATTTGACATTTAGAAAACCTCCAGTTATATAGAATAAGTCATATTAGAATTGAGTTTAATACAACATTTGCAACACCCTTAAGGAGGGGTGGCAGATATAGAATTATATATATATATATATATATATATATATATGGATTTGATCAGAATTGAAAACTAAATCGATTTAGCTAAGTCCGTCTGTCTGTCTGTCTGTGTACACGATAACTGTCGTAATTTTGATGTAATTGATCTGAAATTTGGTATACAAGCTTATCTCTGACAAAGTAAGGACAAGTAAATGGGCAAAATCGATTCACTTGTTTTGAAGATAATTTTCTTACTAGGTTTACCTACGTTTTAGGCATTAATTTTACATTATGTCAAAATGCTTGATAATGGCCTAATAATAATACAAGTTAATGTTAAAATAATTAGGTAACAATTCGTAATCAAGAACCCTGGTAACAGATGAATTTATAGTATTTCTCACCAGCCGTGACAGTTACACATAATATTAGTCTGCATGCACAGAAACATGACACACTAGCAATTTTGTATCAGAAATACTACAATGGTGTCTGATTACTGCCATTACCAGTCCATTACCAATCAGAACACACCTTTATTATCACAGTAGAGTGGCTTATAGTAACAGAATGCTGGTTTATGGTTTATAACATCTTCACCAAACTTTGATCCACTTAAATTTATGACAAATTTATAAGAAATGTAATAATCAATAATAAACTTCATACTCATGAATTTGAACTCAAATTCTTCCAATGACAGCTCGTCTCATAACATACTAATTATTAAATTATATTAATCTTCATGTAAACCATCTTGTGTTTCCACTAGGTTTGAGGGCAATGTTCGCGGCTCGTTGCGAGGAGTACGTCACGCAGGTGGATGAGCTGCAGCAGCAGCTGTCTGCCGCCGAGGATGAGAAAAAAACGCTGAATCAATTGCTGCGTCTTGCCGTCCAGCAGAAGTTGAGTCTAACGCAGCGGCTCGAGGAGCTCGAGGTCGACAGGGAGATAAGGAACGCCCGCAGGCCAGGCGTGCGCGGCTTTCAGCGCCCCGGCCGGTCGAACCGTGACATGTTCTAGCCAAGGCGCCGGCCTATGGTCTACGTTATAGCGTTCATTACGACATTCTTTAAACTATAGGCGGGAAACTAGGAACTAATTATTGGAGACCTTCTATCTGTCTCTCTCTCTCTCTCTCTCTCTCTCCCTTCCGTGTCTGGAAAGACATGACTGTGACAGCAGATTTTGTTAAAATTTAATGTTGAAGAAGTATGGCTGGTTTTGTCGGAATAGGACAGGTTTGCATAAGTTAAATTTTACCAACATTTTGCAGAGTATGTGTTAAGTTTTTTTTACTAATGAAGGTGAAGGTTGCTATTTAATCGTGTGATTGAAGTTGTTTTTATTAGTCTTTTTAGTTGTGATAGGATTGATTGTGTTGTAAACAATAATTTTTTTAATGGATTCTTGTCTTGCATAGTTAAATCTGTTAACAGTTTATTGACCAGATAGGTATCTTTTTACATATCTTTTTCAGAAACTTTTAAATACTATTTTTGTGATCCGCTCTGCATTTATTTTATTTACTTACCATTAATGTTCAAAAAGATTTTGATCACGTTCAAGTATGACTAATATTATTAATACAAAGTTTTAACATGAAAAGTTGTCAAAAAGAAAAACAGTGTGAAAAGTCACTACCCTAAAAAGGAAGTAAAATGTGCCAATTTACAATGTGGCAGATTTATGAAATACATATTGCACATTCACACTGTTTTAGGTTTTTCAGTTGTGCAATTACTCCGTAAACGTAGATCTTTTATGCTTGTATAGTACATTTCTTTTACTGATGGTTTTTAAATTTATAGAAAACGATGAAATTATCGAAATATTTATATTTTATAATTAGAGTAATTTATAAATGTATGCAATTAAACACTGTTAGTCGATATATTAGTGATGGTAAGTCGATCACAATAAGTGGCCGAAACAAAAGAGAATAAAAAGTCTAGATCTAACTCTAAACCAACCTAAGAGATACAACGTAAACCATAGAGCTTCGCCCCCCCCCCCCCCCTCCCTATACCCTGGTGTTAAATATATAATTATATGTGTCGTAAATATCTTTATATGATATATAGATATATGTTGTACCTCAGACCAGTATATTTAACACTGATTTATGAAAGTGTCCAAAGTTCTTTGTGTTGTATGTAACCTGTGGGCCTCCGGCTTTGAAGAAGAAATGATATTTTCATATCAATTGTGGTTATTGAGACACGACTCTGTTGACTATTACTAATTTGTAAGGCGTTGATTTTTCTAAATGAGATTTTTCGAGAAACCATCGTGTTCCGTCGGTTCGAGTGTCCAATATATTTAAAGAAGTTTTTTAAAAAACCCTTTTTGTCCGAGCCCATCGACCGCGGAATGGCCCGTCCCCTTCTGTAATTGTTCAACAGTACGTACGTATACAGCTGTGTTGACGTTCATTTTCGATTCCTTACTTTCTCTCCTTCCACGAATAATATATTATATTATATTTATATATTGTACTTTATAAGCAATATTTATTTGAGTATTTATAGAAGTCGTTGCAATATTTATTAATTCTTGATCTACTAATTTAATTTGTATACAGGATAGTCAAGATAGGTGGTATATTTAATTATCTCCGTCTGAACAAGTTTAGAAAATGAATGAATATTAGAGTTAATGCTATCCCCCTACTTGATATTATTGTTATCAAAAATTGTTTGCTTATTTTATGTGGTTATATGATGTAACTAATGTTTTTAATAAAAGAATATTAACTATTTGCATGTTTTATTTAGGCAAATTTGTTGCTACAAGTTCCTACAAATAATCATGTACATGATTATGTATCCCAAAAAAAACTTGGGTTGTGTTAGTATGTGTTAGCAGAAATAAGTAAGATATAAGAAAATAACCTAATTTTGCACTGAAATTTAGTAGAAGTAATTGTCTGAATTTAACGCAGTGTTCAAATTCACGTACAGGATACGATTCTGGATTACCCAATAGCTCAATTGGTTAGAGACTTAGAGAAGAATATTCTGTTAGAAACCCAAAGGTCCTCGGTTCAAAGCCAGGTTGTGGTTGTAATTTTTCTATTATTTAAAGTTTATATATAATACCATTTTCTTTACATTTAAAATAAAAAATGTGATAGAAAATAATATGCTCTACAACTTTGCGTAGACATATTTTTCCTCTAAACTGCAATAGCAACTAGGTAGCAGTTATTTGATATTCGGGGGCCTATTTTGGCAGAAATTCCGTCAGATGAGCAGGTTTCAGGAACTTGCCTGGGGTGCAGGTTAACTGATTGTTAAAATTTAACGACTTTACAAAGATGAACAACATGAGAACAAATGTTTTATCTTGTGTTATCTGTCTGAGATAAAAATGATCCTCGACTGGATTTTTACCAAACATAACCTCCTTGATAGATGCCTACGTTCCAGGAGTTATTTTTATCAAATTGAGTGACAACTATTCACTCCTCAGCAATTATATAACTTGTGCTGTTTATTGACGACATACTTATCCGTATTTTTTCCTACGGTTCAATTTAAATTTCAGTTGTGGCTGAGGTTGTAGCATGTGAAGGACCGCCGACACGTGATAATTTTGACAGTGTGATAAGTCTATTTTTAATAGCGCTAGATGTCCGGTTCTTAGGTTTTATGGAAAACCTTTCTGATTATGTTAGTTTTGTCGATGCTGCCACTATGAAAACCAACAGATTATGATGATTGTGAAAGTACATATTTTGAGGTTAACTTTAGGTAACAAAGTAAACAATATTATACATTCTTTTTACTTTCAGAATTGACTGAGCAGTCACAAACCAGAAATGAATCCTGGAAATTATATATTGTTTACCAGCCGGCTGATACGGTACAATCAAGTGCGCAGCTACGTCTCGACATGTCTCAGTTACCGAGACAGCTGCCACATATTCTTCGGGAAATGTAAACAAATGAAAGCACATTATCCAATGTATATACAGAATTTAGTTTTTAAAGACAGTAGGAATAAGTTACGGTGCTTTAGCACTGTTCCTGATAAAGAGTTTTTACAAAAACAGAGAACTAAGGTCACTAAAGAATTTAAGAATTATATAGAACACAATAAGGAGCGTCTACGTGACACTGAGCTAAGAATAAAGGAACGTGGGAATATAATATTACAAGATATCAAAGATACCAAAGATAAAGTGAAAGGCAAAGTAGAGGAAATTATAGAGGTAATTTTTGTTTAAATATAAGTTTAAAAATAAATTTACAAAATTAACATATTTTAGAAGGATAATATGTATACAATACCGAATTTTTTATGCGTTTTGAGGATTTTACTGTCCCCTTATTTGGGAGTGCTGATCATTCAGTCCAATTTTAATTTTGCACTTGGAGTCTTAGGTGTTGCAGCAGTTACTGATTTGGTAAGTGATAGTTTAGTGTGGGACGAAACTGTGTGGGGTATACTGTAATGTATACCTTCAATATTAAAGCTGGGCATAAACAAAGTTATCTTTAACTCAAGTTCGTCATTACAAGTTTATACATTTATCTTTGTTGACTGTCAAGTATTGTCTAATATGTTAGCGATTAAATATATCTGCAGCATTGATATGTCTAAATATTTAGGTTTAATTTTTTTTTTAATTTCTTAATTTTTTTTTAATTTTTAGAAGGTTTAACCTCAACACTCTGAATTGAGTATAAGTCACTGTTAGAAACTTTTATACTCCTTTGGTCACGTGTTACAGAGTTGTGAAACTTGTCATAAAATTTCTTGCAGCAGTTCCCGCCAGAGTGATAGTCGCTTGCACTCACGTGTTCATGGTATTATTCCATGAGGTCCAAACATCCTTAAATCACCTATTATTATTATTAACAGCAAGAGGTGGTCCCTGTCACGGTACCCGGACTGCAGCCAGTAGTTGCCCTCAATAATTTTAGCTAAGAAGTCAGTTACTCGTATCTGATCTGGGTAAACCTTCTGTTCCCCTAGATATGTACGTCTGTCATTAACGAAGGTCGCGCAATGATATAGAAAGTATCGAAGTTTCTTCATGCTCTCCGCAGCCTTGCAAAAAGGATCTTTGGTCAGTCCCATACTGTGGAGATGTTGATTAACTGGGCATTGCCCTGTTACTACTCCCATCTACAGTCTGATGTCAGCTTTGCTCGTCTTGAGCATTTCCTCGGACAGTTTGGCTAAAGGTCTTCCAAGAAAGCCTTGAGAAAAACCTTGAGTGAGTCTGTCCTGGCCCAGCACTTAGCGCCATGTCTCTTATATGCCTTTCTACCATTCTTTCCAAAGTTTTGAATAGGAAGGATGTCAGCCTGTTCATAGGTATCTCATCCAGATTGTGGTATAAAAACAACTTTTGTCTCCCTCTATGTTGCCGGTACGTATCCCAGTACTAGGCTAGCCCTGTACAACGCACATAACGGAGAGGCTTACAGCTCGAACCGGTGCTGTAGCAGTGCTGGAATTATTCCATCTCTTCCTAGTGATTTAAATGGTAGAAATGTGTGTATCGTCCATTTAATTCACGACTCGTTAACTACTTTGGAATCAAGCTCCCATTTATGTTTCCCAGCTTTGTTCATATTTGGAATGTGTCCATATCGACAAGGGTATTTATAATAAAATAAAATATAGAATAAAAACCTCTTTTCCTTTGTAATAGGTTGTAATTGCTTAGGCAGCGATTTCGTTTTTATAAAAGCAACTTCAGCCCAAATTTACAAAAAGAATAGTGGTGGTAATGTAATAAATAAATAATTGAACAGAGTACTCACAGTCAGATAATTAAAAACATTTAAAACAATAAAGAACACGTGTGCCATGTGTGAAAGACAAGGACATTTGACACACGGCTGGCAAGACGGATGGCTGAAAATTGGTATAAGGTAACATAAGATTAAAAAATTTAAAAATTATTGTAAATTGAACATGAACAAACGTTTTTGTTGAAAGTCTAATTGATCATTTAATAAGGTGATAGTGTGGTTTCTTCTATGCTCTTCTATTTCAAGTTGTTCCATTAAATCAAATAATGATTGCATTTGTGAAGTAATTCTTATGCTGACAAATGTTAGAAGAAGTTTTATATTTATGTTCTGCCATCCGTTTTGCCCCTTCCGGTTTGACCAACATAAACAGCATCACATGCATCATGCACATATTTGGGAGTGCAATGATGCCCTTCATCACATCAGCAGCGATTGTTACAGATCTCAGGAAGTGCGTTGAGAGCAAGAGCTCTAGTGTCTCCTTCTTGGTCTCTGCATACCCTGGTTCAGGTACCTTCAGTGAGCCTATCCTCCCCTGTGCCAACTTATGTATCAAACTGTTTTTTTTTTTTCAATACGCAAGAAAAAAATTATTTAAGTCTATTTATTTTTTATGTACCGTAGTGCCTAAATGGTTAGTTCCCGGACATAACTTTATTGACAAAAGATGCTTGTTTAGCTGACAATCCTTATCAGTTTGTCGCAATCTTTATGGGACCCCCTGTATATTTTACTGCAATATTTCGCACAAATATAGTTTTTACTCAATTATTTTATTATTAAGTAAACATGTTATGAAGAAAATCAAGAGCAGCCTATAACTACTACTTCTCTGAACATGTGTATCAGATTTCTCTGTTAAGTCTGTTAACCAATTAACGCCGTAGCAATTGTTTGCACCGTTTTATAAGTTTTCATTTCGCTGCACCTACCCTACTTGTCTATAAGTCAAAGACATGATAATATATCAACTTTTTTTATCAATTTTTGATAATTCTAATAATATCTATTACCAATTTAAATTTCATTGTTTGCAGATTATTTATTCGGTAATACAATGTTGGTATCGTTTCATAATTTGAATTATCAATTGTTTAGTTAGATGGTTGGATAGCAAGAACATGGGTATCTCAATCTTCAAAAATGGGTAGTTTCTTGGATCCGATGGCTGACAAAGTTTTAATAGCAACGTTATTTTTATCTTTAACGTACGCTGATCTTATTCCTCTTCTGTTAACGTCTATTATTATCGGGAGGGATGTTTTACTTATTGCAGCTGGCTTTGTTATCCGATATAGGTCGTTACCAGCCCCGGTGAGTTGTATTATTCATTAATTGAATGTCGAAATGAGAAAATAACAAATAACAATTTACTTTTTTCAGCGTACGTTAAGTAGGTATTTTGATGTGACACACGCAACTGTGCAATTAGCTCCTACTTTTATTAGTAAAGTAAACACTGCAGTCCAGTTAGTTTTAGTTGGTTCTACAATAGCGGCCCCTATATTTGCATATGTTGACCATCCGTTACTGCAAGCACTATGGTAATAATTTGGAAGCATAAGTCATCATATTATAGTACTTATTTATTTTTGGTTCTAGGTATGTTACTGGTGCTACGACAATTGCAGCTGGTGCTAGTTATGTAATATCGAAGAATACCTACAAGTTCGTGAAACGAGAGAAAACGAAATAGAATACGACTGAGAATTTTTGACTGTAAAAGTTTTAATATTGTTTATTATATTTGGTAGGTTTAAGGATTAAGTTTATATGGATGCGTATACTATAGTTTCTACAATAAAGTTTGTATGGATGCAAAGTGATTGGAGATTTTGTCGGTTGGAGGTTTTCCGAAAAGTTTCTAATAAAGCATGAATAGTTGATAGTTTTTTAATTATCATCAATTATTTAATATTGAGCGATTTTTAAATTGTTAAACTGTTCTGGTTATGATTGTAATGTAAAAAAATACAATAAGGGGGAATGGTTACAATTTGAAAGAATCGTTGGAACAATAGGAAGTCGAGAAGGGTTGGGTTGTGGTTATATGGAAAACAAGTGCCTTAAAATGGAACCCAAGAATTAGCGAGTGATTTTTTACTCTAGATGAATTAAGGTAGATACAAAAATTCAAAATTTTCTTTGAAAAACAATGTGTAGATTGAAAACATATATTCGCAATAACAAAACATTTCAATCCAAAGTTATGGTAATTTTTGTATGACTATGCAGTATTTCTGACAATATGCGGTCAATTTCATGTGAAATGAGAGGTGTATCAGTAGATAATTACATTTACCTTTTTATCATTTCTACTCGGAATAGAGATATCTAATTGCATACTTGAGTTATCTTTAGAGGTTGTGGTCAGCCAGAACCATCTGAATTCATTGTGTTAGTCTTATTTTTTCAATACTTTTCATTTGAAAATAGAATGTTTACATGAAAAACAAATAGCCAGCACCTGACCATTAGGCAAGTGAAAGCAAACTCATAATTTTGGTTTAATAAAAAAATTGTCAATAATCTACAGCCAAACAAGTGTAGTTTATTGTGAGTCAGAAGCAAGAAAAAGTCTTCAATATCAAAATAAAACATAAGACTGGTAAAAGATGGTTTATCCACTATCTTAAAAGAAAACTTGAGTATATATAATTAGATTAGTAGTGTGTGTGCAATGTTTTTGTTACAAACGTCTAACGCCACTGCTTTTTAGGTAAAAACAATAAAAGAAGTTTTTGTTTTAAAATTTCACCATCTATATTAAAAAAAATCACCTGTATAGTCGCAGACGACGCTTGGAGGAAAATACCATCGTTTCTAGGAAAAGGTACCTTAGTTTTACATAGAAAAGCTGGCCCTTTGAATTTTTTAAAAGTTTTTTTATTGCCCTTCCAATTTTGCTCCCTGTTACTCGTGCGCGTAGAGCAGTTTGCTCCCACTACTCCCCGGTAGCTATGCCCCCTATTTCTTATGAATCCAAAGAAGTCTGGAAATAAACCATATTTAATAAAAATCTTCTCCAATATGCATACATAAAAAAATAAAACAATATAATATCATTGATTATAAATTATTATTATTTACACCAGGTGGGGTTCCATATACATTTCCCTTGATACCACAGGTGCATCATCTGGTTTGCCTTCGATAGCTCAGGGAAATTTGCAGGTAACTGTGGATTACTGTAATTCTAAAAATGATTGGGAAGGCATTATAAATAAGCATATACTACTGTTGTAACTATGCTATACCATTGCTATAGGATATATTCTTTTGCATTCGCCTTTGTTCAACTGTTCCGAATGTGCCCTTAGCAAATAACCTTGGATGTTCTTATCTTCACAGACCACGCAAAGTTTGCACACATCAGTATCACAAGCTAGACAGTCTGTAGATGTACATTCCTGAGGAAAAACTGCCAGATTATAGACACTCGATTCCATTCTTGTTTGGGTTATTGGCCTAAATAGATTTTACTATTTTAGTAATACAAGAAAGAATTAAAAATTTAACAATCAATCTTTTACAACATATAGAATTTAATGAACCTGCACCTACATGTTCAACGTATGATTGTCCATTTTTGGAGCAGCTCCAATCAACCCGAGGAAATTATGCAACACTTTCTCCTCCAGTAGTTGATTCCAATGGAAAAGTTGATTCTTGAGATTTGGCACTGGTTGTATAGAAATAATATAGACGTGTAGGTCTTCGTCAATGATGAAGTTGAAGCGCAGCATCTCAAAGAAGTTCCGAGCAGACTTGAACCTAAAATAATCCATTCAAACAATAATAAATTTCAGATGAAAGTTTAATTTATGCCTCTTTAATTCCTTCACAATTTCTGCTTCTTTGCTAATAATAAATTTTCTTATAGCGTCTTCGATCTCTTCCCAGATACCACTTGGGTTTTGGCCTGTACGACGTATGTGCCAGTTTACAGTTTCCTTCGTATTAAAGTCCATTTCTTCATAGATATAACGCAAGTGGATTACATCCCCTACCAGTCCGTCAATGGATGCCATGTACTCATTGGTATCATTGTACAGTGGACTAAATTCCTCCATTGCTGATCTGTTGACGTAATTTTGTATTAAGTAAATTCATCAATTCAATCGCTTTTTATGAAAAAGAACTATCGTTTAGTATGAAAATCAAGAATGCAACTGTCTCCCATAAGCTGCAAGCATCTTGACATCTTCCACATTTTTTTATTAAAAGGACCTTAGTGCCTTTTCAGATTATTGGTGTTAATAAGGTAAAATATAATATTGAAAGTATGCTATTTATTGTACTAATATGTACTTTTAACACCGTTGTAGAAAAATGTACACGCTGTTCCACTTTTTGCCCTCAAAACTATTTTTTAGAAAGCTAATGTCATTCTGTGTAAAATGTTTTATATGGACTTGGTTGCTTTTTTATCAATTTCTTATGAAGTTCCAGCCGTTTGAAATATTCACAAAACAAAAAATAATAAAATACATATCAAACATTACAACAATAGAAAGAAATATATTTAAGTAAAATAATAAAAATAAATTCTAGAAAACAGATGTAGAAAAAAATGTATAAAACTTTATAATTTTTTTCTTTTTTCTAGTAAGTCATTCCAGCAAAAAGTTCCATATGGAGTTATTGGGTTTCTCAATTTCTTAAGAAGTTCGAGCTGTCTAAAATACTTAATCCATATTAAAGCTTTTAATCACGATGACATTATCTGATAAAAAGTTTAACAGGCAAAAATTGGGACATCCTGTATAAAATGTTTTTTTCATTTTGTTTTTTTAGAAAAGCTAGTCTTATAAATCTGTAAATAGATGTTGTACCTGAAGGCAATATCTGCATTATACACATATATTCTCAATGGATCCACTGATGTAACAGCGACAAAAATCCCAATATCAAAGACACGTCCAGATATAAGGTATGGTTTGGTAATTAGCTCCTGTACAAGAGTGGTGTTCAATGCTTCATCTCCAACTTCTGAAACAGCTTTCAAAACCGTTAGGTTTTGGTGGTCTTTCCAAATGAATGTTTTTTCTGGGTTATCTTTAGCGTACAACAAAAACTCTCCAGTATCTCTTGGTATCTTAAAAGTGCGAGGAACATATTCCAAACTTGAGTCGGCAAATACATTCTTATCAAGAAATAGTCTACTGAATCCAGGAAAATGATTAACCCTTTGAAAATCTTGCATATCTTTTAAATCTGAATACGCTGCAACAAATGGATCTTGCCAAGCCCATAACAAGTCCCAGTACTCCCAATGAGGGGCATTTTCATACCCATATCGTTGGAATGTAGTTAGCATTGCGTCTAGATGGCCCAGGCTAACATCTTTTGTGCCGTAAATCCAAAATTTCTTCAGTTTTTGTGCATTTCTTCTGACATCAAGCGAATTGATGTGACTCATCTGCTGCTGGCATATACCGCACTTTTCGAAGCACGAATACATAAAAGCAAGTACTACTGCAACTGCTAATAAAATAGAAATCACATTTTTGTAAAAGCCCTTGCACTTTTTAAAACCCTCGCAAATCTAAAAATTTAATTAGCAAGTTTTAAATGTTCTAATTTTGATATTCCTCTTACTTGTTTCTCCTCGACGCTTTCCTGAAAACTGTCATCCTTTGCTTTAGAAATTTGGAATCGATAATTCAAAAATCGGATCTTGTAGTTTGCATTTACAGCAAGGCGCTTAACTTTCAAACTCGAGGAAACATAATTGGCTATAAGGTTAATTTTATTTCGCCTATTTCTTTTATAATACATCGTCAAAAGCAGGAGGAAATAGACAATTGACAGAACTATCAAAAATCAAAACAACACGTTTTATCTAAAAAGAAACAAGGCCAACTTGGAGAGAGCGTACTTCCCATGGGTTCTTTCTGTTGTCCCGTCATTACCCAAGATAAACATCAAAGAGAACTTATATATTCTTATGACAAATTACAGATTTGTTCGAATACACGAAATTACATAAGTACGTGTACATATTTTATTTTTTCATGAATTTGTTCAGCTTAGTGGCAGCAGCCGCCATTATAGCATTTCTCACAAACTTCTGGCGAGAAATGCGTTTAGACCTCTGCGTTCGACTATTGTACACCGTTTACAGTGTTTTTTTTTAAATCTTCGATAACACTATAATAGCATTTTTTTCGTAAAACTGGGGCGCACCAGTGCACAATTTTGTGTTCTGTTGGTACGTTGCACTCACAGAGTGTTTCGTGTTCTGTTGGAAATCCGGTGCAGCAGAATCTGCACTCAGTGCAAATTTTTCTCCACGAGCCCTGGGAGCTCATGCTGGCGAGTGCAATATGGCTTTAATGCGTGCTCCGTTGGGATCGCACTCGCTTGCCCTTCCCTCGTGAAAAGTTGCACCAATACGCTCGAACTAGTGCGCCCGAGTTTTACCAAAAGAGAATGCTATTAGTAAAACACGGGTGAACTTGGACGAACCAGTGCAGTGGTTAGAGCGCACTGGTGCAATTTTTCACGAGTGTAGGGCAAGCGAGTGCGATTCCAACAGAACACGCATTGAAGTCATATTGCACTTGCCAACGTACAGCTCGTGGGGAAAAATGTGCACTGAGTGCAGCTTCTGTTGCACCGGTTTTCCAACAGAACGTGAAAAAAAGTTTGGTAAAACTGTGGCGCCCAGTGCACAATTTTGTGTTCTGTTGATTGCACTCAGTGTTTCGCGTTCTGTTGGAAAACCGCTGTAACAAATGTGCAGATTGCAGAGTTTTACCAAAAGAAAACGCTATAATAGCGTCATCTTTTGGTAAAACTCGCAAACGTTAAAACCTCCAAATGCTCCAAACGTAGTACCATGAGTACCATGGGTAAAGTTTTGAGAGTACTAAAGGTACAAAATCCCCTAATCTGGCAACCCTGCATGTGTTCGATTGCCTACTGCGATCACTTCACTTCATTAGATCGGCGATGAGTTGGCTAAACCGCCGCCCGATTGCTCGTTTGAAGAATGGTTTGAAGCTGTGGTGTCAAACATGGTCACAGAGTATTTTCTATTTTGTGGCACGTTCTGTGGCATAGTCATCAACTCAAACTGATTTCACCAATAGGAAGGAAGTATTTCAAATTTGTGATCAAAAATCTGATGTGGCCAGGCACATGACTTTATCATACAATATATAAAATTAATTGTTTAGCTGCATGAGAATCTATTTGATTGAGATCAGTCGTGTATGCATTAAAATAAAACTAGTTAGCCAGGATTTAACAGATAAATAAATAACTAAATAAATAAATTATTCCGTTATTAAAATAAGACAATATTATTTATATTTAGGGCGCAGTTCAGCACACTTGTTTCCAAATTGCCTTACTCTTCCACTCAACCCCTTACGCAAACTAGAACTAAGCCATAATTGTAGCAATAATATAGAAATAATTCCGGGAACTTATCAAAACAAAAACAAACAACAAAATTACTCTAGAGTCTAATTGCACGTAATTGCAGCAAATCAAACTCAACAAAACATCGCACCTGCCCATAAAAAATAAAAATTAGAAAGCCTCCAATGTGCGCTCGATGCCTAAAGTCCCCCCTGTTGAGTAAACAGCCAACGCTTCACCTTTCCCCCAAAACTGTTTCACGATAAATTTTTCATATCTTCCCTGAGACCATTGTATATGTGACTGACCTGGTAAGAGAATAACCGTTTATACAGCTCAGTGCGATGGGCAGGTGGAGCTAACAAACCCCCGAATCTTAAACTAAGGTTATGGACATACGTTCTACAGCATATCTTCCGCATGAGGTATTGTGGGATCCTAGTGGATAGCAACTTATGATACAATATTGGGGCATGCAACACCCTAGTGTTATCCATGTTCAACCACCCCAAGTCGCCCAGCCCATTTGATGCATGAACATACTTCGTCAAACCAAAAACAAACAGAACACATGCATTTTGGACACACTCAACACGCTGCCTATCCGACGCCATCAGGCAAGGACTGTACACGGTATCACAATATGAGATCTTTTGATACTATTAACTACGGTCAATATTAATTGTGAGATAATGTCAAAACATCAGCACTTGACACTACCGGTACTGTCAGCATTTGACACTACCGGTACTGTCATTAGACTGAAAAATTTGCAAATCCTGGGTCACTATATAGTATTAAATCAATTCAGATGCGACCGATTTCGATCAAATAGAATTTGCTCTTGCAGCTAAACTATTAATTTTACCAAAAAATGTCATAGGCATAAATTATTCAAAATTGCCTCTACTTTAATTTATGATTTAACTATTTTGACGAAATTACAGAAATGGCGGCTCATTTGCAAAATCCTTGAAAAAGGCTTAGAATAAACTCCCAGTTCCTTTGGACCCTTTTGAACCAAAAGCTTTTCAACTCTAAGTTTGGCCATGAAACTTCTAAATATCAAGTTCCGTGCCGATACCTTTAGTAGTTTCTCCGGAAATGAATTAACAAAAATTGGGTACACACACACACACACACACATACACACACACACAGACATTTTTTTGTACCTTGGTCAAATATGTTCAGGGGACCCAAAAGGACATATTTCCGCAAAAATCTCAAAAAATTTTTTCGGCATGATTACAATACTTTACATACTGCGTATGATAAAGTAAAAAGATCCTATCGGATTGAATTGAACCGATTCCGGTAGCAAACGCGCACAGCTCGCGGCGTTTTATTTGCATTGGTTTCCATGGTAACGGAGATTAAATACAAAGAATGCTATCAAAATGTCAAGTCTACGTGTTGGTTGCAGTTGGTTGTTTTGGACGTAACATTACTAATTACTAATCCATAATTAATCGCAATGGCTGAAGTTGTAAAAGACTCTGTCATACAGAGAACTCAAAAACTGTTGGGAAAGCACATAACTAAACCTACATTGACGCCTAAACTGCTCCAGAAACCTCCATTTAGGTTCTTGCACGATATTGTAACAAGTGTTGTTCGAGAACGAGGATTTCTGAAGGGCGTGTATGCAGAAAACGAACTAGTATCTGAAAATATTAAAGAAAGAGAAGCAAAAGTAGCATTTTTGACGAAATTGATTGATGCTGTTGGTAAGTATAGCAATTTTTAAAGTATAAAAGAAATAATGAATGTTATGGTTTCAAAAACTAATTGTAGGTACAATTAGTGGTAGTGAAATAGATGTGAAACCTAGTCGAATAGTAGCAGGTTTAGAGCCTACAAAAACAAATAAATTGCTTCAAGCACTCGGAACAGCATTAGACAACAAACTAGATAGTACAGATTATGTTAAAGGTCTAACAGCTAGTAGTAAAACAGATAAATCAAAGAGTAAACCTGTTAAGAAAGTAGCAAGTGATCGAAGTTCAAAGGGCAGTAAAACCGACCTAGCATCAACCCGGAAGGAATCAAAACCCAATGTCGAAAAGAAATCTAAAAGCAGCAAACCAGAACTTAATTCCACTAGAAAAGAGTCAAGATCAAAAGAAGCTAAAACATCAGAGAAAGATCCAAAGAAGAAAGTCCAAAAGAAAGGCTCTACACCTAAGCAAGTTAAAGATGACATTCTGGATTCACCTACCAACAATCCAGATGAAAACAAGTTAGGGAGCAAACAAGACATCGAAGAAAAACAAGTACTAATTGAGAATGTCATAGAGAAAGATTCGAGTGAACCAATGGTTGATGAACCTGAAGCCAAAGAAAAAGACACCCTTGAAACAAAGGAAGATCCTATTGAAAAAGAATCAATTATTGAACAGAACGAACAACATGTAAGTCGAGTTGGTACTGCCAGACAAGTCAGACCAAAATCTGCTAGAATACAACCAGACTTGACAAAACCTGACATAAAAAACATAGACATTCCAGCAGGTACCTACCACAAATAGTATATAATTTTCAAATTTCCTAATTTTTTGTTTTTTAGTTTCAATCTCAAATTTCCTACGCCCTCCTAGTGTCCGACCAGCAAGCGCAAGGCCAGGGGCACCTCGGCTTCGTGCGGAGTCTACCTTACCGACCAATGAAGTTATCCCCTTGGGAAATATTAATGTCATTGTTGAAAATTATAACAAGGATCCTGATGAAGAGGAAACTGTGGTGATACAAAATGTTGAATCGGAACCTGAACCGCAGACTGTCGAGGACGTTTTGAACATACCGCAGGACAAAGGACATTTGGTGGAGCAGATATTGAAGGAGATCAACGATGTTGACGATTATACTCAGTCCAAAAATAGTAGGAATATAGAAGGTGGGTTTTGATAAGGTGGACTTTTATGCTGTCCAATGTTTAATTTTTTATAGTCCACTTGTAGTATGTGCTAATTTCTTGTATATACCTTTGTTGTCCCTGTATTGTGTAGGTACATTTATTTAAATATTAACATTAAACATGAAAAATATGGCTTGAAGAATATTTAACATTCACTTCAACTTGTTTAAAGCTTTTACCGTATATGTTTGTTCGTTTATTAAAGATTTCCATCCGCTTAAGGGAGATTTTCATCAGCTTGTGGCCGAAAAATAGTGTCCGCGTCCGGTCATGAGGGCATTTTATACACATAATCGTATGGCTGAATTTCGCTTCTACAAAATTTGTCCAATTT
This sequence comes from Melinopterus prodromus, assembly GCA_964023965.1. NCBI lineage: Eukaryota > Metazoa > Arthropoda > Insecta > Coleoptera > Scarabaeidae > Melinopterus > Melinopterus prodromus. Next base: position 25,736,666 of record OZ030391.1, on the reverse strand, counting down.
ATGGGATCTATCAGCAAGGAGATTGGTTGTTTGCCGGTTAGTTATAGGTGAAATTTATTAATGAAATTTTATATCTAAGTAACTTTAGCGTATCGAGCGGCTGGCTACACCGATTTATTAGTAAATAAATATTAAACATAAATGTTTTTATAATATTCTTTAAAAAAAAACGTATTTCGGTTATCCGTGCCAGCTTTAGTCCTGATGAGCACGGATAATCAGAGTTCTACTGTATAAAGTTTAATCTTATTATGGAGGGTAATACACTGTGTTAAAATGAAAGTACATAGGGTAGAGTAACCTAAAGTCGACCATCTCCAGAAGTCGACCATGTAAATCATTTTGAGCCTAAAATAGGTATACATAGCGTATTTTCCAAATAAAGTCAATACCCCAGTAGTCGGACAGTCTTGAGTTTAAATTGACCAATAATAGCAATGGATTTTTAAAAGAGGGGATTTTCTAACGGCTTTGTCAAAATGGCGCGACCTGATAGCAGCTGTGAGACGTGTGCAGACTTGTGCAGTAAGCAACTTGGTTGCCTCGGAACCCTTACCTCCACGACGAGTACTTCCTGTAAATTAATGGTAAGTACAAATTTGCGACACTGTAAACTGTTTGTTTTGCATGTTTTTGCATGAATACATCTAATTTTTCCACACGAATGCAAAAAAATAGGGTGGTCGACTTCTGGCTGTATAAAACTCTTGAATTCTAGTAGTCGACTGGGGCCGGTCGACTACTGGGAAATGAGCTACATAGGATTTAAGGAACATTTTTGTTCCTAAAATGCACAATAAAGCGCCCTTAAGCATTGCACTAGTGTATTTGTGAATATTTATAGGATTTTACCAGTAGTCGACCGGTTTCAAAATATATGTTGTATAGGGTGTCGACTACTAAGTTGTACTAATCCTGAAGTCGACCACACTAATACATTTACCTCATTAGGAAACTGATACATTGTTTGGTCTTAACAGTGAAATGGGGAAGGTAAAGAACCGCATTGACACTCCCGTAAAGAAGAAGACGAAGAAGGAAACGAAAAAAAAATGGCGTCCTATACACCAGTACACGGAAGAAGCTTTACGGGATGCTCTTTTTGAAATACGTGAACATAACATGAGTGTCCGGAAAGCCAGTATAACTTTCGGTGTTCCAAAAACAACAATTCATGACAGATTAAGCGGGAGAATTGCAGAAAAACCAAGGAAAATGGGTCCATCGCCAATTTTAAGCCTTTCTGAAGAAAAGGCTTTAGTTCAATGGTGCACAGACTTGGCAAAATGTGGCTTTCCGAGAAAAATGGATGACATCCTAAATACTGTCCAAAAGATAACCCTTTCAAGAAATAATGAAGGCAAAATCATACCTTTTGTAAACGGACGCCCTGGCTAAAAATGGTATGCTGCATTTTTCAGAAGAAACCCGGAGTTGGTTCATAGAAACCCAGAAAATTTATCTAAGGGACGAGCAGTTGTTACGGAGGAAAGCATCAGAAAGTGGTTCGCTGATCTCCACGAGTATTTGAAAAAGGAAAATGCTGACGATTTGCTCGAAGACCCTACCAGGATTCTCAATGGGGATGAAACCAGTTTTACTTTATGCCCCAAAACTGGAAAGATAGTAGCCCCACGGGGATATAAAAATGTCTACCAGATTGTGAAAGGTAAAGAGAAAGAAGCGTTGACAGTGCTGATTGTTATTTCGGCGAGTGGAGACATAGCTCACCCGTGTGTAGTATTTCCCTATATGAGACCTCCAAGGGATGTCAGAGACAGCATGGACCCTTCATGGTGTTTGGGGTTGAGCGAGTCAGGTTGGATGAGATCTGACGTATTTTACGAATATGTCGCCAACTCTCTAAATCCTTGGTTGGAGCATAAAGGCATTAAAAAACCTGTTCTCTTTCTCATAGATGGTCATAAAAGCCATTTAACAATGAGCCTAAGCGAGTTCTGCTCTGCAAATGGTATAATTCTGTATTCTTTGCTACCAAACGCCACACATATTTTGCAGCCATGCGACGTCAGTGTTTTTAAGCCACTTAAATCAGAATGGCAGGCCACAGTGAGAGAGTGGCAAATGTGTGAAGAGAACGTAAACCAGGTTTTGACAAAACCCAGGTTCTGCCCACTTCTAAAAAAAGTGCTAGGAAAAGAAAACTTACCACAAATTATAAAAAACGGTTTTCGTAAGTGTGGAATGTTTCCTTTTAATCCAGATTCGGTGGATTTCTCGAAGTGCGTACAGAATATGCTAGAAAACTTAGAGCATTCGTATGCGACCTCGACAACTCTACACTCAGCCTCCCCATCTATCGGCGATTACGAAGTCGCAGTAAAAGTCATTAAATCCCTCAAAGCAAATTTAGAAGATCGGGGTGTAAATGTGGAGGTAATTCTTGAGGAATTAGGAAATATGCAAATTGCCGTTTCTAACAATGATCAAGAAACCAACATTTCTGATCATCATATATTAACCGATACCGAGAAAGATAATTTACCACCTATTTCGTTGCTTTCCGATGGGGCACTGTATGATATTAACGAAAATGGATTCCTTATTCCTACAGGCGATCAAACTGAAGAAATTGATCTAAACCAGAATACAGTTGAGACTGAATCTGTTTTTTTGCAAAATAACGTCACTGACCTACCAGACATTGCATGTAACACTAGCAGTTCCGCCAAAGAGAAAGAGACTGAAATAGCTTCCGTACAAGTACAAGAAATTCAAGATAACGCTGCGTTACATAAAGTGAACAACACATCTAAGAGTAAAGTGCAAATCCTCAGCGTCGTGACCATTCCACCAAATAATCCAATATCTAGTTTGCTGTTTTATCCAAAACCTATCGAGAAAAGCGCTAAAAATAAAGATAAGCCAAGGATCCCAAGTGCCATATCAAGCGAAATGTGGCGGCAATTGGAAAGGGAAAAAGAAGAAACTAAGCAGAAAAAAGCTGAAGCTATTAAAAAAAGAAAGGAAGAAATGCAAAAACGAAAGGAGGCGAAGCGTGAGGAAATAGAGAGAAAAAGAATGAAGACTCGAAAGACAAAGCGAAAAGTTCAAAAGCAAGACAACCAAAACATACCAGACAATAGTCAGTTAGAAGAAAGCAATAGAGAACCGATTACAACTGACGAAAATAAAACGGACCGCATAAATTGTTCTTCCTGTGATATAGAATTATATAGTGATACTGAAGACAACGATCTCAAAAATGTAGGCTGCGATATGTGCACACGGTGGTACCATCTTAAATGCACGCATTTTGGAGGGAAACTGTACGAGGACATCTGCGACATGGACTTCATTTGTAAATTGTGTGTTCACTAGGTTATTTTCAGTAAGAGACTGTACTTAAATATTTTATATTTTTACACGAATATATTTTCTGTTGTTCTGAATATTTTTTTATAAAGAATATATTTTCTGTTCTTCTTGATACCTACGGATTTTGGTTTCATTTCCCCATTTTCGAAAGTACCTACCTACATTTTCGCGTAGGTCGAGTACTGGTACGTCTCTGTCCGACTACAGGAGTTTGCCGTCCGACTACTGGTGAAAAGTGGCTATGTTCAATTTACCGAAATTATATGCCAAAGGCTGCCCTCTATCGCCCAGGAGGAATTACTACATGCAAAATTAAAAACAGAATGACTTTACAGGGACCTGTTCTTGGTAAATAGAGCAAAAAATGAACTAATACATTATTTTTTATGACGAGGGTTCTCTAATGTGTCGACTACTGGGGTTTCTACCCTACCTATAAAATTGTTTAGAAATAAGGGTCAATTTATTCACCTCCCGTTACTTAACCACCACTGCAACTAGACTTAGCTGACAGATAACTATGCAGCACTTTATGGGTAGGTGATTACATTGACCCTAATGCCCGTATTCATAAAGCACACAAATAACCAATCACTAAACATAATCAACTGCCAAAAACATCTGTTTTGAATTCATAATCGCTTGTAATATAAAAATGTGTAGTCACAACCATAGTAACTGTAACATTTAAAATGATCGTAAAATTATAAGCGGTTATGTAACAAATGGTTTTACGATTCTTCATGAATACGGGAACTATGAATTCTTTATTATACATTAGTATAATAAATGGCTCATACACAAATAAGCTTGAAAGTACTACTGCTTCATTGTACACAAAATTCCTAAAAATCTGGTTTACAACTGCTAAGTTCACCACATTCCCGAACATATTTTTTTAGAATTATTTCCGTATATTCACAGTTTGGGATATTTAATGATATTTATTAAAACTTTTGTTTTAGACAGCCACGCAAGAGACGTAACTCACAGAGAAATAGCGCAACTTCAAATATCTGTGCAGGCATTGACCAAAGTGGCTAATCCCCTCGGTAAGATAATGAATTACCTTCACGAAGATGTGGATGGGATGCATGTTGAGCTGACGTCGTGGATAAACGCCAAAAACCAGTCTTACGCTGAAATCAAGAAGCAAAAGGAGCAACACGATAGTTCCAGCTCAACTTTGAGGCAGCAACTTTCCGAGCTCGACGAAAATATTGCAAAGTTGGAATCGGAGATTTCTCAAACGCAGGCGAGCATCTTGCGCAACGACTTACGCATAAAGCAATTGTTAACAAATAGAGTTTAGCTGGTCAAAGAATAAAAAAGTTCATGTTTAAAATATTGTTTATTCACACTTTGTAAAAAAAACTTTACATGTTACAGAGTGAATGAACAAAGAACAATTCTAAATAATTGTAATAATTTGTGGGGAGAGAAAACACTTAATAAGTATAAATTCTTGTTACACAGAGGCATTCTATATGTACGAATTAAAAGTAAAACAACTAACGTCAGATTCGATTGTTTTTGGTAAAAATGTACAAACAATTTAACGAGGCCGTAACAGTTGTGAAGGAAAGGCGCTGGCAGCGCTTGTAACGGACGCTACAAGGACACGGTGCTAAGAGGTTACAAACAATTTCAAGGAAAAATTCAGCTGCGCGCTCAATGTATCCTAGTTAGGTCTTCTACTATTTTCACTAAATCTTCCACAGTACACTCTCTATAAGCACCTCCTTCATCTTGTATCTGGAAAAATGTAAAACAATGTTTCAAAATCCTTTTTAAAAATTGACAACAAAAACTTATCATAACTTTAATTTTTAATTCTGTACATTTATCAAACTAAAAAAAAAAATAGTATTTGATAACCTCATACCAAAACTAACTGTTCTTAACTGTTGAGCACAACTAGCCGAGAGAAATTGTTAAGTTCCATCTTAATTCCTTTGGGAACTTAACAACTTTATTTTTCTTAGGATGGGCATATGAGCACATAAGGCCCTCTATGAGAACTGCTTGTATAATAGAAAAAGTAGTGAAAAATAGCTTTTTGGTGGAGAATTTTATAAGAATTATTTTTCTACACAAGCCGAATTGCGAAATCGTATCTGTTTTACGGTAAAACTGCAAACATGCATGTTAGGGGTGCTGGGCTCTAATAAAATTTAAATAGACCATTAAAAACTCAATACTTTCCGCTCCGGTTTCCAAAACGGCAAAGTCATCAAAATGTACAAAAATACCAATTTTCAATATATCTGGATTTTTTCACCATAGCCTCTGTTGATTAAATCCATAATAATAGATATGTGAGTCTATATTAATAGATAATGGGATATCTTTGTATGGACAAATAGTGGGGTCCACATTTGATGACCTTACGTATGTTCGATTGCTGGCCGCGCTCAGTTGTAATCTAAATCTGATCGCAAATTTGAAATACTTGGTTCCTATTGGTGGAATCAGTTCTGCTCAGACGTCAAACGAGCAATCGAACTGCACTTTAGCCAACTGATCGCTAATCAGATTGAACAGAACTAAGCGCGGCCAGCAATCGAACACTACTCTTGAACGCAAGTTGGCTTTAAACCCTTGACCAAACAAGGCGGGAAATGGCGGTAATTTTAAACTAACGAATACAATGCACGATGGGCGGCAACGTTACCGACATTAGAGGTTATGTAGTGCAAATGAAAACAAAGCAATGTTCACATACATAAATAAAATAAAACGTATCCGACAGTCTTCTATATGGAATATTTAAAAAATAGTGGATAATAATATAACAAATACACGGCCACGAGTCGGGACACACAATGAATTTCGATGACGCGAAGATGTTGGCAAGGGTAGGTAATTATCATCGAAGGCTTATAACAGAAGCCATCGAAATCTACAAACATCCTGACAACATCAATCGCGAGGACGGTACTGACATTAGTAGGGTCTGGAAATCGATCCTAACGCGGTCAGGTGGAAAGGCACATGGGAGCGGTTCTCCAGATGTGCGCAGTGATGTGTAAATTTAGGTATATAAGGGAGATTGTCTTGGTAGGTCTTCAGTATTCAATTAGCTTTGAAGAAGCGAACAACATGGTTCGCGAAACGTCAGCATTAACAAATCTTGACACACGGCATAACCCGGAAGCAGTTTATTTTCTAAATACACAGCGTTGACTTTTTGAAAGTATCATTACCAATTAAGTAAATAAGTGTGTGATTGTTGTACGAATAATAGATAAATGAAGTTTTACAGAACAAGAAACTGATTTGTAGTGTGATGTTTTTCATAATGGCAAAACAAGTTCCATGTGGAGGGTTGACAGCGGTGTCTCACAAGGGCACAAGGTACATAATCTACGTAAATGATTTATCGCACAGCATAAACACAGAGGTTATGCGTTATGCTGACGATACAACTGTGCTACTCCATGCTTATAAGCCGCAAATGTGGTCTGCGTCCCAAAATGGTTTGCCCAAAACCGTTTGGCTCTAACATTGACTGCGGAGTTATTCATTACAGGAGTTTTTCATCCAGCAGAAAAGATCAGTGATAGGTTAAAAGCGTAAAATTGTGAGTGTGACAAGAAACTTTTCGCATTTAGTTCCATAGGATTACAGTCAAATAAATCACTACGAAACTACAATAACTAAATTAAGCAAACTGAAACCACTAAATAAAATGTTTATTAAACCACTACGTACAATCGACACATCAATGAACGTAAACACGAGAAGTAAGGTTATGCCATCCGCTAGCAGTGTTGCCAACCGGCGTCAACAAATTATCGGTAGAAGTGTCCGTGAAAAATCGGTAGATTTCGGTAGATTTTTTTTAATACGTAAATTAACATAAGTTTATTTGCTTTTCTTAAAAAAAGCTCAAAAACTTGTTAGTGTGGCAGTTATATACGTAATATATGACTTTTATTTTAAATTAGATTATATTTCTCCGAGAAATCGTAAAACAAAGTAGCCGACTAATTGGGTATTTCTACGGTAGCGCCATTGCGCATGCGTAATGGCTTTACTGCTGCACGAACAAACCTGTTAGCATTTAGTTTATAACGTATAATTCTATTCTCGGAACAGAAATAAATCTATGTATAGTATGTATAGCAGTACGAGAATGTTTTGCCCTTTCGGCTAGATGACAACCATTTCTTAAACTCGGGAAGTTCAATCCATTTTTCTTTATGCGATTGCTGATATTTCTTTTTTGTACTGGGCCTGCCCGTTCGCCGTCACTGCTACTTGTACTATCGCCCATTTTAATTTATAACTAACACAATGCACTGCACCGTATATAAACTGCGTTTCGTGTTGCTAGTCACTAAAGTTCAACGTAACATAACAACTAACAAGTATATTCGTGGAAACGTATATGTGTTATTCCCCTAGATGGCCTAGACTATCTATGGAAGTAGCGCAGCCGGCAAGGGCAGAGAACTGTAAGCGGGTCTGTAAATTGCAACGTACTCGATCTAACGACTTCAGATGGCGCGCAGTGTGAAATTATCGGTAATATTGACCACAATAAAAGTAAAACTAAAATGCTTCCTACATTTCAATATTTTGCTGCAACTAAGTTACCTTCAACAAAAATCGGTAGTATAACTAGATAAATCGGTAGATCGGTAGGTTTGTCCATAAATCGGTAGATCTACCGAAAAATCGGTAGGGTTGGCAACACTGTCCGCTAGTATATAAACACAATCAGCTGATGGTAGCCATCTTTGTTAGGTGGGTTTTAAATCGTTGACCAAATCTATCTCGCTCTCGAACCGCGCTTCCTTGCCTATTGTCGCATCTTATGATATTATTTTATCTTTGGTACAACTCAGTAGTGGTACGTCTATGTCATGAGCGTATCACATGTAGGGGCATAATAATATTAAAGAAATAAATAGGAAGTGAGGACGTCAAACATTATATTAATGTACTTACGCATGAAATATTACTTGATTGACTCGATTCTTTTTGTTTGCATTTGTATTGAACTAAATAATAACTACTATATCACACCGTAATTTCAGATCATACAGTATAGGTCACCACTCTCCCAAAACATCAATGCATATGTAAACAAAGGGAAAACATCTATCTTGCATTGGCTACATCAGGTGGAGGTCTGCAGTGGATACACTAAATTTAATGCGCAGAACACTTTCTAGGGTATTATATACATTTCTGTGGTTGCCGCCCATCATGCATTGTATTGATTAGTTTATAATTCCTGCCATGTTTGGTCAATGTTGTCAAATGTGGACTTCAGCATATCAAAGGAGCTGCCCCAAGTGTTGCAACTTTATATTCTTATACGAGTTGGACTTTGGCAGGACACCACTATCAGTACTTAACATGGGTACACATACAGTGTGTTCATTTCAAAAGTATCCACCCTTAATAACTATTGACCCGATGCGATTATTGCTTTGAGTGGAAACACGTCGATTTAGATATCGAGGGGGAAGTTCAAAAATGGTATCTAGAGAATTTTAGGTTTTATCCCTTCACCCCCCAGCCACCCCACTTTGCAATTTTAAATAGCACCGATCAAAAAGATCTCGATCAAAAAGAATTTGCTCATACAGCTAAACTATTCATTTTACCAAAAAATATCAGACATAAAATTTGAAAGGGCATAAAATTCTCTACTCAACCATGAGAGCAGTAGCTGTGTCAGAGAATGTTGTTTCGAATATAATGTTGCCTTTTCTCATGATTATTTCATGGTATTTAATGAGCACAAAACACAAGTAAAGACCACTCTCGTTGGTATACTAACAGTTGTTCACGTTTTGGAGTACGAAAAGTTTAGTTGTTCACATTTTAAAATACTTATGGCACTAAAAATGGTGTAAACATTTGAGGATGTTTTTGAAATGGGATTTTCACACGACAGAGACTATACTGTACCTGTAATCCTTCAGCAACCTCTTTCATTTTTGAAGGTGACAGATCCAAGAAACTCTCGATCAGATCACCATCGATAAACCCTTCACATGCTTCGGTCTTTATGTCCGTGTGGAAGGATCTCCAGTACGAGTGCTTGATCTTTCCGACGGATTTAATAACGGATGTTAAATTGTTTTGCAAGCTTAGCAGAAAATCGTAGAAATCAGTCGGAATCTGCGTAACCAAACCTATAAATAAACAAACAAATTTAGAAACAAATTGCGGTTGGTTTAGACAAAAGGGCATAAACATGAATCAATTATTTACATACCTATTGCACCACCAACGGTTCCGAACAAAACACACCCGGTGGTTGGAGTTGATGTTTCACCCAAATTCTGCATGACGAGCGAACCGTGCCTAAAGCAATTTACCATGTCACCTACATGAAACTGACCAACCTCCTGCATCTGAGAACGTTCTTCGTCCGTTGTGGCCGCGCTGTCTTTTTGACAGACAAAAAGGTTAAACGAATTCTCAGCACCTACAAAACAATAACATTTTATTAATTTAACATTTTTTAAATATGGTCAATCACATGTAATAAATATGAGTTTGTGAGGAATAAAGAGTAAGTAGGTAATACAATTTTGGTTTCTACATGAAACTATTTAAAGAAATATGATGTAGCCAGGCACATGACTTTATCATACAATATATAAAATTAATAGTTTAGCTGCATGAGATTCTATTTGATCGATATCGATCTTGTCTGCATTAAAATAAAACAAGTTAGCCAAGATTTGACAGATATGTTGATAATATTGACAGTAGGTATTGTATATAATATATGTAACCTGTTATGAACATACATGTTATGAACATACAGTTTGACACTACCTTCTGTCAGAATGAAAATAATTGTCAAATCCTGGCTAACTAAGGTTTAATGCAGACACGATCTCGATCAAGAAAAAAAATTTGCTCATACAGCTAAACTATTAATTTTACCAAAAAATGTCAGACATAAATTATACAAAATTTCCTCTACTTTAATTTATTATTTAACTACTTTGACGAAATTACAGAAATGGCAGCTCATTTGCAAAATCCTTCAAAAATGCGTAGAGAACATCCATTTCCTTTGGACCATTTTGAACCAAAAGCTTTTCACCACTAAGTTTGGTCATAACACTTCTAAATATGAACTTTTGTCCCGATACCTTTAGTAGTTTCTCCGGAATCGTCACCACAAATATCGGGTACACACATACACACAGCAATACACACACACACAGAAATTATTTTGTACCTTGGTCAAAAATGATTAAGGGACCCTAAAAGACCTATTCCCGCTAAAATCTCATTTTTTTTTTCGGCGCGATTACAATATGATAAATTAATAAAGTAAAAACATGAAGTATATTATTATTATTGCAATATTATAGCACTTTTTTTGCAGATGTTAAATGTTGCAAACAGCAAAAATCAAACTTTCTAAGCAGTTGCGCCTGAAGATAAACAAAAGTTCAAAACTAGTTGCCTAAGATAACTATTGAAGATCCTTGAAAAACTTCTATCGTCTTTTAAATTAGTCAAATTAGTAAATACGTACCCAAGAATACCTCATCGTCCAAGATTTCGATGGCCGTCATCCAGTTGGGATTGTAATCCCGGGCAATCTCCTCGAAGTTGCCCTCCATAGTCTTGTATTGAAGCAATGTCATGCTACGCATCAGATCGCCAACCAATACAAAGTCCCCTTTTGTCTTACAGAATAGAGCAATAATGTGATTGAAATGGGAACACTCGAGTCGAAGCTCCTTTTCAGCCGTCCATTCAAATAGACGTACTGTGCTGTTTATGCATGTCAGCAACTTTCCGTTGAACTCCGCCAAGGAGTAACAGGATCCCTTGATGTCCTTCTCGGAAATCAATGTTAATTTGTTCTCTGCCCATAAGAATAATAATAATCGCCCCAACTTAGGCTCAGCCTCTTCAGGATTAACAAATGCTGTACCTGAAAATTTAATAAAAAGATAAACACTGCGTATGAAATGGCTATGCATTTTTTTTCGTTACTGGGTTGTCTTGCCATACCACTGGACAGTATCTTTCAAAATTTATTTTTTAATTTTGTGTAAGTTTTTTGCAATCTCTTTTGCAAGAATGAGTAATGTAAACCTTGCAGTAGTAATGTGACAGTCTCAACTTTTTTGACATTATGTATACAAGAAGTAATGTAATTGAATTTTCTATATAGGCTAAAATGAAAGCTTGATCAATCAACTTTAAAGCAAAACGCATATGAAAACTTTTTAGTTTTCTAACCAGTCACGTGGAAATTTTGGGCCAGTAATAATTTTTCATTACTTACCGACGACGTAGTAATGGTGTGGATCCTCGCCCAATTGACATGAGATTAGAGACATAGCGTATTCTTGCTGCATAAATTGATGAGCATGCAAGACTTCAAACGTGTGTTGATCTATGATTAGCAAATTGTGAACTTCCATTTCTTGGCCATACTCAGGTGTCACATTGGTGTTGCTTTGGGTGCTGGCGCTGGACTTGCCGAGCGTTAGAGATGCAACACTACTGGATGCCGTTATTGACTGCGTCATTGTGGATGCGCTTGGTCGGGCAGGATTCAAACCAGTCGAATCTTGAATATCCATTCTTACTGATATTACGCCAAATGTCTATACGAGAAATTAGTAATTTAGAAAAAACATTTTATTTTATAAAGTAATTTATGTTGGCAAATAAACTTGCCTGTCTAAAGTATCGTTTACATCCACTTAACTTAACGTACGAAAAATTATACTTAGGAACGGTTCCATTTACATTCACTTACGTTTGGGGTGATTGTCATGACATTTCACATGACGTATGAGACGACACAACGAGGAATCTATCTTTTTAGCATGTAAATACAAAATGGTATAAAGAATGTTGGTCACAGCAGGCTGTTCCAACACAAGCGTTGCGACATATACCTCTATCTCATCCGACGTAGTGCCACTGAACACACTACAGATGCGTCAAGTTCGTGGATTCAATTGGTTGGATTGGATCAGTGAACTGTATATACTACGTATAACAACCTAATCGAAACACCTAATCGAAAACCCAATCTATTCAGTGCAGGAGTTTCTTGATAGAATGACTTGATTTGTTAATTATTAAATACTGTATGATGTATTTCTTTCTTTTGTTGGACGTAAACTGTATGCATTGAGTTTCTAAATAAATTAATTTCTATTTCTATTTCTAACTGGAACGGACCCGCGCTTTATATTGGCTGGCGAGAAATGATGCAGGCGCAAGCAAAAGAGACAGAGCGATATGGTGGGCAATGTGTCACTGTCCGACTACTGTAGGTAGATAGCGGAAGACAGTAGAGTTTCGCTTTTTTATTTTATTCCAGCTGAACCCATTGTCCTAGAAACCTCAAAATGGTCTCATAGTAAACCAAAATCTTTGTATTTTTCCGTGTAATTCCAAAAATTTGTTCCCAAATGTTTTTGATGCATTTACAGCGATTCTTTAATTGGGGTGCGGACGGCTTCACGAAAAAAGTTAAAAACGCAATAACCTGACAAGATATGCTGCTTTCGAAAACACCTATTCGTTTTCTTGATTTTTTTAAATGTTTTACTTTACCATTATCTTTACAATAACAGACCTATCAATACCAGTACAAAAAATATGGGGTTGCCATTTAGAACTTGTCGATGGCGTCAAAAGCAAAAAACAATTGAAAGTCGGAAATTAAATTTGATGTAAATACAGTAGAACTCCAATTATCCGGATTAATTGGGACCAGACCCCATCCGGATAATCAAAAATCCGGATAATTGGATTTTTCATTGTAATCTAGTCAAAATCAAAATCAAAATCATTTATTCAACACACTGTACAGAGTGGAGTCTAACAAGGTAATTGTATAAGTATAATAATAATAATAAACAATATTCATTTGGTTGCCATTGGGAGGGTGTTAGTAAATTCCTCGATGCTGTAGGGGGTGACTTCAATTAGGTGTTTTTTTGTGGTGTTTCGGAAACCACGCATTGTTTGACCCTTCCAGCTGTTTGGGAGCTTGTTGTAGATGCTTATAGGTTTATTGTAATGGGCTGTTGTTGCGAGTCGTGAAAATTCAGGTCGAATGTTTTCTCTGGTCCTTGTGTCATACCTGTGGCAGTCGCCTTGCTTTGGTAGCTGGCTTCTTGTATTGTGAACAGTGCAGAGACAACGAAGGAGGTAGGCTGCATATACTGTCAGTATCTTGTGTTGGAGGAAGTGAGGTTTTCTGTGACTCATTGGTTCTGCTGCTGTTAGACATCTGATGGCACGTTTCTGGAGAGTCAGAATTGATTTCGTATGGGCGCCATGGCCCCAGATCTCAATACCGTACACCATTCTGGAGTGGAAGAGCGACATGTATGCAATCTTGGCAGCTTGGTAGCCCGATGTTTTCTGTGTTCGTCTGATAGCATATGTCGCAGTGCTGAGAGTCTTTGCTAATCGACTGGCATGATCACCCCAGGCAAGGCGTGAATCAATCAGGATTCCGAGGAATCGCACGGATTTGTCTGGCCCATAGGTCTGTTTCAAAAACTATGCTTTCGGTTTTTTCTTCGTTTATTTGGAGCGCATTGTTGGTGAACCATTCTTTGGCCTGTTTCAGGTGATTTTTTGCCTCCCTTGCAAGATCTTGGTTTGTTTCACTGGTTGTTAGTAGTGTTGTATCGTCAGCATAGATAATAGAAGTGAGAGAGCTGTGAGTGCTCCCGGGAGGTCGTTCATGTAAATAATGAACAGCATTCCGCCCAACAAACTGCCTTGTGGAACCCCCACAGTCGTTAGCTCAAAGTCGCTCTTCCTCTGCTTGATTTCAACTTGTTGTAGACGATTTACTAAGTAAGACCGCATCATACTGAGTGCTACACCTCTGACGCCATATTGTTCCAGCTTGTGCAGGAGTGCCAGATGTGGCATGGAATCAAAGGCGCGGCTCAAGTCACAGAGTTGGGCCTGGCATTTCTTACGGTCTTCCATGGCTTTGCATACTGCCTCTATTAGAGTCTTCATCGCATCTTCTGTGCTCTTGCCCGACTGGTAGGCAAACTGTTGTTTGGAAAAGAGGTCATTCTTCTTGAAGTGGGCGTTTAGTCTTCTTAGCAGCAGTTCTTCAAGAACTTTTGAGATTGATGGTAGCACTGCAATAGGTCGGTAATTTTCACATGCGGTTCTATCGCCTTTTTTGAAAACGGGTGTTATTCTTGCAATTTTTAATTTTTCTGGAAAGATACCTTCCTCTAGCGCCCTGTTGAAAATTGCTTCAAGCGGTCTTGAGATGAGGTTGGCTGCCTTCTTCAGGGTACTGGTGCTGATGCCGTAGATATCCTCAGTGTGCTTTGATTTTAATCCGTGAAAGATGTTCTCAATTTCTGCGTGGTCTGTTGGAGCTAAGAATAGTGATTGTTGACAAGCCTGTGTGATGACAGTTGTTAATCGGGATGTGTTTGTTTTTGTTCCCCTTGAGAAATACTTGCTAAAGTCTTCCGGTGATGGTGTGTCGGGATGGTATTTTGCTTTCTTTCTTCCTGTTTCCGCATTTATTGCTTGCCAGATAGCCTTGCTCTTATCTGCTGCTTGGATGATTGCGCTGCAGTTCTTTGCTTTGTGTTCTTCTTCAGCCAACTTAACGTAGCTTTTTTCGTAGGTCTTTATTATGTTGTAGCTTTCTTCGGCCCCGTTGGTGTCGTGGAGTCTCCTCATTAACTTAAGTGTTTCTTGTATTTGCATAAGTTGTACTGAGGGTTTTTGCCTTTTGGTTGTTCGATTTCTTGTGGTTGTTGGAAAGGCCTCTGTGTGATGTTTTGTCAAGGTGTATATGAATTTATCCATCATTCGATTGGGGTTTTCTTCGTTATTCATTGTTGTCCAGTTTTCATTTTCTAATAGCTGTCGGAATTTGTTGAGGTTTGCTGGGGAGTATATCGAGTATATCGATCTACCTTCAAACATGGTGGGGTATGTATTTTTGTACATTCACATACAAAATTTGCAGACATTCCCATGATATCGGCAAGGTCAGTAGAAAAAGAATGTGAAATGGCAGGACTCTACATAGGAAGCAAAAATATTGTTATCATTACAACTTATAGATCGCCAGATGGAAATGTATCGCTCTTCTTGGAAACAATATCAGCAATGCTCTCTGATCTGTTAGATCAGTTTAACCCACAAACAAAAGTCATACTCTCTGGAGACTTCAACATAGATACTTCCAAGTCAACTGCAGATTCCCAGGAGCTGGTAAATACTATGAGAAGCTTTGGGCTTGAGAAAACAACTACCCAATATACAAGAGTCACTGCAACATCAAAAACAACAATTGATAACATATTTACAAACATCACCGAATATTCAACGGATGTGATAATGCACAACTTATCAGACCATTATGGAATTAAATTAACAGTTCATTCTGAACACCAAAGACAACATACTAAACAGAAAACGAGAATACTCTCCAGCCAAGGAAAAGCATCTCTAGAAAACCTTCTATATCAAGAAGATTGGGAAGTATTATCAGAAGTCCAGGGTGTGGAGAACAAGTACAATAAATTTCTATCTAAATACATAGCTATAATAAACACTGCACTCCCCCTGAAGCAAATAAAACCAAGACGAAAGAATAACCCTGCTATGTCCCACGAGGCACGGCAAATCAAAGAGACCCTGGGATTAATACAGGAGTCATACAACCGTATGGGGGGTGAAGACCTGAAGGAAATCCTCAAAAGCTATAAAAGCTTTTACTTGAACTTTGTGATGGACGAGAAGAAAAGCCGGTATAAAAACAGCCTTCAAGACACTGAAAATAGACCAAAAAAGTTGTGGAACATAATAAACACAGAAACAGCAAGAAACGCAAAATCAAGCCCATCCATGCCATCTAGCAATGATCTAAATTCGTTCTTTGCCACTGTGGGAGATTGTGACAATGGTATAACTGCAGATACAAACAAATTACCTTCCATATCCGAGACCTTTTTCTTGACCCCAGTATCACCAGCAGAAGTACTAAGCACGATAAAAGGACTAAAAACAAAAACAACAATGGATATCCACTTCCTAAACACAAAAATACTGCAATGGAGCGCCAAATACATTGCAAAACCTTTGTCAGATGTTATAAACGAGTGCTTCTTGCATGCAGTGGTACCTGACCAAATGAAAATTGCAAAAATAGTGCCAATATATAAAAAGGACGACCACCAAAATTGCTCAAACTATCGCCCTATTGCAATACTGCCAGTACTATCTAAGGTACTGGAGGCTGCACTCCTAGGCAGACTCTCCAACTTTCTTCAGGCGCAGAAGGTGTTGAGCTCAAACCAATTTGGCTTCAGAAAGGGCAGAAATACCATTGACGCTGTTCGCTCCCTGCTGGACTTTGTGTGGGATGCCATGGAGAACGGAGAGGAATCTCAAGCAGTCTTGTGCGATCTGTCCAAAGCATTTGATTGTATACAACATAAGCAACTTCTTAGAAAGTTGGAATGGTATGGAATAAGAGGTCAACCCTTGTCTCTAATTGAATCATACCTGAGCAATAGGAGACAAGGAGTTTACACTGAGGGAGAGATGAGCTCACTACTGACTGTCAAGAATGGAGTAGCTCAGGGATCACTGATGGGTCCAGTGCTGTTCTGTCTGTTTATTAACGACCTTCCAGAGAACATGTCTGCCACAGCTGTTCTATTTGCAGATGACACGACACTCCTTACCAGGGACGCAGATATCAACACCCTCCAGTCAAAAACTGTCTCAGCATTATCTGAAGCTAAGGACTGGTTTGGTGCAAATGCTTTACAGATGAACGACACCAAAACATCAACAATAAGCTTCACAAGCAAGCGGAAAACAACTGTCCAGGCTTCTTCAACAAAGCTGCTTGGTGTCACCCTTGACTCACGTCTCACCTGGTTGGATCACACAAATGCTCTTACATCAGCTCTTTGTACAGCAACATATGCTATTAGAAGAGTGAGACAGATTGTTGGGAGAGATGCGGCTGTAATAACGTATCATGCACTATTCCACTCAAGACTAAGTTATGGGTTAGAATTGTGGGGAGAATCAGCCCACTCTGGAAAGATATTCATCTTGCAAAAGAAAGCTGTCCGTTCTATAGAACAAGCCAGCTGGTCTACCCACTGCAAACCACTATTCCGAAAATTCAAGATAATGCCACTGCCATCTGCATATATTTTTAAACAAATACTACATGCAAAGAGTGTTATATCAGACCACCAAGATAGAAGTGAAACAACAAGCCGAATGCTACGGAATGCAAGAGACATTACCATACCCTTCCATCGTATAAATACAACTGCCAGCCAGCATCGACATTTGGAGCTATTTAATATGTTACCTGCCCTTTGGAGGAGTAAAACGCCAAGGAAACTAAAAGCAGATCTCAGAAACCTGCTGACCGACAAAATCTTCTACGATGTTGAAGAATTCAGGAACTACATGCAAAATGAGATAGACTAAACTTTTATTGTATCTTAAATTGATATATGCGTTATGTGCATTTTTCTTTTCTTTTGACCATTTCCCTGTTACAAATGTATTTTGGTGAAATAAAGTTTATTTATTTATTTATTTATATATTCTTCTTTGGGAGCGCTCCGGTGTTTGGCTTGTTTGGTATGGAGTATACAGTAGTAACGCCTTGTGATCTCCGTAGCTTGGGTCGATAGTTTGTGTTTGTACTTCAGCAAGGTTGGTGAATATATTGTCAATGCATGTTTTGCAGTTTGTTGTGATCCTTGTGGGTTCATGGATAGTTGCCCTTAGACCGTGCGAGGAGAGCAGATTAGTCACATAGTCTCTTGGTGGGTTTTCAGTGTGGAAATGGACATTGAACTCCCCAGCGACGAGGATCTTGGTGCCGCCTTCACAATCGTTTGATATCCTTGCCAGCGCTAGTTCCAGGATCTGCAGAAAGGTGTCAAAATCTCCACTGGGAGATCTGTACAGACTGATGATGACAATATTCAACGAGCATATGTACACACATGTTAGTTCACAGTCTTTCTCCTTCGAGTATTCCTTTATGTGTTCTAGTTCCTTGGCGTCTATGTCGTCAGATACGAAGATGCAGGTTCCGCTGTGTATGTGTTGTTTTCTCTCGAATGTGCTTATTTTGGTGTAGCCACGCATGTTGTATAGTATTGCATTATCCGGTGTTAACCAATGCTCTGATATACACAGAACGTGTGCTTTTTTAGTGTCAGCAAGGATTTGTGGAGCTTGTGTTTTATTTGTTAAACCCTGGACATTTGTTGCTATTATGGTTAGCTTTTTTGCTATCGTCTTAGACTTTCCTTCGGTGTTGATGTTGTGCCTTTCGCGGGTGCTTGCATTTATAAAAAAGCAGCTGCTTGGGTTCTCGTAAACTCTTGGTGTTTTCTAAAGTCGAATCTTCGGATGCCTACGTTCTTTGGCCAGAATTCTGGATTATACAAGTTATCTTTTTTCCCGAAAGGAGCGCTGACAACAAATCTTTTTAATTGGTGGGCTTCTCCCGGAATTTCTTTGACAGATATTTTCTCGTTCGCAAAACCTGGCTGCTTGCTTATGTGGTTCCTGATTGCTTCTTCGGTGGTGTTCGTTTTTATGCGGTATATGTATAGCCATACTTTTTTGTCTTCCCCACTAAATCCCTCGGAAAATGTGTTTGCAGTGCCGAGTCGCTTCTTTTGTTGGAGTTGTCTTCGTGGATGTCTTGTCACTTGGTGCCATTCTTCTTTTTCCAAGTTTATAATTTTGTTCGCAATTGCTGTTGTTTGTTGTTGATGAAGCGCGAGTTTTAGTTGCTGCGTGGTGATTGCTGGTGTGGTTTTCTCGGCAGGTGGGTTTCTGTTTAGGTTATCATTTTCTTTAACGTCGTTTTGTGACTTTAGATCAGTGCGTTTTTCAGTACTCACTGCGTTTTTGGTTTCCTTTGTGGTTTTTGGAGTTACTTTTGCTGCATAGGTTAGGTTTTCTTGTTGTTTATTTTGGTTCAGAAGTTCAATTTTTGAGTATAGCTCTTCTACGAGTTTGTCCTTAGCATTTAGGGCCTCTTAATTAGCATCCAATTCAGCGTTCTTAGCTAATATTAGTTTTCGATATAAATCCTCTAACTTTTCAAGCATGTGGTTGTTCTTTTTTGGTTCTACTTTTTGTTCTTGCTGATTTTGTTCGCTACAGCAATCAATTAACGAACCTTTTATTATTCTGGCATCTCTCCATGCTCTCTCTAGAGATGATTTTAATATTACTTTAAGAAGAGAAATTATTAAAAACTTTGTGTTAGTATATTATATTAATGTATTTCTGTCTGTTCCTATACATTTTAGTCATATTACATTTCATTTACATTTACATATTTCATTTACATTAAACGTTTTTTACATTTGAAACATGTCTGTTATTAATTTTTGTTTCAATGAGCTACATCGCTTTTTAGCTGCCAAGTCGCGAATTCTTTTAAGATGCAGCAGTTGAATAGCGTCGCAGTCTTCTTGATTTTCCCTCCACACTAATGCTACTTCCAAAGCATGAAATGCATCGCTGTGAGAAGGCACGTTTCGCTTTTCTATTTCTTCCTTGTTTTCACTTTCCCCATCCGATGTATCCACATTTACGAGATCATCCACAATTTCGTCGTCAGTCATGATTTGGTAGCCGGTAGCCCGGATCGGAGAAGTCAGATGTAAGCCAGTTGTTCACATCTTCAACCTCACATTGTGATGAACCAGGAATTTGGGTGACCATATTAGCTAGTTCATTACTAGTGATTTCTGATTCTTCATCACTTTCATTTTCTATGTCGCTCATAATTTTTCTCCACGCTCTCTTCAATGTTACTGGTTTGAGTTGATTCCAAGCATCTGCAGCCATGTAAGCACATTCTTTCAGGTCTATACGCTTATAGAAATCCATAACTTGATCTACGTCATCGGTCACAAGTAGTTTACGAAGGAGTATTTTTCTGTAATGGCGTTTCATACACTCGATAATGCCTTGGTCCATCGGCTGTATGAGACTTGTTACATTTGGTGGTAGAAAGACCACTGAAAACTGTCCATTTGCTCGCTCTAAACTTTCAGAGGACGGGTGAGATGGAGCATTATCTAGAAGCAGTAAAACCTTTCCTTTTTTACCGATACTTTTCTGGAATATTTTGACTTGTGGAATAAAACTTTTGTCGTACCACTCTACAAACACGTCACAGTTCATCCACCCTCGCTGTTGGTTCATGTACACCACTGGAAGGTTTTTAACGTTCTTGAAGGCCCTAGGTTTCTTTGATTTTCCTATCATAAGCAGTGGAAGTTTGTGAGTTCCTGTCGAATTTCCACAAGTCAAAATAGTAACACGGTCTTTGCTCATCTTATAGCCAAGTTCCTTTTTTGAAACCAGAGTTCTGCTAGGCAGGGCTTTCCAGTACAAACCAGTTTCATCAGCATTGTAAATAAAATCTTTATCGAATTCTCCTGAAAACTTTGCTGTAAATTCGGAAACAAAGGTGTCAGCGGCATGCTGGTCGGCAGACATTTTTTCGCCGTGAATTTCAAGCTCGCGAATTCCGTGCCTTTCTTTAAAATTTCTAAGCCAACCTTGACTTGCCTGGAATTGCGGATCCCCTCCTAATTTTTCATTAAAAATTAATGCCTTTTCGGAAAGAATAGGTCCAGATATCGGCTGCCCTTGAGAACGTTTTTGCACACACCACGTGTAAACCACATTCTCAAGTTTATTGTTTACAGGACCTTTCATTGATTTTCTACATGAACTTCCTTCTTCATTTTCAATTTTGGAAACAAACTTTTTTAATGAATCCGCATTTCTTTTTATATCTGAAATCGTCGAAGTACCGACACCATACTCGTCCGCCAACATCTTCCCAGATTCACCTTTTGCTAGACGATCAACGATACTCATTTTCTCCGTCACGGTTAAAACAACACGTTTTCTTTTTGGCGCCATCTCTCAGCCACAATTTAATAATTAAAGAAATTTCAAAATGGCACCACAGGTCACAACGAAAGTTAAAAACACCCCACGAAAGGCTGACAATGTGTGGTTATGTATCACATGTTGGGGAGTTCCCCTAAATATGTGTTGGAACTGCGATATATATCGCGGGATTACAGGAATGGATCGTTCTAAATTAGCTACATAGTTGCTTTTATTTGGATAAGCTGAACAAAGAACGTTTTGTTACAAATATGTATTTATTTAGTATTCTAACGTTGCATCTATTAATAATTCAAATATTTTTTTTAGTTATGAACAATTTTAGTTTGAACAATTTTCTCTAATCCGGATAATCAGATATCCGGATAATCGAGGTCCGGATAATTGGAGTTCTACTGTATGTATATTTTGATAATTAAAATCGACGAAATTTTTCAAATAACAAACCGTTTCAGACATTGTGTCATGTTTCCTTACTTTACGCGCTCAATGTATACATATTTCGAATGAATAAAATATTAAAATGTGAAAAATAACTTATAAGTATTAATATTATCGAATAAATACACGGTGGGCCAAAAAAAACGGTACAAATTTTTGATCACTCGTATTTCCTATAATATTTTGTCAATTCAAATATTTCTTTTAAAAACGAATTGCCTGTAGTGTGAAGATTGAATCCGTACCACATTCGCAATAACAGGACGTTTCAATCCACAGTTATGTTGCTTTGTGTTTGGCTATGCAACATTTCTGATAACATCGTGTCAATTTGATGTGAAATGCAAGCTGTAATAAAATTAGTAGGTAATGAATTTTGTGTCCTTTGGTCAAACGGGACAGCAGAGATGTTATTGCATCGAATTCAGGGTGATTTTTTTGCATCCACGGTGAAATTTCGAAATATCGTTTTTTGCTGTTTTTACAGAAAGAAAGAAGTAGAATTGCCAATATGGTATGTTTTCAATCCTCACAACATAAGCAATTAGTCCTTCAACGAAATGCTTGCTTTAATTTACTTAAAATCTTTGGTAATAGAAGTAATTGAACCTTTGTACCGTTTTTTTTTTTTTGGCCCACAGTGTATAATCAGCATCATGTGGACATTTCGTCAAGTGTGGATCTTGGAGAACATAAAAGTAACAAACGAGGCTTATAACATAAGTCGTTTTAATTGTTGAGGCATTGTATGGTTGGGTCCTTTTTGGACCCAATTTCTGTACACATAAGTTTATGAAGATTGCATCATCAATGGTCAAAATCTATGACTTGATCTAAAAAATTGCACAAGATATTTTTTAGGTTATGTTACTGTCACCATCACCCGAATTCTCAAAATCGACGGCCTGTGATTGGCGCACCTAGCGCACGGATTCTGTTGAAGTTAAGTGAATAAATCTGTACGTTACCTTAAGTGACAAACACACATAATTCAACAGAGCTCAACTATCACTAATTCTTAAGTTTTCGTACGTTACTTTAAATTAAGTGGATGTAAACGATACTTAATCCTCTAAACTTGTCACAAGTAGAATGTGAATGGTTTAGACATGGCAAGTTTTGTGACGGATAGCACTTGCTCCCAGCAAAAAAATTGAATATTTTTATAAGTACATAACAAAAGTTACTTCTTACCTGAGACGATTCTTGGTAGGCAATTCTTCGCGGAGATTCTTGAAGCGGCACGGTTCGAATATGTAATTTTTGTATTTCGTCTATGGTTCCTATCGTAACAGATGAATCAGTAGCCAGGGCCAAACTATGAAAACCAAACGAAGTCAAAACCAAATTACAGCGTTTCATGGAAAAGCCACTCACCTATCAGGGTATGCTTCCGCATTCAATGAGCACATGTGATTCACTTCTTTCATGTTAACATTGGAAAACACCAATTTGTGGTTAGATGAATATATTACCGTAGGCCTGTCCGAGCAGGCAAATACATTGGTCGTGCTTAGAGAGCGGAAGGTGCGCAAGACTGTTGGTTGTGTACCCAATGTGACCTTCTTCTTATCAGCTAACGTGCCAGCGTCCTTATTTAAAGTGAAGTAGAACATGGACCCATCGCCTAACGCGCACAGCAAGTAGTTATGCCCCTCAAATTGTGTCATTAACACTGATCTCGGAATAATTTCTGGAAATAATTCGATAAATTAACAAAAAAAATTATTTTAGAATCTACCGACAGCAAATGAAAAGTAGCCCACAGTCCAGAGAAAACATTCCATTTCAGAGTGTTCTCTCTGAATCTGTCCAAAATTTTCTATAACACAAGGTTTTCAAAAAAAGAAGGGAGTTCAAAAGTAAAAACAGGGCAATTTAAGTAATTTTGAGAAATTTATACCAGATATATGCCTTGTCCTAGAATCATACTAAACAGTAATCTTTGCACTCTTACATGAGACCCCAAAATTTGTTCCTAAATATTTTTGAAGGAAATAATGTTGGGTGCTGATGGCTCCATAGAAGAAACCTCAAAAAACGCAATAACCAGACAATCAGCTCAGATTAGCATTCAGCGCAAATAAATCAATCTGAAACGCCTATTTGCTTTCCATAAACAAACAAATTTTATCAATATTACACTAATTTGCAACTGTTTTTTTCTCGAAAATTTTCTTGTTAATTATCTTTAAGAGAATTAACAGATCTATCAACATCAGTACAAAAAATATGGAGTTGCCATTTAAAAGCAATTTGGATTAACACTTATACACTTATTACACTCATAAATATTTATACCTCCACCGAGTGGTTCCTTTGTCGACTCAACAAGCTCAGGCAATCTCAAAATCCTAGCAGATATATCCGTCCACAATCCAACAGCAACTAAATCTGATCTCGTACTTCCATCCCCTAAAGGACTAATGTCTAGACAAGCTATTTCCACATCCAATACTGTAGTCCTAAAAAAGAAATCATAATATAATTTATAATTAATCATAGTAATTAAAGCAACGCAGTACAAAAAAAAGAATAATCTGTATTACCCTTTCAAAATTAGCTCATTCTCGTAAATTTCAATGTAGAATAACTCCGAGCCAGTTGACATAACAATCTGCTCCGTATTACAAGCTACCACACTAATATTCTTATCATTCGGTGGTTTCCACTCGGCCATAAGATTTTTTGTTTGCGTCGAGACAAGACGAGCCGAAAGCGGGGTCACTTGAACAATCTGATTATGCACCACATTCCCGCAGAAGAACGTCTGTTGGTCGGACGTGAATCCAGATATTTCTGTCTCTTCTACTTCCTCTCCGTTCAGACTTAAGACGCGTGTTTGTCCGACAAATGCCAAAACTAAGGTGTTATCGAAACTACTTCCAGAGCCTATGTTCAACGCCCACATTCCTTTGATTCCTGGTAAGTCTATGGACGCGTGTTCCTGTATTCCAATTCCGTTTCTAATGATTCTCAGTGATCCTTCTTTGAAGGATCCAGAACAGGTGACAAGTTGCCCCTGACCTTGACGTTCAAGGTCAACCACGCACATATCCAAGATCGGAGCTAGATTTGTAAATGATTCCATTGGGGTGACGTATGAGCCATTGTCGTCTGGTTTTGTGGTGAGTTTAACGAGCTGAGAGTCGCCCAGACGAGATCCGATAAATAAGACGCCGTTGTCCAGATAGGTAATGCATTCGGGTGTCGATATCTCCCCCAGGAGTTCCACCTTAAGGTCGCGGACTACATCAGATCCGTCGCCGCGGCTATCGATTTCCAGGAATAACATGAATAGGTGGCCGGCCATGTCTCCCAACAAGTATCGTAGACCGCCTGGATCAACCTTTGCGTAGCATACAATGGTGCTTTGCTGCAATGATAAGGAAGGTTATGTTAAAAAGATGTATTTCCTCAATATCGTCATCTTTGTCAAGATTTCATCACAGGAATAGAAAATAGTAAACATAAAAATCAATTTTTAAAACTTTCCTCAAAAAGTGAGAAGCGCTTTAACCAACAACAAGAAACCCTTCATTGTTGTTGTCCATCTCAGGTAGGTTGAAAACTTTACGTTTAATGCGAGTACATTTTTCAATTAACATGACTTAGACCTAGACCGGGACAAAAATAAACTGTACGTAGGCTCTCACGGCCAGCATTATTATAAAATAAACTGCTTCCGGGTTATGCCGTGTGTCAAAATTTGTAAATGCTGACGTTTCGCGCACCATGTTGCTCGCTTCTTCAAAGCTAATTGAATACTCAGTATACTCAGAGTCTTTTTCCCAAAAATTTTCTTATGTAGGGCCACACAAAATGTATGCTGCCAATAAAGCGCTAGTTGCCACTTAAAAAATATGTTGGTGCAGTCATAATTCAAAAAAAGTCGGAAATTTAGTTTACGAAAAATATGTGTATTTTGATAATTTGATATGTACAAGGAGTTTTTAGCTTTGGTCATGTTTCTATACTTTCTGTGCTTACTGTTTAACCCCTTAATGTACATGCCCGTGTCTGACACGAGCGCTCCTTACCGACAATTTTGCACGCGCCCGTGTGTCACACGGGTACATTAATGTGTACATTAAGAGGTTAATTACCGTTTTACATTATTGTGAACAAAATTTTCACTACACAATTTTTGAGTGCTTAAAAACTCTTAGAACTTTTTGCGGGATAAATAGCATAGTCTAAAATGATTTAAATGAAAGTGAGTTCAGAGAAAGTCATTCTACTTGAACAATATAGGGCAAATTCAGCAAAGTATATGTCTGCGACGCAATATTATTTGCAAGAATGTAAAATTACTTTATTCATGGTAGATTTTGCCGGAGATGGCCGAATGCCTGCTGGACACCGGAGATGAACCTCAAATGCAACAGACTCTGGCGCAATGCCGGAGACCTGTGAACCCTGATGACGAGCATTCGATGCTGTTATGCATGCATGACCGTGGATGGCGTTGCATGTGACGGTTTTTCATGAGAAAATTTGAGGTTAGTAGAAAGTGATTGACAGATTTTTTTAGGTTAGAAATGCCGTTGGAACGTTACAGGATTACAGATTAATCGTATCTGTGTATGTGTATTCTAATGAATTATTGAAAAACTTGTTGCCATTATGAACAGGTTATTATATGTATTGATTGTGAGTTGTTGCTGAGCAATTAATTTTCAATTTTATTCTTTTCTATTCCATTCTATTGACGCTCACAACATCAAATCAGGCATATTCATCAAATCAGGCATCATTAGAACCATGATGATTCGAAAAATATTACCCAGAAAACTAACATGCATGGAGGGCACATAACCTCACATAATTTTATTGCAAATGCGGTTGAAACCAATTTGCTATTTGACTAAGAACAATTTTGGCAAATACATTTGGCTACAAAAATAGCTTTAAAAATATAAATGAAGACTGAAATGAAGTCATCTCTTTGACCAGGCAAATAGCTTTTCCCTAGAAAACACATTAATCCGACATTAATGTCATAATTTCACGTCATAGAAAAAGTAAACGTATGACAATTGCATCGAAACTAGCCCAGTCAAATTTGACTACACGAAAAGAAGCATGGACTGAACTAAACTAAACTCTAGTTATATGAAAAAAGCTTTTTCAAAGGAAAATTAACTACCTATAACTGTTTTTGGTTAAATTGTGATAATTTCAAAGCTAATCGCAAAAATTAATAAACTAAACTTACTTTCTACCAAGAAACTCCTAATCTGACCTAAGTTTCCTTTATCTACTGATCATCAACTTTCGTTATAAAACCATAAATTCCCGAAACTCAATGACTTGCTTTTTGTGTTACTGGCTCCCAATTTATGAAAAACAAAACAATCATGCAAAAACATGAAAAATTTAATAATAAAACAGCACTACAAAAAGAAAACTAGGTTGTCAAAGTCTATAACTAAATGTTAAAGTAATTTTAAATACCTTAATAATGGGAGGAGCAACCACGACGGATGTGGTCCCGTCATGATACAAAATACTCTCCTGTCCAATAATAATGGCTCCGCCAATTGGTGACGGTACAGGAATCAACATAGAAGCCTCTGTCTCAACATTATCCTGCTTCCACGGCGTCTTCACAAATTCTTTATCCCGCAGTGATATCTCATGAGTCTTAACATGTCTCCCGTTCATGTCTTGATGGATTAAAATTATTGTGGGATTTGTGCACCCATGCAAAAACTCAACATCATGCACTTGCAATTCATCCATCCTGAAGAACAAAGTAAATTAAGTCTATTAAGTATTTCATTAAATCAAAGCATACCTTATACTAGATGCTTTTAATTCACTATTATCTTTTTCCAAAGGTATGATTTTGAACAAGCCATCGTAGAGCCGCAAACCTATCACTCGTGCTTTAGGATCAATAACCGCTAATATACCATTCTCTGAGGGCTTTCCTATTCTGTCTGATACGTTGCCATGCGCTTTAGTTACAATTTCCAACCCGTCCTCGTCATTGATGCATTCCAAGATCATGGCGTTATATCGGATAGTAATAACAAACAAGTAATCCTTCTTCTCATGCTAAAAGCCAATAAATAGATTAGATAGATTAGCACATGACATAAGCGCTTCGACAGTACCTGAGGTCGAAAAAGTTTCATAACAGCAACTTTGCCGTACAAAGATACTTCTTTGACGGGCTTGAGCCCCTCAGGGGTCACAACATAGATCTCCAAACGTGTATTCTTCGCGACAATCAAGTTAAGATCAGTCGGTGATGTGAAATTGCCTAAAAAAATGAGGTTAGTTACACGGCTTTCGGTCTTTAGAGATGTATTTCCCACCTGTAACGCAGTACGTTACAGCAGTCGGTTTATGGGCTGTCACCACATAATGGTGGGTCATGGCTTTCATCTTTCGGTCGAAATTTATTCCAAACTCTAATTCTTTGGCAAATCAACAATCACAGAAACTATTCATAGTGACGCTTGAATGACACGAAGTGCGATCCACTTGAATACAATTCCTACAAGTGTACCATAACCGTTTTGTTCTCCTTACACCATGCTTACACTTACAAAGATTTTATTACCAGATATAATCATTAAAATCCCATAAATATCGTTTCGTACTGCAATTCTATCAATTTTGTATCTAATTTGAATAATACATATTCCTGTGTCCGATTTATACGCAATAATGATTTGTGTTGGCAATAAATTTAAAAAGTTGATAAGATTTTTATGAATTCCATTATTTACGGGGCTATTGGTATTCAAATTTACCAATTGATTTTAGGGAATATTCAATTAACTGTTAATTAGATTGTAAATAGTACAGTCGCGTACAAGCATTACTTTCTAAAATGGTAATTGTTTATTTACCGTTATTTAACCCATATACGCAAAACCCACACTAAAGAAGTTATTGAAGATATTATAGACGTAATCAAAGAAGAATAAAATAAAAACACAAGAAAACAAGACTACAAAAAATGAGCGATGAAAGCAGTTCAGAGACTGATAAACGAAAAGAAAATCAAGTAAGTTGTGCTATAATATAGAATTACATAGACG
Organism: Melinopterus prodromus; assembly: GCA_964023965.1. Lineage (NCBI taxonomy): Eukaryota > Metazoa > Arthropoda > Insecta > Coleoptera > Scarabaeidae > Melinopterus > Melinopterus prodromus. Next base: position 25,707,870 of record OZ030391.1, on the reverse strand, counting down.
TGAGAATTATTTTTTTCAGATTGTTAAACATAAGAAATACACCGTTTTCATAAATTATTTAAATTCATGTGAAAAGTACAATGTTTTATCTGTGATAGTAGCTATAATTGCCATTTCTACAATTTTATTTATAAGTTACGATGAGTGCATGACATGCTTTGATCGCATTGGAACTCAAAAAACAAGAGTAATATACACTGAGAAACGCAAAACGTTTTGGGCTTATGGAAAAAACATAGAGAGTGGATATTTGCACAATTTATTTGAAGTGCTTGATAAGTTTGGATACAAAAATGATCCGAACAAGGAAGATTGGGATTTATTATGGGCACATGATTATCCGTTCAGGACTTTGTATCCAAAACTAAAACAATTAAAACCTCATCAGAGAGTCAACCATTTCCCAGGTTGCGGGTATATTACTAATAAAGTTGACCTAGCTATCAGCGGCTTAAAGTACATTCCACCAGCTTTTAAACTTCCTGATCACAAAGATGAATTAAAAGAATATTCAGAAAAGAATCCTGAGGTGCAGTTTGTGGAGAAGGATAACAATCACAGGCATATCAAAATTCGGAATATTTCTGATATTGATTTAAATAAAAACGGAACATTTGTACAGGAGTTTGTTGATAAGCCGTTGTTAGTTAGTGGACACAAGTTTGATATTGGCATCTATACGATTATCACCTCTGTTAATCCGCTAAGGGCTTACGTTTACAACGGAGATGCATTATTGAGGTTAGTTTTATTTGGTTTTATTTAATTTGAGGTTAGTAACATGTAAATTTGAGGTTAGATTTTGTCCCGTTCAATATTATCCCTTCGATCCTGAAAACTTGGACAAATATGTTGTCGGTGATGATTATCTACCAACTTGGGAGGTCCCCGATCTAAAATACTACTATGAAACGTTAGGATTTGGAATGAAGGAAAGTTTGAATGCATACATTCGATCAAAAGGAAAAAACCCGGATACAATTTGGGAGCAAATAGAAGATGCCTTAAGAGTAGTTATTTTGGATAAAGAACCAAAAATTGTTGACGTGGTGAACAGGTGAACACTAAGTTTACGTTAAATTTAAAATAATTGTACCCTAAACCAATATTTTCAGGTTTCAGTCTAAATATAATTTTTTTGAGATGATGCGGTTTGATTTTGTTGTGGACGAGAATCTCAATGTGTACTTAATGGAGGCAAATATGAGTCCTAATTTATCGTCAGCACATTTCCCACCAAATAAATTATTATTTGAACAAGTTATCTACAATTTATTGAGTTTGGTTGGTATCGGAGTTAAAATTAATAAGGATACCTTACAAATGTATGTTTTTTTAAATTTATTTGGTAAAGGGCAATAGGTAATTTTGTTTTATTTAGGACCGATGAAGAAACCAGAATGTGTTCACATGATAAAAATATTGTTGTTTATCCCAAAGAGTGTAGCGATGAATTGTGTAGAAATAATTGCGAATCAACTATTTGTCGACTGTGCAAGCCGTGCTTAACAAAAGAAGATCGGCTTGATTTGTTAGAGGCTCACAAGGAACATATCAATAAAGCGGATTGCAAACGTATTTTTCCACCGATTATGGTAAGAATTTTAATTGACCACACCAACCCTTTCTTATTTCTTAAATATTTTAAACATCTGTATTTTGGAACCAACAAAAAAGTGTAGTTGTATCATTGTGTCATAACACATTTTAGATATACATATCGTTGCACTAATACAAAAATGGCCTAATTCATATAATTTGTGTTTAGGAGTATCTAAATTATCCAAAAATTTCCCATTAGGACTGTTTTCGGGTTGAACTGTAATTGAGGGTGATAAAACAATATTTTTTAATCAAAATAAAATATACCAAGCCCAATAATTACAACTATGATGTTACATACATATTAATATATTATTTCTGCATTATTATTATTATCACATTGTTGTTGACTTATTGCAAAGCCAACCAATAAAGATTATTCTATTCTCAATTGCAATAGAATTCAATACGCAAAATGTACCGAATTTCATTTAGGTTGTATCATTAGCCAGTACGCGCTCAATTTTTTTAAATTTCCTATAAACAGATTGGGCTAAAGGAAAACCATATCGTCGCCCTAATTTGAAAATTGCGTATGTCCATTTTTACTCAAGACGGGGTTTTAACTTTATTTGGTAGAATTTTTGTTGTTGTGTCGAATGATATAATAGTATACATCAAAAGAATTTGATAACTATATTTACGGCGGAATAGGAGTCTTGCACTAGTCTCAAAATTGAAAACTAATTCGCTCTATTAGAGCCAACCGTAGACCAGAAACGTCTGCAAACGTTTTTTTTTAAAGAAAAATATCGGAGAGAAAGCTTAATTTGATAAACACAAAGGAGATCATACGGTTTAAAATTTATGTTCCCAAAAACAGTTCTGAAAAACGATTGTAAAGTTTACTCTTCAAGCTGTCTTACAGTGTGTGTACTCACGCTTAGCAAATGGCATATTCATTGATACATATTATTTTTATACACCCCATATTTACTGTGGTAGGGTATATTCACTTTGTCACAAGATTTGCAACACCCTGGAAGCGTGGCAGGTGTAGACTTGTATATATATTTCTGATCAGCATTGAAAACTGAATCGATTTAGCTATGTCCGTCTGTCTGTGTACACGATAACTGCCTCAATTTTGAAGTAATTGATCTAAAATTTGGTTTACAAGCTCATCTCTTAAAAAGTAAGGACAAGTTCGTAAATGGGCAAAATCGGTTTCACTCCCCTTTTTTTTATTTTAGGGTGAGGCGTATTGTAACTTCGGCCCGGCAGAAGATAATTTTCTTACTAGTTAAGGCTAATATTGTTTATAATTAAAAAATTAATTGATTTGAGAATATAGGGTAGTAAAAAATTAATGTAGGATAATTGGCCTGTACATATAAAGGCGAAATTCATCATCATGATATTAACAAACCACTTATAACATGAATTTTTCATCTTTTTGTGTTTTAATTTATATCAATCTGATTGCCCAATCAATTTCTTTGTAGAAGCGTGTCTTAAGAATGTTTTGTTAACAAATATCTTATTCCAGGTATTGAGTTCAATTTTAGAAAGTCTATATTAGTAAATTGATTATTATTTAATTATTTAACCGTTGTCATACATCATCAAATAAATTCTAACTCTGTATGGTAAACACATGAATCATGAAAAAACAGTCGACTCATAAAAATATCTGTTAGAATTGAAGTAATTATGTAAATGAAGAAATTACAAACTTTTTTTGTTGTCCTGGTATCCAGTTAAAAAAAAAATAATGGATCCAAAAATAAACAAAAATGATTAAATATAACAAATTTGCAAACAAATTCTACGTATAAAGTATTGTGCATTTGGTCGTAAACGTCATCCACACTCTTTCAAGACAAAAAACAAACCAGTGCCCTTATATAGCTTAAAACGTGGACAAGGGTTCATAGACAAAAATTTGTTTTCCGACGTATGGTACCTTTTCCTAGTACGCATCACGTAGCAATTAAATACTTCTGTCTTCGGAATGGTATACCAAAGAAAATCTTATCGGATATTGTCAGGCATATTGTCAGGCCGTTCATTGTCCCGGTCAGTGGATATTGATGTTTTCAAATTAATATTTATTAGTATTTAAGTTTTTCTTTTTTTTTTCAGAATAAATCAAAATTGCAACTACCCAAGAACTTTGAGGATTACTCTGTTAAAAATCAAATGATGTACAGGTGGTTCTTAGGAAAATGTCTATTAAACGAAGCATGGTGCAGTTAATTCTTTATAAATAAAAATAGCATATAATGTAAAAATATTTATTAAAATACTTAGTTACTAAAATTTCCATTTCATTATCTGCATTCCTTGTTTATGTCGTTTAATATTAACAACCGGCAAAAAGCCAATACTAATATTTATCGTTAACACAATTTGTATTTCTTGTATTTGCCATTTTATATCAACTGTGTAAATTAACATTAAAAACATCTTAAACAATATAATTAAAAGAGTTATTGAAGATAATGAATAATTTTGGACTGATACAATCAATATATCAAAAAACAAGAATAAGGCACAACACTCGTATACACCGAAAGGGCTTAAAATGCGCATGTGCTCGACACTATTAGCAACTACTACCCTCAATGTGTTACACTGGCTTGCCAGCTAGTGGGTAAATCTACGCTCAGAAGAATTTACAGCAACTTTAGCAACACCACAAATTATACATAACACAGATTCAGAAATAATGTGCAGAAACTAGTTAAGGACTTATTATTATTAAAAACAGTTAAAACTCTTAATCCCTATTAGTAAGTACTTTAATGGTTTTTCCACCCCTGACAACAATCACTCCATCATCTTGCAGTTCTTTGAGCGCATCTTCAAATTGGTCCCTTGTAACCATCTGCAAAATATTTGATTATTATTCTACATTTAATCAAAAAAATACAATGTTCTCACCAAATTAGAACTCTCCTTTAATTCGGTGAACAATTTCTGATAGTTGAGTTGTGGAACATTTCCCTTGTCTTCGATTAACTTCTTAACAGATTGCGCTAATTCCGCTCTTCGTTTTCTGGAAGCTGTGCTCAACCCCGTTGTTAGGATACCAACATCAATTTTTCCAGATAACGGATCTGTCGCAGATTGCTTCAGAGCTTCTCTGTGCAACCTAAAACAGAAAACAAAATATTGAACAAAAAGGGTAACGATTGATATTATTGAAGGTATTTTAAAAATGTGTACCTATAAGCTTCTTCTACATCATCCACAGTGACAACATCGGAGAATTTTAGTTTGGCGTGTGCCTCTGCTAGGCGAATAAGAGATTCTAGTTGACGGGGATAGGCGGTGATCTGACCACGTCCAGAGCCAACTTTGCGCATATCTACGTAACATTGGATGAGTCGCTGTGATGCTGGCTCGCTTAGTTTTGGGTGGATGTGTTCTTTGGCATACGCTATGTAATCTCTCAGGATTGACATGTCCTGGAAAGTAAGTTAAGTTGCATGAAAACTAAGCAGCACAGTTTTACTTATAAAGATACTTATATCCAAACTCAAAAGCGTTAATACTTTCATCATCAATTAACAAAGTTAACTTTGTTACTAACAATTTATCCCCTTGTTATTTAAGAAATAATAACATTTTTAAACTCGGCCGGACCCACTTTGCAGGGCTTGTTTCAAAACAACCCCACAAATCTAGATGAGAACAACCTCACCACATTGATCAACTGTTTTCCAATCAACCTGTCGCCATGTCATTTTAGAAATTTTTTTTTAAGTTTCATGGAAAATTCTGAATGATGTTTGCATATAAACTCGTGCGCTAAATATCGGCCCACCTACAATGTGCGTTAGTTTTAAGTATTTTTTTAACCATTTTTGTGATTGTTTCATTAAATTGAATGCTGTCATTGCCGGACTAAGAAATAAAACATCTGTTGATGTTTCGGGGATCAACACTCGGATGCTGGAGGTGGTGGTGGATTCAGTGGTGCCATTTATCACGTACATGTTCAACACCTGTCTGCAGAGGGAAAAATGTTGCTGACAAGACTTACAAAATATTTCGACGACCATGAATATTTTACAGAAAGTCAGCACGGATTTCGAAACCAACGTAGCATAACCACAGCATGGCACTCCTACATGACAGACATCTGTGAAGCAGTGGATCGTGGTGAAGTATTCTCCTGTTACATGTGTGATCTCACAAAAGCCTTTGATACTATATCCCATGAAGTGCTAATACATAAGCTCTCAAAATACGGCATTGGAGATATTACAGAATTATCTGGACAACAGGTGTCAGTCGCTAATTCTAAATGAAGTGAAGAGTGCTCCGGTAACCATCAAATATGGCGTCCCGCAAGGTTCCATTCTTGGACCGACTCTTTTTAACATTTATATAAATGACCTCCCAGAACATATATGTTGCAAGACCATACTGTATGCAGATGATACAACCCTGGTCTCCAGGAGTAATACTCAGATGCAGAGTAATACAAGTTGCTGTTGTTGAAGACATTGGTGTGTGTATTATGTATTTGTAAATGAAAATGAAATGTTCTTGACGTTAACTGTACAGTTATTAAAGCCTATTTGATTTGATTTGATTTGATTTCCGCAAAAACAGTTCTGGGATAGTTTTTTTTTATTTAAATATTAATTTACCTGATTTTTTGCAAAATTTGCACTGCGCTGGTGGTGTACCTTATACAACCATATGTATTAACTGAAATCAAACAGTAGCATGATCTTTTCTGAACATTTTGCTTTCAGTGTTTCCTATTATTTTCTTCTTTAATAAAGAAGCTAAAATAAGAACAGCAATTACATGACACAAACGGGTTAAAAAACATAGGAAATGAAATGCGTCAATTAACGAGATTTTCTTGCATTACTCAACTAATGGGGAAAAATATTGCAAAAAAATCATTATGTATAGTAAAAGAACTGAGGATGTTAGCAATACATTTTAAGCAATGAAGTTTGCAAAAGCTTTTAATAACTTGTGTGACCTCCTCCTGCTCTATCAACATCATGCGGTTACTCATTGAATAATTTAAGTTAATGTTAACATTTTGTGGGCTGCTATCCCAACTTTCTGTTACCGCCATTTTTAAGCTCTCGAATGATTCTAGCAAGAGTAATTCAAGCTCAATTTCCTCATTTAAAATCAATGCTCAATGGGATCGCTGGCCAATCCATAGCCGGAATACAAACTTCAGCCTCATCATCCTGTTAGTTTCTCACAGCCCAATTACTACTCAAATTTACGAATAAGATTTTTAAAATAAAAGAATTCAGTAAGTGTCAGTTACCCTTTAAGTTACCCGTTAATTTTTGGTTGAAGAAAATTATTTGATTGATGTGAACATACTGGTACTCCGGAAAAGTACAGTTTCAGTTAACAATAATGATAATTTATTTCCGTGCTACAATAAAATCCTGATCAAGTAAACTATCTCAAATATTTTTTGTTTTTCTCATATATTTTTATTAGTATTCTGATATATTTTGAGTATATATTTGGAGCTGCTATTTGTTATTAGCTAATAAAGAATTATTATTATTATTATCAATTCATAACAAGAGGGGGAAAATGAAATGGTAGATTCAGCATTATGTTGAAAATAAAAAATCAAAATACCGGCTTTTCTGATCGTCTTTGTTTTTGCGATATTTTAGAATAAAGATGACCGTGTAATAAGTGTTATTTATATTACAGAATATTTGAAATATCTGGCAGGCAATGAAAAAATAAATAACTACTTACCAATATATCATCCTCCTCTTCCTGTCTTGTTCTATAATACAAGGATACCAAATGCTTTGATAAACGACGATCAAATAATTCATTTTGTGGGTCGAGAATCAAGAAAATTAGATCAAATCTAAAAGAAAAATAATAAATTTAATAATCGTATAATATTAACGATGACTGGTTAATAGTATGGAAGTTGCAAGGCAGCTTTTCATAAGTAGAGAAGCCAAGTTATATCAAAACTACACACGATTATTTGTAATGTGATACAAGTTTTTGGCCCTGTAAGACGTGATAGTACAGAAGATAAGCAATAAATTTAGTTTGCGATTTAAACGTGCATTATTTTAATAGCTACGTGCAATAAAATAAATATGTAGTGAAATAAAATAATAAATATTGTACATTAAATAAATATGAATGTTACATACAAAATTACATATTGTGCCCTAGAATGGATGGATATCTTGTGCATTAAAATAATAAATATAAGATCTACTGCTCATCAAAATTAATGCTGTTCTGATTTTGATGATATGTATGTTATCACGTACTTTTAATGATATACTTACTAATTAATTCAAATAGCTCACATATTACGTTTAACAAAAATTTGTTTTTGACTTGATGTCATCGATATTTTGTTTAAATGGCAACCCTACATTTTTTTAGTACTGATATTACTAAATCTGTTAATTATTTTAAACGAATTTACAAGGTCTATGGCCATACATAAGAAAATTTTCAACTAAAAGACAGTTGAAAATTGGGGTAGTATTAATAACATGTTTGTTTATTATATATTGCTTTTCAGGGCAATCAATTATAGCCAAAAGGCAATTTCATATTCAGTTTACAAAATCCATTTTCCCCGAAAACTATCAATATTTTTCACGAAAATTTTCATAAATATTTTTTGGTGCCATTTACACAATTAAGTAATCTGCCAAATTCAGTAACAAAAAATGCGTTGCCATTTTAAAAAAAAAAGGTCGAAGTCATAACTCATTAGGAAAAAATTCTTCGATCTCGTAGTATAGACGTAAAATGTATTATTCAGGAGTAAGATCGAGGATAAGCAAAAAAACCACAATTTTTGTTTGCAATATTTCGAAACTTCTATTGTTTCTTCATCAGGCAATCAAACACTACAATTTTAGATAAAATCAGGTACAATAAATAAACACTAAAGTTACTTACGTAGTTAGTGAAGTCGGCCAACACAATTACAGTAGACATTTACATCTAAAATTGTAGTGTTTGATTGCCTGATGAAGAAACAATAGAAGTTTCGAAATATTGCAAACAAAAATTGTGGTTTTTTTGCTTATCCTCGATCTTACTCCTGAATAATACATTTTAAGTCATAACTCAGTAAGAATAGACGGAAATAGGTCGGAAATTGAACTTTTTACAAAAATGTGTGACTTAATAAATAAAAATCGACTTCAAGGATTTTAAAAATGTCAAAACGTCTTAGTTACCCGTGTTTCTATACTTTACGCAGTCACTGTATGTGCGCTACACGTTGCAGAACATAATGCACATTATATTCTTTCTATGGCGCATTATAATTTTCTCAGTTACCCATGTTTCTATACTTTACGCAGTCACTGTATGTGCGCTACACGTTGCAGAACATAATGCACATTATATTCTTTCTATGGCGCATTATAATTTTCTCATGGTACAATTTAGATTATTAAATTCACTTATAATATTTTCAAATGCTGATTTATTTTATTCATTGGAAAAATATTTTTTTCAATGCACAAGTATTTTTTAAGCTGCTCATTATATTTTTTTACAGTTACCGATTGTATTCCACATTTATTTAGATAAGTGTAAAACTTATAATATGAAAGAAGTAATTTTTTTGCATTGATAAAATATTTTTTGTATTGGACAAATATTTTTTCTTTTGGTCATATGTTTTATTAAATGCTTAAAATAATTGCACGTTTATATATTGCACATATAATTTGTACTGATAAATTTTGACTTAAAACCACGTCTTGACTGATATAAAAGTTGGGAACAATGTTATGCAAAAGTGAAATGACAAATAATTAATACTCACAAAAAACTAGTTAAAAAATGCCAATAAACAATTTTTTCTCCGATATTTAAAATACTTCTTTAGTATATTATTTAAAAAGTAACGTACCTAGACAACAACGTGTGCTGCAGAGATACATTCTCGATGATCGTTTTATTCTTGTTCCATTGAGACTCGACGGGATTGGCGGCAGCCAAAATTGACGTTCTGGCGTTCAATTGACAGATAATACCGGCCTTCGCAATACTCAACGTTTGCTGTTCCATAACTTCGTGCAGAACACTGCGAGTTGAGTCGCTCATCTTGTCAAACTCGTCGATGCAACATATCCCGTTATCGGCTAAGACTAGCGCTCCGGTCTGCAGGACTAACTGTCTTGTTTCGGGATCTTTGGTCACGTAGGCCGTCATACCTACGGCGGACGAACCTTTCCCGGATGTATACTGACTTCTTGGCACCAAATTGTAGATGTATGAAAGCAGTTGTGATTTGGATGTACCTAAAACAATTAAAAAAATAAAACTATCTATCTACAAAGGGTTGAGAAATTTACCTGGATCGCCACAGAGTAAAATATTGATTTCGGCTCTGAAATTAGCCCTTCCGGAAGTTATGAATGTCTTTTTTGTACCCCCGAATAATTGAAGTAGGATACCCTTCTTTACATCTTCGTTTTCATAGATCGACGGGGCTAATCCACGGGCTAGACGGTCGTAGATATCGGGTTTCTCTGACAGGACCTTCAATAGCTCAACACGTTCTGGAGGAAGGAAGTGGTTCTTGCTGAAATTTAATGCAAATTAAGTAATTAATACATTTTGGGTTAAGATTATAACACTATATTGCTATTGGTCTGTGGCCACTGATAACCCCAAATCAACGTCTGGTTTAGCATATATAAAATTTTAATTTTTTTATTTTTATTTTTATTTTATAGAATTAATAGTATATTATTTGACGAGCACATAATTAAGGATATAAATCGTGAGCATGAAGTTTACACGCGAGCCGTAGGCAAGCGTGTAATCATGCGAGCAATTTATATCCGTTATGTGCAAGTCAAATACGACGTTTTATCTACTACTCATAACTTTTAAATGTATTTGTCAATTTTAGTCAAGCTGCTTTTCCGACTCTTCTCTATAAAGCATATGGCAGTCATTACTTGAAAGATCCAGAATTACTTTATTTTTCAAAGTCCTTAAAAAGTGACAGCTTTTGAAATGGTAACAAAATTGTAATTTAAATGGCTCTAATATCCCAAGAAATTGAAAAAAGCAAGAAGACCACATGAAGCGTAAAAGATTCATGTGGATTTATTAGCTTCTTCATCATTTATTCAGATCTTGCACTCTGTAAGAACAAATCATTCGAAATAATATAATAATAATAATAATAATAATATATTTAATCATTCTGTACAGAAAATTGTCAATAAACAGAGGTAATTACATTACATTATTGTACTTCATTTTGCACACTTCAGATATTCGACAGATTCTTCAATGCTGAAGGGGGATGCTTGCGTTAACTGTAGTTTCAGGGTGGCTCGAAAATTTCTTGCTGTCTGGGACTTCCATTCAATTGGCAGGGAATTATAAATTCGAACCGGCTTGATGTAGTGGGCGGTTGTCGATAATCGGCTAAAGTTGGGTCGTAGGTTGTGTTTGGCCCTAGTGTCATGACTATGGTGGTCGGCTTGTCTTTGAAATTGACTGCTTGTCTTATGTATACTGCAGAGGCAGCGGAGTAGGTATACAGCACAGATGGTGAGGATTTTGTGCTTCTCAAAAAGAGGCTTGGAGTGGGTTCTTGGGTGCTCTGCTGATAAGCTTTTTATCGCTCTCTTTTGTAGTGTTAGGATAGCTTTGGTGTTTGTGCTGTGCCCCCATGTCTCGATTCCGTAGGACATGCGTGCGTGAAACAGTGCCATGTAGGCAACTCTGGCTGCCTGTGTGCCTGCTGTCTTTTCTGTTCTTCTTATTGCATAAGTAGCTTTACTGAGAGTTTTAGCTATTTCCTCGATATGGTCATTCCAGGTAAGGCGGGGATCGATATATAGTCCTAGGAAGCGCACAGATTTATCTGACTTTTCCCATCTGTCCATCTGGAATACGAGCCGTTCGGTTTTTTCTTCATTTAGCGTTAGTGTGTTGTCCATGAACCATTCATTCACCTGTTTCATATGTTGATCTGCTTCCCACATGAGTTGTTCGCTGGTGTTAGCAGTGGTGAGTATGGTTGTACCGTCAGCATATATTATTGTGGTTGCGTCAAGCTTCAGTGGTAGGTCGTTGATATATATGATGAACAGGACACCTCCCAGCAGGCTTCCTTGTGGAACGCCGATGGATGTCTCCAGGAATCCGCTAGGTTCTCCGTTGATCATGACTTGCTGCATTCTGTTAGTTAGGTAAGACTTCATCAGTTCCAGTGCAACACCTCTGACACCGTACCGCTCCATCTTCTGTAATAAGGTAGAGTGTGGCATTGTATCGAAGGCACGACTTAAGTCGCACATTTGTGCTAGGCATTTCTTGCTATCTTCAAGGGCTCCGCAGACTGTCCCGATAAGTGTTTTCATCGCATCCTCGGTGCTTTTGCCGGGCTGATATGCAAATTGTTCTTCTCGGAATAGTTTGTTCTTGGTAAAATGCTCGTAGATCCTTCTCAATATCAGTTCCTCTAATATTTTCGAAATTCCTGGTTATGCTGATGGGGCGGTAGCTTTCACATTTGGTTTTGTCCCCCTTTTTATAGACAGGTGTGATTCTTGAGATTTTTAATTTCTCTGGAAAGATCCCCTGTCCCATTGCCTCGTTGAATATTTCAGCAAGCGGCCTTGAGATTCCAGAGCTTGCTGTTTTAAGGGTTCGAGTGTTTATGCCATAAACATCTGGACTGAGCTTAGGCTTTATACCTTGGATGATGTTCTCTATTTCGACATAGTTGGTTGGTCTCAGGAAAAACGATTTTTGGCACAGTTTGACCGCTGCACTGCTTTTGGCATCGTCCGAGCTCCTGTGTGTCACTCTACTATAGAAGTTGTTGAAGTCTGTACTGGAAGGTGCGTCTGGGTGACTGGTTTTCTTTTTACGCCCAGTCTCGCGATTGATTGTCTGCCATATTGTTTTACTTCTATTTTCTGACCCTATGATTGCGTTACAATTTGCTTTCTTGTACTCGTCTTCTGCAAGTTTAACGTATAGTTGTTGGTATCTTTTTAATGTAGCGTTTCCTTCTTCATCGCCTCTTACATCCTGTAGTCTCCTTATCAGTTTCAGAGTTTCTTTTACCTTCTCTAGTTCTTTCGATACTTTTCGTCTTGTTGTTGTCTGGTGCAGGGTTATGACCGGAAATGCTTCATTGTGATATCTTGCGAACAGATGTATAAATTTGTTCATCATTCTGTTCGGCTTTCGTTCATCAGTAACAGCGGTCCAATCTTCTTGTTCCAGGAATTGTTAAAATTTTTCTAGATTTTGGGATGAGTATTTCCTCTTCTGTATTTGTTCCGGTTGTTGTTTTTCCAGACAGGTAATTCGTACTATTAAGGCTTTGTGATCTCCGTAATTAGGTTCTATTATTTCAGCGTCCACTTCTGTCAGATTCGTGAAAACGTTATCAATGCAAGTTTTTGTGTTCTCCGTGACCCTTGTAGGTTTATCAAAGACTGGTCTGAGACCATACGAAGCCGCTAGGTTGATTAATAGCTTTTTGTCTGTATTTTCAGCATTAAAGTTGATGTTGAAATCTCCCGCCAGGATTACTCCGGTGGTGTTATTATATTTCTCTGAGAGTTGAGCCAGGGTGAACTCTAGAGTACTAAGGAAAGTTTCTATGTTACCGGTGGGCGATCGGTATACACATATTGCTATGACGTTCTGTAGAGGTAGGTAGGTGCCTACCAGTTCACAATCTTTCTCTATTGCACTTTCTTTTATGTATTCCTGTTCAATATCTTTCACATCGTTGAATGTGAAAATGCATGCACCCCCATGTGTGTGTGTTGGTCTGCAGTAGTAGCTTGCGTTCTTATACCCTTTGAGGTTGTATAGGTCTACTGTCTTGCTGCTCAGCCAATGTTCTGTCGCACAAATGACGTCTGCTCTCTCCGAATCAGCTAGTATTTGTAGTGCTTTGCTCTTGTTGGTTAAACTTTGCAAGTTAGTTGTTAAGATAGTTAACTGATTTTTATATAATTGTTAGTATAAAATTTACTTTCTAAAAAATAGTTTTGTGGGGAAATAGGCGTGATAGAAGAATACCATCTAATCATTTTAAAATAAATGTTAAGGAAGTTGTACAAAACAAACAGTATTCATTTTTACCAAATCTGATAGAAATTTCTTATAAAACAAAACGAATACATACCCATCTTCTTCCTCGTACAGTCTCCTCTGGTCGACTTTGCGGAAGTGCAACACATCGATGTGCGTTTTATAGACTGCTCTGATATTGCGCATACGTGGGTTCACTTGCAGTGGTTGTGCGCGGAAAATACCAGTAACTGTTACTCTGTCACCAGGAGTAACAACATCGACGAGATCATTATGAGCAAATAAAAGAATCGTGTGCGGCGTTTGCCCAGCCGGCATATCATCTAAAATTTACAAGAAACATTTTATAATAAATAATTGACAAACAACAATTTTGTTTGTGCACAAGAAAAGAGACACATCTCCAAAAAATGTCATAAAGATAGTTAATAAGAGAACCGGTAGGTATAACAAGTGTCACTTTGTCTTTAGATGTGTCTTTCAAATCATAGTACGAGTATCAAAGACCATAAAAAAAACACATTTAGAATAAGTTCTTTGTTAAGTAAGTGCTTGCAAAAGTTTCTTTCAAGAAAACGTCATTTTTTGTCAAGGCTTTCCCTTTTTTGATTGTTACTACATGTTTGTTATGTACTTTTATATTCATCGAAGCTGAACCTGAATGTGAGTGTTTATATAAAAAAAAAAAAAACATTTAGTCTTATATTATTGTGTTTTCAGCTGGTCTGATGAGGAACCTAATTGTTCGAAATTAATAACCATATATAAAAATATAAATAAAAACTAGTCCACAGAAGAAGGATTTTCCTTTTTCCCTGCTATTCTTAAATATCAACAAACTAATGGATACATTCATTGAAACCATTCGATAATAATAATATAGTTTCTAGCAATTAATTGAATTTTACAAAGAAAATAAAAATTTCATATTTTTGTTTTTCAAATATGTACAGTGTACAGTCAACATCGGTTATAACGAACCACCCCGATTATAACGAACTAATTTTCAAGTCCTGTTTTATTTCCTGTAAAAACAATGGTTAAAATCATTGGTTATAGCGAACCTGGATATAACGAAACTTCGGGTGTAACGAACCAAATAACATCGCAATTGGTGATAAACCCTCGGGCTTTAGCGAACTTACGCTAACATTTGAGAACGAATGGCATGCATATAGGGTTGCCAACACGTAATGTTATGAACCAGACTGCAATTTACGTAAATTCACCGGATATAGCAAACTTACACATATATTTGCGAACTATCGTGTGGCATGTGTATGTGATTGCCAACTCGTGTTGTTATGAACCAGACTGCGTTGGGTCGTAGTGTTAACGTGCGTTTACCGCAAAAGTTAAATCTAACAACAGATGTAGGAAAAACGAGTCACCATAGCAGAAAAGTGCGAAATATTGCGCAAAATACAAAGCGGAAAAATCAGAATGCAATATGTCGTGATCGAACTTTGTCTAAATAAACGACTTAGAAATAATGGAAGGAATTATTAAGACCATGCAAAAATACAAATTCTAAGGTTAAGACTGAAAAACAGGAAATATTTAAGTTTTTTTTTTTCGTTTGTTGCCTATAGCGAACATCGGCTATAATGAACCCAATTTTGTTGGTCCCTTAAGGTTAGTTATAACTGAAGTTGACTGTATACAATAATAAACTGATGATTTTTGAGAGAGTATCACGTTTGTTGTGAAAGTTCTCCACAAATTATAATTTTTTATTATTGATTCATCAGAAATTTTATTGTTTATAAAATTTATTGGGTCCTCTAAAACTACTGGAACCATCAAATTTTATAACTTATGCACCCAACTTATTGAGGCTCGGGAGTTCAACAGATTCAACTAAAATATTTAGCTTTGAATTTCTGATTAATAAAAAATACAATGAAAAAGTTGTTACCTGGAGACTCTTGGAGTTTGACCAATTGTTTATCAGTAAACTGCGACCTATTGTGAACCATGGTGAAGCAGTGATTAGTATTGCAGTTTGTGCAAAGGGTAGGTTCGATAATTCTACCCCTATCAATCTCAACAACTGTCGAAAAGGAGCAAACGATACACTTGAAGAAAGCCTCTCTCATCTCAGGCATTATGTTCGATGAACGGATGACCATCCCGGCAATGGTAATCAACTGATCAATATCTGAAATTGTTAAAAATAAATAAATACAGAGAGGGTGTCATTTTTTAAATGAATTCGTACCTTCTGGATTCAGGGATCTCATATTTTTTGTCTTGTCCGCGTTGAACGGCCTTACTTGAATTTGGTGGAGCAATTGGGCTGCCGGATGCCTCTCGTAGAACATCTCGTTGACGGTCATGTCAAAGATCGGAATTACTTCTTGTGGGTAGCAGACTAACTGCCTGTAGAGGCCTTCATCAAAAGTTTCTATGTGGTTGCAATTTACGTTGAGGAATGGCTCTTCCAATGTTAAAATCTATAAATTATATGAAATTATGAAAGAAAAATACACGAAATTTTATAGTTCATCTGGTTATGACTATGACAGTGTTTCTTATTTAGTCCAAGCAATTTATTTACCTGAAATTCAAAATTAATTAAAAAATGTTTCATTAAAACATTAATTAAAATTAATCAAATTTTTTATAAGAAAAAATCTGATGTGGCCAAGCACATGACTTTATCAGCAGTGTCACACTGTCTCAAAAGCTGATATTTTGATAATAGTGTCAATAGAATCAAAATATCTGTCAAATCCTGGCTAATTAGTTTTAATGCGTTCTCACAATAGAATTTGCTCAGCTAAACTATTAATTTTATCAAAAAATATCATAGACATAAATTATACTAAAATATCCTCTACTTTAATTTATTATTTAACTATTTTCACAAAATTACATAAATGGCGCCTCATTTGCAAAATCATTGTAAAATGCTAAGAGTAAACATCCAGTTCCTTTGGACTCTTTTCAAAACAAATTCTTTAACCTCTAAGTTTGGTCATGAAACTTCTAAATATGAAGTTTTATCCGGATACCTTTAGTAGTTTCTCCGGAATCATCACCACAAAAATGGGTACACTTACACATAAACACACACACACACATGGAATTTTTTTACTTTATCATACGCAGTATGTAAAGTATTGTAATCGTGCCGAAAATTTTTTTTGAGATTTTAGCGGAAATAGGTCTTTATGGGTCCCCTGAACATTTTTGACCAACGTACAAAAAAATTTCTGTGTGTGTGTGTGTGTGTGTGTGTGTATGTGTATGTGTATGTGTGTGTGTGTGTGTGTGTGTGTGTGTACCCAATTTTTGTTAATTAATTTCCGGGGAAACTACTAAAGGTATCGGCACGGAACTTCATATTTAGAAGTTTCATGACCAGACTTAGAGTTGAAAAGCTTTTGGTTCAAAAGGGTCCAAAGGAACTGGGTGTTTACTCCAAGCCTTTTTCAAGGATTTTAGAAATCAGCCGCCATTTCTGTAATTTCGTCAAAATAGTTAAATAATAAATTAAAGCAGAGGAAGTTTTGAATAATTTATGCCTATGACATTTTTTGGTAAAATTAATAGTTTAGCTTTTTAGTTTATTCTAAGCCTTTTTCAAGGATTTTGGAAATGAGCCGCCATTTCTGTAATTTCGACAAAATAAATAATTAATAAATTAAAGTAGAGGAAATTTTAAATAATTTATGCCTATAACATTTTTTGGTAAAATTAATAGTTTACCTTCAAGAGCAAATTCTATTTGATTGAGATCGGTCGCATCTGCATTGATATGAAATTACATAGTAGCCAGGATTTTGACAAATATTTTTTTGTGTTGTCACATTCGAAAACAGCTGATCTCATCAGAGGTTGGAGAACCACTATGGAAAGTGCGCAAAATTATAAAATACTAATTTCAAATAAAATAAGATCACCAATTTGATTGTTTGTTGATAAGAAATATCAACCAGTCTTGATATCTAATTCTAAAAATGATACATTGAGAAAATTATAAATAAAGTATAGTGATGAGTGTAGTTTTATTTTAGTATGTTGGTAGGGATGTGTCATGAACAAATATAAATCTGTCAGAATTTGAATTACCTTTTTAAGGTGCGTTTTCATTAGTGATAATGACAGTGGTAGCAGACGCCGTTATAGTATTTCCAATAGAAAATTGCTAGTGACTCATGTTTATGTACATGCAAACTAATATGTGTCATTATCACGATATGTAAGAAATACTATAATTTCGTATTCTACCACCGCCATTAGCTACCATTACCTACCAATCGGAACGCACCTTTCGTTAAAGTGGTACCAACCTAGCATTTACTATACAGAAATCATTTATTTTTTTTTAAATACGTATTTCTTAAAAAGCAACACAATAAACGTTGATGTCGCTCCTGCCAAAAACTAGATAGCGCGACTCGCTCATATGCGACGGCGACACTCCGCCTTCGGTGACGCACCGTATCACCGCTCGTCGCGCTATTCCGTACTTTCGGCATTTGTGACATAAATAACTATTATTCTAATGACGTAGTGTCGGTAGTGTCAAATGCTGATGCTTTGACAATACCTACGATTTATCTCTATAGAATAGATTCTCATGCAGCTAAACTATTAATTTTATATATTGTATGATAAAGTCATGTGCCTGGCCACATCAGATTTTTTTACCTTGGTCAAGAATGTTCGGGGATCCCGAAAGGACATATTATCACTAAAAACTCAAAACTTTTTTTTCACTAGTACAATACTTTCAGCGATGAGATATATCAAAAAATGGGATACTCGTAGCGGTATCTTTGATGTCTGGCCATTCCTAGTTTTAAAAAAGTAGTAGGCCAGTAAAAGTAGAACAGCCATTATTTAAAAGAATCCGCTAGATGGCGCTACAGAAGGGGCAAATTTATATAATTTCAAATTGGCACTGACACTGTCACACTTACACCAAAGTGTAATAGCCTTTGCCACTGTCCGTCACTATCTCACAACCTGACGATCAAATATCGAATAAACTAGCAAATAAACTGCGCTGCGGGAAAACCGATAAAGACAGCCAATGGTCGTGCATGCGCACTCAAATTTTGAACGGCGCGAAAAGGTGAGTTGCCTTATTTTCTTTATATTTCATCGCTGATACTATGTCATACTACGTATCATCTGGTATCTATGGTTTCATTTGTTGTCTTTGACAAATTAGGTATAAGAAATCTGCCGTTATTTTTGCTTTTTGAAAATTAGAACATAGATGTTTTGTTAGCAAAGAAATTTGTATACTCTGCTGTTTTAAGGTAAATGAGCCAAACCAACAAAAAAAAATGAGATATTGTCTATTCAGGCGGGATGTAGATTTTATATAAATCAAAAATTACAGCCACAACCTGGATTTAAACCAGGGACCTTTGCGTCAATGCTCTTCTATCTGAGCTACTGAGGCCTATGACATTTGTTAGATATAATTGTCATATGGGGAGAGCATTGTGCTAGAAACGCAAAGATCCCTGGTTCAAATCCAGGTTGTGGCTGTAATTTTTGATTTATGAATTTGACAAAATATGTCATTAAACATTTTCATTTTTATTTTCTATTCATTAAATAACATTAAAATTTGTTTGATTTTTACCTAAAACTGAACAATTTGTGAGACAAAAGCTTTTCATTATGAGGTTTATATTGCTAAATGAATTTAATCGTGAGTTTTGTTGACAAACCACATCCATGTCGTTGAGATCTAGATTTTGGCTCAACTAGAATGTAACCACTGTTCAGACACACAATATATTTCATACCATAACTTCTCTAACATTCTTACCTCTTCTAATTTCTGCAAATATATCGGCTCTTCCATATTCATCGCTTCTGTACGTTCATCGTTTTCTGCATTCGGATCGATGTAACGCAAAATAAACTGCTTGAATTTCCGTTTGCATTGGGCCACAGATACGTTAGTACCCCAGATGACTAAGTGCGGTGCCGTTGGTTCAGATTCTTGAGACTCAGTAATTACATCTAGCTGTAATAAGAAAATTTATGTAAGTACTTCTTGCTTAGGTAAAAATGGATATTATAGATAGATATACGTACATCAGATCCAATATTAACTTGACGTATTCTCTTGTCCGTTCTCACGTCCGGACGCATTCGGATAGGAGTTCCACGAATACCAGATCGAGGAGTCCTTACGGACCCCATTGAGGCAGGTGTGCCATAATTTAATGGAGAGCTCAAATCAATTTCACTCATTGCAGGACCTATAATACAATAATGACTATTGTTATTTGTCCTTAAAACGCAACATACAGTTGGTTGCTTGTGCTTCGTTGGACATTAACGTGTGTACTCTTACTACTCTTATTCTACAATAATTTTTTTTAATATATCTTTCAACTCGGTAGCAGAAATATTTCACAGATATCTGCACCAATTTTCCTGATTTTTTTTACAGTTGTCTGTACCATTATATCGTAGTTATCATATCGTAGATGTTCTTTTTACCTCGCTTTTTTTAATAATAAAACAAATTCAAAACATGTTCATTCTATTTTTAATAAAACAATTATCTTTCCATTAA
Organism: Melinopterus prodromus; assembly: GCA_964023965.1. Taxonomy (NCBI): domain Eukaryota; kingdom Metazoa; phylum Arthropoda; class Insecta; order Coleoptera; family Scarabaeidae; genus Melinopterus; species Melinopterus prodromus. The sequence goes on along the minus strand of OZ030391.1, from coordinate 25,687,676 downwards.
TCAAAAATGTGCATGATGCATGTTAAAAAATGTTGGTCCTTAAAAAAACATAGGTACAGCTGCAACATTCAAATTTTGTATGGTAAGGTAAGCTTCTTTATAGTTAAAGATAAAAATATGAATTGTATTTATAATAATTGTAATATTTGTTTACATAAATCAAATAGATACTTGTTGGAGGCATCATTTTTGCCTTAAAGACAAATTTTTTTAGTGTTAGGCATATTAGTTTGTATGTCAGTGTTACTTTTAAAAATGGCCAACATTAGGCATGAGAAATGTTTTACGTTAATGCAATTGATTAAAAAAATCCTGCAGTTGGAAGCGAGAAAAATTTAATAAGCTAAACAGATGTCTGATGTCTATCTAATAAATTGCCATAATATTCTTTCAAAAGTTTCAAATTCTTAGAGTACTGACCAAGTTTGTATTTTTGCACATTATAAACCCTGGGCCCGAGCTTTCAAGAAACCACCCATCAAACTAATAATTTGGTTGATGTATCATTCATGTATCATGTAAAAGTGAAATGTTTTCTATTCAATATACCTATATTTAATATTTATAAAAACATATTGTTTGGCTTTTTGCCTGTATAGCCCTATTGTCCACAGTCCACACTGTGTTTGTTTGATGATTGTCGGGTGACATTAGAAATGTCTGTTCTATTATCAAACGATTCGTTGACATCAGTTAACATGGAATCACCAAAAATTACTTGAATCAATTATACTAAATTACCAGTTCATTTTCTCATATAGGTCCCCAAATCTTTGTGATGATAAACTTTATCGCCACAGTGTGGTATTTTTATTTTTACAGTTAAGTGAACAAAATTTGAAGAATGAAGTTTGCAAGACAAGCACAATTTTTGATGGTTTTTCACTAATTAAAAACCATAACTTTTTAACCATACCAAAAATGTACAGTATAAGTGAAAAAATTATTTAAAATATTGAGAAAATTTAGATCTCAGCATCCCGACTTACAGTGTTAAAAAGTGGTCACCCAAATCTACATTAGATATAGGCCAAAAGAACAAATCAGTAGTGTTAAAATAGACTCGAGATATATGCGACAAATAGTGCAGAACAAAACTATGATATTATATCCTATAATTGACCAAAATATACCTGCAGCGGGACTTGTGGGAACAACCACATATACAGGGGAAGTTCCAGCGTCGCTGTTCTTTTGTACGTTATGACCCCAACGCATGGGAGTTGCAACATCACTTCCAGGTTGTCCGTTGGTTGGCGTTCCCTGACCCCTTTGTGGGGTACCTCTAGTTGGTGTACCTCTAGTTGGTGTACCATTTGTAGTACTGTGCGTACTCCTGGAAGGTGTTGTAGGTGCATCAGAACGACTTGGAGTACCTGCTGTAGCTCTAGTTCTACGAGATGGGGTTTGCACTTCATCATTTCTGGTTGGTGTCGCAGCCCCACGTCGTGTTCTACGCGATGGTGTCTCAGGTTCTTCACGCCTTGGCGTACGAGATCCTCTTGGCGACGGCATTTTTTGAATAAATATAACAAACAAACAAAAACAAATATGATAAAACAGAAAGAACACAACAGCCCTCACTGGAGCGGTTAACAAATTGTAGTGCTTGGCTGTAAATTGGCGCCAAAACAAGCCAAAAGTTCACAGTTATTTGACATATGATTCAAATTTACCAAATTCTATTAAACATAAAGAGAATAAACAATCCGAACTGATTGTTAAACAAATTAAAAGTGTTTATTATTGCTTTTTATTTATTATATATGTTATAGTAACGTATATAGTCTGTAAATAATATTTATAGGGAAAATTACCGATTCAGTCTGTTATACACGGAACGATAAATCGTAGCAATTTAATAAATACAGAACTTGGCCGGTTTATCGAACCAGAATGGCTGTACAATTACGCAATTATTGTATAAATTACAATAGAAATATTAAAATAATTGCACTGAATTCCATCCATGTTTACAAATCGCTGTTTGACAACGATAAGTACTGCTGATGTATTTCATTATCAATTATATTTTACAATAATAATATCAAACTTTGTGTGCATCTAAAATACCCATGTGTTCTGATTCTATTACTGATAAAGATGCAAAACATCCTTACCTTTTAGCTACATATATTTGACTCGGAAAATTTCTCAGTCTATGATAATTCCCTATAAATCGTAACAATTTATCTGTACACGCGTTCGAAAAATCAGGCAGTGCGGTCTTGACCACGAGTAGGTCCGTGGTCTTGACAGTTAAATCGCAGCGATTTATCTTCACGTGTATAGCTGGCTTTAGCTAACTTGTGGTATTGTGTATCTTCCATATAGTTTATAACTCCCAAACAGAAATTAGTACCACAATCGACAATAGATGTCGTTCTACGGTGGTAATAAACTTTGTATTTGTTTATAATTTGAAAGATAACTATGAATAATTAATGAATGAGTTTGGTAATTCCGAGGAGGTGTAATTGCCGATGCGTAACCTTCAAGAATCCCACCTTGTACGTCCAAAAGTTGTTTTCAGAATGAACAGACGAGTGTGTGTCATCGTCCATTGATACTGCACAAATTGACCAAGATTAAATATTCCGTAATAAATACTCGCACGTAGACCACGATTAAGAAAGAAAAAATGAGATAGTAATTAATAAAAGGGCATTAAAATGCCTGCTCCAGTAGATGGTAAATATTAACAGCTTTTTCAATCCGCGGTTGGTGTTTGGTTATCTTGCCATTCAAAAACTATAGCGATTTTTATATGTTGACAAATTGCAATCGTCGGTGGTTACAAAAAAAGTCAAATAATCTACTGTTCTTGATTGAGGGGATATAAACCAGATATAAACCATATTTGGGAGAATAATCATAAAATTTTGGTGTACATTTTCATTATTTCAGTGAACTTTTGAAACTTTTCTAATCAATAACTTGTGTTGATCTGAGCATGTGCAAAATCCAATTTACCCCAAACTTGCTACACCCCATACAGAGGGTAAGGGTAGATCAATGGATACTTTGATCAATATATAAACTAGTTTTACAAAATGTATCCCATTAAGCATAGCTCGACGTTATAGTTGTTCATAATGTCTCAAGTTTGGCACCGTGTCATTGGCTGTGGTCAATATAAAATGTGATATGTTGTGATTGTTTAATACCAGATGGCTGAACCGAATAGGGTTGCGATATGATAAGTGCTTTCTTAAAATTTCTAGTCATCACTATCAGCGCTTAATTTAAAATGCAAACTTTACGAAAGAAAACTAGCCCGTTAAAGTGTAAGTAATCAATGCACAGCATGCACCTGGCATTTAGTCACTGTTCCTATCCTAAAACACAGATTTTAATTTGATTTAGTACGCATGGATTTTATTTATTTATTTAAGTAACAGTAGAAAGCCATTGTACATCTCATTTAAAATTCTAAATAGTGCACCAACGTTTAATAACTAGAGCATTAAGTGCTACTAATTATGTAACAAATATCTTTAATACTTTTAAAATTTTAGATAAAAATGAAACTACCCGTTTTCTGGGAGAAGGGGTAAGTTTCAAAGCAAAACTTATTGGGATTCTGGAGGTATCTGAGGCTAGAGGTGATCGAATGTGTCAGGAGGCTTTATCAGATTTAAAAACTGCTATTAGGGCTGCCGGAGAACATAAGCAAAGGATAACAATTAACATTGCTATAGATGGATTACGATTACGCGATGAAAAAACTGGGGTAAGTTGGAGTTATAATACTTAACAAACATACTATTCTATACGTAAGTACGTAGGCTTTCACGCAGTGGCGGATACAGAAAAAGCTCAAGGGGGGGGCGCAAAAAGACACCATGAGCTATGGGCGTCATCAAGTCGGGTGCAAAGCTTAAAAAACTGTACCCGCTGTACCAACAAATTCGCCCCAAGGGGGGGGGCGCGCGCCCCTTACGCCCCCCCTCTGTATCCGCCCCTGCTTTCACGGCCAGAATCATTGAGAAAATAAATCTGCTTCCGGGTTATGCCGTGTGTAAGTGTTATAATATCTTGTCAAGACATCTTGACACACTTGACACACATCACAAAAGTCTGATGGGGCCAGGCACATGAGTTTATCATACAATATATAAAATTAATAGTTTAGCTGCATGAGATTCTATTTCATCGAGATTGATCGTGTTTGCATTAAAATAAAACAAATTAGCCAGGATTTGACAGATATTGACAGTAGGTATTGTCAAAAAATCAGCCTCTGACACTACCTACTGTAATTAGAATAAAAATATCTGGCAAATCCTATATTAATGCAGATACGATCATGTTGATCATAGAACAAATAGAATTTGCTCCTACAGCTAAACTATTAATTTTACCAAAAAATGTCATAAACATAAATTATACAACATTTCCTCTACTTTAATTTATTATTTAACTGTTTTGACGAAATTACAGAAATGGAGGCTCATTTGCAAAATCCTTGAAAAATGCATAACAACATTGCTATCCGCACTCGAAATATACATTGACTTTGTAAACACCATGGAAACACCAAGCTGTTTCAACATTGTTTCACATGGCAAACGTGCGCGCATGTTTCTCCTCTTCATCGCATTCTCCATGCATTTGTACGTTGAATTGACGTTTCGCAACCGCTGATGTTCTGAATACTGTCAAAAGTTTCAAAATATACTGGCTACCTACTATTAATGCCGACCATTTCGATCAAATAAAATTTGCTCCTGCAGCTAAACTATTAATTCTACCCATCGAGATAGTATAGAAAGGAGACGCTATGACGACGTTTTTCATATACTCAAAACGGCGTTAGTAGGTGTGGCTTATGGGACTATACGACGGTCTGACGACGGTCGGTCTGCAAAGGCCCGGACTAATTATAATTATTTTTCTGTAATATTGCAGACAGTGCAACATAGCACATATATTTGATCAAGTAAAGAAAGTGAAAATGTATAATAAACACAATAATACTCTGGATTAAGGTTATAACAAATAATGTAAAATAAATGTTGCATTTGTTTAACTTAATGTAAAATAAAACTTATAAGTGGAACAAATATGAATATGACCAAATAAGTATTATACATTTTGTAACCTATTGGCCTGTAAACAAAACCATTTTATTATTTTGATGCGATTTGGTGATGTTCTGTCTATACATAGCTCCATAAAATATTTCGAACACACAATACTGGACTTTGTCCGCTTCCAGTTACATCGGTCTACAATCTGTATCCATAATTCCTGCTGCGCACAAATCTTTGGAAACCTACATTTAATTGTTAAATAAACGAAAAACTAAGTCAAATTTTTCTTGAATACGGGCCTGTTCATTGTCATTTGACTGACATCTAACGTCACTTCCCGATGAAACGTAATTCCCGCTGATTTATTGCAGCCAGGACCCTTTCTGCTGCGACAGCTTCTTATAGCACATACTGTCATGCTAATTAGTTAGAAAAATACTTATAGCGCACTAGAAACTATTTAAACCTATATAATGTTTCGGCTTGTCAATTTGACACTATGGGACTAACGGACGGTATGATTTGACATAAAGTGATCCCAATTTTAATCTGATATGACTCCTCCTCTTCTATACTATCTCGATGATTCTACCAAAAAATGTTATTGACATAAATTATACAAAATTTCCTCTACTTTAATTTATTAGTTATCTATTTTGACGAAATACAGAAATAACGGCTCATTTGCAAAATCGTTGAAAAATGCTAAGAGTAAATAGCCAGTTCCTTTGGACCCGTTTGAACCATATACTTTTCAGCACTAAGTTTGGTCATAAAACTTCTTAATATGAACTTTCCTCCCGATACCTTTCGGGTACACACATACACACACACACACACACACACACACACACACACACACACACACACAGACATTTTTTTGTATTTTGGTCAAAAATGATCAGGGGACCCAAAAAGACCTATTTCCGCTAAAATCTCAATTTTTAAAAGTGAAATATGGAATGTAGTATGTTCCATATTTCACTTTTTTATTATTTAACTTCTCATTATAAATATGGATCAGATGGAAATTTTCATCAATCAAATCCTAGTCTGTAAGTTGTTAATTCATTCCTAATGACTAGAGATTGGACATCGCAAAAAGGAAAAGTAAAAATCAATCCCAGTAAGCCAGTGACAACAAAAGTATTCAGTCCTGTTGGTTACCATGCTGGCAATTACTTGTTTATATTGCAACTAGGTAGTGGCACGTGAATAGTATCACTGCCAGTTGTGACACTATTTTTGATTTCATAATGAAAACAGCAGTTTCCGTAATCACTAGATTTATATCAACATAAATTACTCTAAATAGAAAATAACTCTTTTATACTTGTTTTGTAAGATATCTTGTCTTTTATTAACACCAGTCATGCGCCAATTGTTATAACACAATTAAGATTATAAATTGCGAGCATGAAGTTTTATTATACATATGAGCTATTTATATCCGTTATGTGTGCGTCAAATACCATGTATTATTTACGACTCATAAATTCCATTTTATATCTAATATTTTAAATGTATTTATTAATAATGATAGTTACTTGGAATGAAGATGTCATTATTATTCATTAATACTACAATAATAATAATTAGATTTTACATAATAATAACTTTATTCATTAGTTACAACAGTTTACTTAATTAAATGAATAGCACCGCTCACAATAATTGTTTGCTAATCATCACTCACCACCGCCACCAGCAAACTGTGTTGATTATATTTATTTACCTACATATGTAGGTACTTTGTAAAATACCTCATCCCTTATAAGGTGTCTAGCTTTGGTTATTTATTGTCTCCAAAATAAACGGCTATCACGCAATGTTTTTTTTTCTATGATATTTAAACATGAGCAGGGGTTGGAGTCGCTAGATTTTTTCCGAATCTGACTCCTCTGAAATTTCTATGAAGTCCGACTCTGACTCCACAGCCCTGATTTCACTGCACCCAGATGATGAATGCTCTTAAAGCTAATAGTATTAGCAAAATATATTCGTAAAGTCTAAATTCTACAAGATTAAAAATTTTTTTTCAGGATTCTTTGTACCACCATCCGGTACACAAGATATCGTTTATTGCTCAAGACATGACTGATTCGAGGGCGTTTGGTTATATTTTTGGTTCACCAGATACTGGACATCGGTTCTTCGGAATCAAAACTGATAAGGCTGCTAGTCAGGTGTGTATTATTAATATAATTCCGACATTCCTCAAATTATAACCTCAAACATCCAATTAAAAAAAGAACTTGATAATATTATGATTACGAACAGCTGAAAATGTTATCTGAAATACTTTTATCACTGCAAAATTTATTGATTTGACCATTTTTTTGTCTTATGTAATAACTAATGTTGTTATAATTAAATGATTCCAGGTTGTTATTGCTATGAGAGATTTATTCCAAGTTGTGTTTGCGCTAAAAAAGAAAGAAATTGAACTTGCCAAGCAGCACCTCGACAAAAGTCGCTACGGGACATCACCTTTATTTTCAGAATCCTCCATCAGTTCTAAGGTACGTCGTTTATCTATTTAATCTTCATTGATAAGAATTACTTTTAAGATTTATTGTTATTACTTTCATAACCTATAATAATCGTAATTCTAGATTTCAACAGCGGAAACATCTAGCAAATCGGCAAACGCTCAAAGCAAAGGGACAAACACCACTGAACGCTCCACACCTGCAGTAGCAGATTTAGTCGATTTGGAATTAGAATTGAGTAGCTTGCAGCAGGGTTTGAACCAAATGGAAAGAATTACGCCATCGGATACTTACAGCTCGAAGGATGATCCGTTCGGAGACAGTTTTATCCCATTCCCGGTAAGTTACTGAAAAATGTTTAAAAATAAGTTGTAAAACCCTGATAAGAGAAAGGTTAGAAAAAATCATATTATTAGAAGAAAGGAAAATTAATCAATAACATTTGTCAGAGGCAGTACAACATAATTGCAAATATGTAGTTTGTCAGAAATTGCAATTTATCTTGTTGTTCATCTAAAAGAAAATATTGTGTTTACAGAAAGAAATGTATGTCAATATCTCAGCCTCTGAAAAGTTTACGAGAAAAGAATTCCAAAAAAACTTTTAGGAAATGACTTAAGTTACAAATTTTAAATAATTTTTAATATACAGGTGGGTCATTCGTATGGTGAAACCTAAAGTTTTTTTAATGGAAAACCCTGTGTATTTTTCCGATTTGTATGTTCTTTTAAATTACAACTTAAACTGTGCAAACCGCAAGTATTTATAATGATGACTGGTTTGCTTCTTAGAAATGAATCATTGTGTATATTAAAAAGAATTGGCATGCCGTAGCTTAACTCATTTTCTAAAACTATTGTTTGATTTTTTTTTGCGATACAAACTAGAAAAGAAAATACATTACTTATAAGAAGGGCCAAGCATAACTAGACGTCATGAGACATCATAACTACCTAATTACGAGCATTGACTGGTACAACTTGTGCGTGCGTATGTGGAAAGATGATTATTTTATTCTAAAACTCGTTCTAAAAGGCATTCATGAAATCAGTGATGATGAGTTTTTTAGTCATATTACACAAAATAATGCTTATATTATACAAATCCGTTGTAACTTAACAAATACTGAACAGTACAATAAACTTATTATTATTTTTATAAGTATTCATTATAATTCATCACAATAGTAAATTTACTGAAAGCCTTTTTTCATCAATATTCGAACCTATTTCAGACTACAATTAACTTTTTCTTGCTGGGTAATTGTGCATGTTTGATGGGGATCAAACATCCAGTAACGGTTTCTTAGCCATTTCAACTTTGAAATAGGTAAAATCAAATTCAAAAGACAACCAATGTTATTGAACGTTGTGGCACATAACTCTGAAAGTACTCGATAAAAAAATAAATAAATTATGTTTTGCACACCTGAATGACTTCTACGTACAAAATGCGTGATTATCAAAAGTTACTGTAAAAAGTTTGAGATTTATAATAAAAATAAAAATGTTAATATACAAAACAAAAAATTACTTCAATCTGATTTCTTAATATTAATTACATTTATTATACATCCCGAAAATTCTAAAAAACTTGTTTCTAAAGAATCTTGGAAAAATCATACAGTAAAAATATTTTTTAATTTACATACCTATCTATATTTTTTTCTAATCAATCCAAAAGAAAAACCTGGTATTTTTTCTACAAAATTATCAGTTGCTAGTCGGTAGTAGAAGGGTTCTTACATACAACAAATCACCTCATTTTTTGATTTTATATGCATAATTTTCTTCAATTTTTTGATTTTTCCTTTTAAGATATGTAAAACGCACACAAAAGCCTTTCTATTAATCAGTAGCAATTGTGCACTTTTGAACATAGATTTTGTAATGAAAACACAACTTTTTTTCTGTATTGCTTACAAAAATAATTAAGCTGACATATTTTCACAAAAAGGAAAAAAAAATAATTTAAAAAATTATAGTTGAAACTAAAACTTGGTATATATGTCATAGAAAAAGCAGGGTTGTTATATTTAAAACACTTTGTTTTAAAACATTGTTTTAAACATGTTTTAAAACAAATATTTTGTTTTAAACATATTTTAAACGGTCATTTTGAATTTTTAAAACACTTTGTTTTAAAAAATTGTTTTAAGATGGGCTTCAAAATGAGTAGGCAACCAAATATACTTCATAATTTTATTCTGAGTATTTCAGCAAAATGATTAGGTATTTCCATTCAAATTATACGTCAAACAGAACTTGAAACCTTTGGCGATAATACAAAAAATATCCGGCTTAATTCTGTCATGTATAGGTGATGAATTCTGTAAATTACGCGTTTTTTTGTTGAACGTAAGAATACTACGACAATGCCATCAACAATCGTAAAATCCGTCACCTAGACCCGACAGAATTGAGCTGGATATTTTTTGTATTATCGGCAAAGGTTTCAAGTTCAGGTTAGCGTATAATTTTAATGGAAATACCTAATCATTTCGGTAAACTACCACGAAATACTGACCTCAAAATTATGAGGTATATTTGGTTGCTCATTTTGAACCCCACCTTAAGCAGTTTTAAATGTTGTGTTTTAAACTACCGATAATTGAAAAGTTTTTGTTGTTGTTCATAAAATATTACTATATAACATCAGTGGTAGCAAGTAAAACGAGGAATGAACGACGGTGATTAAAATACTTACAACTAAAATAAAAAAAACATAAACAAAAAAAAAACATAAAATAATTGTTTAAGACAAATATTATTCTTGGTTCAAAATGTGTTTTTTGTGTGTGATTTCAAACATGTGTTTTTCATGTTTAAAACATATTTTTTTGTGAGGTGTTTAAAAACATTGTTTCGTAAAACACATCAGTTTATAAAAAAAGTGTTTGTTATGATTAAAATAAAAAAAAAAAAACGTTTTTATAACAACCCTGCATTGGACTGTCAGTTTGTTTAATTACATGGTGTTTAAGGGTGCCAAAACGGAGAAACGCGTGCGGAACGCACCCGCAAATTTTACACGTAAATTGTAAAAACAAACTTCTTACCGATCTTTTAATTTTGCTTTTAAATTTGAGATTTTTTGCACTCAAAGGGTATTAATTGAATGTAGCTACAGCATACGAACAGGACAACGATAACTAAAAAGGGAATACATACCGAAAATTGGTCAGAATTGAACAATAGACAATAACTTACAATTTTGTTTTTGAATTTATAAATCCTTGCTTCATCCACTGCATAGTAAAATCACCTATCAATACATGCAGTAAAATATCCAAGAAATGGTGTTAATTAGAAAATCGGTACGAATCAGCAAAAACGACGATATTTGTGCGTTTGAACGGAGAGGTATGTATTCTCTTTTTAGTTATCGTTGTCCTGTTCGTATGCTGTAGCTACATTCAATTAATACCCTTTGACTGCAAAATATCTCAAATTTAAAAGCAAAATTAAAAGATCTGTACGATTTACAAAGTTCGTTGCTGAACTTTCTTGGGTGCGGAACGCGCCCGTTTCGGCACCCTTAAGGATTTTGATGCAAATATTCTAAAAAATAGAGAAGTTTGGTGCTGGTAGATGACATGACATAATAGATACTAATCATTTTTGACATAATATATCAGTTCTAAAAACCCGTTTTTAACCCTCTCCCAAACCTACATCTTTCAATATTTTTAAGTAATTCTTAATTTATTATGTACCCACATCCTTAATCTTTAATAGGGTTTATAGCGTGCTTTGCTAAGCTTAATACGGAGATATTGATGCATGAACAATATTTTGTGATGAATTTTATCAATTTTGTTGTACAGTCATTAGTAAAAGATGTTAGGTAGCACTATTTCATTATTACAATTAATTTAATTAATACTACTAATTTAATTTAAATTGAATACTGTTAGTACTACAATAGCATTGGTAGTGGATTAGTAGTTCTAAATTGCTGTCTCCATAATAGAATTTTGCGTGCAACTGACATACAACATTTGAATCTGCACTGTTTTTAACAAACTCTCACACAAATGTCTGGCAAGATTTTTGTGAATGATGAAGATATGTTTAAAAAATTTTAATCTTGACTAAAACTAACATGAAGTCGGAAATCAATGTTTTGAAAAGTTTGAAGCTGGGATAATGCTGAAACTAGAGATAAAGCTTTTGGGGCACCTTGTAGCATTATCAAAAGCAAGTCAACGTCAGAAGTCGACTACCTACCTACCTACCGTACTTTGCCGTACTTATAACCATCTGCAACAAGCAATAGCCATATTCCATATTAAACAAGGAGACAACTATTTTCAACTCTCTTTTCAGCCTATGTTACCACCACCACCACCTACAGGGAAGGAAAGGGCAAGCAGGACATCCGAATCTAGCAGTCTCTTTAGTCCGAAGACACCACACACTACTGCAAGCATTGACACTCTCGGTGATCCCAAGGAACTCAATCTACCGCACGATTTTAGTTTGAATGACGAGCCAAGCAGTGGAGATTGGTTCACACCTCCCGCAGGGAATAGCTTATTCGAAGAGCCCGCGTTACCAGTTGCAGAGGTCACAAAACCACCTGATCAGCATGAGAAGAAGAAGCAAGAGATTTTGTCACAGTTTGACGTCTTTACGGATTTGGATCCCTTAGGTAATTTTTCTATTGGATGGAATTTGTTTGTGTTGATTTGTGTTTGTAATTATTTTACTTTGATAGGTTCAATGCAATATGGGACAAAATGTTTCTGAAAAATGTTAATTTGTTATTACTTATTTGTAGATATTTTCGGATTCTTCATTAAACATTTATTTCAATATTTTAAGGCCATTATTGTACTTAATGGACTCTAAAGTGGGACACTTTGCGTAACAAGACCCAAACAAGTTTGTAGAGAGTAAAACAACATAAATAAAACTGTTCTTATCATCTAAATATGAATTGTCACTTAAAATGTTTGTCACAAAAATCAACTGCTAATTATGAAACTGCATTATAGTAGAGCGTCGATAATCCGAACTAATTGGGACTGAAGGTGGTTCGGATTATCAAACTGTTCGGAATATCAAATGTTACAGCGAAATAGTCAAAAATATGAGTATTGGATAGAAGATATCAAACATAAACAAAATTTTTCTATAACAAGAATCAAAAAAAACGGCTTTTTCAGCGGTTACTCAGTTCCTTATTTTATTATTTTGGGTGTTTGGATTACCGAGGTTCCGATTATCGACACTTCACTATATTCAAATTTATTTAAAGTACACACAAAAATTAGAAGAAATAGCTTAAACTGGGTTCTGAATATTTCTTTTTGTAGTTACAAAGTTTTTATGTCTCGGCTAAAGCTTGTAGTCTTGTAGCTTGTACCCCTGTAGTCTGAAAAGTTTGAAATTTCAAATAGAAATACTGAAGTACTGTAATTTGTGGAGAAGTTATAAACGGGATAAAATTATACTTAGATAAAAAGTCTATTTTAGTAATGTGATTAGTAGAGCTATTTCAACTATATGTGCAAAAACAAAAGACCTAAAAGTAAAATTCATTTTTTATAATTATAATTTACATTCCCCGTCTCCTTATACATTAAGAAGTTACACTGGACTTTCATCCATTTTTTATAATAAATAACCCTATGATTCTAAGGAAGAACTAGATCTTAATTTTAGAAAGAAAATGATTGGTATGATTTTATTTGAAAAACTATAGTTTTCATGTCTGTCAGAATACAGACACTAGAAACAGTTTATTAAGATTGAAGTTGGTGAAAAAAATACCTTGACCTGGAGTTGATCGAGGAACCTAAAAATTTCTGGTTGGGAGCTCTATCAATTCATTTCCGAGTCGATGGAAATTTATAGGCAAATTGGTCATTTCAAGGAAAGAATGCCAGGATTTGAATATAAACAAAGTTTGGTGAGTCGGTATTTTATGCACTCATTATCACCTGGATTAATTACATACATTAATTACATCTATACTATTATTTTAAGTAAAATGTTAACAACTACAACACTTTAACAAGACTATCTGAACAATGGCTATAATGTTTAACTATTGTTTATGGTGTATTTGAATGCTGTTAATTTACAGTTTTCAGTCAAAGAGATTTACATTTGCTGTTATAAAATAAGGATTCTTGTTAGCTATCAGTTCGCTTACTTATATCAGAAACAAAGCAAAATTTGACTAAAGTTAACTGATTCATTTAAAGTGAAAATGATAGTTATAAATCACCCCCTACATTTCACCTTGTGCATAAAGTATTTATTAAAGGAAACTGATTTTTGTTTCCCTTTTGTATTACATTTTTAAGGAATTTGCCGTTTTGGACTTATAGACTTGCCCGGCTATTGCATTGAACCCCTCTTACTTCTACATAAATGTTCTGTTATTATTATTATCACTGCTTAGAATGTTATTATAGTATAGAATCGATTGGATTATTATAATTTGGTCGCTCAATTTGTTAATTTGTGTAAGTTTTATTAAATTTTTGTTTTCTTTAGGTCCCGCTCTGTTATTTTTATGTTTTCTTTAGCATCCAGTAGCAGTAGAGGTTTTATTTGGACTCCCCTAAAGAATGTATGACCCGAAAGTAATATTGTTACGTGGAGCTTTGGATAGATGGCGCTGATCTCTCTAAGTTGTCGGTTGTGTTTGTTTCTCTCTTGTAGGTACAGGTAAGAGCAAGCCGTACGTGGACAAAAAGCACTTCTTCCAAGAGTTGAAGAACCCGCCGAAGAAGGTGCTGAAGGATCTGGTGCAGGAAGGCCAGCCGAAGGACCCATCTGCCATCTTCCCTGCCAATTTTGATCTAGTCACCGTGCCCACACCAACAACGAACAGCTCTAACCTAAGTACTAGTCCTAATTTATTTACTTCAGATCCGTTTGGGGACGATCCTTTCACGAAGGCGGATCCGTTTTCCGAGGGAGATCCCTTCGATACCGACCTCTTCAGGGACACCAAGGACTTCAACGAACACTTCAATTTCCCCAGTGTGAAAAAAGTCGAAAAACAAATGTCTGTTGCCTCGGCAACTGTCCGCCACGTCAACTTCAACAAACAGAACACTTTTGATACTCAATTCAACAAGCTAACCCACTTACATGAAAACCCGAGCTTGGACTTATCTTCAGAATCCGAGTGTGCCCCCGAGCCTCCGCCGCGACCAGCGACCAATGTAAATCAGATAAAACCACCACCATTACCTCCGAAGAAAATGCAGGAAGTCTGCACCAAACCGCCGCCAAGGCCTCCTCATAACGATGACCTCCACTACGATTACATGGAGAATTTTGAAACGGCACCAAATAGTTTGGAATACTTAAAGTCTAATATAGACGAGAGTCCTCCGTTGCCCGTTCCGCAGAGGAAATCAAAGTTTGAGAATGATTTTACGACACCTCCCGAGAGACCAAAGAAGAATTTTAACCTAACCACTGAGGAAGATGATTATCTAACACCCGTCTCCGGACCATACCCAGAGAAGAAACCTTCAGTTCTACTACCCCCTCCGCAAAAATCACGTAAAGGCGCTACATCCCCAAATGTAACATCCTCCGTAGATTCCAAACCAAACATAACCACAACTTTACCCAGCGAGAAAAATTCTCTGGAGGGGTTAGACATAACTTTAAGTCAACTGACTCTAACCGGTCTAAACGATTTGGCAGCGAAACTAGAAATACCTCAAGCGCAGTTAAGCAATATGACGTTAGTCCAGCTAACCCAATACTTATCGAACTTCATTAAAAATAAGGCGGAAACAAAAAACGAACAAACCTTCCAGGCAGACTTTGCAAATTTCAACGATTTCAACCGTAAATCTTCGGAAACCTATGACCGCTACGCCGTCTTCCGCGAATTACTACAGGAGGAAATCAAACAGACGAAAATTGATACTGAACCTCAAGAAATCACCGAGAATATAACCGTGATCCACGAAGAGAAAATTACAAATAAGAGTGAGGTTGTCGATAGATATGCTGCGTTGCGAGAAATAGTAGAAATTGAGATAAAAAATACCACGAAAGAGGCTTCTATCGAGGAGAACGAGAGTGAAGAGGTAAACGGTACGACGGATGAGCATAATTTGAATGAAGACGATGGCAAAACTGAAGTTGAAGCTGAGAATGAGGTTAACAAATTAAACAATGAACTGTTTTCCGAGAGCAAAGAAAATGTCACCAAAGTTATCGAGTACCACAGTCCATTGGATATTAAAAAGGATGTTATTGCGACGACACCTACTAAGTCACCGATCAAGTCACCTCTGGACAAATTGAGGAAGAGTCCCATTCCAGAAGTTATTACGGAAATTGTGAAGAATGACGCTAGGTTAACCTCGGGATCTTTATCTGATGTCATCAGTGGAAGTTCCCCGGAAATTGATAATACTGCTAGCAATTCTGAGAAGAAAAAGAGTGCTGATGCCACAGGTACGGCGAACTTATTTTTTAATTGTTATGTTATTATTGCACAGTGTGGTCAAAAAATAAAAGATTAAATTTGGTGGTGGATTTATCGCATGAAAATATGACTATAAATATGAGTCAATAGTTGCTCCTTGCCTATTTTGTCACTTATTAGTTGTATTGAACATGAGCGACTTGTGTGTTTTGCAGTCTATGAGAATATTGAATGTCGCTCCAAGGCGCCTATTTTCTCAAATGGATGATTTCAGTGAGTGAGCATTTTATATGTGATACGTAGTACCTATCACCGAATTTATGATCTTTATTTTATATTTATGACATGTGTGCGAAAAGACATGTGATCGAGGAGGTTATTTAATTAAAAAAATTATATCAGCACATAACTGACCAGCCTTTGTGCCCATCTATAGCAATTTTTTTGAGATTTTAAACAGAATAACTCAAAAAACGCAATTTTGTTACATTACCTATAATGGTATGGTATTTTGCATATACCTATGTAGTATGGTATTTTTGGTTTTGTGCAATTTTTACATATTTATTATGTCCGAAAAAATATCCCTAGAAATCTCAAAAGGGTCTCAATGTAAACCTTAGGTTTTGCACTTTTACCTGAAATCCTGAAAGGGATTTCACTAGTGTTCTTGAAGTACTTACAATGTTTCATTACGTGGCGTGGGCTGGGCAATCATCCAAACAAAACAGTAAATGTAATATTGCTATAGCTAGGTAACAAAGGCCGGACAAGTTATTTCTAATTAAAGAAAATCTGCTTTGGCTTCATTAACAAGAAGTATTCACTCATCATAAATATCGTGAAGCTATTAGGTCAATTATTGGGTTATATTCAATACATCCCTTTTGAATTACTTTGACTTGGAATATTATTTGTAGTGAAAACAATTTCTAAGTTTTAGAATAAATTACTTTTTAATTCTTACATGAACACTACGTTACAACGGTTACAATCCAAGCATCCAACAAGTACAAAGTTCATTTTAGTTAATCAAAATTCTAATTTTTGCTTTGGTATTTTTAGATAGAAAGTTGGTTAAATGAACCAAGTAGTTCAAATTTGTTTTCTCTCTAATAATCCTGTGACAAAAACATTAGAATTTCAAATGGTTTCAGAGATATTTTGAATAAACTATGGAACGTCATTATGTAAATATGGTCATAACATGATGATTTACCTAGAAATAATTAAAACTTGTTTTTCTTATGGGCGCAATATTGTTTTTATTCATATTTGGGTTCAGCATTTTTTGGATGATATACAAATTTCGTCATCTTCAAATCACTTTTGGCATAAGACAAACACTGGGGACCATTGATTTTGTACACTGAAAATTAACAGGTATTGCAAAGAAACACTGTCAATGCGTCAAGGACACATGAAAGTTTTATATTATAAGAGTAATAGTAGGTACTTCCTGCATATTTTTGCAATGGCTGTTTTTTGCCTACTTGCTCAATCTAATGAACCCAATTTTTGACGTTTTGTCCATTAACTAGATCTTCCTTTTATGTCTATAATCATTAGAGTTAATATATAACAGTGTGAGCTTTTTGAAACTGTTAATAATCTTAAGGTTTTGAATCTAACAAAAACAACTATCAAAATCGTTTAACAGTGTGTGTAAAAGATAATCTGAGACTAGAATAAATCATCCAGTGAAAGACATACTAATAGGCAAAAAGCTGACAATTACTGTCCACTCGCACTTCTAGGTGAAAAGATCATCATACACACAATTGCTTATGCCAAAAACATTCTAATTTTGATCATTACTATAATCATTCATTGCCCTACAGCCGAAAGTTGGGCAATTTTCGACCAGCCCAACTCAACGCAAGACCTAATCAAAGACAAGCAGAACATCCAGAGCGAGGAAGGAGTCTCACCGTGGTCGAGCGACTCAAAAGAGTTCGGCAACAGTTCGCCGCCTGAATATAGACCGCGCATCGACTCGGAAAGCGGCGGCGAACATTATAAACGCCGTCGCAGAGACCAGGAGCACGGCTGGTGGGACACGTCCGCAGAACCCGAGGTCCAATACCATCCGGCCAACCGTCGATCAACCGACAGTTACGAGGACGAATGTTACGACTGTTACGACAGACCACGCAGGCGCCGTCAAGGAGGTTGGCCGGCGCACGGAGCTCAGGCCACCGGTGGGCACTCGTCGAGTTCCCGTGACGTCAGCCCTTGGGAGGAGGAACCGAGTAGAAGACGAGACATGAGGGAGTATCGGGAACCGAGGCAGATGTGGACGTCAAAGCATGGCAGGCAGCATTCGTTTGATAGGCACAGGGATAGGCGGCATAACGATAGTTGGGATGAAGAGGATGACTACGAGTAAGTTCTGTTTGTTTTTGAGGTTCGATTTGTGGAGTTTTGAGATTATGGTTGTGTAGGTACGAGGAGGAGCATCGGTTCCATTGGCAGGATAGGCATGGTGGGCGGGAGCCGGAACGGGAGAGGCACGGGCGGGATGTTGAGCCGGAACGGTGGGCTGAAGATCGGAATGAGGACGGGAGGAAGCATCGCAGGAGACGGGAGAGCGAGCGGGAGAGGTGGTGCTGTCCAGATTGGGATCAAGGCGAAGCAGGTCTGTTAAAAGGAATAGTTATTTATATTAAATTTTTATATTTATATTAAACTAGATACACAATCTTACATGTTTTTATTATAATATTTATGAAGACATAGTATGTAATTACGTTACAGAAAAACCAAGGTATGGTAGCGGACGATATTCTGAAGTGCCATCGGCCAAATGGAGAGAGCGTAAACACGACGAAAGGTACTACAGCAGGGAATCTCAGGAATCGCCGTGGGAAGATGAGTACTCCAACGATCCAGATGAAACCCATGCTCCACATTACCTAACCGCACCTCGGAGAAATTGGAAGCAGCGTCCCAGCAGTGCATCGGAAATGGACAGAAAAACAGGCGAGTTGAAATCTAGACAGGGTCCCTATCACTTAACAACAGGTTTGTATTAACTCTGTTGTTGGCACAAAATAAACAAATTGGTATAGTACTATGTGCCAGGAGATCAGAAATTGTAACCAAAAATTGAGGTCTTTATGAAAACTTTTTGGGATCCAGAACTTTCTTGACATTTTAAAGTATTTATCCAGGCTTATGTTAACATAATATTTGTCGAGCCAATATTAGTAGAGGAGTGACAGAGATAGAGATAGTGACATTTCGTATCTTGCAGCGATATATGTCTATAGGGTGCGTGCAACAACTTATGGGTGGTGAAAACTAAGTTGCATAGAGTTAAGCGACTGAAAAGAGTCGCCATGGTCATGTTCACGATCAAAATAAGCTATTAATTTAGCAATCAGCTTTTTGCTCTGTTTGTTAAGGTTTCGCGGCAATTTAATATTATTTCTACTAGCGCAATATACAACATTTCTGATCACACCTCGTATAAGGTCTTACCTTGTGTCAAACTGCAAAATTCAACCTAACAAAATAAACTTTTTATAATTATGCATCTTTTCTAAGTCTTTTGCAGGAATTATCTGGAAATATAACGATAACATTAAATACCAATTTAACACGCATACTTTGGGCGCATTACTGGTTACTTTAATTGAATTTTGTTACTTTGTTATTAATTTATCTGAAGTTGGTAATTAAAGCATGGTACATATAAGTAGCTATATTCCGACCCGTCTACTTAAGTTGGTCTGACACCTAAGGGGTCGTCTATTAATCACGTGATGTTGTTTTTAGGCATTTTTTTACACTCCCCTCTCCCCCGGCGATACTTGGCGACGTTTTAAGGTACCCCACCCCCCTATCTAACATCACGTGTATTAAAAAACTGAAATGTTCCGGTAATTTTTTATTGAAAAACACAATAATAACACATATTAATTTAAAAAGCAGTGTCCTCGGACCATGGGTTTACTTGGCTATTTTTGACACTAAGAAATGGACAAGCATGGTAGCGGGAAAATATACACGTGATATGTAACAACAACCCCCCCTCCCCCATTGTGATCAATAGTGATGTTATCCAAAGCCCCCCTCCCCTCCCCTATTTGGACCTCACGTGATTAATGGACAACCCCTAAGTAAAATACAGTAACTTGTTTTTCTATTAGTCATTCAAGAGAAAAGAAAAAGGAAAATGCTTATGTTGATGACATTTGTGGGTATCTATCAAATATTAATTTTCCTATCAAAACAGCAAGACAATTAAAAATTTGGTAATTCATAATTTATAAAGCACCTGAAGAATTATTTATTAAGAATCAGTTCAACCACTAAATTAAATCAATTTATTTGCATCTTATTAACAGATTATGTCTTTATTGACAATAAAATTATCCATCCTAATTTTCTCTGGTTCCAAAATATCAATTCGTTAGTTTTTCTCTATTATGTCATAGCTTACAATGCTTACATCTTTCCTATGAAACATTAATATAATTTCTTCCCGGTTTTTCCTATTTTTTTTTGTTGAACGTGGAAGGTATATATAATTTCGAATATTTCTTTTGCTTACTAAAAAATTTGTAATCTTTGAATTTTAATATATTATTCTTTTCTATTCTGTTCAATAACATTTTCTCGTCGAAATGTGTACTCAATATTTGAGTAAAAGCAAATTTTCACAATGGTCACTTTTACGTATCTTGATAATCACACAACATTCTCGAAATTCTTTGGTCTTCTGGCCCACAGTGGATTGTTGCAAGATAGTAATTCAGAAATTTTATTTTTAAGGTGGTAGCGACGGAGAGCGGGACAGAAGATATAAGCCGAGTAGAAGATCGAAGAGCAGGGAGTCTCCATTTTCCGACATTTCCCATAACCGCCACAAACCTGATCCCGGATTGACAATTCGATCACGAAAACACCACCATCAGAAACCTCATTTTGAGAGCGAGTTCAATCAAGACTTGAAGAAGTCGGAGTCGACGAGTGTTAAGAAAACTTTGACCTTGGGGCGTAAGAAGAAAGACAGTCCGAAGATGGAAGAAGTAAACACGTTCCCGAGGAAGAGTACTGCGCGGGCGCAGTCGCTCTTTGAGAATGACTTTGTTCCAACAGAAACCGACAGCCCTGAATCAGCAACTTTATCCAGAAGGTTTACCTTTGAGAATGATTTTGAAACCTCGGGGGCCGATTCCCCGATAATTAAGGTGCGTCACGAGGAGAAAACCGTCAAATTAGGTTTGCAACGTGGCCGGTATCAGGCAAAGCAACGCTCGCTCTTCGAAGATGATTTCTCGCCAACTGAAAAGGCGGAGGCTCAACAAGAAACTACGGGGATTTCCAGTATTAAAGAGGAGGGTTTGCACGATGCCGAGGAGCAGGATTCGTTTGGTAGGGGGAGCCTTCGCGGTAATGGAATTCGAAAGAAAATTTTATCGAAAGGTCGTCTGTCGGCTAACCTACACGACGGTTTGAAAAAGTCTGAATCTGTGAATATTTTTGTGCGCGAGAACGATCCGTTTGACGATGATTTCTTTAGTGGTCAGGACGGGAGTGATCTGACTCCGGGGGAGAGCGGTCGAGACAGGGTATCACCCAGGACGTCGGAGCTGAAATGGACCGAACAGTTTGAGCATTTCGAACGGAAATAGGTGATAATTTTGATGGTCGGGGGTTGTTGCCTTTGCTTATTTATTAATTTCCTAGGGATAATTAAGTATAATGTATCTGTGACCATTTATCGTAACTACTTACATTTTATATACTTAACAAAGTAACGGTAAATACTCGGACTAAAACAGCTGTATATAAGTATTCAAATGTGTACGGGATGGTTTTTAGCGTGGCTAGAATTAGTAGTAGAGTAATTTTATACTACTATATAACTTCTTTATCGTATACATTACACATTGTTAAATTTACCAGCAAACTTGATTTGACATATTTCTTATAGGAACACCATCTCTATCACAGTTTAAAATCACAGAAGCATAGCAGCCACTATGCATTGATGAATATTGTGATTGTCTAAATCATTACATATCAGATATCATCTTTAAAGAGAATATTATTATAATATAAAGGATGATCAATTTAAAAAAATCTGATGTGGTCAGGCACATGACTTTATCATACTATATATTAAATTATATGTGTTACCTGCATGAGGTTCTATTTGATCGAGATCGGTTATGTCTGCATTAAAATAAAACTAGTTAGCCAGGATTTGACAGATATTTGGTTCTATTGACAGTAGGTATTGTCAAACCATCGCCATTTTTTTAACGAGTGTCAAACGGTTATGGTTTGACTATTACCTACTGTCAATAGAATAAAAATATTTATCAAATCCTGGCTAACTAATTTTATACTAATCAGCAATCTCACCAATCAATCTCAACAACACCAATCTCGATCAAAAAGAATTTGCTCATGCAGCTAAACTATTAATTTTACCAAAAAATATCATACACATAAATTATACAAAATGACCTCCATTTTAGTTTATTCTTTTACTATTTTGTTGAAATTACAGAAATTGCGGCTCATTTGTAAAATCCTTAAAAAAATACTTAGTGTAACATCCAGTTCCTTTGGTCCCTTTTGAACAAAAAAAATAATTTGTACTGAATACTCTCCAATTGTTTAAACAATGAATTGTTTTATTTAAAGTCTATTTTTATATTTTTTGTAACATCCATTATTTGTAATTGTAATTTTTGGATTGAAGATAATTTTAAAAATAGTGGAGTAGTTGCTAGCCACAAACAAAAACTCCAAAATTTTGAGGATATACGCCCCAATTAATTAGTCACATTTTGATCTGTGAAGGAATGTTCTGCAGATATTTTTGTAAAAGTTATCAGCAATCATAACAGTAACTAGTCAATCAGGATAAACTACAATTTCAGAAGCTTTTGGAGGGGAATTATTTTTGTTTGTAGTCCGAGAATAGATGCATAATATCATGTGCTTCCAGCAGGGATTTATGATATTACAAGGAGTGTTGTGTAATTATGTTGATTGCTACCTATTTATGATGCTTGTATATTCTTAGCTGAAAAAATCAAAACATGCAAGATGTAGTTTTATTTTTTTAATTTGAACATACTTTATTCTCTTTACATTACAAATATTTTCTCAGGTCTGGCACAACTTACTTAAACCATGAAAACTTGTAACTCAGGAAGTTTCCAACGAAAAATGTTTGAAACTAGTGCTTCTAAGATGTCAGGTACAAGTCTGTTATAATAAATGTTGATTTTAGTTTTAAATGTTTAAATACTTCTCTAGATTATTGCCAACAAAAAAAATTCCAAATTAATACATTTAAAGACAATCAGTTTTGTTTCAAACATTTTGTCAATAGCTCCATACTTTCTGAGATTATCTGCTTTCAAAACAACACAATCGCGCCATAATCGAATTATTATTAGATTATGTCTGCAGATTGGTATAAATGATTACACTGTGTTTGTCTGTTTTGCGGATAAATTTGACAATTGCATTAGACTGAAAAATATTGATCTGCATTAAAAATGTATTTATCGGCTATATATTTTGAATATTTAAGTCATCCCGTGCACTACTGCGGTATTAGCAAAATTACTTATTAATAAAATGAACAAGTTGTCGATTACAGCGTTAAAGGGTAATTTTGTTTATATCATAACTTTCTAGGGAGTTGTAAATGTTATTTGTTGTTATATGAAAAGAACTAATTAGGTACATATGTAATTAACTATTATGTAATTATATAATTCATTACTTTTGTA
This sequence comes from Melinopterus prodromus, assembly GCA_964023965.1. Lineage (NCBI taxonomy): Eukaryota > Metazoa > Arthropoda > Insecta > Coleoptera > Scarabaeidae > Melinopterus > Melinopterus prodromus. The sequence continues at coordinate 25,663,967 of OZ030391.1, read as the reverse complement.
ACACTACAAAATGAGTAATTTTATGCCGTACTTAATATATAAATATTGGTCCAATAGGTTTTTACAAAAAAGCAGAAATTTAGTGGAACACACAGCCAGTCCATATAGGTTTTTATGTTTGAACAATGCATTTGATAAAAATACTCACGTGATTGTGATTAATTATATGATTTATGTTATATATAATTTTTTAAGTTCCTCTGAAATATTCTACATTGCAAGAATTATGTTGAAATGATTATTGTAATATTAACTCACTTTTATATATTTTATTTTATTGTTTTACGTATTAGTTTCTACCTCGTTTTATAGCAAAATATATATTTATTTATTCCTGCCCTGTTGTTTTATTTCATTGATGTGGTGGGTTGCATGAGTTTGTAATTTGTGGGGGACGGGGGTGCAGTCATCAAAGTAAATAATCACTGTGAATTGACAAAAAAAAAATAGATAATAATACATTAACGTTTATACTGGGACAACCCCGCATGAACCGCCAATGAGTATTTGTTGTTTAATGGTGAAAGTCCTCGCGCCTCTTGTGAGGAACGTGTGTTTCTTTTCCATCACATTCAGTGCATAGGAAAAGGTAAGTAAAGAAAAGAATGAGTATAGACGTCTACCCTTTGTTTCGTGTTGTCAAAATTCTAACGTTGCACTATGGTAGAGTGTAGACTCTAGAAGATTGTTGGGCTAAAGTCAACAAAAGTTTTGATTTCAATTACTGAATCCTATAGGAAAGCTAAACAGGTTACTTCATTGAACACGTGTGGAACTGATGCGCAACTCCAGCGCATCTGTCACAGTAATATTTTGGTAATAATAAACCAAAATGGCGCATAGTACGCTGCCATCTATTCTACCACTATAATATCCTTGATTATACATTCATAGGTATATAATCAAGGGTAATATAGTTGGTTTACAAAGAGCTATGAAATTACTGTTGTATATTTTCACATTAGAGGGTGTAACATATTTTTAACAATATAAAGTACTTGTATTTGTAGTATTATTTCTAAATATAATAAAGTTTTTCAGCTTGTAATTTGTAGTGTTATTACTTTTTCAGCTTAAGACTTTTTCCACTTACCGTACCTTTTATACAGCACAATATCACTATTCTGGTAGGTAAGTAAACTTGATTTTGTAAGTAGTTTATTTTGTAATTCAACATGAAGTTTGTTTAAACTATAATGAAATCTTGCATTTTATGTTTTAAAATAACGTCTAGTTACTTTCAGTTTCTCATATTCAATGTTATTAAAATGTATCTTCAATACATCCAGAATACCCGAGCTAGTTTGGTTGCATATTCATATTATTTCGGGTTTCATTGATAACTATTACTTCGCATATTTCCCGCTAGGTGCGCCACTATGCAGGGAGCAGAAATTGGTGGAGGCGCTTCGGTTAGCTATCTATATAGGTATATAATCAAGGATAATATTCAATAGTGATGCCGCGAATAGTAATTTTTTCTCCATAGCGAATACCGAATATTCGTCCACATTTTCGGCCGAAGCTCCGAATATTCGCTACAAGTTACTACAGTGCATACGGGGTAGATCGTTTGCAGTAACATTTGCGAGTATACCGTGTCACAAAACGCATTCATTACGTTCTACTGAAAATCTATACAAAATTACATCAGGTAATAATGAAAAGCCATTCGGGAATATTATGAGATTTTTGACTAAGATAATAAGGTGGCTGTGTGTTTGCTGTGTAAAAGCAGAGCAAACCTTTTCTTTTCCAATAGAGTTAAAATTTAGCATGTGGACAGATTTCCGGTTAGAATGCATAAATCAAAGAGAAATAGGGAAATTTTTTGGAAAATTTTGGATAATTTGTCCAATCAAGTTGAAATTTTACATGTGGACAGATTTTTGGTTCTAATGCATGAATCACTAAAAAATTGAGTTTATATTAAAAAAAAATTGAAATTATTTTATTTTCTGAAGCAGGCGCGATGAGGAAAGGCGCAATCGTTTGTTACCAACAAATACAGAAAAAAAAATGGTTTTATCCATCATAACTTACCATTATGAATTTTACTTATTAAATTTGTTTATTTTGTTAAAATAGATTTTTGAGTACGTTTTTTTTTCTTGATCAGGTATTCGCTATTCAGCCGAATGGTACGCAGTATTCGGCCGACAGCGAATATCAAACAAAACGGCCGAATACCGAATAGTTGCCGAATATTCACCTCATCCCTAATATTCAATATATTAAACGCGCTCTGTAGTATTGGGGACGCCATTCTGTAAGGGAAGTAAATTAACTTGACTATTTGACTAACTAAAAATATGGCAAAGCAAAGCGACTGCTCCCGGTTTGTGAGCAACGAGAAATACTTAGATTAAACGTGCTCTGGGATAATATATTAATGGGTTCTTGTCCTGGAATCTTGTTGAAAAATAATACAAGTATAATAACAACGGTAGCTTTAATTGTTTACTAAATTCAATACTTATCAAATTGTAAAATATATTAACAAATAAAAAGAAAAATATGGAAAACTATTACAAACAAAAAGTAAAGGCTATTACAAAGGAAAAGGTTACTAATTTAGAGAAGTGGCGTGATATAACCACTTACTTTTATGATGCTACTGCAAACGTACAGCCCGGCATGAGAAGTTGTTCGGAGAAATATAAACGTTACACTGTATAAACAGTGTAAACATTAGGATGCGCAGTGGACACGGGATAGTTTTGGTGGAGGGGATCATTCGTGTGTTGATGCCGAGCGTACAGTGTCTCTAGCTTCCGCTGTATGTCGTCCTTGTTCTTGTTCTGTGCATACGTCGAGTCAGCTGAAACTAAAGCTGCAAAAATATCGCTGCTAATTCGGTGATCTGCTAATAGGTTGCTGTCTGCATTTAGGCTTGCTGCTATGCTAGCAACTGATTGAAGTAGATTTTTGAAACAACTCAAAAACCTCCCAGATAACAATCTTGCGACGCACGAAATCATCACGCGTCGATTTTCGATGCGATGAGTGCAATATCGCTCGCACGCGTTCGTTTATTGAATAAATCGCACGGATGCGAGAGATCTGCGTGTCACAATTCTTATTTTCGTCATACATTCGGCACGGTGCGTCGTCCGTGACGAATAAAACGCGCGAGTGCGAGCGATATGCGCCTCATATCGCTACTCGAGTGAGAATGCGGGCGGTATGAACCTCCATTGATGACGAATCTGCGTGATCATATGAACGCACGTGCGGTTTCAAATGCATCATTATGCGTCGCACGATTGATATCTGGGCTCTATCACAATTCGCACACACAGAAAAAGCACAATTAAGCGTTTGGTGTCTACTTAGAGACTGATCTTCTGCCCCCTTTACACGCTTGCCAAGCGTGGCGAATAATTTTAAAAGACCACAATTATAGAAGACACTGAAGAACGAATTAACTTTTTGTAAGGGTGTAAAATAAAGGGTAAGGTATTAAAAAAATGTTTGCGTTAGCTTGCAAACTAGTCATATATTTATGATTCCACTCTTTATCTACACATCATCATATGATCTGTGTCATAGCTGCGCATTCTCCGTAATACTTTTCTTCTATAGCTTAACGTTTTGCGAGAACTCAGTACGTACCTATCCTTGCGTTTAAACGCAATAGGCAAAGTTACAACCAACGCATAAAATAAAAGATGAATACTTTACAATCTTCTCTCTGTACCACTCTGGTCTAAAAGTAACGAATTATTGACCAAAATTCGCTTTTATGCGTGGAGTTGGTGTGCATATGCGGCGCTGCCAGCGTACTTAAAGTGCCTAAAAATTAGTTATACGGCGCAGCCACCATTATAAACCCATGACAGTGGATTATGTGGTGTATCTGTGAATTTTCTGTATTGGAACTAACACTTATACTTAATAATAATAACTACTTACTTATGCTAACACATATTGGTTTAACATAGGATCTGGCACTTTCTTTTCAAAAATTTGTAGGACAGATATAAATCTGTATAAAATCTGTATAAAATTATTATTAGTAGTCCCAAACCTCGCAAATGGCCACGTTTTCAATAAGTTAAATATTTTTTAAAAATAATCAAGTTTAGTGAAGCAAGAGTACCGATATCGAATCAGAAATGACAAAAATACCAAACAAATTCGTTTGCACTAAATCAAAACATATTTTAAATAATTAAATAATGTTTATTTGTCACTTGATCCGTAGTAGACATGGACAATTGTCAGAGAATATAACAAAAGTACAATCAGAATACAATACAAAAAGACAAAGCGTACAGTACATCATCAATGATTCTGCGAACGTGTCTCAGTCAAATACTCATCAACACTATAAAATGCTCGAGCAATAAGACATTCCCTAAGGTTTTGCCTAAATTTGCTACTAGTTGATGAGCTTCGAATATCGGTGGGAAGTACGTTAAAGGTCCTGACCATCATGTAGTATGGTCCTCTCTCAAACACGGATGAGGTGTGCCGCGGGCAGACCAACAGAGAGCACTGCGCGTCTGCATCGATGCAGAGATATCTCTATTTGTAACAAATTTACTCTCATTATCCCTGCGGAAAGACAACAGTCGAAACAAATACAGGCATGGCAAAGTTAGTAATTTATATGTCTTGAACACCTCTCTACATGATTCGCGGAAAGAAAGGCCCAACATACAACGCAGAAACCTCTTTTGTAGACGAAAGAGGGAACTCATCTTTGGTGATGAACCCCATAATATAATTCCGTAGCTCAGGATCGACTCAACGCTGGAGGCGTAGTATATCCTAAGACAATCAAAGCCAACAATGCCTCTAGTATGTTTTGTTTAATTTTTTTTGATATACTGGACATACTGGTCCCACCTCAGATTACTCAGCAAATAAATCCGCAGGAATTTCACTCTCTCATCCACAGGCAGTGTTCCATTACCAGTTCCGACAAAAATTTATGTAGTTGGTGCCTCCAATGAGAACTGCAGCAAAGCAGTCTTCTTACAGTTCAGAATCTTGTCATTCGTCTAACGCCATCAGTGGTCGCGGCAGAAAGACCAGCCAAGCTGTGGCTCTTAATAATTAATGTCGTATCCAGAGATTAGTAAAAAAAAGATAGGAAACGTCCATAAGCCACCTATGGTGAAATTCGACCACATTTTATTAACTGGTTAACATCTGAGACATTAGGTGGCAGCACGGTGGCGCTCTGGGCGATTCGGCGGGATGTGGCTGTAAATTTTTATTTGTGTGCATTTCTTATATGTTTTATTATTTCGTTTTCCTACACAACATACAAAACTTATGCCCGTTTGCACCGTATTTGCTAAGCCATACCTAATTTTAAGAATGACGTAAACCTAAGTCGGCGTTCATTTGTACCGCCTATGTGTAGGACATTCCTATCTTAAGTTATGCATGATTTGGCAACAAGGTAAAACTTTAGTAATATTGAGATATGTTGGTACCAATCTGAGTAGTATTCTGTCAATTGTGAAGTTTGCAGTCATATTTTGTCACTAGAATATTTTGGCGGTAAATTTGAATTACTTTTATAATGGAAACGAGTACTGCAGTTGTTAGCAATAGACATAATTTTACGGTCAAATTATAACAATTTATGTTCCTTTCGTAAGAATAGATTTTAAAGCGTGGATATTATACTAATAAATGACCAAAATCATTTGATCAGGTGATTTGGATGACAGCGTCATAAGTTATTTTGACAGATGTTACAATTCAACCTTTATTCAACCAATCACAAGTACGCAATCCGTTGCCTATAATTAAGCCAGCTTTAAGCCGCCGATTTTCGTCGGCCTAACTTAGGTCGTTCTTAACCTTAGTTAGGTGACGGATTGGTGACCGTGCAAATGAAATTGATGACTTAAGTATGATCCCATACTTAAGTAAAGCTTAATACATACGGTGCAAACGGGCATAAGCTATAACAACAACAATAGAAAGCTTAGCTTCATAACTGCTGCTGACCTGCTGCTCTTCTCTGCTGTTCGTAGCAACATCCATATTATCTGCAGAAAGTAAAGGTACAGCTCCTGATTTGAAAAGCAATCGCGCCTATGTTTTCTTGAATTGCTCGACAGAAAAATGATCACTTTATATGTGATAGTTTTTTGTGTCATCTTGCAAAAGGTAAATTCGGCCAATATTTAACATCCATTGCTTGGCTCTGCAAAACCAAAATCTATGCAGATGACTAATTTCAAAGATTGATTTTTACTTACAGCGAACGATCCTTTGGTATTATTGCAAAGAATGCCACATCCCTATTATCGAATTTATTTTTGTAACTTGAATTACAAATGCAATAAGTGCCACGACTCATGTTGTAACTCTTGGTAAATAATGAAACTCCGGCGTTATCACTAAATGCAACTTAAGTCAAATGACATTTCAAATTGCGTTTTGAACACTTGACATGACAAGACATGACATTTCAGTCACGTCATAGAGCGGTTAGTTAACATCTGAAACGATAGATGGCGCTAACATCGACACGGTCGCATCGCTTCCTATCTTTATTTACTAATCTGTGGTCGTATCATCAGCGAATTGGTACAGTTCACCATCGGGAAAATTCGCTGCCAAGTCGTTTATATATATCAGGAACAATAGAGGGCCCAAAATCGATCCTTGCGGTACTCCAGCAAAGGACCCAGAAGATGAGTTGTCCGTCATATTGGCTACGCAATTTTGTTTCGGTAAGTTTCGAGTTTAGATTCATTGGAGGCAAAAATAAGGGCTCGGAAACACGCACCAATCAATTCTCGTTTCGCCCCCTACCGCATTGTTGGTTGCGGATGAATTATCAACTACGACAATGTGATGTGCATTATGAAAAACAGCTTATGAGCTTGATTTGATTAAAATTGAGTTAAATATGATGGTTTAAAAATTATGTTTACATAATCACAGTTCTGATAAACTACTTTTCAAATTGTGTTAGTATTAGTACTAGCAAACGGCATAGTGATCATACAATACATACTACCCAAATATATGTATACAAATATGCTAGATTTTGCTACCCACATGCGCCGTGATACATTTTCACGCCGCAATTGCGTTGCACACCCGTACAGTGAGAATGCATATTAGCAAATGCACAGTAGATATTACTCAAACATGATATTTGTCAAGTGACATTAAATTTGTTAAAATATGCATACAATCATAACATGGCATCTGTAGATGTTAGATGTCACTTTAAGTGGAATCCAGTGGCGAGTTACCTTATGGGCAAAATAGCAATTTGCCCAGAGCCAACGCAACAGGTGGGCCCCCAAACCATACATACTTTCGAATCACATTTCCGTGTAGACTACCACACCATATGCCAGTCCTCAACTCCTCATTAATGTTGCAAGCACATTTAGGATCCTCTTGGCGAGGCCCCAACTAATCTCTAACAACTACTTATCGTGTCAAGAACATTGAATTTTACTTTTGCGCTCCTGACGGTTGAGGACTAAAAATTTGCTAATTAATAAATTACCGTAGTATGAATATCAAATTTAGACTTTATAGTAAGTTTTGCCCGTGGGGCGCCAAAGACAGCGGACGCACTTTTAACAGTTCATTTAAAACTCATTTTTTTGCCACAAAAGAAACATTATCCAATATTGTACGAGACTAATAAAAAAACCTTTGAGTAAGTTAGAAGAGAAAGAACTTTAAGAATTCTTCAAACATTTGCAGTCGACACTTTTTTTATTAGGTATACAATTCTATTCTGTAAAGAGAAACGTAAAAAATGTAAAATAAAAATTCCGATCTGCAAAATGCTGTAAATCTTTCAAAATCCTCATTGTTAGACAATGTGTATAAAAGCAAACGTAACCGCAGTCCATATTTCTTTTTAAAAAGTTGACAAGAAAAAGACTCCTTTAAAGTTTTAGAAAATCGCTTAAGCTACAAATTTTAAATACTTGGTAATGAATTACACTTTATATTCAAAAGTATTTCGTATTTATAGCTTACGTGATTTTCAAAAACAACGAGCTATTGACACGGTAGCAATCCTTTTAACACTATTTAATTGTTTTCTTTTAACATTTAAACGTCTTGTAACATTTAAACGACTGACCTCACGGACATGCAAGTTTTCAATAGTTCAATATGTAATTTTAAACAGTACATATTAGAGACAGAAAACACATAGAGTGTGCTATTTTAAAAAATGAAATTTGGTCTGCTTCTTACTAATGGATCACCCGGCATATTCAAGTCATTCAAGTTACTAACTGAGGTCTTTTCCTTTTATTTGGGTTCTTTCTTCTAAAATTTGAGAACCAGATATTGGCGTGTTACGTTTCTTCATGTTAAAACTCATCAATAAGTGCATATTCAGAGGAAATATATATGGACAATGGCGCATTTAAGGATGAACTATCGCAGTTTTTGCTATGTGCACAATATTATAAAAGAAAGGTATTCAAGCCGGAATATATCTATACCTAATGTGAAAAATTATTTATTTTTATTTGTTAAGGATACCCTTTTATTTATTAAGATAATATAATATAGTTGCTACAATTGTTTATTTTTTAATTGTGCTATTTATTTGTTGTTTTGGATTTAATAAGAATGTTCATTTTTTGCCTTTAATAATTATATAGGTACTTACTTATATCAAATGTTTTTGCAATAAAGTCAAAACCTTATTACCTATTATTTATGATTTTTGTTAATTGTTCCGAAATGTTATATCAGTATTGTTAGTATATAGGGTCCTGAAACTCAGCTCCAGTCTTCTGTAGCTCAGTTACTAATTAAGCTAAGAGTTTGACATTTTGCAGGCTTACCCTGTACTTCAAGGCATATTTCAAGAAATTATTTTTTACACAGGCTGTCCCAAAAATGTGCAACGCCATGGTAATATATTTTTTTAATTGCATGCTATATATTTTTTACACATTTGGAAGCTTTTTATTGTTGCCTACATACCACCAAAATTTTATTGAAATTGGTTGAGTGACAGCAGCGCAAAAAAAATAAAAACAAAAAAAAATATTTTGCATCGTAGGCTTTAAAAATCAATAAAAACCACAAATTGCACCTCGTTAATAAAATTTTGCGACGTGCTTATTAAGTTAGACCTACTAGTCTCGTTAACAAAGTGTCATTTTTGTCAAGTTGTCATTGATCCAAATTATACAGGTGGACCAAAATCTAGTGTCAAACTGTTGTCAAACTGCAAAGGTTGTTATTGTTCTTATTTTAAATTGGAACCCATACATTTTTTTAGATGAAACGATGCAGAATTAGAAAATAAACAATGTTTCTAAATACAACCCCACCACAATTCCCAATATTTTAAAAGTTATTCGCCAAAAAATAGTTTTACGGACTTAACAAATCTGTATTTCTTCCTGCGGGGCCAACGTTAAGGACTTCGTTTATGCTGAACCACCAACAACACTAGAAAACATGGAAGAAAAAATCCGGGGCGCATTTCAAACTATTACGCCCGACCTATTAAGAGCATTGGCGACGTCATTTCATACTCGTCTTTGTTTGTGCCTCGAAGAGCACGGAAGACGTTTCGAACAACTACTTAATTAAGTACACTCAAATCTAAAATACTTCTCTGCGAATTATTTTATGAAATAAATTGTTTTTCAACACGCCATGTAGATATTTATTACCTAAAATTGCTGTTGGAAACGTTAAAAAATAAGTTTTTGGCGAATAACTTTTAAAATATTAGGAATTGTGTTAGGGTTGTATTTAGAAATAATGTTTATTTTTTAATTCTGCATCGCTTCACCAAAAAAATGTATATGTTCCAATTTAAAATAAGAACAATAACACGCTTTGAAGTTTGACAAGTTTGACAACAGTTACTTTAAAATGAAACATGAATAAAACACAAATTTTAACTTGAGTATATATATATATTTATTTAATCTATAATACAGTTTAATCCATAAATTATTATAATTACATAACATCTCTCACATAATGGAAAACTATGACTACGTAGGTAACTAACAGCTACCTTGGTTCATTTGGCCTGCACCATTCGTTCAAGTACACAACTTTTCTTATTTTTACTGATGTAATTTAGTTTTTTTTAAATTAATTGTGCCAACGATATGTTGCTCTAAAGAAAAGGAAAACGTTAACATAATAACCTTACATCTTAAAACCTATATCATACCCAACAATACGCAGCAACAGAACGTATATATATTTTTCCTTTAATATTTTCTTAGGTACAACAGTTACGAATGGACAAAGAGACAATAACAGTTTTAAGTACTTTTATACTGCGTTTTTATCTTTTCTTATTTACAATATTGGAAGAAAAGGATATTTATTCATAGGGGCCATAATAGGAAAAACTGCAATGTTAATTTTGAATGTATAAAGATTTTATTACAATAGATGCTGTAGTTTGTCGAACACTAAATAGTTAGCTATTTGTTAAATTTATTAAGTTTTGCTTTATTTTTACCTAGTACTTCTATTTAATTGATAGTAGAAGATGATATTAGAGTTTGTCTAATAAAGCTAAAGCTTAAATTATTTTGTAGTATCAAAATTGGGACTAACGCTACTAAGGAGTAACCAAATTGGAAAATCTACAGTAGAAACAATGTTTAAAAATACATGTGTAAAGGTGTAAATAATTCTACGTTCATCATTTTCGAATGTCAATACCCCTTTGCTATTTGGTTCATGGAGTTCTAAAATATCAGACTTTTTGAATTGTAATGTGTCCACTATTTTCTGAAGGACTTTCAAATGTCTAGTTTTTCAATTAATTTTGTATTCAAAGAATTCTTGTTACAGTTCTAAACCAAATATTAAGAGAAACCAACAATGGTTTCACTCAATTCTATTAGAATATCTTTGACGTTATTAGCAAATGTTGTTATTAACACTGTAAAAACTTTGCTACAATTCCATGTGTACTTCATCCCATCTATATTGTTTGGTCATTTTCAAACCATCATCTTTTTGTTCATGGATACGACTTTACGTGTTTAAAATTGTTATCTATATACAATTGAGGTTAGTATATTTTTTGTAGATTAAGTTGGTACTTTATTTGTAGAATTTAGTAGTCCATCTTTTTTGTTCCGACAATTTCATAAAAAATAAAATAATAAATGAATATAGGTGAAATAACAAACTTTGTTTTGAACTACAATAAATTGACTCCTTTATTGTTTCGTTATTATAAAACCTAAAGTTTTGTATCTAATTTTGCGATGTTGCTATGTGGCAGGTTTTTTCTCAATTTAAGTAAGGCATATTCTAATTTATTTCTTAATTTTGGAACTAATCACCATGTTTGCTAATATTAATTTAAAAATAAAAATGGAAGAAATCCTAAAATATCAATAAATACTAATCATTACCAACACTGATTATTTATTTCACAAATGTCAGTTCGCAGAATCAAGTAATTTATGACATTTGCTTCTTTTTGTTCTTAAATTCATGATGGAATGTTACATGGTATAATTTGTATTCCACTAATCAGTATCGGATGCAATTATACAGGGAAACAAAAGTTAAAGTGGCTATACGTAGGAAGCGTCTAGGATTAAAAATAAGGAAAAAGAGTTATTACATCTGCGTCTGCAAAGTACATTTTTTTGAATTTCAAAAATGTTTCTAATTCCATCCTTGTTGACGACTTTTGGTTTTGAACTACCTTGTCCTCTTTTGTTTCAGCGAAATGTTCTTAAAACAATTGGACCTAAGTTGATATCATCACAGATCATCCAGATACGAAACCTCGTATCGGCACCTTTGGTTTGGTGGCACGTATTTTTCTGACCTTGAATGCCATTTGATGGTATTGACTTCACAAAACGTCATCACTTTACGTGGAGGAATGGAAAACTAGGGTACTAACCACGCCCCCAAATGGCATAGTAAACTCAAAAGTTGCCGGATGTCGGAATACTGTGTCGATGTTCGGGAAACCTCTAAATTAAGGTGTCTTGTTATTAATTTGATAATACCTATACCAGTAGTTGGTTATTTGTTGGTTCTTTTGTGACTAAATGAAAAACGCGCCATGCGTTGGGCGTCTCCTAGTAACTGAGAATGAAAACAACCTGACCACGTGTAACCTGGATTGAAGTATGCCATGCCACATCCCATTTGAATGAAAAAATATAATCAAAACCTGTATTTTCTTGCGAGTTTCGCATCTGTATGACATGTGGTTAACTAAAACCACGGTCAACTAAAACCTAAAGCGTAACCCATACGCTTATATTTTTTCTTATTTTTACTCCTCGTACCCACAATTTTTGTTACACCCTGTATAATATATACAAATTTGTGTTTATTTACACGTTTTACAAATCCCTAGAAAAATATTCTGCGTAGTACGACAACACTACATAACCTATAACGAATGACAACCGACAAGAATAACATCGATAAACATGATAATATATAAACATGACATCGAATCACACTGATTTACTTGCATATGATATAGATATAATTATCGAAAGTTAATGAAAACTAAATTGAAAATGTCAAATCATTGAATTTATAATTGTATAATACATATACATACATTGTTGTGTAGTTACTTAGTTAGTTGTGTATTTGGCTTATTACAGCCTAATATACATATTTTAAAAAATATATAAAATTAAATTAATGATGCAGTAGAATGTTTATGTTGGTAATTAGAGAGAGAGAAGAGAGAGAGAGAGAAAGAGAGAGAGCGAGAGAGAGAGAGAGTATGTGAGAATAAAGAATAATAAATAACTGTTCTAACGTAAATTCTTGAAAAAATAATACTTAGAATTCCATGTCAGAGCATCGGCACCCACTAAGTATGTATGTACAGTGTTTTTAAAATGAACAGCACAATAAACACAACAATTATAAAAAGTACTTCACCATTTATTTACAATAACAACTCACTTAAGTACAGTAATAATAATAATAAGAATAACAACAACAATGCGACACAACTTCCCGATTTGCATTGGCTCTCAATATAGAGATTAATGAAATAATATCGTCTAGTTCGTCTTTTGTTTGCCTTTGGCATTGGTTCGGTTTCTATTGGTTTGGCCAGTTTGAAATTTGTTCGGCTTAGTAGTATACTGTGAATTTGGTGATTAGTTCCCCTAGTTTTTTTCTTACATTAGCTAATTAGCTACTGACTGCGAGCTTAGAAGCCTCTGATGACGTTGTAAACCTCTAATGTTGACAACAGTAGGTACGATATCCAAACCATGAACAGAAAACCCGAAGTGATGTATTTCCACGTTACAGGTCCTCCCAGTTCACCGCCAATGGACTTCGATCTTCTGAGCAACAGCACGGCTACCGTTATAAATGCTCCACTGCAGAACAGCGTCACGGAAAATGCAAGACTGAAAAGAAACAAAAATATGTCAATTTTGGATACAGTACTTTATACTAATTATAACATAACTGGGACAATGTAAATACCAGCATAACCACGAAATAGAATCAAGAAATAAATGCTCTGACGGAAAAGATTTTTTAACCAAGTTTGGTGGATGCGCCGGGTGAGCGAGGATATAAGCATGCAGGCATTTAAATTGTAATTCAGACAATTTCTCTACATAGACGGATTATATGAACATAACTTATCTCATCTCTTAAGGGGTAATGCCACTGATTTTTTGACAAATCGAAAAAAATTTTGGATATCGGTCGAAATGATGTCTTGATATCTTAGAAATAAAGTACAACACGTTACATATTACCATATTGGAAAAAATTTTTTAAATGCTTATTTGATGAACAAACGGCCAAGTGTCTAGCCGAGCGTATATGCAAAAAGTTTAGCGTGAGAGTTTACATCCTAGAGACCTATACGCTCTTATCTTATTTAGAGGAATTACATCCGTGGTGTGAAATATAACATAAAATAATATAAAATACAATGATTTTGCGGAAATATCCTCGGTACGTTCGTTGGACTGACGCTAACCGCACAATGTTATAGCTGTCTGATGTAACGTGTGTTGTTCTTGATTAGTTGGTAAAAAAATAGCAGAAATAATTTGTGACATTCCCGGAGTATATCGTGATCGAAAGGAGTCGAAAGGGAGCAGCAGATTTTCAAGTAGAACTAATATGACAAGTATTTAATCGTTTGGAACTAGAGTCGCCTGTACCTGATAACGTATCCACAGTCCACACCTGCAAAAAAGTAATGTCGGTTGAAGATTATTACAACGTTGAAGTGGATGACGTTTAATTATCATCCTTTGAACTTTGTTGCTGTGTGTTCTGCTATTTCACAAGTTGTAGTGTGTAAAACGTGCAAATCAAATGCGAAATTGGCCGAAAGTAGCAACCGTGACTTTGAGAATTTCAAATCGTGGTTTCTTGTGAGAATTTTGAACAAACTTACATTCCGAGTTGCCTATTTGTTCAAAATGGATTAGAAATGAGTAGCGGTAGTATCCTTGCCATGCGCTTAAAAATAGGTGTAGATTGAATTGAAAAGAATTGCGCATTCAGAGACCTTCCTCGACAGATTGTTCACTCATTTTGCGATAAAGATGTTGGTACAATTTGTGTCGCAAGAGAAGCAGTTAGTCAACAAAGTATGCAGAAAATAACAGAAGAAGAGAGGGCTACAACGCAGGGCCGATTTATCCATTAGGCGAGTGAGGCAGCTGCCTAGGGCGGCAGCCTTTTTTAGGGCGGCAAGTAAAGTTATACTATTCTGAAAATATCAATTTTTACTTTATCATACGTAGTATGATGAAGTATTGTAATCGTGCCGAAAAAAAAAAAATCTGATGTGGCCAGGCCATTACTTTATCATACAATATATAAAATTAAGATTAGCTGCATGAGAATCTATTTGATTGAGATCAGTCGTGTCTGCATTAAAATAAAACTAGTTAGCGAGGAGTGCATTAAAATAAAACTAGTTAGCCAGGAGTTGACACATAAATAAATAATTAAATAAATAAATAGTTCCTTTATTAACACAAAACAATATTAAATGCAACAAAGTAATATTTATATTTAGGGCGGAGATCAGCACACTTGTTTCCAAATTGCCTTGCTCTTCCACTGAACCCCTTACGCAAAGTCGAACCAAGACATAATTGTATCAATAATATAACAATAATTCCGAAAACTTATCAAAACAAAAACAAACACAAAATTACTCTAGAGTCTAATTATACGTAATTGCAGCAAATCCAACTCAACAAAACATCGCTCATGCCCGTAAAAAATAAAAATTAAAACAGCCTCCGATGTGCGCTCAATGCTTAAAGTCCCCCCTGTTGAGCAAACAGACACCTTTCCCCCAAAACTGTTTAACAATAATTTTTTCATATCTTCCCTGAGACCATTGTATGTGACTGACCTGGTAAGAGAATGACCTTTTATACAGCTCAGCGCGATCGGCAGGTGGAGCAAACAAACCCCTGAATCTTAAATTAAGGTTATGGACATCCGTTCTACAGCGTATTTTCCGCATGAGGTATTGTGGGATTATCTTGGGTAGCAACTTATTATATAATATTGCTGCATGCAACACCCTAGTATTATCCATGTTCAACCACCCCAAGTCGCCCAGCTCATTCGATACATGATCATACTTCCTCAAACCAAAAACAAACAGACACGCTGAACACACTGTAGGCGGACGCCGTCAGGCAAGGACCGTACACGGTATCACAATATGAGATCTTTTTACTATTGACAGTAGATATAGCGAGGTATTGTCAAAACATCAGCATTTGACACTACCGGTACTGTCATTAGACTGAAAAATATATTTGGAAAATCCTGGCTACTATGTAATTTCATATCAATGCATGTGCGACCGATCTCGATCAAATAGAATTTGCTCTTGAAGCTAAACTATTAATTTTACCAAAAAATGTCATAGGCATAAATTATTCAAAATTTCCTCTACTTTATTTTATCATTTAACTTATTTGTCGAAATTACAGAAATGGCGGCTCATTTGCAAAATCCTTGAAAAAGGCTTAGAATAAACTACCAGTTTCTCTGGACCCCTTTGAACCAAAAGCTTTTCAGCTCTAAGTTTGTTCATAAAACTTCTAAATATGAACTTTCGTCCGGAACTTTTGTAGTTTTTCCGGAATCATCGCCACAAAAATCGTTTACACACACACAGACATACATACGCACACACACACACACAGACATTTTTTTGTACCTTGGTCAAAAATGTTCAGGGGACCCATAAAGACCTATTTCCGCTAAAATCTCAAATTTTTAGCGGAAATAGGTCTTTATGGGTCCCCTGAACATTTTTGACCAAGGTACAAAAAAATGTCTGTGTGTGTGTGTGTGTGTGTGTGTGTGTGTGTGTGTGTGTGTGTGTGTGTGTGTGTGTGTGTGTGTGTGTGTGTGTGTGTGTGTGTGTGTGTGTGTGTGTGTGTGTGTGCGCGTGTGTGTGTACCCGTTTTTTGTGGAGACGATTCCGGAGAAACTACTAAAGGTATCGGGACGAAAGTTCATATTTAGAAGTTTCATGACTAAACTTAGAGCTGAAAAGCTTTTGGTTCAAAAGGGTCCAAAGGAACTGGCTGTTGCCTCTAAGCATTTTTCACGGATTTTGCAAATGAGCTGCCATTTATGTAATTTCGTCAAAATAGTTAAATAATAAATTAAAGTAGAGTAAATTTTGAACAATTTATGCCTGTGATATTTTTTTGTTAAATTAATAGTTTAGCTTCAAGAGCAAATTCTATTTGATCGAGATCGGTCGCATCTGCATTGATATGAAACTACATAGTAGCCTGGATTTGACCAATATTTTTTTGTGCTGTCACCAGAGAAATGTCTATGGCTGTGACACTCGAAAACAGCTCTAATGCGGCAATGTACAAAATACAAAATTCAAATAAAATAAGATCAACAATTTAATTGTTTGTTGATAAGAAATATCAACCCGTTGTTATATCTAAGTGTAAAAACGATAAATTGAGAAAATTGTAAATAAAGTATAGCGATGACTGTAGTTATATTTTAGTATGTTGGTACGGATGTGACATCTACAGTGTCATGAACGAATATAAATCTGTCAGAATTTGAATTAGCTTTTTAAACTTGACGTTTCGTAGAAGCGGTATTAGCCTAACATTTCCTATACAGAAATATAACCATTTTTGATTTTTTAAATACGTATTTCTCAAAAATCAACACAAAAACGCTGATATCACTCCTGTCGAAAACTACATAGCGGGACTCGCTCACCTGCGACGGCGACGCTCCGCCATCGGTGACGCGCCGCATCACCGCTCGTCGCGCTATTCCGTACTTTCGGCACATGTGAGATAAATAACTATTATTCTGATGACAGTAGGTAGTGTCAAATGCTGATGCTTTGACAATACCTGCTATTGATACTATTGACTATTAAAATATCTGTCAAATCCTGGCTAACTACTTTAATTTTAATGCAGACACGATTTATCTCAATCAAATAGATTCTCATGCAGGTAAACAATTAATTTTATATTTTGTATGATAAAGTCATGTGTCTGGCCACATCAGATTTTTATTTATATAAGGGGGCGGCAAAAAGAAAAATGCCTAGGGCGCTATCATGCCTTAACGCGGCCCTGGCTACAAGTCAACTGAAAAAAAAATGAATGGCGGACGATGGAACATGGAGAAGACATAGCTTTTTTCTCTGTAGATTGGTGGCACTTATCAGCTGGAGAAATGTTGTTGATATTCTCATAAAATCTAAATACTGCAAAGCTTGCAAATTTTGGAATAAGAAAAGGATAGATCACGTACAAAAACTAATGGCACTTGTCCCCGCCATTTGCCAAAAACCCGTTAGGGCAGTTAACGCAGCAGCCTATAAATGAGCTTTGAATTTATGATGGACTAACCATTCGTCGTAATCATGATTCAATTGATAAAATGAAGAAAATAGATCTGGGCGACACTGCTCAGTACATTCTGACCGATGAAATGCCGCAGCACGAAAGTTGTCCACCTGGTGATTTTATTTCAATTTTATTTTCAAAGTAATTGTGGATATTGCAGCAAGTATAGCCATATGTGTTGTCAATGATGCATTATCCAGCCTTATGAAGATTATGGAGGTGCCCTCTGACGCTTAAATTTTAAAGTTATTTTAGTATTTTTTTTGTGGATATTCCTCAAAATTTGGACAATAAAGGGCTTTAAAGAGATTTTGTAATTCATTTACTATATTGTAAAAAATATACCTACAAAAGCGGCTATTTTTTTTTCGCGCTAGGGTGGCATTAGTTACTAGAGGGCTATTAGTTTCACAAAAACTCGACGCATCATGCCAGAAACCCTTCTATGTAGAAGGTACTACCAGAATAATTATCGGAAATTTCCATCGTGAAGGAAGATGACTGTATAATTTGGGTTCGCAGCTATCTATGGCCTTAGACACGACCCGCCTCCATTACTAACTTACTTTGCAAAGAACTATTCTCATTTAGACATCTAAGGGCCGAACCTCATCGAACCTATATCGACGGAATTGGGAGTTCCGGAAAAACGTGTATCCGAGGAAGCGCTAAACTTGCCGTTTCCGTTCATAAACAGAAACAGCCAGCAATTTCATTACATCCGGTCGGACGATTTAGCCTGATGAATGTTTGAAGAGGCGTCCGTGTTCGTCCTGGCCCGAGGGGCGCGTAAATTTTCCCATTTAACTCGTAGATACGGCCGCGCCCTTTTCCCCACTGGCGTAGTCACCCCCTCCCTACTAATGCCCATATTAGCGAGGGACGGTCCAGACGACGTTTATTGAATTTGGCGCGATTTATGCTGGGGTCATTTTAATACTCGTGGTATTTCATATAATACAGGACGCTCGCGGTCGCTCCCCCAAAGAGCAACCGCCTTTATGGCGCATTTCTAAGGGACTTTTCACGGATTTTAACCGCGGTATCAAATTAATTTAATGCTACCGGGGAGATTTACCGCCCCTTTAATAGGTATTTTATCGGCGATTCTATTTATGGGAGTATTTTTTTTGCGACGCAAAGCCTTTTTGTAATTTAACGCTGTCATTTTGTAATATTAATTTAAATATAGACCTTTTTTTCGTACAAGAACGACTATTATAAATTTTCAAGATATATTTGACGACAAAAACCTAATACTCTAATTAATGGTTTTTAATTTTATACTCAAAATCGATGGTCTTGAACTCGCGATACACTATTTACACTAATTGGTTTCTGGTAAAAAAGTAGTTACGATAATGTTTGGACACAAAAATTTAACACGAAAACGTCACTTCTTGTTAATGACTAAGAAACATAGGTTAAGTTTAATAAAATGAGAAAGGAGCTATTCAAACTATTCAAAGTAGGTATATAACTATAAAATTATATCGTAGTTTTAAAGTATACACTACTTGAATTATACGTCTGGTTTTGACATACATATTCAGAAGCCTTAAACTCCTTCAGATCTCGCTGCTAAAGTCGCCTCAGTTGGTTGTACCATCAATACTAATCAGTACATTGAATGGACAAATATCGAACTCAAATAGCTCAAAAGAAAAAAAATAACATGTTTCATTGTTCTACTTTAATAATAGACGTCATTATTTCCCGATAACATTTCTGATTGGATTTCATCGCTCACTACCGCTGTTTTCGTTAATTTTCAGCGCTTGTGCGGTGGAAGTATTGAACAACAAAACATTTACTTCAACATTCAAGTTTGGTGTCGCTACCGCTTCCTATCAAATAGAAGGACCGTGGGATGAAAATGGTAATATTTTATCCTACATTATGCTTATAATTTCATTTTAAAACACACATCTCTGTTGACAGGTAAAGGAAAGGACATATGGGATAGACTATGCCACAGCAATCCAGGCCACATACGAGATGGAACCAACGGCGACATAGCTTGCGACTCATACCATAAGTATGAAGAGGACGTAAAATTGATAAAGAACCTTGGAGTCCAATTCTATAGCTCTCCTTGTCATGGTCCAGAATTTTATTAAGTTGCTGTTCAAACTACATCAACCCAGATAGCATCCGTTACTACAACGCGCTAATTGACGAATTGATCAAAAATGGTATCGAACCTGTGATAACCCTCTTCCATTGGGATATTCCGCAACCTCTGCAAGAGGTTGGCGGTTGGCCAAATCCAGCATTGGTTGAGCATTTCGTCAACTATGCCTCAGTTGCATATGAGGCATTTGGCGATTGCGTCAAGACCTGGATTACAATCAATGAGCCGCTTCAAATTTGCAAGATGGCGTACTCTGATGGTATATTAGCCCCGTCTTACACTTCTTCTGGAACAGCTGACTACATGTGTTCCCACACCGTTTCACTAGCACATGCTGCAGCATATAATCTACATAAGGAGAAGTTCAAGTCCAGTCAAAACGGTAAGTCCGCGATCTTTGTAGATACATAATCAAGTTAACGATAATAACGGTATAGCCAAGGAGCAAGATGGACACCAATTGAAAAACACTTAAGTGGAGACCATAAAGGGGGTGACCACTGTCGCCAATTAGGTACTGCAGTCCCAAGATCTTCAGGATTCGAACACAAGAAGTGACGTCGCGCCGGAGGTGACTGTCTATTGAGTGTCCATCTTGCTGCTTGGCTATACCGTACTGATGAGGACTATTAGTCCGAAACACGTGTCTACAGTTGCTTTCTTCGATGATGGAACTGCCCGACAAATACCTTACTCCTTCTATATCTCACCGTCCTTGTTAAATTTAATGTTTGATAAAATGTTTATTATAGTAAATATTTATAATTTTATTTATTCATGTAAGGAAGTATTACGTCACGCCGAGGACGAGAGGACACAATCACGAGGACAATCTTCGCGGAATGGCGGGTGGCAATCTTAATATACACTGACCGGCACAATTAAAGAAAGCCTTAAACCAATTTTGATAATCCTTATTATAAAGAAATTCCTGAAAATTATCAAATAACTTATGAAAAGTAAAAAGATATGTATGTGACAGCTGATTATACCGGGAGAACAAAAATGGTGTTTTCTGTCTAAGATCGAGACATCCTGTGGGGTTTGTGCAGGTTCTCAAGTACTGTATTACAAAGCCATTTCAAGTCCCAACAATTTGCTTTTTAATTCATCCCACTATCTGAGTTTTGTCGAAGATATACACATACACACATTTTACTATGAAGATACACAGTTAGAAGTAAAATTTTGAATAATTTTTTTACGTAAGAAACACTGGTAAAACTGTATAAACGGGATTTTAAATGTTATGGTTGTTGATGTTACAGTCTCATAACTAAGGTCAAATAGCTCAATTAAACAACATAACATATTAATGTTATGTCGTGTTGTGATAAAAAACTTTATCACTTTATCATACAATATATAAAATTAAGAGTTTAGCTGCATGAGAATCTATTATATTGAGATAAATCGTAGGTATTGTCAAAGCATCAGCATTTGACACTACCTACACTACGTCATTAGAATAATAGTTATTTATGTCACAAATGCCGAAAGTACGGAATAGCGCGACGAGCGGTGATGCGGCGCGTCACCGAAGGCGGAGTGTCGCAGTCGCATATGAGCGAGTCGGCTATCTAGTTTTTGGCAGGAGCGACATCAACGTTTATTGTGTTGCTTTTTAAGAAATACGTATTTTAAAAAAAAATAAATGATTTCTGTATAGTAAATGCTAGGTTGGTACCACTTTGACGAAACGTCAAGTTTAAAGGTGCGTTCCGATTAGTAGGTAATGGTAGCTAATGGCGGTGGTAGAATACGAAATTATAGTGTTTCTTACATGTCGTGATAATGACACATATTAGTTTGCATGTACATAAACATGAGTCACTATCAATTTTCTATTGGAAATACTATAACGGCGTCTGCTACCACTGCCATTATCACTAATGAAAACGCACCTTAAAAATGTAATTCAAATTCTGACAGATTTATATTTGTTCATGACACATCCCTATCAACATACTAAAATAAAACTACACTCATCGTTATACTTTATTTATAATTTTCTCAATGTATCGTTTTTAGAATTAGATATAAAGACGGGTTGATATTTCTTATCAACAAACAATCAAATTGGTGATCTTACTTTATTTGAAATTTGTATTTTATAATTTGCCGCACTACAGCGGCAACGTTCCATAGTGGTTCTCCAACCTCTGATCCCTCTGATGAGATCAGCTGTTTTCGAATGTGACAACACAAAAAAATATTTGTCAAGATCCTGGCTACTATGTAATTTCATATCAATGCAGATGCGACCGATCTCGATCAAATAGAATTTGCTCTTGAAGCTAAACTATTAATTTTACCAAAAAATTTCATAGGAATAAATTATTCAAAATTTCCTCTACTTTAATTTATTAATTAACTATTTTGTCGAAATTACAGAAATGGCGGCCCATTTCCAAAATCCTTCAAAAGGGCTTAGAATAAACTAAAAAGCTAAACTATTAATTTTACCAAAAAATGTCATAGGCATAAATTATTCAAAATTTCCTCTACTTTAATTTATTATTTAACTATTTTGTCGAAATTACAGAAATGGCGGCTCATTTGCAAAATCATTGAAAAAGGCTTAGAATAAACTACCAGTTCCTTTCGACCCTTTTGAACCAAAAGCTTTTCAGCTCTAAGTTTGGTCAGAAAACTTCTAAATATAAACTTTCGTCCCGATACCTTTAGTAGTTTCTCCGGAATCGTCGTCACAAAAATCGTTTACACACGCGCACACACACACACACACACACACACACACACACACACACACACACACACACACACACACACACACACACACACACACACACACACACACACACACACACACACACACACACACACACACACACACACACACACACACACACACACACACACACACACACACACACACACACACACACACACACACACACACACACACACACACACACACACACACACACACACACACACACACACACACACACACACACACACACACACACACACACACACACACACACACACACACACACACACACACACACACACACACACACACACACACAGACATTTTTTTGTACCTTGGTCAAAAATGTTCAGGGGACCCATAAAGGCCTATTTCCGCTAAAATCTCAATTTTTTTTTTGGCATGATTACAATACTTTACATACTGCGTATGATAAAGTAAAAAATCTGATGCGGCCAGACACATGACTTTATCATACAATATACAAAATTAATAGTTTAGCTGCATGAGAATATATTTTATTAAAATAAATCGTAGGTATTGTCAAAGCATCTGCATTTGACACTACCTACATTACGTCATTAGAATAATAGTTATTTATGTCACAAGTGCCGAAAGTACGGAATAGCGCGACGAGCGGTGATGCGGCGCGTCACCGAAGGCGGAGCGTCGCCGTCGCACGTGAGCGAGTCGCGCTATCTAGTTTTTGGCAGGAGTGACATCAACGCTTATTGCGTTGCTTTTTGGGAAATATGTATTTAAAAAAAAATAAATAAAAAATGGTTATATTTCTGTATAGGAAATGTTGGGTTGGTACTATTTTGACGAAACGTCAAGTTTAAAAAACTAATTCAAATTCTGACAGATTTATATTTGTTCATGACACTATAGAATTATAGATGTGACATCCGTACCAACATACTAAAATAAAACTGCACCCATCGCTAAACTATATTTACAATTTTCTCAATTCATCATTTTTAGAATTAGATATAACAACGGGTTGATATTTCTTAAACAATCAAATTGGTGATCTTATTTTATTTGAAATTTGAATTTTGTACTTTGCCGCACTAGAGCGGCAACGTTCCATAGCGGTTCTCCAACCTCTGATGAAATCAGCTGCTTTCGAGTGTGACAGCACCAAAAAATAATTGTCAAATCCTGACTACTATGTAATTTCGTATCAATGCAGATGCGATCGATCTCGATCAAATAGAATTTGCTCTTGAAACTAAACTATTAATTTTACCAAAAAAAGTCATAGGCATAAATTACTCAAAATTTCCTCTACTTTAATTTATTATTTACCTATTTTGTCGAAATTACAGAAATGGCGGGTCATTTGCAAAATCATTGAAAAAGGTTTAGAATAAACTACCAGTTCCTTTCGACCCTTTTGAACCAAAAGCTTTTCAGCTCTAAGTTTGGTCATAAAACTTCTAAATATAAACTTTCGTCCCGATGCCTTTAGTAGTTTCTCCGGAATCGTCGTCACAAAAATCGTTTACACACGCACACACACACACACACACACACACACACACACACACACACACACACACACACACACACACACACACACACACACACACACACACACACACACACACACACACACACACACACACACACACACACACACACACACACACACACACACACACACACACACACACACACACACACACACACACACACACACACACACACACACACACACACACACACACACACACACACACACACACACACACACACACACACACACACACACACACACACAGACATTTTTTTGTACCTTGGTCAAAAATGTTCAGGGGACCCATAAAGACCTATTTCCGCTAAAATCTCAATTTTTTTTTTCGGCATGATTACAATACTTTACATACTGCGTATGATAAAGTAAAAAGTTACACGCTATTTTTCTCCCCGTTAACTGGATTTCGTAAAATACTATGACGCTGGTTTCCTTAAACGGAAAAAATTAATGGAAAAAAAATACTGAAAAGTCATCTATTTTCATCCCCGCAACTCGATTTTCCAAAAAGGGAAAACTCGGTTTTCTTTCATTTTAAAGGTAGAATTGGGTTACCACAAAGAACGTTCGTGAAAACCATCACCACACATTTTACACCCCTATTCACAATTGGGAAAACGATAACCATGTTTCTTTATTTTTACAGGATTACTCTCTCTCTTACTCTACCAAGTTTCATGTCTGTAACATCTACCGCTTTTGAGCAATACGTATTTTCTTTAACCAGAAATCAGCCTCCGTTCTCCCACCCGTTCATTGAATTTTATTGGAAATGGCAAAAGACGTATTTATTTGTTTGCAACGGCGAATATTCTTTCATAAAAATATGAATAAAAAGTAACCCTCACTTTTATCACTGCATCCCACTCAATTGCATTTTCCGAAAATGGCAAAAAACGGGTTTATTTATTTTAAAAGTAGGATCGAGTTACCACTTATTACGTCCCAAAAATTACCAGTTATTGACATATAGGTAAATACGTGCATATCAACAATCCACATTTCCACCGCATCTGCGTTATAAGAAAACGGCAAAAATAGTTTTTCTACTTATTTTTGTGTTTTGTTATTTTTAAATGAGAATGTAAATAACAATGTAAATAATGAGGTATCATAAATAATCATCCATTTTCACATCTCCCCTTAAATGGGTTTGTACGTTTCCAACATTTACGGTTATTGAGATAAAGATATGTTTATGAAAACCGGGTTAGTACTTTCACTCCCCTATACCGGGTGGTCCTTTAACGTGAAACTTGTAGGACTCAAATGGGGAAATGAGATGACGATATCAGTTTCATTGCAGATGGCGCTGCAATCGGTGAAAATCGGGGTATCTTCATTCTTTTAAATGGGAATACTCAAATTTTTTTATCAAATTATGATTTTACGCTAAATGGGAACTACCTTTTGTCTGAACATTTTTTCGTACGATGCATCTTGTAAAAGTTATTGACGATGGAAGTTTGTGGCGGCAACGGTAGTTACGGCCGCTGCCACTGCGTGGGATGCGCTCGCCGTCTGGCAATCAAAGCAACGACTGAGTAGACACACATGGTACAATGTAGAAAGGTATGTGCGTAACCAGGACACGTTTCGGTATCTCGCGCGTTGTGCCGTCATGCGCATAGAGTTTGTTCACGTAAGAAAGCAAAGTTTCGTACAAAAGATTCTTCTTATTTAGCGAAAAATCATAATATGATAAAAAATTTGGGTATACTCAATATACTCATTTAAAAAAATGAAGTTAGCCTCATTTTAACCGATTGCAGCGCCATCTACAATTAAACTGATATCGTTATCTCATTTCCCCCTTTGAGTCCTACGAGTTTATTTAAGACACTTTTCTCGTACCATGCATATTTCTCGAGATATTTAGGAGTCTCAAGTTAAAAGGACCACGGTATATGCATTTTAGGAACATGGTGAAATATGTGTATCTTAATTTTCAAAACAGAATTATAAATTACACTGTTGATGCCTATAACGTCTCCAGTTTTTGAAATATACCTATTTCCATTAAAAATTAACCCTAATTTACATAATAATAACATCTAATTTCCAAAAATTCCTACGTTGCCTACGTTATAAGAGCAATCACCTTCGAAACTTCGTATTGGTGGGCTCAGCGGTTTGGGACGTAAGAAATCCATCATTTCTTTTTCTTCATTAAAAAATCTGATGTGGCCAGGCACATGACTTTATCATACAATATGTAAAATTAATAGTTTAGCTGCATGAGAATCTATTTGACTGAGATAAATCGTGTCTGCATTAAAATTAAACTAGTTAGCCAGCATTTGACAGATATTTTGATAGTCAATAGTATCAATCGAAGGTATTGTCAAAGCATCAGCATTTGACACTACCTACTGTCATCAGAATAATAGTTGTTTATCTCACAAGTGCCGAAAGTAAGGAATAGCACAACGAGCGGTGATGCGGCGCGTCACCGATGGCGGAGCGTCGTCGTCGCATGTGAGCGAGTCGCGCTATGTAGTTTTCGGCAGGAGTGACATCAACGTTTTTTGTATTGCTTTTTGAGAAATACGTATTTAAAAAAAATCAAAAATGGTTATATTTCGGTATAGAAAATGTTAGGTTGATACCACTTCTACGAAATGTCAAGTTTAAAAAGCTAATTCAAATTCTGACAGATTTATAGTCGATGGTTCTCCGAGTGTGACAGCGTGGTGACAGCCATAACATTTCTGTGGTGACAGCACAAAAAAAATATTTGTCAAAATCCTGGCTACTATGTAGCATATCAATGCAGATGCGACCGATCTCGATAAAATAGAATTTGCTCTTGCAGCTAAACTATTAATTTTACCAAAAAATGTCATAGGCATAAATTATTCAAAATTTCCTCTGCTTTAATTTATTATTTAACTATTTTGACGAAATTACAGAAATGGCGGCTCATTTCTAAAATCCTAGAAAAAGGCTTAGAATAAACTACCAGTTCCTTTGGACTCTTTTGAACCAAAAGCTTTTCAGCTCTAAGTTTGGTCATAAAACTTCCAAATATGAACTTTCGTCCCGATACCTTTAGTAGTTTCTCCGGAATCGTCTCCACAAAAATCGAGTACACACATACGCACACACACACACACACACACATACACACACACACAGACATTTTTTTGTACCTTGGTCAAAAATGTTCAGGGGACCCAAAAAGACCTATTTCCGCTAAAATCTCATTTTTTTTTCGGCATGATTACAATACTTTACCATACTGCGTATGATAAAGTAAAAAGGAGAATTATAAAAACCAATATATCAGTAGCGCCTCGAGTACTTGAGATATAGCTTTCGCTTTAAAAACTCACCATTTTAGTGACGGTATAAGAGCAATTTCCAAATTGCATGATGGAATGATATAATTTTTGATCATAGACATTCAGAAAAATATAGCATAGCTAACATAAGCTTAACCGAAGTATTTCCGGAATTTACCGGATGTAGGCATAACTGCACGCAGGTTTACAATAACAAACGAGAAAAACGAGAAACGTGTTTTAATAAGAATTAATTTTTATTCAACATGTTTCTATAAATCATATGGTTTGTTAAACAAACCCTCAAAACTATTTGAAAACATGATGACCAATTGTAATGTATGAATCTGTTTAATCAATTGTTATTATTGGCTAATTTTAAGTAGTTGATAAGTTTATTACTTAGGAAACCAAATTTATTGTGATTATTAGTTTCTTTTAACTAAATAAATATCATTATTATTATAATTCGGTGATCCAATTTTTAATTATTTTAGTTAGAGCAAAATCATTTGACTACTCTAATGCGGACATCCGTCCGACAAAGATCAAGATGATACAATGATACCACACACGACTTAGGCTCTTATATGAAATTGTGATCTTGAGTTCAGTTATGTAAAGCTTATGTTATGCTATATGTATATGTCTTGAACGTCTATGACGAAATATGACCAACAGAAAGGCTGGTGGAATGTTACACAGTTTAGATTTCATAAAGATTGAATTTAACCACGTTTTAAAATATATCGACCTGCTTCAGGGTTTCCGACACGTAAGAACCACAATTATTGAGTTATTTTGATTTTAATACTTTCTTGGCGACCGGGAATGGTTAGTAGGCTACCGTAGCTACCGGACAATTGGCCAACGTGTAATAAACTAATAGTAACAAAAAGAGAACAGTTATTGAATTTCTACTTTTCTACGTCCACGGTTGCTTTTGTGGATACTGTGTGTTTGCGTTGTTTCTGAGTGGTTTTAAGAGCAGGGGGAAATTTTGTTTTGTGCTCTCCACGTAAACCGGGAGTAATGTCTAAGTAAGGTCGTATCCTTTTGAGTTTATGCCGGTAAACGTTGGAGTGGATACTAATTTTCCACCATTAAATTTATCGCTTCGCTCAGGCTCGTTCATTTTGAACGCGCAATACGCACGCTTTTATTGTTGCGTCGTAAACATCGAGCAGCTTTGCGTCGTAATATGTGTTTGCTTTTGCCGAAGTCTTCTATCAAAGTAGGATATGTAATGAACAGCAAATTTGCCTGAACACTTTTTACTTTATCATACGCAGTATGTAAAGTATTGTAATCGTGCCGAAAAAAAAAATGAGATTTTAGCGGAAATAGGTCTTTTTGGGTCCCCTGAACATTTTTGACCAAGGTACAAAAAAATGTCTGTGTGTGTGTCTGTGTGTATGTGTGTGTGTAAACGATTTTTGTGGAGACGATTCCGGAGAAACTACTGAAGGTATCGGAACGAAAGTTCATATTTAGAAGTTTCATGACCTAACTTAGAGCTGAAAAGCTTTTGGTTCACAAGGGTCCAAAGGAACTGGTAGTTTATTCTAAGCCTTTTTCAAGGATTTTAGAAATCAGCCGCCATTTCTGTAATTTCGTCAAAATAGTTAAATAATAAATTAAAGCAGAGGAAATTTTGAATAATTTATGCCTATGACATTTTTTGGTAAAATTAATAGTTTAGCTTTTTAGTTTATTCTAAGCCTTTTTCAAGGATTTTGGAAATGAGCCGCCATTTCTGTAATTTCGACAAAATAAATAATTAATAAATTAAAGTAGAGGAAATTTTAAATAATTTATGCCTATAACATTTTTTGGTAAAATTAATAGTTTACCTTCAAGAGCAAATTCTATTTGATTGAGATCGGTCGCATCTGCATTGATATGAAATTACATAGTAGCCAGGATTTTGACAAATATTTTTTTGTGTTGTCACATTCGAAAACAGCTGATCTCATCAGAGGTTGGAGAACCACTATGGAAAGTGCGCAAAATTATAAAATACTAATTTCAAATAAAATAAGATCACCAATTTGATTGTTTGTTGATAAGAAATATCAACCAGTCTTGATATCTAATTCTAAAAATGATACATTGAGAAAATTATAAATAAAGTATAGTGATGAGTGTAGTTTTATTTTAGTATGTTGGTAGGGATGTGTCATGAACAAATATAAATCTGTCAGAATTTGAATTACCTTTTTAAGGTGCGTTTTCATTAGTGATAATGACAGTGGTAGCAGACGCCGTTATAGTATTTCCAATAGAAAATTGCTAGTGACTCATGTTTATGTACATGCAAACTAATATGTGTCATTATCACGTAATGTAAGAAATACTATAATTTCGTATTTTACCACCGCCATTAGCTACCATTACCTACCAATTGGAACACAGTTTTAAACTTGACGTTTCGTCAAAGTGGAACCAACCTAGCATTTACTATACAGACATCATTTATTTTTTTAAATACGTATTTCTTAAAAAGCAACACAATAAACGTTGATGTCGCTGCTGCCAAAAAGTAGATAGCCGACTCGCTCATATGCGACGGCGACTCTCCGCCTTCGGTGACGCGCCGCATCACCGCTCGTCGCGCTATTCCGTACTTTCGGCATTAGTGACATAAATAACTATTATTCTAACGACGTAGTGTAGGTAGTGTCAAATGCTGATGCTTTGACAATACCTACGATTTATCTCAATAGAATAGATTCTCATGCAGCTAAACTATTAATTTTATATATTGTATGATAAAGTCATGTGCCTGGCCACATCAGATTTTTTACTTTATTTAAATAAAGAATGATAAATAAATGATAAAACATGCATTAGGTTATTGGCATAAATTTTAAACTGAAGGTGTAATAAATGTACCACTCGTAATTAAATGTATAGAAAGCGTAATGTTTTTAGTAAAGCAATTACAATAAAAATGCAATTGAATAGTTTTTGTATTACTTTGTAATACACCAGATGCCCTTGTATTCTCAAGAAGTCGGACACCTGTGTAAGTGTAAGTATACTGTGCCAAATGTCTTTTGCTTTTTTTTCTCGAACTGTGCATCCTGTTAGGTATGAAAAGCTGCGTTCAGATATTGTACACCGTTACACTTTTTACACCCAATAACACGTGTCATTTGGACGGTGTGCCCGGTGTCAACGGAGTACAATATCAGCACGCAGCTAAAGTATGAACATCACAAAGTTTAGCAAGTTTGTTTGGCGAAGCTCCCGAATGTTTTTATTATTGAAGTTTTATCGTGACAACAATTTTTATTCTTCAACCCTTTCTCAATTTTGCAACGAATAGTTACCACCACATATCAACTCACATACAGTAAGTTCATTCTATACGTATCTATAAAAATTATCTATGAAAACACGAACGAAATATAAATCCTGAGCTGAGGTTGGTTATATAAAGTCGTGGGAAGTGAAATACTAGCGGAGTATGAAGAGGAAGAAATGTTTGTTATGTGTGTGGTTTAGTGGTGGGCGATGTTTATAGATGTTTTAGAAACATCGATTTTATGGTTCGATGGTCGATGTTTTTGCCATCGATGTTTTTATTTTTAAACGTCGATGCAGACATCGATGTTTTGCAAACATCGTGCAGCAACAACAGAAAAAATGAGATATAGGATCCGGGCGTTTAAGTCGCGCCAACATGAGTTGCTGCTGTTTGTGTTTACTTAAGACTAGTGATTTTTTTACTTTACTCTGCAAAATTAAAAATAAATTAGTTGTGCCAGGGATACCGTTGTGTAAGGGTGAACATTTAGGTGCTACAATTATCTTGTTGAAAAATTCACTGTTACGTAGATACTAAGCACGGTGATTTATCCTTTATGTAAGTAAAAAGAGAACTAAACACTAAATGTAAACATTTTATAGAGATTAGTTAGACTAATTAGTCTAATTAGACCGCTTTAATGTTTGAATACATTTTATGTTGAATAATATAATGGAAAGTATGAAAAAAAATAAATCTAGGCGTGTTTTAGGTTTTTTTTTCTAGTCCTTTTCATTTTGTGTTTACAATTAGACAAATAAAGCAAAGCTAAATTAAAATAAGCTCAATAAGCAGAAGTTATTATGATGTATTATTATAGAAAATTATAGACAAAAACGCTGTCCGCTGAAAACATCGATGTTTTCAAACATCGATGTTTTATAGCCGATGTTTTTATACCATCGAGAGTTGGTATCGATGGTAACATCGATGGTCAACATCGATATTTTGCATCGATGTCCCATCACTAGACTCACTGTGGTTAGTACCTAGTATTACTTACCAATTTTACTAATTTACCATTATAATTTATTCCAATAAACTACTTCACCTATTAATTTCGATCAGGATGACATCCTGAAAAACATGTCGATCGTAAATTTTTATCACCAAGGTGGCGAAAAATAACTTTTTTGTTTATTAGTCTAGGTGTCTATAAATTGCTATAAATTCGTGAAAATAGTCCAAAATTGTCAGATAAACATTGCCTAAGTCGATTTTGGCCGACATTGTAATACATGAGTGTCTATTGTGATTTAATTTGTTTTTCTCTTGCCAGTGAGTCATTTTTGCATCAAGACGGTGACGCGCACTACAGAAAACTGTCAAATTCGGATTAGCATTAGTCCATAGTTCACTACAACCCAATATTTATACCCCCCAAATCTACTGTGGCAGGTATAGAATTGTATATATGTTACCGGCAAAATCCGTTTTCAGGCAGAACCAGTTTAACCTAGGTTAAACTAATTTTGCAGAAACGCGTTAGGTCGAACGTGGTTTGTAAAGGCATACTTTAGGTCAAACTGGTATGGACTAGGCTAAACTGATATTGATTAACGGTATTGAAATGTATTATTATACCGGGTGATCCACGCTGTTATTTGTGGAACCAGACGAATTAAATTTAGATAGCTATAATAGGCCAAAAAATTTAATTTTTAGGTTATACTTGATGTTAGTATGACTGCGTATTTTTTCCGGAATGGACATTATTTTTGAAATTGCAATCTGCACACTATACTTTGCATGCAGTAATTTCAATAGGGATGACATTCTAAAAACAAAACACATCGATTGAATTTTTTTATTTCCTTCGGTTTTTTGGAAATGACGTCATGTTTTACATTGTAAACTGCAAGTTATACTTTGTCAGCGGCATTTTCAATCGTGCTGATTTTCTGAACCCAAAATGTAATGATCAGTAATGAGTACCTCGATTAGACGGACAGGCGCCAGATTAATAAATCTACAAATACTTTTTTTTCCGGTTATGGACGTTATCTTTGAAATTTCAATCTGCACACTATACTTTGCATGCAGTAATTTCAATAGGTAGGATATTCTAAAACCGAAATATATCGATTGTCAATTTTTTCTTCCTCCGGTTTTTCCAGAAAAGACGTCATTTTTGTCATTTTAAACTTCACGCTGTTCTTGCGAAATGTGCAATCGGGATTAGATTTTAAAACCGATTGTCCTCGATTGTCCATTTTTTACGGCCTGATACCGCCATTAAATGTTAATCATTACATAAGTTTTATCACAGTATTTAGTGTTAATGATGTTGCCCCAATCTAAATTGAGATCTTAGTTGCGACCCCGTTTATTATTTATACAAACCTGTAGGTTAGGGTAGAATAATGTTTTTCTCAATTAGTTTTGATCTTAACAGTTACTACAGTGCTGCCACATATTTACCGCTACAATACCCGAGATTGAAATTTAATGCAATACAGTAACCAGAATTTCTAAATGTCTATAAAAATAATGATGCAAAGTAGAAAAAATAGTAACTATTGTTTTATAAGATATCGTGGCGGATTCGCTTATTTAGAATATCTGTGGGTGCGCTCTTCGTGCTCCAAACAAGGCATGCGCCAATTTGACGTCTTATAACACTCGTATATTAATATTGTATTGTGGTGTCTAATATGGTAGTTTAGGAAATAAAAGGGGAATACGCTTTTGGGATGCATTGTCATTTTTTGCCCGTCCCTTTCTAAAATTAGTGTCCTCGAATATACTTTTTGTAGTGTGTATCCTTAAAACGTTAAAAAATGGGTACCGTTTCAACACTGTTACAACACAAATAGTTTACTTACTTTCCAGGCTGGACTAGAAACTCTCTTCCATGGAAGTTGTGATATATGGCTGCTATTGACCAAGCCACTCCGATGCCAAGGAATACGTTGACAGCGTTACTTCCGGTGACGTTACCTATACTGGCGTCAGCGTATTTATCTTGTATCGCTGCTACCTTACTAGCGAATGTATCTGAAATAGGAAGAAAATATACTTTAGAAATATCTTGAAAGCATGTACAAACATTTAAAACAATGTTTATGGTAACAATATTATAACAATTAAAAGGGTACATAGTATGCAATCAAGGAACACAATACAAAAAAGAAAATAATAAAATAAATGGAATATAGATGGCATAAAAACGAACATCAAGATGGGGTGGTACTGTTATTGCAAATATTATTCAAAATGTTCGGATACCAACAATTATTAATTTATTAAATAAATTAAAAAACAAACATACTTTTCCATGTTCATACATGTCCAAGGAGTATCAAAAACAGCAAAAATTATACCCTCTTGACACATTCAGCCCAATTTAAAAAAAATTGCTGTAATTTATATTATATTTTATATTATTATATTATATTATATTTTTTCGTAATATTTACAAAAAATCTGATGTGGCCAGGCACATGACTTTATCATACAAAATATAAAATTATTAGTTTAGCTGCATGAGAATCTACTTGATTGAGATAAATCGTGTCTGCATTAAAATTAAACTAGTTAGCCAGGATTTGACAGATATTTTGATAGTCAATAGTATCAATAATAGGTATTGTCAAAGCATCAGCATTTGACACTACCTACTGTCATCAGAATAATAGTTATTTATTTCACAAGTGCCGAAAGTACGGAATAGCGCGACGAGCGGTGATGCGACGCGTCACCGAAGGCGGAGCGTCGTTGTCGCACGTGAGCGAGTCGCGCTATGTAGTTTTCGGCAGGAGTGACATCAACGTTTTTTGTGTGGATTGTTGAGATATACGTATTGAAAAAAAATCTGATGTGGCCAGGCACATGACTTTATCATACAATATATAAAATTAATAGGTTAGCTGCATGAGAATCTATTTTATTGAGATAAATCGTAGGTATTGTCAAAGCATCAGCATTTGACACTACCTACACTACGTCATTAGAATAATAATTATTTATGTCACAAGTGCAGAAAGTACGGAATAGCGCGACGAGCGGTGATGCGGCGCGTCACCGAAGGCGGAGTGTCGCCGTTGCATGTGAGCGCTATCTAGGTTTTAGCAGGAGTGACATCAACGTTTATTGTGTTGCTTTTTGAGAAATATGTATTAAAAAATAAAATGGTTGTATTTCTGTATAGGAAATGTTAGGTTGGTACCACTTTGACGAAACGGCAAGTTTAAAAAGCTAATTCAAATTCTGACAGATTTATATTTGTTCATGACACTGTAGATGTCACATCGTACCAACATACTAAAATAAAATTACACTCATCCCTATACTTTATTTACAATTTTCTCAATTTATCGTTTTTAGAATTAGATATAAAGACGGGTTGATATTTCTTATCAACAAACAATCAAATTGGTGATCTTATTTTATTTGACATTTGCATTTTGTAATAGGGTATTACGGTCATGTGGAAATTTAAGCAAAAGCGTGTATTAAGGTACGGACACACATGCTTATTTATAAGCATGCTAGCGAGCATGCTTAAATCGAGCACGCTTGTCTGCTGTTCACACTTGCTTGCAATAAGCATGCTAGTTTTAAGCATGCTCCCTAAATAAGCATGCTACAACACTGTTCACACATGCTCTGAGCACGCCCCCTTTCACCGCACCTCAGGTAGCTTGCTCGAAAATCAAACGACTGGTGATTTTTGAGCATGCTCGAAATAAGCATGCTTGTTACTAGCAAGGTGTGTACACACATGCTATTAAGTAGCAAGTGCTCGAAATAAGCATGCTTTCGTGCTACAAATAAGCATGTGTATCTGTAGCTTAAAGCGATTTTACAGTATATAACCCGAAATTAGTTAAAATTAAATTACATTCAGAATTTGTTGAGAAAATGACAATTAAAATTTGAATTTTCCGACCACTGTCGTGATTGGCCTAGTGTAGAATTGGCAACGTAGCCAAGAAATTGATCAAAACCTAGGGAATTTTCTTGCAACTGTGTTTGCACCGCTGTTTGTTTGTATGTGTGTTGACAAACTTTGACGGCAGTATTTACAGCATTTATAGCGTTGATGGATGGTGTTGATATATTAAAAAGTCACTGATCACCTAACCTCAATGCACTAACGGTAAACAGAGTGACCTACGCGACTGTTGACAGTTTGGCACCACAGCAACATAAAATAACTATGCGCGACGTTGTCAAGTTTCGCATTATAATCCCTCCTTGTGAACTCACAAGTAGGATTTTTATTTGAATTTCAAAACGCGTTTTCTCCTATATTAAAGCGTTGCTTGGCATTTTACGTGTGAAAGGGTGATGCTAACCTTACCTACTTTGTAATACAACAGAATTTGAAAAGTGCCGTAATACCCTATTTGCCGCACTAGAGCGGCAACGTTCCATAGCGGTTCTCCAACCTCTGATGAGTCGAGTGTGATTCAAGTGTGAGAGTGATTCGAGTGTGACAGCACAAAAACATATTTGTCAAAATCCTGGCTACTATGTAGTTTCATATCAATGCAGATGCGGCCGATCTCGATCAAATTTGCTCTTGCAGCTAAACTATGCATTTTACCAAAAAATGTCATAAGCATAAATTATTCAAAATTTCCTGTACTTTAATTTATTATTTAACTATTTTGACGAAATTACAGAAATTGCGGCTCATTTGCAAAATCCTTCAAAAAGGCTTAGAATAAACTACCAGTTCCTTTGGAACCTTGTGAACCAAAAGCTTTTCGGCTCTAAGTTAGGTCATGAAACTTCTAAATATGAAGTTTCGTCCCGATACCTTCAGTAGTTTCTCTGGAATCGTCGCCACAAAAATCGTTTACACACACACACACACACACACACAGACATTTTTTTGTACCTTGGTCAAAAATGTTCAGGGGACCCAAAAAGACCTATTTCCGCTAAAATCTCAATTTTTTTTTTCGGCACGATTACAATACTTTACATACTGCGTATGATAAAGTAAAAATCAAAAATGGTTATATTTCTGTATAGGAAATGTTAGGTTGATACCACTTCTACGAAACGTCAAGTTTAAAAAGCTAATTAAAATTCTGACTAAAATATAACTACACTCATCGCAATACTTTATTTACAATTTTCTCAATGTATCGTTTGTACAATTAGATATAACAACGGGTTGATATTTCTTATCAACAAACAATCAAATTGGTGATCTTATTTTATTTGAATTTTATATTTTGTACATTGCCGCACTAGAGCAGCAACGCTCCATAGCGGTTCTCCATCAGCTGTTTTCGAGTGTGACAGCCATAGACATTTCTGTGGTGACAGCATAAAAAACTATTTGTCATATCCAGGCTACTATGTAGTTTCATATCAATGCAGATGCGACCGATCTCGATCAAATAGAATTTGCTCTTGAAGCTAAACTATTAATTTTGCCAAAAAATATCATAGGCATAAGTTATTCAAAATTTCCTCTACTTTAATTTATTATTTAACAATTTTGACGAAATTACAGAAATGGCAGCCCTGGCTACTAGTTTTTGTGCAGACACGAGCTCGATCAGATAGAATTTGCTCTTGAAGCTAAACTATTAATTCTACCAAAAAATGTCATAGGCATAAATTATTCAAAATTTCCTCTACTTTAATTTATTAATTAACTATTTTGTCGAAATTACAGAAATGGCGGCTCATTTGCAAAATTCTTCAAAAAGGCTTAGAATAAACTACCAGTTCCTTTGGACCCTTTTCAACCAAAAGCTTTTCAGCTCTAAGTTAGGTCGTGAAACTTCTAAATATGAACTTTCGTCCCGATACCTTTAGTAGTTTCTCCGGAATCGTCGCCACAAAAATCGTTTACACACATACACACACACACACACACACACACACAGACATTTTTTTGTACCTTGGTCAAAAATGTTCACGGGGACCCATAAAGACGTATTTCCGCTAAAATCTCAATTTTTTTTTCGGCATGATTACAATACTTTAACATACTGCGTATGATAAAGTAATAACATACTGCGTATGATAAAGTAAAAAACGTATCAAAATGACCCGCCATTATTTTGCCGACAAAATTAGTATCGCGCAGTGATTGTTGATAACAACTTGTGATACCCAATTTTACAAAAAAAAGCAATTATCTCAAAACCGAAGGACTTTCTTACAATAACATGTTAGTAAAAATACATGGACTACAAGAGATTTCATTAAAAAATTAACATTTGTGGAAAAAACTGTTTACGAGATGCCAACCAACACTAGGTTTGTTCGAGCAGCACCAAAATAAGTGCATAAAGCACTTATTCTTACTTCTGCGCTTGCAGAATGGGGATTTTGCCCGTCCAAAACCTTCAATGCGCATGCGCAGAAGAATACCCAATTGTTTTTACTGCTGCTCGAACAAACCTACTGTGAACATCTGTGAACATATTTCATTTTCTCTGTTATAGAACTAATAGAACTTTCTGTCCTAACTTGAATATCATGATTATCATATCGCAGACATTTAAAGTAGCTGAGAAGTAGTTTTGTTTTCACACAAAAGAAGAAATAATTCAAAAATAATTGATTTTATGATACTAGTATGTTCGTACCTACTTATTGTCCTAAAAATTAGGAGGGTTCAAAAATACACAAATATATGGTGTTCCATTTATGAAAACATAAGTTTTATCTTAACAAACCCCTTGTATGGGATACCCTGTATAACAATCAAAATAACATGGCCAACTTTTTGTGAACGCCATATATAAACATGTTCTTTCAACTTTTCGTCCTTAGATTAACCTAAAAGTATATGCCAAATATCATGAAATAATAATAAATAAGAATAAAGTGGGGGTGGTTGATGTTGTAGAGTTGGGAGCACAAATTCAACAGTTTACATATCCACTTCTTATTGAATTTATGTCCTTTAAAGATAAGTATTTCGTCAACTACGTCACTTAGTCACGTCAAAAGTTAATCAGGGTGGGAACTTTGAAATGAATACCCTGTATTTCCCACAATAGCGTGCTATAGCAAAGAATATTTGATTGTATATAATCTGTAGGGTTCTGCTTTACGATTATAATAAATATTATGCAGCCCTCACCTAGACACAAAAAACTTTTGGAAATCTAACGAAACCAATTTAACCTAATTATCTCTACATAAAGAATCTGTTGAATTTTGGATCTTAGTGTGGGTGTGTAGTGATTTGTGTAGTACCAGAGACGGACGAATGGGAATTGTAAGCAGGGCAGGCGTAAGCTTTTGCGGGGTCGGGTTCAAACAATTGCGCGGGGCCGGGTTCCAAATGCACGGGGCAAAAATTGCAATTAATGTCAAAACATTCATTTTTCAAAAAATTATCTGACGTAAGGATAAAGATAGAAAAGAATTCATTTTGGATAGTAAAAGTATCGCAATTTTCGACAGTTATTATTGGTCTGCGATTCTAATATGACTTATCTGCAGATTTGCTAAATGTCAATAGATTTTAAATGGAACACCCTGCATATCTTAACTCTATAGGTCTATCGTCAACAGCTTAAAATGTATTAAGCATCTAATTTGGTATTATTGGTAACTTATACATAATAATTTATAAATTAATATTACCTATCCACTGCTTCAAAGTCCTCAACGCGGTTTCCACCCGGAAATCAATATATCATTGACTCAGACCGCGGAAGTCTACAATCTAGATATAGAAACCTCTACGGGGAGGAGATCCAGAAAAAGACCAAAGAGTTTAGCAAACTCCGCTTGAAGATATTGACTGCTTCAAAATCCTCAACGCGGTTTCCACCCGGAAATCAATATATCATTAATTACATATCCAGACGGTTCGGCAAAATTCAACAATCTCACAAACTTAAGTTTATCTTTAGTTTAGTTTAGTTTTTTAATAGTATTTAGTTTAATGCGGCATTCTGTAATATTGAATTACACAAACGGATAATTTGTAATATTGATTTTCTTCAAAGTCAAGAGAATTAGTAATTTATGTACCAGTCTAAAATAGTTTAAATAATATTTATCAAAGACATTAATTTGTTCGTTATACGTCAACGCTTTGGAAAATTAGGTCGCCTCTTTTAAGCCTCTGGAGGCAGACATTCAAGGGGATTTTGCAACTATGATAGCCGAACATGAAGAATATAAAAAGGTGACCATGGACCATGAAACCATGGACAATGTAATATTTCCACCGAAAATTTACGCGAAGTTAGACTTAAACGCATTAACCTATGCACTATTGACAATCGTACCGAAATAACTATTGTTTACAGTTTACATTAATCCATTTATTTAATGTCGATCGTTTTTGTCGCAAATCGTTGTATTCTTTGTGTGATATCGTAATCACCCTTTTGATATACATAGCAAAATTATCTCGTCGCAGTCGCGGCGACAAAATCGCCTCAGTCTGGGGAAGGGGTTAACTTGTTACCTTGCGAGGCAGTTAGCGGCACTGTCTAAAGTGCGGGGTCGTCCAAAGCACGGGGCCGGGTTCCGGGGAACACGCTGAGCCGCCTCGGCCCGGCCCTGATTGTAAGCTACGGATGACTCGTATGCGACAGAACTTTGATTGACCGCAGCGGGCAGACGCTTTGTTTTGTCTGACTGAAATTTATATGGTTCATTATAAACATCATTGAATTCCGATAATTAACCCTCCAATCGGATGATAGATAACACAGTTATGGCATACTCCTGCTTTTATAGAGCCTCCATCACTGTAGAGAAGGGTAAAGTGATGAATCTTACTTCTACCTCACTTAAAAAAGTCCTTCGGTTGCCTTTTTTTATAGAAAACGATCAAATAAGAAACGCTTTATAGTGGAAAGCAAGGCAGCAAGAAGACAAGGCAGTACAATATCTACCGATTTTATTATAAACAAACTGCCAATAAAATAATATATACTGTGGCGAAAAGAAGAGCAATATTAAGCGCTACTAAAAACTATTTATACGAGGCCAATCTACTGAAATATTACAGGGCCGTATATATAATAGTCAATGCAGTTCGGTTTATATTTACGTCGAATGTTTACGTATGGTCCTTTTGATGTTCGAGCCCCAACGCGTATAGATCAAAGCTGTGGCCGAAATGATGAAGTTAGAACGCCCAGTAAAAAAAATAAAAATATATATTAATTGGACAGGTTGACGTTTATTGGCTTTTGTAGCTTAAACGGCATTATAACTTTGGGTGATTTTGTAGCGGAATATTCATGTGTCTTCATCATATCTTCTTGATCGGCATAATTATACGCGAATTTATTGTCTTCTTACGTGTTAAACGTGGTGTACGACAGGTACAGTGCTTTCCATGTTTTATGATTTTCCAGTTGTCTCAAAACTGAATTTACCTTATATGTCGATCATACCAGCTTGATGATGAAAAATTAGTCAAAGTCTTCAGTGGACAATGATTCGGTTTTGTCTTAATGCACAAAAAGCAAAGGAATTTTATTGTCGTTTGCTGGGGCCGATAATATTGACCATTAATAATGATAATTGGACGATTTCTATGCTGCTTTTAGTGACTGTATCTTATTCTCGTACGGATTTCTACTATTTTCTACTAAATCGAACACTAAATTGCAAGTTTAAAAACTTACGGGGGTGGTTTAGTTTAGGCGTAGCACCTATAAAATCCTAGTAGAAATCTGTCAGGCTCAAGTATTAGAATTTAAAAAGTCGAAACTAGTGAAAAAAAAACATTTTATAAAGATTTAAAGATTTGATCTTAAGATCATTGATCAGTGTGCAATTTAGCCAAGATATTTGATAACATTGAAAAGTATTCGTTTGTCGATCTTCAGGTGAACTATAATAGTACTCAAAGAACCTTGTGCAGATCCGTCATAAATGTCAATCAACAGACGAAAACTCGGGAAAATAAACTATCACTGCTAGAAATCAATTTACTTCGTACATCCTTTCATACCAAATACAACAACTCAACTGTTGTTACAAAATTATCCCGTTCGTCCAGTCACACGCATAATATCATCGGACAGGTACATAAAAACTATTACCACTAAATTAAAGCCGGGGTTCATGTATTCAAGTGGCGGGAAATATCTACCACGGTCATCCTGGTGTTGGCAAGTCCTCGTGCCTAGTTGTGATCCCGGCTGTAGAACTTTTCCCAATAAATAATTTCGTTCCAAACGTAGATATTGCCCAATAACTACAGAAGGCCTTGAAACAATAGCACTGACCATTTATGGTCGGTCCATAACAGAATAGCACTGACCATTAATTGCCCATAACAGAATAGCACTGACCATTTATGGTCCATAACAGAATATCACTGACCATTTATAGTCCATACAACAATAACAATTGACCATTTATGGTCCTTGACCATTTATTGTCCTTGACCATTTATTGTCCTTGACCATTTATGGTCCTTGAACAATTAGTACCTTACCATTTATGGTCCATAAAACAATAGTACTTGACCATTTATGGTCCACAAAACAATAAGTACGTTATGGTCACGCATCTTCCTTTCCTCCAGACGATTTGACCTTGAGGGGTCTAGCGAGACTGAAGTTACTCTCGTCACTTCCATATATCTTCTTGCTGACTCTTCTAGTCTTTTACTTTCTGTACATATTCTTTCTGTCATCTAGCCTCAATCTTGCCATTAGTACCAAATCGTCAGCGTATGCTAAGCATTGATGTTTCTGATTACTGATTAGCCCTCCCTATTGAACCTTACTCTACCTCAGTATACACTGCAGCACAAGATTAAACAAAACCGTCGCCCTGTCTCAGGTCTCTTCGCACCTCAACCGACCTGGTCAACAATCCTTCCAATGTAACCGTATTGTATGTTTGGAGCAGCGTCATTTGCGTCAATTTCACTAACCTCTGGATTTGGCAATCTACCCATCGTCTCAAACAGCTTACTCCCTGACTGTTGCGCAATGGGAAGTCCCGTGTTTGCCGTGTGTATTACGTTGTTTTCTGGTTGTCCGTCTCAGGTTTTGTTATGTTGTGTGATTAAAATGGATAATTTCATAAGTAGTGAGGAATTATTATGGTCAATTGCGAAAATGTGGGAATGTGAGATGTGGACTGCTGCTGTCACTCGAAGACTATGATGGACATTAGACGCCGAAGTTCAAGTGCAAATTGGCCGTACATAAGCTTGGTTGGAGGTCGCTATGAGCAATTTGTTTAAATTTTTGGGTA
The DNA here is from genome assembly GCA_964023965.1 of Melinopterus prodromus. NCBI lineage: Eukaryota > Metazoa > Arthropoda > Insecta > Coleoptera > Scarabaeidae > Melinopterus > Melinopterus prodromus. Next base: position 25,620,927 of record OZ030391.1, on the reverse strand, counting down.
ACTTGACTGTTGAGTCATTGATAATGTTGTTATTTGTTATGAATTTCGTAAAATGGTGTACTAGAGATAGGTGCCGGTCACATTTTACCGTAGTTCTACACATTATAAACATCAAATATTCAACGCCAATATTTTAAAAAATTTCATTAAGATTTATTGTCCCTTATATTGAGTTAAATTACTCCTAAAAATTATTGCAGTCAATTAGGTATATACCCTGTATAAGGCAATTCCCTAAGTTATAAGACTCACAAATTATAGGCAAATATGTATTTACATACAGTATGTCCAGGAAAGTCCGTATCATATGTAATTTTTTAATTATCCTTTTTTTCAAAAAATTTTATTCTTTATAAAAGTTGTCGGCTTGTATTAAACCAATACGGCAATAGTCAAATATGCAAATTGCGGTACCATATCCCAAGCGATTCAGAATATATAAATTTGTGATAAGTGTAAAGTACCTTTATTTCCGTTATTATCGATAAAATTTATTTGGAAATGTTGTTTAGAAGCAAAAATTATATTCAAATATGAAGTCATAGCCACCTATCTTGAAATTGTTTTTTTTTTAATTCTTATTTTTATGACTAATAATACTCAATACCAGTGATACTAAAATGTTCGTTTTAATCTATTTTTTAGAAATTTGAATACATTTTTTACAGTTTTGATTATTTTGGTATGATAACTAATGTGTCTAAAACTAGCGCAAAATTACTTATTTCTTTATCCAAAGTTGATATTTCACCCTGTAGATAATAGATCATACAATAACTAATACACGAGCGTGAATTACTTTTAATTTAATTAATATTAATGACTTTGGATATGTTTATGATAGTAGTTATCCATCTACAGAAAAGCAATTAGCTCGATGTTGCTGATATTTTCAATGAAAACACCCGGACAACCAAATTGCCTATTCAACCATTTCTAGGATAATCAGAAAATTCAACCAAACGGGGTCTGTTGCAAATCTCCTTAAGAAACACCACACAAAAATATTGCCGAAAATAAGAAAGCAAGCTTACCAGTGTTGCAAGCGGTAATCGTGCATAGAACTACTTCGGTGCGACAAATTGCTTCTCACACCCAATCTAGTAAATCAACAGCACATAACATACAAACACTGAACAAATGCCACCTTTAAAAAACATACGAAATTTATAAGTACACTAAGGATAGACACATCATCAGACCTGATGCCATAGTTATGACTTCGCCATCTGGTTTGAGGAGGAAATGAATGACGACAGATTGTTTTTTGTTAATATTGTATGGATAGACGAGGCATTTTTTGCGTCAAATAGCACTGTTTTTTTATAACATAGCCGTTGGTGGAAACAAGTAAACCAGTTTAAGACCAATGTACTGTGCGGTATTTTGAACAAACAACTATCTGCGCCCTTTTTTTCGTTAAAATTTAAATGTAGATTTAATTTGTCAGTTCCTGAACAGCGTGTAAACACGTTTTTTAAACACCGCCACCGTCAAGAACTTTTTAAACCAGATATTAGGTTAGAGATTATTAAGTAAAGTTCGATAATATAATAATCGATTATAATGAAATCATACCAGATACCATAGTCTCTTGCCTTTAGGTTTGTAGTTATTTTGGTCTATCAAAGTGATATTAAGTGATATTTGTTCAGTGTTTGTATGTTAGGTGATGTTGATTTACTGCATTCGGTGTGAGTAACAATTTATCAAGCCGAAGTCGTTCTATGCTCGATTACCGCTTGCAATATATTAAGCTTGCAATTTGGTTGTCAGGGTGTCTTTTATTGAAAATAACAGCTAATCGACTAATCGCTTTGCTGTAGATGGATAACTACTATTATAAACATAACTAAAGCAGGGTTAGCCCGAATGGGGTTGACCCGAAAAAGAACCCGGTGGGTTTTTTCGGGTTGGACTCACTTAAAAAACCCACTGGGCTTTTACGGAGCGCACCATTTTTAAATAATTTGGAGTTTTTTGAGTTGGGCTGGCTTGAAATAAACAAACGTGTTTATGAAAAACTCGTTACGGGCAAAAGTACATTTCAAATGGTAATACAGTTTTTACTTTAATTTTAACACGCAAACAAAAAATATAGACATTTTCAGTTAACAATTCAGAACAAAATTTGAATTTTACTCTTATTCACTCAGTCTTGTGACATAATTATTCCGTAATACTTAACAAGACAGCTGATGACGATAAGATATTTAGCCCACAAGCCGTTCGAAATATGTAATTCTATAAAAAAGTTTTCATCCCTACCTGGTATACTGGTACCCAAGGCGACGAATACAATGGCGGTCACAGAGTCCTTGATTCCCAGTGTGGCGCCAAAATGGGATGCCACGTCCCCTATCACGGCCGTTACGATGCCGATAACCACAATGGACACGAAGAAGCACAGATAACCTTTGAAGAGGCCTGAAAGAAAAACGACAAAAGAGCATTGAGTTGCCGTACGATCTTATTGCGATCGACAGGTCCGATTGCCGCTGTAACGGCGGCATATTTCTACTTTTCGCTAGCTACCCTTTTGCTAAAATTACTTTTGACACTTTCGTTATTTTCGCGTGGATGCCGTCGCTCCACGGAAACAGCGATACGAGCCGATATGATCGAATAACGGACGGCACGCAAACCTATTATCCCGATAACGAAAGAAATTTTACGTCGCATGGGTTTATATTGCATGTCTTTCGCATAATAACGCGAACGAATTCCAATTGAGGTGAATATTCATTGTAAGTTAATAGGTTGGAAAGTAGAAATATGCTTGATAGTAATCTAGCCGCGACACAATAATGATTAGAATAGAGAACAATTTTAAAATTGGTATGTTCTACGACATGTACCATCAACGCACTACAAACTTGTTCTTACTTTACTATTATACTAACAACCGCATGAAAGGCAATATAAATCACTGAAATAGACTGAATTACTAATTGTTACTATATGTTTAGAGTGTTAAAAACTCAGGGTAAACAAATTAATCCGTACATACCGGATGACCCACGGCATAGGTACTCCCGTTTATTTTATTTGTTTATAAAGCTGGACGAATGAAATTTGGGAATGTGTTAATAGACAAAAAATGCCATTCTTGGGGATACTCTTGAGGTTAATATGACTTCCGTTTTTTTCGGAAATGACGTCATCATTGAAATTTTAAATTGCGCTCCGTATTTTTGGTGTATATTTTCAATCAGGATGACATTCTGAACACAAAAACATATCGATCGTCATTATCACCAAGGCAATGCAAAAATTCCGAAAATTGTCAAATTAACACTATCTAAATCGGTTTTGGCCGACATTGCATTAATGGCGCCGTCTGGCGTGATTTAATTGGTTTTCGGCCAGTGAGTCATTTTTTTCACGGGTACCCAGTGGCCACACCCTGATTACTCGATAGAAAATATCTTTCGGATTACAATGATACCATATCGTGGGTCACCCGGTATAGTGGGGTTATAGTATCCCAACTTTTGATGAACTTTTGAGGGACACATGTTCGGCAATGCATCATTTCAAAATGCAGAAAGCTAAATAGATCCGGAAGATGGCAACTTTAGAATCAACATGGTGGTCCTAAACTTTTATTTTTTTTGCCTAGATTATAGTGTTTTTAACAAATTACTGACTTGGAAATATGTGAAATGCTCTGATATCTAGAGTCAAAAGTTACTGGATTATTATTTTTTTAGATAAAGCTTACAACTGTGGCATGCACATTTATTGTGGTAAAATAAAACACATACTTTTTTTGATATTAACTAATTGAACTTATTCCAGAGGGTCAATACGTTTTGATCGATCTCAAATTACACAGATTTCACGTATGGATGAATGAAAATTTGAGGCGTTCTAATAAAAAAAAAATCAATTTGTTGGGATACCCTTGAGGATAGAACGTCTTCCGGTTTTTCCGGAAATGAAATTATTGCAATATTGAATGACGCCCTATATTATTTGTGTAGTATTTTCAATCAGGCTGATATTCGGAATACAAAAATTCACCTATGCGTTTCTATGACAATCAGCCTGAGTGAGGTAAAGAACTACATACTTTCTGCTTTCGTATCCAAGTTAGAAACTGACTATCTCAGTAGCAGGATTGAACAAAGACATTTAAAAAAAAATCACTAGTAATTCCATGTTTACTGATATAAAACTTTTCACAAACGATAAACGTCAGTAATTAACAATTTGATACATTTAGTTTGTTTATCTAACCGGATGACGTCATCAACTGTTACCTACGTCGACAGATATCAACATTAATTAATTTGAATAACGGTATTTCTGAAAATTTAGTAGCAGGATTGAACAAAACGCTATATAGCATTCATCCATATTTCACTACGCTGATTTTGATCATTAATCCAATATTTTTTTCGTTTTCCTGCTTTAACTGACATTTCCACGCTAAGATTTTCACTAACATACCAAGTATTTGGTGTTATTGTAATTGGACTAATTTTATCTATCGAATAATCAGGATTTCCCGGAGAGAACACGGGGTAAAATGATTTATTGGCCCCATATAAATAAGGACCACCCTACTAAGCATACGGCAAGTTGTTGAAAACAGTAACATACATATGAAACTTGTGTCTTTGAACAGTTTGTTTGTGTTAAAACGGCTAAAAGTTTAGTACAACATACCGGATATTCTTAGCTCCTGCATACCGCATACCTTTTCAATATGTTACACTTATTTTTTAACATCCTGTATATTTGAGATAAACGGACAAACAGTGCACAAAAAAACGAGAAGTAATAAAATATACGTACGATGAAATAAAAGCTCGAACATTGTTTTTTTTTTTTTTTTTTTTTGGCTACAGAGTGTCTGTCTAGCAATATGTTTTGCGAGTATCTTTCAAGTCTTTCAAAATTCTAGAGGGAGGGACAAGTGCCCCATTCCTAGGCCATATGTACATGTGGCATTTGAAGTATAAAAAGAATAAACTAAGTTTCTAAACGACTTCTCAGCTACGGTACAGTATTTATTTAGTTAATATTTGGTACGCTGAAGTAGATCTTCTTAAATCTCAAAAGCAGGTCAGTATCTGCGAAATTAAAACCAGGCTGTTTGAGCTCAACAAATAACATTTCAGAAATTTTAATTTGAATCTGAAGCACTGCTGTCAGTCTACCGTTTTAGCGGTAGCACAAGTCCGTATGCAAGAAGGAAATAAAGCGCAGATTATAGTGCCGTAAACTTAACCGTAACCGTACAGTAAGAAAGTTGAACATGCACGTTTTTTGATTAGCGGTTATAGTGCTTACGGTCACTTAGGCAACCCCATGCATAGGCGATTGCTGTTGCGGTTACGGTGACGGTTAAGTTTACGGCACTATAATCTGCGCTTAAGGCCGAGTTTAATCCGCGTGACGTCACTTATATGGCAGCATTGCGACAAGTGACAACTGGCACCGCGTATTTTAAATTAAATTTTAAAAACTGTTTCATAAAACACTGTCTAAATAAAACACTTTGAGTGTTTTCAATGTAGGTATAACACTATAAGCAAACTATATAAACTTTGTAGTAACTTTTTATGCACTTTATCAAACACTTGGATTTGCAGCGAATTACACAAAAACGGCATAATTAAATACTTACAGACCCCGACACACAGATTTCATACACTGACCATCAAGAAATATCCAACGTGCATGCTAGGTATCTGCAGAAAACGTTTAGTTTTAACGAAGACCCAGAATATGACTCAACCCAACTGATGCTCGTCAACAATTGGTATGACACATTTTTTCAATACCCTGTACCCACACCGGAAAATGTAGCAATACAAGAAGATGAATATTATGTTGCCCTCGCGAAAGGAAAAAACACCGCCCCTGGATATGATAAAATAACTAGAAACTGCCTGAAGAGACTAGAGCCAGAAATACACACGTTCATTGTTCAAATATTCAACTACTGCCTCAACAACCAAATTTTTCCGACGGAGTGGAAAACGGCCGTTATAATCTGCATCTACAAAAACGGAAATAAAAATGATCCCGCCAACTTCCGCCCTATATTAGATACAAGGCCCCAATTGGGCCTTGTAGAGTTGTGCTTATAGATGCTTGTCCATTTCGTAGTGTCGAAAATAGCCATGTAAACCCATGGTCCGAGTCCACTGCTTTCTAAATTAATATGTGATATTTTATTATTGTATTTTTCAATAAAAAATATTCGGGAAATGTACATGTTAGATAGGGGGGGGGGGGGTATCTTAGAACCTCACCAAGTATACGAAGGGGAGAAGCGTGTAAAAAACTGGCTTAAAAACCACACCTGATTAATGAACGACCTCCTAGCAATATGTTTTGCGAGTATATTTCAACGGTTTCAAAATTCCAGACGGTGGGACAAGCGCCCCATCCCTAGCCCTTATGTACCGGCGTGTGTGTCGCCTTTGAACAGCCCCACGCATTATGGAAGTATATACATATAGAAGTAGACATTGATAAGGGTCTGGCTGTTTTTTGTTGCATTCAAAAGTATTAAAGTGATGAAAAAAGTTTCTAAACAACTTATCAAATACGGTATAGTATTTATTTTGTTAACATTTGGTACGCTGGCGCTGTAGTACATTTTCTTAAATCTAAAAGCAGGTCAGTATATGCGAAAATAAAACCTGGCTGTATGACCTAAATAAATAATATTCAGTCATTTCAGAAATTTTAATTTGGATGATGTTCTAACTTCGAGTACAATGAAAAGATTACAACTCTCAATTCCATTACAAAATAGTAAAAATTTGAAGAATTTGATATTTTGTTAATACTGTATCGTGGCTAAAAAAGTAATGAACAAGATATTTAGAAAATAGTGTGTTACTGTTTGATTTTCCTTGAGTCATGTGGTTGTTGTACAAACGACATGCGGCTATTTTTTGAACAACACATTATTTCCTCTGAAAAATTAGTAAATTAAAGTACCGTTAACTTTAAAGAGTACCTAAACTGCTATTTCAAAAATACTTCTCTTAGAAACATTACTTACTAGTTGGTGGTACGAATGCAAAAGCGATCTTCCAAAACAGCGTCAGGAAGTGCATGAAATAGTCCATGCAGGATGGCTCCTTTTCTTCGGAGTCATCGCCAGAGTTGACAGACACCGCCTCTATGAATTGCTCCTTCCAGGATGACGTACCAATCAGGAGGGACGCGTTCGCTCTTTGAACTAACTTATCCACCGTATTCTGCAAAACAAAAAGACACACTTATTATATAAAACCCATAAACGATCTACTCTACACCATAACAAAAGTTTGGAGAGAATAACCTTGATATGTCAATAAGTTTGTGGGCTTGTGATGTCAAAATACAGAACAAATTAATGAAGGAAATTGTCGTAATTCTTGAATTTTAAGTTATATTGTTCATGCTATGGAGCTAAGAGCGTAGGATAAATTTTTTTATCCCACCTACCGTCAAGTGTGTATATAAGGAACGATTTTTCCGAATTTGGGCAAAATAACAAATGCGGGTATTCAAAAATAATTCCATGATATTTGCAGTGTTACTAATATGTATAAATTAGTAGAGTTAAAATCCATTATGCAAATTTAACTTAAAGTCGAAGAAAATAAAGCCTCTTGGATTTTGCATAAATTTATTTAATATACTTAGTCGGTACTAGTTTCGGAACTCCGTTCCTTCATCAGCCAGTCAAATCTACTTCTTCGACTTGTATAAATTAGGCCAAAAATAGCTATAGGGTTTCGACTCTCTATCGTGTCATAAAGTATTACATTAGAACAGGCTGTTTAATGTAATTGATGTGTTTTATATAAGTCTTTAATATTGCCACATATTAATTATTATTGTACTGGATTGTTTAATATAACAGACATTGCAAAACTGCAAAATCGAATAGTGCGGATAATTTTGAAATGTAATCGTTTAGCACCAGTTTGCCTTATGTTGCAAACTTTGAGGGTTAAGCAACTGATTGGTTAAATGACATTAGATTTTGTATATAAAATTAAGTTTGGAAAGGTTACTTCCTATTTAGCGGGTGCGGCACTGTTCGTGAGCGGAGTGCATAGCTATGCCTTAAAAATGATTTCTATATACAGAAATGTAATAGATATATAGATAGATAGATATATAAAAACAGTGTATGTAAAAAAGGATATATTTTGTTTAATAGCTTGGATAAGCTTGGAATGAAATCATGCAGAAATTATAAAATGTTTAGAAAGATGCTAAAGGTGTTTTTAAATGTATTCTTTTTGTGTGGATATTATGTTTACTTTGGTAATGTGCTTCAATTCATTTTAAAAAAATACTGGATTACTTAGATATTTGTTATTAAGTTTAGGGGAATAGTTTATGAGGAGCTTGTGAGTTTAGGGGAATAATGTGAAAACAAATGATCGATTTTGTTAATTTTTATTCTTCGAAGATCTTTTACCAATTCTTATTGCGGTTTGCCATGTAAGGTTAGATCAAAATAAACACAAGGTTAGGTATATTGTTATAACAAACAAATTACAATCATAAATATATAACTTATGAAATGAGATATAATACAATCACATGTGCGAAATAAATTGTACAGAAAACAACATAATATGTAAATTTGAAAACAAAGAAAATGTCTAGGTTTTGTAATTTAAACAGAAATGCAGTAACATGGCGATAATAGATACACAGCTGACAGCGAAGCGCTATATATCACCAGATAATTACTAAGATCTTATTTTTCTATGGTTGCCGACATTGCTTTTCCATTGCCAAGCTCTCCTTAACCTGTAGTCGCCTAACTAGAAGTTTAGACTGCATTGAAAGACCCGACATTTTCGTAACTTGGAGTTAACGTAACCACCCTATGTGATGAACCGGTAACCCCATAGTTAGGAGTTAACATAAATTAAACCCGTAGTTACTGTTTTAACCTTGCATTGATAGGTCCACCCTTAGGGTTTAGTTTGTTGCTATGGTTTCCTCTTTGGTGTCCTCTTTTTTCTTAATTGGACGGTATATTTTTTATTCAAAAATCTGGTAGAGCACTTTTTCTGAATTCAATGATGTTCCAATTGTGTGGTGTTTCATAAAAAACATTACGAGAAAAAGAGAATTGAAATTTCTATAATATTGATTACTCTTGGAAACGTGTGTTTTGAGAATGGAAAATGCGTTGGAGTTTTGCCGTAGACTTCTAGCTTGTTGTGCAATGTTTATTAAGTGTTTATAGTTTGTTTCTGAATTTGCTTCAAATATCTTACTAAGTAAAAAGGGATTTATTTTTTAATAAACGCTAATAGTATTTAATGTAAAATTACCTGCTGGGGAAGGCATTTTATAGTTTGGAGGAATGCCTTCGGGATAGCTTTGGTGATATGTCTGACCAGTATGTAGTATTCGTTCGATTATTTTTGCATTATGTATGTTGGTTGTATCTATGAGTTTATTTGTGTGCTTTTGATTTTTAAGTTGCTTCACGTAACCGATGGCTTCCATCAATGTGTAAGAGCGTTTGATTATTGTACTCTGTATGTTAGATATATCTTTCGGTATATTTGTGTACTTTTGATTTTTCAATTGCTTTAATTGACGAATGACCTGCGAAAATAAGTAACATATTGTAGCGTTTTTCGTTCGTAAAGGTGTGAATTAAAACACTCGGTATATTAAAATATAATATCAATTTATCAACTAATTTATTTATCACTATTACAGTCTTATTATCTAATTATTAAACAGGAACACTAAACACGAACACTAAAAAACTAACTGTCACTTAAGGCTACTATAAACATTTATCTTCACAGTATTTATTTCGAACTATTTATGTCGATCAATAATCGCGCCAAGTGCTCCGACTGCACTCTGAATAACACTGGCCGCTAGCGAGCGACGGCTCGCTTATATACCCGTATTGATCCGTGCGGGAACGCTCCAGAGTCTTCCATGCTCGCCCAGAACGGTGACGTTACTCGCGCTCGCTGCCTCGATGGAATTCTCCGGAATGAGATGCCTCCAGAACAACCCAGATCTTCTGGCGCCTTCGCGGCTGTTAAGATCGTCACAATATGAATATAGCCAATAAAATTTTTATTATTATTATTAGTAACTAGTTTTATTTTAATGTAGACACGATCGATATCGATCAAATAGAATCTCACGCAGCTAAACTATTAATTTTATATATAGTATGATAAAGTCATGTGCCTGGCCACATCAGATTTTTTTCTTTATAAGTATCATTATTCCTGTTACGGTGATTTCAATTCTAAAATATTTCTACAACTAAAATTTAATTTCTCTCATAAAATCTACATCAATATCATTGGAATAATAAAAGCTAAGTATATTCGAGAAGTGAAAATCCAATATGACAATAGAGAAAACATGTTGACACCCTGTATGGATTCCTTGTAAAAAGTGTTTTGAACAGTTAAAAAAATCAACATTTGAATTTCTTTTCAGATTTTCGGATTTTTAGATTTTCCACAAGAACTTTTCCCTACTTTAAACGCCTTCGTCCCTGCTAATGTACCTCGAATAAAGTTAGTTAATGTGAAACCAATTGTCAGAATCACACCATCAATCAATCGCGCTAGTTGCTATTAACAAAAGGCTGCCATTGTATAGAGCAGAAATCAATTAAGAAGTTAATCGGGATTCCCGATTAAATTTTCAACTGAAATTATGTGTCGCGAGGAGCGAAAGCCAGCCAGTCACCGTGGTCGATTAGTTGCGTTGTGACTGGAGATGGAGCCAATCCCAGCGATTATTAAGCGTTAGCGTGCACCCGATGGGATGATTTATTGCGGACGTAATGGAATACCTGTCAACCTTCGCCATACCATCCTACGTAGTTTTTAGATACTGATACTGTATAAAAACGACGAAAAACGCAACATAAGTTATGTTAAGCTATGTTTCCAATCCCGTTCAATATATTGAACCCGGGCTTTCGGAATTAAAGTTACGTTGATTCCGAGATAATGGGATTGAACCCGCGTTTCACACATATACAATATAATATTCTTTGCACATATTTCTACAAGAAAATAACAAACAAAATACACCGGAATGCAACTATTAGACGTCAACATCAACGTATTTTGATTGATTATGTTAGTTGTAGGTGGTTTCGCATTGCAATATCAAATTGGCAGTCAAATATGGTTTGACCTTGTTTGACGAAAAAATTAGTTAAGAGATTTTTCTGTGTAGCTTTATTTAGACGATATAAAAGGAATAATTTTCTCGGCTGTATCGGTGTCAATTCACTTTCAATCAAATTAGGGTACGATATGCTATCGGGGGAGCAGCCAGGTGAAGGATAATTAAAACAACTTCCTTTGATCGATCCCTAAGCTTTCGACAAGTTGTATTGTCTTCCTCAGAGGGTACGCTGCAAAAACAGTAATAGTACAACGGAACAAAATAACTAACTCAACTCACATCCAGAAGTGAGTAAGTGACCGTCGGTAGAAACATCAAACAGTGAAAAACGTAGACAGATACTGGCACATCTCAAAGCTGTAAACTGCCTACAAACAACAAATATATAAATAGAACATTCTAGTCAGAACAATAAAACAACAGCTTCGGGATCGATCAAAGGAAGTTGTTTTAATTATCCTTCACCTGGCTGCTTCCTCCGATAACATATCGTACCTAATTTATTTACACGTTTTAAACAATATATCAAAGAAACAACCGATACAGTTTGTCGATGGGTACCTATAGTAACAATGGAAAAAAATAATTCGAAAAAATAAATTACTGTCTGTCGAATTTAAAGTCACATCCTGTAAGTTTATCGGCTGGACTTTTTCCTCTTTTTTCACATCGCGCAACTTATTCTTTTTTGAAACAGGTAAACACGCATTTCTTCATTTATAAATAAGATATAAATGCTCATTTTTATCCATTTACTCACATTTTTTCATCCCCCTTAAAAGGAATTGTGAAAAATGCTGGAACAAAGGTTACTTTATATTATTTTAATTATTTTTTACTTTATCATACGCAGTATGTAAAGTATTGTAATCGTGCCGAAATTTTTTTTTGAGATTTTAGCGGAAATAGGTCTTTATGGGTCCCCTGAACATTTTTGACCAAGGTACAAAAAAATGTCTGTATGTGTGTCTGTGTGTGTGTGTATGTGTGTGTGTAAACGATTTTTGTGGAGACGATTCCGGAGAAACTACTGAAGGTATCGGAACGAAAGTTCATATTTAGAAGTTTCATGGCCTAACTTAGAGCTGAAAAGCTTTTGGTTCAACAGGGTGCAAAGGAACTGGTAGTTTATTCTAAGCCTTTTTCAAGGATTTTGCAATTGAGGCGCCATTTCTGTAATTTCGTAAAAATAGTTAAATAATAAATTAAAGTAGAGGAAATTTTGAATAATTTATGCCTATGACATTTTTTGATAAAATTAATAGTTTAGCTGCAAGAGCAAATTCTATTTGATCGAGATCGGTCGCATGCATTGATATGAAACTACATAGTCGCCAGGATGTGACAAATATTTGTTTGTACTGTCACACTGAAAAGCAGCTGATTTCATCAGAGGTCGGAGAACCGCTATGGAACGTTGCCGCTCCAGTACAGGAAAGTACAATATAAAAATTTCAAATAAAATAAGATCATTAATTTGATTGTTTGTTGATAAGAAATATCAACCCGTTGTTATATATAATTCTAAAAACGATAAATTGAGAAATTGTAAATAAAGTATAGCGATAGTTTTATTTTAGTATGTTGGTACGGATGTGACATCTCCAGTGTCATTAACAAATATAAATCGGTCAGAATTTGAACTAGCTTATTAAATTTGACGTTTTGTAGAAGTGGTATCAACCTAACATTTCCAATACAGAAATATAACCATTTTTTAATTCTTTTTTTAAATACACTTTTCTCAAAAAGCAACACAAAAAACGTTGATGTCACTCCTGCCGAAAACTACATAGCGCGACTCGCTCACATGTGACGGCGACGCTCCGCCTTAGGTGACGCTCCGCATCACCGCTCGTCGCGCGATTCCGTACTTTCGGCACTTGTGACATAAATAACTATTATTCTAATAACTAGTATCAAAATATCTGTCAAGTCCTGGCTAACTAGTTTAATTTTAATGCAGACTTGATTTATTTTAATCAAAATGATTCTCATGCAGCTAAACTATTAATTTTATATATTGTATGATAAAGTCATGTGCCTGGCCACGTCAGATTTTTAATAAAGAATCTAGTGACTAATTTACACATTCGTAATTTACCCCTTCATAAAAATCATCGACACCCATTTTCTGTTGTCTGTTACGCCCTGTAGATATTCGTATCAATATTACACATTATTTTATTCCTGACGTTGATAAAATCCTTTTGAACCAATGTCTACGTAAGTTTATACTTGTTTATGTATGTTAACATAATTATATTTTATAATTTGAACATCAATCAAATTGATCGAATCAGAAAAATCGAAAAATTTAAAGGTCAAAATTATTATATTGGTAATATCTTCAATATTAAATTTTGTTTAAGAAATCGATCAGCTTCTAAAAGCATATATTTTTTCCTATATCTTAAAATACGTATAGGTATTAGGTACACACGGAAAACAGATATCTTGTATAAAGTCAACTTGTCAAATGACTTAGTTTATTGAGTTTTACATTATTAAAATTACATTATTAAAGTTAAAAGTAATAAAATAATAATGATCTTTACCTAGTTAAAAGAAACTAATAATCACAATAAATTTGGTTTCCTTAGTACTAAACTTATCAAATACTTAAAATTAGCCAATACATCAACCCGACATGATGTTTTGAAAAGACTTAGCGAACTACTGTTTTTTATATCACTTGGTAGGCTGTTTAACATCTGCAGTGCTTTATCATAAAATGAATTTTGCGTACTGGTTTTTGTATATTTTGGTAATCTGAACTGGTCGTTTTGCCAAGTATTGTATTCATGCTGCTGACTATTGTATGTTAAATAATTACTCATATAATTTGGGAGTTTATTATTTATGCATTTATATACCAAGGTCTGATGTACCATTTCTTGTTTAACATTCAAGAAATTTAATTTACTCAACATTTACTCGATACTGGTTAACCTGGAGCTTTCTAATAAAATTCCGAGTGCTCGGTTTTGTTGCACTTGAATTTTTTTAATGTCTTTGTCTAACACAAAAATAATATACTGCTGCAAAAACTAGCATCATTAAGCTATATTCTGTAGATATAAATATCATGGTATTTTGCAATTTTTCATTGCCTTTTTATTACAAGAACTAGATAAAAGATAACACCACAATAGCTTAAATTTGAACAAAAAAATAGCCAAACTTTTAGCTTAGCATACACTATTTATATCTCGGAACAGTGTTTTTGGCACTTAGCTCGTAAGCCATACACTATAATATTGTGACAACAGAAGTGGGGGAGCGGTTACCCCTTTGGGTGGATAACCACCCTTACTTTCCCCAAAGGGATTAAGACTCTCCAAGCTATTGGGTTGTAGCCGACCTTCCTGGTGTCGACTTATGTTTGTTATTTTATCGCATCGCACACTCCTAGAACAAGGTTCCCGAAACACAAACTAACCTCGCGACTGATGTTTTATGCTCTGAATGACCTTATGTGACAATACAGTCTTCAAAGTAGTACAACAATTGTTGCAAAGGTTGGTTCCCTGTCTACAAAACAGGATCGTCCTGGCATACCAACTGCGAATCGAACACAGAACCCGCATGGCTTTTTCGTATTCGCTTCCAACCGCCCTAGAATACGTTTATCAAAAATTGTAAAATGTTAAGTTTAAGAACATCTTTTACTTCTAGATTGAAGCGCTATAATATATTATTACTTAACCTGTCATATTCTAGGTATATTTTAGCCTTAACAGATCAAAAAACTATTTCTTCATATGCCGACTCAACTGCTGTGCATAACACGGCTGTATAGACAATAACAAAGCAAATACATTTTCTTCAATTAATGAAATCGGAGATTAAAAAGAGAAATAAACAGCCTAACTAAGGCCTAGTCAGGGCAATTTCTGTAGATTCCAGTTTCGTAATGAATCATCTCCGCATGAAAACGTCAAAAGACCTTGTTTTCTTGTTAAATAATAACTCAAATGGAATAACAGCATAGCAGTAAAAACAAAACTAAATGGATCAGAAAAAATGAGGTCATTGTCCAATGGTGGGTAGACAGCAGGGGAAATGCCGTGAAATTGACGCCTGTATGTTAGGTAGTATAGTAGGTAGTAGGTAGAGGCACGTGCTGAGAACGGTCAAGCGATTATCTTCTTCGTGTCGCCGTCGCATTTTCCCTTGGAAAACCCGACCTGAATAATTCAGTTAGCGAACGTCGCGGGACTCGTCTAGCCTCACCGTATTTGCATATTCGAAACGCCATCGATCCGTTTATACACACACGCTTCTAATTTCTAATGCATAATCCTATTTTACGGTCTATGAAGACGGCTTTTGCAAAATAAATACAAGCGTAATAGGTCATTAATAAATGTTGGTGTTTTATGTGTTATATTTATTATAAATAAGGAATTAATGGATTTAAAGGTCTGCTAGTGGATTTGAGGATTGTTAACGATTGCGAAGTATACAAAACAGGTCGGTCGATAAATTTTTTGTCGGATTAACAACAATTATATAGTTTTGTTTAAATATTCTACTGAAGTTCAAGTTGGCTAAAAAAATAGTATATCAGAAGCGGAGGTAATGGATTCGGCCAAAAAAACCCGTAGGGATCTTGGGTCGGACTGTTTGATTAACTATTATTTCTGTGTTTTGTTGAGATATTAAGCATGCTGTTTAGCAATTCAGGGCAATATTCTACTGAAGTTCAAGTTGAATAAAAAAATAGTATATCAGTAGCGGAGCTGTAATAGATTCCGCCGAAAAAAAAAATCTGATGTGGCCAGGCACATGACTTTATCATACAATATATAAAATTAGTAGCTGTGTTCGCTGAGCACGTTCGGAACGTGTTCGGGACGGAATTTATATTGGACCAGTTGTGTCAGTGTGATGATGGTAGGGAAACCATAGCAAGACATCGCATTGGTCCAATATAAATTCCGTCCCGAACACGTTCCGAACGTGCTCAGCGAACAAAGCTTATAGTTTAGCTGCATGAGAATCTATTCTATTGAGATAAATCGTAGGTATTGTCAAAGCATCAGCATTTGACACTACCTACACTACGTCATTAGAATAATAGTTATTTATGTCACAAATGCCGAAAGTACGGAATAGCGCGACGAGCGGTGATGCGGCGCGTCACCGAAGGCGGAGTGTCGCCGTCGCATGTGAGCGAGTCGCACTATCTAGTTTTTGGCAGGAGCGAATTCAACGTTTATTATGTTGCTTTTTAAGAAATCGTATTTATAGTTATTTAACCAACAAGTATATTAAAAAGAGCGATTAATGATCGAGACTGTTTAACGCGCTCGCTTCGCTCGCGCGTTAATTGTCGAGATCATTAATCGCTGTTTAATATTCGAGTTGGTTACAAAATTTTGCCGTCGATCGTATTCTTCTAGCGTCGTCTACATGGATTTTGCTTCGCCGATGTCTTTTTAGGTTATATGACAATTTATTTAACTTGACACTGACAGTTCTAGAGAGCGGTATGTTTTGATTGAAAGGTTTCATTTCACATATGTTCGATTGGCCAATCAAACGACGTCAATGCGTCTTGTGATTGGCTATAACAAATCATGCATTAATAGAAATCGTGCATTAATGGAGTACTTTAATAAACGATTTCCTATTCACTAAACTGACTCATAAATAAACGATCGACGGGAAAAAAATTAATAAATGATTTCTGTATAGTAAATTTTAGGTTGGCACCACTTTGACGAAACGTGATACTATATCGGCGTCTGCTACCACTGCCATTATCACTAATGAAAACGCACCTTAAAAAGATAATTCAAATTCTGACAGATTTATATTTGTTCATGACACATCCCTACCAACATACTAAAATAAAACTACACTCATCGCTATACTTTATTTATAATTTTGTCAATTTATCGTTTGTACAATTAGATATAAAGACGGGTTGATATTTCTTATCAACAAACAATCAAATTGGTGTCTTATTTTATTTGAAATTTGTATTTTATAATTTGCCGCACAACAGGGGCAACGTTCCATAGTGGTTCTCCAACCTCTGATGAGATCAGCTGTTTTTGAATGTGACAAAAATATTTGTCAAAATCCTGGCTACTATGTAATTTCATATCAATGCAGATGCGACCGATCTCGATCAAATAGAATTTGCTCTTGAAGCTAAACTATTAATTTTACCAAAAAATGTCATAGGCATAAATTATTCAAAATTTCCTCTACTTTAATTTATTAATTAACTATTTTGTCGATTTTACAGAAATGGCGGCTCATTTCCAAAATCCTTGAAAAAGGCTTAGAATAAACTAAAAGCTAAACTATTAATTTTACCAAAAAATGTCATAGGCTTAAATTATTCAAAATTTCCTCTACTTTAATTTATTAATTAACTATTTTGTCGAAATTACAGAAATGGCGGCTCATTTCCAAAATCCTTCAAAAAGGCTTAGAATAAACTACCAGTTCCTTTGCACCCTTTTCAACCAAAAGCTTTTCAGCTCTAAGTTTGGTAACAAAACTTCTAAATATGAACTTTCGTCCCGATACCTTCAGTAGTTTCGCCGGAATCGTCGCCACAAAAATCGTTTACACACACACATACATACACACACACACACACAGAGACATTTTTTTGTACCTTGGTCAAAAATGTTCAGGGGACCCATAAAGACGTATTTCCGCTAAAATCTCAATTTTTTTTTTCGGCATGATTACAATACTTTATCTTACTGCGTATGATAAAGTAAAAACGTTGGGATCTTGGGTCGGACTGTTTGATTAACTATTATTTCTGTGTTTTGTTGAGATATTAAGCATGCTGTTTAGCAATTCAGGGCAATATTCTACTGAAGTTCAAGTTGAATAAAAAAATAGTATATCAGTAGCGGAGCTGTAATAGATTCCGCCGAAAAAAAAAACGTTGGGATCTTGGGTCGGACTGTTTGTTAAACTATCATTTCTGTGTTTTGTTGAGATATTAAGCATGCTGTTTAGCAATCCAGGGCAATATTCTACTGAAGTTCAAGTTGAATAAAAAAATAGTATATCAGTAGCGGAGCTGTAATAGATTCCGCCGAAAAAAAAAAAACGTTGGGATCTTGGGTCGGACTGTTTGTTAAACTATCATTTCTGTGTTTTGTTGAGATATTAACCATGCTGTTTAGCAATCCAGGGCAATATTCTACTGAAGTTCAAGTTGAATAAAAAAATAGTATATCAGTAGCGGAGCTGTAATAGATTCCGCCGAAAAAAAAAAAAACGTTGGGATCTTGGGTCGGACTGTTTGATTAACTATTATTTCTGTGTTTTGTTGAGATATTAAGCATGCTGTTTAGCAATTCAGGGCAATATTCTACTGAAGTTCAAGTTGAATAAAAAAATAGTATATCAGTAGCGGAGCTGTAATAGATTCCGCCGAAAAAAAAACGTTGGGATCTTGGGTCGGACTGTTTCTTAAACTATCATTTCTGTGTTTTGTTGAGATATTAAGCATGCTGTTTAGCAATCCAGGGCAATATTCTACTGAAGTTCAAGTTGAATAAAAAAATAGTATATCAGAAGCGGAGTTGTAATGGATTCCGCAGAAAAAACCCGTAGGGACCTTAAGTCGGACTGTTTGATAAACTATTATTTCTGTGTTTTGTTGAGATATTAAGCATGCTGTTTAGCAATCCAGGGCAATATTCTACTGAAGTTCAAGATGAATAAAAAAATAGTATATCAGAAGCGGAGTTGTAATGGATTCCGCCGAAAAAAAAAAAACCCGTAGGGACCTTGGGTCGGACTCTTTGATAAACTATTATTTCTGTGATTTGTTGAGATATTAAGCACGCTGCTTAGCAATCCAGGGCAATATTCTACTGAAGTTTAAGTTGAATAAAAAATAGTATATCAGAAGCGGAGGTAATGGATTCAGCCGAAAAAACCCGTAGGGACCTTGGGTCGGACTGTTTGATTAACTATTATTTCTGTGTTTTGTTGAGATATTAAGCATGCACTCCAGGCTAATATTCTACTGAAGTTCAAGTTGAAAAAATCGTTTATCAGAATTGGCGTTGTAATGGATTCCATAGAAAAAAACCCGTAGGGATCTACGGGTCAGACTGTTTGATAACCTATTATTTTTGTGTTTTGTTGAGATATGAAGCATGCTGTTTAGCAGTCGAGGGCAATATTCTACTGAAGTTCAAGTTGAATAAAAAAATAGTATAACAGAAGCGGAGTTGTAATGGATTCCGCCGAAAAAACCCGTAGGGACCTTGGGTCGGACTCTTTGATAAACTATTATTTCTGTGTTTTGTTGAGATATTGAGCACGCTGCTTAGCAATCCAGGGCAATATTCTACTGAAGTTCAAGTTGAAAAAATCGTTTATAAGAATTGGCGTTGTAATGGATTCCATAGAAAAAAAAATCTGATGTGGCCAGGCACATGACTTTATCATACAAAATATAAAATTAATAGTTTAGCTGCACGAGACTCTATTTGATTTAGATAAATCGTGTCTGCATTAAAATTAAACTAGTTAGCCAGGATTTGACAGATATTTTGATAGTCAATAGTATCAGATATTTTGATAGTCAATAGTAGGTATTGTCAAAGCATCAGCATTTGACACTACCTACTGTCATCAGAATAATAGTTATTTATCTCACAAGTGCCGAAAGTACGGAATAGCGCGACGAGCGGTGATCCGTCGTGTCACCGAAGGCGGAGCGTCGCATGTGAGCGAGGCCCACTATTTAGTTTTCGGCAAGAGTGACATCAACGTTTTTGTGTTGCTTTTTTAAAAACACGTATTTTTAAAAAAAATCAAAAATGGTTATATTTCTGTATAGGAAATGTTAGTTTGATACCTAATTCAAGTTCTGACAGATTTGTGACACTAGATATCACATCCGTACCAACATACTAAAATATAACTACACTCATCGCTATACTTTATTTACAATTTTTTATATTTATCGTTTTTAGAATTAGGTATAACAACGGGTTGATATTTCCTATCAAGAAACAATCAAATTGGTGATCTTATTTTATTTGAATTTTGTATTTTGTACTTTGCCGCACTAGAGCGGCTACGTTCTATAGCGGTTCTCCAACCTGTGATGAAATCACCTGTTTTCGAGTGTGACAGCCACAGACATTTCTGTAGTGACAGCACAAAAAAATATTTGTCAAATCCAGGCTACTATGTACTTTCATATCATTGCAGATGCGACCGATCTCGATCAAATAGAATTTGCTCTTGAAGCTAAACTATTAAGTTTACCAAAAAATATCATAGGCATAAATTACTCAAAATTTCCTCTACTTTAATTAATGATTTAACTATTTTGACGAAATTACAGAAATGGCAGCTCATTTGCAAAATCCTTGAAAAATGCTTAGAGGAAACAGTCAGTTCCTTTGGACCCTTTTGAACCAAAAGCTTTTCAGCTCTAAGTTTGGTCATAAAACTTCTAAATACGCACGTTCGTCCCGATATCTTTAGTAGTTTCCCCGGAATCGTCGTCACAAAAATCGGGTACACACATACATACACACACACACAGACATTTTTTTGTACCTTGGTCAAAAATGTTCAGGGGACCCATAAAGACCTATTTCAGCTAAAATCTCAATTTTTACTTTATCATACGCAGTATGTAAAGTATTGTAATCATGCCGAAAAAAAAAAATTGAGATTTTAGCGGAAATAGGTCTTTATGGGTCCCCTGAACATTTTTGACCAAGGTACAAAAAAATGTCTGTGTGTGTGTGTGTGTGTGTGTGTGTGTACCCGATTTTTGTGACGACGGTTCCGGAGAAACTACTAAAGGTATCGGGACGAAAGTGCGTATTTAGTAGTTTTATGTCCAAACTTAGAGCTGAAAAGCTTTTGGTTCAAAATGGTCCAAAGGAACTGGCTATTTACTCTTAGCATTTTTCAACGATTTTCGTCATTTCTGTAATTTCGTCAAAATAGATAAATAATAAATTAAAGTAGACGAAATTTTGAATAATTTATGCCTATGACATTTTTTGGTAAAATTAATAGTTTAGCTGCAAGAGCAAATTCTATTTGATCGAGATCGGTCGCATCTGCATTGATATGAAGCTACATAGTAGCCAGGATTTTGACAAATATTTTTTTGTGCTGTCAACACAGAAACGTCTATGGCTGTCACACTCGAAAACAGCTGATTTCATCACAGGTTGGAGAACCGCTATGGAACGTTGCCTCTCTAGTGCAGCAAAGTACAAAATACAAAATTCAAATAAAATAAGATCACCAATTTGATTGTTTGTTGATAAGAAATATCAACCCGTTGTTATATCCAATTGTAAAAACGATAAATTGAGAAAATTGTAAATAAAGTATAGCGATGAGTGTAGTTATATTTTAGTATGTTGGTACGGATTTACAGTGACATGAACGAATATAAATCTGTCAGAATTTGAAATAGCTTTTTAAACTTACGTTTCGTGGTATCAGTGGTATCAACCTAACATTTCCTATACAGAAATATAACCATTTTTGATTTTTTTAAATACGTATTTCTCAAAAAGCGACACAAAAAACGTTGATGTCACTCCTGCCGAAAGCGCCGGATCACCGCTCGTCGCGCTATTCCGTATTTTCGGCACTTGTGAGATAAATAACTATTATTCTGATGACAGTAGTAGTGACGGTAGTGTCAAATGCTGATGCTTTGACAATACCTACTATTGATACTATTGACTATCAAAATATCTGTCAAACCCCGGCTAAGTAGTTTATATTTAATGCAGATACGATTTATCTCAATCAAATAGATTCTCATGCAGCTAAACTATTAATTTTATATTTTGTATGATAAAGTCATGTACTTGGCCACATCAGATTTTTTTTTTCGGCACGATTACAATACTTCATCATACTGCGTATGATAAAGTAAAAACCCGTAGGGATCTATGGGTCGGACTGTTTGATAACCTATTTTATCTGTGTTTTGTTGAGATATTAAGCATGCTGTTTAGCAGTCCAGGGCAATATTCTACTGAAGTTCAAGTTGAAAAAATCGGTTATCAGAATCGGCGTTGTAATGGATTCCGTTGAAAAAAAGCCCGTTGGGGACCTATGGGTCGGACTGTTTGATAAATTATAATTTCTGTGTTTTATTGAGATATTAATCATGCTGTTTAGCAATCTAGGGCATCTTCAACCCTTTGCTGACTTCCCATATATTTCCGTCCTTCCGTCCTCATTTTAGCTTGTTACTGTCACTTTGAAGTGATTAAGTTTCTCCACTATATCTAATCTAAATCATATTGCCCGCCATCTTCTGTATCTATCCCTAATCTTACTTCCTGATTCCGATTGTGCCCAACTGTCAGTGTTATTTAACATATCGACTATGTTTGTCGTTTATTGTTAGACCCCGATTGATGGCAATCTTTTCCAATTGTCTCATCGCTTCCAATAAATTATGTCCTGTTCTCGTCAAACTTACTATCTCATCCGCATATGTGATAGGCAATTTGTATCGTCTGGATTTATATTATGCCTATTCATCGATATCTATTACAGCTACTGACATCCCAACACAACATTGAATAGAGTTATTGAAAGTGGATCTCCGTGTCTCAACTCCTTCCTAAGCCTTAAATTTTGGGATATATTTCCAGTTTCCACACACCAATCCTTTGTACTTTTGTTCAATGTAACTAATTCCAAACATCTCCATGGAATTATACACCTTTTCGCTCTCTATGGCATTCTAAGCTCGATTAAAATCAAGAAAAATTATGTATAGTGAGAGGGTCTGATGTCACCTTTGGCTGGGCATTACAAATAACGGGCAAAAAGTCACCTATCGATATCGTGTCTGTGTGTCAAGAAGATGGAATTGGTGGTTTTAACTTATGTTGGTTTCTGTTTTTAATACTGTACACTTGTTTTCTTCTGGAGAAATGCATATGATGCTCCTTTAAACCCCGCAGTACATTTTCTGGAGCGTGATGGTTTTCAGGCGTATTATGACACGCACATGACACCTATTGTAGATAATTTTCAGGCATATTTTGACTCTATTACGACACGCAAAAGGCACATATCGTAGAAGATAAAAAGATCTAGGAATTCTATCCTTACGTTACGAACTCGCCAGATCATCGGAAGGGAGATATTGACAAAAATGATTTCGAAGATGCTACTAATAGTGTAACGAATTTGAAGGTTAGATTTAAAGTGATAGATGTTTTAATTTTCTACAATAAAGGTTCTATTCGTCTTCTGCGTACCAGTACAAACAAGTAGCAACGATGGTTTTTTTAAAAGTTTCCTTCCAAAGTTTACTTTCAAAAAGGTGGATATTATACCAAAATGACAAAATTTCAAAACGTGCTTATTACGCCCTTGGGCATATGCTCCTTCAAGGTTAGCCGCTATTTCTGAAACACCTGTATATCGGTAATTTAGGTTGTTATATTACCCATAAGATTAAGATGGCCTCCGTAAATTACCGCGGCATTTTAATTTCTCTAATTGTCCATAATCTCCTTTAGTAGGTACAAAGAATTGACCCAAAAGCTTCAATGGCGCATATTACTTGGAGCATTATATGTGTTATATATTTGACACGATTAGTGATTATTGTGCTGAAATGTCCTCTGTAGTATGTAGTGTAAAAAACACAGCCTTTGCGTTGTTTTTCAATAATTTGACCATCTGGTGGATGCGCCGGGAAACCTACGATATTGCTTTTAATAAAAATAATAATGCGCTCTACCTATTAATAAACTTTAATTACATTTTTATAACAAAAGGCGTAGGTACCCACAAAAAATGGAACAAAAATGCCTAACAATATTCGCAATAAGTTGCATCTACCATAAATTTCAATTTGTTCCGAATAAATTGCGCTCACCTCTAATTACTTTCTTTCAGTTTAATGCATAACCGACTGAAGTTCGGCCTTTATTGTTCGTATGAACTGACGTGCAATTAACTAGCTGTTTGATGGAACGAGCGTGACTGACGAGGAAGTAATCAGGTTATGTCTACAGCTAGCGTTCTGCTGAATAGCAAAAGTGTGCATCATGTGATAAACCAAGAAGATGCCTAGGTACTTGTTTTGTATTGAAATTTATGATGCACCGCGGCATCGGATGCAAGAAGTGAAACTCAAGTAAAATACGCTTAAATTATGGCGTGACAGGGACTATATGCGAGAATTAACCATTAAAGTTATGCAAGTATGGCATTATCATCGAGCCGCAAGCACAGTAAATGCACAGAAGTTATTTACTCACTGGAACAGTAGTACTGCACGATAAATTCACGATGAGCCGCTGAGTGATGTTTCAGAAGGATTTTATGGTAATACGGCATTAATTTATAATACAGTACGTACTCGATTACAACTTTTTTCTATATCTGCAGAGATATCATTTTTATAACCCCCACATTTTCTGTGGCAGGGTATATTCAGTTTTAAAGTTTATTTTATTTACTTATCCAACTTTGTTAAAAACGTATATTTATGGTTTTTGGTGAATAAGCATTTTTTTATTATTTTATTTCAGTGAATAAGCGGAAATTATTTGATGTGTCAACCTTGGACCTTATGGATCACTAAATTCACAATTTGCAATCGTACGGACCACTGCACTATGGTCTGGAAGTACCGATTTGTGTGCCAAAAGTCAATTTTCAAGTTTTTAATACTGTTAAATTATGTATCCTATATGAAAATAAACAGGTTAATTCATTAAACACGCGTGGGATTGATGGTTAATTACAGCGCATTCAGTCGTAGCAATAAACCAAAATGGCGCATAGTGCTATTTTACCACTGTTCATTATTTTAAACGCGCTCAGCAAAAATCGAATACTGAGTATATTGTCTGTTTACATAAGTTCTAAATAACGGAAAGTGATATCTTGGAGTATCCTACTGAAGGTAGGTAGGTATTTCATATTACGTCAATATGAATGAAGAGAATTTTAAATTATCACAATTATGGAAGACACAGAAGAGCGAAATAACCTAAAATTTCGTTACGCACTTATTGTAGGATATATTTATGATTCCACTCTTTATCTACAAATCCCACTTATATTTTGCTGCTAATAGCTGCGTATTCTCCGTAATTTATTTTTCTTTGGTAGCTTGTTTTGCGAGAAATCAGTATTCTTGCGTTAAACGAAATACTTGCGGCAAGTTTCAAATAAGTTTTTGGATGTTATTTATTTCTATGAAGTAACAAGCAATGCATCAAATTAAAGATAAATGCTCTTTATAATCTTCTCTCTATAGCACTTTGGTCTTAAATCAGAAGATATATTTAATAGAGCCATTAGTTTAAAAACTCGCATAAAGCGCCAACAAAAATTAAAGATTCCGCTTCCGAAAGAAGTTATTTCTCTACTACGGCCATTTACGTGAGAAACTGGGCCTTCTTTTTCCAGGACTATACAGAAGCGATACTGCGAGAATCAAGACTCAGACAGTGAAGAAGAAAAACGAGTTTATCCATCTATCATTACTTGATTGTTTAGAATTAGAGGCGGAATAGATTTTAAGTACCCATTTTTTTATTATTTATTTGTTTGGCTGTTAATTTGTATTTAATATCTGTTAATATCTACCTAAAATATATATTATTATTGGTAAAACTTACTTAACTAACACGTAGCTTTCTGGCAATTTTACGTTCATGGTAGTAATAAAAGCAAAATATCCCATACAGGCAACGTTTCAGGTAAACAAAATAGTTGACAAAAAATTTGCAGTCGGTACAGATTTATAATTATGACTACGTGTCCGCGGCCACGTTTTAAATAAATTAAATAATTTTAAATTAAATTAATCAATTTCAGTTCAGAGTCGTAGTCAGCGACCTCAAAAACTTCCAAAATAGACGTTTGAAGTAAATCCAAACATATTTTAATGTAGTCGTTCGCCATATTGGATCCGCCATTTTGTTTTCCAATATTTTGATTTCAAATTCATAATCAGCGACGTCAAACACCTAACAAAGGCCATGTATTAACTAAATCAAAACATCTTTTAATATAGTCGGCCGCCATATTGGATACGCCATTTTGTTTTTGGAAAATGCGAGTTCAGATTCATCAGCTACTGCAAAAACCCCAAACAGTCACGTTTCAATTAAATCAAAGCATATTTTAATGTAGCCGTCCGTCATATTGGATCCGCCATTTTGTTTTTAACAATTTAGAGTTTAGATTCGTAGTCAGCGACCTCAAAATCCCTTATATACCAAAATCAGATTTTTGGCCAACTTTTCGCGAGTTCAGACCACTGTGCACTGACACGTGTTTGAATTCCCGAAAGTCTGACAAACTATAGTTTGTTCACTTTAATAGTATAACATAGGGAAACATAGAGCTGTAAAGTTCAATTCAGTTTACACAAGCCAAAAGTGCGTCATTTCAATCAGAAAATTCAAGCAGACTGGGTGTGTTGAAAATCTCTTTAAGAAACACCACAAAAAATATATTGCTGAAAATAAGAAAGCCAGTTTACTAGTGTTGCATGCGGTAGTCATGCATAGAAAGATATCGGTTCGACAAATTGCATCTCACGCCCAATCCAGTAAATCAACAGCACATAACATAGTAAAACCGAAGAATTATCACCTTTAAAAACATACGAAATTTATAAGTACACTAAAGGAAAGACACTATGGCATCAGTACCATACCTATGATATCAGACCTGATGCCATAGGTATGACTTCTATGGCTAGACGAGGCGACATTTACCTACGTCAAATAGCACTGTTTTTCACAAAATAGCCGTTGGTGGACAAAAGAAAATCCGAATTTTACAGTATCCGATATTAGTACTATTTTAAGACCATTTTGAACAATCAAATATTTGGGCCCCTTTTTTGTTAAAATTTAAATGTAGATTTATATCTAGGTACAGTTTCTGATCAGCGTGTTAACACATGTTTTAAACACCGTCAAGAAGTTTTTAAACCAGAAATTAGGTTAGAAATTATTAAATTTTACTTCTAAACGACATGTCAAGTAAAGTTTATCGATAATAATGAAGTCATACCAGATACCATAGTCTCTTGCCTTTATTTTAGTAGTTATTTCGGTTTATAAAGGTGATATTTGTTCAGTTGTATATGTTATGTGATGTTGATTTACTGCATTGGGTGTGAGAAGCAATTCGTCAAGCCGAAGTTGTTCTATGCTCGATTACCGCTTGGAACACTGACGTGAACTTGCTTCCTTATTTTCGGCAACATATTTGTATAGTGTTTCTTAAAGAGAATTTCCACAACCCACTCTGCTTTAAATTTTCTGATTATCATAGAAATTGTGGATGGGTAATTTGGTTGTCCCGGTATCTTTCATTGAAAATATCACCAACATCGACTATTATAAATAATAATAATGATAATTACTATTATAAACATAGCCAAAGTCATTAATATTAATTGAATTAAAGGTAAGTCACGCTCGTGGATTAATTATTGTATGAACTATTATTATCTCCAGGGTGAAATATCAACTTTGCATCAAGAAAATGAGTAATTTTGCGCTAGTTAGTTATTAAGTATTAACATTAGTTAATATAAAAAAATAATAAAAACTCTAAAAAAATTATTCATATTTATATAAATTGATTAAAACCAACCTTTTAATATCACTGGCAATGACTAATATATGTCATAATAGTAAGAATAAAAAAAATTAGAATTAAAAAATGATAGGTGGCCGTGTCTTCATAATTGAATATAATGTTGACTTCTAAACAACGTGTCGAAATGTAAACCTGCGATCATGCGACGAATTGCATGCGATTTTTATTTTACATTTCAGTTTTTATTGGGATTAGAATCAGTTCAAAGCCATGCAAATTACACAGGTGTAAACGGTGGACAAATGTTCATAAAACAGCATGCAACTCTGAAAAATTGCATGTGCGAATAAAGTAACTTTTTCTAAAAGCTTGGAAAACTGGAAGAACTATCATCTGTAGTTCGAATTCGATTTATCCGGAAGCTCCATGTGATATTACATCAAAGCAAGCAAACAGTAAAAAAATAGACACGCTTGACTTAAAATTAAACCTGCCGGATCGTGTAAAGTAATTACACAGCGAATTAAACAAAGCACGTCGATGGCGTCGAGTGCATCCCGTCAATAGGGTGGTTGACGCCGAAACAAGTGAACAATTGATAGCGGTACCGTCGACATCGAGGGCAAGTTCGACACGCTCGAGCGTGGGCGAATAATTGCACTCAGATCTAGGGTGTAATAAGTACTTGAATAGAACAGAGCGGAAACGCGTAGTTTGCGGTTGCCTGTTACCAGGGCAATTCGTCAGTATTGATAGTATCTCGGGTCGCCATGGGGACACGAGGACGCAACAATAACAAAATAGAGGTCCTCGTTCCCGGGAATTCCATGAATCACTCGGATAATTGACTACTCTGTAGGCTGGCAGCCCTGTGGAGTTGTTATGACCATGCTATATTAACTTAACGCAATAACAGATAGGCACAACAATTATACTGTGTTACATACAGTACTTTTCATGGGGCATGTGTAGGTTTAGTTTAGTTGCAAATGAAGGTGGACAAAAATTTTTGCATGCAACCTCTCATTTTATACAAAAAATCGGGGTTTGGATATGTATACTGTTATTCCTCCGATTGATGTGAAGCAAAAAGTAAGAGTTAATACTTTATAGTATAAATAGGTGGAAATAGAATCTTATCTACTAGATTTTCCTCGTCCTTTGACGACGTGGGATAGAACCCTCTTGCACACCACAAGTTACGTAGATGGCGCCAGTGGCGTAGAAAACGTTGTCAACTTCATTGTTAAAATGGAATAGCTTATATTTACGTATATTTTTGAATTCTTTGGAAAAAGGACTAAGGGCTACTCAACAATCTAATCGTTACTCTTTACAGTTTCTCAGTTATTGCTTTATTTACCTGGAAACTAAATTTTGTCGACTACTAGAAAATTGTTTGAGGTGATTTATGATTAAGTTCTATCGAGAATGGATGGCTACATAAATTCAATTTATAGGACAATTAGTTTTCAGCGTGTTCATAATATTGGACAACATCTATCAAACAATTTCGATCACAGAAATATTGATTTTATTATTGGAACACCCTGTACGTGGTCATTTTTTGTATGGAGATACGGTGTTTTACCGTTGGATGGCGGTATAGTATGTTAGCATGTGTATAAAGATCTAGCTTTCGAGATAGTTTCATTTTTTCGTCTATTGTATGAAAGCTGGTAGGCTTTACATTTTTACTTTATCATACGCAGTATGATAAAGTATTGTAATCGTGCCGACAAAAATGAGATTTTAGAGGAAATGAGCAAATATAGCAAATGAGCTGCCATTTCTGTAATTTCGTCAAAATAGTTAAATAATAAAATAAACTAGAGGAAATTCTGTATAATTTATGTCTGACATTTTTTGGTCAAATTAATAGTTTAGCTGTATGAGCTAATTCTTTTTGATCGAGATCGTGTCTGCATTAAAACTTAGCCAGGATTTCGACAATTATTTTCATTCTGACAGTAGGTAGTGTCAAACGCTGTTTTTGACAATACCTACTGTCAATATTATCAATCAAAATATCTGTCAAATCCTGGCTACTTGTTTTATTTTAATGCAGACACGATCGATCTCGATCAAATAGAATCTCATGCAACTAAACTATTAATTTTATATGTTGTATGATAAAGTCATGTGCCTGGCCACATCAGATTTTTACTTTATCATACGCAGTATAATAAAGTATTGTAATCGTGCCGAAAAAAAAAATGAGGTCTTGTTGGGTCCCCTGAACATTTTTGACCAACGTACAAAACAATGTCTCTGTGCGTGTGTGTGTGTGTGCGTGCGCGTGTGCGTGTGCGTGTGCGTGTGCGTGTGCGTGTGCGTGTGCGTGTGCGTGTGCGTGTGCGTGTGCGTGTGCGTGTGCGTGTGCGTGTGCGTGTGCGTGTGCGTGTGCGTGTGCGTGTGCGTGTGCGTGTGCGTGTGCGTGTGCGTGTGCGTGTGCGTGTGCGTGTGCGTGTGCGTGTGCGTGTGCGTGTGTGTGTGTGTGTGTGTGTGTGTGTGTGTGTGTGTGTGTGTGTGTGTGTGTGTGGGTGTGTGTGGGTGTGTGTGGGTGTGTGTGTGTGTGTGTGTGTGTGTGTGTGTGTGTGTGTGTGTGTGTGTGTGTGTGTGTGTGTGTGTGTGTGTGTGTGTGTGTGTGTGTGTGTGTGTGTGTGTGTGTGTGTGTGTGTGTGTGTGTGTGTGTGTGTGTGTACCCGTTTTTTTTTTGTGGAAACGATTCCGGAGAAACTACTAAAGGTATCGGGACGAAAGTTCATATTTAGAAGTTTCATGACTAAACTTAGAGCTGAAAAGATAGATAAATAATAAATTAAAGTAGAGGAAATTTTGTATAAATTATGTTTATAACATTTTTTGGTAAAATTAATAATTAAGCTGCAGGAGCAAATTCTATTTGATCGAAATCGTGTATGCATTAATAGCAGATAGCCAGGATATTTTGAAACTTTTGACAGTATTCAGAACTTCAGCGGTTGCGAAACGTCAATTCAACACGCAAATGCATGGAGAATGCGATGAGAAATGAAACACGCGCGCACGTACAGTGCAACAATATTAAAACATCTTGGTGTCAATGTGTATTTCAATTGCGGATAGCAATGTTCGTATGTTTTCGCGAATAAATACAAGAAAGATTGTAAGACGGTATGGTAACATTAAAACTTATTTGGAATATTGAGCATAATTCTTTTTTAACTTTTGTAGTTAGCACTGAAGACGGGGTAAAACCCAAAAATATAGTATGCTAGAAGCCAATATAATATATTAATCATCAGAACCAATAACCTTTTTACATTATCATATGTAGTATGACAAGGAGGTTTAGTCTTAGCATTTTTGAAATATTTTGCAAATAAGCCGCTATTTTTGGAATTCCGTCGAAATAGTTAAATAATAAATTAATGTAGAAGAAATTCTGAATAATTTATGACTATGAAATTTTTTGGTAAAATAAATATTTTAGCCGCATGAACAAATTCTATTTCATCGGGATCGCTCGTCCTGCATTAAAACACTAGTATTAAAACTAGTTAAAGTAAAAAGTAAAACTAGCCAGGATTTGTCAGATATTGATTCTAATGACAGTAGGTAGTGTCAAATGCTGATGTTTTGACATTACATACTGCAAATATATTCTGTCTAGTTCTAGTAGTTTTATTTTCATGCACGTGGCCGATCTCGATCAAATAGAATCTCATGCAGCTAAACTATTAATATATTGTATGATAAAGTCGTGTGCCTGGCAACATCAGATTTTTTTATTTTGATGTTCGGAGCTCGGAGTTGTGCCAGACGGCAAACAACACACCGATAACATCCGCACAAAATCAACAAGACCGTCAAATATTTATCGGTTGATTGTTGCAGAAAAATATTTATAAGTTTAGAAAAATTGCTGCGCAATTTTCTATTATACGTCAAATGAAAGTGGTAATAGCTATCCGGCCCTGATGGTTACTTAAGTTCTGCAGCATTCTTTGTAAAAGTTATAAAAAAAATCTGCAACAACCAACTGACATATGTTACCGGTACAGTTGGTTTCGTACTGCCATTAAGGCTCCCGTTTCAATTCAAATAGCGAACTGTAGCGAACTTCTCTCCAAAGGTTCGTAATAAAAAATCACCAGATGTAGATGGCGCTACTATAAACATGTCTGTTTTTATTTCGTATTTATTATATTTGACGTATGGTATAACGTAAAGAAATAAATGTATTACTTTCTATTTGTATAAATATTCAAACTGGCCTGTGTTTGAGGTTTCTAGTCGACGATATAGTACTTTCACAATCGTCGCTATTGTAAACATGTTTGCCAACTCACTACACACACGCACTACAATACTCCAGAGTGCTAGTCTAAAGAAGTTCAGAAGAAAATGACTTGTAGTCTTATAGTTAACATTTAATTATATTTTATAATGTATTACAGCAGACAATAATCAACTCCCATTGGAAAGCATTTCTATATTTGTAGTCTACAACAAGATTTGCATAAATAATTTTCATAAATTTAGAAATTCTTTTCCGATTGCAGTTGCATAACGACCTTCGGAATTAAATGGTAGCGAGCATCACAGGGCGGAATAATTATGTCGTGCCCTATTTTCGCGTTTTGGGGTCGGAGACGGGAGCTTTAACGTCATTTAGGGGTTGCTTGCTATCTGACAAAACTACATGCTTTGAAGGACTAGCCCTTTTAACTTCCAACAATTTGACGTGTAATATAAAGTTCTGCAATTATTTTTGCAAAAGTTATTAGTATTTTGCGGAACCAGCTGACTGAATTTGTGGTGGACGGCCAATATCGTCATTTAGGGGTTGTTCGATCCCTGGCAAAACTCCGAACTCTCAAGGGTATCTAAATAGTTCATTAAACCTACAATTGAACTTGCGTAAAAGTAGAAAGTTATGCAATAATTTTACCATAAGTTTAATTTTTCAATACCAGTTCTTTTAATTTATGCGCGTAATTTTTATGGCTACTTTTCCGTGGCAAAAAGTTTCTTAAGGTCAGTAGAAACAAATCTACACACGGTATTTGATAACCACTTGATACACTATTCCATAGTAAAGTGAAAGTTACAAGAATATATTTTCAAGTTCTTACTAAAAATAAATGTAATACAAAATATGGAAATAAACTTGGTATAAAAAAAAACAAAACCATTTAAATACTAATTATACACAAGCGAAACGGAATAACGACGAACTGATGCTCCAATACAACAGGCAATTATTGCCTCTCTTTGTGCTTTCCCCATTTTTTCAGCACGCTGGAAAATAATATTCCCTTTTTATATCCCGCCTTCGACCGTAAATACGGCTTATAAGACCCAACGAAACAAAAAAAAAACTCCCTTGGGTAGTAAAATCCGGTACGTGGAATTCCTGAGCTGTATGATCACTATCAATAACTAAACCGGGATCAAATTTTACGACGAAACCGAGAAACGAGTATTTTACGCACACCGCTAATTTAATGATGCCCTTTTAGCCCTTTCGCTCGCTCGCAAATTTAATTAAACGAAGCTGCACGCTCTTTTTAACTCCCGTTTATATCTGCCCTTAGCAACGCTCGACAAAACAACGAAAAGCTAATTACACAAAATGAAAATCCATCCAGAAATTTCTGAGGAGGGAGAAATGCCGACAAGAGGTAATCTGCTTTTTAAATTTAAAATAAAACCCCGTACATGAAAATATAGGGTGACTCACGGAACATAATCCACATAGGAATCTCGTAAATTGTTAAGAGCTACAATGTTGGTTAAACCGAACCAAAGTTGGGTAAACATGGAAGTTTTTCGAAAGAATTTTAGATTTTTATAAATTTTGCAAGTCGACCAGTATTCTTACATAAGCGCATACTTTGAAGATATTTTTCTTGTGAGAATTTTGTTGTGTTTCTGTCCGATATCTCGGCTAGGCGATATTAAATTGTTTTATTGCTTGTTGAACTTCTATAGATTTAAATAAAATTTTTCAAATGTTTTACAACCACGTAAATACATCCATGAAACGATCACAAAATACAAATATATATAGTCATAGATACGAATGCAATGAACTTGTTAAATGCGAGTCGTAGATAAAACTACATACCTACAAAGACTACAAACTATGTACATTTTGCTTTACCATTTTAGGTAAAGTACGGTGGAACGTCACATTTAAATTTGCTGAATTTTAATCTGCATTAGTATTATTAGTGAATTCTTGATCATTTTGTCTGAAATCTGGGTTGTGATTAATATATTATACAGGGTCTCCCACGACGAGCTGCCATTAGAAGTATATGGAGAACCAAATGAAATGACAGATTGAAAATTTGTGGACTTATTCTGTTGGACAGGATCGTCTCAACTAAAATATTTTGAGTTTTCGGTTACTTCCGGTTACACCGGAAATGATCTGAACTTTTATATTTCAAATGGAACAGCCTGTATTTTATCGCATTTTTTAAATCTTCATTAAATTTTAGATGAATTTTATGTTACATTCCCTATACCTAACATGTGTCATTTTTGAGATATTCATATTTTTTATTAAAAACTGACAGCTGCACGGTTACTTTCAATTACTTATAAATTATCCCCTGTGACCGTTGGAAAAAAGTTGTCCGGCAAAATTATTGTGAAGGTAACGTATTATCGACAAATAGGCAGAACTCTTCTAAAAGTTATACAGGCTGTTCAAAGTATAACTTCAAAGTTGAATTCGAGAAAAGTACTAAAAGTCGAATTTTTCAAATGGCAACCCTAACATATTAATACATTTCTCAATTCTATGGAAAATTTTAGATCAACTTTGTGTACAATGTCCTATACCTAAAATGTACTTGTACCTACTGAAATCGCTTTGTAATCATCACAGTAGAAATTGCAAACATTGCCAAATCTAGATTGCTTTTGAAAACAATTGAACAATTTGGAAAAACACAACTTTATTAAACAAGTTTCTAGGTAATTTTTCATTATAATTAATTTAGTAATTATAAAATTATAAGCCTACAATAAAGCACACTATTAAAAATAAAACCAAATCGAAAGGTAATTTAAAAAAAATGCTTAATTCAATTTCAGTAACTGTTCAATAACGTTGCCGTTTTCCGCTAAACATGCTTTAATTCTTTTTAACGCATTATTGTTGGTGGCGTCCCTGATTGAGTTAGCACATAACCCATTGAAAGGAGCTCGAACTCTATCTTTCATGTTCTCCTTATCAATTATTGGGTTCTCATAAACTACGTCTTTAATAGCTCCCGAAATTAATAAATCCATTGGCGTCAAGTCGGGCGAACGCGGTGGATATTTGTATGGCCCATTAAGCGGATTCCACCGATCGCCGATTATCGCTCGTTAAGCAAGCGTCTTACTGCAACTGTTATCTGCGCTGGAGCACCGTCCATTTGAAACCACCCAATAATGGAGGACCCAATAACTGATAAGGAGAACATGAAAGATAGACTTCCAGCTGCTTTCAATGGGTTATGTGCTAACTCTATCAGGGACGCCACCAACAATAATATGGTAAAAGGAATAGTAGCATGTTTAGCGAAAAACGGCAACATTTTTTAACAGTTACTGAAATAGAATTTAGTGTTTTTCTTTAATTTTCTTAACGTTTTCTTTTATTTCTAATATTGTGTTTTATTGTAGGCTTATAATTTTATAAATACTAAACCAATCATAAGAAAAAATGACCTAGAAAACTTGTTTTATTAAAAAGTTCTGTTTAGTCCAACTTGTTCAGTTGTTTTCAACGCAATCTAGATTTGGCAATATTTGCAATTTCCACTGTGATGTTTAAAAATCGATTTAAGTAGGTACTGTATAACTTTTATAAAAGTTTTACCGATGTGTCGATAATACGTTACCTTCACAACAATTTCGCCGGACAACTTTTTTCCAACTGTCAAAGGGGATAGTTTATAAGCAATTGAAAGTAACCGTGCACCTGTCATTTTTTAATGAAAACAATTAATATCTCAAAAATGACACATGTTAGGTATTGGGAATGTAACATAAAATTGATCTAAAATTTGATGAAGATTTCAAAAATGCGATAAAATTCAGGGTGTTCCATTTGAAATATAAAAGATGACATCATTTCCGGTGTAACCGGAAGTAACCGAAAACTCAAAATATTTTAGTTGAGACGATCGTGTCCAACAATATAAGTCCACGAATTTTCAATCTGACATTTCATTTGGTTCTCCATATACTTCTAATGGCAGCTCGTCGTGGGAGACCCTGTATAGCTTATGCAGCTAGACCGTAATGCGCTAGAGCGCAGCATGATATTGACAAGTGGTCTGTATTTATTTCGCAACAAAAATCCTCTTTTCATGCGTTTCCAACTGCAGACTCGTTTCAGACGAACACATTTGATTAAAATTAAACACCATAACGAGACTGATTTGCCAATAAAACAAAATTGTTCGTCTGTCTGTATAATTGTCACAGTCCAATTTAGTCATTGAAAAATCACATCAACCTAGAAACTTCGCTTAAATAAAACCTATTTTTAAGAACTTTTTTTTTAAAATAATTCCTAAACGACAACGGTTTGAAAAAGGGCACGTCTAGTTGCTTCGGAAAGCGTTATCATTCGGTTTATTTGTTTATGCAATTTAGTAGGAATGGAGCAGTCAAGCGTCCAATCGGCAATTAAAGGAAAGTAGTAGGACTTTAAGGACAAAAGTCCTATCTACAACGGATACGTATATCATTGTTGGATTGCGGAGTTGACCCAGTCCGCATATGTGACCCGCAAGGGAGAACCGCCCCGACTACCATCTCTCGGTTCGATAACTCCTGTGTTTAAGGGCACATAACTCTAAAACTACTAAAAGAAACATTTAAATAGGATGTCATACTGAATTATTTCTACATAAGTTGTATGACTGTCAACATTTTTTGCCTCTCGGTGTAAACATGAGCGCGAGAGAAATTTTCCTTGTAAGCCGCGTGCCACATAAATTAAAATTGTTGTTCAGGTTGCATTTATAGCCTCTTCTATAGATTGGCGTTTCTTCAGTTTTTGTCTAATAAAGATTGCGAACAAGATTTTCATGCAAACGGATATTTCAGTAACGAATATTAGCACGATAACGGGATATGCATGTAAATAATCGTCATATTTTATTTAATAGGACTGTAGAAAGAGAATTGCATAATAATTTTTCAGTAATTTCTAAACCGATTTAATATGAAAAATTTCATGCAGCGCGTGTTAGGATCGCCCAGTCGATATCCATCAGCAATTCTGCTGACATGCTGGCACTTCATAATCAATAGTATATAAGTTGTAATTGTAATCATAGTAGTTAGTATTCATTTAGCTCTAAATCGCTGTCGTGTACTCCGTACGTGTCTAAATCGTCTGTACATTAATATTGGAACTAATAAAGCCTTTTTAAAACTATAAGTGTGTAACACGCGCGAAAGGGGTGGGTTAGCCGAGAAATTTACTACAATTTGCTCCCAAAGTAAAACTGTAACTTCGTCAAAACATTAACTGCACATTACAACAACCACATAACGAGTTTCTAACTGACAACTTTTACAGAAATAACTTCAATCCGTATCGTTTACAATTGTCTCCGAAATCTAATGAATAACCCCGCTGTTCACACAAATGGCGCTTCATCAACCCTGCGGTACAAAAATACAAATATGACGACAATCTATTCGCAAAATCTGCTAAATTAAACATAGGGCTTAACCTATTGTCTCGTTATCTCGTGATGGTGGCGGAAGATGGGTTAGTACCAGCTCTCTCGCAGTCTGAAGTATTCCGGACTCCATGGGTTGTTATTCCTCTTTCTTTCCTCTCGACAGGATCTGGCTTTCGTCTAACCCTGAAGATACTGGTTCTTCACCCTGTAGCTGCTGTAAGACTCCAAAGGACCACCATCTAGTGAAATCTAGCCATCCTGGTATCACTTCCACCCTGAAGTCTGCACCCAACTCCCCAACTCAACGCTGACCCTTGAATGCCCTCGGACTGTTTTCGGGCTACTATTTATCCCTCACCATAATTCAAGGCGTCTTGATGCCAGTCCGTAGGAACAGCCTGTTTCTTTGGTTCCCGAGTAAAAATTTTTTTCGTGTGCTGTACTTCTAGTAGATTCTCCAGCCAAAACACCCGGATAGCCAAGCACCTATTCTTAATTTCATGCGTCGCCTGACTAGCCTTCTATAAAGTTTCCCAAGCGGATAGCGAGATTACTGCGCGTTCCATCGGCTTGTTGCCACGATATTATATGTCTTTTAAAAATATTATATTTTGGTTCGGTGGTACGAGAGAGCGTGATATAGGATCTATATGGGAACTAATTTCTAACTCAAACTTATTCCTATGACCTGTTAATAATATAAGAAAAACCTCTGTAATTGACAACGTTGTTGCCCCATCCTTACTTTAATAGTAATAATCTTCAACATGTGTATCCCCGGTCGGTTACAAGTGTTTTCCAAAATACGTAATTCGCGCACTACGTTAATCGTAACGGTAAAGGGAAACGTAGTCGCAGATAATTTACTATACGATCAGAACAATTTAATTGCGGAATTTTGAATAGTAGTGCGAGTTAAATATAGTTAATGAATTTAGATGTACAAGTAGAATTAATTATACCCGCAGTCGAACGAGAGACTGCCTCGCACCAAAACACACAAGCGAGGGAAGCCAAACTGCGCAAAATATTGTTCATGTTTATTTCGGTCTTAAAAATGCACAAATAGTCGCAATGCTATTAAATTCAAGGGATGTGTATCGCAGTAAATAAGGATTATTTGCATGCTAACTGCGTTGTCTTGCTAACATTCGTTACTGAGTTATCGGCTTCCATCAAAATCTCGTTCGCAACCTCTAAATGCAGACCTGAACAAAAACTGATTTTTTTGTGGTATGTGCAATAGAAGAGAAGCAATCTGAAAGACGAGTGTTAATTTAAAACTGAAAAAGTCGGGTACTTTTTTCACTTCCCTTTTTTTTTATTTTTTTTTCTCTTTTTTCCTTTTTTTTTCTTTTCATGTTTGCACCGAGAGGCAAACAATTTTGACAGTCATACAACTTATATAGAAATTATTCAGGAGTATGATATAGTTTTTACTTTATCATACTTAGTATTATAAAGTATCATGTAAAATCGTGTAAAAAAATTTGATTTTAGCGGAAATATACACGTTTTTTTGTGGCGAATATTCCGGACAAACTACTCAAAACCAAACTACCAAAGGAACCGGACGTTTAGTCTTAGCATTTTTAAAAGATTTTGGAAATAAGCATTTCGTCATTTCGTCAAAATAGTTAAATAGTTAAATTAAAGTAGAGGAAATTTTGTATAATTTATGTCCATGACATTTTTTGGTAAAATTAATAGTTAAGCTGCAAGAGCAAACTTTAACTTTGAAACTATGCATAGCAGTTAACTCTGTTGGTCGCTCAGCGCTCTGTGCTCTGTGTCTATTTGGTCGAGATCGCTCGTATCTGCATTACAACTAGTTTGCCAGGATTTGTCAGATATTTTGATGATATTGACAGTATTGTCAGTATTAACACTGCTGTATAGTATGATAAAGTCATGTGCGTGGCACATCAGATTTTTTCAATTATTTCCATTCAGTAGCTTTAGAGGTATGGGCCTTCAAACACAAGTGTCAATACTATCGAAACGACAGCTGGCAGTTAGGGCGATTCTCTCGTGCGGGGTCACATATTATTAGTTATTCCTGATTAGTGTCAACACTGACAGAAATGGCGTGCGCAGTGGTACCGCGCAGTAAGACAAAAACAACCGTATAATATAATGAGTATTTGTTTTTTTAAATACATTTAGCAAAAAGATATATACCGAATATAAATGTTAATGCATACACATTAGTCTAAACTAAACATATCTGGAGTAGCTTCGTTAATTATTAAAATAGGTTTTGTATATTCCATAGAGGAACGAAAAGACACTTTCCCTGGAAATCGACCCAGCGACTCAGAGACAATGCAATGCCAAGGGATTTAAAGTCAGAAGTCCTTACTGGCGAAAATAATATATTTTAGGCAGTTTTATTTTATGCAAAGCCACTTTCATCATATAAATTAAATAAATACCTGCAACATTTCTTAAGATATAAAATTTTCTTTAGAAATTCGAAAGTACGTAGCCCCTGCGGTGTTTCTCCGAACCGACATACCGCCGTCTGAGCCGGCCCTACCCAAAGTTGTAACAAACCCGCCCGCCCATAATCTTTTAATCCAACATCTGTTACGAAAACTCTCGTAAGAGAAATGTTCCCGGCGAAAGTATTATTTACGTTTCGTGTATTTACGTATATCCCCTTCTTTGCTATTCGTATGGTGATATCATCAATTGGGATGAAGTGTAGGAGGGTTCGCGGGTGTCTTACGCGATGTATCTGTATAACAAAGAGCTCTTAAGGGTCTCGAGGTCGCAGTTGCGTTTTGTTTGAAGTGGTGGAACGTGTATTTGAAAATCGTTTGTGTTCGGAGCGTCTTCGAGATTTGTTGTCAGTGGTCTCAAAGCGGGACTTAGAGGGAATTTAATGGGGTCTTAGGGTGGAGCCTTTTGATGTAAGACAATATGCACTGAGGTCTGCGGACTGGCGTAAATGAGATATTCTGAACAATTAGTATCTGTTTTGTAGGTCGTGTAATTTAGTTTTGTTCTCTTGTTGCGCACGCTTTCATTGCTGATACTTTATAAAAGGTTTTCGGTCGTTAACAGTGCACGTATTTAACATACGTTTGTAATCGTCCTGTTGTGTCATGCATATTTTGCTTTAAACTTGCACAGTATGCGATAGTAAGAAAAAAACGCCATATATCGGGTTCGTCCTCAGCCCCCTACATTCGAAATTACAAAATTTTCTTATGTCAAAGTTTTGTGCCAGTTTTGTGCTGTTTTGTGTCGCAAACTAGAAGTTTTGTGCTTCTTTCGTTTCCGAGTTATAAGCATTTTTCTAAAAGGGGCTGTGGACATGCCTGAGCTAACTTCCAAATTCGAAATAAAATCAAACTTTTTGCGATGCTAAAGTATTGTGCTAGTTTTGTGCTATTTTGTGCCGCAAACCAGAAGTTTTGTGCTCTTTTCGTTTTTGAATTATAAGCATTTTTCTACTTGGCAGCTATACATCTCTCTTTCGTCCGGGGCCCGGTTTCTCGCAGGCAGCGCACATATTGATACTGCATACGTACGAGTTTAACTGTTTGTGGCTATATAACTTAAAAACTATTCACTCATTTTTTATCGGGGTTTCAATCTTTGTTCTTTGTACTTGAATAATGGACACATGGAATTCCTATTAGATATTATAAAATAGCTTTTTGGGTATAAAGTCATAAAGATTTAATATTATGCATTCTTTTTAATCTCATGCCAAATCTTGCCAAATCTCGTCGTTACAATAAATAATCATTGAGCAATTATTACTTAACAAATAAATGGTTGTCACAGATATTTGATAGTATATGTATAATATATATGTATAATAAAGTACGACATATTAATATTGTTATTGTTATAATATAATTCTCTGTGGCAATATTCCATCTGTTGGTCTGTATTACTGGCATTCTGGTATTCTAAAACTAACAGTCTATTGTTTAGCAAGATTGGGTTTATAAGTTTACGTAGT
Source organism: Melinopterus prodromus (assembly GCA_964023965.1). Taxonomy (NCBI): domain Eukaryota; kingdom Metazoa; phylum Arthropoda; class Insecta; order Coleoptera; family Scarabaeidae; genus Melinopterus; species Melinopterus prodromus. The sequence continues at coordinate 25,579,497 of OZ030391.1, read as the reverse complement.
TTTTATATATATATAATCCCGATTTTACAAATAAATGATATATATGTAAACAATTTTTTTGCCATTTTCTGTATATATTATAGTAACCATTTCTATTGTTGACTTCTTCCAACCGAACGTTGCAAATAACTCTAAAACAAAAGGAGCACAAAACTTCTGGTTTTCGGCACAAAATACCACAGTAACAATACAAAACTTCAGCATAAAAATTTAATTTAATTTTATTGAAAATTTGGAATATAGGTCCAAAGACACCGCAATTGAAAATTGCCACCCACTCGGGTACGAAAGGAGCACAAAACCTCTGGTTTGCAGCACAAAAATAACACAAAGGCTGCGTATTAAAATAATTGAACTTTATTTAAAATTGTGAATTTGGGCCCGTAGATGCCACGCCGCAAACGAAAATTGCGAATAACTTGGGAACGATAGGAGGACAATATTTCTGGTTTGCGGCTCAAAATAGCACATTTCAATTTCGTTCCCGAGTTATTACCTTTTTTGTTTGCGGTGGCCATTCCAGGCCTTCCAAACTTTAAACAAATTAATTTTTGTTGTTTTGCGCTCCTTTTGTTTTCGAGTTATGTGTAATTTTCGGTTGGGGGATGTCAACAATATGTCAACAATGTTTATTATATTATATACAGAAAATACAAAAACAACGACTACCAACTATTTATTTAACTACGTAGGCTTTCACGGCCAGAATCATTTAGAAAGTAAATTGCTACCGGGTTATGCCGTGTCAAGATTCGCAAATACTGACGTATCGCGCACCATGTTGCTCGCTTTTGTAGAGCTATCTGAATAGTATAAAATTAAATTAAATTTTTATGCATAAGTTTTATGTTGGTATTGTGGTATTTTGTGCTGAAACCCAGTTTTGTGCTTCCAAGTTTTGTGCTTCTTTTGTTTTAGAGTTATTTGCGTTGTTCGGTTGGACGAAGTCAATACTATAATATATACATAAAATAGAAAAAAAAATGTTTACAGACTATTTATTATTTATTTGTAAAATCGGGCGTACGTGATCATAAATTACGTACATTTATAAACCCAATCTTGCCAGTACTACATACCAACAGATGAAATATATACCTTAGAATAGATATTTCTATTATAATTATAACAATATTTTTATGTGTTAGTTATACATATACTATCAAATATCTGTGACAACTAAATATTTGTTAAGTGATAATTGTTCAATGATTATTTATTGTTGCAACGAGATTTGGCATTATGAGACTAAAAAGAATGCATAATATTAAATATTTCTGATGTTATAACTAAAAAATATTTAGCAATATTTAACCGGAATTCCACGTGCCCATTATTCAAGTACAAAGAACAAAGAATGAAACTCTGATAAAGAATTATTCAATAGTTTTTGTTATTATTTAATTATTGAAAGTTATATAGCCACAAACAGTGCCGTTAAACTCGTACGTATCAGCATGCGCGCTGCCTGCCAGATACCGGGCCCCGAACGAAAGAGAGAGACGGGTAGGTCCCAAGTAGAAAAACAGCACAAAACAAGCACAGCACAAAACTTTGACATAAGAAAATTTTTAAAGTGTGGGGGGGCTGAGGACATCGACCCCCTAAATCCTGAAGTAGGAGAAATTTCCAAGGGTTCAGTTATTATGAATACCTTCCGCAAAAAATATAGTATTTTGCCTATTACTTTAATATTTCGTAACACGTAAAGACACAATAAAAAATACCCAGAAGCTTTCCATTATTGTCAGATATTTTCAATTTTAGCAAAAATTTTATAACCTGTTTCGATCGGTAATGTTTTTTTTTAAATTATGTAATAGAATGTTTTTACATCTATTTTCTACGTAGTTATAATCTTACATCGTCACAAAAACTCGATTTCTATTGTTCGTAACATCAACAGCAAATTTGTTTAAACAAATTATTAATTGAGTATAACTTGAATATTTAATTGAAAAAACTAGTTAGTTGTAACCAAATGCTTATAAATCCATATCTTATATGCGTAAATGAATGAGTGACTTAAATCTCCTAAAATCTACAAATTGTTCACCCACCTATGAATATAAAACCAACAGATTCAGAAAAATTTCCTGAACATTATATGAAAATTGCTGAATCCAAGATGATATTATCACTGACTGATTAATAACTATCAGGGAGTAAAAAAATCATCATGAAATGTTTTCCATCTATGCATCAATAAGACAAAGGTTGTGGGTATATGATAACAAATACTTAAAAAATAACGACGTAGAAGGTGAAAAACGGGGTTTTAGAACCAATATAATATGGCAATATCTATTCTGTAAAAAATACAGGAAGTTTGGTGATGATAGATGACTTGACAGAATAGGTAATGATATATATCTCGGTTCTGAAAACCTGTTTTTTAGCCTTCTCCCAAATCAACATTCTTCAATATTTTGTGACATTTTATGACGAATTTTTTAATACTGATAGTTTTTAATTAATTTCAATAATAATATCATGAAGGATTCTGTAAACATCTTGATATGATGTTAAAGACACTTTTCTGGCTCTAGGTACTGGTAATATTTTCATAGGCGGGCGAATTATTTACGATGTTCAATAATTTTGCGTCTAAAATCACTAGACTATTAATTATTTGAAGATGTTGTAGTTAGTGACATTTAACCAGACGAAATGCCGAGTTATGTATAATAGAAGATGATACAGCTTTTGATCTACATTCACATTGTGTGATCTGTTGTAAAAATAAATAATTAATTAGAATACATTGCATGGTATACTAGATTTTTAAGTTTTTGTATAAACGGTGAATGTTAATTCCCTATTTCCGGTAAATGTCTAGTCGTTTCCCGAGCAAGTGCAATCAACTGTCAACTTCTTCTACAAGTGGGAAAGTTCGTGTGTATTTTCAGCGGCGGCTTGTCCCATATAAGCTGTTGAAAATCGTCTGCTCAAGGGCTGTTGAGTGCGCGAGGCCTCAAAAGGCCTTTGTTACCCTTTTAGTGGTTGGCATTCGCGCCCTTTTCGCCTGGTATTTTCTCTTTTCTTGCTGGTGGCGTTTGCAAACGAAAACAAGTATTGTACATTTCAAACAATAACGTCCGAAATCATCATGTAATTTAAAGGGGTGCCTTTGTTTTAATTTCTTATGTAGAAAATAATTTACGTAATTATATGTAACTTAAAGTTTGTTTATGGTGGTTGCAATATCGATCTGGCAATCGCCGTGTGCATGTCTGTAATTGTCACGTTCAGAAAGTATAATGTGTAGGTACATATCGGTCTTATCTGCACGGAATATATCAACTGGTGAATATATTACGTGCTAAGGCTAATAATTTATCAAGTGTTTACCTATAATGTCAGCTCTCATTTGACGCAACTGAATTATAATTCGTTGTGAAAGGTATGCAAAGTACTTATCTTCCTTCTTTACTATGGGGTTGGATAGTCATAAATGATAACCCCAATGTCACCTACTAATACGTTTTATTGTCTTATCTGGTACATCGCCTTCAACTGCCTATTTCTAACTATCTCTAATTCTATTCCGTTTTCGTGTCGAAGCACATCCGTTCGCGCTGTCAGCAACATCAGCAATATTATCACCGGTGTATGTCCGCACTCGATCACGCCACTTACCACGCACTTTTCGGTCATTGTTCGGAATATGATTCCATTACACGTAAAACAGTATTTTACTGTGTTGTTAGTTTTGTCGAAATGTGTAGACAGACTGTCCGAAAAGATTTGTCTAGAATGATTTTACTTCTGCTGATGTTAAAACGATCTTTTCGTTAATGTGAGGAACACATGGGCCTATAATTTAAATTACGTTTGTATATATGGGATGTGCCATAAGATCGTAAGCCAAGTCGTGTTTGTTTAAATGAAACACGCTATTTATTCTTACATTATAATTCCTTACTAAGGCAATATTAAATACTATTCCTAAAATGCCTCGAAAGTATTGAGCTATGATTGCTCACAACTCTAGTAACCAACAGTTTGTAACCAAAAAATTTGTATTAATTCTTGCGATCAATGATGGATTTAGATAATTTTTTAATATATTGTGAAAAATTCATGAACATTATCACCCGCCTTTTCAATAAAAAAAATAACCTCCCACACCTGCTATACCGGGAGAATCTACATGATGTTTTGGTGGTCTAAGTTTGAGATTAGGCAACTTGGTCAGGTTCTCAAGTAGTCCGTTAGAAAGTCGTACCAATTTCCAATATTTTGGTATTTGATTCATCTCAATATCAGAATTTTCGTAAAAGATGCAGATCTACAAGTAACACTTTACAATTTTCGCTTTAAAGCGCAATACAAGTAACGCAGAAAAAAAATTATTTATTTGTGTGATCAATGATGGATTAAGATGATTTTTCAATATATTGTAAACAAATTCGTCAAGATTATCACCCGCCTTTTCAATTTTGAAAAAATAACTTCCCGCAGCTACTATACCGGGAGAATCGACTTCATGTTTTGGTGGTCTAAGTTTGAGATTAGGCAACTTGGTGAGGTTCTCAAGTAGTCTGTTAGAAAGCCGGACCAATTTCCAATATTTTGGTATATGATTCATCCTAATATCAGAATTTTCGTAAAAGATGCATATCTACAAGTAACACTTTACAATTTTCGCTTTAAAGTCCAATCCAACTAACTTAACATAAATTATATAAAAAATATATAAATTATATTAATTCTTGTGATCAATGATGGAGAATCTACATGATGTTTTGGTGGTCTAAGTTTGAGATTAGGCAACTTGGTCAGGTTCTCAAGTAGTCCGTTAGAAAGTCGTACCAATTTCCAATATTTTGGTATTTGATTCATCTCAATATCAGAATTTTCGTAAAAGATGCAGATCTTCAAGTAACACTTTACAATTTTCGCTTTAAAGCGCAATACAAGTAACGCAGAAAAAAATTATTACGTTGTGTGATCAATGATGGATTAAGATGATTTTTCAATATATTGTGTACAAATTCATCAAGATTATCGCCCGCCTTTTCAATTTTGAAAAAATAACTTCCCACAGCTGCTATACCGGAAAAATCAACATGATTTTGGTGGTCTAAGTTTGAGATTAGGCAACTAGGTCAGGTTCTCAAGCAGTTCGTTAGAAAGCCGGGCCAGTTTCCTATATTTTGGTAGTTGATTCATCCTAATATCAGAATTTTCGTAAAAGATGCATATCTACAAGTAACACTTTACAATTTTCGCTTTAAAGTCCAATCCAACTAACTTAACATAAATTATATTAATTCTTGTGATCAATGATGGAGAATCTACATGATGTTTTGGTGGTCTAAGTTTGAGATTAGGCAACTTGGTCAGGTTCTCAAGTAGTCCGTTAGAAAGTCGTACCAATTTCCAATATTTTGGTATTTGATTCATCTCAATATCAGAATTTTCGTAAAAGATGCAGATCTTCAAGACGTAACACTTTACAATTTTCGCTTTAAAGCGCAATACAAGTAACGCAGAAAAAAATTATTACGTTGTGTGATCAATGATGGATTAAGATGATTTTTCAATATATTGTGTACAAATTCATCAAGATTATCGCCCGCCTGTTCAATTTTGAAAAAATAACTTCCCACAGCTGCTATACCGGAAAAATCAACATGATTTTGGTGGTCTAAGTTTGAGATTAGGCAACTAGGTCAGGTTCTCAAGCAGTTCGTTAGAAAGCCGGGCCAGTTTCCTATATTTTGGTAGTTGATTCATCCTAATATCAGAATTTTCGTAAAAGATGCATATCTACAAGTAACACTTTACAATTTTCGCTTTAAAGTCCAATCCAACTAACTTAACATAAATTATATTAATTCTTGTGATCAATGATGGAGAATCTACATGATGTTTTGGTGGTCTAAGTTTGAGATTAGGCAACTTAGTCAGGTTCTCAAGTAGTCCGTTAGAAAGTCGTACCAATTTCCAATATTTTGGTATTTGATTCATCTCAATATCAGAATTTTCGTAAAAGATGCAGATCTTCAAGTAACACTTTACAATTTTCGCTTTAAAGCGCAATACAAGTAACGCAGAAAAAAAATTATTAAGTTGTGTGATCAATGATGGATTAAGATGATTTTAAATATATTGTGAACAAATTAATCAAGATTATCACCCGCGTTCTCAATCTTGAAAAAATAACTTTCCACAGCTGCTATACCGGGAGAATCTACTTGATGTTTTGGTGGTCTAAGTTTGAGATTAGGCAACTTGGTCAGGTTCTCAAGTAGTCCGTTAGAAAGCCGTACCAATTTCGAATATTTTCGTATTTGATTCATCCTAATATCAGAATTTTCATAAAAGATGCATGTCTACAAGTAACACTTTACAATTTTCGCTTTAAAGTCCAATCCAACTAACCCAACAAAAAATGTATTAATTCTTGTGATCAATGATGGATTTAGATGATTTTTTAATATATTGTGCACAAATTCATTAAAATTGTCGCCAGCCTTATCAATTTTAAAAAATAACTTTCCATAAGTGCTATACCGGGAGAATCGACATGATGTTTTGGTGGTCTAAGTTTGAGATTAGGCAACTTGGTCAGGTTCTCAAGTAGTTCGTTAGAAAGCCGGATCAATTTCCAATATTTTGGTATTTGATTCATCCTAATATCAGAATTTTCGTAAAAGATGCAGTTTTCGCTTTAATGTTCAATAACTTTTCTAAACTCTAAAACGATTTTGGTTATTTTTTCAGCACAAAAAGTGCACACAAATAATTATGAAAATCGTTCAAAAATTACAATCTATTGTCCATTGTCTATTCTTTACTCATGTATGGTGAAATATTGTCTATTATTAACCTGTGTTCTCAAAACTGGTTGATTCTCTCTGGATAAAAATATCAACGGCTATTATATTTGTTTCCTACATTGAATTCTTTGCTCTCCTTGATCCTAAGATGCATATAAGTAACACTACAATTTGTGTTTTAAAGTCTAATACAACCAACCCAATAAAAATTGTATTAAATCTTGTGATCAATGACCGATTTAGATGATTTTTCAATATATTGTAAACAAATTCATTCAAATTATCACCCGCCTTCTCCATTTTAAAAAAATAACTTCCCACAGCTGCTATACCGGGAGAATCGACTTGATGTTTTGGTGGTCTAAGTTTGAGATTAGGCAACTAGGTCAGGCTCTCAAGTAGTCCGTTAGAATGCCGTACCATTTTCCAATATTCTGGTATTTGATTCATCCCAATATCTGAATTTTCGTAAAAGACAAGTAACACTTTACATTTTGCGAGTTAAATTTCAATACAACGAACCTACAATTTTTTTATTAATTCTTGTGATCAATGATGGATTTAGATGATTTTAAATATATTGTGAATAAATTCATCAAGATTATCACCCGCCTTATCAATTTTGAAAAAATAGCTTCATTCAGCTGCTATTCCAGGAGAATCGACATGATGTTTTGGTGGTCTAAGTTTGAGATTAGGCAATTCGGTCAGGTTTTGAAGTAGTCCGTTAGTAACCCGGGCCAATTCCCAATAGTTTGGTATTTGATTCATACCAATATCAGAATTTTCGTAAAAGATGCAGTTTTCGCTTTAATGTTCAATAACTTTTCTAAACTCTAAACCGATTTTGGTTATTTTTTCAGCACAAAGAGTGCACACAAATAATTATGAAAATCGTTCAAAAATTACAATCTATTGTCTATTCTTTACTCATGTATGGTGAAATATTGTCTATTATTAACCTGTGTTCTCAAAACTGGTTGATTTTCTCTGGATAAAAATATCAACTGTTATTATATTTGTTTCCTACCTTGAATTCTTTGCTCTCCTTGATCCTAATTTGAGCCCTGGTGATGTCTCCAAGACGAGGTTTCCCCAGGAGGGCCACCTTTTCCTGCTCCGTACGGTCCTCAGGTCGCTTCTTTTCCGCTGACGCCGCTAAACTTGCTACTTCATCTGCGAAAAGAGAAAAAAAGAACGCAAATTGAACAGATGAGTTTTTAGTTGGCCCCAAAAAAAGAACACATCTAATCTCTCATCAAAAACAAATAAAGAGTCAATCAAAGAACACTATAATGAACAGAAGGAACAGAGTACAACACACGAGAACATAAAATGAAAGGAAAGGAAGTTACAACCTACACACAAGAAAACGAGAAACGAAAAGCACGTATTATTTCACTGAATTTTTAGCAACTAATTTTAGTTATGTTTTGTTAGTTGTACGAAAACTAATAAATTGGAGTAAATAATGCAATTGACAACTCTTCTTGGGACTATTTAAAATGAAAAATACGCCAAATGCATCCTCTGTAACTGCGCTGCAGCTTTTATTCATAGTGGAAATGCACAATTGAATTCAGTACCATGGAAGCGAACTTTTCCGGGTGTATCTGCGTCATATTCAATTTAAATGTGCCCTTAAAGTGATACTTTTGTACGTAGAAAAGATTGCTGAACAGCAACACGTCTCAAACATATTCTTCCATTTCGCTTTAGAGTGAACATTATTTTTGCCTCCATCGTTTTAGACATATGCCAATACTTTTCAACTGACACGCAATTTTCCCCCAATGACAAAAGTATTTTTTGTTGTTGTTTGTAGCGAAATATGTCCTGTGAGATTGTAGAGAGATAAAGTAACTGAAGTATAAAAACTAACTAAATTCCGTCAATATTTATTTATTATTAAATATTCATAATTTTAAACGATTTTGGATAAAACGTTAAGAGACGTTAGTCAGCTTATTTCCTCTGACGCCCCGTGGAGATGTTAGTAAAATTGAGGGAATTCCAACCCCAAGTAATGTTTTTAGCGTGCACGTCTCATCACAAATGCACACGGGGTCACCGGCTTTACTTCCTAATCCGAAAGAAGGTGATGTGCAAAGGTTTTTGTTGTTGGCACATCACAACATTTGAGTGTTGCTAAGTTGTTCAATAAATTTAAAACAGATTGTTTTTTGTATGTGAAAGCAATGTTTAATATTTTATAGACATTCATGCAAAACGTTACACGTTTTATCACACTTTGTACAAAATCATAATTGAGGTTAATTTCTCGAAAACTTAGAAACATTATAGTGTTCCTACAAAGTTTACGTATACTGTTAATACCAATATTATTTTTTTTCAAAATTTTAGCTGTAGTACTTTCTGAAATAACCCAACGCCCCTTGCTGGGGTTTTCTGTCACAGACGAGATAAAATGTGATATTTGTCTAGAATTTTTTGTCTAAATTGTCTCTTTGTTAAGGAAATGAGATTAATTATAGACAAGTAGTTTCCGGGGGTACAGCAAAATCTGTGCACCGTTGGGTCTTTGAATTTCCTAGGTCTCTTCCATTCACTTTGTTTTGAAAAAAACTGAATATTTAAAAAAAAAAACTTATTTTTAAATCCAAATAAATACTTTACTATTAAGGAAAAGTCTTTTCTTAATTTATATGTTTATTTATTATTTAAATATATGTATTTGTCTTGCAGAAACTTGCAGAAAGTTGCTATTACGATAAATAGAAAGTCGAAGTTTTGTATTCTAACATAACAGTATACTCTCAAGCCATTTTTGGTATAAGAAAATGTTTTTGTCCATCACCTTTAGCTGGGCGATATTTAACTTTATTTCTATTTATTTCTTATGGCCGCCATATTATTTTTTTATATATTTAAATAGATTATTGAAAGAGATATACAACAATGTATAAGACGTGTACAAAAGTATCACAAAATACATTGAAGGTCCCATTAGGTGGCCCGCCAGATCGCTAGACTTAACCTCCATGCATTTATTCTATGGGGCTACATAAAAACGAGCGTCTATGAAATGTGATACTGTAGAGATTCAGACGGCTATTATGGGCCCCTTCAGTAATTGTTAATTCTTGTTTAGGACAAATAAACTATGTGAGGTCCCACTTGATATTTACCGATTTAAATAGAATATGGAGATTGCTTTACAACCGCATGTATAACATGTTTACGATACAATAGAATTTTCACAATCTTGCACGTAAAAATTAACAAGGTAATATTTTAACATAATTACTTAATTTTAGAAAAATAGCAATATTATTCAGGCCTTCTAACGGCAATACAATATTGCCGTTAATGTGAATTACAAATTAAAAACATAAATTAATTACTGAACAAAAAATCATTAACACAAAGTATTTGATACACATTTTAAAGTTTGGTAGTTCTTTAGTTCTAAACTTAATTTATTATTAGCCCTATTAGGTATCCCTAAACGCGATCTCCACTACTCCCTGTCAAGTTCGCCACTGTAGCATAGTTCCATAGATACATTTGTCTTTCATAAAGCCCTATTAAAAACATCCATGGGGTTTAAGTCGGGTGATCTAGCGGGCCACCTAATGGTAGTGTTTTACACATGATTGTAAAGCATTTTCAGTATTCTTTTTAAATCTACAAAAAATCAAGTTGAATATCGGCCAGCAAAAGCTGATAGACAAACAAATGTTTAGATACATAAAATGGCTCGCTTTTATATATAACTTGACAGTTTTTCCTTTTTCCGTAAAATCTAGTAATCCATGCAAAATTTCTGAAAAGTAAAAATTGTTCGGAAATGGACATTTACGCAACTGTTCTCCAATTTTACTATTTAGACACATGTACAAGATTTTCTGCTTTCGTACGCAATAGTTTAAAAATGTTTAAACGTCACCGAGGTGACATTCTCTTGTTTTTCCTGTATGTCTGAATATTGTCTTTTATCACGTACAATGAAAATAATCACGTAACAGAGTCGCGAACACCATCTGGAAATCAATTACGTCAGTATCTTTAATAATGAAATATTTTAATATAAGATAACGATCCACAATTATTGTTTTGTGTTTCAAAAGCTTGGTACACTGCGGCCCCCTGATTTCTTAGTTTGTTAATTAATTATAGTTTACTTGCAAAATGTTTACAGTAGCCATCCACTTTTGCTTTTGAATTTGGTTTTAAATAAGGATGAAATAGGAAATCCGGGGCCCGCATTGACTATCTCGGCGATTTTGTCTGCGGAAATGTCATATTCTAAATAGTACATTATAATACAAGTTTTATAAGACAAAAATTGGCACAGGAGTTGTTATGGGCACGACGAGCGTAGCGACGAGTGCGCAAATGGAACGAGTGCGCCAATACGTCTTATAAAACGAGTGTTACATATTATTTTTTCTACTTTGCCACATTAATTTTATATAAATTTCGAAAATTGCTACTATCATCTTACAATCTAGAGTAGTTTTATATTCCAACAGTTGGTAGTTGCTGTAAAACTGGGAAATACGATTGAGGCGAGCCAATAGCGATTTAGTTGTCAGCATAATTTGACACTTGACATCAATGTCATCAATCTTGGAAAACAGTATGTTACTAAAAGTTGGTGATCTACTGTTTTTATAACGACACCGAAAGCGGTTTCGTGATGAGTTAACGAACGCAAAGTAGAAAAAGAATGTAGCCTAACTCGCATTATAATAATTTAATGTAAATTAATTACAGGCTTAATTCCAGAGCTAAAAAATATAGACTAAACCTGCTTAATATTTTTTTTCCTTTTATTATAAAAACGTATGTGCTATTTTGAGTTAGATTGAAAATGGGAAAACTGGAAGTGGCTGATGGAGAAGGGTGAAATATAATATTGAATTGGAAGTTTCTCTCAAAAACTAAACTAACTTGACGTGCGTATTCTAGAGAATAAAATTTGTATTTATTTACCTCGTAATGAAGAAAGTTGTTTGAACGAATAAACTGGCTTTAATTAACTGTAATTCAGTGGGAAACAATACATAATTTACGTATTTGCGTGCAAGAGGTGTATTGGGGTCTACAATACTGTTAACAATAATGGGATTTGGCATGCTCAGTGTTAGTTAATTGACCGGTTGGTGGCGGTTCATGTTTGGTTAGGCGGCCGGCGTTGTGGTTATTTTTCCCAGTTCCCGAAAAGCGCCCCCCCACCCCCCGCCGTGTCACAATCACGAAGGTTAATACTTGATACAAGGGGTGTGGTCCAATAGGCCGCGATGGCGTGACTATGAGTCGTTCATAACAAAATTCTTCGCGCTTCTCGGAAAATTGCAGACTTCTATTTGTGTTACTCTCACTGATTTTCATCGGGAGCGTGGGCGACTGACGGATGACATTTGTAGGGCGTGCCCGTGAAGTAATTGAAGACGAGAGTGGTCGAAGGTAGTATGTTACATAATAATTGATCTTGAATAAGTTAGGGTTCGTTTTGTAGAACTATTTTCAGGTTAGGTCTAGTCTTAAGTGTTTTGCTAAAATACATTGTTATCCCATTTAAACTAAACTAATAAGAACTCTTTTAGTTCTTAGAAGTTTCATTTCATAATTTGAGATATTTTTATGCGACTTGCCAATGAGTTCTCTATAGAGTTTGGTGAAAATGAAGCCGGGCTCAGAAGTTTGTCAGGCTCTTCATCACGTCAGGCTTTTTACCATATTAGAGAACAAACCTGACGTGCTGGAAACTTGAGAAAGATATCGCTTAAAGTTTCCACTTTTACGTGCAGTATTTCTTATTTTGGTCACATCGTTCTTCGGCTTATTGACAGCCTTTCTTTGTAGAGGCGTATTAAGCACCTTAGGTTGAAATGAGGGTGAAATAATGTCATTATAATCCATCGGCGCATACGCTAGCGCCATACAGATAAAGCTTTTTTATATTTGATAAACAATTTGAATGAGTTGAAATGAATTAGGTGGCAAGATGTGCATATTAACATCAGTAAGAAATGGAAAAAATTTCAACAAAACTTGATTCGATAATAAATTTTTTGCTCTTCTAAACCTACAAAAAAATCTGGTGTGGCCAAGCACATCACTTTATCATACTATATATAAAATTAATAGTAAATGAGATTCTATTTGATCGAGATCGATCGTATCTGAATTAAAATAAAACTAGTTAGCCAGGATTTGACAGATATTTTGATACTATTGACAGTAGGTATTGTCAAAACATCAGCGTTTGACACTACCTACTGTCTTTAGAATGAAAATACTGTAAAATCCTTGCTAACTAGTTTTATATTAATGGAGACACGATCGATTACAGCTGAAAAGGTTTTTGTTCAAACGAGTCCAAAGGACCTGGATGTTTACTCTATGATTTTTCCGAATATTTTGCAAATGAGCCGCCATTTCTGTAATTTCGTCCAAATAGTAAAATAATAAATTAAAGTGGAGGAAATTCTGCACGTTTAACGTCGAACATTTTTTTGTAAAATTTATAGTTTAGCTGTATGAGCAAATTCTATTTGACAGATATTTTCATTCAAATGACAGTAGGTAGTGTCAAACGCTGACAATACCTAACTTGTTTTATTTTAATGCAGACACGATCGATCTCGATCAAATAGAATCTTATGCAGCTAAATTATTAATTTTACATATTGTATGATAGAGTCATGTGCCTGGCCACATCAGATTTGTTGTTATAAATCACCCTTTATTTAACAGTCCTGATGTAGAACGATTTAAGGTCTATGTAATTACTTGATTGGTGTGTTATTACTGTTATTACACGTTTTATGGCAGAACTCCCCCGGCATTATGTAGGTATACTTGACACGGCGCGTATATTTACCCGACATAGTTGTAGCCATTATGAACCATAAAATAATATAAGTCGTAGGCTATAATATTTAATAACTAATTATGCTTATTAAATTAAGTAAGCTAAGTTTGTAAAGCAGAAAGACGAAGCTAGGATATTTAGGTAAGCGTTAATCTTTATATTTTAATATATATTTTAACGATGAGGAATTATAAATAATTTTTATCGATAATTCATATAAACAATGATGGTTCTGTAATAATACTTACGCTATAATAATACCCATTCATGATAACAGATCTCGCGCTTCTCTTCTGTAAGTACAAGTAATTATATTTAAGAAAAGAGAAAAACCGAAAAGAAACGCATGGTTTACTGCAGACAAACATGACATATATATATATTGTCACATTGCCGAATTAAAATACTTCATATTATTGGATCATAATCCCGTAATATATTTGGAATAATACCGTTATATTTCCTTAACCGAACTTTCGCGGTCTCAATTTTTTTTTTACCAAGTGAAGTAAGTTAATCGTCATGTTAATGCTATATAAAGTATTGTCATTAAAAACCACACATTCTGTTTGTATTGTCATTGTTTATATGAATTACCGATTCAAACTCAAAGCGTGCCACGTTTCGCAAATAGTTTCAAACACGGAATTTTTAAACGTGGATAGAAACCGGAAAGAGCGGTGCGTGCGTCAACGGACGTGAACACAAATCGATGGACAAAGAGAAAAAAACGAAAAGAAAAGAAGTAAACAAAAAAACTAAAAACAGACCAACAACGTTTACTACACCTGAACTCTCTCATCAATTTAAATTAATTAAATGTCGTATATACGGTTTACTTACTGAGCATGCAGCAGTAGTAGAGAAGGGTGCAGATATGAAAAAATAGAATAATATACATGAAGAGATAATAAACACTGAACTTATGAATGTAGTCATGTTGCCCTTACCACCACACATCTGAGGTTCGCCGAGTTGCACGTAGAAGAGGACATCCTTCTCGTAGCTGTCCTCTTTCATTATTGTCAACAATATCGACTTCCTGCAAACACAAGAAAAACAATATAAGTAACACATTTTGTATAATATAATCCAATTGTTGCTCAAGATAATTACACCGGGAAACAATTTCACTTTTTATTTATCGGACCCAGAAAATGACAACATTTAAAAAAGAAAACTGTTAAATTATCATGAACAGTGGTCGATAATGGAAATCAATTTAATCCAAACTGACATAAACCTGTTCTTAGATTACCATATGACTTAAAACCTTGTTATCCTGGAAAATTTTAATAACATACGCAATTGGGCTAAAGTCTGGTGTAGATTTTAGGTTACATGACCACGTAGACATGATGGTCATATTTGCATATTTGCTTTAAATATTTTGTTTAGTGTTAGCTAGCGGAGTTGCTTATTGATAATTACTAAGTTAGTCAACATATATACTAGATCAATATTTTTTTTATTCGTTATATGACTTTGTAGTGAGAAAATAATTAGGATAACATAAGCCTACCTGACGTATGTATTTAACAAGATATACCAAAAGTAGTGGTAACTGCATTGGGGTGGAGTTTAAATCCAGTCGTATGTAGTATCATTGGATAGATATTTTAATAAGCAACTAACTTTCTAAATAATAAATAATATGGTTCACGATCAAAACCGTAATCTGTTATGGTATCTGCATAACCTGTAATAATGCCAAACATAACATGTAATTTTGTTTTCTATTTAATTTAGGCAAGTGATATATCGATATTTAAGGATTTGTCCATTCGATAACGGCCATTCTAAGCCCTTTCGGTCAGTTTTGGACAGTTAAGTATCCAAAAAATAAGATTTCTCCACAATCCGATATCACGTGATTTATTTTGTAAACAATGTGATTTAGTAAGATTTTTTTCTAACGATGAATTGAATTGAAGTCTTCTTATTTTATGTTAGTTTCTTCCGGAATCTCCGTGACTTATAACCAGGAAGTAACGTCTAGGATAAGGCGGCCTATATATACAGGTATAATAATAATAAACCATTCCATTGGTACTTCATATTTTGCGTCTATTTGCAGTTATAATATTACCCTATGCACATGGTTTCAGAACAAACTCTTTTTCTCAACTCTGTCAAAAACAACCTCATTGTTACTTAGATTTTTACACTATTTTTCGTATATTCACAGGTGCAGGATTAATATACTCACTGGGTTTCAGAACTTTAGAACTAAATTCGTTTATAAACCACATTCAAAATCCACTCCATTACTAGATAATTTTCCTATATTTCCAGATATAATATTATAATACTCGCTTTCAAGATTTCAGAATCTTCACGCCAAAAATGTTTCAAAACGTCTTATATAACTGAGAATCATTACCTATTTCCGGCTGTCTAAGGTCTATTTTAAGTTTCAAAAACATAAATTTGATCAGCAAAACGTGCAAAATAACTTAGTGCGCGACGTGCTGACAACTTGAGAAAGACCTCGAAGTTAAGCTTCAAGTTTCCTCTTTTAGGTGCACTTTTTTACCAATATTTTCACATATTCTGGTCACATCACCAACATTTATCATCACCAGAACACCAGAGCATACATCCAGCGCGTAAATATCTATTGAAATATGAGAGAATCTCAAAGGTTTGTCCATATAAAAATCATCAATTTTTAATTATTAAAATACACACTTTTATGATGATTTTAATTTCCGATAGACAATACCGATTCTCACCGTTACAACACTTTTTATTTATCATACGCAGTATGATAAAGTATTGAAACCGTGCCGAAAAAAAAAATTGATATTTTAGCGGATATATGTCTTTTTGGGTCCCCTGATCATTTTTGGCCAAAGTACAAAAAAAACTGTGTGTGTGTGTGTGTGTGTGTGTGTGTGTGTGTGTGTGTGTGTGTGTGTGTGTGTGTGTGTGTGTGTGTGTGTGTGTGTGTGTGTGTGTGTGTGTGTGTGTGTGTGTGTGTGTGTGTGTGTGTGTGTGTGTGTGTGTGTGTGTGTGTGTGTGTGTGTGTGTGTGTGTGTGTGTGTGTGTGTGTGTGTGTGTGTGTGTGTGTGTGTGTGTGTGTGTGTGTGTGTGTATGTCTGTGTGTGTACCCGATTTTTGTGGCGACGATTCCGGATAAACTACAAAGTTTTATGACCAAATTTAGAGCTGAAAAGCTTTTGGTTCAAAAGGGACGAAAGGAACTGGATGTTTCCTCTAAGAATTTTTCAAGGATTTTGTAAATGAGCTGCCATTTCTGTAATTTCGTCAAAATAGTTAAATAATAAATTAAAGTAGAGGAAATTCTGTATAATTTATATCTATGATATTTTTTGATAAAATGAATAGTCTAGCTGTATGAGCAAATTTTTTTTATCGTGATCTTGGGTGCATTAAAATTTAGTTAGCCAGGATTTCGACAATTATTTTCATTCTGATAGTGGGTAGTGTCAAACGATGGTTTTTTGACAATACCTATGTCAATATTATCAATCGAAATATCTGTCAAATCTTGGATACTTGTTTTGTTTTAATGCAGACACGAAAGGTCAATGAAGAAACACAATGTAATCTCTAGGAAATAGAATCTCATGCAGCTAAACTATTAATTTTATATATTGTATGATAAAGGCCATGTGCCTGGCCACATCAGATTTTTTGAAATGGAAACCCCACAGTTGTGTCTCTGATTTTGGTAGATCTTTCAATTCTCATAAGGTTTGCGAAAAAAGTGTGGTCCAAAAGTATAAAAAACGATTCTTTAAGTAGTGTGCAGTCAGTCGCCTTCATAAAAGAAATAACAAAAAACGCAATAACTTGACGTGATATTCAATGTTCAATATAACTGAAACGGTGTGTTTTTTTGGGTTTCAACCCAAAAAACACACCGTTTCAGTTCATTAAAATAAATTAGGCAAAAAAAAAATCAACACAAGTTGTTCAATATAACTTTCAACTGCCATTTGTCTCAAAAATATTCTTATGTGAGGCCACAAAATTTGTTGGTATGTTACCACTAGTGACTAGACAAATAAAAGATCTACCAAAAATCAGTACAAATATGGCGTTGCCATTTAAAGAAGAAATAATACCCTAAGATATTATTATTATTGTTGCGTTAAGGTGTGCATAAACCGGAAAACAAAATGTTAGCAATAGTCATTTTAAATGTGACTTACGCCAACAAAGTGGCCATAATAGTTATTCATGTGCCAAGGGCATTACACGGATGTTTATGCCCCGAGGGTGACCGTTTAAAAAGCTCGAGGGTATAAATATCAAGTAATGCCCGAGGTGCATACAAAATTTTATGTTCTATAATGGTTTTGTTCCTCCGTTTGAATATTAATAAATATTTTGACGTTATCAAGTGACGGTTGAATAATGGAGTTGAATAACAATACAAACAATTCGAAGTTGAGTGACAATACAGACAATTAATTGTCAAACTTATAACCTTAATCGCCAATAATTGACATTGCCGAGTGACAGTACAGACCACTAATTGTCAAACTTATAACCTTAATGGCCAATAATTGACATTGATGACTTAAAATTTACAATTTGAATGACAACTATTTGATATATTTG
Source organism: Melinopterus prodromus (assembly GCA_964023965.1). Taxonomy (NCBI): domain Eukaryota; kingdom Metazoa; phylum Arthropoda; class Insecta; order Coleoptera; family Scarabaeidae; genus Melinopterus; species Melinopterus prodromus. Next base: position 25,561,272 of record OZ030391.1, on the reverse strand, counting down.
ACATATAACCATGGCAACCCGTAATGCCCGCGGCTAAAGGGCAGTTTTTGCCCCGGTATCCAAGATGTAAAATGTCACTTTCTGATCATGTAGGACGTAAAAAGTTGTGGAAACATTTTATTGCATGGTTTAGTCACACTTTTAGGTCGATAACATTCCGTAAAAAAATGAATAAATTATATGTATGCAAGAATCCTTTATTTATTTAAAAGAATATTGTGAAGAAAGAAGTCGATGGAATCAGACAAAGAAGGCACCTAACAGTGTCTTCGCTACGCATAAAACTTGGAATTAACTAGACACAAGAACACTAACCAAAAATAACTTCATAAATCTGCTTTACATATTATATAAATTTGCCTCTTTAGTGTCTCTATCTCTCAAAATTACTACATAAAATATAAAATTTGTTTAAGCTTCAGAAACTCTCATAAACGTCACGAGCCGTCATGTTTTGGAACGTTGTAATAAAATTTCATTCATAAAAACCTTTAAAGAGCGTCGACCTATATTCGAGCAGTATACAAGTAAATTGCCGTAATCAAGCAACATTATTAAATGAGACACGTGCACGCGCACGCTTGTAAATCGTTAGGATTAACTCTAAATTTAACCGCAACCTTGACGTTTTTACTCTAGTATCTCCTCAGGGGATGCCATTATTAAACCGATATTAAACTGTCACCGCACTTTCTCCCCCAGCCACACGCCAGCCCATCACGTTTACGACGAGAATAAAACGCAATAATAATCACGCCCTTTATTCATGCGTGAACCATCACGCAACCCAGCAGTAAACAGTGATAACATTGACGATACAACACAGTCTATAACGTTACGATTGAAAGTTGAAAACCAGTAGTCCCTCACCACATACTTTCAAATATATAAATAACATTGTGCAATATTTGGTGGATGAAGGTTCAATGGATCTCTTGCGTGTATAGCCCAGAGTTTCTCTACCTTTTTACCCTTGCTGAACCCTTGACCCTTCAAGTAACTAGCAACATGTCGGTACAGAAACGCTGTTGAGTTGAATGTCAATTTACTACGATATTGCCGTAATTTTACAGGAATACTCAATATTATAGAGATGTAATGTAAAAAACATATAGCAATATAGCTGGCATGGGCATTGGCATGCCCCCCCCCCATGGGGGGGGGCGTCGCCCCCCGTTTCGTATTTTGGTATTATGTTTATTATATAGCACTCTTTCCCTTATGGACACTAGGGTGGTTATTTTTATTTAGAAAGCACTAATCCCCTCCAAATCGTTTCCAAATCCAGAAAATGTGGACACGTATTTTTTTGGAAGTTTTGACTTTAATGGTGCCTCAAATTTACATGGGAAGAAAACATTTTTTTGGTATTTTTCGAATAATTGTTCGAGGGTTTGGGAAACTGAAGAAGGACTTGTAGAGGATCTTTCAAGGAAAAATTTGACCTATTATACATATCAATTTGACGTCCCCAATCCCCAGTGCCCTGAAAACTACTCAAATGAAAAATTATACATTTTTCAGAAAATTGACCGTTCTAATCATTTCATTATCTTTTTTCTCACAGAAGTCATTACTATAAGTCTTGTGGAATATTTATAAATATTTGTCAGTTAATTTCCATTTGTTTAAACAAATTCTATCTGTTTAAATAATTCGTTTTTATTGAAAATCCGTATGAATTCTGTTTTCTGCGTTCGAAGTAGCAGTTTATTACCTTAGAGGGACATTACTCATTAAAAAATTTCTTCCTATTGTTTAAACAATCAATTATAATTCATTTTCTACTTTTTACTTTATCATACGCAGTATGCTGAAGTATTGTAATCGTGACGAAAAAAAATCTGATGTGGCCAGGCACAGGACTTTATCATACAATATATAAAATTAATAGTTTAGCTGCATGAGAATTTATTTTATTGAGATAAATCGTAGCTATTGTAAAAGCATCAGCATTGACACTACCTACACTACGTCATTAGAATATTAGTTATTTATGTCACAAGTGCCGAAAGTACGGAATAGCGCGACGAACGGTGATGCGGCGAGTCACCCAAGGCGGAGTGTCGCCGTCGCATGTGACCGAGTTGCGCAATCTAGTTTTTGGCAGGAGTGACATCAACGTTTATTCTGTTGCTTTTTGAGAAATACGTATTTAAAAAATTATAAATAAAAAATGGTTATATTTCTGTATAGGAAATGTTAGGTTGGTACCACTTTGACGAAATGTCAAGTTTAAAGGTGCGTTCCGATTGGTGGTAATGGTAGGTAATGGCGGTGGTAGAATACAAAATTATAGTATTTCTTACATATCGTGATAGTGACACATATTAGTTTGCATGTACATAAACATGAGTCGCTAGCAATTTTCTATTAGAAATACTAAAATGGCGTCTGCTACCACTGCCATTAGCACTAATGAAAACGCACCTTAAAAAGCTAATTCAAATTCTGACAGATATTTATATTTGTTCATGACTCATCGTTAAAATTTACAATTTTCTTAATTGACCGTTTTTAGAATTAGATATAAGGACGGGTTGATATTTCTTATCAACAAACAATCAAATTGGTGATCTTATTTCATTTGAAATTTGTATTTTGTAATTTGCCGCACTAGAGCGGCAACGTTCCATAGCGGTTCTACAACCTCTGATGAAACCAGCTGTTTTCGAGTGTGACAGCACAAAAAAAATATTTGTCGAAATCCTGGCTACTATGTAGTTTCATATCAATGCAGATGCGACCGATCTCGATCAAATAGAATTTACTCTTGCAGCTAAACTATTAATTTTACCAAAAAATGTCATAGGCATAAATTATTCAAAATTTCGTCCACTTTAATTTATTATTTATCTATTTTGACGAAATTACAGAAATGACGAAAATCGTTGAAAAATGCTAAGAGTAAATAGCCAGTTCCTTTGGACCATTTTGAACCAAAAGCTTTTCAGCTCTAAGTTTGGCCATAAAACTACTAAATACGCACTTTCGTCCCGATACCTTTAGTAGTTTCTCCGGAAACGTCGTCACAAAAATCGTTTACACACGCACACACACACACACACACACACACACACACAGACATTTTTTTGTACCTTGGTCAAAAATGTTCAGGGGACCCATAAAGACCTATTTCCGCTAAAATCTCAATTTTTTTTTTCGGCATGATTACAATACTTTACATACTGCGTATGATAAAGTAAAAAAATTGAGATTTTAGCGGAAATAGGTCTTTATGGGTCCCCTGAACATTTTTGACCAAGGTACAAAAAAATGTCTGTGTGTGTGTGTGTGTGTGTGTGTGTGTGTGTGTGTGTGTGTGTGTGTGTGTGTGTGTGTGTGACTGTGTATATGTCTGTGTGTATATCTGTGTAAACGATTTTTGTGGCGACAATTCCGGAGAAATTACTAAAGGTATCGAGACGAAAGTTCATATTTAAAAGTTTCATGACCTAACTTAGAGCTGAAAAGCTTTTGGTTCAAAAGGGTCCAAAGGAACTGGTAGTTTATTCTAAGCCTTTTTCAAGGATTTTGCAAATGAGCCGCCATTTCTGTAATTTCGTCAAAATAGTTAAATAATAAATTAAAGCAGAGGAAATTTTGAATAATTTATGCCTATGACATTTTTTGGTAAAATGAATAGTTTAGCTGCAAGAGCAAGTTCTATTTCATCGAGATCGGTCGCATCTGCATTGATATGAAACTACATAGTAGCCAGGATTTTGACAAATATTTTTTTGTGCTGTCACACTCGAAAACAGCTGATTTCATCAGAGGTTGGAGAACCGCTATGGAACGTTGCCGCTCTAGTGCGGCAAATTACAAAATAAATATTTCAATGAAATAAGATCACCAATTTGATAGTTTGTTGATAAGAAATATCAACCCGTCTTTATATCTAATTCTAAAAACCATAAATTGAGAAAATTGTAAATAAAGTTTAGCGATGAGGGTGTTTTATTTTAGTATGTTGGTACGGATGTCAGATCTACAGTGTCATGAACAAATATAAATCTGTCAGAATTTGAATTAGCTTTTTAAACTTGACGTTTCGTCTAACATTTCCTAGACAGAAATATAACCATTTTTTATTTATTTATTTTTTTAAATACATATTTCGCAAAACGCGTTTGACGTTTCGTAGAAGTGGTATAAACCTAACACTTCCTATTCAGAAAAATAACCATTTTTGATTTTTTTAAATACTTATTTCTCAATAAGCAACACAATAAACGTTGATGTCACTCCTTTTAAAAACTAGATAGCGCGACTCGCTCACGTGCGACGGCGACGCTCTGCCTTCGGTGACGCGCCGATTCACCGCTCGTCGCGCTATTCCGTACTTTCGGCACTTGTGACATAAATAACTATTATTCTAATGACGTAGTGTAGGTAGTGTCAAATGCTGATGCTTTGACAATACCTACGATTTATCTCAATAAAATAGATTTCATGCAGCTAAACTATTAATTTTATATATTGTATGATAAAGTCATGTGCCTGGCCACATCAGATTTTTTCTAATTATGGCAGAAAAGTCAATCTATTAGTGAAATTTACTTATAGATTTCATGTTGGAGTTGTCTAGTCTGTATTATCTAATAAACCCACATTTGTTTAAACAAATGCCATTTTTTAAAACATTTTTTGCAATTCGCCTAAAATAAATTTGTTGTAGATCGATCTGGCCAACTGTTTTTTTCTGAAGTGACCATAGCGGTGAAATGATCATTTATATTTTGGGATGATTTCCAGTGTTTGATTAATAAAATAATATTCGTTTTCAACAATTCATCAAATTAGACATCAACAAATCAACATTATCTTGCGATATACAGTGGTAGGAAAATAGAATATAAAATGGAGAGAGAAATATGATTAATAAAATTTGTTGAAATTTGACATTTTAAAAAGAAATGTAGCTCTCAAATTTCCCGAAAAAATTAATTTCAAATCATTTCAATTTTTTCGAACAAATGATAATTGAAAATGAATAACATTTTATTATTTAAACAATGGAAATTATCCCAAAATATAAATGCTGTCCCTTGAGAACAATTTTAGTAAAGTGCAAACAAAAATTGTTTAAACAAATAGAATTTGTTTAATCAAATGTGAGTTTATTAGATAATATAGATGATAGCAATAGGAAGAATTTCTTTAATGAATAATGTCCCTCTAGGGTAATAAACAGCCATTTCGAACTCAGAAAACAGAATTCAGACGAAATTTCAAGAAAATTGAATTAATTAAAAAAGGATGTTGATTTCAGTGAATAGTTTTATTGTTGATCTTATGGTACCTGGTTTCGAAGCTTCGCTTCGTCTTCAGCCATGCTACAAATACATCAAACGTCGACGGTAATTCGGATCTTGTTGTTTGTTAAATATATGTACTGACGTTTGATGTATTTGTAGCATGGCTGAAGAAGCTTCGAAACCAGGTACCATAAGATCAACAATAAAACTATTCACTGAAATCAACATCCTTTTTTAATTATACCATTGCCAGTGAACATGGAGAAATTTATAGTAAAATTGAATTATTTAAACAAACAGAATTTATTTAAGAAAATGTAAATTAACTGACAAATGTTTATAAACATTCCACTTATAGTAATAATTTCTATAATAAAAAAGAGACAATTGATTAGAAAGATCAATTATCTCAAGAATATACATTTTTCATTTAAGGGTAGTTTTCAGGGCACTATGGGGACGGGTTGGGGATGGCAAACCCATATGTATAATAGGTAAATTGTTCCCTTTGCAAGTCCTTTACAAGTACATACTTAAGTAATCTTAAGTTTTCTCAAATCCCGAACAATTATTTGAAAAATACCAAAAAAAAAATTGTTACCAAACTTAGAGTTGAAAAGCTTTTGGTTCAAAAGGGTCCAAAGGAACTGGATATTTCCTCTAAGCATTTTTCAAGGATTTTGCAAATGAGGTGCCATTTCTGTAATTTCGTCAAAATAGTTAAATAATAACGTGAAGTAGAAGAAAATTTTGTTTAATTTATGTCTATAACGCTTTTTGGTAAAATTAACTGTATGAGCAAATTCTTATTGAGCGAGATCGTGTCTGCATTAAAACTACATAGTTAGCTAGGATATGTCAAACGCTGATTTTTTGACAATACCTAATGTCAATATTGTCAAAACATCTGTCAAATCCTTACTAACTTGTGTTATTTTAATGCAGACACAATCGATCACGAATCAAACAGAATCACGAATCAAATAAAATCTCATGCAGCTAAACTATTAAGTTTATATACTGTATGATAAAGTAATCAGTAATCACATCAGATTTTCTTTTTGTTATTTTTACTTAATTTAATTTATGTAGGTACTCTGTCCCACGACAGGTGGGAATTATTCATCGATTTTAGCTGTTCAGAAATTACGGGAGTACAAAACCATAAACAGCTCAAATTGGAAGCTTTGGATCAGACATCAGTATTAAGATCGACAAATGTCACTTGTTATTTATTTATCTCCGTGGTAACTAAGGCGAAGTACTTAATGACGATCTCGCGTGTTTAGGCTAAGGGCACGAAGCCGCAACCTCCATAAAAGACGAGGTAATGAAGGGGAAAAAGCTCGTTTGGGTACAATTCGGAATTTCGAAAGGCACCATTAAGTTGAGCTTAGCCCTAATTAAATCGGATTAATCTGGTCGTAAAGTCCCTATATTAGATTGGCGCGTGGCGTATTGCATTTGTTATCTGTCCATGGTCTTTAGTTCAGGTGATCAATTATCGAAATTTGATACGGTGATTTCAGTAATGCCTGTAACAAATGTTATGGTACAATAAATTGTAAAGTCTGTAATAATATTTGTTTTAATGTTTCAATTTTTCCCTTCTATTAACTGCGACTATCTGTTTAATGATAATAAACTTGTGAGAGTAAACCATACAAAAGATCTCGGAGTCACTTTGAACAGCAAGTTAGATTTCTCTGATCATGTAGATAATATTGTTAATAAAGGATTTATGATGTTGGTGTTTGAAAAATGTTTACTACGCATATGTTCGGTCACACCTTGAGTATGCTACCGTGGTATGGGCCCTTTATTATAAAAATCGATTGATAAGGTAGAGAGCGTGCAGAATAGATTTCTTAAATTTATTGCAGACAAGATGGGAACAATCTATCATAGAGATCAGCTGTGTTGACAACGTCCATTAGATGAACCAATGGACGTTGTCAACATTGAAAATCTTAATGACAGGAGAATTATTCAAGACCAGGCCCTGTTATATAAAATTTTAAATAATAAACTTGAATGCCCAGAATTGCTAGGGATGATTGGTTTCAATGTGCCTCAATGAGGTCTTAGGAGTAATAAGGTATTTATTGAATCGTTTCACCGAACGAACTATGGGACTAATATACCCTATACAAGGATGTGTCGGTTAGCCAACAAACTGAACCTTGAGTTAGACGATTTTGACCTCTCGTTTAACAAATTTGAGCAATTAAATAAGCATATTATATTAATTTTTTTTTATATTTCATGGTCATACTTTATGTGTATGTATCTATTGGAAATGACTGCGGTCGTAAATAAATATTAATATTATTCGTACTATTATTATTATCTTGTATCTAAAAAATTACTTTTGATATTATATTATGAAGATTAAACTATGGTGGCAATATGTATTTGATTTATTAAGATAATACTTCTTTTTGAAAGGATGTAATCAAAGGTTCACCGAAAACAAATTTGCAATCACTTTACTTCAAACAAATACAGGGTCAGTCAGGAATGACAAACTAACTCTTACGAAAAGTTTCTAATTTATCCAAAAGTATCTTAAGTACCCACACAATATTCTTAAATCGAATTAGGAAATGAGCGAGCATTTTAGCAAAGTACGCATTTTGTATGAATATTTTTCGTCATTTCGTTAGATAATTCAAATTCCTCCGAGTTTTTCAGTTAAACTCTGTATTCCCTATTGAATTTGGGATTTGCAATCGGTAGGTACTATCGTGGCCATATATTATATCCCTTCTTTTGACGTCGATTTTCTCGCAAAGCTAGGGGTGAAAAAATTTGAAAAATTCTGGTGTTGTCCTTGATTAATATGCTACAACTCATAAACATTAGAAAGCTGTATATGTTGGCGTTTTCCCGATTTTTCCAAATTAAGAAGAATTTGCGCTGTTTTTGCCCCGTAAATTTCATTCGTTTAACTTTAGCAATTAATTACTCCGGAAATAAACCATAGATTTCAACGAATTAAAAAGTAAAATCACCTGCGGAATGCTAGCTTTCAATGTGCCCTTTTGTAAAATCATTGGATTAGTGGTTGACCCACAAAAAGCTATATTATGCAATGCCAGCAATTCCGTTATTAGAAGAGCTAGAATAATGAAATATAGACTATAGGCTACCCAATAATTCATAGGTTTAAAGTTTATTACATAATCAATGGTTATCTTGCATTTTTCATACAAAAGATCGTGCTGAAACACCGCGTGAATTCCCACGCTCTACGGTCTTTGGTGTGCTGTGGGGAAGGGAGGGGTTAGCGGTGCTGTCATGTCGGAGAGAATCGACACATATTGGCAGGGTGCGCGAGGAAAGCTCCTCTACCGGGGTAGGCCGGTACTATGTCCACAATGCGTCAATGGAGCAGTTCGCAACTATATGTTACAGTTATCTGTAGTGTTTTAGTGGTCCAATCAAATTTGAATTATTATATTGTTTTTTGGCGAATAGCTGTTAGTAGTGAACTTTAAGAACGGTTTATGTTCGTTGGATTGACACTTATTGTGTCCCTCATTACGATGATATCGACGATATCGATAAACGATCTGTAAGCAGATTTTCCGATTAGTGGTGAAGACTAAATTAAATTTGCTAGATAAAAACAAAAAAATATTTAAAAAGTATGCCCGGTTTTGTTATATAAATATTCAAACTATTATAACAGTTTCAACAGTCTATGTATTAATAATATTTAAATACATGCACAAACAATATAAAATAAATACAACTCTTGACATATTACATATATTACAAACGTCAGCTCTGAGCGTATAAAACTTAAAAATATCAAGCAAATTTTACAAATTTTGCATTGTAAATTTGTGGACACGTAGAATATTTTCCAGATCACTCATTAATTTTAAATGGTAATCCCGACACCCGATTTAAATTGCCAAGAATTCCCATGAGACTTCTAAATGCCTGTTGTGGTTATCTTATTCACTCATTTTGCCATTATTTTTAATTCGGTAATCTGTCGCCGGGTGGCGGATATCCACATTTCTTTGGCGAGGCATAATTTTTCGCCCCTAGATTTGCGAGGAAATGGACTTAAAAAAGGGGACATAACATATGGCCACGATAGTACACATAAACAAGAAAATCGTTTAGCTTTAGAATAACGAGTATAGTTTATAATATAATGGACTAATAAAGAAAAAGAGATTAAAACCAAACAACGCTTGAAAAAGCAAAATAAAATTCACACATATTATCACTAAAGTTATTTATACGACCATACGGTTTTAACCGTATTAAAGGTTTACGAGACACCTAAAAGTTCCAATTTTGTTTAGTGCTTGGCGCGGAAATTTCCGGTACTTAGATTTAATAAAATCGCGCGAGGGCGCCACTGAAGCTACCGCTGGCAGCGTTAATACTCTTAATTACGGAGATACGCAAACTTTTCCTTAGCCATCGCGGGAGGAAACGAGGCCAATCTAATAGTTTTTAAATTCCAATTAAAGGCGTTGCCGTGCTCTAGAATTCAACTCTAGCGCTTCTCTGAATATTTAATTCGCAATTGCCACAAAATACCATTCGCCCTCAATTTTCCAACCCGTGCATGTGAATTTTCAATATCGTGTCTCCAGAGAGAGACGAAAATGGCACTTTCGCATTGTGTAGGATACAAAATTAGTGTGTTGTTTACCAAGGCGAGACGAGTAGTAAACTTTTTTCTCGAGAGAAGAGACAGAAGGCACTTCTTGTGTACCGAAAATTTCTTTCTGGCCGTGATGCACACATTTTTTCTATCTCACACTATGCGAAAATATAATTTTTGCGTCTCTGCACGGGTGATTCTAATTGCACGCAAGGCGTGTAATGAACAACTTTCAAGATTACCCGCGAAAGAAGAGTTTACACTGCAGTGCTTCTTAACCTGTGGTCCGCGGACCACTGGTGGTCCCTGGAAGCACCCGAAGTCCGCGAAGCCAAAATGCAATAAATTAATGACAAAAACGACGAATTGACGACGTCAAGACAACGAATATTTATGAAATACTTAGTTATTTTATTACGTGTGTAAACCAAACCTTCTTTTGTTTGTTACATGTAACTAAGCAAGTATGTTAAGTAGCTAGGTACTATAATATCCTGAAGTTACTAAACCAGGCCACAAATTGTTTTACTTTAAGGATTTGATTACAAAATCTACTAGGTATTTTTATCTAGTTTTATCTAGTTGATTTTATTTATTACTTTATCATACGCAGTATGTAAAGTATTGTAATCGTGCCGAATTTTTTTTTTTGAGATTTTAGCGGAAATAGGTCTTTTTGGGTCCCCTGAACATTTTTGACCAAGGTACAAAAAAATGTCTGTGTGTGTGTGTGTGTGTGTGTGTGTCTGTGTGTGTGTAAACGATTTTTGTGGCGAGGATTCCGGAGAAACTACTAAAGGTATCGGGACGAAAGTTCATATTTAGAAGTTTCATGATCTAACTTAGAGCTGAAAAGCTTTTGGTTCAAAAGGCTCCTAAGGAACTGGTAGTTTATTCTAAGCCTTTTTCAAGGATTTTGCAAATGAGCCGCCATTTCTGTAATTTTGTCAAAATAGTTAAATAATAAATTAAAGTAGAGGAAATTTTGAATAATTTATGCCTATGACATTTTTTAGTAAAATTAATAGTTTAGCTGTAAGAGCAAATCCTATTTGATCGAGATCGGTCGTATCTGCATTGATATGAAAGTACGTAGTAGCCAGAATTTTGACAAATATTTTTTTGCGCTGTCACACTCGAAAACAACTGATTTCATCAGAGGTGAACCGTTATGGAACGTTGCCGCTCTAGTGCGGCAAAGTACAAAACTCAAATTTCAAATACAATAAGATCACCAATTTGATTGTTTGTTGATAGAAATATCAACCCGTCTTTATATCGAATTCTAAAAGCGATAAATTGGGAAAATTGTAAATAAAGTATAGCGATGAGTGTAGTTTCATTTTAGTATGTTGGTACAGATGTGACATCTACAGTGTCATGAACAAATATAAATCTGTCAGAATTTAAATTAGCTTTTTAAACTTGACGTTTCGCCAAAGTGGTACCAACTTAACATTTCCTATACAGAAATATAACCATTTAATTTTTTTTTTAAATGCACTTTTTCAAAATGCAACACAATAAACGTTGATGTCACTCCTGCCGAAAACTAAATAGCGCGACTCGCTCACATGCGACGGCGACGCTCCGCCTTCGGTGACGCGCCGCATCACCGCTCATCGCGCTATTCCGTACTTTCGGCACTTTCGTGACATAAATAACTCTTATTCTAATGACGTAGTGTAGGTAGTGTCAAATGCTGATGGTTTGACAATACCTACGATTTATCTCAATATAATAGATTCTCATGCAGCTAAAGTATTAATTTTATATATTGTATGATAAAGTCATGTGCCTGGCCACATCAGATTTTTTTTACTTTATCATACGCAGTAAGATAAAGTATTGTAATAATGCCGAAAAAAAAATTGAGATTTTAGCGGAAATAGGCCTTTTTGGGTCCCCTGAACATTTTTGACCAAGGTACAAAAAAATGTCTGTGTGTGTGTGTGTGTGTATGTCTGTGTGTAAACGATTTTTGTGACGACGATTCCGGAGAAACTACTAAAGGTATCGGAACGAAAGTTCATATTTAGAAGTTTTGTTACCAAACTTAGAGCTGAAAAGCTTTTGGTTGAAAGGGGTCCAAAGGAACTGGTAGTTTATTCTAAGCCTCTTTTGAAGGATTTTGCAAATGAGCCGCCATTTCTGTAATTTCGACAAAATAGTTAATTATTAAATTAAAGTAGAGGAAATTTTGCATAATTTATGCCTATGAAATTTTTTGGTAAAATTAATAGTTTAGCTTCAAGAGCAAATTCTATTTGATCGAGATCGGTCGCATCTGCATTGATATGAAATTACATAGTAGCCAGGATTTTGACAAATATTTTTTTGTGTTGTCACATTCGAAAACAGCTGATCTCATCAGAGGTTGGAGAACCACTATGGAACGTTGCCGCTGTAGTGCGGCAAATTATACAAATTTCAAATAAAATAAGATCACCAATTTGATTGTTTGTTGATAAGAAATATCAACCCGTCTTTATATCTAATTCTAAAAACGATAAATTGCGAAAATTATAAATAAAGTATAGCGATGAGTGTAGTTTTATTTTAGTATGTTGGTAGGGATGTGTCATGAACAAATATAAATCTGTCAGAATTTGAATTACCTTTTTAAGGTGCGTTTTCATTAGTGATAATGGCAGTGGTAGCAGACGCCGTTATAGTATTTCCAATAGAAAATTGCAACAATAAACGTTGATGTCGCTCCTGCAAAAAACTAGATAGCGCGACTCGCTCACATGCGACGGCGACACTCCACCTTCGGTGACGCGCCGCATCACCGCTCATCGCGCTATTCCGTACTTTCGGCATTTGTGACATAAATAACTATTATTCTAATGACGTAGTGTAGGTAGTGTCAAATGCTGATGCTTTGACAATACCTACGATTTATCTCAATAGAATAGATTCTCATGCAGCTAAAATATTAATTTTATATATTGTATGATAAAGTCATGTGCCTGGCCACATCAGATTTTTATTTATTCAATTCATTGCGAGTTCCACAGCTGGCGGCGCATCCTGTTGGGTATAAAGTTGGGATTTGAAATGTCAAAAAGTGACCGCTTGTATACATTTAGGCGTGGTACAGTGTACTTAGGTAGAATCTGTGAATAGTTAAGTATAATGAACTTAATTTGGTTTTAGGAAAAAAATGCAAGAATGATTATATTAAATTCGGCTTTACCTCAGTAAAATAAGTGGGAAGATTAGACCTCAATACGTAATATGCGCAACTGTTCTTACCAGTGATGCTTGAAATCAGTGATGCACTATCTGAAAAGACATTGGCTGTATCGTTTGGAATCTTCAGTTGCAAGGGTCACAAAATATGAAGCTGAAAGGCATGACCAACATATTTTTATTTCTCTTATCGCTAAAATTGAGCTATGAGATCAACAAATAGCTAAAGATAATTTTTCTGCCTTTAATACGCTAAATTCAATTTTTGATGGAGTGTGTACTGAGATAAAAGACGAACATTAAACAGAACATTACAAAAAAAAATTAAAATAAGTATATACGTTATTTGAGTGACCAGACTGCGAGGACAAAGCTATTCAGAAACTGATTCGCAATACTTTCATTGTTAACATTATTGAAGCACCTGATGAAATTCAAGAAGAGTTATTTGAAATGCAACTGTAACTGCAAGGACACTTTCGAGACAAGAATTGAACTTGACAATTTTAGAGCAAAAAAGCGAGATGATTTTCTAAAATTCGAGAAATTGCTTTAAGTTACATAATATTGTTATCTACCAATGTGAGCAGGGATTCTCAACCTTTTTGGTTATTGAAAATGAAAACCGAAATCGTCTGGCGGCCAGTGCCGATATGCGTTTAAGCAGTACCGAACCAAGAATTAAGCACTTGATAAACAGTACGCAGTCACAAAAATCGCACTAAAAATTTAACTTCTTCAACTTTATCAAATAATATACACTTGATTTAAATAATTTCAAACGTCTTTTATTTATTCAACAACCTTATAATAGTTTATTTTGCCGCTAAACATGTAGTGGTCCATGACAAAACAAACATTTATTCAAATGGTACTTCATCACTAAAAGGTTAAGAACCAATATATCCACCAGGCGGCGAGCGACCTGTCTATGTAATGAAATCACAGCTGTCAATTTGGTTTGAAGTTTACGATTAAAACGTCAATGTTTTTTATTTGTCAAAAGCTAGTTTGTTTCGTCTTGAGAAACGGGTGAATTTATTACAAGTTACCCGCCAAGCTGTTAACTCGCTGGCGGGTAAATCAAAGTATTTAATTTTTTAAGTTATATTTTCGGATAGGCGCCCACGGCGCAAGGCATCGTTTGTTAGTATGTATATATGTTGTTTAATATTGTTTTTATCATTTGATAATTAATAAATTTTGCTAAAGCATATAATTAATAATATAATTTTGTGTACCAATTAGCATCTTTTTTTTAACAGTTGGAAAAAGTACCTACCAGTTATTTTTACTTTATCATACGTAGTATGATGAAGTATGGTAATCGTGCAGAAAAAATAATTGAAACGCCAATTCAACACGCAAATGCATGGAGAATGCGATGAGGACGAGAAACAAGCGCGCACGTACGCTTTGTGAAACAATGTTGACACAGCTTGGTGTTTACAAAGTCAATGTGTATTTCGAGTGCGGATAGCAATGTTATGCATTTTTCAAGGATTTTGCAAATGAGCCGCCGTTTCTGTAATTTCGTCAAAACAGTTAAATAATAAATTAAAGTAGAGGAAATTTTGTATAATATATGTCTATGAAATTTTTTGGTAAAATTAATAGTTTAGCTGTAGGAGTAAATTCTATTTGTTCCTGATCGTGTCTGCATTAATATAGGATTGGCCAGATATTATTATTCTAATGACAGTAGGTAGTGTCAAAGGCTGATTTTTTGACAATACCTACTGTCAATATCTGTCAAATCCTGGCTAATTCGTTTTATTTTTTATTTTCAGCAAACACGATCGCTCTCGATCAAATAGAATCTCATGCAGCTAAACTATTAATTTTATATATTGTATGATAAAGTCATGTGCCTGGCCACATCAGATTTTTTATGTGCATACTTAGATAATCTAATTGCAAAAATTTGCATTTGGTCCCTGTTTTCAAAATAAAGAAAAGTCTTTCTTATGTTAGCGCTGTTGGTGGTATATAGTTAGTATTTTCGTTAGCTTACAACGTACTTCTATGGGCCCAGTGTTCACTTTAGAAAGGTTGGTAGTACAGTTCTAGAGCTTAAATTGCGTCAAATCTGTGATTATAATAAGCTAACATTAACTATCAGTGTCTTCAAAAACTTCAAAAACTCGCAAGAGACCGTATTTATGTGTTGGGGAAACCCTTTCTTTCGCTACCCAAGTCTTTCGGATGGGATTTAATTTAACAGCCTTATTTTACTAATCTTCCTGGGCTATCGGAATAAGGCAGTAAGTTTGGTAAAATATATAATTTGAAACAGCTCGGAGTAATGATACCCTACTGGTTGAAAAACAATTTTTTTCATTCATATTTTGAAGTCTTGAAATGTATAAAATAAGTGATAATAAAATAATAAACAATGAAACGGTTTTTGATCCTCGCATTTTTACGGTTTTACAGCTTATTAGTGTAAAATGACCACCTCCTACTAATATACTAGTATTGTCCAACACAAATTTCTTGCAGAAATTACATATAATTTCGCAATTCATAATTTTCGGTAATGCTTTAAAGTAAGAATATGAAAATTCAAGCAGCAGCTATTTTGCCAACTTTTTTAATCAAATGTTGGTTCAGTGTCGTACAGATCTAGTTTCAGACCGGTTTTCTTGATTTTGATTTCTCATGAATTTTACCGTCGCTACTGCCTACAACAGCATCCACTTCTTGCGCATAATTTGTTATGAAACTAATTTATTTGAACCCTTTCTGACATTTTGCCATGTTTCCATGTTTGTTAGATATTAGCTCAAATCTTTTAAGATGTTGCTGATGGCGCTTCAGAAAATGAAACATGTCTGGTATATTCAGTCCGACCAATTTGTTGGCGTACATTTATACACATAATCCTTTTCACAATAATATGCGCTACGGTTGGTTGCCGAAGGGAAAAGTATCAAAAACCAGCCGTTATTTTAACGGTTTGTCGTTAAATGTAGCGTAAAGTTGCTGATATAATATCTTCAAGCGTAAAGCATTGCCCCAACTGCTCATTATTCTCCCCCGTTTATATTTACACACAGATTTTATTTGATTAATGTGTGGCAAGATAGCGTCCAAATGTGTAAAATCCGTTTATTATATGAAAGTATAGCATCAGAACGTAGATAACAAAAGATATTGCTGTTAACTGTCAACGACCGTAACCAACGCTATAATTTTTACGGTGTGTATAAAGGAAATATTTTCCAACTGCTGCACCGAGAGTTGCTGCTGAAAAATAAATAAAACGGAGAAGTGATGTTTGTGATAACAGTATATAGAGGTAATATTATAGTTGAATCAATTTAACTTTGCGTGTTGTCAAAAGTGACAGTCGTCTGGTGCAATCAACTGTACGGCCAGTGGCGTAGTCGAATAAATTTTGCCAAAGGAAAGGCATACGTCTGCAATCTGCATACACATACAGGGTCATCAAATTCTAGCGTCTATGAAAAATTACTGTTTTCTATGAAACGCATACCAAAACTTACTTCTATTTGCGATTCGAACTGAACGGCTCGTCTGTAAGGGTACTTAACGAAAGTTTGTAGTACATGCAACCGAACGTACACTTATTTGTGAATATGGTTGGTTAAAACAAAGTGTTAGTAAAAGAAAATTTATGCGAAACACATTTGTTGGTAAAATGAAGCGACAAACATCTAGATGACAAACTGCGGAAAAAATCCACGACAGCACCTTGCATGAATTAATTTGATTTTGTAGTGTATATTAAACTTGCATTTTCTACAAAATCACACTCATCACTTATCCTGCCACGACTTACTTCGCCCACCGTTTGAAAATATCCATCTTTCATCCAGAAACATAAGAGTGCGGTTAAATGGAGAATTTTTATTTTTTTAGGTCATTCTAAGAGATTCAGCTCTCATAGATGCTATGGCGGGTGTCGCCATTAATGCCCTTCAGTAATCGTCATTTTTAAACTTAAATCCAAGGTGAAAAAGAAGTGTTTGTAGGAAGCGATAACTAAAATTCAAAAGCGACTTTTCACGAAGCTCTACTTTTAAGGATCTAATGGTAACATGATTTCCTAGAATTAAATATTGCTAAATGTTCCTAATAGCAACAATATGGTAATGCAATAGCGTACTTGCAGCGTAAAGGTTAGACAATGTGCTGCGAACTTATATTTTTGCACCCTCATCAACGTCTTCAGTTTTTGGTTTCTCCGAGTTCGAGATTCTCTTCTGGTACAAACTCTTTAAGAAATAATGTAGCAATGTTCGCAATAGGACGAATGGACAATTGCTGAATTGCATTAAGGGAAATTAGGGGTACCATATTTTCCTTTTCCGCTGTAAAATAGTCTATAAAATTGGCCACAACCTCTTTTGTTTGAGTATTTAAATATTTTCCCGGCATTTTAAAGTGATACCAGCACAACTGACAGTTACCCTGAATCTCCTGTTAGCGACGCCGCTGGAGATCCGAACTACCCAATGACCGACGTACTGTAGTTCTGTCTTTCTTCTGCGTACTAGTATACATATTAGCATCCGAGATCGTGTGTCTTAGCCAGCCGAGACATACGTCCAACGTTAGTGTCAATAGTTTAGCATGCCGTAGAAAGAGTGGGAATGTATTTAATCGTATCGTAACTACCGCATGTCACTTTTGACAACACGCAAAGTTAAATTGATTCAACTATACCAGTAATTTAAGTTATATTATATATATAAAGTTTGCCAATATACGGGCAGCGTATGGGTAGATAAGTCATATTTACCTTTACTATTAAGAGGGGCTTCGAAATGAGTAGGCAACCAAATATACTTCATAATTTTATTCTGCATATTTCAGCCAAATGATTAGGTATTTCCATTCTAACCTAGCAAAAAAGGACTGAAAAGCAAATGACTGGATTGCTTGGCTTTCCTGCATTTCGAATTACGTCAACCAGGTTTGATTGTTTGTAATTTCCGCTTCAATGTCCTTCGATGTCCTTCTAGCCTTTTTATGAAGTATATATGATTCTTCGATGAGGCAGTTGTACCAGTTCTGCAGGCTCTAGTGTGCCTACCCTAGGGCTTCCAACCCCGACAAATAATGAGCTTTTTCGGGATCCCGGGATTATAAATCTAAATCCCGGGAACGCAAAAAAGTTAAACCAATTTTTTTGTTAATTAGTGTAATGTGGGCGCTGAGCTACAATAATAAATCCATTGAGCTCATATTTTTGAAGTATGAACTTCAATCTGTAACAGCACGCTTTCTGATTAAATTAAGTAACAAGCATAAAATGTTCGTTTCCATCAACATGATGCTATAATAAGAAGAATAGATTTTGCATGAAGTAGATACAATTCAATATGGAGGCAAACATGAACCTTTTCAGCTTGCTGAAGTCTTTTTAGTTACCTCCACAAAGAATACAGGTTGTACTTAAAACAGAAACAAAAAAACATAAAAGTAAAAATAAAAAAAATAGTGGTGGATTTTTTTACTTGTATTCAATGATGTACTGCAGAATATAAAATTACTAAATAGGTATACAATACAGTGAAAAAGAAATTAAGAAAATATGTATAAAATAAAGACACAAATTAATCACGATATATTTAACTGTAAAATGAAACCCAAATTGTACCAAAAACGATTTGTTATTAATCGTTATTATTATTCTTTCGATGGTTCTTGTTCCGATTTTCGATTTTCTTCCAGTTTAAGGATTTTCTAAAAAACGTAATATTTAGGTACGATGGTTCTGTGTCATGCTGTGCGTCTACGTCGTAGATTGCGTCTAGGTTAAAACATCTCGAGTTTGTGATGAGCTGTGATAGCGGTAATATGGTCATTTTTTACATTTCTTCATCCCTCTATTTACGCCTTTTTCGTCTTTTTAATTAAAAAGTTTTGTCAAAAAGAGCACTTAGATAAATATGTATTTTTGTAATGTGGGTTGAGCTATTTGAACTATATTAGATAAAACCCAAAAAACGTACAAGTAATATTCATTTTGTTCATGACAAAAAATTTTATATTTAATATTCTGAGAACTTGAATATCTGCTGAATATTGTTGAATATTGCTGTCAATACCGTTTGAGTGCAAAAAATCTCAAATTTAAAAGCAAAATTAAAAGATTATTACGAAGTGTTTACCCAATTCGCCGAACTTTCTATGGTGCGGCACCCGCACCCGCACCCGTTTCGGCACCTTTAACAAATATGTTTGCAAAAATATAGGCTGATTGGTGAGTTTGCTGCCTTAAGTATACTAAATTTCTAACAAACGAAAAATCTTTGATATCTTTTTAGGTCACTAGATGAGAACATCCCTTAAAGACGAAAACGTCAGCAGAAATACAATATGAACTTAAAACATACAAGGCCGCGATAAGACCCACGATGCAGAAACAATGACAATGGCAAGGAAAGACGAAGAATCCTTGATTACCAACGAAAAAAGAGTATTGCAGAACATATTGGGACCAGTGAGAATAGAGGAGGGAAAACAGAAAACAGAGGAGGGAAACTAATGAATCACTAAATTAGTCAAATAACAAATAACGAATTTATTGTAAAAAAAAAACGCAGATAAAACCTTACGATAATCATTTTGTATTGTTCTGGGTTACAGATACGTCAATAGGCAAACTTCGACCACCTGATATTTTTACGTAGACTCTAGTACAGGATGGAGATGTAAATAAAAGTCGCAGTGTTGTTTATATAGGTCGTGTATTGCTGACTACACGGCATTCCAATACTACAGCTGACTGGAGTCCGTGAACACGATAGCTGAGCGTATACTATACTCAGGTGCTGCAAACTCTTGATTGATCCTCTTCCAATCCCATGCCGTGGATTTTATATGAATTTGGCAAGACGTCATAACCTGTTTTGGGCCTCCAAAAATCCTGAGTTAGGTTTTTGGTTGCACACGGCTTTTGATATAAGCTTTTGATTAATGTTAATTTGCACGTTTTGAACGCGTGCCACAAAGGAATGTCTTTGTTCCGATTTGAAAAAGCCTGACCTATGCAGTTCTGGCCAAGCAATTGTCTGCCAGTCGGATGGGTTGGATGACCTGGCCTCAATTATACAATGTAATTTAACTATAGTTCGCAACAATATTATAACATTAAGTTGCAAATGATAAATGAATAAATATCTTCCATATTTTAAAATGAATACTACAGCATTTGTGATCCAATTTCATCGTTTAAAGTCAACTCGTATGTAACATATACGGGCGTGCGTGCTATAATAGTAAAAGCAGGGACAGACTGCCATGAAATGGGATTGGTGTTGCAGGACATACGTTCCTGTTCCCTGGACAGTTCCGTGGTAAGGTATCCGCTTAAATGCGGGCAACGCTCGGCAAAATTATGGGACACAATAGAGATTTATACGTTCACAGCGAGTGGAGTTTCACCACATCGCAAATACCCGCCTATTAATGGAGTAACAGCAGTAAACGGACGCAGCTATTCATGCTTACCAATCTGTGCAATTTCCCTTTACAGGGAAAGCGTCTGTTGTTCTCGTTAATTATGGTCAATTTGCATAGTTGAGCATTGCAAGTTGTGAAAGTTACATTGTTTGTTTGTTAGCTGCGTGACACTTTTGAAAAGAATATCAAATCTATAGGTATATATTTTTGGACTATTCGAAATTACGATAAACCTTTACATTTAATGACAAAACATTGCATATAGTGCATGTGTTGGGAATATATATATATTATTCAGAAATTAAGGACTCTTATGAAGTACCTTCCTGGTTTTCAAATGTCCGCTAGTAAATGATCTCCAGTTTATAACAAAAATAAAACGGCAAGAACTAGGTAGGTATTGATATAAATCAGTTCAATGTAACAAATAGAATGAATGCGGTAGGTAGTCATAGAAGTAAACAGAAGACTAGCTGTTGAGCCGATTGGATGCTGTGGGAATGAATGGGAATGGGGTTTCTGATAATTAATAACATTGCTTCAACTGAGATAGATGTAGCAACTGGTATTTCTCAGGGCGCACACTTATGACCATGGCTGTTACATTGCTTTAGTAATAATCAACTAAAGATGCGAATGATAATTAACCCAGGTGAGGATAATTTTTGGAAAAAACTCCTGCGCCTGGATTTGAACCAGGAACCCTCCAATTTCCGGTTGACAGCTCTCCCAGTTGAGCTATAGAGGCAGTGGAAATTTATAGTTTTTATTTGTCACTTCAGGACTTGCAATCCGAGTTTCGAATTAAACAAACCAGTCGTGACACCTATTGGGGCTAGATGGAAGTTTGGTAACTAGGAATTCCTAAATGTTTATTGCTAAACAGCTCATATAGATGAATAAATTTAATGGAAAATGGTTATTACGTAAACTCGTCAGTAATGTAGAATCAAGTAGAGAAGCGAATGATAATCAACCCAGGTGAGGATATTTTTTGGAAAAAACACCTCCGCCTGGATTTGAACCACAGCCTGTGTAGTTCAACTGGGAGAGCTGTCAACCGGAAATTGGAGGGTTCATGGTTCAAATCCAGGCGGAGGTGTTTTTTCCAAAAATTATCCTCACCTGGGTTAATTATCATTCGCTACTTTAGTTGATTCTACATTACTGACGAGTTTACATAATAACCATTTTTCCTTAAATTTATTAATAATGTTCATTAGTGTTTCATTCATTCGTATCTGGCAATATTTGCAGATGATTTGAAACTCTCCGAAATTGTGCCATATTTTGCTGATTCTCCAGACCTCAGAGTGACTTAAGGAGAAAAATCTGACAATATATGCAATATTATGTTTGAAGAATGTTTACATTGCATACGTTCGTTAACATCTGGCGTATGCTGCAGTCATTTATTTTGTTATTATAGGATGTTATTATAAAATATCTGTTGATAAGGTGGAGAGCGTACACAATACATTTCTTAAATTTATTTCATACAGGATGGGACTGATTTGTCATAGCGACCAGCTGGACTCATCTAATGGAAGTTGACAACATTGATAATCTTAAGAATAGGAGAATAATTCAAGACTTTGGCCTTTTTATTTTTAATTAAATATTCCTGTACATACATCTTCATAAATACAACGATAATGTATTATTTTTAGAATCAATTCCATAATAAATCATCAATTGAGTATTTTTTACAATACCTTATTGAAACAATATTCTTGTGAGGTACCATCGTAGCTAGATATAATGTCCCCTCTTTTCACGTCGATTTTCTCGCAAATCTAGGAGAGAAAAAATTTAAAAAATCTAATGCTGTCCTTGATTCATATGATACAACTCTTAAAAATTAGAAAGCTGTATATGTTGGCGTCTACCGGATTTTTCCAAATTAAGAAGAATTTGCGCTTTTTGGCAATTAATTACTCCAGAAATAATCTATAGATTTAAACGAATTAAAAAGTAAAATCACCTGCGGAATGGTAGCTTTTAATGTGCACTTTTGTAAAATGATCGAATTAGTGATTGACCCGCAAAAAACTATATTATGTGATGCCAGGAATTCCGTTATTAGAAGAATTACAGTTACTAGAATAATGAAATATAGACTATAGGCTACCTAATAAATCATATGTTTAAAGTTTATTACAGAATCATTGTTTATCTTGCATTTTCCCTACAAAAGATCGTGTTGAAGCATCTCATGATCGCTGCAATTCACGCGGCGCTCTTCGGTCTTTGGTGTGGTGCGGGGGAAGGGATCGACAGCGACGCTGCCGGTAGTGGGGGATGGCACGATGCATTTAGTTACTAGAAGAACAATGTTTACGGACACAATATAACGACGTGACGATTATATTATTTGTGCCTGTATTTAAATATTACCTACTAATAAATAAACTGTTGAAATTGTGTTATAATAGTTTGTATATTTATATAACAAAACCGGGCATACTTTTTAAATGTTTTTTTAGTTTGGCAAGTAAACTTTAGTATTCACAACTAATCGGAAAATCTGCTAACTCCATATTCTTCAAGTCCACAAAAATGGAATCGGACGGAGTCACTGACCGCTCTGCGCAAAATATTGTTCATATTTATTTCGGCCTTAAAAATTACCAAATAGTCGACATGCTATTAAATTCAAGGGACATGTGACGCAGTAAATAAGGGATACCTATATGCATGCTAACTGCGTTGTTCTGTTAACAATCCGCTTCCATCAAAATATTGTATACTACCTTATTGTATAAAAACTGAAGAAAACAAAAACGCCAATCGATAGAAGAGACTCTGAATACAACCTGAATAAACATTGAAATGTGTGTTGTAAGCGGTTTAGGAGAAAACAAATCTGAAACACGACGGTTAGTTTAGAAATGCAAAAATCGGGTAAATTTTTTCACTTCTCTCGTGTTCATGTTTACGCCGAGAGGCATAAAATTTTGATAGTCATACAGCTTATGTAGAAATTATTGACGAGTAGGACACACTTTATGTAATTCGTTTCTGTTCAGTGGTTTTAGAGTTACGAGACGTCAAACACAGGAGTCAATAATATCGAAACGAGAGATGGCAGTTAGGACATTTCTCACGTACCAGGCCACCACGTATTATAATAAAAATTCTGCAAAAATTAAGAATGTAATTCTGTTAGTTAAAATTACTACCTTGACAAGTTATCGTTCTTTTTGTGTATTGATAATCAGCTGTCCGCGGTTCTCTCACTATCGATAGCACCGTTAACGACTCCCTTCCCCGCACCACACCAAAGAGCGTCGGAATTCACGCGGCGTTTCAGCACGATCTTCTGTATGGAAAATGCAAGATAAACAATTGATTATGTAATAAAGTTTAAACCTATGAATTATTGGGTAGCCTATAGTCTATATTTCATTATGCTAGCTCTACTAATAACGGAAGTGCTGGCATTACATAATATAGGTTTTGGTGGGTCAATCACTAATCCGATCATTTTACAAAAGTGCACATTAAAAGCTACCATTCCGCAGGTGATTTTTCTTTTTAATTCGTTCCGGAGTGATTAATTTCTAAAAAATCGCCAATTCTTCTTAAATCTGGAAAACGCCAACATATACAGCTTTCTAATTTTTATGAGTTGTAGCATATTAATCAAGGATAGCATCAGCATTTTTGAAATTTTTTCGCCCCTAGATTTGCGAGAAAATTGCCGTCAAAGGAGGCGACATAATATATGGCCACGATAGTACATAAATATTCGTTAAACGTTGAAATATTTCAATTAAGCTTGTTTCATTTCGGGCGACCGGATCTCCAGGACGCGTTCCATGACAGGTCGACCTTGCAATGACGCAATAAACTGGCTCCGTGACCGGAGCAAGAGCGCAAGAGACAACGGCATTTGTCCCGTCCTTCCCGTTTCATTTTTACGAAGCACGCAAATGCGGAAATTTTAAATCTTTCTTGTGTGCGTATACGTCGCCCTTATCGCAACGGGATACGCGGCATTTATTTAGGGCAGCGGACGATGAAACGTTAAAATCTATTATTCAGCAGCGTAAATTTTGTTTACTGACGCTTGACGTTGAAAAATTGCGATGAGAAACAGCGACAGCACGGATGAAAGAACTTATTACATCCAAGAGTAAAAAAATTCATTATTCTCTCTAGAATTAGCCTTCTTCTAGAAGCTTTATATTTGGTGTACGTATCCTCTAAAGAATTTTAGAAGAATTTGATGAAAATCTGCAATTAGCCATGAACGACGACAAATGTAAATACTCCATTATTATGGGAAATTTTAATGCTAAGATTGGTAAAAATAAAGGCTAAACATGCATTGGATGTTTTGGCTCTGGAGGCAGGAATGAGAATAGAGAAAGATTAACAGAATTCGCTGAAGGAAACAACTTCTTCATTATGAATACATTTTATAAGAAACCAGATGACAAAAAATGGACATGGATCAGCCCAGATGGAAAAACAATGAACGAAATCGACTATTTCATAGTGAATGAGAAAGCGATTGTCCAAAACGTAGAAGTAGAGCAGAAAATTGACATAGGTACCGATCATAGAGCTATAAAACTCTCAATAAAAATTAATCTGAAACACAAAGTGTGTTACATAAACACCATAGAAGCTATAAAAACACAGAAGTATTAAAATCAGAAAACCTTGACAAATAAAAATAAAACCTATACTGAAATTGGAGGATTTAAGCAACACCACAGACATTTCGTGCCAAACACATAAAATAAATACGACTATAAAAGAAGTACGAAGACAGATCGAAAAGAACCCAAAAGAGGAAAAGAAAAATAAACGAATACCACCCGATATTTGTACACTACTGAATAAGAGGACGCTGAAGAGAACGGGGAAACAAAAGATCGAATACACAGAAATTTCAAAATTAATAAGAAGAAAATGGAAAGTCACAAAATTAAAAGATAGGTGAGTTAGAGCGTGGCCTGGAACGCGGAGGAAGTACAAAGTAATGTATGAGAAACCAAAACCTGGGATACAGCAAGATAATTGCTATGAAGGACAAGAGCGGGACAACTAAAAAGGAAAATATAGATATACTAAACATAATAACTGATTTCTGCAATGCATTATACAATAATACTGGAAAGGGAGAAGGGAGAAGTATTAGAAAAGAACCAACGGATGGAAGCGGTTAGACAGGTTGCGATATAACGGCGGAAGAAATAAGTAGTGTAATATCTAAATTAAAGGAAGGAAAGGCTGGAGGCATAGACGGAATAAAGAACGAGGAAATTAAAGCAGGAGGATGCCACGTAATAATGGTACTAACTGAAATTTTCAACAACTGCCTAAAACAAAAAATTATACCAGAAGACTGGCTAGTAGCAAATCTCGCGCTGCTCTATAAGAAATGTGATAGACAGCAGGAAACGAACTACAGACCAATAAGCCTGCTTCCAGTTTTGGACGATGTTGTAAGATATTTATGTCAGTAATCACGCATAGCGTAGAACAATACTTACCATCTGCTGAGGACCAAACGGGATTCAAGAAAAACTTTTCTACATTGAACAATATTTTAGTACTGCAACAATTATTAAAAAAATCAAACGATTATGACTTTCCAATAGTACTACTATTCATAGACTTTGAGAAGGCGTTTGATAGTATAAAAACGGAGGCAATTTTTCGGGTTTTGGTGAAGGACAAGACGTGCATTGAAATATTTAAATATATATACAAAAACTCAAAGTTAAACATAGAACTAAACAACGTAAGAAAATCTATGGAATTGGGAAATGGGTTGAAGCAGGGAGATGTGGCATTTGCAAAATTGTTCAATGCTGTGCTGGACACCATGTTCGTCGATGAAGAGTGGGCAGGAACGGGAATCCGGGTGAACGGACAATGGCTGAACAGGCTCAAGTTTGCAGATGACAGAGTAGTCATTGGAAAAGACACAGCATAAATAAAAACAATATTGAAAACACTAATAGAAAGAGGAAAGGAAATTGGATTGGAAGTGAATAAAGAAAAAACAAATACAATGTATATCAATTACAGACATGAAGAGATAATAACCACAAATCGGAAAGAAATCGAAAGGGTAGACATTGCATACACCTCGGACAAAAAATTACAACCAACAATCAAGGAGGATGGCAGATGTTTAACAAGTATAAAAATTTATGGAAATCAAAAATCGAAATCGTGAAAAAGAGAAACTATGGACAATGTGTATACTTCCTGCCATGATATATGGGTGCGAGACCTGGACACTAACATACAAAATAATTTAAAAAAATTAGAGTAACCGCGAGGGCAATGCATAGAGCTATGATTGGAATAACAAGGATGGATAGAAAAGCAAAAGAATGGGTAAGAGAAGAATCACAGATAGAGGACATCGGCAAAATAACTGCCAGCTGGGAGGACGAGTTTAAAAGATGTTGCGGAGGAGTAACCTGTCATAGAGTAACTTGGGACCGCACTGAATGGGCAAGAATGAAGGACATCTACAAAGACGTATGGCTCTATGCAGATTAGCAACCCACAAACTGAAACTATTTAAAGAAGACATCACGTAAAAGTCGGATGTTAAAATCATTAAAATTATTAAAAATGTTGACTCACACAATATTGTATTAAATTATAAGAATTAATTATTGATATATAGAATTTTCAATTATGTTTATGTTAGATGATATTATGTTGCAGAATGGAAAAGCACGCGAACACAAACCCTTTAAGGGAGCGCCACGGCAACCGCCGAAATTGTGGCTTCTACACGACAGAATAAGGAATTATGGAATTTATATTGGAATTTATGTTCAATCATATTAAATTTTTTAGTGTACTTTTTAATTTGTAACTGTGTAGAAAGTAACAATAAATGGCTATTATTATTATTATTATTTATCCTCTAAATACAAAATTTATAAACATGACAATTTCAATAAATGCCTTTTATTGTCAAAGATGTGAGCAGTAGATTTGCTAAATTTATCATTTATCGTTCACAGAGATACGATTGGCTAATGTTAATAGAATGACATTCTCAACATGTTGTTTGTTCTAATTGTTTGTTCTAATGTTTGTTCTATCTTGATTCAAGATAAAAGACCATGCACATATGATTCCAAATCGATGATCGAAACACAAAGACACTAAGTGTGACTAAATTTCACCAGGATGTGTGTGCAAGAAAATTCACAGTCGAAACTGACCACAAACCATTAATTGCAATTTTTTAAAAATCTTTAAGCGCATGTCCGGCTCGCTTACAGCGAATGCTATTTATCTCTACAAAATTATGACATAGATTTAGTTTACAAACCCTGAAAAGATTTAGTTTTTGCTGATAGTTTATCTAGAGCTCCATTAAGTGAGTAGTTTCATAATAATTTGGATCTTGAATCACAAATTTGTATCGTATCAAAGAAAATTGATATAACCCCTGAAAAATTGAGACTTTTAATAAATGAATGCGATAAAGATGATGAAGTAAAGATCTTAAAGATATTTATAAGACAGGGTTGGCCAAATAAACTAAACAATATCCCAAATAATATTAAAGCCTACCACAAAAAATCTGATGTGGCCAGGCACATGACTTTATCATACAATATATAAAATTAATAGTTTAGCTGCATGAGAATCTATTCTATTAAGATAAATCGTAGGTATTGTCAAAGCATCAGCATTTGACACTACCTACACTACATCATTAGAATAATAGTTATTTATGTCACAAATGCCGAAAGTACGGAATAGCGCGACGAGCGGTGATGCGGCGCGTCACCGAAGGCGGAGTGTCGCCGTCGCATGTGAGCGAGTCGCGCTATCTAGTTTTTGGCAGGAGCGACATCAACGTTTATTGTGTTGCTTTTTAAGATATACGTATTTAAAAAAATAAATAAATGATTTCTGTATAGTAAATGCTAGGCTGGTACCACTTTGACGAAACGTCAAGTTTAAAGGTGCGTTCCGATTGGTAGGTAATGGTAGCTAATGGCGGTGGTAGAATACGAAATTATAGTATTTCTTACATTTCGTGATAATGACACATATTAGTTTGCATGTACATAAACATGAGTCACTAGCAATTTTCTATTAGAAATACTATAACGGCGTCTGCTACCACTGCCATTATCACTAATGAAAACGCACCTTAAAAAGGTAATTCAAATTCTGACAGATTTATATTTGTTCATGACACATCCCTACCAACATACTAAAATAAAACTACACTCATCGCTATACTTTATTTATAATTTTCGCAATTTATCGTTTTTAGAATTAGATATAAAGACGGGTTGATATTTCTTATCAACAAACAATCAAATTGGTGATCTTATTTTATTTGAAATTTGTATTTTATAATTTCTTTATAATTTACAGCGGCAACGTTCCATAGTGGTTCTCCAACCTCTGATGAGATCAGCTGTTTTCGAATGTGACAACACAAAAAAAAAATTTGTCAAAATCCTGGCTACTATGTAATTTCATATCAATGCAGATGCGACCGATCTCGATCAAATAGAATTTGCTCTTGAAGCTAAACTATTAATTATACCAAAAAATGTCATAGGCATAAATTATACAAAATTTCTTCTACTTTAATTTATTAATTAACTATTTTGTCAAAATTACAGAAATGGCGGCTCATTTGAAAAATCTTTCAAAAAGGCTTAGAATAAACTATCAGTTCCTTTGGACCCCTTTCAACCAAAAGCTTTTTAGCTCTAAGTTTGGTAACAAAACTTCTAAATATGAACTTTCGTTCCGATACCTTTAGTAGTTTCTCCGGAATCGTCGTCACAAAAATCGTTTACACACAGACACACACACACACACACACACACACACACACACACACACACACACACACACACACACACACACACACACACACACACACACACACACACACACACACACACACACACACACACACACACACACACACACACACACACACACACACACACACACACACACACACACACACACACACACACACACACACACATTTTTTTGTACCTTGGTCAAAAATGTTCAGGGGACCCAAAAAGACCTATTTCCGCTAAAATCTCAATTTTTTTTTTCGGCATCATTACAATACTTTATCTTACTGCGTATGATAAAGTAGAAAGGTCATTTTTGGTTGAAGATAATAATTTGATATATCTGAATGATAGACTGCTTATTCCACAATCATGGAGAAATAAAATGTTAGCTCTGATCCATTCTGGTCATTTAGGAATTACAAAGAATATTCGAAAGGCTAAAAATTTTTTGTTTGGGCTGGGATGGGTAAAGATATAATAAATTATGTTGATTCTTGTAATAGTTGCCAGAAATATGCTAAATCTAGTTTAAGGGAACCTATGATAAATCACACTATAGAAAATATACCGTGGTATAAAGTAGGCATAGATATTCATGAATTAAATGGAAAATGTTACATGCTAATTGTTGATTATTATTCAAAGTACCCAGAAATTATATATTTGGATAATAATTTAACGGCTTACAATGTAATAAAACAGATAAAGTCAATATTTGCAATCGTAATAACCGATGCTGGAAGACAATTTACTAGCGAATTATATATATTTGCAGAATTCAGTAAAAAATGGAATTTTGCGCACAGAGTTGCATCACCTCACCACCAACAGACCAATGGTCTTGCTGAGAGAACTATACAGAGTATAGTTCCAGACTGTGGCCGAGTGGTAGCGCGCTTGACTATCAGTCTGGAGGTCGTGGGTTCGAACCCCACGCCCTGCTTTCAGAGTAAAGAGTTTTCTGTGGTTTTCCTTTACTCCACGGCGAATGCTGAAAGCCAAACAACTTAAGACGTGCCACAGACGCGGGCCATAATAATGATAATTCGGGTCTGCCGATGCCCCCGTAGTGGCGAAAGCTGTTGGGGGATGTTAAGGCGTGGATTATTATTATTATTATTATTAAAAATTTAATTAAGAAAACAATAGATAATGGTGACGATATTTATTTAGCTCTGTTAGCTTTTAGAAATGCACCAATATACAACTCATACGCACCATCACAAATTTTAATGTCACGATATCTTAGAGACAATGTACCGATTCAAAAAAGAATGTTACAACCTAAGTTAATCAACAAAAAAGAGTTTCACTCAAAAATTACAGAAAAAACAAAATTTAAATAAAAAAAATGATGCAAAAGGAACACGCTATAGAAAAGATTTAAACCCAGGCATTCTTATAAGATATAAATTAAAACCAGACGATGAAATATGGCACATATTTCAAAGTTGTAAAGAAATTAAACTCTAGATCTTATCAAATTCAAAAAGAAGATGGTAGATTTTTAATACGAAATAAAATACATCAAAAAATAGTAAACAATCCCGAAAACGTTATTGTAAAACCAAAGAGTACATTCGTTTATAGGTCAGATACCGATAAGAACTTAAAATTACTATCGATACTATTTTGTTCCTTCATTTGCTTTACAGACACATCCAGAAAACGATAAAGTTAATTAAAAAGAGTTAAAAGGCACATTGATTATTGTAATTATTTTGACTATAGCTGATATAAAAAACAAAAAAAAATGTAATTCATAAATATATACACACATTTCCACTTTTTAACTTTTATTTTAATTTTCTATTAATTCTCACACTTGATGGCGCGCCAGTTGGAGTTTAGCGGAATTTTTGGTGTATCATTGTTTCATGGCACGAGCAAATGTATTTATGCCTGTTATTAGTTCAGATGAGATACAAAGGGTCAACAGATTCTTATACGACTCTTGCTTAAACGTGTTTTTGCATTATGTATGCACAGATGAATTGCATAAAATCACGCTTGTCAGGCTGTAAAAGGCAAGGCATACTTACTTCCCTGGTAATGCCATGGTCCATGATTGCAACTGCAACGGAGCTAGTCCTAAATACAGTGTGAAAAGCTATAAAAGCTAATACATAGTTAGCAGTGGCCGATTATTATTATTGGTAAACGACAATTTTATTATTGAGGGTGTGTTCGCTTTTGTGGTGGTAATTGGGTTTGTTGCAGAATGTGAAGTTGGATTCAGCTGCATTCAGATTGTGCGATTCCTGTTAGAAAAAAAACTTGCAACTTTCAAACTTTCTTGCATACCAATAATAATTGCGAAATTTCATCCATTCTTTAAGCAGTCCAAAGTAGATTAATTTAACAAGTAGAAATACTTTTGGCCGTTTGTGTGAGTTACAGTAGCATTATTAAAGGTGAAACCAGTTTTAAAACCGTTTTTTAAATGCATATACAGATAAGATCCATTACGTTTTGCAATACATTAAACTACCACGACTAGACACGTGTTTAGTCAGGTTACTGTCGTAAACCTATTGTTTAGATCTATGAGAACATTATTGCTGTGGATACTTAGGCTAATATGTTAATCAATATTGATTTTTAACAATGAATTCATTGTTTTATTTCCTAAATTCCTACCAAATGTAGTAATCAATCCCCTGGCTAAACTAGTTTACTAGTTTTGTAGAACAATTAAAAGTAAAACGAATAAACAAATAAAGAAACAAAAAAATCGGTAAAAACCAAACGATAAAAACGACAAATTCAGTGAACATCTTATATTATTATTTCATGCCATACATAACACATAGCTATAACATTTTGACAATGATCTTCTATTTGTCATACATCATTTTTTACGACTCAACACACCCATCACATATCCTTTGATCAGCCCTTTTACCGCCAACTTGACAGACAGTATTATGTCGAAAGACATCAATCCTGAAAACCACCGGCGCCTCCGCCAAAAATAGTAAATCCATGTACATCAAGCAATTGGGTTGAACTCGACGGCGAAAAATGTGCTATCCACGATATCCTCCCTCGCGCAGCGATTTGTCACGGAAAAGTTGTTTATTTTTGGTGGCATGGGGAGCTTTTACGGCTTTATATACGCCCCGATAGCCTGAAAGCGCCGCGAATCCAGACGGTATCTTATCTATCACGTGCAAACTTTCGGACTTTTGCCGGTCTTATTTCGCGTGGAAATTGGAATTTATGGCTAGGGAAGATGTTTTATTTTTAAGTTTATTGGTGTGTGTTTAATGAATTATTGATTATTGGTGTGTAAATTAAAGATAGATTGACGAACATCTGAAAATAATTCCTAAAATTTTAGAATACAGTAGGGAAAATTCTAAGTCTAATATCACGATAAAAAGTAGGTACGAACCTAAAAGAACAAAAACAATGTGAATATATACAGGGTGAGTTATTAGTATCCCGGCGGTCGATAGTCATCAAATCGTTTGAGAAAGAAAAAATGTTTTATACAAGACTTGTTTGACTCATTAGTTTCTATAACGTAAAATTATTTTCATTTATACAGGGTATTGCATTTAGGCGTGACGGAAAGTCAGTAAATTTTTTTAAATGGAATTCCTTGTATATCATACTATGTTATGAATACTAAGGAAGTTATCTTTCCAACTGTGTAAGTTGTACCTGTGTAAAGTACCTGAGATATTCAATTGTTTATAAAAAATGGCAATTGCACGCCTTTCTAAAAAACTACGCTAATCCTACATTTTCGCAGATATTGTCTTAAATTCTTTTCACGCAATAACTATACCC
Organism: Melinopterus prodromus; assembly: GCA_964023965.1. NCBI lineage: Eukaryota > Metazoa > Arthropoda > Insecta > Coleoptera > Scarabaeidae > Melinopterus > Melinopterus prodromus. The sequence continues at coordinate 25,528,114 of OZ030391.1, read as the reverse complement.
ATCGCTAGATGCTGATGTCATGAAAACTTAGATGCGTTATACAGGCTGATCGTAGCATGCAGTAGATTTAAACATTTTTAAATGGCTTTTTCTTGAGATTTTTAAATGGAACACCCTGTATATTATTTGCTAATTGAAATGTGTCTTAAGTTCTTTGTAATTTATATTCACTATATCGTATATCAATTTTTACTAGTTTTTGTGATATTTGCAATTTAAAAGGTAGTATGCTATTTAGTACCTTAATATTGCTCTGTATACAGTGTAGTATGTAAAATATTTAAAGGGTTATAGAAGATGTCATTTAGAACCTATTTAGCTATATTTATTCATATAAAAAGTATTACGGTTATCAAGGTATTACACAATTTTATAAGTATGTTTTGCAATTTTTACAAATGTACAGCGAATGAACAGTGTAATTTTTAGAGGACTATCGTGAAAAACTGTTCACTTGTGTGAAAATTGTGAGGATACGTTTTATTGTAATAGTATGTGCGCTCATACACAAAATATAAACAGAAACGTTAAAACCTGTCTTGATGAGCTACGTTTGAGAACGGGTTTGTATTCAGTACAAAAAAACAACCAACAATATCTACTTACTATTGTTAATTGGTTTAAAATAAGGTATTTTTCTAAAAAGACGATTCAAAATTCGGATAATGAATGATAGTATGAGTAATATTGATAATATGAATGGAAAGTGGGTTATTTGGAAGTGTTATAATAGGTTTTTTTGCTATGAATGAAAATCTGAATCTAAAGATGCCTATCAGTTTGTTTTTGTTGCATATGTTTGGTTTTTGTGTATGAGCACATACATCACATCAAAGAAAATCTGATTTTCAACACTCAGAAGTCATTAAATTTTCACGATGGTTAACCTAACAGCACATGGTAAGGTTTACTTTAGCGGTAATTTTTAACTCGCGTGTTCGGTTGCTATACGATAGACGGCAAAATATACTTACAAAATTTCATATAAAATTGTTAATATGTTGATAACGGTAATACTTTGTCTAAGGATCAAGCTGGTTAAATTGTTTCTAAACTATCTCTTTTATCAGCCCTTGAAGACATCAAATTACCAAATACCTTATTCATAGCAATATTAACATTTACACTTTCATTATATATTCATTAAATTGCAAATATTACAAAAAATAGTAACATTTGGTGTATGACATACTAGAAGTAAATTGGAGCAAAATTAAGGGTTACAACAACCAGCACATATTATACAGGCTGTTTGTTCCATTTAACAAACTCCATTTGAAAAACATCAAAATTTACCAAGTTCAATGAACACCCTGTATAGTGTATCTAATATCTTTGGATACTATCACCTACCTACTGGCTTTGACTATTGTCTCAGGTAGTTTAAAGGCAAAGTCGGCAAAAATGACGTTTATACATTTTTACACAGTTTTTAAAAAGATCCTGGAACGGGTGTATTTTGGATAAACTGTTGAATATCTCTCAAACAATTAACTTAGCAACATACACGGTTGGATAAACAAATTTAGTAGTATTCATAATATAAAAAAATATATAGGACGTTCCATTTAAAAATAAATACACCACCCTATATAAATAACAATAATTTTATGTTATAGAAATGGCGAGTCAAAAATTTTTGTATAAAATATTTTTCTCTTTCTCAAACGATTTATTAGCTATCGAACATCGGGATACTAATAACTAATAACTCACGCTGTATGAATATACGGAATATACTGGAATATACGGTATGTCTATATTCCCTATAAATGGAACACTCCATAATGTCCTTGTTAATATTGCGATTGATGTGAACCAAAAAGTAAACGTACGGAATTATTTTGATAATATAATCTAGTGAGTGTTTTTATTTTTCTGAATTCAATGATGAACATTTGGGAGATAAAAAGGATTGCAGTTTGTAAATTATTGGGTACTTTGGGACACGTGGATTTAGTGAATGGAAAGTGTATAGGTGTTTCTGTTAGATTTCTTTGAGGTGAACCCAAATTCGGTCATTCACGTATTATCTCTCGTATTATCTACGTGAGATGATAAAATGTCTTAAAAGGTGACTAAACACAAGGATAACAAAAATAAGACAATTAACAGAGCATTTAGATACCAGGCAACTAAACATGGAAATATTGTTTTTATATGGTTGTTACACACTGTATAAAAATATAAATTTGGAAAATATTGTATACAACAAGTTTAAAAATAAAGACCAATCTAACATTCGCCAAACTCACAGCTCCTAACCCCTGTATTAAAAACTTTTTTTGTAATCAAAATTTCCATTAAATAAGAAGCTATATATATGATATATGGACCAACCAGAAACATTGGTCCAAAAAAAATGTCTCAAGCAAGAGGCCTAAGTTTATAATTTTCCTGAAAATTGCGTAACTTTAACAAATTTATCTTATTCTCGTATTCCACGTAAATCAAGGTAAATGCTGCGAACAACAAATCTAACGACAACGTTTTGTTTTTCATGTAACAAACATCTTTAATAGGATGATTGAAAAGTAAAAAGAGAGAAAAATAGGAAAACATGAATTTCAGGCAGTAGTGCAGAGGGTTCTTAGGGATACTTAATAGAACTAAAATGTGAACGTCTTAATTTAATTTGTAATAATAATAATTTAGTTAAATACATGCATTTTCAATATCCTATAAATATAATTCTGACAATTCCGTATGGTATTGATTGTTATTTGTTAAGCAACTACTTTGTTTGGGGAGTGTTTGACTTGTTGTTGACTAGTAATTCATAATAAATAAAGCCTTGCCTTTATAAGACCTGAATAATAATCATATATTTGCAAAATTGGGGAACTATCTGACAGTATTAGCTCATTAATTTTAACGTATATGTACATTTAACTTACATTTACGATTCGTGAAATTCTATTCTATCATAAACGTATCCCACATGCAGTTGTAAAGCAATCTCGATATTCTATTTAAATCTATGAATATCCAATGGAATATCACATAGTTGACCATTATTTTTTGTAAACAAGAATTAACAATAACTTAAGAGGTATGTCAGTAATAGCCTTTCAATAGCCGTCTGAAGCTCCTGTACAGTATCACAGACTATTGCATACATGCTTGTTTTTATGTTGTCCCATATAAAAAAGGCATGGGGTTAAGTCGGGTGATTTGGCGGATATATCCTGCAATTTGTTATAATTTCACAAACATATACATGGTTGTAAAGCATTTGAAGTAATCCATCTAAATCAGTAAAAATTACATTGGCATCCATAAGAAATAAAAAAGGTGAATATCGCCGTGCACAATTTAATTTTTCTACTCCTATTGAGGAATGCATTCATTATCATGGCAATTTATGTTAAGCAATACTAACCATTCCCCACACACATGACAAATATTTCATTCCTGGCTCCGCATACCCCGCCAGTAGTGAGAAATATTTCATTCCTCACGGCTTTAGAACCAATCACAGCTCTGGATTTTTCATTTCCAAATTGTTGATACACTGCTTAGCGATATTGTCAAGACATTGACAACGTCGCTAAGTGACAAGGCGCACCAAACAATTTTAATCTATCAAAATCCTGTAAACCGTCATAGTGACATACAGCTGTCCCTATATGCACAAAAATTTATTTATAAAATTTCGTTGCATGGTCGTAGAAAAAGTATAGTATTCCATTCGCAAGTAATGGCAATTTCTCACTCGAACGCTTTGCAGTACTCGCCTACGGCTCGTGCTGCAAACTTCGTTCTCGTGAGAAATTGCTTACATTACTTGCTCATAGAATAATATACTATTTTCTACTCCTATTGAGGAATGCATTCATTATCATGGCAATTTATGATAAGTAATACTAACCATTCCCGACACACATGACAAATATTTCATTCCTGGCTCCTCATACCCCGCCAGTAGTGAGAAATATTTCATTCCTCACGGCTTTAGAACCAATCACAGCTCTGGATTTTTCATTTCCAAATTGTTGATACACTACTTAGCGACATTGTCAAGGCATTGACAACGTCGCTAAGTGACAAGGCGCACCAAACAATTTTAATCTGTCAAAATCCTGTAAACCGTCATAGTGACATACAGCTGTCCCTATATGCACAAAAATTAATTTATAAAATTTCGTTGCATGGTCGTAGAAAAAGTATAGTATTCCATTCGCAAGTAATGGCAATTTCTCACTCGAACGCTTTCGTTCTCGTGAGAAATTGCTTACATTACTTGCTCATAGAATAATATACTAATTAATAAGCAAAAACTTCTCTGATGAGTGAATTCTCATTTACGCCCATTTCACCCATTTAACCGACATCGTCACTCTTACAGTTTCCGAAATCCCCATGCACCTCATGTTCCGTGAGACAGAGAGTCAATACGAACCTTACTTAAGTAAATGTTGACACGATTTGTTCAGTTGACAACACGCCAATAACCTATTGGTACACCGTGCAGTAAAAATTGTGTACATAGTGGTACATATTATATTATAAAGCATACAAAGTGAGGTATAACCCTGCAGTCGACAATATTGCTGAGTACTGAATTTATATGCACTTAATAATATTTACGCTTACAAACTTTATGACATTATTCGTACACTTCCAGTACATTTATCAATAATGGTGGCATTCAACGCACACGTTACTGGTTGTTAGTACAGTAAATGGCCAACCTACTGTCTAGTATGATTGATTACACACATTACGATGAAGGTGGACTGACCATCTATTGATTTAAGTAATGTGTACGTATATTGTTATTATGAGTTGACATATCATTAGTAAGAGTATAATAATAGTAATTATTTATTAGAAATTCTTATAAACATAGTGAACGGTTAATTCAACAATGGTTGTACGTTCATAGTAATACGATTTTTTAGGTTATGCTATTGAGGTGTCTGTACGAACGGAAATTCTTAAATAAATCCATTCTGAACCTGAAAAGTTTAACCTGAAAGATTAATAGAATCGGCGAGTTCGAAAACAGTACAAGTCCAAAATTTGCCATTTTGAACTGCAATAGCTAAAATGTTCACTATGATTTATTCTATCGAATAGAGCTAAAGAGGATTCTTGGGCGATTAGTGCTTTTTTGCTCCCTCATGCAAAGCGTTTCAACTCAGTTTCTACTGATATATCAGTCGTAAATATTCGCCAACTTCGTGATTAGTTATTGAGGTACGCCGAAGTAATCAATATGAATATCAATTATCAACAAGATAGATAATATTAAAAAGTCTTCAAGTATGTAACTAGTGAAAACTGATGAGTTTCACTACCACCTGCCTTCTGGACCAACTGCGACTACCACTGTGATAATTGGCATTATTTTTGTTTGTGGGATCAACTTTACCGCACGTTGGTCTGTGAGAGACATTCAACACGAGTATCCTTAACGCATATAATTCAATACCATACTAGATGGTTGATTACGCGGCTGTAATCTGTACTTTTTAATATGAAATAAATTATTCTATGCGAAGTCCCTGTGAAACTTTTTATGGTTTTTATTCCCATGCATTTAGGGGCTTTCTTTGGTAATAGATTTATGACTTTTGTCATAAACTGTATAATGGTACTGCTGAGAGAGATATTTATGCTTTTAGGGCAACTGGCTTGCTATCTACACATTTCGTTTAGCTTGTCGTGTGGTCCTTTTTTCTCCTAATATGAAGTTAAGGAGGGGGAAGTTTTAATAAATTGGTGAGGCGTCGATTCGTTGGCATCCAGAAGAGATACAGAGCAATTTGAGATGTAAATCAAACCAGTCGCAAGCATCCCGCTTGCTTAATATTAAAATGCAGTTTTTAGTGTGTTTTTTTTTTAAATGGTAAGCCGATCATTACTTCCTTACTTTGTGTTTTGATTTTAAATTTAATGTGTTTTGTATAATCTGACAACACCTCAAAATATTTGGTACATTGAGAGTTTTAGTTCATTGTTTTAATTCTTTTGTTTTAATTGTAAATAAATATTCGTTATTCTTTTATTGAATTTGAGTTTTACTTATGAGTAAGTTTCTTTTAGTATTTAAAGTGACCAAACCAGCTACAATTTAATGGGAGAGGTTTTTGTTACATTTTTATTGAGTTCAAATAGTGATTATCATGGTAGGAGTGATGGTTTTGTCTGATAAAATAATGCATTGGTCCTATTGCAAGAACTTACGTGCTGAGCGTGTTTAGAGAGATAAATTTTATAATGGTTGAGGTTGTGGTACTTAGATAAAGTTCTTAAAACTAAAATTATGATTAGGTACTTAATAACCAGATTTTACCCACCCGACGAACTATTACACCACCGCAGAAGAGGGAATATAATACTATCATGTAATAATCATCAAACTCTATATCATACTCTATTATATCGCCATATACAGGGTTAGTGAAAATTACCGGAGCACCAAAATAATTTACCATACGTAAACAATTACAAAAAAATTTTCGAGTAAAAGTTGTTTTGCTTTAGAAAATCTATCGTTTACATATATTTTATTTTTTTAAATTTTAATATACAGGATGTTCATTTTATTCTGGATATCTTGTAAGAATCTTAAGTCTGATTTGTTTTTAAGAAATCCATTATTTTTTATTTATAATCAAAAATAGACGAAATTACCGATATATCAAAATAATTCTCCAACTGAAAAAAATATCAAAATGTTTTTGTGTGTTTAAACAAACTATTGTTTATTCTGGAAATTTAGTAACTGATAGAACACTCTGTATTACATTTTTGAATTCTAGGATTAATTCCTTTGTAGAAATATTGTTTTTTTAAATTTAGTGCTATTATGTTTTAGTTATAAGTAATTAATCAAAACTCTTGTCAAATTACGAATATTTTCTCACATACAACAGACACCTTTCTATTAATTTGGCAGCCTGAATATTGAATTCAATTCTATTTCTAGTATAGTTATTTTTTCATGATTTTTTTTTAATTTTTATCCGTTAATGATCGATTAATTGCTCATAACTCAAGGATGCCGCGATTTATCAAAATAATTCTTACAAAAATTCTTAGAATTAATCCTAGAGTTAAAAAATGTAAAATATACAGGCTGTTCTATTAGAAAAAGAAGAGTTTACCAAATTTCCAGAATAAAATGAAGATCCTGTATATTGAAAATACATTTAGACGATAACATGTTTAAAACCAAAAAACTTTTGTTTGAAATTTTCTTTGAAATTCTTTGCAGTTGAAGAATTACTAAGGTTCTTCAGTAATTTTGACTAACCATGTATAACACGCCATTTTGAATTTATTTTTAAAATCTGACATGACATTTTTAATTATCAATCTTCAAATATTACGGGAAATAAGTTTCATGCAAATCCAAGATTTTTTACATTTTCGGTAGCCATATTGATTCCACCATTTTACAATTTGAAAATTGGACATTGGATTTGGAGTTTAGGATCTTCAAATATGACAGAAAATAACTTACATAATAAGCACCAGACACCTTTGTACATTTTCTAGTCGCCATATTGTATCTGCTATTTTGAATTTAAAAAATATAACAATGGGTTTGGAATCAGAACGCCAAAAACACTATACATCAATAATAAAAATATTATTTAAATGCTTTGAATAAACAAATATTGTTAAAAATATACGATGTTATTCCGTCGAGTTCAAAAACGATGATTGTTTTAATTATAGCTCTGCTTTTATGCAAATATAGATAAAATATGTAGTACATTTAATTCTCTATGAAATATTTCATATTTTACTACTTTATAACCGACCGATTCAATTAATGTTCAAGAATTTTCCAAAAAATGTTCGTATAGATGATTAGTTATTTTCCACAAACCACTTTTGAGTCAAAACTGTTCGAGTGAGTCATCGGTGCCTAATTTTGTAGACAAGCTGCAGATGAGTTCTGACGAACACTGAAGAAATAATCAATGCGGGAAGATAAATCAATGGCAGATGATCCACCAACGTCTATTCGGCACTTATTACAGCAACTATATCTTTCACCGGGTACATTTCAAATATTATGCATGTTATACAAACACCTGCACTTGAATGCGTCTAAACTGACCGTGGTTCAGAATTGCTCTTATCAATCTCGCTTCAAGGTTGCACTTAAGCTTTGAATGGGTTTATCAGGATAAACCCATTCTGCAACATGAGTTAAACCAATAGTTGTTACTTTTAAACATAATTGTACCAATACCCAAATTCAAATGCTTCAGCCGTGAAATCGGTAGCTAGTTAATTAGCTACCTTATTGCTAAAATAACATCACTTTACGTTCACATTCGTAAAACCGCAGCAGTTCCGCTAACAATGTTTCACTCGAGTTTGTTGGGAATTTAGAATGCTGTTCAGCACATGTTACGGACGATCAATCCGCTGTAGTGGCGGTACTGGCAAGCTGGCCACAAAACATACCGCCTTGTTTCCCAAATCGTATCACTGTGTGCTGAAGTTTAGCCGTTATACCCAAGTTTGGAAGAAGTTGTTAGCATCAATTATAATGGAGCCGTAAAGACGTTATAGAAGTTTAATAGGCAGTAAATTTCAAATGTCTTCTCAAATTATCACAGCTACATGACGAAGGAGCCCATTCCGTGCGAAATAACACGTTTTAATGACCGAATTTACGATCCCAATACGCGATGCGTTCCAATGAAATAGCAGTTTGTGTCTATCAAAACAAATCTGTAAAAGTGTAGATAAATAAACAGAAACGTTTCGTTTTTAGACTTTGTAATTAATATTCAGGGTGTAACGTGTCGCATCCCGAATACTTTTAGTGGGGTTTTAGTCATTTATTTTATTACAAAAAAGCCAACGAGCATGCAAACCAAAATGTACCAGTCTAAGTGACAAGAGAAAATGGTAGTCAAGCGCGTAGGGTTTCACAACTGGTGAACCATTTCTGACCCAGGTACGATTTCTACACGTACGTTCTATTCTTATTGTCAGCTATAAATCAGGGAAGACGAACAGTTACTCTAGAAACTGAACCACACATATTGGACATTTGTAGACATGAGTCGAAAATAAGTACAAGTGTCGTCTATCATTTAAATGTAATACAGTGAAACTGCAGTGTGCTGCAGTGAATATTGGCAGTGACAATCACCAATGACAAATGTTGCATATACGCGTACTGTACGCGCACAGTGCACATAGAGACAGTTGTCTAATATTAAGAAAATGACATTCTTAAAACAATTTGTATTTTAACACAACACATTCTTATAATAAAAATATTTCTTTAATATAAAAGAACCTAAATATTTGCTTTAAGCAAACGATTGTTTTGTTTTATTACAGTCGTTGTTTTAAAAATAATGTGAATAGATGGATCGATAGTTAGTTTCTCCTCGTAAGAGAGGTCTCCTAGAGGGTATATAACCGAATACAGATCTATGCAGCATCAGTGATTGTGCTATTATACCGTCAATGTACAGTCATGGAAAGGCGTTAATTTGCCTGAGTAGGCAATTGTCACGGTTGCAATGACATTTATGCGCTGACGTCATTGCGAGAAAATAAAAGCGAAGACTAAGGCCAATTTTAGAAGACTTATATATAAAAATAGAAGGATCAACATCAAAACGGCAATAAATATTTATAAAGCAATATGCTGCCCAGCCACGACTATAGCTGCCTTGTATTCAACAATTTATCAACTTAAGCCGAAAACAATATCAACGTCTGCGAAAGAAGTGCTCTTCGTAATGTAACGATTATGATCCCACCATCATTCCTACAAAAAAGATCCCAGTCGAATCAATAATATCACACACTAAGCCAATCCCAGAATAGAATCATTCAGGTCTATCAGCAAGACTAAATGAGGAAGACACTTTGGTTGAAAACCCCCGATCAATGGCCATTCGCGATGGAATACCAATCAAGAAACATATTGTATTCTTATTCTCTTTGGTTGTATTATTTAGGAGCTGAGTGATTGAAAGTGAAAACTTGTAATACGGAGAAGTAAAACCCAGAGAAAAAAGAGTTTTTTATATTTTGACTTCTCTTGTTTTTCTGCGCCCATCCTTAGACTCGCCAGTTCAGTTACTTTTCATTGCTTGCACATGTGACAGTTATATTAATTCTTACACAGATATTATAATTTTGATGTTGTATTGTGAGTGTACTATGTTTTTGATTGTTTATTTTACACTGACTGGCTTACTGACCGTAAGTCTTTTTCTTTTTCTATAGTTCTTGATGTTTTGTGTATTTTTGTTAGATTTGGGCTTATGATGACAAGTTAATTACTTCCGAAACCGGTACCCATTAGTATACTTATACCGCTGTTTATTTCTCCATATTGCATGTGTTCTTCACCTTTGTCAACAGATCTCTTCAAATGATAAGTGAACACTGTTGCTGGTATGCGTTTTTTGTAGAATCAGAATCTGAAAGTTGAAATTCCGAATTGTGTATTGAGGAAAAAGATCATTTTTGTTATTTTTGAAGCTTTTTACCACTGATTTTCTCAAACACTAGACTCAATTAAGAAATTCCATCAAAGTTTTAGTCAGGCTACTCCACACCACAGCTGCTTTATCGCCATCTTCTCTGCCAGTACTTGTTGGGAAGAGAAGATAAATTACGCAGCCAAAGTTATATTGGGATAATATGGGGAATCTGTACCCCTACGTTTCCTCGCAGAAACTCTCTATAGGGTGTTCTCAGCTATTAGTTCACAGAATTGTAAAAGCAATACACCAAATTAACGATAGAATGTATAAAATTTTACGTCTTGTGAGAGATTATTGATATTTTTGTTCGCTTTTGACAAATCTGTTACTGATATAAAATTGACGGACTTAACAATTCTTTTTGCGGATAACAAGTTAAAATTGAAAAAAGTACCCCACACAAGATCTACGGTACAAAGAATATCAAATCGTGCTTCTTTTCACTTAACAGTACATGAAAGTTATACTTTATCATGTAGCGTAGATGTAACAACAATACTTAATACAGATACGTTACCACAAGAAGTAATACACATTTATCTACAATTTGACAAATAACATGAGAGAAATGATACAAAATTAAGCTCACTATGAATGTTTGTTTTTTAGCACGTACTAGCTCTACTGATTCCTCGTCAGAGATCCATCTATCAAAATCTATAAGAAGATGAGCGGTTATTACTTAAAAAATAATGACGATGATGTGAAGTCAAAAACAATGGGAGCGTTTACCGAACACAACCGTTGCACAAACTTCTCAGCGGAAAGTTTGTGTTGAGTTGTCAGTGGGCTATTCTAACCTCATTTAGCAAATACTCAACTGTTTGATAGTAAGCAAACCTAGATTGGTATCAAACTAACAAACTATAGACGTTTCTGTGTATTTTTTTAAAGTAGCGAACTTAAGAATGGGCCATCTGTTGGTTGTTTTATGAAGTGCGTGTTATATAACTGGAAACGACGCGACATGGTCAATAAGTGAGGAAAATGCATTTGATATGCAAGCCGCAGTGATATGGGGTAGCCATCTCCTTCTATCTCATACGGTACCATGGCCGTATGCGGTTTGACGGTTTGACATTTTTATTTGAGATATCGTTTTCAATTAAAAAACATTGTGACAATCTTGATATTTGACAGATATGTATTGTCAAATACTTGCTGTAAGTATCGGATCGTTTTAAGTATCGTTTCCATCCACTTATCAACGGAGGAGACGTCGAAGGCGGTGGCGGTAGCTGCGTGTGCGTGTCGTGTGTGTTCGTGTTTTTAACAATAATTTTTAGACCAAAACGTTTTACGACCTTTTAAATATTTTTGTAAAACATCTTTTATCGTTTTATCGTCGTTTATTTTTAAAAATTTACCCGCCAAGCTGTTCACTCACTGGCGGGTAAATCGTAAAGACTCAAATTATATTTACAATTTGAATTTCGGATAAGCGCCCACGGCGCAAGGCACCGTATGGATATATTTGTAATTATGTTCGTTCATAATGTATGTTTTTTAAATTGACATATTTGTGTTAATGGTTAATGGTTAATGGTTAATGGTTTACATCCACTTAATTTTAAATACAGTACATAAAATAAAAAGTCAGTTGTCCGTTCTACATTAAGTCGAAACGCAAAGGGTGTTGTGGGAATGCGCAGTGGACCAGTGCGCCTATGATTACTGTCAAAAAATGACAGCAATGACATGCGCACTTTTTCATAAGTCCAATCTCCAATAAGCCGCAACGGATACGTTTGTCGTGTCGCAGTGCGCAGTTGCCCAATGTGCACTGTGCATACGACAGTAATGACGTGTGCAGTGGTCTACCGCGTATTCCGACAACGAGAAACGTACCAGTTGCGACTTAATTCCGAACGTATTAAAAAATAAGTAAATTCAATAACCATGTAATCAGCGTTTTGGAGACGTTTATTGGCAAGCGGGTAATTATGATTTGACGCCATTGGACAAAACTCTCCTTAACAGTTTCTCATAAAAACTTATGGGAAACTGTTAAGGACCGATGTTACTCCAACAATGCACAGAACAGTTAATCTGAAAAGACAAACATCCACCGAGTTTATGCGAAATAGGGCCACAAACAATCTACAATATGATACAAAATTTGGTGAAGAGTGTGGGCTACTTGCCAGTATAGCCGCGGCACTCATTCAACTGACATTATTTTCCATAAATAATTAGAATGTATAATATTCTATTCAATAAAGTAATAGTTTAAATAGTAATTTGTAAAAGAACTTCTCTGTTCCATAACAAATACCAATAAAAGTATTGCCAAACAACATACAAAGAGAAATCGTATAAAATGTGATCCTTGAATTGATCATACGCCCATCCCCGAATGCAAATCCGTTGAAAGCCAATATATCCGTCAATATTATTGGAGATATTCCCACGGGCGGAGCATGTGTACTCAGGGTTCCATCCTTAAAACCCGCAGAGACTGCCATCCGCCACTCGACCGAGACAAGTAAACTCTGTTTTTATTTGCCATGATCGATCAAGTGGTACTCGGTCCGCAAGTCAACGGACGAGATTTGCGTTTCCTTGACGATGTGTTAACTCGTTGTTACGGTGCTTATAAAAACAAAGTCAGTCTCCAAACTCCTCGTCGCACACGGTTTAACGTCCGACTTCCGCTATGAAACTTTTATCGGGCAATCGAAACTGCGACATTGTTTATTGACGTTACCGGCCACCGGCGTATTTTATTCTTGAATCGCAGGATTAATCGACTTTGAGAACGGGGCGAACAAACACAATTAAATCGATAATCAAAATATTTGCGGTGTGGACGGACGCCAGCGATTGTGTGGCTTTTTTCGCCTGGACTGCAGTCGCGAGGATTTTATGTTTTTTTGGGATTATACCACCATTCGAATGGCTAGCGTTAACGGGCCAATATCCACGTGATGGATTTTAGAGGTCGGTTTCTAGTTTACTGTGTTTTGAAACGGTCTATTTTCTGCCACATTTGGCATCAGATATTCATAATCCACAAAATGTTACTACGTTGAATTAATATTCATTAGTCTCTCTCGTAATAAAGATATTTTTAAAATGCCACAATTGACACAAACTGGATTTGTACGTCCATTAAGCAGCTTAATTTTGATGTTAATATCTTTTCTTGTACCCTTTCACTCCATATCTTATTTTTGCGGGGGTGGAATTAATGGGGGCTGGCTATTGAGGTTTAAAACATCAAAATGAACACAAAATGTAGCTTGCTTCTATTTTCTTTCAAAATGTTACACTCCTTTGTGACTTTGGATACACTGTTTAGGTTAGAACATCAAAATTCAACTTGGGACAGACATGATAACATTCGATAGATTTTCATAATGAATAAGAGGATTTGGAATTTATGACATCAGGGCAGGCCCCGTGACATTCCCTGAACCCGGCCCCTCGCATTAGACGGCCCCGTAAATAAAAAAGGACTACAGTTTCTTATAAACAATTGTTTCTTATAAACAATTGTGTAAAGCATACTGAAGAAAAAATTAAAGACATCAATAATAGAGGATAATTAAACTTTCCACTAACAAAATAAAGTAAATTATATGAAGCAATCTTTCAGAAGCATACTACATTTTTTTGTTTATAACTTATTGGGTTTAAGATTATTTTTGTTGCAAGTGTAATATTATGGAAATAATTTTTTGACAAGAACTGATTTTAAGATCTTTTTTTTTTCCAAATAGGCAATTTTGATAGATTTTTATGCTCTGAACACAAATCCTCACTCAAAATCGGAAATGCAGTTATAATTTTCAATCGGTTATTACATATGCATGTTTAAGTTTGTGCATTAAAAATATACATTAGAATGCACTTTGTAACTTTGGTAATAACTAAAAATATATTTGGCTCAATTCTGTCAAGTGTAGGTGACGAATTCTGTGAATATCGGTGTTGTATAGCTGATCGCAAGAAGACTATGGGCATACCCACCAATAATCTTAAAATCCCTCAGCTAGACTCGACAGAATTGAGCCGGATGTTTTTTGTATTATCGCCAAAGGTTCCAAGTTCATTTTAACTGATAATTTGAATACCTACTCATTACGGTATAAATCTTATTAAAAAAATATGAAGTATATTTGGTTACCTACGCATTTCGAGGCCAACCTTAAATTATTAACGCCACCAATATAAACGCTATGAGTGCTTCAAGGACACTTCTAGAAAACGTTTTAATATCAAGATTCTAGGAAATTGTGTTGTGCACTAGAAATCCATTTTCCAGTCTCATTTTTTTTACATTTTGACCTTAACTTTTTCGAATACATTACGTGATATTTTTTAGTTCGGATGCGTATGCTGCGCAAATAAATGACAATACTATTAAATACATATACAATATCCACGTTTCCCAGAGTTATGAATATTTTACAATTTTTAAATGTCTTTTTTTTCTGAAAATTACTAGAGATGTTTAAATCACAAATACTATTAAAAGAAAATAGATAGTTTTTTTTAGTTTTAACTTCGTGAGGCTTCATTCTTATTCATTCACATTATGAATCACACAAACTATAAAATATAATATATAAGTATTCGTATTAAAAACAAAAAGGAACAAAGATTTTTATAATAAATCCATCGAAGGCAATTATTCACCTAATCCATATTCTACAGTCACTAATATTTTACGATTTACAACTGTTTTTCTTGAATTCTCTTTGCAGAAACCCCAAAACATTTGATTATGATGAAATTCAGAAGAAAAAAAAACCTCTTCTACATTTGAGAGAGAAAAACATACCGTTCTATTAAAAAACAAACTTAGTTGATACAGCAAATTATGTAATTAATTAATTACATGTTAATTAATTAATTCAATAATATCCCGGAACATTTTTGTTAGAAAAATAACAATGAAAGAAGTTATAGCAATTTTTCCTAAGTTTATAAATAACAGTACCTTTTATAGTTAACCTATTTTACCTTTCTTATTGATGTTATTCCTATTACATTTGCAACTAGGTATGTTACGTTTCGATCTGACAGCTCGAAGTGCAACATCATGTATGATATGTCAATTAAAACTGCATATTGTGTTTATAATAAGTAAAGTATTTGGAAGTGTTATTTGGCCCCGCGCTATTTTTGAACCCGGCCCCGCAAAAGTTAGGGCCGGCCCTGTATGGCATCATTAGTATCAGAATAAAGTATCAAAAGTGAAGTAATAGTATCAAATCTATATTCCACGCGAGTGAAGCCGCAGGCAAAGCTAGTAGTAACAATAGAACGTAGATCTTACGTAATTTAGATTCATATAAACTAATCTTGTATTCATTAACGATAGTATGTACTATAAAATGAAAAGACGTGCGCGTCATATGTTGAATTGCAAATGATTGTCAATTCTTAACCAATAAATAGATACTAAATTTATAATGCATATGTACGTCAGTGAAGCATAATGAATAATTAATAGATGTACCTAGCTAACAGTAATACGTTAGCTAAGGTAATCCTATTCAAACTTCTTACGATTCAGTGATGATAAATGATGGTCACCTACTACGTAATATGTTTGTACTAAATTAACAATATATTTCGCAAACTACCTATCTCAGATAAAATTTAATTTTAACCGGAGTTGTTATAAGAAGGTAATATAAAGTATAAACGTTCCTAGAGTATTGATCGCGGTACTCTGGGATGTTTAATGGCGGATTTTTTTTAATTTTCGATTGCCAACCACAGCACCTTCATCACTGTTGCTGACACGTAATCCATTTTGAGGCCCAAGGGGTAGATTAGAAAAAGTGCGGAAAATGATGAAGGAATCAATTAAAGGTTGAGATATTTTCAAATGAATTTCACTGATTGTGTAGGTAAAGGAGAGAGCTATATAGATTTTAACACTATTTTCAGCCAGAGTTGGCATGTCACAAATGTTCACTTTCCATTATAAAAACTGTAATGTAATCATCGTCAATTTTGAAAAGGGCGAAAATTTCACCTGCAAGTCATGAGGAAGTTCCTTGAACTTAAGTCACATGGAGAGCGTGGGATGGACTTATTGAAAAGGTGAGAATGTGCGTTTAAACAACATTTTGAAGCAGCACGGTGGCAAAGATACAGATCATTTTCGAAGCTGACTCTCTCCCTATGAGTTGCACCTTTCCACCATCCTCTCCCATTAGTCTGGTCCTAATGTAGTTCCTTAGATACCTACTACAACCATCTTAAGGGGGCTGCAGTCGCTGGGCTGTTTTCAGTCTTCTGAGTCTTCTTTTATTGACGTTGACAATATTAACAATATTTTCTTATTGGCACATAACGGATTTACAACGTTATTGTTGTTTGTCATTACTTTCATACCATGGCACTCTTTTGAGAAGTCTTTCCCACTGCCATCATTATCTCCCAACACTCATTCAAATATCCACTAGCAAAGTAAGTTTTACAGTTTTCATTACTAGATGAAGATATACGACTAATAAGTCCCAAAGATATTTTAATAAGACGCAACTACCTGCGAACTTTATCATATGCTGCCCAAGAAACAAGAATCTGAGGGACAGCTATATTCTGTAAAAATAGCAATAACAGAGGTTATAACACTTCGCTGCAGTCGGAATAGATGGTTCACTAACATTTGCCCTAAATTTCAGCAATTCCAGCTATTTTTCTAAATTCTGGGTGTAAATTTTCCAGACTGTGGTCGAGTGGTAGCGCGCTTGGCTATCAGTCTGGGGGACGTTGGTTCGAATCCAACGCCCTGCTTTCAGAGTAAAGGTTTTTCTGTGGTTTTCCTTTACTCCACGGCGAATGCTGAAAGCCAAACAACTTAAGACGTGCCACAGACGCGGGCCATAATAATGATAATTCGGGCCTGCCGATGCCCCCGTAGTGGCGAAAGCTGTTGGGGGATGTTAAGGCGTGGATTATTATTATTATTATTATTATAAATTGTTATCCCTGCGCTCATTCCGTGTTTAGTAACACCTAGGTGTTTTCTGATGAGTTTTCAACATGAATCGTCCCCCACAACCTGTCTCAAATTTACTACGACTACCTGCATTAGCAAATATGATTTCCGAATGAAAACGACCCGAACTTATCAAACAATAATATTTTGCTGCAAAAAGATGGTGCTCCGCCACACTACGCTGTTATTTGGTACGACGTTATTTGGACGATGTGTTCCCAGGAAGATGAATAGGAAGAAGAGATGGAATGGAATTGCCGGATAGCTCCTCTGATCTGACGGCATGAGACTGTGATTATTTTCTGTGGAGGCCATTAAAAACCACGCTGTACACGACCTAAGAACTTAGATTAACTTAGGGAAAGAGTTCGACATGAGTGCTAGTTAAACCGTTCACAATGTGGTGAATTCATTTTATGAACGTGTCGATTATTGCTAGTTGGTATCAGTTGGTATAGGGTAGGCAGTTTGAAGATTTATTGTCCTACGACTTCCAAACTTCCAAAACAAAACATGGACAAATCTGAAAATAGCCTCTACAGGGCATAATTTCAATCGCTATTGACCCTGTTCGCAGTACGGAGTGGGGGACTGAGAAACTATTTGGATGCCCGTGGCGGAATATGCATCCCTCGAGAAGTTTTTTCTGTTACCGCTGTGATAGACTTTGTTATTTCTTATTAAAATTCTTTAGTACAACGAAAGAAAACACGGTTTTATTTAACTACAAACCACAACAAACACACTACTTGCTTCTACCAACTACCATGTGGGTAATTAGTGATTACTAAGGAAGAAACTGCATGAAGCTTCGTCTTGGTGTTAGACATGTCTCGCGGTAAGACAGATAGCCTTTTGTATGCGCACTCGGCCAATACCCCTTTTAGATGTACCTATGCTCTATCGCAAACAATAACGGAGTTACCGAATTTTGTTCGCTATAATATATAACATGTGGTGAATTTGCGGGCACGGTATGGTAAGTATTTGAGAACATAATTCACATCGCGTCCACTTTCTGGAAAACAAAACAATGGAGTATACCGTAAACTATGATTTTCGAGAAAAATAAAAAAAAGCCAGGCTTGCCCTCCAAAGGACAAAAACCATCACATAAGACAATCCCTCGTAGAGGCGGACGAACTAAGGGCGTAAAGCTCAATTTAAGCCCGTCCGTAATCCGTGATGATAAAAACAAAGGGCGACTCGGGTTTCCAGGCAATGACAGCAGCAGCCATCGATTAGTTAGCCGCGGTAATAGGAAACTCACATCCTGGCTGTTCCTTCTTGTTCAGTTGCACGTATTGAGGCGATGTTACCGGAGAACATAATTCCATTTCCGCAATTGCCAGCTGAGAGGAACTCTGTCTTACTTGGTAATTCAGTTTATGTCTTGCTGTTGGAAAGTTATAACGCTGACATTGCAGTATCCTAAAAGGTTTAATGAAAAAGTCACACAAGACACACGCTTTTGAGTTCGAGTCGTTTCCACGGAACATACACGGAGATTGTCAGACAATAGCGTGCGTTAAACCAGATTGCAGCACGGCATTTAACCTACTAGTAGAAGAAGTAAATCAAAACTGAAGCGTTGTACAGTGATCCCGTCAAAATCGAATGTTACTTCAAAACAGTTAGTAAAAGCAAGATTATTTCTGTAGCTTTATTTAAACGTTTTAAACAATTAAAACTGCTTATCTCCTATTAATTATTTATTTTTATACCTATTAATAGTATATTATTTACCGAGCACATAATTAAGGATATAAATCGCGAGCATGAAGTTTACACGTTCGCCTACGGCTCGCGTGTAATCATGCGAGCGATTTATATCCGTTATGTGCGAGTCAAATACGACGTTTTATCTACGACTAATAAATACCATTTTATACAGAATATTTTAAATGTATTTGTCAATGATGGCGAGGCGAACTGTCAAATTACTGTCATCCACGTAGGTTTTGACAGACTTTGACACTAGCGTTGTATAATGATGACAGTTCGTTCAAATAATGAGGTAATTATTTGAACGAACTGTCATTATTATACAACGCTGGTGTCATTATAATCATTGGCGCGTATAATGATGGGGATTATATAGTCATAGATACGTATACGATTTTGACAATATAACTTCAGATTTAGAACCGAGAGTACCAAATGTCACACAAAATGTATTAGATGCGAATAAGGGTTTATTTTATTTTTTTGACACCATATGTAATCCGATATTTTACTTATATTTTGAAAATATGCCATGTTATTTGGAATGTGCCCTCCTTACGGGACATAAGTTTATGCGATAATATATCCAATATATTTGACATTTCTGGTGGCCATTAAGAATCTGTCTTTTTTTTCATTTTGACAAATAAGTTTTATAGGATCTCAACACTTTTCCATTACTTTTTTTGGCAATATTTAATCCACCGTTTGAATTGTGAAAATCTAACATGACATATGGAATCTACAACAAACACTTATCGCAGTTTTGGTCGCTCTACTGAAGCCACCATTTTGAATTTTGAAAATCTAATGCAATATGCAATATAAGCAAAACAACCCTACACAACAATAATAAATATAATATTTGAATACTTTAAATAAACAAATATTGTTCAAAATGTTCAAATAATGTTCAAAAACAAGACATGGCGATTGTTTTAATCTTAGCTCTGCTGTTAATGTAAATATAAATAAAATATGTGATCAATTTCTGGCTCTGTAAACTAATTTGGTTTGTTTGTTAGCACTTTTGTTAATTTTCATAATTTTACATTGCGCTTCATTGCTTAATATTTTTAATGGGTTACAATTTTGTTCACAAATCACACAATTATGCAGGCTGTTCCGTGATTCGATGCGCATAGCTTAAACAACGTTTTTGTTTAAAAGGAGCATATAAAATAAAGTCTCATTTACACCTGGGCGACAGTAGGTAACATGGGTAATATCCGACTTGTTTTTCTTTTGTGATGAACCTGGTCTGGTCGACGGTATTTTAAATTGAGTTGTCAAGAACAGTAATATGACTGGTCCGTTGTTGTTGACTGTTGCTGTCGCCGCGATTATTCTGGTCTAAACTAGGCTGTAGAATGATTGATCAATAAATTTAGTTGTGTATTTAAGTGAAACTATTTTTATTATAATAAATGTTATGCCATTTGACAATTAGCACAATGCCAAAGAAGAATGCCTTGTTTCTTAAATAGAAACTGTTGTGGAGAGTGCAGTTTAATTTTGTTTGTTTTGTTCGACAAAATTTCGTATTTTATCTTTAACCGCACCACAAATTGTAAGGATATACAAAATATCAAAATTGAATCGACAGAAAAAAACTTAAATATAATGGCCTTACAATATTTTTTTACTTTATCATACGTAGTATGACAAAGTATAGCAATCGCGGCTTAATTTTTTTTCATTTTAGCGGAGGTATGTCGTATTGGGTCCCCTAAACATTTTTGAGCCGCTATTTCTGGAATTTCGTCGAAATAGTTAAATAATAAATTAATGTAGAGGAAATTCTGAATAATTTATGATTATAAACTTTTTTGGTCAAATAAATAGTTTAGCCGCATGAGCAAATTCTATTTCATCAAGATCGCTCGTACTGCATTAAAACACTATAGTATTAAAACTAGTTAGCCAGGATTTGTCAGATATTGTGATTCTAATGACAATAGTCAATAGTATCCAAAGATCTGTCAAATCATGGCTAACTAGTTTTATTTTAATGCAGTCACCGACTAATCTCAATCAAATAGAATCTCATGCAGCTAAACTATTAATATATGATAAAGTCATGTGCCTGGCCACATCAGATTTTTTTTATTGAATAGGAACGAAATGAGTTGTTATGTTGGGTTAAATCTTGTGTCCATCAAATTACGGGATATGTGCAGGGTCATGTTAATAGAAAATACATAATTTAAATTTCATAAACAGAACATTACTCGCTGAACCGGGTATACACAATTTTAGCTTGTATAAACCTAATTACTGCTACAAGTGTATTGCTTCTTTCTATGATTGTGTAATAGTTCGACGGTTGGGTAAAATCTGGTTATTAAGTAACCATAATTTTAGTTTGAAAAACTGTATCTAAGTACCTACCACAATCTTAACCATTGTGAAAGTTGTCTCTCTAAACATGCACAGCACGTAAGTTCTTGTAATAAGACCAATGCAGTATTTTATCAGACAAAACTCATCACTGTTACCATGATAATCACTATTTCAAGCTCAATAAAAATGTAATCAAAATCTCTACCATTAAATTCTAGCTGGTTTGCTTGCTTCTAATATTAAAATAAACTTACTCAAAAGTTAAACGCATATTACAATAAGAGAATTACAAATATTTATTTACAATTAAAACAGAAGTATTGAAACAATGAATAAAAATTCTAAATCTCCCAAATATTTTAAGGTGTTGTCAGATTATACAAAACACATTAAATTAAAATCACACAATAAGTAGGAAGTAATTACCGGCTTACCATTTACAAAAGCACACACTAAAAAACTACATGTTTGATTTGATGTTTGCGACTGGTTTGTTTTACATCTCAAACCACTCTCTATCTCTTCTGCGTGCCAACAAATTTACGCCTCCCATATGTATTCAAACTTCCCCCTATTTGACTTCATATTAGGAAAAAAACGAAAAGTGTAGATGGTAAGCCAGTTGCCCTAAAAGCATAAAACACTCGGTCAGTAGAATATTATGCAGTTTCTGACAAAAGTCATAAATCTATTACCAAAGGAAGCCCTTAAATGCATGTGAATAAACACAATTAAAAAGTTTCACAGGGACTAACGCGTTTCACGCAGTCGCGTAAAATAATTTATGTCATACATAAAAAACAGAGCACGGCTGCAATCGACTGTCAAGAGCATGGTATCGAGTTATATGCGATAAAATACCAACTCGCAGTTACGTTGCGCGTGATTTTTTATTAACATACTAGCTGGCATTTTCTAGACTTTCCAGCTTTAAAGAACGTTTTTGCGCCAAGAAATTTCGTGGACAATTAAAAACCAAGACAACTAAAATAAAATTAGAAATTAAGATTAAATATCCTTTTGACAACCGGCATCAACCAGGGAATACTGCAAACAGTATCCCCAAGCCGTAGCTTAAATTGCCCAATAGGTGCGATAGTAACATTCAGCTGTCACTGATCCATGAAATGCGTCTAAATCGACAAATAAAACAGCGAGAGGAAAAGAGAGAGGCATAGAGCGAATAAATTTCGTTATAGCCTGCTGGTGTATTTAGTTGTCACTACCAGAAGACAGATGGGCTGGCTCACGAAAATTTATAGCGCTTTTCCCATTATATTTTTCTGTACACGGCATAATTGAATATTTTATAGCGCACCACCCACATGTAAGAGAGATTACCAGTACGAGAGATTACCAAAACACAACTTAATAACGCAATTAATTAATAACGCACAGCAGGTACAGCAGAAGTATCCGAATTTACAGTCACATTCGCGATGTGCGGCGAAGTTCAAACGGCTCGATTATTTCGTATCGCAGCTGGGAGCGGGTCCCCGTGGAAATTCATTAATCCTGAATAGCTGGATGTCGTGTTTGATTCATGGGCCATTCAGCTTACTGCGTACGGATCCGCCCACAAATTGCATGAGTTTGGACACTAAAGGTGGCGGTATCTCGAATGCAGTGGTTGATGG
This sequence comes from Melinopterus prodromus, assembly GCA_964023965.1. Taxonomy (NCBI): domain Eukaryota; kingdom Metazoa; phylum Arthropoda; class Insecta; order Coleoptera; family Scarabaeidae; genus Melinopterus; species Melinopterus prodromus. The sequence continues at coordinate 25,504,958 of OZ030391.1, read as the reverse complement.
AAACCCATACTGCAGATTACACGTAAACGACTTCATTTTATAATATATAGGTGTAGTGAAATTCGGTGGGTGTAGAGAACGGCATTATTATGATAACAATTATGAGAGCATAACATCAGGCATTGCCAATAGTTATTCAAGTTTAGATAGGTTGTGATCTAAACTTCTGTTTCAAAACCTACTACGAAATCTTCAATGGAGAAAAGGTAGAATAGATTGCCAACTACCTGATAGGCGCAGCAAGATGCAAGGATTGCTAAAATGTCTAAACTTGAAATTGGTGAAATGAGTACATTTTGGAATCCATCGATCCACTGGATTTCATTTCCGATAACAACACATAAAATACAGCCACAATTGATGGCATATATTTCGTACGATCGATGCTATAACAATATAATACATAGGCCACACGCATTCACATTCACGTAGATGAATATTTGATTACACAACGCAACTACTCCTTTATTAAGGTAGAGCCAACCGCTTGTTTTTCTATGTCGTCTATCATATACAATCAAATAAATCAAGTAATCACTTAACAGAGTTACAAACACTATTTGCGAATCAGTATCTTTGGTATTAGTCATAACTTAATATTATTTTAGTAAAGCACCAAATACCTTTGAATAATGAATTATTTTGACAGAAGTTGATATTATGAGTATAACCCAGTAGTTCAAGATGAAGTAAATAAATATTTTGAAGAGATGTATATATTGTCAGTAGTAGTATTTTCTTTACGTGCGAGCATGTGCCGTAGGAAATGCTTTAAAGCCATAGCTTTTACTTGAAGTACAAGTAAATAACGCTTCTATTCGTATGAAATACTATTTACAATTTTTATTTAGAATATTTACAAAATTATCTAAAAATGTTTCACGATCAACAAAGGCAATCTGCTGCTGCGTGTAGAAACCGAAAAAAGTGGATGAATGCAGTTTTTTAGAAAAAAATTTCACTTCTATAGTGTGTAGTGTCTTTTTTATTAATGGCGTGCAGTTCCCATTGTTTAAATTTGACAAAGTTGATAAATTCTGTGTTCAATAAAATTGTTAAGCAAAATTTGACTAAAATCTCTTTATTGCCTTGAATTCATAATCATAATGTTGCTAGATTTTTCAATTTAATAATTTTAATATTATTTCAATCACTTTTCGAATTTAAGAAAGAATAGTAATATCAGAATGAGCAACAATCAACTTAAATCCAAAATCCATTTGGCGCAACAAAGTTCATGATTGTCAGAAGACAAGATTTTCAAATAATCCACCAGGCGTGTGTTTTTAGAGTTTTAAAGAGTAAGGAGTTCGTAGTTTTACTTTTTAATTACTATTTGAAATATCAGCGCTGGAAATAAGAAAGTATAAAACGTATATAATCTTTTCAATTTCGAAAGCATGTCGAATGTTAAAGTAAAATTTTATTAGTGAAAAATATTAAAATTTAGAATTTAGCTCAATCTTCATTGATCGGCGAGATCCACATATTAAGGATCGAACTTGAATTAGTCAGACAACATGGTATATTAAATAAGAACACGACGTTATACCAACCACTGCATTTTCGCATTGGTCTGGCATGGAGTTTTCAAGCACATAATGATCTGATAATGAAGCAGCAATGTTTCTAATATGTATTATTAAATATCTGTAAAAAAAATAACTTTCGCAAATTGCTCAGGGAAACCAACCCAATTAGACGTCGCGTGCTAATTTCTATTACACTTTTATAGATTTAATTCATATAGGTGCATATAGGAAAAAACGATGTGTAGGTACATACGGGCAACGCCAGCTGGAGACGTATGTCGTAGATTATCGGTCGTTGTCTACCTGTTACGGAAGGGCCACGTTCGCTTTATTGCGTTTAATTTTGGTTCTCAGCATGCAGAGAGAATACAAACTTGAATATATTATTTTTGTTATAAGAAATAGGCAAAGCTGATGTTCGTAACTATGTAAATATTGATCGTTGTTAATACTTTTTCTGTTTCAATTGGCAGTAGGATAGTAATGCAAGACGAATACATCTTTAGCAGGTAGCCGGCGACCGATAATCTCTGACAATGTCCAACATACGTATCCTGTACGTTAGCTGCCAGTATGTATACATCCTTTATTCCGGGAGTATACACTGTACATTTGTCCATAACTAAACGTATCTTATTGACGCGATTAGACAACTAACTATAGGCACTTCAGGCATTTTTATTCCATAACTTTGCGTTTTCTCACTTACCAAGTCAATTTCCATTATGCCCGGAAGGCAAATTTTTCCCAAGGATAAAATGAGTATTACGTGCACGTACCGTTATTGCTGGGCGGTCATCGTTTCCTTCGCAGGTAATCGATATCATTTGCCTCTTAGGTATAGGACTAATTATCCATTTTACAAGCCACATTTAACTGTCATTTATCTTCATTTTCCACACGTTTCAAGGAATACTTTACTGAACTATACCAAAATTACAAATCTTGTCTAATATTTGGCAAGAAATGTTCTTTAAGAGGCTGGAGTGGTTAATTTCCGCCCATTGAACGTTTGCTGAATTCGAACTCAAACTGGATTAAAAGTAAGTAGTCGTATTATGTCTACGGCTTTCCTTTCTGTCCGGGAGACGAAGAGGAGGATCGTATTGTATTGTTATATATCTACGTAGTGAGAAGTATGTCACGCCCGGGCCATTATTCTTCGTATGTCACAAAGTAAACTTTTCCACCTGATATATTTTCCGCCCGCTTTCTTCCAAGGTTCGTGCTGGATCAATACATATTGAAAGTAATCAATGGTAGCGTTGTATATGTACAACATGTACCCACACCCTCCTATCATACAGGGTATCTGGAAAGTAATGGGACCCAGCCTGAATGTACCTTCATGATGTGTACCTTCCCCTCTTGTAAGTATGTGGACTTAAATTTAAAGTATTTTTTTGCATGGTATGGTTTCTTGCAATTATACTGAAATGTTTAAATGCAGTTCTTTTGTAAAATTATCGTCTCGAATTTTTAGCTGTATATACAAGCTATCATTATGTGCATTACATACCGTTATAGTCGAAACAAATTTTGCTCATATTCTCGAACAGCGTTTCTGCTTAATTAAGGTAACTTTTAATGTCTCTTAGTAAAGTGACAAATGATGCACTTCCGCTTTACTCTTGACTTATAATACAATATTAAAATGCAGTGCAAATTTTATGCAGCGCTGCTACGATGCGAAAATAGTGTAATATCTCTCGAGGAGAATACAAAAGTGGCAGGCGTTATCGGGCTCGTGGGCGCAACTTGCATTCAATATGCCTGGATATTAATATTTTCCTTGTGGGATCGAGAGATTTTGTCGAGCGCCGAGAATTCCCATGTCGAATATTTATCGTTAAAGGAATTTATCTTTGCTAGTTTATACAGTTTATAACAGTACATTGCACGCATATTTGCATGTAATACAGAAAGATTTCTCTTGTGGATATGTAATTTTTGCAGTTGTAAAGTTGGCCATGAAAGAAATAATATTTCAACAGTTAAAGCAGTGTATGACTAAAATCTAAAAAAAAAATGCTAGAATCCGTGTTTGTTTATTTTTAATGGGGCGTTCGTATTCCAAGTTTTAGGACTCGATAATAAATTGATTTCCGGGTGGAAACCGCGTTGATGACTTTGAAGCAGTCGACGTTTCGCACTGTGTTGCAAGATGCATCTTCAGGATTAAGTATGAAACCAAGTGCTAAGATCATTTTCATATAAAAATGATAAGTTGATAACTTGCTGACTAGCATTTGACAGTTTTATATACAGATTATAATATCCCATTGTCAGTCAACAAAATATTACCGCATATATATTTGATTTGATTAAAAGGTTTTAAATGTTTAAATGTCCAACGGACCGAATTGTTGTACATTCATGAAATTCGTTTGCGTGAATTATGACATAGACATAATACAATAAAGTGTTTTGTTTTTGCCATCAACTATTCATTGCCATGAATTAATAATGCGATATGAAAACGAAATATTGAACGCATCGTTAATTTATGTATAAAATATTCATGTATGTGTTTTGGTTTATGTTTTGCGTATAACAACTAAATAACTTTTACCCCCGAATGTTGCGTTTATATGACTGTAGTTTGGTAAGTTTTACACCTGATCTGACTGTCATTCAACAAACGTTCCCAACTTTTTCCATTTAACGACTTTGTGAATAATAACAAAACTTCACAACCGTGCCAACTACCCTCGAAACACACTGTATGTTTAGCAGTGAAGTATGTGGTAATATAATATCTAAAATTAAGATCATCCGCATACACACATCTTCCCGGCGCCTTCGCCAGTTTGGTGTAATTGGTTTGTGATCTGATATCGCACATTTGATTAAGTGATATTATTTAATAACTCCTAATCTGGTAATAATTATATTACGAGCGTATAATATGTGGATCTTATCGGTATAAATGCCATAAATAAACACTATCGCACAGGTCAAACAGCAATAAATAATTCTGTCATTAAATCATACACTAACGAACGGATCAGCGAACCATTTACATTAAATGTAAATTACAAATCCTGGTTGATTACAATACAAGAGAAACTTAAATTCATTCCAGCACTTCGAAATTACTTTAGTGTTTGTCACGAAAAGGTAATTAATGTTCATTCTCGCAAACCGCAATTACAATCGATGTAATATTATGTAGTATAGCAAAGTCCCTTGAGCGGCTCGATTATTGAAACTGTTGGAGAGGTTGATCAAATTTGCGATTATTGTGATTGAATTTTTAAATTTTTAAGGAACTATCGACTTTTCACAAGCATCATTTGCAATAGCAACAAATTCTACTTAAGGGAAGGTTCTCATGTAATCAGTTGAAAAAATCAAAAACCTTAAAGTGTATAAACTGTATAAAATGAAACTGTAAAACTGTTTTTTGATTCTCGCAAGTTTTACGGTTTTATGGCCTATGATATACTCCGGTCGGAATTTTCTGCATTAACGCGGCGCGGCGCAAAGAGATGTGGTTATTCAGATGATAATTTTCGGTAACGCTATAAAGCAGGATTGTGAAAATTGCTTACAGTATAGAGAAGGAATATATCTAGGTGCTTAGGTTAAGTAAATTATTATATTTCAATGTATTCATATAGAAAAAAAGTTTTAAAAAATATAATGTTTCTACCTTCTTATTCCACCGATACAACCGACGCGATTTTCTAGAAACATGAGCTTTCACACTAACGGCACCATTAAGTCTGAATCGTCTACCGGATCGCGTTATTCTTTACTTTCCCTTAATGGAAATACTTTTTATTGGTGGCTGAACTTCATAAGTAAGTAAAACTTATAACTACATTATTAAATAAGTACGTAGTCTTTCACGGCCAGAATCATTTAGAAAATAAACTGCTTCCGGGTCATGTCGTGTGTCAAGATTTGTTAATGCTGACGTTTCGCGAATCATGTTGCTCGCTTCTTCAGAGCTAATTGAATACTAAGTATTCAATTAGCTAAGTATGAAGTATAGTATAGTTAAGTATTTTGAATACGAAATATTCAAGATACTAAGTCTTAAATTAGCGTTGAAGAAGCGAGCAACATGGTTCGCGAAACGCCTGCATTAACGAATCTTGACACACGGCATTACCCGGAAGCAGTTTATTTTCTAAATAATTACATTATTTATAACGATTTAAAAACAACCAAAAAACGGGACATAAATGAACTTAAAATTGAAACAGGAGTCATTTTGTCAATATTCAACATTTTTAACTAAATGTTGATTTAGCCTCCAACTAATTTCATCTAGTTTCACAGCGCTTTTGAAATGTCAATTTCTGGGTATTTTTATCGGAGCTATCGTGCACGTCGCACGATAGCGCACGAAAATGAGAATCTAGCCGTTCCAAATTATTTTAGCGCTATGGTTCAATTTAATCCAAAGTGACATGAACATGTTCTGAGATAACCAAATGACTTAAAACCAATCAGTTTGCTGCCGTGGAAAATTTAGATAACGTACAGTAGGAGCTAAAGTCCGATGTAGATTTTTGGACTAAGCTTTAATTTCCGCATCAATTCTCGTTTGTTGTGTTGAACAATTTGTTACTAAGTGATTGTGAATGTTGTTGGTGTAAACTTTAAGATGACCGGATTATCTGAGGATGAGTCTTGATTTTATATTAAATATACATTAATAAAAATTTGGAAATTTAATTAACCTTACAGTTTTTTGCAATAACTAGAAGCAAATTTTGCTAAATTTTCCTGGTAGCTTACTTACTTAGTTCCATGACCACGTAGATATAATTGTCATAATATGTCATATTTGCTTTAAATAGTTTTTTTAGTGTCGACTAGTGCAATTGCTTATTTGGGGTTACTAGGTTCATCAACAGAAACATACATATGATTTTTTCTTGGTTATATGACGTCACAGAGTCTCAAGAAAGTAATTTACGTAACATAAAATACCTGATGGATCTAACAGTTTTGATTTCCACAGTATATCGAAAGTAGTGATAACTGCATGGGCGTGGAATTTATAAATAGTACCTAGGTCGTGTGTAGTATCATTGGATAGATATTTTAATAAGACACAATATTAAATATTGTTTATAAATACAGTTTACGAAAGAAACCATCATAATCAGTTATGACATAGCTGCATAAATTGTAAACATGAGGATAATGTCAGGTAATAGTTTTGTATTTAGTTAGTGGAAAAGGCAAGTGACATTATATCCATAGTCAATGATTTCGCGGATCTGTTGATGGCGATTGTAAGCCCTTTAAGTCAGTTTTGGATAGTCAACTGCCAAAATCATTGAGTAAGATTTCTTTTCAACGAAAGGTATTTAATTATTAAATATCTACCCAATGATACCACACACGACCTAGGTTTTGTTTTGAAATTCTAAAACTGAGTGCAATTATGACTACTTCCGGTACGATCACATTAGGTATCACATTAGGTATACGATCACATTAGTATTTAGATTTTCAGGTGTAATATTATCATATGAACATGGTTTCAGAATTTTAATATAAACTTTGTTTCTCAATTTCAACACTGCCAAAGACAACCCCATTGATACTTAGATTTTTTAACTATTTTTCTTTAACACTAGATTTAACTTTAACACTAGATTTGTATCTAAACTACCCCTAAAACCCACCCCATAAGCAAGATTTCGTTCACGCCAAATATATGTTTCCACCCCTTAAAACATCCCCTGTACGGCTGAAATTTTTTTCACTACTTTTCCGCGTATCACTAACAACTATTTGAAGTACATTTAGAAAAAAAAATTAATTTAATCAGTTAAAAGTGCAAAATCGACCACTGTGCGGCGCGGCGCTAAGAGATGTGTTTATTCAGATGATAATTTTCGGTAACGCTATAAAGCAGGATTGTGAAAATTGGATAGAGTATAGAGAACGAATATAACTAGGTGCTCATATTGAGTAATTTATTATATTTCAATGAATTCATATAGAATAGGAGTTTTAAAAAGTATAATGTTTCTACCTTCTCTTCTAGAGTTTATATAACTGATACAACCGACGCGTTTTTCTAGAAACATGATCCTTCATACTAACGGGCGCCATTACGTCTGAATCGTTTACCGGATCGAGTTATTCTTTTCTTTCCCTGAGGGGACATAAGTAAATGAATTTAAAATAAAAACTGCAGCCATTTTGTCAATATTCAACTTTTTTTAACTAAATGTTGATTTAGCCTCCAACTAATTTCATCTAGTTTCACAGCGCTTTTGAAATGTCGATATCTGGGTGCTTTTATCGGAGCTATCGTGCACGTCGCGTCGTTAAGAAAAGCACGCCGTGCAGGAACTGATAGTTCCTACAATAGTATCCACTTCTTGCATATAGTTTTGTTTTTCTGGCACAATTTCTTTTTGTACACTAAAGTGTAAAAATATATAGCAAAAGAAAAAATATTGTTATCTCTTACAATTTGTTTGAAAAACTGGCCCAAAGTTGAATTACTTTTTAGGTCTGTACTTGAGAACCTCCCGTTAATGGTTAACGTACATAAGTGTAAGGTAATATGCATGGGCGAATCCAGCTCAAAACAGGCTGGGGCAGTTTTTTAAATTTAACTTGCTCTAGGGGTAAGGTG